>CM069907.1:134388309-135853309 GCA_036172215.1 Camellia granthamiana | reverse complement strand
GAAGCAGGGGAATGGGAGGTGAGAGTTTTGTGAAGAGAGAAGCATGGATGAGTTGTTTATATGGAGTAGAGAGATATGTTTTGTTTTTCTAATTGTATTGAAGGTTTTGAAAACTTTCCTCTTTTTTGTGAATCCCAATCCCACGCGGATGGGGATTGGTTTTGGATTTGGATTTGGATTTTTTTTTGGAGAAGAATTAATTGTTTGATTTTGGGAAAGTATTTGGAACCCAACAATGCTAGATATCATGAAAAGTCTTTCATGAAAATAATCATGAAAGATTTGTGACCTTTGAATTATACTTAGAATAAAGCACTACACACTAATCAAGGAAATCTAAGGGTCACAATCTTTCATAATCATTTTCATGAAAAAAATTTCATGATTCCTAACATTTCTCTTTGGAACCGTTAGAATTGCTGAAGGATGGGACTTAGCATTTGCACTTCCATACACGCAATAAATGCTCAGTGATGCAGAAATTTTCCTTCAGTTTTTATTTCAACTGATTCATTTTTTTGAGTAATCTTCTATGCATCAATTAATATATTACGTGTATCAATTGATAATATTATATAATTTAAGATATTTTTGATATTTATAATTTATAGAATGGGTGACATTAATAATAATGTCATAACTGATATTAGTATACTAATTAATATACTATTATTTTTTGTCTCAATTTACAAACAACCCCTTAATAGCATATTTACTAGCATAAGTTAATTGAAAAAAGATAATTATACTTTACTCTTTTTATATTTGGTTTTTTTTTTTTAATTTTAGTTTTTAAAATTTAGGATAAATTACAAATACATTCTCTAAGGTTCGTTTAAAGTACAAATTGTCCCTTGTAATTTGAAAAATTACAAATACCCCTTGCTAAAAAATTTTATTTAACAGAATTAATTAAAAAAATAAAATTCATAATTGTTCTCCTATCAATAATAAAATTACCTAAATTGTTAATTGAAACATATTTCTAACATCATTAAAAACTGCTATTTGATTTGATGATTTATTAATAAAAATGGTGATTTATTATGAAATTAGAAATCTCAGGAGGTGAAATGTAATTTTTAAAACTACAGGGGCAATTTGTATTGTAATCAAACCTCAAGGGTGTATTTGTAATTTATCCTAAAATTTATGTATTTTTTACTTTTTTTTACTTTATATTTCAAGTTTTTCTCAATTTATTTTTAAAACTATTTTTTTTTTTTAAATTTAGATAGAAAATGTCACGATAATTGTCATATAATATAAAAATATATTATTATATTGAGATTTGAATTTGTATCAAATGTATGAGTTATATATAATAAAATATTTTTATTTCACGTGACTGTTAATGTGTTATTTCTAATAGAATTTTTAACAAAAATTAACTTTAGGAGTAAATTGAGAAAAAATTAAAATATAAAAGCCTAAAGTGAAAAAGAACTCTATTTAAAAATCAAAATGAAAATGTGACTAAACATAAAGATGCAAAGTGTAGTTTACCCATTGAGAAGCCATAGAATTTCCCTTCAGTTTTATTTATCAAAAAAAAAAAAGAATTTCCCTTCAGTTTTTGTTTATTCTGTTTTTCAAGCACAAAAGTAGGCGTAGAAGTTCCTCATGTACAATACACAATTTGGCCAAATCTTTCCTGTAGTTGTAGAACACATTTGCCTATCTTTTCTTTTCTTTTTTCTTTTTTTTAGAATGAGAAGAACCTCTACTCCAAGATAAAGCCATTTTAGACAAAAATAAATAAATTAGATACATTCGAAATATCACGTGATTGTTTACTTGTATTCTTAATTTTTTGTCTTACAACTAATAAAGGTAAGTCAACATGTTCTACATAAAAAAAAAAAAAAATCACTACATAATTAATTTGAAAGGTCACTTGAATAATCTCAAATATTTGCCCATTTTAGACTGAATCTAACCCACAATTACACAGAATAAACAAATATCAATAACTCAAAGAAAGTGTTGCTGGGAGTCTTAACAGAAAAACGTTCAATTTTATTGTTGGTCGCCCTTAACAGAAAAACGTTCAATTTTTCAAACTTTGTTTGGTGCCATCAATAAAGATTTTTTCGCCGATCAAAAAAAAAAAAGTTGGTTTCCTATCTATTTTCTTTCCACAAAAATACAACCATGCACGTAAGAATATACAATGAAATTAACAGTGGTGATCACGCAATTTAATAACTTATAAGTTGGCACATACACAATATGTGTGCACTTGAACACACTCAAAAATAAAATAAAAATAAAAATAAAAATAATAATAATAATAATAATAATAATAATAATAATAATTCAACAAATTCGTTGAAATTTAATTTTTTGATGTTTTTCTTTGTAATATCTCTTTGATAAATATCATTTACAATTATTAGGTAATTATTATTCAGTAGTCTCAAAATACCACATGACATTGATTATGTGGTGCTCTAAACCAATTATATAGCCAAAAATTTTATGAGTAGATTACTAGCTCATCTTTGGTAGGTAGTTAAGGGGAAATTCTATTTCCACACACAAGTTTCCTTACTCCATATACTTAATAAATTGGCTTAGAATCACAATTTTATTCTTTAACAAAATTACTATATCACCCACCACCATCTCACCCACACATCTCACAATTTCACCCATCACCATCTCATCATCATAGAACAATCCATCCAGAGCACCTTGACCACGGCAAAGACTCGCCATTGCCGGAGAAACTCACGAATAGGACGCAGCTAGTAAACCCAGCACTGTCGGCGAAACTTACAAAACCATCATCCACACCCGACAGCAACTTGGAGCCAGATTGCCTGAATCACAATCACCGGAGGTAGAAATAAAACATATCTAGGCACAATCCATCACACCACCAGCACCAACTGAACAAATGCATACCCACCTTCGTAAATCCGAGCTATCAAAATAACCCACGACACCCACCCACTACAGGAAAAAGCATATTTGGCGATCAAATTTCCTAACTAAAAAAAATTTGGTCGTTGAAAGTATAGCTTTTGGCGACTAAAAAAGCATTAGTAGCCAAAAGTAAAGAGTTTTGGCGACTAAAAAAATTTAGTAGCCAAAAGTATAGTAATTGGCGACTAAAAGTCTGTTTGGTCGCCGATATATGGCTTTTGCTGACTAAAAAAATTTTAGTAGCCAAAAGTTAGGCCCTTTGGCGACTAAAAAAAATTAGCAGCCAAAAGCGAGGCATTTGGCGACTAAATTGATGTTTGGTCGCCAAAAGTTAGGCCCTTTGGCGACTAAAAAAAAATTAGTAGCAAAAAATGAGACCTTTACCGACTAAAAAAATTTTGGTAGCCAAAAGTTAGGCCCTTTGGCGACTAAAAAAAATTTAGTAGCCAAAAGTGAGGCCTTTACTGACTAAAAAATTTTTAGTAGTCAAAAGTGAGGGTTTTTGGGGACAAAAAATAATTTAGTAGCCAAAAGTGAGGCATTCGGTGACTAAAAAGAAGTTTAGTTGCCAAAAGTAGTAATTTTAGCGCAAGAATTTTATTTTTAACGACTAAAAAATTATTAGTAGCCAAAAGTATAGAATTGTCGACTAAAATTATGTTTAGTCGCCAAAGTGGTCTCTCTTTTTTTTTTCTAATAAATAATTTATTTTTACATAAATTATGTTCAATAAAAAATAATTATCTTTATATATATACTTTTATATTAATACGGGTCTATGTACTATATAAATAATATGTGTTGCATATATAATCATATGTGTTATGGAGGTGTAGTGGAAATAGGGTGTTGTATAAAGTTTATAGTATGGGAGGTTGATGGTTCGAATCTCCACAAGAGCAGAGTGTAATTATTTTTTTCACAAAATCACTTTTGGCGACTAAAAGTTTGGTCTCCGATTCCTTGAGTATTGGCGACTAAAACATTGGTCGGTAAATGTATAATTTCAAAAACATATAATTGACTATTGGCTACCAATAATTTAGTAGCCAAACATTGGCCCTTTGCCGACCAACTAAAATTTAGTACCTAAAAAGTAGGTTTTGCTGACTAAATAAAATAGTAGCCAAATGTTTCATTTTCAGCGACCAAACACACGTTTAGTCGCTAAAACATTCGCCGACAAGGTTTAGGCGACTAAGTTGGTGACAAAAAAATTTAGTCGCTAATTGGTTTTGGCGACTAAAAAAGTGACCTTTGGCGACTAATATTTTGGTCGGCGAAATTGTTATTTCTTGTAGTGATCTATCGTGAGAGGCAAGCCGACAAACCTTCACCATAGTATCTCCGTTGTCATACGTCCAGAGCACCTTGACCATGGCAAAGACTCGCCATTGCTGGAGAAACTCACGAACAAGATGCAAACAATAAACCCAACTTCACCAACCAACACCTAACACTACTTGAGAGAGAAACTCTGAAAGAACATTAGAAGTTGTTGATGAATCATCTTGATATTGAGATTGAAATTGAAATCAAAATATAACGACGTCAAAATCAAAATTGAATGGAGGAAGAGAGTTAAGGTGTGTAGAAAAAAGGTTAGTGTGTAGAAAGAGTGTTAAGATGATGTGTGTACAATATATGAGTTAAGAGTATGATTGATATAATTGATGCGTGGAATGAGAATAAAAATTGATAATCAAACTACTAAGCGTGTGCACTAAGAAAAGATGTGCATTGAGATAACTTTGTGTGTGGAAAGAGAATTTCCCGTAGTTAAGAGATAAAAATATGACTCATTTAGTGTGTATTGTGATTTCTTATTAAGTACCACGTAAATCTCATTAGTTAGGAGTATCATGCAAACTATGTCATCTAACAAGTTTTCCTACTCCTCTATTGAATCATTTTTAGTATTTCAAAACAACCACCGTTGTAATTAGAATTATAAAAATGTCACTATTACATCATTTTGTATATATTTAAAATTTGTAATTATTTGCAAATTATTATTGACGTTGATTATTTAAATAGAAAAACATGATAAATCTTTTTTGAGGTGGAGAAAATGCAATTCAATGTAGCAGTCACAAAGAAATTATATTTCATGTAGGAATTTTATTTTAAAACAAAATACTTAGGGTAAATTACACTTAACTCTCCTGAAATTTTTGACAATTACAGGGACCTCCCTTGTAGTTTTAATGATTACATTAACCTCCCTTGCTGTTAAAATTATTATCAAGATTTCCCACTATTAAATTATTTAACATAATTTGTTGATGTCATGCTGATGTCATACCAAAAATGACAAAATTGCCCATTACTTTATCTATTCAAATGAGAAATTTCACCCACTTCCCCTGAGGTTTTGTATATATATTATCAAAAATCCATACATATTTTCCATTATTTAATAAAATTCTTAAATTTCATGCAATATTAAATAAAATATTTAAATTATTGAGACATTATTAAATCATTTAATGCAAAAAAAAAAAAAAAAGAAGTTAATTTTTATTGATAAAATACGTAAAAATAAATAATATCTCTAAAATTAACGTTAGATAACATTCTAATAATTTAATATAAGACTTATTTCACACCACATAAATAACCTAAAATTTATTATTTTAAGTAATGCATTTATTATTTGAATTTTTTTTTGAAGTTAAAATAAATAGATTTATTTTTTTTCCTAGCAATTGCATTACTTATTTATTCATATGTAAAAATAAAAAAAGAAAAATTAGTCTAAGGTCCCTCTTCCATTTTTAGTAATGGAAGAGATCTACAATATTATTTTTTGATGTCTAAGGTCCCTAAACCCCATACCCATCTATCACAGAGAAATTTGATATATCTCACGCTCTCTCTCTCTCTCTCTCTCTCTCTCTCTCTCAAAGACGAGATCACTTTGCTCTTGTCTTAATCATATAACTCGAACGCATCCTTCAGCTTTGCCATACCATTGTCGTCTCCGGCGGTTCCGACAATGTCGCCGCCACCCTTACAGAAACTGGCGAACTCTTCGAGACTAATGAAGCCGTCGAGATCAGTGTCGAGCTCCTCTATCATCCATTTCACTTTATCCTTCGATGTGTTGGATTGGAGAGCTTTTATGGCTGATACGAGCTCTGTTGCTGAGATCTTGTCATCATCGTTGGCGTCGAAGTGATGAACACCTTCTTCACCTCATGCTTGTCTTGCAGGTACATTGATGGCTTTAGGGCTGAGTTAGGGTTAGGATGTGGATGGATTGATATCGACGAAGGAATTGCACGTTGTATTGAAGAGCTTGGGAGAGACATGCTCGTGGAGAAATTGTTTGAAGATGATCAAGTCTGTTGAGAAATTCAGTCTAGAGAAATTTGGATTCCTAGAATTTCTCTAGAGTTGTGGTTGTATTTTTTTTCTTTTTTCTTTGAGCTGTTGTTCACTCAAGTGAAATCATAGGTGGCTAGTTTGCAATTTGTTGCATCTGTTTGTTGTCCAGTTTATTCTAGAAAGGTCAAATCGAGCCATTGGTGGGTGGAGTTGATACTATTATTGCCTCATGCTATCTCCAGTTAATTATTTGTTTTGTTGTGCATTTGTGTTGATGCTATCAAAGTACTGTTGCTTCTATGGCTTTCATGGTGCTGCTACATCTGCTTATTTGATGTCGAAAGAAGAAGATGATGATGATGAAGGCTATCAAAGAATTTCTCTGGAGAAAGAATTTCTCTAGAGTGGTTTAAACTTTTTTCTAGATCAGGTAAAAACAAATTAGAGAAATTTTGAATTTTCTCTGGAGTGGTTTGAATTTTCTCTGAATCAGGTAAGAATAAAGTAAAGAAATTTTGAATTTCTCTAAAGTGTTTTGAATTTTCTCTTGATCAAGTAAGAACAAAATAGAGAAATTTTAAAGCCTTGTGAATGCATCCTGTAATAAATTACAGATTTATAGTCCAGAGAAATTCTCAACAATTCAAATTTATAGTCCAGAGAAATTCTCAATAATAATAAAGCTTGTGAACCAGTTTCTATGTGAAGTCCAAAGAAAATTCGACTAGAGAAATTTTTCGTGAACCATAATTTCTCTGTGAAGTTCAGAGAAATTCTTTAGATCGAATTTTCTCTAGATCGATGTTGAGGGATTTTAGACATTATGAAAATATTGAGTGTCCTTTATGTTATAAAATCTTAATACAAAGGACCTTAAAAAAAATCCCCTAAAAACAATTATTATTTTATATTTTTAAATCATATATTATTCTCAAATTTTAATTTTTATCTTTAACTCATTAAAATTCTAGTCGATGCATATTTTTTTTTAAAAAAACATAGGTTATAATATTTCTTACATGATTAAAAAAAAATCAAAAAATAAAAATAGAAGTAAAAAAAATTTAATCGCCTCACAATAAATTAAAATTAGCTAATAAGAAATGAAAGATCAAGAAATCATTTGAGAATAATAAATAATTCAAACAATTTGTCATTTCTTACACCTAAAATTAAAATTAATCTTTATTTGAATGAAGAAATTATTTGAGAATAATAAAATACTCAATTAATTTGTTATGTATGATACTTAAAAAATCTATTTCTCTATCTTTATTTATCTCATTTAAACTATTTTATTAAATTAAATCTTAAAATTAATTTCTCACTTTCATTAATGGTTGAATTTTTGTTTTATTTTTTTTTTTATAAAAGGTTCAAAAACTTGTTGTGGAAAAAAATACAGTCAAGAAATTACATTTATATTTAAAAAAGATATGAAAAATAAATAATAATTTCATATATATTTAATAGGGTAAATTAAATTACATTCATTTATTTTTCTTTAGAATTTTTATTTATTTCGTTGTGTGTTTAAATTAGTACTAGAGTCTAATTTCTCAGTCTTGTCAATAAAATTATATGAGTATTACATATATGGAAGAAGTAAAATTAGATAATTTAAATAATAACAATTCGATATAAATAATAATAGAACAAAATAAAGGTGAAAAATTAAAAAATAAAATAAAAATTTAACCATTAATGAAGCTGAGAAACTAATTTTAAGATTTAATTTAATAAAATTAGTTTAAATGAGAAAAGTAAAGATGGAGAAATATATTTTAAGTATCATATAACAAATTAATTGACTATTTTAGTATTCTACAATAATTTCTCCATTCAAATAAAGATTAATTTTAATTATGTGTGTAAGAAATAAGAAATTGTTTGAATTGTTTATTATTTTCAAATGATTTCATGATCTTTCATTCCTTATTAACTAATTTTAATTTATTGTAACGTGATTAGATTTTTTATTTATATATTTATTTTTTAATTTTTTTAATCATGTAAGAATAACTTGCATTTTTTAAATTAAAAAAAAAATGCATAGAAATTTAATGACTCAAAGATAAAAATTAAAATGTATTAATAATATCTTCACAATTTAGGGATAAATAATTTTCTTATATATGAATAAATAAGTAGGACAAATTATTGGGAAACAAAATTAATCCATTTATTTCAACTTAAAAAAAGAAAAGAAAAAAGAAATTAAAATAATAAATGCATTAATTAAAATTGATAAATATTTAGTTGTTTATATAGTGTGAAATAAGTCTTATAAATATTGTATTAATTATTAGGGTCTTCTATTAAACTATTTGGATTTTAAGTTAAAATATGTATGGATATTTAATAATATATATGCAAAACTTCAGGGGAGTTGAGTGAATTTTTTTTATTTAAATGGCTTTTTATATCTTTTTGCTCAATTCAAAAGGGCAATATGGTCATTTTGGATAGAAAAGTAACGACGTTTGTGATAAATTAACGGATTGGAGGAATCTTGATAATAGTTTCAAAAATAATGGAGATTAGTATAATTATTGAAACAATAGGAAGATTCTTATAATTGTCAGAAACCTTAGGAGAGGCAAGTGCAATTTGCCCAAATACTTACAATGATGACTTTTATTTATAAATTTGCCATTGTCGCATCATTTTTGTGGTAATTTTTGTATAAATTTTTGGCATAAACAGATTTTTTTCATTAAATGGAAAACGTGCATGGTATGTATACTTTTTATTTAACAGATATTGTCAATGAACAAAATGACTTCATTGATAATTTAGAATTTAAAAAAATAATAATTTTTGGTATTTTATTTCATAAATTCCTATGTTCGCTGGATATTCAGAATTGTGTGTGATCGAATTATGTGTACATAAAAAAATTGTTCGAATTATTGGTAGACAATTGAGATTCTCTGCTGCTGTCTTCTCTCTTTACATTCAGTTTCATACTAAATTTTTTTTAATCAGCAAGTTTCATGCTCAATTGAACAGAACGCCCTTTAGAAAAAGAATTAAGATTTCATAAGTTTGGAATGAAGAGAATCATAGTACATAATACCAAAAGAAAGAAAGAAAGACTACATATGTATGAACCATACATTATAATCAGGATGAAACCAGGATTTTATCATTAAAGGAGTCAGAAAACGAATAATATTTTCTCACCATATATACAAATATATATATATATATAATTCATATATCATAGAAATAATCTCTAATAGGATGAATAATTTGTTTTGGTAAAAAATAAAAAGAAAATACAAGATGAGAGAATAATGAGATGCCTTCTATATTAAGATGACATTTTATTTATGAAATAAGATCTGTAATTTAAAAGTGTTATGACAAACAAATTTTCTCATAAAAACAGGAGACCATGGCCCCATAGGTTTTACCTAATTCCATTCCGGATCATAATCATATCACACACAAACACAACTTAATAATAAAGATTACTTAAAAAAAATCAAAGAAATGATTAATTCCATTATCTGCACGTAAACCAATAATATAATATAATCAGACACAACTATCAACCCTATGATCAATCCTATGATTTGATTTGTGTGTTCCTAGATTTTCTGATGAACTATATCTCGGTAGTACAAGATGATCTACACATGGGGCATTGACCGGTGTTTGGCAGCCACTGGAACACGCAGTCTCTGTGGAACACATGCGAGCAAGGAGTCATCGCAATTATATAATCTCTCTTAAACCTCTCCAAACAAATCGAACACTTATCATTATCATCTACCGATTCATCGCCATCAAATCTCTTCACCTTCACCGCAGCCTGAACTTGATTTAACGTACCAACAACAATCTCTTCGTCATCTGTTTTACACACACGAAACTCTATCTCATTCGAATTCCCATTAACATATGCACATTTTTGGTTGTTAATAACAACACCACCATCAGTTTCATCTTCTTTGTTTGATGAATGGGTAGGCACCGAAAGCATGGAATGAATGCAGGCGATTCTCAACATGGAAACATGCACATTGATGACGATCATGGGTTTCTTCGAGGAGGTTTGGTTGTTAATGTTGTTGAATCGAAAGCAACTGAAGAGGTGGTTAGATATGTCTCGGGCTAGCTTTGGAATAATTTCCAAGGGGAAGAGCTTTGTTGTTGGAATTGCGAGACGAAGCCAACATTCCATGGAGTCTTTGTCGCGTAAGGTTTTGTAGTCGAATTTGATGGTGTCATTTTGTTCTATAGATGTGTCGTGTTTGGCATTGGTAATATAACCTTCTTTGGTTTGAGAGACTCGTTTGATCTCGCTCTTGACTCGTAAATTGAAGTGGCCTTGTGATCTTGAAACAGGAGGGTAAACGTCGATGTTGTCGCACTTTTGGTTCCACTTGTAGACTCGAGCATATAGGCCTAGGACTTCTTCAATAAGGTAAGCCATCTCTCTCTCTCTCTCTCTAAAGTATTGTTGAAGCAGGGTAATGGGAAGTGTAGGGGGTTTTGTGAAAAGAGACAAGTATGGATGAGTTGTTTATATGGAGAGATGGGTTGTGTTTCTAATTGTATTGAATGTTTTGGAAACTTTTCTTTTTATGTGAATCCTAGTTGGGTTTGGTTTGAATTTGAATTTGGATTTTCTTGGAGAAAATTTAATTGTTCCTTGTTTGATTTTGGGAAGTATTTGGAACCCGTAAGAATTAGTGGCGGATGGGACTTATTACTATGGGCGCTTTTATATGAAAAGTTATTGGGTGGTTCATGGCAGCATTACGTAGTGCTCTATTTTTATTAGTGAAAGAGGTAGAATTTATGATTTTATATTGAGTGATTAAGAAATATAAAGGATATAATAATTTATGATTGATGAAAAGTATCACCATGTAATGCTCATAGACCAACAAATAATTTTTACTTCTATATACGCAATAATGCTAAATGATGCTGAAATTTTCGTTCCATTTTTTATTTTATTTTTGAAGCACAAAATGTTATTTGGTTATAAGTTTTTTAAAATATTTTTTCAAGTTTTTAATTTTTAAATTTTTCATATTTTGTTAGTTTTAGTGATTTTTTTTTTATTTTATATTTTAGTTAATAATTTTGTTTTGTTTTGTTTAAATGCACTTAATTTAAATGTGTATTTAGAAAGTAAAATATTTGTGAAGAAGTATAAAAGAATTTAATAAATAGAAAATATATTAAATTTTTATATTTTTTGTTTAAAAAATCAGAAAAACTATACTTTTAAATATTCACACACACACAAAAAAAAAAAAAAAAACAAAACAAAATTCACAAATACAATAAATTCGTTGAAATTTAATCTTCTATATATATTTTTCTTTGTAATATCTCAACATCTGTTATATACATTATGAATAAGGGGCAATTGGTAACTTGCAAAAAGAGTAAAGTTTTTGACTTTTTGATTTTTTTACACACAAAAAAAAAAAAAAAAATCACAAAAAGTCACAAAAAGTCGATTTTTTTTACACAAAAAAGCCACCAAAAAGCTAAAAAAGTCAAAAAAATCAAACTGTTTACCAATTTTTCAAAACACCATTAAGTCTACAGACTCAGGCATATCTATCTAGAAAATTTTAAGTGAATGGTTGTGGGGTAGAGATTAAATTTGTTTAGTATAAGGTTCATGTGTAGAATAATTTTAAACTACAAAATAACAATTTTAAATAATTTCTGAATACTTAAATCTAAATTTATGTTATTATTGATATATTATCTACACCTACTACTACTAGCTATCTCAAATTGCATCCCATAAAAATTGTTAGACAATTCCTAAATTTGGATTTTGTTAATTTCTTTTTTGAATAGCCTAATCAATCAATCTTATGCCACCCATCCCATCCACCAACCCATGACAGTCACCGTCTACCACTCTCTACTCAAATCTTTGTGGTCGCTTCCCCCAGCCTTGCCATTACTTGCTGCCTCCCCTTTTTTTATACACAAATTATATGAGAATTAAATTATTATTTTTAAAACATGATAATTTTTATTTTTTATTTTTATGCACATATCCTACACCCTTGTGGTAAATAAACTATTAAAATCATGCGCGTATAAATTTAGTGAACTATTGTATAGTGGATTGAACTACTTTAAATTGTGGCATCAAAAGAAAATAATAATTGAACGTTAGATTAGACTCAAAATTTTCATTGACTAAATTCGAGTAATGTTGAAAATTGACCAAATCCAACCTTCCAACTTGAGATTTTCAACTCAAATTTAATAAGTTTAGATAAATCTGGAGTATTTTACAAATGATTGGAATAGGATTTGAGCTTTTTATATAATTATTTATTTTGTGGATTTTGAGCCCAAACTATAATTTCCTCGGGGGTAGATTTGGGTTTCAATATCATTCAATTTGTAAAATTTGTGAATTAGACTCAAGTTACTTGTGCTTGGCATCCAATTAAAAAGACATTATTTAAAAAAAATTTAAATTTTTTTTAGTATTCTTTTTAAATTTGTGTTAATTTTTAATTTTTTTTTCAGTCTGTGTAATATAAAACAATCTAAAAAGTGAAAAAATAATTAAAAAATTCACATAAAACCGGAAAAGGATACTTATTGTTGATTTTTTTAGTCAACTTTTTATTTTATTGAAAATTTTAATTTTTTAAATATTGATATTTTTTTTCAAAAACCTTTTTAATTCGTCTACTTAGGTAGATTGTAAAAGTCTGTATTTTTTTTAAAAAAAATAATTCATTTTTTTTTTGGGTAAATTATAAACGCACCCCCGAGATTTACTTAAATTACAAATTACCCCCTGCAGTTCTAGAAATTACATTATGTCCCTCTAAGATTTTTAATTTCATAACAAATAGGTTATTTTATTAATAAATTATCAAGTTAATTAAAAGTTTTTAATAATGTTAAAATTTTATTTCAATTAATAATTCAGATAATTTTAATATTGTATAGGTGGACAGTTAGAAATTTCATTTTTTTAATTAATTCTGTTAAATAAAAAACTCTGACAGGAAAATATTTATAATTTTCTAAACTACAGGAGATAATTAGTATAAAGTATCTATAATTTACCATTTTTTCCCCCTTTCTTTAGCCACTCTTAACTGTCATTTGAAAAAACGGAAGCAAAATTCTACGCACACTAATAATTTTATTAAAAAAAGTTACTAACGTTATGTTTGGTTGAGAAATTTGAAAACGAAAAAGAAAAATATGTGTGAAATTAGGTGAAATAGAGGTATATTTTATTCATATTTCACCTACTTTTTTTCATTTCTTTTTCAAATCTCTTCCCAAATTTTCCAACTAAATACAGTGTAAATAAAATTTCATAATTCTTCAAAGCAATGCTATATCCATTGAATTTTGACTTGCTTGAGTAACTTGAATTTGTACATACCAATCATTTAGCAACAACGGTGACAACCATGATTAACAAGAATAAAAACCGTGGTTGACAAAGATTATATTGATTGTTTAGATGGTCGATCTGTATGTTAATTCAAATGATTCGAACAAACTTAAACTGGATAGATGAATCATTTTTCCAATTCGTCAACTGCTACATTCCGACACTAATGGGCTCATTATCAGGCCCATTGGGGACGGGGTTAATAGTTAGACTCTTGCTAACTCAATATTTTAATTTAAAAATTTAAAAGTCAACAATTTATATAAAAAATTAAAAATTTTCTTTTCTTTTCTTTTTTACTTTTACATTTTTTTTATAGAAAATTAAAAAATCATTTTTTTATGGGGTTTTTTTTTTAAGCTCCCTAATAATAACAATTTTCTGCATAAAGGACATTAAAAAATGTAATACTGCCTCAGGTCCCTAACCAAAATACCCGCGCATTTTATCAATTTCTTTGACCAAAATACCCTACGTCTGTTCTCCTTTGTGATGCTGGTACTGGTGCTGGGTATTTTCCGGTGAGTACGAAAACAAATTCAGCAAAACAAAAGCACTAAGTTTGGCAAATTTAATTTTCTGGGTAAACAAACAGAGTGGAGTGGAGTTGATAGATGTATATATATATATATATGATACATACATATATATATATACAATCTGTTGCTTACTGTCTTGACTAGTATATATATGATAATTAATCAATTAAGACCATTTGCAACCATAATCAAACAGTCACTCTTAGTTATCTTATCTATGGTTGCAAACATATATATATATATGATACATACATATATATATATACAATGTCAGCACATATATATATCCAGTGTTGAATATAACATCTTCAGGTTCAAAATTTCTCTGAGTGTTGAATATAACGTCTTTTGATTTTTTGGGTTTAGTAGAATTGGAGTTATTTCTGGAAAAGCAATATTTGGACCCCTACTTGAAGAATATTGGAAAAAGAAGCTTGAGGAAGAGGCAGTAGTAGAGGAAGGCTTAAAGTGATCCAGAGAAATTTAAATTTTCTCTAGATTTAACCCAAAGAAATTCATAGCATTAAGTTTAAAGAAAATCTATCACAAACTCATAGAAGAACTATTAATTTGTTTGTGCAGGAAATTGTGATTGAATCAGCAGCAGCAAAACCAAAGACAAATTGATCAAATCAGAGTTTTATCGTTCTAGAGAAATTCTGGACCAGAGAAATTTGAATTTTCTCTGGGTTGAATCCAGAGAAATTCTTTGGAAATCCAGAATTTCTTTGCTTCCAACTGATGATGGGTTGCTTTCCTTTCAACTGTCAAAATTGAACTGCTTTCTGTGCATTTGGAGCTTCTTATTGAAGCTTCTTGTGTTCTTGTTTTTGTAAATTTCTCTGGCTTGCTACATTTGTGTTTCTCTATTGTGTAATTTTATCTGGCATGTTTATGTTTCTTCATTATTTTCTTAAGCAAATTATCTGTGGCTTACTACTCTATTGGTGTGTCTAATTTTCTCTGGCATTTATAATTTTTTCTGGCCAAATTACTTTTCTTACTTGTGTCTAATTTTCTCTGGCAGCATTTATAATTTTCTCTGGCCACATTATGTTTATGTCTTGTATCTAATTTTCTCTGGCATGTTTATTTTGTTCAATGCTACATTTCCTCAAAATTTCTCTGTTGTATAATTTTCTCTGTCATGTTTATGTTGCTACCTTGTAATTTTCTCTGTTGTGTAATCATTGCTACCTTGTAATTTTCTCTGGGATTTAATGTTTATGTTTTCATTCTATAGAAATGGCAAAGCGCAGAAGCAGCACAACCCCACAAACCCCGAAAAAGAAACCAAAAGTCTCTGTGTCTGCATCTTATGATCTTAGATCAAAATACAGTAGCAGCACCAGAACACCACAAAAAAAACAAGTCCAAGTTGAAGAAGCAATAAGCATCAAGATCAAGACACCAACTTCAAGGGTGATTTTCACTCAACTACAAGCTTAACATTTTCTCTGTCATTTTCATTGGATTATAATAACAAACCTACGATTTTCTCTATACTACAAAGAAAAGTCCAGAAACATGAATAGTGCAAAAAAAAAAAAAAATGAAAAGTGCAAAGAAAACATATCAGAAAACTTTGAAAAGTGCAAACATATAAAAACACATAAAAACACAACATATAAGTCCAGAGAAATTTGTAATACTCATCATTTGTAATACAATCATATGATTTTCTCTGGACTACAAAGAAAAGTCCAGAGAAATTTGTGAACTTATATTCACTTTCAATATAACAAAAACAAAAACATATTAAACACAATGAACCAGAGAAATTTGTAACACAATGAAACATATAAAAACACATAAAAACACAACATATAAGTCCAGAGAAATTTGTAATACTTATCATTTGTAATACAATCATATGATTTTCTCTGGACTACAAAGAAAAGTCCAGAGAAATTTGTGAACTTATATTCACTTTCAATATAACAAAAACAAAAACACATTAACATCAAGAGACAAAAATATATTAAACACAAGCACATAAAAAAATCACAGAGAAGATCTGTTATGTTCACAAAACATTCAATTCAAAAAAAAATTTAAAAAAAACAAAACACTTATTACTCTATTGCTACGTTTGTAAATTTCTCTGCCTACTTACAATTTTCTCTGTGATTTTCATTGCACTACAAGCTTACAATTTTCTCTATGGTTTGAGTTCAATTATAGTAACAAACCTGCAATTTTCTCTGCACTACACAAAAAATGCAAAGTGAACAAAAAACAGAGCACAAAAACACAGAAAAACAGAGCACCAAAAAGCAACTCATAAGCATGTTGACAGAGAATGAAAAAGCAACTCCAAAAATCAAAATCAACTCCATCGAAAATTCATCAATAACAGATAATGAAAAATTAATTTCAAAAATAAAAAACAACTACACTGAGTTCGTCTCTCTTACATTGATCAAAACAAAAAACAAAAACCTAATTCAACACCTACACGATAAAATCAAATCAAAAATTGAAAACTTATCTAATTCAACTCCACATGAAATCAAATCAAACACAATAAACCAGATTTCAACTCCTACACGATCGATCAACACCTACAAACAACGAACATGATTTCAACTCGTACAGGATTTCAACACCTACACACAACGAACAGGATTTCAACACCTACAAAAACCCTAGAAAATCTCCACAAAAATCTGAATCGTCAAGTTCATCCTCACGTAATCTCCCACAAAATATCAATATGATCTTTAGCTGCCAAATTCAAAACAACGTATATTATGAACAGGGGTAAGACAGGTATTTTACACTCTAAAATAACATTGAGGGACCTTAGGCTACAAAAGAACACATTGTGGACCTAATCCATTACTAAAAGTTGAATAGGGATCTTAAACCGATTTTCCCTTTTTTTATCTCATACTTTAATCAAAAAAAATAAAAATTTACTAAAATAACCTTTCCAATAATTCACCAAAAATAAAGAAGCCAAACGCGTGAGAGCCATTGGCAAAGCACAAACACAAAACAGAGGAACCTATTCACTTGCATAGAGCTGCCCAACTTGCAGATCAGAGGTTGAAGAAACTAACCAATTTTTAATTTATTTTTTTAGTATTTGTCACAAACATATATATACATAAATATACTTGCCCTAATCATTAAATAAAGCTGTCCTCTCTCTCTGCACATTGTTCTACAAAAAAAAAAAAAAAAATGGCGCACGGCGGCTACGGAAAGCGCAGAGTCGCCGGACGCAAACCGAAGCCGGTGAGCAATAGTCGGCGGTCCAGCAAGGGACTAGGTGTTGACAAGAAAGCCAAGCCTAAGCCCAAACCCAAGTCTGTCTCTCTCAAGAATCAGATTCGATCCATTCAGCGTATGCTCAGAAAGGTGTGTGTCTCTCTCTACACACTCTTTTATCTCTAAATTTTAATCAATCACCACACCTCTGAATTTGTTGTTTTTCTTCAATTGAATTATTGTTTTTATTTTTTATTTTTAATTTAAGACAAAGCTAGGGTTTTTGAGAAATTTATTGACTTGTGTTATGAAATGGCGATATTGTGGTGGTGTGGTGATGGTTGTGGTGTAAATTTTTTTGATAACTCGGTATCTGGCTCTAAGGAGCGACTAATCCGTCCACTATCACTAAGTTGCTGCAAAACCCATATGGACTGACCCCAACAAATTGTGGTGGCGATGACAGTGGTAGTAGTGGTGGCGGTGGCAGAAGGGGATGATAGTGGTAACCAACAGAGGGAGACCAATAATCATTGTTGTGGGGGTGATTACACAGTGGAATAGGATGCTTATTCCTTAGCTTAGAGAAACGATGTGTTCCCATTGTTTGTTGGAATGGCAATCTCCACTTATGTAAGGGGAAAGGGAATGCAAAGCCGGAATGGACATTCCATTCTAACCCATTCCATAATACAAACGAGCTCTGTTTGGTTAGAGGATTTGATGAAGAAAATGGAAAGGGAAAGAGAAAGAGAAATGGAAAGAAAAGTAGAAAGAATTGATATGATTCGAATTCCACGTTATGTTTGGTTGAGTTGGGAAATGGAGAAAAAAAAGAAGTGTGAACTCCAATGATAAAAAGTAGGATTGTATTTTTCCCTCACTTTCTTTTCTCTGTGTTTTCCATTATAACCAAACAAAAAGTGAGATTTCATTTTCTCTTCTCTCATCAAATCTTCCAACCAAACGCAGCCTAAATGAATCTCTCTGTGGGGAAAGTAATGCAATTATGCAAAATTTGTGGTCACTTTCTCTATACCATTACAAGAACACCATCATGGTGTTACCCTATTTTGAAGCATTTTTTTTTTCCTAAAGACCATTTTCTATATGAATTATTTTAGATTCTTGCTTATGTAAGTGATATAAGA
This sequence comes from Camellia granthamiana, assembly GCA_036172215.1. Taxonomy (NCBI): domain Eukaryota; kingdom Viridiplantae; phylum Streptophyta; class Magnoliopsida; order Ericales; family Theaceae; genus Camellia; species Camellia granthamiana. Next base: position 135,834,722 of record CM069907.1, on the reverse strand, counting down.
GGAACTCTGATCCTTTAGAGATTTTATCGTATGCCTTGGATTAGCTAGGCTTCCCTACCATCTGGTTCCATTGACACCTAAATGCCTTTTAGTCTTGACATCCCTCATGTAACTTTTTCTTTAATTAACTAGAGAACTTTTTACTTGTGGAATTGATGGTGATTAGTAATCTATAGGTAATAATAGATGTTCATTATTTTCAGTCTCCACTCTCCAGGAACTGATGGTTACTTGTGAAAATGGCTCCTTTTTAGTGTGAAACTGTGAATAGCTTGAACCAAAAATATTTCATTGCTATGGGAATCTTTAATACTATAGGAGGAAAGTCTCAACTCTATCATGTCAGAACCGCATGAGTTTTATTGTGGAATAGTTGTATTCTTTTGGTTCTTGGAGTTTGGCTACTTTCTAACTCAATGGTACCTTTTCAAGGATCTTTCACCTGAAGTTAAAGAGGCTCAAGAAAAGAAATTAGAAGGGATCAGGAAACAACAAGAGATTCACAATCGACTTGCTGTGGAACGTAAAATATTCTTGCGTGACAGAAAAATTAAGTTTTTTGGTAAATTATTATTCATTTTGGGTTTATCATTACATTTTGTTGCAAATTTATGTTCGCAGTAATTACATGGCTTGTTAGTGTTGTGCATGACTCTTGGAACTAATATTTGCAATGGTTAGAGAGAAGAAAGATTGAACGGAGAACAAGACGTTTAGAGAAAATGCAACGGGCTTCATCTGGCCAGTCCAAAGAGGCAGAGATTGCCGAGCAGCTTTCTAAATTGAAAGAAGATCTTGAATATGTTAGGGTAAGCTATGCATAAAAACTCTGCTACCTTTCATGTTTTCGTGAATGAAATGAGTTTGTGACAATAGTGAGCATTTCTTTCACATGTTCATAGATGATAGAGCTACATATGTTTAATGCATCATCACAAAAAATAAATAAAAGGAAAAATAGGCACCAAATTTGGTTGTTGAGTGGGATCTTTGTCCACCCCAAGAACAGTTGTGTGTCAAACCATCTCAGTTCAGTCATATCAAATTTTAGTTAGTAAACTAGATTGGCTTGGGTTTATCAAATCCTGGGTGGCTGAAGCCTGGATCCTTGGAATGCTTCTTTCTCTGGTTTGGCTTCGTTTGGTTTCGTTTTCAGAATTTGTTTTATGAAAAACATTAAAAACTAATTTTGTGAACATATAATGAAAAACTAAAAAACCCTTATATTTTCATATTGTTTTCTTTTTGGTTCAAAAATGGTTTTTGAAAATTCAAAACATCTTTTTGGTGTTTATTTTCACCAAACTAGATTTTAATGTTTTTCAGAAAATAGATTGTGAAAACGAAGCCAAATACACAAATATGATACTGCATCACTAATTCAAGAAATAAACTTTTAGTTCTTCTATACTTGTTTGAATTATATGGGTATTATGTGGGTAAAATTGATCTTTTATTTGAACTGCAGTTCTTTCCAAAGACTGAGAAATATGTATCTTTATTCATGGGAGGTGATGACACAGACATAGTTGATAGAAGAAATAGATTACGCAAGCAGATCAAAGCCAACATTATTGCTGCTGCTGCTTGTGGGAAGGATCTTGAAGGTATTTATTTTCTATGGCTTATGCCAATAACTATCCACTATAAAATCATACTACTTTGATTTTTATAGAGCTTGGGCCCTGGAATATAGTGACCACTGGCTATTAGCTTCAGTGTAATTATTGCCAACCCCAAGGGGGTCAAGTCTACACTGGGTCATGGGTATGTTTAAATCTCACTATCAGAAAAATGGGGCCTGGGATTTATTCACATTTGACTTGTTTATTTGTGGCACCTTCCATTCCAGTACACTGTGTACTATTTGTAAAGATTGATATTTTATTTTACATTCACCAAAGGAGCAATTTCTCATTAAATCTCTTTGTTTTGGTGCACATCTTTTTAAACCCTTTTCTTATCGCAACCTTGAGGTTGTAAAAGTTGTTATTGCTGAAAGCCTGAATATATGAAGTCTCTAGAATAAAAGAGAAGGGGCATACATAAACATTAACCTGAAAAATGAATGTTTGCATGTTGGGCATCATTTTAGGAAATGGTTGTTAGCCATTACATAGCGGTATTTGGAGGTCTGGTTATTGTTACGACTTCCTTTATTGGTTACAAAAAAAGATATCACGTATGTGACGGTCATTATGGACTGTAACAATACTATTACGCTACTGTAATGGCCATTTATATTTGCATCATTATGGAAATCACGACCCTCTTTCAACATAAAAAGAAAAACATTACAGCCATGTTTGGTTTGTATTTGTGAAACAATTTTGGAAAATAATTTTTTAGAAAGAGTTTACAAAATATGAAAATTTGTTTGGTTGTATGTTTTGAGAATACTTTTGAAGTTTGGGATGATTTAATTTAATTTAATTTAATTAATTAATTAATTAATTTTTTTTTGTAGTTGAATGGATGGGTATGAGAAAAAGTGATTGATCGGTAAAGAGAAAAGTGAGTTTGAATTTTTTTTTTTTTTTTTCAAAAATTTTTAACCAAACAAATTTTTGAGATTTTTTTCTCAAAAATTGTATCTCTAGATACATATCAAACAAGGCCTACATGATTTGGGTATCATTTTGCTCCCGGTTTTTGCATTCTTACTACTATTACCCTTTGCCTTCCCAAAAAACTTCTAGCATAGATATGCTCATTTTGGGTCTAAAACATGTTACTTCAATCCATCTCTTCTAGAGAAGTATGCATATAACTTATTTGGACCGCATGTACCTTATAGTCTGTGTTACATAGACTTCTCTGTTTTCCCTAAAATACCTGTGTCTAGCGAATATGCTAAGGGTAAGACCGTTAGAGTGTGAGATATGTGTCCAACGCTGATATCCAATTTAAATGAAGTCCTAATTTTATTTTTTACAATGTTTGAAGAATAGGAAATTCACTATTTCTAGCCTTTCACATGAATAAGAGATGGATTCATATTTTTTCTAAATCCTATTTTAATTTCAAGTACATTTCTATATAATTTACAACATCTTATGTAAGAATATTATACAATATACAATATATATCTGTATATATATATATAAGTCTACATGATGTCTCTGAACCTATATCCAACTCTTGGAAACATATCTCAATATCTTAAGATTTGAGTTTACGAAAGGTCTGACGTTTCCCGCACCCGCACCCGCACCCGCACCCGAGTCTATGTATAACATAACCGTAAGTTACGTTTATCAACATCTTGAAAATTCCAGTAAAATTTTAGTGCGATGGATAGAGGAATTGAGACTTGCAATTATTTCTATGGACAACAAGCATGTGCCATGTGGGCAAGCTTATTTAGGGAGTTATTAACATCTTCCATGCCATTCTTTTTGGGTGTGAAATAGTGAATCAATGAGAAATGAATTTTAAAATGTTACTATGCTACAACATGTATTAGCCACTAGTGTAGCTGCATTATTTGTAGTACCATTGTTTAAACAATTATTAGTTTATGTATTTTATTCTTATGAACTATGTTACATGGTTTAATATTCAAGCCTCTATATCTACAAAAGAGATGGATAAAAAACAGTGAAACATGAAAAAAAGAAGGAACGTAGAGGGAAAAAGAGTGAGGTTCAACTACTGTGAGTGATTATATTTCTTTCTATTTTTGTATTGTTCATCTTTCGTTGAAAATATGAAGTGATAAATGAAAACTTTGAACATTGGATAACAAATTTTAAATTTTATTCAAGAAATCAAATAATAGTGACAGTGACAGAACCACCTTTTACCAAAGAAATTAGTTACCTATTTGCACTAACAATGAAACCATGAGAAAATGATCCACTATTACATTTATTGCCAATTACCAATGAGACTGAAAAAAATATGATCCACTAGTATATATATATATTATCTAGTTACAATTATATTTTTCTGGGTTAATTTTGTCAATTTGATAAGAAATTGGTTTTAAAATAATGTATTGCGAGGAATTTATTTTCGCAGATTTGATATATCTTATATTTTTACCTATTTACTAAATGATGTTTTTCTCAAAATGATGGCTTTTAATTGTTAGCCAAACATGTTCTTACATATTTATGAAAAATGTTTAGTGGATGGTCATGTGCTCTGTTTTCTAATTATATACTTGTTTCACCTTCTAGTTTATTTCAGCTTTTGTTATTTTATCTAGTTATCTTGTTGCGCTAGTATTATAGATGTTTTCCTTTGATATCCCTTAACAGAGACAGGAAGCGAGGATGATGGGCTTTTGGATCTGAGCGAGGATGATTTCTTCTTAACTGGAAGCTCTAGTGATGAAGCTGACGCAGATGATGAGTGGACTGATAAAAGTACCAAGTATGTATTACATTTGTAATTTGTGACAGGAAATGCAACTTATGGTTTTTATCTCAATTGAGAACACTAGGCTGTGGTTGGTTTGTAATTCAAACCATGATTTTACACTAATAATCAACCCTATGTTTGCTTATGTTGTGTTTGGTTGGGGGATTGTGAGAGAGAGATTTGGAAAAGGAAAGGAAAAAAGGTTGTGAAACTAGGTGAAATGTAGGTATATTTTATTTACATTTCACCTAACTTTTCCCTTTTCCTTTCCAAATCCCTCATCAAATTCTCCAACCAAACACAGCGTTAGAGTTTTCAAATTATGATTCCAAATCAATTTCAAAACACATTTTCAAAACATGTTTGGTAAACCAGAGAATTTTTGAATTTTTGGTCTACCCGATCGTTCGTCTGGACATCCCGCCTAGACAGTTTTTGAATTTTTGGGTCTACTCGGTCGTCCCCCCGGACATCCTCCTGGACGTCCGACTGGTTGACCGGAACAGTGTTTTTTATTTTTTTATTTTTATAAAGAAATTGGCACCTGTTATTTGGAAAAAAAAAAAATTATATTTGGTTTTGATATTTTTCAAATATAGAAAATATTTTTTTGAGACCAAAATGACAAATTATTTGGACATTTATTTAAAATTAACAAAAAATATTTTGAAATAAAAATTAATTTGTCATAGTAATTTTTAAAAAATAAAAAATAATAATATTTTTTTGATATTTTAAGTAAAAAAATATTTTCGAATTTTTTAAAATTTTTTAAATAAAAAAATTATTTTTGTCAATAATTATTTTTTTGAATTGAATTTAAAAAAGAGTTTGGTTATGAGCTTCGAATAGAATTTTCAATAGAGTTTTAAGTTATGTTTGGTTATGAGTTATGAGTTTTGAATAATCAAATAACTTTTCACAAACTCAACACCCATTTCAAAAATTCAACACTCAATTCAAATAATAATTCAAAACTATTTTTCAAAACTCATAACCAAACAAATTTTTTCTTTTCAAATCATAATTCCAAAACTCACAAACTCAAAATACAACTCCACACTCAAATCATAATTCTAAACACAAACCAAACGCTACCCTAATATTTCTTTTTCATATTTTTCTTTTTCGTGTGTATGCATGTTCACACTCCTGAGTGTTTTCTACAAATGTATTTATCTTATATTTATCCTAGTTGTGGAAGTTTTAGGAAGGAATTGGAGTCACTGAGTGTTTTCTAACTACAAATGTATTTATCTTAGTTGTGGAAGTTTTAGGAAGGAGTTGGAGTCAACATAGGTTTTTTTTTTTGTCTTTTGATGAATTAGTGCATAAATGTTTAACTATGATTGAGGAATGAGGTCAATTTGATTGATAGAGGGTAAACTGTCATTGTGTTCCTCAAATTCTACTTCAACTTTCAATATCATCTTTTAATTTTCTTTTTAAGCCCTCAAACTTTTATAATTAAGTTAATGCTGTTCAGTCCTTTAAGGAAGGTAAGAAAAATATCCTGTTGTTATCATGTGCCTCCTACTTGAGCTAATAGCCTGAATGCTTGAGAGTGTTTCATTGGCAGTTTCAAGTGAAATCTAATTTTAATATAAGATGTAAGAAGTACAAATTGATAGATGATGTAACTACATTAAATTTTCTCATCTCGTTTTGTGAGAGTTCAAGGGATCAAATATAAAAATTAAAAGGTCTGACATTGAAAACTTGAGTAAAGTTTGAAGGTTAAAGTAATAGTTTATCCTTAATACGAGTGCATTTTTAAAATTTTTAATACCGAAATATATTTAGTGGTTGATTTATAATTATTAGTAGCAAACCCTGGTGCTGATTCCACCAAGGGCTTTTGATGTAGTACTTACAACTGCATCTTAGATTTCTATCATATACCTTGCACAGGGAGCAAGCTTCTAGTGCTTCTGGCAAAGCAGCATCTGGCATGTCCAGTGATGAAAGGAATCAGGTTTTTGTCCCCTGAATTTTGTCTTTAGCTGTTAAAAGGAGATTTGTGAATATATAGACCATGTTCGCTTACTTTTCTTCTTTTTGTTCAATTTGTATAGAGGCATATCTCTGCTCGAGCTTTAATGCCTCCTCCTCGGTCATCAACCAATTCGTTTTCAAATTCAGTTCATGTTAAATCAAGGTTTGGAGGTTCATCAAGCAAAAAGCAACCCTTGCGGAGGGCTGAAATGTCCACATCCAGCAACACATCAAATAGCATGAGTGAATCTTCCTACAGAAACAGGGGATCCTCAGATTCACGGACGGGTCAGAGTAGTAACCTGAGTTCCAACTCTGATGCTCACAAACCCCGAAGAAAAAGGAGGCCTAAGAAGAAAAAGCAACAGGTGAAGTTCTTTTGGCAATACTGTGGAACATATTCTTTATGAATGAAACCCAAAATAAAATTGAAAAAAGAAAAAAAAAAAAAAAAAATTGTGTAGCGGTAGGTTTCCCCAGGGACAAGTCCACACGACAAATGTGAAGAGTGACAATATTATTTGGATGAATCAGGTTGTATATGATGACTACCCATCAATTTGAGAGAATAAAGGGCAAATTACACCTTACCCCTCTCAATTATCACCGTTTTTCACTTTACCCTCGCAAACTATAGATTGATAACCCACTTCATCTTCCAAAAGTTTTTAATCTAACTCTTTATGTCTCCATTTTGTGAACAAAACTGATTGAGAAAGTGCATGTAATGTGCACATATCATATTTATGTCAGATTCGTAAAAGGTATTTTCGTCATAATATGACGTGCATATTACATCACCTTTTCCGTCACTTTTGTTAACAAAATGAAGACATAAAGGGTTAGATTGAGAACTTTTAAAAGATGAAAGGAGTATATTGTATCAATTTTTAATTTGAGGGGGTAAAGTGAAAAATAGTGATAATTGAGGGAGTTAAAGTGTAATTTGCCTGAGAATAAATAAACCGTAGTTACGAGACTGATACATATTGGGTAGGCAAGTAAGAAGATATTAGTAAATTGAGGATAAATGAAAAGGACATGTTCTGATGGATGATAACCAGTCATGAAAGGAATTTTAATGAAGTAAATGACTCCTGCATAGGTAGAGGTAGTATCAACTTGTCAAAATTGACTGAAAAGGTTGACATTTGCTGACTGGTGTGTGTGATCAAAACTGTGCAAAATGCATGATGGGTTGGAGCGATATGGTTGAGGTAGATAGGAAATGCTGAAGAAAAACAACAAAACCAAAAATGACATTGATCTTGATGACAAACAAATATTATAGTTTAGCCCATATTTCAACCATGGGTTTTATTGGGTTGTTTCATGGTAGATCATGTTGAAATTGTCCCGTTAAAACATATATAGGAATTTGATTATTGTTTGCTTGATTTATTTTTATGGTCTATAGAAGTTGTAAATTCTTTTTCATTTGTTTCTTTGTTGATTTTTGGGATGAGTAAGATCCGTCTGATACTGAAAGCTTAACTGTGAAAATGGTTTGATATTTCTGTACATATTGCAACTCATTCATCATTTCTCTTCCTTGTTGACAGGCATGAATCGATAAAATCCTGCTGATATAAATCTATATTCAATTGAAGCAAATTCATAGGATGTTGAAGCAGTTCACAGCTTGGTTTAACCGTCTTCTTGTTTATCTTAATTTTTTCCATTTTTGTTTTAGGTAACTAAATTGTGTGGCACAGGCACAATCTTTGACTCCCCATTCTGGAATTCTCTCATCCTGACTTGTCTCGAAATTATTTGGAAGAATTTCTGTTTCTTCTCATTTCTTGTTTGTGGATGGTTTTGTATACTTTCGATGGAATCAATCAATGTCTAGATTACACCCATTTAATTGCTCTAGCTTGTTCATGCAGGTATGATTATTATTATTTTTTAATTTTGTGGTTACATTATTACTATCCATCTTTCCTCTTGTATTTTACACTTGCTTCGATTTGATGGTAACATTATTGAATCAAACAGTATCATAGATATTTTAGATTATTAACATCACTGAACCAACTTGATTATTGTCTTGTATATTTCTTTGGCAATAAACCATGATTTATCCATATGATTCATTGATTTCGAATGAAAGTGTACAATGATCTTAAACATATACATCAAAACACATTGCAAGTGTATATATTAGCAATTTTTGATTTTTAATTTTAAGCAAAAAGATGTCCCATGATAAATTGTCTCGAGATATAATATGGTGGGTGGTAGAAAAGAAAAGGGTGACAAAAGGTTATATTGATGCGATTAGTGACATGTATGAAGGGGTGGTGACCACTATTAGATCACTTGCTGGAGAAACAAATAAATTTTTTATCACCGTAGGGTTCCACTAAATATCTATTTTAAGTCCTTATCTTTTTACTTTAGTTATGAATGAGCTGACGAGAAATACTCATGATGACGTGTCATGGTGTATGTTTTTTGCAGATGATATCGTGTTAGTGGATGAGATTAGAGAAGGAGTTAACACAGTTAGAGATTTGGAGAAAAATACTTAAATCTAAAGGATTTCGAATAAGTAGAACTAAGAGAGTATATGTAGTGTAAATTTAGTAACAGTAATAATGAAAGTAGAGGATAAGTGAAGATTAAGAACCAAACACTGCTTAAGAGTGAACATTTTCATTATTTAGAATCGATTATCATAACGGCGGGGGAGATTGATGTGGATGTGGCCCATAGGATTAAGGTGGAATGACTTAAGTGGAGAAGTGCGTCTGGGTACTGTGCAATAAACGAATACCCACTAGATTCAAAAGTAAGTTTTATAGAACGACTATTAGCCCAGCCATGTTGTATGGGACGGAGTGTTGGACAATCAAGAAACAACGTGCAGATAAGATGATGGTTGCTGAGATGATGATGCTAAGGTGGATGTGTGACAAGACTAGACAAGACAGAATTAAGAGTGAGTGTATTGGGGAATGTGTAAGAGTAGCACCGGTAGAAGATAAGTTGAAAGAGAATCGATTGAGATGGTTCGGTTATATTCAACGAAGACCAACAGAGGCAGTAGTGCAGAGATTCGATACAGTGACGGTAGCTGGAAGTGTTAGCGAACCGGGTACGCTTAGATTAACGTTAGCTAGCGTTGTAAATTAAGATATGGATCTACTTAATTTGACTATGGAATTGACTTTTGATAGAGCCACGTGGAGAAGAAGGATTCATATAGCCGATCCCATTTGATGGAACTTAAGGCTTGGTTTGGTTTGGTTTGATTAAGCAAAAAGATGTCCTAATTACACTGGTTTAGAAATTTAGTACCTAAAGCCTGTTTGTATTTTGCTTTAATTGGCATTATCATGGAAACATGTGAGCTTGTTAAATTTAGAATCACTAAACTTACCATGAATAGGTAGGTTAGAATTTTCAAGCAATTATTTGACTAATCTTGTTAATAAGTGTCTTTCAACACAAAGAAATCCCAAGAAAAAGACATTTCACAACATGAAATACAAATTTTAAAAGCACTTTATAACTTTAATTTTTTTATACTTGTTTTTAAAATACGGTGTATCCAGATCCGAATACAAAATCATTGATTGACATTTACATCATTTTCAAATAAATGTGCTCAGTTTAGAAAATATTTTTATAGAATGCACCACAAATGTAAGAGAAATAGTGAGTCAAACATGTGAAGGATAAGTCCATGGCTATGGGACTAAATTATCTGTCTCATATCTAAATGCTATGTATCAAATGAATATGGTAAATTCCTATTTTATTATTCACTAATTCAAAACAGATGTCACATCCTCACGTAAGCTAATAAATAAAAAAAATTAATGGGACTATCTCGTTGGTCAGTATCGTTACATTTCATTAGAAGGGTACTGATTTAAATCTCTTCACTTACATATAATTTTTATTCCTGTGTTATTGTTGGGTTTCTTCTTTGTATAAATTATGTGTTTTATTTGATTTTATTATTATAATTGTAATTTGTTAAGTTTTATTATAATATCACACACACATATATATATATATATATATAAAATAGAAAAAGCTGTCATATTTACTATATAAAAAATAAGAAATAAAAAAAAATTAAGAATCGAAGTTCAATGAACCTTGGTGTATTTATTGATTAATTAACTGAAAAAGGAAAAGATAAATACATAAATATGTCATCATATTAAAAAAAAAAAAAAAAAAAAAAAAAAAAAAACCAAGAAATCGATGTTCAATGTACCCTTGGTTTGTTTATTGATTAATTAATTGAAAAAAGAAAAGATAAATACATAAGTACATCATAGGGAACATCAACAAATATTAACCCATTAATAGATTCCATCTTTTCAGTTAAGAAAACAGTCAAATCAAATACATTTGCTTTATGGCACTGGGCTCCCAACTGATCTAGCCTTTGCAATTTGAATTTGTTAGAATATAATATTAATGTTCACAAAGCACAAAAAATTATTACACTGCTCCATAAGATTTTTTTAATAAAATGTTCTTTGGACAATGTCGCGTGTCCACCGACTACCCAACACCATCCTTTCAAAATTTAATAAATTTACAAACACCAATTAAGGATTGTCTCTCCTAGTAAGATGGTGGATCCAATGTGAAAAGTTGAATTAAGTAGAGTTCAGTCGAGTCGTAGATTAGGGAAGTTTAATTTTAAAATTTGATGAGTTTTAAAACGTGTTTAAAATTGACTTATTTACATAATAAATAAATCTTGAATTTATTTTTAATAAGTCAAATACTATTTTTATTTTTATTTTTATCATTGAGCTTTTTATTAACTTGTTTAAATTTGATTTAAAAATTTAATAAGTGTTAAAATGTATTCAATTTGACAATTATGTAACTTGATTTTAAACGAGTCAGAGTAACTTGATTTTAGCAATCTTATCGAGTTCAGTTCAGTTTTGTGAAATAAATAGTAAATATTTAGAATGTCAAATGTTATTGTTTAAAAGATTATGGGTAACCCAACCCTAAGAAGTCATATAAAAACAAGAGGACAACAAAATCGTCATATCGAATAATACAATCTCTTTCTCTCTCTCTCTCTTACACAGAGGAAGTGGCAGTACTACCTAACCATCATGTTCACTTGCAGTGAAATTTCACTAAATTATAGGGCCATGTTTGGTGATTGCCTACATTCAAGTTTAATAGCGATTGCCTCCTAATATCTAACCCCACCATAATTGGGCAATGTTTGGTGCAATTTATAGGATTATCAACAATTTTTTAAATTTATTTTGGAAATTTCCATCAAAGTGTTTGGTACATACTGTTTTTGTTTACCATTTATGAGTCAAATTGATTAAGAAGTTGGGGGAGCAACATTTATAACTTCTACTCTTTTTTTCTTCTAATTATTAAATTTTAATTTATAAAAAACTACACCAAAACATGCACTTAGGCTGATTGCCCCACCACAATTACTCTCTTAGGGTAGCTGTTGACCATGATCTCTCTCTCTCTCTCTCCCTCAGAAGATGCATTTACAAAACCCTACAAAAGTTTTTACTTTCTCTTGCAAATAATTAATGCTGAGGAAGTAGATTGTCTCCATTTGATCCTGTTTTGTAGGAGAACCAATTTGACCTCTTTATTTGGAAGACTGTTTAATTAGAATCAACCATGATTTTTTTTTTTTTTTTTCTTTCTTGTTTTTATATTTAAATTGTTTGGTATTGTTAAAAAAGAAGAAGATAAGATTCAATGAATTGACCGTGATGACTTTTACAATTTTATCTTTGATACATGAATCACGTGACTAAGTCTGAGTCACTAAAATAATCTCTTTAAAAATGAGATATTCTCAAACTTGACTTCAACGAAAGTCTCATGTATTAAATTTTTTTATTTATTTATTTTTTCTTGTACTCATAACAATTGTTGGAATACTTTTCACAATACAACGAATAGTAGGATACAAATAAAAAATTTATATAAAACTTTCATTTAGAATAATTTTTCAGTCTTAAATCGTTTTATTTTCAAAACAAAGTTCCATCAATATAACTTGTATGGAAGAAAAAAAAAAGAAAAAAAAAACACACACACACACAATAGCCACATTATTCTAATATAAGAATTTGTACAAATTTTTAGTGAGTTATTTTTCTAATATTAAAAAGCATAACCAAAATTTGGAGAGCCATGTTACATACAAGTTTATATATAGAACTGCTTTGGAAGCAAGTGTAGACACCCCATTTTTGACCGACCTTAAGACTCAGACGTCACCGGCTGAGCGCTCGGTGATATTGCATGTTGTGCTTGTTCAGAAGTTTCAGAGTCGCGGCTGCGCGCCTTGCCTCCGGACTTCCGGGCTTTTCTGTGCCTTGCCTCGGTTTGCGAACCAGACTCGGTTTTCTCTGTTTTTCTTCCTGAGGGGAGGGAGAGGTCTCGTAGATCATCTCTCAATGGCCGTAGGCTATTTTTTGTGGTCACAGGCCATTTTTCCCATTTCGGAGCCCTGTACCCGGTTTTCGGAGCCGTCAGGCCGTGTGTCTCGGTTCGGGACCGCCAAACCATCTCCGATTGCTCTGATTTTTGGCATGCATCTTATTTACTCCCTTTTGAGGGACACTGGGGTCTGAGATACCCACTTCGTGGCCGAATGCCACTTTCGGTGCCCGGCAGCCTGTTTTCGGGATCCCGAACTGCGCGTTCTGGCCCCCGAGCATTCATTTTGCATCGGTTTTCGTTCATTTTTGGCAGGTACCTCTGTTTTATCATTACGAAGGTCACTGCAGGGTGGGAGGACAGTAATTGTCTCAGCAACCAGTTATATCCTTCCGGAGCCCTCCGACGCCCGTTTTTCTCACTTCCGGGCTAATGTTGAACACTCTAGGGTCATTTTCTTCAGCTCCAAACCACATATTTGTGTTGTACACACCTGGGAGGATCCTAAAAACACATGGCCGGCTAGAAATTCTCATTTTCATTTTTGAGCCTCTCCTTCAAGTGGCTTGTTGTCTCTCCTGCTTTAGAGTTGCCAATTTCCAACCATAGGATGTTGTAGAGGAGACCTGGGAGGATCCTAATCTTTGGTGGCCGGCCAGAAATTTTGTTGTTCCATTTTTGCCCCTTGGCCGGCCGGTCATGGGGGTAGCCGGCCGGCCACCTCCACCAAAAGTGGGGCGCCGGCCATGATCCTTGGGATGTGTGCATCACAGCTGTGTAGCTGTTTCTCCAAAATATCTTTGAAATCCGGGGATATTTTGGGAGGGAAAGCTTGGGTGCATTTCCCTCCTCTTTTACACCCATTTTTTTGGTCCATATAAGGAGCTGGCCAGCTCCTTTGCTAGGGTTAGAAAAACTTCCCTCAAGAGCTCTTATACATTGGCTTACATCTTCCTCTCCAAAAACCTTGAAAATCTTCAAGTCTTGGCACCATTTGTTCATCAACACCAAGCCTCACCATCACCACTTCCATTCCAGCAGCAAGGGAAGGTTTTTCAAAGGCTAAGAAGCAACAAACTTGGTCCAAGAAGCAACCAAAGTGTAGTCTTCAAGGGTAAGTCACTATTTCCCCTTTTCTAGCACTTTTTTGTATCATTTTTCTACCCTATTTTCTTGTGGTTTTGGGCTCCGACCCTAACTGAGTTTAGGCCTATTTTGAGCCACTCTTCAACATTGAAGAAGGGCTCAACCTTGTTTGGCACTTTCTTCTACCACTTGCTTCAATACCATCTTGTATGCCATATATCTTGCATAGTATTTTTGGCTTGTGTGTATTTGTTTTTGGAGCATGTCATCAACTGTGTTTGAGCTTATTTTGAGCCCCTCTACAACATTTTAGAAGGGCTCAACCTTGTTTGGTGCTTCTATCCATGACCTACCATTATAGCCCCTATTTGGTCCATATTTTGCATGATTTTTTAGGCTTATCTTGCTTCTGTTTCTGGCCTTGATCAGAACTGAAAATAGTCTTAAAATGACTCACTCTTCATGTTTTGTTAAGGGTCTTAGGATGTTTGGTGAATGCTTGGTATACTTCTCTTTATAGCCCTCTTTTGGCCCATATTTTGCATGCTATGTTTGCCATATTTGTATACTGTTTTGGGGGTTACCATAAGCTGTAAATGTTCATATTTTTGGTCCCTATTCAGTGTTGTAGAACTGTATTTTTCAGTTTGAGCATTTCATATACCACTTGCTTCATTATTTCCCCCTTTTCCCCCATTTTTGCATGCTGTTTTTGCCCCATCTATGATTGTTGTTTGGCCATGCTTTGTACTGGAAAAATACTAGTTTAGGGACTGCCTAGCATCTGTCTTTACACTTCATGTCCATATTGTGCATGTTTGACATAGCTGTAGGCCATTCCATTGCATTTCGGGACTTATTTCGGGCATCGGGTGTAATTTTGCTATGATTCGGGGACTGTTTTGCATCATCTTGGTTGCTGAAATTTGCATTTTCCCTATGCCATATGCCATGTCTCATTTGCATCTCATTTCCATGCCTTCGGGCCATTTCTCGGTTTGCGTGTCCACGGGCACGCATTTCGAGACATCTCATTTTTCATCTTCCGGCATCTTATGTGAGTGCGGCTGAGGCTCTCTCATGTTGGTATAAGCCTATCATTGCATTTCGCATGTCATTCCGCATTCCTCGGTTTGCGTGCCCACGGGCACGCATTTCGAGGCATCTCTTTTTTATCTTCCGGCATCCTATGTGAGTGCGGCTGAGGCTCTCTCATGTTGGTATAAGCCTATCATTGCATTTCGCATGTCATTCCGCATTCCTTGATTTGCATGCCCACGGGCACGCATTTCGAGGCATCTCTTTTTTATCTTCCGGCATCCTATGTAAGTGCGGCTGAGGCTCTCTCATGTTGGTATAAGCCCATCATTGCATTTCGCATGTCATTCCGCATTTCTCGATTTGCGTGCCCACGGGCACGCATTTCGAGGCATCTCTTTTTTATCTTCAGGCATCTTATGTGAGTGCGGCTGAGACTCTCTCATGTTGGTATAAGCCCATCATTGCATTTCGCATGTCATTCCGTGTTTCTCGGTTCGCGTACCCGTGGGCACGCATTTCGAGGTGTCTCATTTTCAAATCATTGTGTATGTTAGGATGTATCTTAGTTGCATTTCATACATGTCATGCATATTGCATGGTGTTCGGGATAGGAGTTAGCCCGGGCACGGGAAACGAGGTACGTTTCGCACTCCGAGTGGTGGAATGTGTCTCAATTCCCCAGTCACCGACACTTCGGATCACCCATGATGGAGTTAGGTTTTGTTATGTCATCATGTACATTCATTCTATATTGAGCTGTGCAATTCGGCTCCTTGACCATCATGCATCGATATGCGTGATTGGTGGCACGAGGATCGAGGCATGCATATATTTGTAAAATACATTGCTATGCCCCTTTCCTGCTCTCTGTTGCAGCCAAATCAAGGATCGGCAACTTTTCGGAGTCTGGCACACATTTCGAGAACAGATGAAAACAGAGGCTAATTGGGGCATCCCAGTGGATTTTCGCGCCAAGGCAGCCCAAACAGGCGGCATACATCATTCATCAGAAGCAAGGTAGTCCCTGGCTTGCATGCCAGCTTTACAGCTTTCCTAGTTTAATTTGTTAATTAATTAGAAATCTGTAATATTGTGGACTGTATTATTCTTTCATTTCGGACTGTATTATTATTTTATTCGGACCCTCTGCGCGAGGGCATAATTGTAATAAGTGTGGGTGAGTGTGATGTATGTCTTCCAACCCCAAGTCTTTCTCCCTTTTATTTACCCGCTTATGATGGTTAGATATAGGACATATTTCAACTAGCATACAGTATGACAGCATGTTTGCATCATTCATCTGTTTTGCATGCACCGGGCTCGGCGCATCATACAAACTGCATTTGTATTTCAATTCCAAGTTGAATACATGTTAGCTGTAACATTTCATATGCCATGTTTAGAATAGCCGAGCCTGCCATCTTAGTTGCATTTTGCATGTGTTGCATTAGGCAATTCTATACTTAGGATCATGCATGATTTCTAATCGGTTTCTGTTTTGGCTTGGAGTACTCGGTGAGTTTTATGCTTTAGCATCATTGCATGCGTGTAAGTGTTGCCATGTTAGCATGCTTGCCATGAGGCTATTTGCTTATGTGATATAACTGCCTTGAATGCCTGTGGGTGGAGGTTGAGTCACCTGAATTGGGACAATTCGTTGACTGTTTGTTTTAAGCCCACTAGATAGTGGCAAAACCATTATTCTTCTAAGCCCACCTGAGGGTGGCAAAATCTGCATTTTAAGCCTACCTGCGGGTAGCAAACCATTTTTCAAACAAACAAACACGAAGTGTTTTGGTTCCAATTCGGGCGATTCGATTTATACTTGTTTGCTGCGAGCATCACATAGTAACCTAGGCGAATAAACCGGAATAAGAACACACAAGGTTTTCAAAAGAAGATATCATGGTTAGTAGAAGCCGGTCTTTGACCGGGCGAGCGGGGGTGCTCACGCAGTGACCTTCCCCAATTGTACCCAAGTTCCCGAGCCGAGGCAACTTTGGTGATGACAGACACGTGACCTTTGGCATCGAGTCAGGGTTTCCTAAATTTCCCATTTAAAAAACATTTAGGTGGTGACTCTGTATCTGGCAAAGCAGTCCATGTTTGGCACTTCTTTCAAAAAATATGTTTTTTCTCAAAACGATTTGCCGGATTTGGACTCTTTGGTTCAAGATTTAGAACCGTGACACGAATCGAGTCCGAACTGTAGCGAGGTCCCTCGCGGACTTGTTACAGCAAGTATTTCTTTTGTATGCATTTTTGATTCAATATAATTATTACAAAACAAAGACAATAAAACCACCATAGATGATCTGCTGCTACAACTTTACAAAGTAGTATTTTTGTTTTTTTTGTGTTTTGCACTTCTCAGTTGAAGTCCAGAGAAAACTGTTGGCACAAAGAGGGTGTTTTCAAAATCAAAATTCCTCGAGAACCCAAGCTCAAACTGTGTATCTCTCCATGATAGAATAGATACATATCTTCTGTTCTGTTTCTTCTGTTATGGGTTTCTCATTCATAACCCACAGGCTAAGCCTTTAGCTTCTGATCCTTTCATGATTCTCAGTCTCTTGCAGGATGACATAAACATACTGCAACAAGAATACACGGTTCGTTTGATTAGAAGGAAAAAAAAAACATAGGATAGAAAATGAAACGGAAAATTTTGTTTTTCCCTAAAATTTTTGAATAAATTACACTTGTAGTTTTTATAGTTTGTATCTTGTGTCAATTTGATTATTTTTCTAATTGTATCAATTTAATCAAATTAATAATGTCTCTCTAAGAATTTAATTGAAATTGAGAGACAAAAATAGTTCATTCACTATTTCAAAGTATGAGGGGTGGGCATCCAATTTGAAATAGTTCATTCCTGTTTGAATGAACCATTTTATTTTTAATCTATGTTTAATTTTTTAATGAATGCTATCAATTAGATTAAATTGATAGGATTAAAAAAAATTAAAGGTTAAAATTGATACAAAGCAAAAAAAATTCTTATATTTTTTTGGCAAGAAATTGCAAGTCAACATGCTACTATTGGCAAAAATATACTACACTTATCACATATTTACACCATATTTATTGTATTCAACCGTGCTGGGACCCTCAGTGGGGTGACCCCAGCACCCCAGCTCCACGTGGCTCACTGTGGCTCTCAAGACTAAAAAAAATAAAAATAAATAATACACCAATCACACCCCTCTGGGGTCCTGGGGTCACCCAGTGGGGATGTGGGCCAATTTCCTATTGTATTATCTCATGTGCCACAATGATAATTATTAATGCAATAAATCCGACTTAAGTTTTGTTTTATCTAATGTAATAATGGTTATGATTGTGCTAGTAAATGTGAGAAAAAAAAAAATATATGATAAATGTAACATTATATTTTTTTTTCGAACTATCTACCATGAAATATGTACAGAGAGAGAGAGAGAGAGAGAGAGAGAGAGAGAGAGAACTTACTCCCAAGGAACATCTCCAACAAGCATCCAGTCACCATCTTTGTCTTGATAAGTTGGTGCATATTCAGATCCTTTGTAGCCTTCCCTCTCTGAGTACAACCCTAAATAATTAAAGCCATTCAATTTAATGGTTAGATTTAGATTTATAAGAACAAAGAAAACAATAGATATTAGAGACACAACAATCAATTAATCAATAATAGATAATATTCTTTAATTAAAATTCTCACCTATGGTGAATTTGAACATGTCTTCTAAAGCCTTTAGGAGGTCTGAGTAGGCCTTGTAAACCTTTAGATCAATCTTTCTGAGATATGGAGCTCCGTCCATGCTCACTTTCACGTACATTCCTGCCTCTGCCTCCGCCTCCGCCTCCGCCTTCTTAGGAAGGAAGCTATTTTTCCGGTAGGATCGGATTGGTGGCCACCCCACTACTTGTGCTCTGCCATTTTAGATACCCCACGTCAAATTAGTATAGTTTGAAAATTTGACATTTTTAGTGATTTTTTTTAATTATTTAACTTTTTTATGAGGTGAAAAAACCTAATACATATCGAATGACTTTTTTTTTTCCGTTAAATAGATAGTTTTGAGAAATAAATAATTAAGTGATATGTAGTATGTGATATTTTGCTATTATGTTTTTTTTTTTTTTTTGGACCTTTTTTTTTTTGTGTATTTTTTAAAATATTTTTAATGTATAGATTGCAAGTAAGGGTGAAGGGGAAAGAGAAAGTTGTATGATGCAGTCATTGGTGTTGCCTATGGAAAAAAAATTAAATGTAACGACAATATCAAATATCAAAATGCAAAATAAAATAAAAAATTCTGTAAATAATTTTATCTTGGCTCCCTTTGCAATATGGGTTTGTAAAAAAAAGGAAAAAAATATATATATAAAAAAAACCCATCAAACTCAGCCCTACAAGACTATCTATTGAGTTAAATTTAAAGATTACAAGGCATATTTTTACAATATTATGTTATGTTGTCATTAAAAAAAAAAAATGATTAAAACAAGAGAAGCCTAACGAAGAGAACTTACTTGGCGGCGGGTGCATTTTTGGCATCTGATGAGCCACCCTTCGCTCCGCCATCCTCCGCCATGTCAGGCGTTGCTCGCTTGTTGTTTCTACCACCACCACCACACATCGTTTCTTTCTCAGACTCATCTCTCCCTGGCAATCCCAATCTGAGCTCAGTTGCCTTGAAATTAAGATCATTCTCATATGCTACGGAGCTTTCCATTTTCCCAACAATTCTTAGCTACCAAACAAAGCCAAAATGACCTTGAAAAAGCAAACCAATGGATCAGTATTGCTTTCCTTTCAAGAGTTGTATTGAGAGAGATATGTATACAAAGGAAAGGTTGGGTAAGTCTCTGAACAAAGAAAAGCTTTGTGGGGAAGTTAGAGAGAGTTGTTTGAATATATATGGTGGAGGTTGCAATACAATGAAACACCAAGATATGATATGACGTAAAAGGCTAAAGGAGTAAAGCGTGTTGTCTGGGGAACACTAGGGCTCCGTTTGGGATATATTTGGACTAAAATAATTATAGAGGATAAAATTAACTACTTTAGTAAAAAGAAAGGTAAAATGTCATATTTAATTTATAATTATTTCGTTTTTTCTCTTACAAAAGTCAAAAAATTAATCATAAATGAGACTTTTAAATCCAGACTAAAATAATCAAAAAAATTAAAAAATTAAAAAGTCAACCCACACCCCAAATCAACTCTATGATTTGAGGCCATTTGCCAGCCAAAAATAGAGGAATACGACTTTTCCAAAAAAAAAGGAAAAAAAAAAAAAAGGAAAAATTATGCAGGTAGTCTTTTTACTTTATTTTTGAAAACTCGGTTAAAAGTTAGTTTTTTAATTTTTTTTAGATCATATTATTTTTCTATTTTTAAAAAAAAATTAAAAAGTCAACTTTTAACATACTTTTCAATTTTACCAGTATTTTTTTATTATTTGTTTTAGTAATATGTTAATTTAGTCTAATTAATAATACTTGTTTAGAAATTAAACTGATATTAAGAATTAAATTAGTTTATTCACTATCATTGTTGAGTTGATGTGTAATTTAAAATAATTTATTTTTTTAAATGAATTATTTTATCATTAATTTATGTTCAATTTGTAACCTATGTTATCAATTAAACTATATAAAATACATATATTTTAAAAATAACTGATATAATTAATATTATAGAAATCAAATTGAAACAACATATAAATTACAAACACAACATATATATGCATTTTTAAAAAATATATGGAGAAAATATTAGGATATAATCTTTTTGGGTAAATTACACTGACATCCTCTTAGATTTGGTCTGATTACATCTCATCCCTTAACATTTTAGAAATTACATTTCCATTCTTGTGATTAATAATCTTATTTGACAAACTCCTTACCGTGAAGTGAACGTTGGACATGTTAAGAAAATCTTGATGACATAAACAAAAAGTAAGGAAAAATAACTAAATTGCCCTATGGGACTTTAAAAAATCTTTTGTAACCTCATATCCTATTTAAAACTATCAATATACCATAAAGAAAATAGTCCAGCCACAACAGTTGTTATTTTTTCTAAAACCCTAACAACAAAACATTTATATCATTTTATTAATTTTTGCATGTAAAATTTTAGAGTTAAAAATGTCTTTTGATGGTAATATTAATTTCGTTCAAATAATTATACTGACAAAAAGATCAATATAATTTTTTAAATATCAAAAAGTGATGATGTAGGTGCAATTTATCCAAATTTTTCGAAGGCAAATGCGTTTTGCTATCAAATGCATTATTTATTTAGGCCGAGTTTGGGAAGTCCCAATTAATCCATCTTTTTATCTTTTTATCATCACATCACCTCTTTACTTTTCTACACATCTTTTCATAAAAAGATAAAAAATATACTTATTTAGGTCATCTCAAACAATCCCTTATTATTAAAAAAATTTTAAAGGACAAAGGCAAGCTAGGCTGTCGGTAGCATTGGCAGCATCAGCATCTTTTAAGAGAAGTGACACTGTATTTAGGGGACAAGAGTGGGACAAATTAAAGCCGCCCATCTGGAACGAAGACTTTTTAGGACTCTAAAGGAACGGTCAAGATGCGTTTTGTGGGCTCGTGGATAGGAAAATCAGGGGCGTTGGTTTGGGAGGGGATAGAGAGAGTCATCCCCCATGTGACTGAAAGGGTCCCACATGGTGTTTGGATATGGGCATACCATGGCCGTGTGGGGGACTAGGGTTTTTGGCAGGGTTTTGAAATTGGGAAATTTACGTCTCGGAGTTATTTCAATAAATAATTTATAAATTTATGAAGAAATTTAAGGCTTTATTTTTTAATATTTGTAAAACTTACCATTAATTTGAAAATATTTTTTCAAACATCACTTAATTGAAATGATTCCTTAGAAATTTAGTCCTCGTTTGGAAACAGGTTAATTTAGTAATTTTTTAGGTATTCGACTAAGGTCAAGTTTGGGAAGTTTAGAATAAGTGCACTTTTTGACTTTTCTTGTATTATGTGTAGAAAAAATAGAGAGGAGATGTTGATTGATGTGACCCAAAAAAGATAAAAAGATGAAATAAGTGCACTTATATTGGGTACCCAAACAAGGCCTAAAATATGAGTTAAAAAAACTAGTATGTTTCGGATGATTTTTTGACTTTTTACGAAAGATGTGCAAAAAGTAGAGAGAAAAGAGAATCTTTGACTTTTTGGTATGAGTTGTTGTTTTTTTGATTTTTTCAGTGATTTTTTAATTTTTTGGCTAAAAAAATTACTTGCCAAACAAGGCCTTAGTTAATTGATGATGGGATGATTTACATGACATTTGGTCTGTCATGATTCATGACTACATGGTCATCCCTTGACCAATTCTCCTCTTGTTAATGAAAAATAACAGAATTTCAAAAGTTTTACCCTTTGTCAATTAAGAGTTATTTTAAGTATGATTTTTTTAAATATTTATTTATTTGCTATGAAAGAAGAAATTGAAATTTTTTCTGAATCTTCCTGATTTGAAATAAAAATATAGTAAAGACTCGTACAAAATTATATAAAATTAACAAACTTTAACCAGCAGCTTAACTAATCAATCAATTTTATTACCCAACCAGTCCAACCCAACTCACTCACTTTATCAAACTATAAAAATTGAGTTGGTGTAGAATGTCTACTTTTTTAACATATTTTTACACATAACCATCCTTAAAAAAAAAAAAAAATGATTCAAGGCATCCGACTGTAAATATATATACAAAAAGAAAAAGTTAGCAACCAGACTTCTAGTCTTAGAATTTGTTCAAAATCAATTTATATGATGATGATAAAGGGTGGGGATAAATGAAATAAATTTTTGAGTTTGCAGTCCCGCTATATACAAAAAGTTATCCTTACTCAAAAAAATAAATAAATCACAAAGAATTCATCATCATAATAATGATGTGAGTTATGTTGCATGCACTAAATTTTTTAGTAAAAGCACACGTGTTTAAATATTGTTAGATGTTCAAGTTTTAATATTTTTTGAATAATACTATATATCAATTGGTATATTAATTAGTGTACTAATAAGTGATGTGACATTATTTTAAAAATTTTAAATATTTATAATTTATATAATAGATGAGATTAATAATAATATCATAATATAAGTTGGTACATTACTCATATTTAGGCCAAGTTTGGCATCTCCCTAAAAAGATAAAAAGTTAAAAAGTTATCACTATTCACTGAAAAAAATAATTAATTTTTTATACAAAAATACAACTCAGCAATCACTGTTGTTCAGCTCTGTGCTGCGTGTGGCCGAACAAAATTGCACAGTTTGGGTGCAATTTTCACGTACTGTTGTTCGGCCCATGAGGGCCATCACAGGTCCTGTTTTGATAATCTGAACCGGTTAATGTGTAGAACTCGTCGAGTACTATATATTTGTAAAAAATCACATTGATCGGATATCGATAACTACATGATCAAATTAATTTTGTATAAAAAAATAGATGGTGTTATAATTAACGATTGAAAAAAATAAATCTGAGCAGATAGCTATCGATATCCGATCAACGTGATTTTTTATAAGTATATAGTACTCGACAAGTTCTACACATTGAACTGTTCAGATTATCAAAATGGGACCCGTGATGGCCCCCATGGACCGAACAAAATAGTCCAGTGCAATGCCCAAAAAGTAGCTTATAATTTCTTACCACCAATTCGGCCCAATAGATTGTATAGCTGTACAACACATATCTCTAATTTTCTCCTACACACTTCTTTATAGAATTTTTTAATACACATTTTTTCATAAAAAGTCAAAAAATTAACCTAAACATCTATATTTTTTTCTCAACTTTTTAATCTAAAAAGATAAAAAATACACTTATTTAAAATACTCCAAACAACCCCTTAATCTCTCGTACTTTTAACGAGCTATTGGTGTCCGGACAATCATTTTAATGATGTTCTAGTATGCTAGTGTCATTTTTGAAATAAATAGTTATTATTATTTGGGTTTACAATGCAAAGTAAACGGTTTACCAAACAACCCCTTTTCTCACTTAATGTTCTTGGAGGTGATATTCCTCTTAAAAACTTTCGATGGGCTTGTGACATTATGACTCGGGGACATGTCCTCAACCCCATTGCTCAAGCAGAATTTCATATGTTTTGGATCAACTCCCACTGCTTCTCCATTGGTACCAAACTTCTTTAGCTACCACTCAATCTTTGGACAAAATCTCAGCCCATCGAATTCACACCCAGTATCAAGTAGAGAACCTTATCGATAAATATAATGACTTCAAGAATAAAGACTCTGCATACTAGGATGATCTGGATATGGATGAGATGGAACAAGGATATTAAGAATAGTTAATTTGTTGAAAATAAAGGATTTGCTTGTTCGAAGGACTTTATTTTCAACAAGAAACCTAAAAGAAAATCCTTTATCCCTTTGAAGCAAACAAACACCTGAGCATTCTTGTACTCTTAGGTATGAAACGTGCTTCGAAGTCAACTTTCTGCTTTCGAAGCCTTAGCTGGATGTTTGTCATTTGGCTTCGGAGCCAAAGCTTGGCTTCAAAGCCAAATATTTGATTTTGAAGCCAATATGAGTATTTGAGATACGTTTCCCTCCCAAACGATCACTCTTGAGAGAAAATTTTCGTATCCGTACCTTCAGTACTTCTTTATGAATTCTACCAATTTAAACCGATTGGGCATTTTTCGAACATAAAGGTTTAAAAACCCTTTCCTTTCGTGCATTTAATTTACTCACTCGCCTAACACACAAACCCTTCATTTCTATTGACCTCTCATCTTCTTTACTCTTCGTCCTCTGAAAACTTCTACCAATGGCTTCTTCTTCCTTGAAGATACTAGTCGTGGAGTGTGTGAGTCCATCTGTAGCCTTGAAAATGACCATTGCTGAAGAGTGTAAGAAATATAAAGCTGGCGAGAAAAGTGCTATTAATGGGCGTATTCTCATTCCCCATCTCCATGAGCAACAGGAATATGTGCTTGGGCCTATTTTTAAAGAGGTCCCTACTCAGCTTCCAGCTCTGTACCTATGTTTGGAGGACCATTGCTTCATTTATGAAGGCGGTCTTGATTGGGGAAGCTGGAGAGTGAACTGACCCCATCACTGCTGGCCCACTATAAGACCAGAATGGGAGGAATAGTATGATCGGGTCGTCCCTGCTAGGACATTGGATCTCCAGGAACTTTGCCTCTTCGACGCCCTTTAACTGTCCAGGTTCATTATTTCGGAGGACCCATTTTTAATACTTGCTGCTCTTTGTTTTTGGAATTTTGCTTTCAATTTCTTTCAATTTAGATGTGGTATGATGGCTCCTACTGTCCTTGACATCTGCCATCTGTTAGGGTTATCTCCTATTGGTACTCCCTTTGGTCTAGACTACCTTGACCTCAGCATCCTTTTTTTTCTCTTCCCCCTCTAAACTTATCTTATAGTGACTTTGTCAAGGCTGAGATCAAAAGGGAAGGCCCTGTGACTGATAGAGAATTCTTTTCCTTCTTATTGTATTGGCCCATTTTGGATACTCTAACTCTGGCTTTTTGCGTACTTCACTGATTTGCGCTCTAAACGTCTAAAGTTTTTAATGCCAAACCCTACCACTTATGGCTTAAAGTTAGCCAATGTCTCTCTTTATCCTTCTAACTTGCCTTCTACTTTTCTTTGTTTCACCAACTCCCAGCTTCCCTTTCTTCTTCTACCTTCTTCTGTCCCTTCGAAGCCAATATTGGCCCAGCCTGGTTGAGGACCTTTCTGAGTGATAGGTCCTGCTCCAGGCCTCAACACAAAAATATGTGGGCTTCTATTTTGATCCCGAGGGAGCTATTCATTAGCACTATGAACCCTAGAGCTTATAAGTGCATCTCTGAGCCCTATTGCACTGCCCAATTTACTAAGCAATTTGGACTCTCTCAGGGGATCCCTATCCCTCTCTACAGTCAATCTAACTTAAACCTTGCAAGCAAAGAACTGAAGACTCTAAGATCCAGATTAAAATAAGCAACCTCCAAATTTATCCAAGACATGATCAATTTTGAATAGCTACTTTTCATTCCCCAAAGCAATGCATTGAAAAGATACCAGAATTGGTGGATGGCCAATATAGAGGTGCATTTGGCCATTGCTTAAGATCTATTAGTGGTACTAGATGTGCCTCAAACCAAGTCCAAAGGGACTGGAGTTATTACTTCTTCCACTGCTTATGCTACCCTAGCTCTTACTCTTGCTACCACAAAGTCTGCTCCTGCTGCCTCACTTCTTCCTAGAGTCACTAGAGCTGCTTCGAAGAAAGGTACGCATTACTGCTTCTTTTTTTTTTTCTCTTCCTTTATGATGCTTTTGCTTTTTACTTATAGTTCCTTCTCTGGTGTAGGTGGTGTAGGTGCCTTACAGGGAGACTCTTCTCAAAGAATTCAAGCTTTAAATCTCCTCAAGAGCAAGCAGCAATAACAAAGGAAAAGAAAACTCTTGCTTGATCCTGAAGAGGAGGTACCTGAGGCTTATGTGGAAGAAAAGGAAGCAGAGCAAGAGCAGGAGACACCATTAAAAAGAAAGAAGAAAATGACGGTCTCTCCCTCTTATTTCAATGGGGATTCCATTCATGAAGCATCTGCTAAAACAGTGGAAGTGGAAAAATCCAAAGAGATCATTGTATTCCAAAGAGCTGAGAAGAGGAGACAACAACAAATACTTAGGAATGAAGCTGCTACTGTTGCTGATGTCCTCCAAAGAGAAACTACAAGGAGGCAACAAACTACTGAACATTATACTCTTTGGAGTTCTCCAACCATTGCTACCACTTCTGAAACTAATAATTTCTTTTTGTGTCTCTAGTTTTCTTTTTCTAGCTTTCAATACTGAAACTTAACATTGCTTCGTGTTTCTTCTTTTGCAGCAACAACTACTCTACCTTCTCCTTCAATAAGGATTTCTTCAATTTCATCTGAAGTTGAACAACTATTAGAAGTACCCTCAAAAAAGAAAAAGAAGACTGACACTAAAGTGTCTCTAAGTGTAGAGCCCATTCAGGCAATACTCCCACTTCCTAGTTCTACAATTTTCACACTTTTTTTGAGGCAAAGCATTCCTATATCTTTATCTTTTGGCTTAACTCCATGTCTTCCTCTTCTAACCTTTAACTCAGCCCAATTTATTCTTCCTACAATCCTTACTGTTCCTTCCCCTCCTGAGGAGATCCCAGTTATTACTTCACCTCCAGTGATAGTTGTTTCCCTCAGAGAAGATACTGGTAGCTCACCAATTCTTTGTCCACCATCATTATCCAACTCCAGCCCTTCTTCTCTTGACTTACTGGTGGTCAGGACTATGGAAACTGCTAGGGACATTTCATCCTCCTCTCCTATCCCTGTGCAGCCATCTCTTCTTTCCGCTAGAGTCCTTTCTGCACCACCAATGTCAATGGAAAAGATGGACATTTTTGAAGCTAGATCGGCTAGCTTTTTTGACATGCCTTCTACTATTCCAACAACTAGTAATGAAACTGAGCTATTGGTTCTGGCTGATTCTCTTTTAGAAATTTTTGAAAGCTTTTTAACCATCAGTAGGGCTTTCTTATCTTCACTGGACTTGGGCATCTGTTTGGAGTTGTTGACATTGTTCTCGAGGACCCCATTCGAAGCCTTGCAAAGACCTATTATCAAGAATGGTTTCCTCCAGTGCTGTAAGGTCATTGAGCAATCCAACATGGCTATTTCAAGTCACTTGTCTCAGGTAGCAGCTGCCATTGACTTTTATGTCAACATTTGCCATGTTGCCAAAGCTGCAGAGGAGAAATTGTTGAGAGATTAGGAATTTGTTTCCCGTATATATGCTGAGGTGTCTGAATTAAAAGAACAACATTCCTCTATCTCCCAATTTCGAGCCCAACTTTTAGAGAAAAAAGCTCAACTAGAGGAAGAGTTATCAACAGTTAACCTGGCTTTGGATCGGACTGCCACAAAGCTGCAAATCACCAACCAAGGACTGGCTGATCGAAGGCAGGAGATGACTACAGCCATTCAGTTGTTCCCATCCCTTAAGATTAGAGAATCAATTGTAAGGGAACAACTGAAACATTGTACTGACTTTTGGGCCAATTTATGGCTACATGTACTTAACTCCTTATGAAATGAATTCTTTATTTATTATTTGAGTGTTTTCATACTTTTCTTGTTTGACATTTACTATACTCCTTGTTTTTCCCATACAGTTGGATAATAAGGCTTTAAGTACCTCCCATTAATTTTCTTAGGGTGTACACACTTATTCAAATTTCTCAAATGGAATGCTCCCCAAGACAAAACTCTATGAACTTGATATGGTCCTTCCCAATTAGGTGACAATTTGCCAAACTTATGGCTTTTAATTCCTATTGAGAGTATTGTCTTCCATGCCAAATCACCTTCATCAAAGCTAATGTGCTTGACTTTCTTATTATAGTTTTTTGCTACTTTCTTCTTTTGAAAAAGAATGCTATTTAATGCCACAATTCTAGCTTCATCCACATTTTCTAATTCCAAGAATATGCTCTGATGGTACTGCTCAGGAACTAACTGATCATGGCATCTCAGCCTCAAGGATTTGATGTTAATTTCTACAGGTAACACCGCATCATGCCCATATACTAAGGCATAAGGAGTAATTCCTGTACTTGATTTTAGAGAAGTCCTATAAGCCCACGATACATCTAACAACAAGTTATGCTAATCCTTAGGATTGTCTTTCACAGCTCTCTATATTCTTTTTTTTTAAAGACTTATTGGATGATTCTGCCTGACCATTTGCTTGTGCATAATAAGGGGTAGAATTAACAATGCTAATCCCAAATTCTTCCGCGAAAGACTTTACTTTCTTTCCATCAAATACAGTCCCATTATCCACAGTTATGGTTTGTGGGATGCCAAACCTGTGAATCAGATCTTTAATAAATCCAATAACTTCAGTTTGGTCTACAGTTTTATATGGTTTAGCTTCAACCCACTTAGTGAAGTAGTCTATGGCCACTAAGATGAAATAATGGTGCTTCGAAGAGGATGGATATATTTTTCCTATCATATCCATAGCGCATCCTCTAAATGGTCAAGGCTTCATAATTGCGTGTAAATCAGTTATTGGTACATGTCTTATCATGCCATGCTTTTGGCATGCCTGGTAACCTCTAGCATACTCTATATAATCTTTAAGGATGGTTGGCCAATGGTAGGAATGTCTTTGAAGCAGCCATCTCATCTTCACACCAGACTGATGAGCACCACATATGCCTTCATGAACTTCAGCCATGGCTGTCAATGCCTCCTTTGACCCTAGACATTCCAATAACAACCCATCTGCTCCCTTTTTGTAAAGAGCATTACCATACACGATGTATTGCATAGATTGTAATTTGATCTGTCTGCTGGCTTTTGAAGATGGGCTAATTAGGTACTGCATTATTGGATGCCTCCAATCTTGATGTTGTAAGTCATTATGATTGACTTCTAACTTCACATTCCTTTTAGTTAAGGGTGGTATTAATTTTTGATATGTTGCTTGACTTATGTTCATTTGAGTGTTATCACTTCCCTAAAGTTCAAAGCTTTCTGAGCTACATCATTGGTTTTGTTATTCATGAATCTTGGGATATAAGTCACATTTGCTATCTGAGACTGAGAAAGCAAATGTAACGCAACAACATAGTATGGTAACATGCTTGTACTTTGACATTCGAAAATTCTTTTCACTTGGTTGACCACCAATTGAGAATCTCCAAATATATCAACTGCATGAGCTTGTAATCCAATAAGCATTTCCAGTCCCATTATTAAAGCTTCATATTCAGCTTGGTTATTGGAACAAGTAATTTCATCAACTCTGAAACCATGTGTGGTTTTTACCCCTTGTGGTGACTTAATTACCACACCAATTCCAGTTAGACCATTGGCTTTTGATCCATCAAACTACATTTGCCATGGCTCAATATTAACCATACCAAGATCCATTATCTCTTGGCTTTTTGTATGACATGGATAATCTGCAAAGAAATTAGCTAGCACTTGTCCTTTTTACTGCTTTTTGGGAGACATATTCTAGATAAAATTTTGATAAGGCTAGTATTCATTTGCTAATTCTTCCTCTCAACATAGGTCTAGATAACATATTCTTAACCAAATCTGTGGTTGCAATTACCAAAATAATTGTAGGCAAAAGATAGTATCTTAATTTCATTGCAGCAAAATACAATGCAAGGCACAGCTTTTCTACGGCTGAATATTTACATTCACAAGAATTTAAAAACCTACTAAGGTAATAAACTGCTTGCTCTTTTCATTCTTCATTGTCTTGGGCTAAGAAAACTCCCAATGAATCTTTTGTTGCAGCAATGTACAACTTCAAGGGCTTATCACTCTTTGGTGGCATCAGCATTGGAGGTTTGGCCAAGTAGACTTTAATTCCTTTAAAAGCAGTTTGATGCTCTGCTGTCCACACAAACCCTTTTTCATCTTTCAACTTGATGGAGGCTTGGCTTCAATGATGGCTTTAGCTTTATTCTGATCAATCTGTATTCCCTTTTTGTGTACTACATAACCCAAGAAGTTTCCAACTGATACACCAAAAGCACATTTGAGAGGATTAAGCTTCAACTTGAACTTTCTCATTCTTTCGAAAGCTGCTTCCAAGTGAACCAAATGTTCTTCCATGGACTGAGATTTTACTACAATGTCATCAATGTAACACTCTAAATATCCTCCAATGAGATCATGAAAGATAGTGTTCATTGCCCTTTGATATGTAGCCCCTGTATTCTTTAGGCCAAATGGCATTTTAACCCATTCGAAGGTGCCAATGTTCCCAGGGCATCTGAATGCTGTCTTATGGACATCCTCCTCTACAATGCAGATTTGGTTATATCCAGAATGCCCATTCATCATAGATAAAATCTTGTGCCCTGTTGAACTATCCACCAATAAGTCTACTATGGGCATGGGGTACTCATCTTTTGGAGTTGCTAAATTCAAGTTTCTAAAATCGATGCATAACCTCATTTTACCATTCTTCTTAACCACAGGTACAATATTGGATAGCCATTCAACATATCTAGTTGTTCTAATAAAGCCTACCTTAAGAGCCTAAGAATTTCCTCCTTGACCTTCTGAATCACTTCAGGACTCATCCTTCTTGGCTTCTGTTTGTATGGCTTGAAATTAGGCTTCATAGGGAGCCTATGTTCCACTAATGACCTCTCCAATCCTGGCAGTTCATTATAAGACCATGCAAAACAATCTTTATATCTATTTAAGACCATTAATAACTAGTCCCTATCAAGAGCACTTAACCAAGTACTGATGTAAGTGGGTTGCTGTGCAGAACCTTCTCCTAAATTAACTTCTTCCATGGGGTTATGTATTTGAGAACTCACTAATGCTTCTTTTTTGATTTCTTTTGTCCTCGAAGCAATTTATTTGCTTTGTTCTGCTCCTACTTTCTCTGATTCAATATCTTTGCCTTCTTCCTTATAGATAAAGTCTGTCCATAAGGCTTCTTCGTCTTGTATTTCTTAGACTTTTGTTTCGATGTCCAATGCACAGTATTTATCAAAGGTCAAAGGTCAAAGGTCTGACTTCTTGTTGTTTTTGCTTACAGCCAACTACCATGACTTCCTTCTCTTGTTCTTGAACTTTTTAGACTATTGCTTTTAAGTCCAATGCTAAAAACTTGACTAAAGCCAAGGGTCTGGCTTCTTGGGTTTCATCGTCTTGCCTACAACCAGGCATCATTATCATCTTTGATGACGAATTCTTCATCAGCACCCTCATGTACCAAGTGCTTCAGGTGTGCTACTTCTTCATCAGTCGTCATTTCGGCTGAACCATTAGGTTTTCTCAATATACTGAGTGGTGTCACTCTTTCAGTATACAACTTGGCCTCTATAAAGTTAGCACAAGCGACAAAGGGTTAAGGGTCTGCATTGGTCTCCTCTGTCTCTCCATTGCACAAGGCCATCATTATCTTCTGATGTAGAGAGGAAGACACACATTTGTTGGTGGGAATTCAATCCATGACAAGTAAAGCATTATACTTAGCATTACTATCAATAACAAAGAATGCCGTCATGCAATCTCTAGTTCCCACACTCAGGTTGATGGGCAAAATATCTTGAGCCATCTACTTATCCCCAACAAAACCAGCAATGATTGTGCTGGTTGGGATTAATCTGGGGTTTCCTTTCCCTAGTTTCTTCAAAGAGGATTTCAGAAGCATGTTCACTGCTGCTCCATTATCCACCAAAACCTTATTTATCTGTATCCCATTGAAAAAAGCCTTGATATACAAGGGCTTGACATGCTGTGTCTGGATGTTGTAGGATACTCAAAAGGATATGAGAGATTAATACTCACTTCTTCCTCACTCTCGTCCTCAGTTTCCATCGGTGTGGCTACTTCAGATTTATCTTGAACCATACTAACCTGTGAATCTTCACTAGAAACTGGAATAGGGTCAATCTCCTAACCTTCTTGGTTTCCATCTTCAACCTGGAACTCCTGTGGTAGTATATGCACCATATTCACTGACACTGGAGGAAATGAGCCAAACTGAACCACTGGCTGCACTTCCAGGCTAACTTGTTCAGTTATTTCAGAAGTATCTTCCATGCTACATTCTAGCACTTCAGTACTAGTGACTTCCTTCGAATGGTCTGTTCCTGCTAGTTTTTTGACCAAAAATGTCTGTTCAGCCATGAAAGCTTCAAATATCTCCTTAACCATTTCTTTCCTTTGGCCTAGGTCAACTTCTCCTTCTGTCTCACTATCGCTTTCCATCAAGGCCTTTTCAAGACCTGCTAAGCTGGATCTTTCCTTGGTTTCCAGTTCAGAGTAAACTTTAGCCAACTGCTCTTTGCTAAAACTTCTTATGTTCTGAGGAGTTGATTTTGGACTATGGTCTAATTTTGGACTTTCTCTTTCCTCTGTCTGGCCTTTTGGCTAGGCCAATGAAGAACTCTCCCCACTTTCCTTCAAATCCTTTTGGTACTGAGTGTACCTTTGCTGGATCTTCCTTCTTTGGGACCTGGAAATTACTAGAACCATATTTGGTTCCTTTGTTTTTGGGTGCTTCAGTAACACCCAATTATTTGGAGCCACGAAGGGAGGTTTAACCTTCCTATCCTGGTCTCCAACAACACTTCTTTGGGTAGGCATTTCCTTAGGCTTGTTCTACATGACAAACTAATCTGGAACCCCAGGTACCCATGAACTCACTAGCTAAGTTACTGAACTAGCTCTTTCTGCCTTTGAAGGCAGCTTTGAAGCTACCTGTGGAGGCCACTACTTGGCCCTGATCCCCTATCTTGAGCCTAACTCAAGCCTTCCATTAGGGTGGCTACCTTCCATCTTGTTTGAGGCTAGTCTAGAAGGCTAATCTCTGGCTCTAATTTCACAACTTGAGCCCACTTCAGGCCTCCTTTCAGGATGATTACCCTTCATCCTGTAGTAGTTGGGTGGTTTGAACTCATGTAGAGGTCTCTTGCTCTTGGAATGCACTCTAGTGGCTGTTGGTCCAGCCAAGAATGGCTGCTGTCTCGGACCAGTTAGGTATGACCTTTTGTTGTAGGCACTGGTTGGTTTAGGATGTCTCTGCACATCCTTGTAATACTGTTTTCCATCAGTTGGGAGCCCTTTTAACCATTTGTAACTTAACCTATATCTGGGACACATCCTTTACATGATAGTTGCCTCTAAAGAGTCATCATCCAATGCTTCCTCACTAGAGTCCTCCTTTTAGTCTACAAAGCCCTGCCCATTCGCTGGTGAACTTCTGGTATCTTTCTTGACAGTAGTCTGGCTGGCAACATACATCTGCACATTAACCTCTTCTAATTCCTTCAAGGATGAGTTCTGGAAGTCTGACACAACAACATTGGCTATAACTTCTCCAATCTCTGGGAATGGATTAGTGTCAATCCCCATAGCTTTCTCTGCTTCAGTTGGGAATTTTAAACTCCCTTTTCGAATCTGTTCTCTGATCCTATCCTAAAAAATAATACAGTTTTTAGTTGAGTGAAACCAAAAATTGTGCCATTTACAATACATTTTCCCTTTAAGTTTTTCTGGAGAAGGAATTTTAACTCCTTTTGGTAACTTTAGGAAATTCGCTGCAAATAAATCATCAAAAATATCATTTGCCCTCGTTAAATCGAAAGAGTATTTCCTATGAAGGTCTTTCTTTCTAAATTGCTGGTTTATTATAGTGTCTTTATGAATTAATGCCTCACAGATCATAGGCTCTTTCCCTACGATTTCTGCTGCATCAATCTCATAATTAGGATCTTTATAATAAGTTTTGTATGATGCATTACTTCGATCTTGTTCTTCCTCAAATAATGATTCATATCTAGACACTTTATAGGTTAATTCCACTAAGTCTCAAAACTCAGTTGAGTCAAATTTCTTTCGAAGCCTAAACTCTAAACCATTTTGAGCCAATCTCACAAATTTAGACTTTGGTAGGATGACTTTACACTTATTTCATACTCTTTTGAATCTAGCAATAAATTGAACAGCCTTCTCATCAAGCCTTTGGCTTAACCTTGCCAAGTCTGCCATGGAAACTTCTGGCTCCATTTGAAAGAATTGGGCATGAAATGCCTCCTCTATTTGCTGTCAAGTTTGAATAGAGCCAGGTGTACGGTTAATATACCATACAAAAGCTGTCCCAGTTATAGAATTTAGAAAAAGTCTTAACTTCATGTAATCATTATTGGTAAATTCACCACATTGCGCAGCGAACCTGGCAATGTGTTCTACTGTTGACTGGTTCCCATTCCTATAAAAAAAGAGCAAAGTTTAGTATTCTAAAGCCTCTTGGGTATTCATGCACCCTATCCACCCATTCTGGGTATGGCTTCCTATACACAGGAGTTTGAACCCCCCGAGCCATAGGTCCACACATTTCTCTGACAATATCAGTAATTTGATCCCTAGGAACCATATTTTGTGCTTGTTGAACTACCACTGGAGGAACAAACACATGATTTGGTAGAAAACCTTTTGCTTGAGGTCCTCTTGGTCCATAGGGAGGTATATTTGGGACTGGTTGTCCCTGTGGTACTGGCTGTTGTTAAGGGTATGGTTGACCTCTCTGAGCCTGTCCTGCGAAAGGACCTGTGAAAGGTGCTGTAATAGGAGGAACATGTGTTGTTTCCCTTCCAGCCGCAGAAAACCCTTCCAACCCCCCGGGTGCGAATTCGAACAAGGGATTAGTGAACCCCCTTGTGCCAGGTATGGCTTTGAACATGTGATTTGGAAACATTCTCATGCCATTTTCTTGTGTTGGCCTAGATCTACCAATTTATATGGCTTCACTGTTAGGTAATGAGGCATTTTGATTTATCATAGGCCTCAAAAGAGGCGCATACCAAGACTGAGGTATAGGTGATGGTCTTTCATAATTTTGATTACTAGTCTGACCATTAGTATATCCATTACTTTGTATAGGCTATCTATCTCTAGCTAATCTTTGCTGAGGAATATTTGAATTTTTCTCCATATGCCTTGTGTTAGTTAGTTGATGGGCATTCATCCGATCCATAAAGGATATTGCCCATTTTTCCATTATGTTCATTGACTACTGTCCCATGGCATCTACTAGGCCTCCCCATGAATTCATTGGCTGAGCAAATGGAATAGTGGATGGTCCAATTCCATGGCCTCGTCCAATATTTGGAACATGTGGTGCATGTTCTGAATTACTGGTTTGTTCGACTATAGGTTCTGATGAGATAGGAGCTTCCATAGGATGTATTATCACATTATCCTTTGGATGAGGTACCTTTACCTCTCCTTCCGCACCTTCTTCTAGGCGTTTATTTTCTTCTTGTCTCCTACGTCTAGCCATTTCAATTAGTCCCACTGGGCATGCCAAAAATATATGTTGGCTTTTTTGGCTTTCGAAGGTTAGTATTGTAATTTTAAGCGTGCCAGCAAGGATCAATCAGTCCTTACAGAACATTAATTGCCAACCAATTATTAGACGATTGTGTTTTAGTTTTTTCAGTCTCAATGAAGAGGACTTTTACTGGTGGCTTGTTTAGGAGAATTTAGTAAATACCAACTAAGTGAAGAATAATTTTAGAGTTTTATTAAGTAAAATGAAAAACTTACAATGATTTGACCCTGCATTGTAGAGGTTTACTGCAACAAGCTATTTGAAACTATTCATATGAATGAAGTGCAATGCAGGAATTTGAAATACAGAAATATAAAGAATTGTAAAAATTGGAAGGGAAAATAAAGTAAATAAAACTAGTTTTTTGATCTCAGTCCGGATCCTCCTTTCTGGGGCCTTCTCTGCTATTTATACTTCTCAGTGATAATTGTCGAAGTGGGCTTCTAACCTTTGAAATGTCCCTCCATGATTGCTGAACATGCTCTCTCACAGTCAGCCCCACTACGCCACATTTGCAGTTAGGCTTCCCTCCTGATTTTGAATTTGAACCTTGTGAGTAACTGTTAGGCCACATCACCTTATATTCGTCGATCATTCCAGTTCTACACAGGCCCATTATTACCAATATGGGCT
The DNA here is from genome assembly GCA_036172215.1 of Camellia granthamiana. Taxonomy (NCBI): domain Eukaryota; kingdom Viridiplantae; phylum Streptophyta; class Magnoliopsida; order Ericales; family Theaceae; genus Camellia; species Camellia granthamiana. The sequence goes on along the minus strand of CM069907.1, from coordinate 135,798,229 downwards.
GACACGTGTCTGACTATGGTTGGCAACTTGTATTAACTCCCCAAATTGCCATTTTCATGCCACGTGTTAAATCGTGATTGGCTTATACAAATTATACAGCCAACAAATACCAATTTATTTATACCCTCAACCTATAATCAAATATGTGACTAGTTCTTGTGTGGTGGGCTGATCTTTACAAAACTAATAATGCATTTTGGCTTGTTAAAAAAAAAAAGAAAAAAAAATTGTAATAAAACGTGTTATTCAAAACCTAGCAGTTCAAGGGGGTTAGAGTTTAGTATGTTTAAGTATTGGATGTTTCTAAATGGGATTCTTAGCATTGGAATTGATTCTCCAAATGATGAAATTGAGGTACTTATAAACATTGATTTTTTTAGGGTTGGTAGTGTTGAATTTCTTGAATCATTAGCACTATTAAACTAAGAATATATTGTTTCGAAAGTTTCTAAAGAATGGCTTTACTTGTTGAATCCAACACTTTAAGAAGTTTATTAGTTGGACTAAAATCAAGAATAAAATAGTTTATTCACTATTATTAAAGTGATTAAAGGATTGACGTTTAATTTGAAATGATTTATTTATTTTTTATTTAAAAAATGAATCATTTTATCTCTGATTTCATTCAAATTTTTTAATGGATGTTATTAACTAAATTAAATTGACATAATTGAAATTACATGAATAAATTGATACAAGAAACAAATTATATGGACCACCAATATAATTTACTTAAAGTGAATTAAATTAATAAAGACTTTTGCTAAGTGAAAAGTTGGTCAGGTAGATAAGCATCTCCTTGGTTTTGTTGTTGTTTTTTTTTTTTTTTCCTGAGCGAGGAGGAAGTAAGGTGAGACCCACCAATATGTGAAGTAACTTTTTCTTCCTAATTTCTCTAGTTGTCAAAAAAAAAATATCTTCACACATTTCAAGTTTAAAATGATTATATATTTGTTGGCTGTATAATTTGTAAAAGTCAATCGCAATTCAACACGTGAAAAGGGCAATTTAGGGAGTTAATATAAGTTGCCAACCAAAGTCATACACGTGTCAGCTCGTATTGATAATAATGGATCTGCGTAGCTGTAGACGTCCCCGAACATCCCGGGAGGAGATCCCGTTTTGTTCATTTGGGCTCACTACAGTTCAGGACTCAATGTCATGGTCCTGTATCTAATCTCGCAGAGTGTAATGCAAGACCGATGAATCATCAAAGAGTCCAAATCTGGCAAATCGTTTTGGAAAACTGATTTTTAAGAAGTGCCAAACATGGACTGCTTTGCCAGATACAGAGTCGCCACCTAAATATTTTATTTTAGGGGAATTTAGGAAATCCTGACTCGTTTGCTTAAGGCCACGTGTCCGTCATCACCAAATTTGCCTCGGCTCGGGAACTTGGATACGATTGGGGAAGGTCAACTATGAGCACCCTCGCTCGCCAATCAAAGATCGGCCTCTACTAAACATGATATCTTGTTTTGAAAACATATGTGTTCTTATTCCGGTTAATTAGCTAGAATTTACTATGTGACGCGCACAACACACAAGTATAGACTAGATCGCCTAATTTGGAACAAAGCATTGCATATCCGTTTGCTTTTGAAAGCGGTTTGCTACTCGTGAGTAGGCTAAAATGTGGATTTGCCACCCTCAGGTGGGCTTAGAAAACATGATTTTGCCACTCTCAAGTGGGCTTAAAACTCACAGTCAATGCATTATTCCAATTCAGATAATCCAACTTTCACCCACAGGCATTCAGGCAGGTATATCACATAAGCACATAGCCTCATGGTAAGCATGTTATCATGGCAGTCACTCACACACATGTAAGGATGCTAAAGCATAAACACTTACCGAATACTCCGAGCCAAAACAGAAACTAGTTAGTAATCATATGCATGATCCTAGTTCATGTTAAGATGGCTAATGCAACACATGCAAAATGCAACTAAGATAGGCTCGGCTATTCTAAACATGGCATATGAAATGCAACAGGAAACATGTATTCAACTTGGAATTGAAATACAATGCAGTTAGTATGATGAGCCGAGCCCGGTGCATGCAAGACAAATGTATGGATGCACGCAAGCATAGCATAAGGTATGCTAACTTAAATATGCCCTAATGCTAACCATTGAAACCAGGTAAGTAAAAGGGGGAAAGAAGTGGGGTTGAAAGACATTCACACACTCACGCACACTTATTACACAATTGCCCTCGCTCGGAGGGTCCGAAAGAATAATATAGGCCGAATAATGAATCAACTATCCTAGTTAATTAATTATTACAAAACTTCTAATTAATTAACAAATTAATTACAAAAACAGCCTAAATATGAAACTAAAGAGACCGCCGCAGCTTTGCCTCGGAATGCGTGGATGATGCATGCTTGACTCGCCATGCTCGGAAACCCGGTACCATGCCACTGTTGCCTCTGTTTACACTGCCTTACTCCTCTGAAAATTATGAAAGTTTCCAGGACCCTTCTGAATAACTCCCTGAGTGTTGTGGGATGCTGCCGGCCATGATAGAGCATTACCGGTTATGAGAATGTGGCCATCGGCCAAAAATTGAACCACCGGCTGGACTTTGGTAGCCGGTCGGCATTGTAAGTGGCCGGCCGGCCATTCCTTCCTGCAGAACCCTGTTTTGACAGCAGCAGAGGACAGACAGTGCATGGCATGGGAATTTCAAAGCAATGTGTGCATGGTCACTCTTCCAATCATGCTATGGACTCAAGGGAGTGTGGCCCTTGGTCCTCGGGCCACCAATCACACATTTCGATGCATGATGGCCAAAGGCACCAAGCTTGCAAATGAATGTAAATGCATGCAACAAACAAATGAGTGCCTCACGCCCTATCATGTTCAAATCAAGGGCATCGGCGATCGAGGGTTGAGACGTGTTTCGTCACTTGGAGTATGAACACACCTCACCCCTCTTGCTTGGTTTGACACCCCAAACCAAGCAAGACGTAATGCATGTATGCAACATGGCTCAAACATGCGAAGTAGCTCAAGTATGCCATATGGGACTAAGGTAATGAACATGCCAAATGCAATGTGCCAAACATGCAAGATGCAATGCCATGCAAATCTATCATGCAAGCTAGGATGTGAAATGCAACTAGCTAAACAATATGCAAATGTGCAAACATGATGCAATGCAAGCATGATACCAAAGCAATGCAACACATCAAACATGCGATTATATACAAAGATGGACTTAAACCGAGATGGGAAGGCCTCAGCCCATCCCAAAACAGTGGCCAAGAATACTAAAATAATGGTGCCAATTATGCAAAATAAACATGCCAACCGAAGGGCCTAAGACTAAGGCATGAAAGGCAACTCTCAAGAACACTCAAAGGTAACAAAAATGGACATTAATCACTCATGTTAAACTCTAAAAAGCATGCGAAGCATGATGTCGAAACATGCTAGGGAATGGGTGCGAGATAGAAAACATTCAAGGCCACAAAGAAAGCATTACTCAACACCTACCCCAAGCAAACATGGCATGGATTTTTTCAATGAAAAACGGAGTTTTATCATGCAAAAAAATGAGCCTAAAAAAAAACCTCTGATATGGCAGCCCAAAGCCTCAAACACATAGGCATGCACAAAAGCCCCAAACATGGAGCATAAGATCACATCTCTTCAAGGCATTGAAAGGGTAACAAATGCAAGTATGTAAGCATAAAACATGAACTGAAATGGCATAATAAGTGACTCCGAATCACTGAAATAGCCCAACCAAAGCATGCTTATGACTCACACACCCAAGGCTCACAAGCCAAAATGCATGGAGGCTATACAAATCATGGCAAGCATGGCCAAATCAGTACCCAACAGACCTAAAGCATGGCAAAATAATGCTAAAATCTTCTTGGAACCAAACCAAAATCATGCTAGAATGTCATCTCATAACATAATACATATTAGACCAAAACATGAGATTACAAGGCAAGCATATAATGCATGAAATGGACCATTAATCTGACCAAAAACAGTGATATAATATGACCAATTAACATCCAAAAACCTCTGAAATGGAGCCAAAAACAACTAATCATGCATGCTACCCTTGTGAGCCAAAAAAAAATGAACAAATGAGAGACCAAGGGAGAGGGGTGTCCCTCCCCTATGCAAGAATTCAAGACCCCTTCACCACCACTAAAAATCCACTGGATTTCAGTGGTGAGAAGGCCAATACACAAAAGGTTCCAAAGCTTAACAAAAGAAGGCACAAAAGGGGCCAAACAAGGCCTAAAAGGGGGAGGTCGACCCCAAACACAAAAGAGACCTTAATGAAAGATCTTAAGCATATAAATACAAGACTTTTTTCAGTTATATACAAAGCTTAAATCATTATGAAAGATGGGTTAAAAACTAGTGCAAGAATGGGGAATATAAAGCAACTATACTCACCCTTGAAGAACACTTGAAGAACAGCGAGTCTGGCCCCTTTTTCTGATCAAAACGAACCCAAAACCTCCAAGAACAATCTCTCAACACCTCAAGAACCGAATTATGGTGTAATACTATGTGTCCTAGTGCAAAACTAAGAACAAAACACACTTTTGAACCCTCTAACACACACAAATGAAGAGAGAGAGGGAGATATGGAGAGAGAGTGGTATATATATGCTATATAACTCTGATTTGCTGAACCCCTTCAAAGGAGAGGGAAGGTCTCCTTATATAGAGCAAGATGAAGGCTTGAAGCTTCTAAGGGAAGCTAAACAAAAGGGTCAAGGGGGTCAAGCTTCTAAGAGAAGCTAAGGCAAAGGATCTGAGCTTCTTGAGAAAGCTAAGACAAAGGGTCAAGCTTCCTCAAGAAGCTTGAACAAAGGGTGCAAGCTTCTCCAAGAAGCTTGAGCAAAAAGGTGCAAAGGGTGCAATTCCTCCATATACGTGTATGGAGGACAAGGCCGTGCACTCCAGCTGGCACAGCTGGCATGCACAATGCCTGAAAAAGGCAAAAAGGGGGCACCGGCCAGAAAAGAAGACCATTGGCCAACTAAATAGCCGACCGGCCAAAAGGTTAAGCGGACCGGCCAAACAAATGGTCGGTAGAGAAAAAGAAAGGCCGGTGGCCTCATGCCATGGCCGGTGGGTTTAAGGGATGGCTTACAAGCCACCTCCTACCCTTAGAAGCACAAAAGACAAGTCCTTGGTCCACGACCAAGCACAACACAGTCAAGTTGAGAGATCTCAAGGCACAGCGCGCAGCCGAGTCCTTCGGGAACTCAAAACAAACACAAACAAGGAAGATCATCGGGTGTTCAAACGATGATGTCCAAGTCTTGAGGACGGTCAAAAATGAGGTGTCTACAGTAGCACTGGAACAATCGAGGGATACAAGGTGATGTAGCCTAATGGTTATTCACAAAGTTCAATTTCAAAATCAGGAGGGAAACCTAACTGCAAGAGTGGCATAGTGAGACTGACTGTGAGAGAGCATGTTCAGCAATCATGGGAGGCCATTTCGACGGTTGAAAGCTCATTTCGACGGTTATCATTGGAAAGTATAAATAGCAGAGAATGCCCCAGAATGAATGATCCAAAGTCTGATAAAAAAACCAGTTTATTTACTTCTTATTTCTTTCCAATTTTTCCAGTTCTTTATATTTCTGCATTTCAATTCCTGTACTGCACTTCATTCGTAAGAGTAGATTCAAATAGCTTGTTACTGTAAACCTCTATGAGGTTGGGTTAAATCATTGTAAGTTTTTCATTTTATTTAATGAAATTCAGATTCTGAAATTGTTCTTCACTTGTTGTTATTTACTAAATTCTTCTAAACAAGCCACCAGTTAAAGTCCTTTTCATTAAGGCTGAGAGAACTAAAACACAATCGTCTGATAATTGGTTGGTAATTAATATTCTGTAAAGACTGATTGATCCTTGCTGACACGCTTAAAATTACATTATTAACCTTTGAAAGGCAAGAAAGCCAACATATATTTTTGGCATGGCCAATGGGACTAATTGAAATGGTTAGTCATAGGAGACAAGGAGAAAATGAACGCCTAAAAGAAGGTATGGAAGGAGAGGTAAAAGTACCTGATCTAGAGGATAATGTAATAACACATCCTATGGAAGCACCTACCTCATCAGAACCTATGGTTGAACAGACTAGCAATTTAGAACATCCACCACGTGTTCAAAATATTGAACGAGGCCATGGAATTGGGCTATCTACTGTTCCATCCACCCAACCAATGAATCTATGGAGAGGCTTGGTAGATGACATGGGACAGCAGTAAATGTAAACAATGGAGAGATGGGCAACATCCTTTATGGATCGAATGAATTCCCATCAATCAACTAGCACATGGCATATGGAGAAAAATTCAAATGTTCCTCAGTAAAGATTGGCTAGAGATAAACAGCCTATGCAAAGTAATGGATATACTAATGGTCAGACTAGTAATCAAAATTATAAAAGACCATCACCTATACCTCAGTCATGGTATAAGTCTCTTTCGAGGCCTGTGGTAAATCAAAATGCCTTATTACCTAACAGCAAAGCCATACAAATTGGTGGATTTGGAACAATACAAGAAAATGACATGAGAGTGTTTCCAAATCCCATGTTTAAGGCCATACCTAGCACAACGGGGTTCACTAATCCCCTGTTCAAATTCACACTTGGGGGGTTAGAAGGGTTTCCTGCGACTATGAGAGAAAGAACACCTATTTCTCCTATTGCATCACCTTTCGCAGGACATGCTTAGAGAGGTCAACCATACCCTCAATAGCAGCCAATACCATAGGGACAACCAGTCCTAAATATACCTCCTTATGGACCAAGAGGACCTCAAGCACAAGGGTTTCTACCAAATCCTGTGTTTGTTCCTCCAATGGTAGTCCAACAAGCACAAAATATGGTTCATAGGGACCAAATTACTGATATTGTCAGAGAAATGTGTGTACCTATGGCTCGGGGGGTTCAAACTCCTATGTATAGGAAGCCATACCCAGAGTGGGTAGATAGGGTGCATGAGTACCCAAGGGGGTTTAGAATACCAGACTTTGCTCTTTTTTTTTTTTTTTTTTTTTTTTTTTTTTTTTTTATGGGAATGGAAACCAGTCAACAGTAGAATACATTGCTAGGTTCGCAGCCCAATGTGGTGAATTTACCAATAATGATTATATGAAGTTAAGACTTTTTCCAAATTCTCTAACTGGGGCAGCTTTTGTATTGTATATTAACTTTACACCTGGTTGTATCCAAACTTGGCAGCAAATGGAGGAGCCATTTCATGCCCAATTCTTCCAAATAGAGCCAGAAGTTTCCGTGGCATAGTTGGCAAGGTTGAGTCAAAGGCTTGATGAGAAGGCTATTCAATTTATTGCCAAATTCAAAAGAGTACGAAATAAGTGTAGGGTCATTCTACCAGAGCCTGAATTTGTGAGATTGGCTCAAAATGGTTTAGAGTTAGGCTTCGAAAAAAGTTTGACTCAACTGAGTGTCGAAACTTAGTAGAATTAACTTAAAAGGTGTTTAGATATGAATCATTACTTGAGGAAGAACAAGATCGAAGTAATGCATCATACAAGACTTATTATAGAGACCATAATTATGAGATTGATGCAGCAGAGATCATAGGGAAAGAGCTTATGATCTGTGAGGCACCAATTCATAAGGATACTACAATAGACCAGCAGTTTAAAAAGAAAGACCTTCATAGGAAATACTCTTTTGATTTAACAAAGGTAGATGACATTTTTGATCATTTGCTTGCAGCGAATTTCCTAAAGTTACCAAAGGGAGTTAAAAATTCCTTTCCCAAAAGAATTTAAAGGGAAAATATATTGTAAATAGCATAACTCTTGGTCTCATTCAACCAAAAAAAAATATTATTTTTCGAGACAAGATCCAAGAACAGATTTGAAAGGGGAGTTTAAAGTTCCCAACCAAAGCAGAGAAAGCTATGAGGATTGACACTAACCCATTCCCAGAGATTGGGGAAGCTACAGCCAATGTTGGTGTACCTGACTTCCAAAACCTATCCTTGAAGGAATTGATGCATGTTGCTAGCTAGACTGTTTTCAAGAAAGATATCAGAAGTTCACCAGTAGATGGACAGAGCTTTGCGGACCAAAAGGAGGGCTCTAGTGAGGAGGCATTGGATGATGACTCTTTAAAGGCAGTTATCATGCAAATGATGTGTCCCAAATACAGGTTAAGTTACAAATGGTTAAAAGGTCTCCCAATTAATGGAAAATAATATTACAAGGATGTGCAGAGACGCCCTAAACTAACCAGTACCTACAACAAGAGGCCATACCCAACTAGTCCCAGATATCAGCCATTCTTGGTTGGACCACCAGCCGCTAGAGTGCATCCCATGGGTAAGAGACCTCTGCATGAGTTCAGATAACCCAATTACTATAAGATGGAAGGCAATTATCCTGAGAGGAGGCCTGAAGTGGGCTTAAGTTATGGAATCAGAGCCAAAGATTGGCTTCCAAGATTAACCTCAAATAAGATGCAAGGTAACCACCCTGACAGAAGGCCTGAATTAGGCTCAAGACAGGGGATTAGGGCCAAGCAATGGCCTCCATAGGCAGCTTCGAAGTTGGCTTCGAAGGCAGAAAGAGCTAGTTCAGAAACTGAATTAGTAAGTTCATGGGTACCTCGGGTTCCAAATTGGTTTGTCATGCAGAACAAGCCTAAGGAAATGCCTGCCTAGAGAAGTGTTTTTGGAGACCAGGGTAGAATGATTAAACTTTCCTTGGTGGCTCCAAATAATTGGGTGTTACTGAAGCACCCAAAAACAAAGGAACCAAATATGGTTCTAGTAATTTCCAAGTCCCAAAGAAGGAAGATCCAGCGAAGGTACACTCAGTACCAAAAGGGTTTGAAGGAAAGTGGGGAGAGTTCTTCATTGGCCCAGCCAAAAGGCCAGACAGAAGAAAGAGAAAGTCCAAAATTGGACCATAGTCCAAAATCGACTCCTCAGAACAAAAGAAGTTTCAGCAGAGAGTAGTTGGCTAAAGTTCACACTGAACTGAAAGCCAAGGAAATATCCAGCTTAGCAGGTCTTGAAAAGGCCTTGATGGAAAGCGACAGTGAGATAGAAGGAGAAGTTGAACTTGGCCAAAGGAAAGAAATGACTGAGGATGAGATGTTTGAAGCCTGCATGGCTGCACAGACATTTTTGGTCAAAAAACCAGTAGGAACAAACCATTCGAATGAAGTTATTAGCACTGAAGTACCAGAGTGCAGCATGGAAGATGCTTCTGAAATAACCGAACAAGTTAGCTTGGAAAAGAAACAAGTGCAGCCAACAGTTCAGTTTGGCTCATTTCCTCCAATGTTAGTAAATATGGTGCATATACTGTCACAGGAGTTCCAAGCCGAAGATGGAAACTAAGAAGGTCAAGAGATTGACCATATTCCAGTTTCTAGTGAAGATTCACAGATTAGCACGGTTTAAGATAAGTTTAAAATAGCCACACCAATGGAAACTAAAGATGAGAGTAAGGAAGTAAGTATTAATCTCTCATATCCTTTTGAGTATCCTACAACATTCATGACACAGCATGTCAAGCCCTTATATATCAAGGTTTTTTTCAATGGGATACAAATAAATAGGTTATTGGTGGATAATGGGGCAGCAGTGAACCTGCTTCTGAAGTCCTCTTTGAAGAAATTGGAAAAAAGAAACCCCAGGTTAATCCCAACTAGCACAACCATTGCTGGCTTCGCTGGGGATAAACAGATGGCTCAGGGTATCTTGTCCATCAACCTGAGTGTGGGAACTAGAGATTACATGACGGTATTCTTCGTTATAGATAGTAATGCCAAGTATAATGCTTTACTTGGCAGGGATTGGATACACACCAAAAAATGTGTACCTTTCTCTCTACATCAGAAGATAATGATGTCCTTATGCAATGGGGAGACAAAGGAGATCAATGCAAATTCTTAACTCTTTATTGCTTGTGCTGACTTTGCAGAGGCCAAGTTTTATACTGCAAGAGTGACACCACTTAGCATTTTGAGAAAACTTGATGGTTCAGCCGAAGTGACGGCTGATAAGGAAGTAGCACACCTAAAGCACTTAGTGCTGGAGAGTGCTGATGAAGAATTTGTCATCAAAGATGATAATGATGCCTGGTTGTAGGCAAGAAGAAGAAACCCAAGAAATCAGACCCTTGGCTTTGGTTAAGTTTTCAATATTAGACATAAAATTGATAGTCCATAAGGTTCAAGAACAAGAGAAAGAGGCCATGGTAGTTGGCTGTAAGCAGGAGTAACAACAGGTCTGGTCTTTGACCTTTGATACATACTGTGCATTGGACATCGAAACAAAAGTCCAGGAAATACAGGAAGAAGAAGCCTTATGGACAGACTTTGTCTATGAGGAAGAAGGCAAAGATGTTGAACTAGAAAAAGTGGGAGTAGAACAAAGCAAAGAAGTTCCTTCAAGGGCAGAAGAAATCAAAAGAGAAGCATTAGTAAGTGCTCAAGCACAAGACCTCTTGGAAGATGTCAATTTAGGGGGAGGTTCTGCACAACAACCCATTTATATTAATGCTTGGTTAAGTCCTTGTGATAGAAGCTAGTTCTTGGTTGTATTAAAACAATATAAGGACTGCTTTGCTTGGTCTTATAATGAGCTGCCTGGATTTGACAGATCATTAGTAGAACATAGGCTCCCTTTGAAGTCTAATTTCAAGCCATACAAGCAGAAGCCAAGAAGGATGAGTCCTGAAGTGATTCAAAAGGTCGAAGAGGAAATTCTTAGGCTCCTTAAGGCAGGCTTTATTAGAATAGCCAGATATGTTGAATTATCTGGCTATCCAATATTGTGCCTGTGATAAAAAAAAAAATGATAAAACAAGGGTATGCATTGATTTAGAAACCTGAACTTAGCAACTCCAAAAGATGAGTAACCCATGCCAATAGTAGATTTATTGGTGGACAGTTCAGTAGGGCATGAGATTTTGTCTATGATGGACGGACATTCTGGTTACAACCAAATTTGCATTGCAGAAGAGAATGTCCATAAGACAGCATTCAGATGTCTTGGGAACGTTGGCACCTTTGAATGGGTTAAAATGCCATTTGGTCTGAAGAATTCTGGGGCCACATATCAAAGGGAAATGAATACTATCTTTCATGATCTCATTAGATGATATTTAGAGTGTTACACTGATGACATTGTGGTAAAATTCCAGTCCATGGAGGAACATTTGATTTACTTGGAAGCAGCTTTCGAAAGAATGAGAAAGTTCAAGTTGAAGCTTAATTCTCTCAAATGTGCTTTTGGTGTATCAGTTGGAAACTTCTTGGGCCAAGTAGTACACAAGAAGGCAATACAGATTGATTAGAATAAAGCCAAAGCCATCATTGAGGCCAAGCCTCCATCAAGTAAGAAAGAAGTACAGAAGTTCCTTGGTCAGGTTAATTTTCTTCAAATTTTTTTTTAAACATTGCACGGAAAACTAAAGTATTTTCTTCTTTATTAAAGTTGAAAGATGAAGAGGAGTCTGTGTAGACAGCAGAGTGTTAAACTACTTTCGAAGGAATTAAAGCCTACTTGGCCAAGCCTTTAGTGCGGATGCCACCAAAGAGTAACAAGCCTTTGAAGTTATACATTGCTGTAGCAGAGGATTCATTGGGAACTTTCCTAGCATAGGACAATGAAGAAGGCAAGGAACAAGCAGTTTATTACCTTAGTAGGTTTTTAAATTCTTGTGAAAGTAAATATTCAGCTGTAGAAAAGTTGTGCCTTGCATTGTACTTTGTAGTAATGAAATCAAGATATTATCTTTTGCCTAATGTTGTCTTGATAATTGCAACCACATGCTTGGTTAAGTATATGTTATCTAGACCAATGTTGAGAAGAAGAATTGGCAAATGGATATTAGCATTGTTAAAGTTCCATCTAGAATATGTTCCCCAAAAGGCAGCAAAGGAGCAGTGGGAGCCTTTCTGAATGAAGATGGGAATTCAGGTTTGTTCACACACTCAAGCCAATCAGAGGAACAAAGTTTTGCTTTCTTGGCTAGGAGTGCATGATTGATTCCTAAGGCTTCATTAGAGTGTGGAGCCTTTCGCACCATTCGAGATTGCAAAGTAGAAGTGTACTATGTTGAAAGCAAGTTGTCCTCAAGGATGCGTAGACGATTGAAAGGAACGTATGGGTACACTACAGAGCTGCGCATGGAAGGGTGGACTGCAAGAGGGTCATCAAATTCAGGAAATCAATGATGAATGTGCTCCCTCGTCTGAGGTTGAATAGGAGTAGGCCAAGCTCCCTAGCTAGGAGCTTTAAAAGAAGACGAGGAAGCAACAGCCTCATCCTACGCAGAAGGTTTTATGGCAAGAGAAGAGCTTCCAATATTCATGGTTGTAAAATCTTGGTCTAAAGAATTGTGAACAAAAGGTTCTTGGTCCAAAGATCGATGATTTGCAAAAGCTTCCATAACTTGAATAAATGGAGGTGGATAGGTGTGGCTAATAAATGCATGAAAGTTCTTTCGAGGACGAACATCATTATCTAAGAACTCTTTGTATGCTTGACCTAAGAAAAGGTTTGCTTGGCCATGAGAACTGTATCAGCCTTTTCGAATGCTCAGATAGTGGGAAATGTTCAAGGCATAGAGGAGAATTTTATGCAATACAAACACTGCAATGATAGACGTCGGTTGCATTTATAAGAAGATGCAAAACCCATGCACATCCTAGGACATGAGTAAAGTGCCTTGATCCACTAATATACCAAGTATTGGGTATATTAGTGCGGGGGGTAATGTTGGCTGTATAATTTGTAAAAGCCAATCACAATTCAACACGTGGCATGAAGAGGGCAATTTAGGGAGTTAATACAAGTTGTCAACCAAAGTCATACACGTGTCAGCTCGTATTGATAATAATGGATCTACGTAGCACTGGAACAATCGAGGGATACAAGGTGATGTAGCCTAACGGTTATTCACAAAGTTCAATTTCAAAATCAGGAGGGAAGCGTAATTGCAAGAATGGCATAGTGAGACTGACTGTGAGAGAGTATGTTCAACAATCATGGGAGGACATTTTGACGATTGAAAGCTCACTTCGACGGTTATCATTGGAAAGTATAAATAGTAGAGAAGGCTCCATAATGAAGGATCCAGAGTCAGATCAAAAAATCAGTTTATTTACTTCATATTTCTTTCCAGTTTTTCCAGTTTTTTACATTTCTGCATTTCAATTCCTGTACTGCACTTCATTCCTAGGAGTAGTTTCAAATAGCTTGTTGCTGTAAACCTCTGCGAGGCTGGGTCAAATCATTGTAAGTTTTTTATTTTACTTAATGAAATTCAGATTCTGAAATTGTTCTTCACTTGTTGTTATTTACTAAATTCTCTTAAACAAGCCATTAGTAAAAGTCCACTTCATTAAGGCTGAGAGAACTAAAACACAATTGTCTGATAATTGGTTGGCAATTAATATTCTGTAAGGACTGATTGATCCTTGCTAGCACACTTAAAATTACATTATTAACCTTCGAAAGTCAAAAAAGCCAACAATATTCCTTATAAAAATTCATCATAAAATTATACAACTATTTTAAATTTTATCAATTAATTAGTAATACTCTTCAAACACTCATTAAAAAAGAGAAGTTAGTTGATAATTTTTTACTAAAATTTTTCATTATTGAATTATCATCTCCTAAAAACAGACAAACATGATAGACTCTCACTATTTAAATTAATAAAACTTAAATTAAAACATCACGTGCCATTGTTCGAGAGTACTAAATAATTTTTCATTAATAAAGCCCAAAAATAAAACAAAATAAATAAATAAAAATTACTGGATAGTCTAGAGTTCGGATCCTCTGCCGTGTTTGCCTGCGATGCCCCAAAACGACGTCGTTTTGGGGCAAAATTTCAACCAAAAAAAAAAACCAGAACCAGAGGAAGGCAAAGAGCGGAAGAAGAATCAAGTAGAAAGATGGGTTCGTCGGTCTCGCCACCAACGGCCAGTAACCATCTCGATCCTTTTTTCAAACCATTAAAACTTTTTCTTTGCTGCAAATTAACAAACACCTTTAAGTGCCCCTTTTTCACACCTTTAAGTTGCCCATTTTTCACATTGAATCCAAATCTCTCTGCTCAAAATGCATAACAAATAGAAGAATCAAGTAGGGGGTTGTAGGAAGAGATCAGGCGGTGGAGAATCAGAGGAGGAGACGCCGGAGAATCGGACGGCGAAGAGAGAGAGAGAGAAAGAGAAACATGTAAATATGTATGTAAATATGGATGTCAATGTATGTATGTATATATATATATTAGATTTTTTAACTTCAAACTTTTGTTTGAATGGTTGTTAATGTTGGTGGTTTTATGGGTGATGGTGAGAAATGGAGGGTTGTGGAGAAAAAAATACAGAGAAAAATGGCTGCAAAATAGAGAAATCCATTGTCGGTGCATTCTTTTTTCTTCCCCTCTTTGCCTTCCTTTGGTTCTGTTTTTTTTTTTTTTTGTTGAAATTTTGTTTCAAAATAACGTTGTTTGGGGCACCGCAAGCACCACCACAGGCAAACACGGCAGAAGATCCGGACTGAATAGTCTAAGGCTACCACCTCAAAATGCTCCCACTAATCACCAAATGCAATACTCATTATTATTTCTAATAATTCAAGAATCTTATCATTTCTACTGATCACAAGACTCCCGGACTCTACTTGATCACGCCTCAAATTATTAAAACTTACAGTGTTCTCAAAGAGTGAGTCCCGCCATGTCCGTTGTCTTATCAATCATAACCCTAGGATTCTCATTATATACCCTGCAAAAGAAGTTACAAATTTTATCAGCAAGAGGGCCCATAAATGATAGATCCATGCGTGCGCAATTATTTTCGGGAGAATACCACTACAATATATATTCATAAAAATATTTTTAAATTAATAATAAATTTTAGATACATTAATAAAGCATAAGTTTTTTCACTAATCAGTAATTAAATTTTGAAAGTACAAGCAATTGTCCTATTATTTGTCAGAAATGTTGTCCAACTATTTGGTTAAAAAAAAATAAAGGATACTTAAGTATTAGTGGTGGTTTCAAAAAGTATTTAGACATTCATGAGGAAATTTATGATTTAATATTTTAATGTTTATAAAATTTATCATTAATATGTAATTATTTTTTGAAACTTGCACTGAATTGATATTTTTCCAAAAATTAATTTATTATTTAAAAATAAGTTAAAAAACATTAATAGTAAAAAAGTTAATAAGTTTGGCATTCTTAACCTTTTGAATTTTCTAATAACTGTTTGCAATGTTAATCTCTATAAAAGGATAGTAATGTTAAAATTGGAAAACTTCAATAACATACTTAATAGATGGGTTGTTTGAGAAGTGTTAGATTAGTATACTTTTTGACTTTTTAAGAAAAAAACGTAAAATATGGATTGAGTTTGAAATAATATGGTAGAGAGGTAATGTGATCTAAATAAGATGATTGTGACCCAAATAAAATAATGTACTAAAATAACACGTGCTATTTAAGACAGGCCAAACAAAGTCATAGTACCAAACTATTATTATATAATTATGGCAACTCAAATAGTAGTTCATTGGAGTTAATTTATGTTTGGTTCACATAAAAAAATGACGAAAAATATATTGTAAATATAATTATCATTTATTATTATAAGAGAATAATTATTCTATACAAAAATGACAGAATTATCCTTGCATTCCATTATATTTGATTCAAGTGAACCCAACATACACCACATTAGTTACAATTTTAGACTTTTTGTCCTGGATTTTGGTATTTGAAAATTTGAATGGTTTGGGCTCTAATGAGCAAACCACCATTTAATGTTGGGGAAATTACCCACAGATCCCATGTGGAACATGTGGACACCATTTAATCCCATAACTTTTTGAGTACACCCAAAAGTCCTTTCCTCTCTCTCTCTCTGCTTTTTGCTTCCCTTCCTCTCTCGTTTTTTTTTTTCTGCATTTTTCTCTCATCGTCTTTGTCATGGACGACGACCAGTGATCATGTCTTTCTCTATTGATCAGGGTTCACTGATAACCGTCAACCATCGAAATCAACTCGTGATTTCACTCTCACCGACGACGAAGATAATATATTTTCGACGAAGAAGATGAGTGGATCTACATCAGATTTGGCTAGATCTAAACAAAAAATAGTTGTCGGAGTATAATCCTCTCTCTACATGCGCCTTTCTCCTTTGATCTCTCTTTTTTTTTTCCTCTGCTATACACTTCTGTTTTTCTGTTATAATGGAGAAAATTTTTGAATTCTGAACAAATAGTTTTCAAGTTTTAATTACAGGCGGTGAAAACTGTAAAATTTTGCAGTTTCAAATTTTTTTGATGCTGGAATGAATCATGGTATAAAACTGTAAAATTTTACAGTTTCATAACATGTTTTTTAGTTTGATTAATAAGAATAAATGCTTAATAAATTTTTGTTTTGAAACTGTAACATTTTACAGTTTCAAAACTTACTTTTCAGTTTGATCACTATTTAGAGATTATTTGCTTGAACCTTACAAAAATTGAAAAATAACATATGTTTTTCCCATTGTTGCTGTTTTTTGTCGTTTCATTTTTTTCCTTTTAGTTTATCAATATTTAGCACATTTTGCTATGTTTTTTTTTGCTATAATTTATCCATTTATTTTTTTTTCCGGCAATATTCTAGACATTCTGGTGAGTCTCCAGTGATGTTCTTAATGTCCAGTGAACGTTCTGAACATTCCAGCGACTTCCATTAACGTTCTTAATACTCCGGCGAACTTCCGGCGAAACTCCGGCGACTTCCCGGTGATACTCCGGCAATTTCCTGGCGATGTTGAACATTCCGACGAGTCTCCGGCAACCGTTTGACGGAAGTTCTACGGTAGTAAGATGTGAACAGTGTCTGTAAATTTAAAAAAAAAAAAAAGATTTTTTGGTAACAATTGAAAATGTATTAGACTAATTGGTGCAAGTATTTTGTTTTGGGATTAGCTGGGTTTTGACTTGTTTTGCTGTCCATGCATGGCTGTGTTTGAATCACGTGTTTTTTTTTTTTTGGTCATTATTGTTTAGACAAACACATCACTATTAGAAATCTTAGCAAACGGTTAGCCAAAACCAGTGGTGTGTGTGTGACTGTGAGCCAAGCCAATCAAAGGCCATCATGGCAGTGAAAGCTGTGAGTGAGTGAGAGATCACGCATGTGGTGGTGGTGTTTGAGAGAGAGAGAGAGAGAGAGAGAGCCAAGAAGAGCTTGGCTATTTGCTTCATTCATTCAAATTACAGCAGAGAAGACAGCGATGGGCAACGATGAAAAGATGAGATTGAAGTCCCATTCTTGGCTTTGTCTCTCGTCCACTAAAAATTTCAGGGGTTGGATGTGATTGATATGACTCATCAATGGACTTGCTAGGTTGGCAATGGCATGGCATGGTAAGTTGGCAAGGTCAGACTTGACTGTGTGTACATATGTGGTGTGTGACATGGACCCTTTGGCATCCCTGCTACACACAATTCGGATTTGTGTTTGACGAGACAAAATAAATAAATTAATTAATTAATTAAAAAAAAAATGTAGACTACATGGTATTCTAATCTCTCTCTCCAAATTATATTTTTAAAAATGTTTTGGAGCTCTAATAGGGTGTGAGTCCCACTGTGATAGTAATGTTTGTATTTTTTTTTTTCTTCTTCTTTTATTTTTTGTCTTTAGAGCCCGTTGATTTAGAGGGATGTATCATTGTTGTTATATTTTATGTAGTCATGAGGGAAATTTAAGTGTCAGTCTAATAAAGTCTCAAATTTAAATCAACCAAGTGAATGTTAGGGCCGGGGGGGGGGGGACAATTACGTGTCAGTGTGGTAAAGAGTGAATGTTAGGGAATTGGGGAGTCCACACGAGCACAGTAACATTGGTCCAATCTGATGTGAGATTCTATCTTTACACATATTCTAACAATCCCCCCTTCATGTGTGAACCAAATATCAGGTCTCGCCTTACTCCTGCTTGAGTCTGATCAATTATTAGAAGGCTTATCACAGATCATACACATTCTCCATAATCTTGATTTATAACTCTCCAATATTGAGTCTAACTTGAGCCTTCCGCACACACTACATCATGATCCATCATACTCCATTGAGAGTCACCTTACTGCGGTCCAACCTCCACGTGCATCAGGAATTTTGCTCCATCAAGTGTTACCATGAAATTTTTTTTTTTTTTGCTCCATCAATAGTTTTCCATGCAAGCCCAAGTCCACTAACATCAATGTCATAGGAGAGTTTGCCTATAGATTGTCAGAGTCCACATATACCATATCAAAACCTAACACACATTATTTAGAAATCATACTCACTTAAAAACTTAAACCTATAAGTGGAGAGCTCATCTAATATATATTAAAACCAATCTATTTTATTTTTTATCCGATGTGAAACTCTACTTTCACATATGTTCTAACAGTGAACGACAAGCAACTATAATAATTTAACTTTACTTATTTACTAACGTCTTATTGTATCCCCCCCACCCACCCACCCACCCACAATAAAAAAGAAAGAAAGAAAGAAAATTACTACTCAGAGGGTATTTTAAAAAATTATTACAAAATAATAAAAAAAATTATGATTTTAATTATTAATATTTATCATTTTTTATAACTTTTTTTTTTCCTGAAACCCTTTTACATGTAATTGTCCACTCTCCCCTCCCCCTCAAAAAAAAAAAAAAAAAAAAAAAACCCTCTATCTAAAATTGGGTTTGTCTTTTTGGTGGTGTGTACTTTTGAGTCACAAAAACAATGTTCTAAAAAAAAAAAAAAATGAAGAGTATACGTTTGAAAGGGTTATTTGTGTAGCCAAATTAGGCTGAGCTAGGTTGGAAGGCGGTCAAAGGTTTGACCGAAGCTATGTTGGAAGGCGGTTAAAGATTTGACCGAAACTACGTTGGAAGGCGGTCAATGGTTTGACCAAAACTAGGTTGGAAAGCGGTCAAAGATGTTTGACTGAACTAGTAATGTTCACATTTCTGGACCTAACTACTTCCTAGTGGCAGTCAAAGATGTTTGACCAAATTAGTAAATGCCCATATTTCTAGACCTAGCTACTTTCTAGTGGCGGTCAAAGATGTTTAACCAAACTAGTAAATGTCCATATTTCTGGACCTAGCTACTTTTTAGTGGCGGCCAAATATGTTTGACCGAATTAGTAAATGCTTATATTTCTGAACCTAGTTACTTCCTAGTGGTGGTCAACACCATGGCCGAGCTACAAGCAAGGTAGTCATATGGAGTTGAGAGTGAAGCTTCGACCAACTAAGGAAAGAGCCACGTAGTGTTAGCAAAATGGCGTGCCAGACAAGTAGTGCACAGTGCTATTTGTCACATGGCTAAGTCAGTGGCGGACAGAGTCAAGTAGTTCGGTTACTTAGTTGGAAGCCGTGCAAAGAATTGTGCCATCTCACTCGGCTTGCAATGAAGATGGTGTCAAATGATAAGTATTATCCTTTAGGAATGTAATTCGTAGGAGGACTCCACAAAGGTGAGTTAGAGTCCTACTAGGATTGTGCCATGCAGAATCTATAAAAGCTCAAACCAAATACTAATATCAGGTATTGCAATTCATACTTCCGAATTCACAAAACTTTTGCTTCTTTAGTCTATTTGCTGACTCAGGCATCAGAGGGATTTATGCACACACTAGCCGGGTAGCTCACGCTTGTGATTTCAGGTGTTATGACAACATTTAGAGAAGTGTAAGCTTTATTAACAGGATTATACGAGTGAAGATTATTTCGTGCTCATACAACGTCTTGAAACTTACTTTAACGGGAGTCTCATTTCCTCAATAGGGGTCACATTGTTATTTGAGAAATATTAGATATATAATTTTTTTTATGTGATATAGACCTTTGTCTTTGTTGACTTCCCATGAATCGATATAAATGGGACGAATAATTCTACATGAAATTTATATATAATTTTTTTTTCTTTGCCCGCGCTTTTGACCACTTCCTTAGAGGAACACAAAAAAGACTTGGGCCATCCTAACTGGCTTCTATGCAATGCTCTCTTTTTCGCTTAATGTGACCGTTGCTTTGAGAGGATTGAATAATTTCTATTGCATTGGCACATAGTTGACATTAACGTTGGGTTGAATGGCTTGAATTCTCTTAGAACTACTTCCTCGATGTGATTCCACCCTTTTTACAAATCATTTGGACAACTCTTGAACCTTTTTTTTTTTTTTTTTGATCAGCAAAAAGGGAACTTTATTGATAGAAAAACGTACAAAGTATAGTAGAACATGAGAAAAATTGATCTGGCTTTGGGACATCAGCTTGAACTTGAAAAGTTTTATCATCCGAATTGACTTCTGGACAAAGGGCTTCATCCGACTTACCATCAAAACAAAACTCTAAGGTGGGTTTATGGGCAACCTCACTTTGATTATTTGAGTTTGCATTGCACTAAATGTCCACGTCAACCTCCATATTGGATTGGCAGCTTTATTTCACTTGAAGCTTAGCAACTGAAAGGCTAGGCTGATGAAAAAACTCAACTTTGTTGTGATCTCGAAGTGTCTTATGAAAATCCTTTAACTCCTTGTTTTTTTAAAGTTAATAAAATTCCCTTGATAAAAAAAAAGTGTAAGAAGTTAAATTTTTTATACAATTCATATCAACATGGTAAGTTAATTATCAATTTCTTACACCTTTCTCTAACACACCTGATTGTGATAATTTTGATGAACAACTAATTGCAAGGAGATTAACACAAAGGAAAAAGAGCTACAGAAGATGGTCCGAGAAGGCAATCCATATGGTTATGGGAATAGAGGATGAGAATGACAACCAGTGGTCCGTCGACATGGCGGTAGGAGATTGTGGAGCAGAAGGTCAGACGCAACCATACACTCTATTTTTGTGGATAACGTTCCAAAATCTATGGAGACCAGAGGGTTATACACTATCTTCTCCAACTACGGTGTAATCATGGACGCTTTTATTCCAAACAAGAGAAGAAAGATGACACGACCTCGTTTTGGTTTTGTCCGATACAACTGCTCTGTAGCAGCGGACATGGTAGTACAAAAAGCACATGGTTTTTGGTGCGATGACAGATCACTGAAGTGTAGAGTTTGGAAAGAAAGTTGGTCCGAAGTCTAGGTTGATACAAGAACCACAGACAAGTAAGGCTGCAAATGGCAACCACATGGTTATTGATGGATATCAAAGGACCAGGTCCTTTGCTGAGGTTGTGTAAGGTAGAGGTATCCATTCAGATGCAATCTGAACCATTCAGGTATTTGAGAAAGGCAATGGTTGGTTGTATGAAAGCGTAGTAGTAAGGTTAAAACCATCCTTCTTAGTGGTTGACTTTAAGAAGGAAATCGTAAGGAAAGGCTTTAAGGATGTAAATATGAAAATGGGTGGTGGAAGAGATATGGTTCTCACATTCAAATCAGTTGAAGATATGAAGGACAAATTTTAGAAAATGCAGGAGTGGCTTAATGAATAGTGTGACTAAACTCATGAATGGCGACGAGGACTAGTGATTGTACAAGAACGATATGTCTGGCTTAGCTGCGATGGTGTACCATTGAACTTGTGGAGTTTCAATACATTTAGCAACATTGGCAAGATCTGGGGTACAGTGACTGAAATAGATGATGATACACTTCAGCTTAACTCCTTCCACTGTGGTAAGGTGAAGATAGCCACAATGAGAATGTATTCTATTAATCACACCATAAATTTGGAGTGCAAAGGTAAAATATACCCTGTGCGGGTATGTGAGGAAAAAATTATAGTTTCTAAATCATTGCAGGATCAGCGTGTATATCAATCCACTGAATGGAAGAATGGAGTGAAGACATCTCCAGAGGCCATTGCAGCAGCTCAGATTACGGACAAAAGCAACATGCATGAGGAAGAAGATGATGATGTGGAGGTCTAGTTGGGCAAGAAATTAGACTTCCGGGGTGATGTGACTGGAGCGGGCAACATTTTATCACCTGATATTGCAGATGAACAGGACGGGGATGAAAGATTGAGAAACGTCTCAGTGGTAGCTGAAACTGAAATGATGAAGGAAGGGTCTGCGGAAGGTGGTGCACGCGTAGGTCAATTGGTAGAGGTAGGGATGAGCTTCAGGCAGTGTGATGATGGTGTCAAGCGTAGGGTAGATGGTGAAGTCTACACCCCTGGGTTTATTAAAAGTTTAAGTGGGTCTGAAGGTAATAGGTTGGGTATTCAAATTGAAGTGGATATCAATAGGGCCCCATTGGCAGGTGGGTTGGATGGGTCAGCCCAAAGCACTGAGGGGCTAGTTCAACTTGATAAAAGCAACACACAAGGCCCAACTAATTTTCCAGAGAGGTTAGTTCAGCTTATTAATAACAACACACAAGGTCCAAATATTACTCCAAGCCACATTACACCAATATCCTTTTGTCTAACAAGGAAGGAGAAAATGAAAGGTAAAGCAATACCAGCACCAAGAACACAATTGCCGAATCAACACATGAAAAGGAAATTCGGTGCTACCAAGAGGTTGGGGGCATCTTCATTGAATTTGAGAAAAGGTGCAGTTTTCAAGTCGGCGGTTGCAGCCATTTCACTATCAATGGCAAGCAGCAACAGTAGAAGAAGGCGAGTATTGTTGGAGGCGGAAGCAACAATTCAAATAGGCAAAGCCCTTGGTTTTGATTGTGAAGGCAAAGAAGAGGAGGTGCTTAGTAAATTACATGATCTTGAAGCTCAAGATAAATAGAGAGCAAGGCTGAGGGAAGGGGATGACAGTTAGATTATTCAATCGGTTGCTTAAAGAGTTTTTCTTATCCTTATGAAGCTACAATCATCGAATGTGAGGGGAATTGGAAGACCTGAAAAAAGGAGGCAGATAAAGAAAAGCCTTGCAGATAGAAAAGTAGATATTGTGTTATTACAAGAAACCAAGAAGGCAGCAGTTGATTCTACCTTGGTTAGGTCTATATGGCTGGGGGACCATTTTGAGTTCATGGCAGTAGATGCAATTGGTAGAGCTGGAGGGTTGTTATGTATTTGGAATCTAGAAGTGTTTCTCTTGAAGGAGTGTTACAGTACCCAACATTTCATCCTTCTATCAGGTACATTATTTTCCTGTTTTGAGTGTGTTATTATTAATGTTTATGGTCCTAATGAGGTGGCTAAAAGGAAAGAGACTTGGGATGTGTTAGTGAGGTTGAAATCTAGTTTCTTGGGGCTATGGTGTATGGGGGGTGACTTTAATGAAATTAAGAGTATAGAAAAAATTGGGTGCTTGAGAAGGGATCGAAGGATAAGGGATTTTAATAATATGATTGAACAACTTGAGTTGATTGATATACCTATGTTAGGGAGGAAGTTTACTTGGTGTAATTCTCAAGCTAGGGAGAAATGGAGTAGAATTGATCGATTTTTACTTAATTCTAAGTGGGTGCATCAATTTGGTTTCAAATTATGGGGTCTTCCTAGATTGTTGTCCGATCATTATCCTATAATTTTAATGGAGGATGATAGGGATTGAGGACCTAAGCTTTTTAGGTTTCTTAATGCTTGGCTTCTTCATCCAAAATTTCTATCCAGTGTTCAACATAGTTGGTCAGAATCTGTTGTGGAAGGTTGGGCAGGGTTCAAGTGCCTTATGAAGTTTAAAGCATTGAAACAGGCACTGAAACAATGAAATGTTGTGGTGTTTGGAGAGATTGAATTGAAGCTGAAGAGTGTAGAAGATGAGGCTCGTGCTCTAGATTTATTAGCTGAGGAGAGACCATTACTTGATCCAGAACTTCTTAGAAGAAAGGAAGTGAGGGGCGAAGTTTGGAGACTATGTAAAATGCTGGAGTGGATTTGGCTACAAAAATCTTGAGTGAATTGGGCATCAAAAGGGGACAAAAATACAAGGTTCTTTCATATTATGGCTTGTAGTAGAAATAATAGGAATTCTCTGTGTTCAATTGTCGCGAATCGTTCAATGATTGAGGAGCCTTTGGAAATTAGGGACGCAGTTAAGGCTCATTTTATGAGGCTATTTTCTGAAAATTGGAAAGCCCGATCCAAACTATCTGGCCTTTTTAAGAACATAGGGGGTGCTCAAGTGGTGGCATAATTGGAGGCAGAATTTTCAGAGGAGGAAATCAAGAATGTGATTAAGTGGTGTGATGGCAATAAGGCCCCTGGGCTTGAAGGGTTTAATATGTTATTCTTCAAGAAATGTTGGAAAATTGTGAGGATTGATGTGTTACAGTTTATGAGGGATTTCCATCAAAATGCAAGGCTTGTTGGCGGGCTAAATAACTCTTTTATAGCTCTGATTCCCAAAGTTTTAAGCCCTTCTTGCTTGAATGAATATAGGCCCATCAGTTTGATTGGTTCCCCATATAAAATTGTAGCTAAAGTGCTAGCTAACAAAATGAAACAGGTGATGTCCAAGATTATTAGTGAGGCTCAGTCAGCTTTTTGGGGGGCAAGAATATACTAAATGGCGTACTGATAGCCAATGAAATAGTGGATGGGTGGAAAAGATCTCATAGAAAAGGCTTGGTGCTTAAATTGGACTTTGAAAAGGCCTACGACTCTATTAATTGGGAGTTTTTATTTGATATGTTATCAAAGTTTGGCTTTGGAACTAGATGGGTAAGATGGATGAAAACTTGTGTTTCCTCTACTAAGATCTCTATTTTGGTGAATGGGTTACCAACTTCTAAGTTTTGTCCACAAAAAGGCCTTAGACAAGATGACCCATTGTTACTATTCTTATTCAACATTGTAGCAGAAGGTCTTAATATTTTGCTGAGCAGAGCTAGAGAGTTGGGTCTAATTCAAAGGGCCGCGGTGGGTTCAAATGGTTTAAGAGTCACGCACTTGCAATTTACGGATGATACAATTTTGTTCTGTAATGTGGATATGGTGGAAGTGAGCAACATTAAAAGAATTCTATGATGCTTTGAGATTACATCAAGTCTGAAAATTAATTATCACAAGAGCATCATCTGTGGGGTTGGGGTAGATAAGGGTTTGCTGTGGAAGTTTGCTTCTTGTTTAAATTGTCTTCATCAAAAGTTGCCGCTCAAATTCTTGGGGCTTCCTTTGGGGCTAATCCCAGTAGGAGGAGTACTTGGAAACCTATTCTTGATAAATTCAAGCAGAAATTGTCTATATGGAAGCGACGATTACTATCTTTTGCTGGACACTTAACTCTTATCAAATCTGTAATGTCTAATCTGCCCATCTATTATCTCTCACTGTTCAGAATCCCTGCTGGAGTAGCAAAAGAAATTGACAGAATGCAATTTGCATTTCTATGGGGTGGATCTATTCTTAGAAAAAAAGTACATATGGTCTAGTGGGAGGTGGTTACTAAGAATAAGAAACTAGGTGGGTTAGGTTTGAGGAGGATTAAAAGTTTTAATCACTGTCACTTGTTGAAATGGTGGTGGAGATTTGGTGTTGAGAACCACTCTCTGTGGAAGGAAGTGATTTGTGCAAAGTATATGTCATTGGATGGAAGATGGATACCACAATTAATAGGCAGAGAGTCCAAGATCTGGTCAGATATAATTCAGGTTATTCTGTATAATCCAGAGTTGCATCAATTTTATCTCAATAATTCTCAAATTGTTCTGGGGGATGGGAGGAGAGTTAGGTTCTGGAGGGACAAGTAGGTGGGTAATGTTTGCTTAATGGATGAATTCCCAAGGTTCTTTTCCTTATCTAATGATAAAAATGGTGTGGTTAGTGTGTTCTTTGAAAGAAGGGAGGAGAACGGTGGCTGGAACATGGGTTTTAAAAGACCTTTGCGGGTCTGGGAAGAGGAAGAAGCTAACAGACTCTTCAATCTGCTAATCACTGCACCATCACTGTGCACTACCAGATCTAATGAGTTCAAGTGGGGTGCAGACCGATTTGCTCTTTTTACTGTTTTATCAGTCTATAATTCGATTGAACCTCATCTGGGTCTTATAGTATGAGTGGTTGCCTCAATTTGGAATAACTTTGCCCCTTCCAAAGTGCAATTCTTTGGGTGGCTGGCTTGGTTGGGTAAAATTAAAACTTCTAGTTTCCTCTATAGAATTGGTATATTACCAGGGAGTGCAAATCTTGATTGTGTTTTCTGTCATAATGAGGTTAAAATTGTGGAACATCTTCTACTTTATTGTCCTTTTGTTTGGTTGCTCTGGTCCAACATTGTAAGATGGTGAGGTATGTAGTGGGTGCTATCATGTTCAGTGACTGGACTGTTGCATTAGTAGTCTGGTTGTAGGATGAAGAAGCTAGAGAAGAAAATTTGGATGGTTCTACCTTTGGCTATTCTTTGGTCTACATGGAAGCATCGAAATGATTGTGTCTTTAATGGATCTCAACCAAACTTGGATGATTTGTGTGAGTTAGTAAAGGTTTGAGTAGCTATGTGGTTCAAAGCCTCACCAGTTCAGATGGAGTTCTCTATTAATGACTTGGTCTTTAATCTGCCACAAGTGAGGTTCTGCATTAGAAATGGAGGTTGATTGATCTGGATCAAGTCTGGTGGCATTTTTTACTCTGCTGCTATTACTCTACTGGTAGTACTCTGCCTTCCCATATGAGCTTTTAGTGATTGGATTCTGAAGTTTTTGTTTCCTCATCAATTCTTGTATCTTTTAGGTTTTAGAGGTCTGCTCAGGTGCTCATACTGTTTATTGTTAGCTGTGTGATGAACTGCTGATGTCTACACTAGTGTTTGCGTTGATTAAGTTTTGATGTTGTGTTCAGGCATTGTGCCTGGTCTAACCAATTAGTTTTATGTTTTTTGTCTGGTTGGTTACTGGTTTGAATTGGTTGCTGGTTTGTATGGAGTTCATGGCAATAGAGGCTTGGTTAGTTGTTTGCTGCTGGTGGTAACTGCTGATGCCTGCACTGGTCTCATCACTACTGATGTCTGATTGGTTATTGTTTGGTCTATGGATTGGATTCTAGCATTTTGTTTCCTCATCAATCCTGTACTGCATCAGGAACAGTGGACTGTTAGTTTGGGAGGTTGTGCTATGCTATGGTTTGATGATCTGTTTTGCTTTTGGTCTGCTGTTGGTTTGATGAATTTGTTGATTTGTTCTGTTTTGATCAAATGAATTTGTTTTGGACTGCTATGCTCAGCAATGGAATGCTCTGTTGTTGTGGTTAAATATGATGTTAGGACTATTTACTGTTGTTGGACTGCTATGAACTAATATGTTAGGCTTATCCGTTTTGTCTGGTAAGTTGCCGTTGCTGATAGCTTTTGGGGTTATTTTTCCTTGGTTGTGTTTTGCTTGTGTGTGATCTGAGTTAAGGTTCAAGTATGCTTTGGTCAGCCTGCCTATACTGTGTTTGCTGTGATCTGTTTGTTGGATTTTGTTTCTTGTTTGTGTTCTATTCTCTTGTTTGGTTTTTCTTTCTATCGGGTTTGGTTCCTTGCACTTGCAGTTGATTGGGCTCTCTTCTCAGTGCCAACCTAATTGGGATTGGGATAGGTTGCTATGATGCATGCTGCTCTTCTCCTCCTTTATTTGATGTAATCTTATCTCTTGTATAGTTTTTTCATCAATAAAGGTTCCTTTTTTGCTAATAAAAAACATAAAAAAAATTATCAATTTCTTACAATATATATATATAGAAACAATTTTTTTCTCATGAAAATAGCCAACTGTTACCTTACTCAATTTTCTTATGACTTTCTCAGTACAATTTTCATTTTTTCATCTTAAGTCATTTCACTTTCCTATATTTTTCAATTTCCATAATAAAATGGATCTTAAAGATTTTTAACAAAAATGTTTTTGGTATACCTGATAAGATTAGGAACAAAACATGGTGTTATCGACATACATTTGACAATTAACAACAAATGCATATACATTTAGCAATGCATAGGAACACAAATACACCATCCAAAAAAACACACTGGTCTAAATGTTTCAAATCTGGAAGTTTGTCTATATGGTATTGTCTTTAATAGGTTTACCATTAAGTCCAGGCTGTGCATGCCCTAAAAGAAGAGATCAAAGAGTCCTATCCTTTGATTATATGGGTCTTGCTACATCCCCCTAATTTCCCTCCCCCTAATCCCTCTAATTTCCATATTGAGTAAGAAAAAAAGAAAAGAAAAGGAAACAGTTGCCAAAACAGGAAATTAGGAGGATTAGGGGGGCTCTTTTTAGGGCTCCAAATCATTTTCCTATACTCTTTTAGTTAGTCGGTGTTGATACCTTTAGGGCAGTGATTTGGACTGTGATCTACCTTAACATCACAATGATAACAATAATATTTAAAAATATGACAAATCACACTACTAGTCCTTATATTTTACTTTTTGTGTCATTTTGATTCTCGTAATTTTAATTAGATCAATTTTGACTGTAAATTTTTAACTTTGTCTCAAATTAGTTTAATTGATTCCAATTGTTAGCATTTTTTTTTTTAATTTTTTTATGGCAAATGTGCATGTGAACAGCATGTGTCATGCTTTTAAAAGTAAAATTATAAATTTGATCAATTCAGTGACATCATATCAACTAATTCAGTAAAAACACTAACAATGTTATCAATTGCCATTAAAAATAACATAACATTATCTAGGATATTAAAAAAGAAAAAAAAAAGAGAAAAAAGTACCGTCTTTATGATTTATGTTATTAGTAATAAACTCTACTTAAATTTTTAAATTGAAAGTTTATAAAAGGAAAAAACACTTCTTCCCCATTTTCAATTTATTTGAATTATTTTTAAGTGATAAATTATAAGAAGAAGTTGCAACAAACACTCCCATATGAACTTTCAAAATTATAAAAAGTTATAAACTCTCTGAAAAACCATAGTGCAGCTTATTTGGATCTTCTTTTTTTTTCTTTTTTTTTTCTTTTTTGTTTTGAAAATTTATGCCAAAATATTTAGTGTAATTTCTTCTTACAACTTATGATACAAAAATAGTTGAAATAAACTAAAAAAAATAAAATAAATATTAATCAATTGAAAGATGTTTTTAATTTCTATTATATTATCAATTTTTAGCTTATACTAAACCACACCAAATTGGGTCTAGTCTCAAAATTAACTTAAAATATGAGGAATGGTTACTTGCTGTGGAAACCTATATAGACAAAATGACAAATATAAGTTAGCTGGGTATGTATTGAATGGTCCCCAACACCACCATGATTTAATGCTTGCTTGGAATCAAGACCAAAACTCTCCAACAACAAAGCGAGGGCAGTGGACAAAATAACTTGGGGTCACTGCTGTGGCAAACCCACAGCAGTGACTGTGGTGCTTCATTTTGTGATGCATTATGGGCTTATTTTTATAATCTGAACCGTTCATTTTGTAGGGTTTGTTGAGTACTTCAAGCCTACCAAAAATCATATTAATCGGATACCAATAACTATATGATTGATAACCAAAAAAACAAACAAGAAGTTTTTCTTTTGAAAAATAGTATAAAAATATGCAATTCGATCATATAGTTATTGATATCCGATTAATATGATTTTTGGTAGGCTTGAAGTACTCAACAAATCCTACAAAATGAACGGTTCAGATTATAAAAATAAACCCATAATGCATCACAAAATGAAGCACCACAGTCACTGCTGTGGGTTTGCCACAGCAGTGACCCCAATTGTCATCAGATCTTTTATTTCTAAGTTTTTGTATTCCTATTTAATGTATTCTTAGTTATTAGATCATATTTCGAGATTTAAGTGTTGTAATATTTTATTTAATTCAATAATTAAGAATGCATCTAGATAAAAAGTCTGAGAGATTTAGAATAAGCTCTTTTACATAAAATTCGATTACAGAATTAGACACATGTTAAAATTGTATCTAATTCTATAATCAAATTATGTAAACTTGAATTCTTTTGACTTGGAATAGAGAATTTTTAGTCCTCAAAATTGGGGTCACCTTTCTTGTGCATTAAATCGGTGGGCATTGCCTTGTAAAGCTATATACATATATGTGTGTAATAATCTGTTTCATCATTATCATCATCATCATATGTGTGCAGGACCACAAAATGCTCAAAGGTCCACCACTCTTGCTGCATATATCTTCAGATACATTGCACCAATTTGAGTGTTTCCAATACAATTACACCCCACACCTATCCACCCACCCACCAAGCCCCCAATCTCTCTCTCTCTCTCTCTCTCTCTCTCATTGTATTTATTTTTTATTTTTATAATTCGGAATGTTCTACTGTTTGAGTGCTGGGGTTGGCTTTTTTTTTTTTTTTTTTTTTTTTTTTTTTGGACTTGATTAGATGAATCAACAAAGTATTTTTTTTTTTTGGACTTGATTAGATGAATCAACAAAGTAAATTTAAAAAAAAAAAAAAAAAAGTTGATTTTTTTTTGGGTCTACATAAAACCGACTAAAAAAAAAAAATTATATATATATTTAAAAAACTATTAAAAATAATTTTTTTTTTTTTTTTTTAAAAGAATGACTCTTTCAATTGTATGACAAACCCTGATACTAGTATATCCAAAATGCTTCCTACCCCCAGTAAACATTACACCCAGTGACCCCCCAGTGTCACGTGGCACTGTGGGATTGGAGGAAAGAAAAAAAAAAAAAAAAAAAAAACAGAAAACTGACTAGTGGGGGCGCCCCACGTCACTGGGGGTTGACCCCCACTAGGTGTATCCAGCGGGGTTGCTAGTATATATGTGACGGCCAGAAGTGTTCTTCAATTTGGTATATGTTCATATTTTATTAGTATGACAAATACATCCCCTATTTCATAATCCCTAATTACACTTTTAATTAGGTGACAAATAATTTTGATAGGAGAGAAAAAATTTTAAAAAAATTTAATTAGTTATTGTTGTTTGTCACCTCATTAAAAGTGCAATTGGAGATAATGAGACGACGGGATGAGACATTTCTCGACAAATATTCAGGCTGGCCCATGCATTTCTAGGCCATTGTGTCAATTGGAGGATACCTCATATTTTCTATCTCTATATAAAAATAGGATTAATTTTATCTTTTACTTTTCAATTTATTAAATTATCTACTTAATCTCTAAATTAATGATTGAGTCTACTAAACCTTTAAAATATATAAATCAAAACCCACTTAATTTCTAAACTGTCAATTAAATTTATTAAGTTTTTTAAAAATTTAATTCAAACCTATTTAATTATTAAAAGAATTATAAAAATAAAATATAAAACTCATAAATATTATAAAATAAAATAAAAAAGATTGACTTAATTAATTTTTTATTTTAAAAAAATCTTAAATTTTTGTACTGTGTAGCATGCCAGTTGGTCATGCTACGTCTGTGCACCAAATACCGAGAGGGCTGTCGACAAGTAGGACCCAAAATGGGAAACTGAGCCTGAAGGTTCGTTCATGGCTTAGCTAGCCAACGGTTCAATCTTTTGAGAGATTAGAAAAGTTTTGTATTAGGGTTTGACTTGAGAGTAGGATTAGTGTTAAAATTATCAGTATTGTTTGATACAATTTATTGTAAATTAAAATAAAAGTATTATTTTACTAGCATCAATATCAATTTCTCAATCATCGATTTTTTTTTCTAACTTAATTAAGTTATATATATATATTTATTTACTCAAAATCGATAAAGAATAAGTTGTACCTAAAACTCTAATGCTGTGTTTAGTCGGGGAATTTGGGGAGGAATTTGGAAAGGGAAAGGAAAAAGTTGTGTGAAATATTTTTTTCACATTTCACCTACCTTTTCCATTTCCCTTTCTAAATTCCTCCTCAAATCCCTCAACCAAACACAGCATAAACCAAACTATCAGGGGAAAAAAATTGAAAAACCATAATCACCCTCATAAATTGCACCAAAAGGAGCCATAATTATTATGGGTAATGACTAAACTAGAATTTATTATGGCACTAAATTTTTTATTTGAAATGAACAAGTTTTACACTCCCATATTAAAAATAAAATTTTCAATCTTGTATAGAAGCCTTGTTGTAGGCCAAAAATGTGTTTTTATTTATTTATTATTATTTTGATTAATCAAGCAATCTCAAATAGATCTTAAAAGAAATTTATTGTAACTAATTCAATCAATTAAAATCGTTGCACCTCACTCAGAGGTCAAGAGTTTAAATTTTGTTAAGACAAATTATCCTCCTCAAACTACCAGAATTTGAAATAACTGTTTGTCTATCCAATGATAAGGAATCGTGTGGTCATATTGATCTATTTTTGTTGAAAAATGGTCAAAGTGTTCCATTATTATTGGATAGGCACACAACCATAAAGTATTTCTAGAACACCAAATTACTTCTCACAACTTCGACCTCCAATGTTCAAAAGAAAAGAAGAAGATAGTCATTAAATGGGCTATGGACTTTATATGGCTGATAAGGCTAAGGGTATGTACTTGGGCCTAATTGGGTGTGGACTGGACTATCAACCCATTGTATGGAGTTCCTGAAAATGAGAAGGCTGAGTTTTATTCATCTCCATGAAGGCATGAATTGAACCTCCAACATATACCTAGCTAGAGAGATCAATTAGATACCACTTGGGATATCTGCAATCACTGTTGGTGGTGTGCATTTTCAGTAGATTAATGTGATTGCAACAATAAGATAAGGGCCTATTGATAGCATACTATGAAGGACATCGACACTATGGCGTGACAAACAATGGAAGTAACCGCACTAAATGAATTATTCTTGGAGAATGTCAACAATGGTCCAGTTGTACCAGTGCTACCCATCACCGAACACACACAAAAGATGAGTTCATCTTGTGAGTGTTCTATAATCTTTTTTTGTGCTTGTAAAAATGCTGAATGCAACTGGAGAAATATGCCATCGTTGTAGTTTTTTTTTTTTTAATTATTTTTTATAGAAATTATTTGAAATCATAGCTAGCTATGCTTGCATTCGTTTTCAATATTTATCTGGATAGATTAGGACATTTAAGATGACGAAAACAACATCAACAATTGCAAGATTTTTTAGCTAAAATATAATTTTAACCATGTCATTAGAGATGATCTTAATTTTGGCCACTAGGGACGCAACTAGAATTTGTCTAGACAGAACAAATTGATTTTTATTTTTATTTTTATTTTTTTGAAAGCGACTAACTTGTCTCAATCTCATAAAATAAAAGGATTGGACCAGTTCAGTTTGGGCATGTGGCCCAACGTAAATTATGTTTTGATAATTTAAACTATTTATTTTATGATTTTCTCTACGTAGATCATCATGAGAGAGAGAGAGGAAAAAAAAAGGTCTAATTGTGTAATGATAACTGGATGGTTTCATCAGACTTTTATTTAAAAAAATTGACAATAAGTTTGTCATTTAAAGAAATAAATATGATGAAATCATTTTTATTTGATTGAGTGTTTGCTTTTATGGTTCTATTCTAGCTACCTTGAAGTACTCTAACACCAGTCTGAAAACATTCTGATGGTGTTTGGGAACTTGGTTCCCAAATTTTTTCTCATTTTTTTTATTAAAAGACAAAAGTTTTACAAAATAAAAAAAAACACATTCAAACAAAATATCACATCCAATCCCACAATCATTTCATTTTTTCTCTTACAAACATCACATCTAACTATAAAAAAACTTAATTATCTTTCCAAACACTAAAAATTTTTTATCCAATAATATCTTACAACTAAAAAAACTTATATAAAAACTCACTTCCCAAACACCCACTCTATGTACTTGGGATTTGAAGGAGTTGAATAAGTAGTTTTCATGAATGGATAAAATATTGTACTGATTTTTTTGGGTACTATATAAATAGATACTTATCCTATAGTACTTTTTGTGTTTGGTAAGATTTCTCCAACTCATTTTCAGTCAAGATAATCTCTGCAAATCCACTGTATCACTATGTTTGGTTTAGCTTTGTAGAGTGATTTTGAAATTTTTTTTTTTTAAAATTTGTTTGGTTTGTAATTTTTTTAAAATAATTTTCAAAATCACTTTATCTCTCTTATACAGCAATCAATCACTTTTTCTCTCTCCTCTCTTCTTCTCAATTATTTTTTCTCTCACACACATCTACTTAATTAAAACAAAATATCAATTCATTCCAAACTCCCAAACTCCAAAACTACTTTCAAAATATACAACCACACAAACCAAAAAAAAAAAAAAAATTCTAAATTCTCTTTCCAAAATAATTTTTAAAAACTACTCTCTCAAAACCAAACCAAACATGCCTAGTCTATAAAATATTT
This sequence comes from Camellia granthamiana, assembly GCA_036172215.1. Taxonomy (NCBI): domain Eukaryota; kingdom Viridiplantae; phylum Streptophyta; class Magnoliopsida; order Ericales; family Theaceae; genus Camellia; species Camellia granthamiana. The sequence goes on along the minus strand of CM069907.1, from coordinate 135,763,971 downwards.
TTGTTGTGTCTTGTGCATTCATATCAATGAGATCTAATATTTGTGAGTGAACGAGATAGAAAGATAAGGATATTTTAGGAGTAGAAGACCCCAACTCGATTATAAATGAGCTGCAAATTATACAAGCTTGAATTAAAAACTTAATTAATTTTAAAATGTGTTTAAGTTTAAATTATTTACATAATAAGTTAATTTTGAATGAGTTTTTATTGTCATGAACAAACCAATTTTAAATGAGTTGAGTAACAATTTTTTTTTTGTGAGTTCGTGGATAGGTTGGGAGGGGGGGTGCTGTGTGCACTCGTACATATGGAGTAATTGCTTATAAAGCCAAATAATAATTTATTTAAACTTAACATAAAATTTATGCGCGCACACATATAGAGTAATAGCTTATTAAGCCAAAAAATTTAACAAATTTCAAAATGTATTCAAATTTAATTTATTTACATAATAAATTAATCTAAAAAAATTTAAACTATTCGAATACTTGTCAAATTAAAGTAAATTATTTAGTTTTACATCCCTACTTGAAATATATATCTGGGGTCCTTCAAATCTTTGCATGGACCACCTCACTCACCCATATAGTTGAATCCATTCATTATTAACCATATATTATTGTTGAAAGGTCTTTGCCACCAACACTTACCAAGTGTTAAGTCCTCAGTTTTAGGAAGATTGTATCCAAAATTTGATTCACCCTATCTCTTTTAATATAGGAGTTTTCTTAGGTGTGCAACCCACAAAAGGTGTAAGTGGGTTGCACACCATGTGCCACTTACACAAAAGGTGTAAGTGTAAGGTGTAAGTGTAAGTGTAAGGTGTAAGTGGAAGGTGTAAGGTGTAAGTGAGTTGCACACCATGTGCAACCTTACACAAAAGGTGTAAGTGCAAGGTAAAAAAGGTGTAAGTGTAAGGTGTAAGTTGAACACAAAAAGTGTAAGGTGTAAGTTGCACACCATAACCAAACCCTTTAATATATCATAGTAATCTTTTTGTCAGCCATTAACCAAATCCTTGAGTTGTGTAAATCAATGATCATATTATTAGGGTAAATTACACTTATTTTTTCTGAGATTTTTAATAATTATAAAAACGTTCTTTGTAGTTATAATATTACATTAGCCTCCCTTAATTTTAAAATTATTATCAAGATTTCCCAAATTTGTTAAATTCCTACAAATAACGCTGGTTGGGTGTAAAAATAACCATATTACCCTTTGATTTGCACGAAAAATGACAAAAATACCCATAAATCAAGAAGCCTCATTCATTATCAATATGGGTAAATTACAATTACCATCCCTGATATTTTGCATATATATTATTAAAGACCCATACATATTTTAGCATTATTTGATAAAAATTTTAAATTTCCTGCAATATTAAATAAAACCCTTAAATTTTTAAGATATTATTAAAACATTTAATGGAAAAAATTTAATTTTTATTGATAAAATACTTAAAAATAAACTATCTCTCTAAAATTGATGTTAGATAACACCATAATAATTTAATATAAGACTTATTCCACACTATAAACAATGTAAAATTTATCATTTTAAGTAATGCATTTATTATTTGAATTTTTAAAAAAAGTTGAAATAAATTGATTTGTTTTTTTTTCTCAGTAATTTGCATTACTTATTAATTAATACGTAAAAGAATTATTATTATATATTTTCTCATTCTTAATCGTGTATTATTCTCAAATTAATTTTTTTTTTTTTTTATCTTTGAGTCATTAAACTTCTAGTCGATGCCTATTTAAAAAAGAAAAATACTTTGGACCCCCACTGGGGGTCGACCCCCAATGAGGTGGCGCGCCGTGATTGGACAAAAAAAAACTGTTTTATTTTATTTTTTTTTTTTTTTTGAGTTTCAGCCAGTGGGGGCTCGCCACCTCACTGGGGGTGCGACCCCCACTGGGGGTATGCAGCATAGTTGTTTAAAAAAATACAGGCTAATATTACTTACATAATTAAAAAAATTAAAAAATAAATGTATAAGTAAAAAAATCTTACCTCCTCTGAGATTTCTGACAATTAAATCATACTCATTCGTTATCAACATTAATCTTAACCTTAAATGCACTAAATTTAATTATCCTATTATATATATATATGAAATTATTATTTATTTTTCATAACTTTGCCAAAATATAAATGTAATTTCTTGACTCGATTTTTTTTCACAACAAGTTTTTGAAGTTTTATAGACAAAAAATAAAATAAAAATTCAACCATTAATGATGGTCAGAAATTAAATTTAATATTCAATTTAATAAAAATATTTTAAATGAGATAAATAAAGATGGATAAATAGATTTTAAGTATAATACATAACAAATTAATTGAGTATTTTATTATTCTAAAATAATTTCTCCATTCAAGTAAAGATTAATTTTAATTTAGGTGTAACAAATAACAAATTATTTGAACGGTGTTCTCAAATGATTTCTTGATCATTCATTCCCTATCAACTAATTTTAATTTATTGTGAGACGATTAGATTTTTTTTACTTCTATATTTATTTTTTAATTTATTTTAATCATGTAAGAAATATTAACTTGCATTTTTTAAATATGCATTGACTAGAAACTTAGTTACTCAAAGATAAAAATTAAAAATTGAGAATAATATATGATTGAGAAAAGATAAAATAATAATTTTTTTTAATATGAATAAATAAGTAATGCAATTTGTTGAAAAAAAATAAATTCATTTATTTCAACTTTAAAAAAAAAATTCAAATAATAAATGCATTACTTAAAATGATAAATTTATTTATGTAGTGTGGACAAAGTCTTATATTAAATATTAATATTTTATCTAATATTAATTTTAGAGAGATTATTGTATCAATGAAAATTAAGTTTTTTTTCCATTAAATGATTTAATAATATCTTAACAATTGAAAGGGGTTTTTTTTTTTTTTTTTTTTTTTTTTTTTTTTTCATATTGCATACAATTTAAGAATTTTATTAAATAATGCTCAAATATATATATGGATCTTTGATAATATATATGCAAAATCTCAGAAAATGTGAGTGAAATTTCTTATTTGAATAAATAAGGTAACTAATAGGCAATTTCGTTATATTTGCTATTATAACCTATGACATCAACATAACATCAACAAATTCTGTTAAATAAGCTAAGATATGGTAACAGTGGGGGGAATCTTTATAATAATTTCAAAAGTAAGAGAAGTTAGTATAATTATTGAAACTACAAGAGAGGTCTCTATAATTGTTAGAACTCTCAGAGAAGGTAAGTCTAATTTATCCTATTATATATAAATTCATGTCAAGAACTAGATTACTATAGTTTCATCATGCATGACTCAACCTACCAAATAACATAATTAGGGGTAGTTTGGCAGCTTCCCCAAAAAGTTAATTTTTGACTTTAAAAAGTTACAAAATTAAAAAGTCATTAAATTATTTATCACACCAGTTAAAAAAAATTAAATATCACAAAATATCCTTTTTAACAACTTTCCAAACATATTAACTCAAAAAAACACAAAAAGCAAATGCCAAATACTCACTTAGTTGACTTCAATATCAGCCTGATTTAATGCAACTTATAAAGTTTGTTCATTGTTATCCTCATCGTCGTTGTTGTTATTATTTTTTTAAAATTTAAATTATGCTACAATTTACAAAGAAAGATAACTTAAATAAATTGAAAATTTGTCATGGAAAACTTCAAAAATAAATTAGCTTCTCCTTTGGATCTATTTGGTGTCACTTCTTATAAGCTAAAAGCTATATAAAAAAACAGAAGCTGAAAACACTCTCTCCTAGCTATTAGATAATCAACCTTTTTTTAAACTTATTTAAGCTGAAAACACTCTCTCCTAGTCTGGCACAAGACTTCAAAATAAAAAAGCTTTAAGTAGTTCATGCAAGTTGCACCAAACAATCCCTTTTTATCAACTTTCAACTTATAAAAACTTATACCAACATATAATTATAAATTAATTTCTAAAATTCTAATGAGATTAACACAAAACCGCGTAGATTACAAGAAATTAAGATAATTAATGATCCATTGGTGAGTCTGGTGAGACCATTTTTGATGGTAGACATTCCAAGAAATGAGTGCTCAAGTCAGCCCCCACCAGGGGGATCCATTGTCTCAGCTTCAACCAACATCTGGAATAATATTATTGTGGTGAAGATTCCAATATATATTGTGGGTCTCACTTATTATTAAACAAGATCAATGATAATTAATTTAAAATTAGCAGATAATGATCTTTTAATTGATGTAACATGTCTCCAACCAAAAAAAAAAAAGAGAGAAGTACCAAATCAAAAAGTAATGCAACCCTAGATAGAATTGGTCAATTTGTCAAAAGGCATGTTGATTTGTATTTGCTGTCCCTGTTTACACCTAAAACAAAATTTTAACTTGCTAAAAATTGTAAGGAAATTTTTTGTTAGGGATTCGACTTCTCTGTAATGAATATTTTGGTACCAGCTAAAAAAAATCAGCATTTAAAAAAAAAATTTATTTATGTCATTTTTTTTACTTTTTAAAATTTTCAGTCTAGGAAGTATCTAAAAATTTTAAAAATAAATTAGAACTTTTTAAAAAAAAATTAATGAAAAAAAAGTAAATAAATCTAGTCTTTTTTTAAGACATTTTTCTTCTTTAGTGGATTTTTTTGATATTTTTTTAGAAAAAATTATTTTAAGGTCTTGTAGTCTAGTAAGATCTACAAATGAATTTTTTAAATTATTTTTGCAAAAAGTTTGTGCCAAAAAAATATTTCAAAAAAATAAAAGAAGAAGAAGAAGAAGACAACGTTTTTGATATAAGCTATCACCATCAGACCACCCACCAGATCAACAATCCAATACAGAGGTTGAGTCACAGTCACAACATCATCATCAAGCACACAAATTCCATACTCCAAATCTGACTCTGATACCATATTAAAAATCACAAACTTATTTCTCATTAATTAGAAGATGAGGAACTTACACAGATATTTATATTACGAGATTTAGTAACCGTGACTAACTAACTCACTAACCAGCTAACAGACACTACAAACAATTCTGTTATAACAAGATTCTCTAGCCAGACATGCTTCTTGTTATAACAGAATTAGTTGTAGAGTTTGTTAGCTGGTTAGTGAGTTAGTTAGTCACGATTATTATATCTCACAATATAAATATCTTTGTAAGTTCCTTTTCTTCTAATATTTCATCCTATGACTACTCGTTCCAAAGCTAGACTTGTTGCTCTTACTGTTGTTTATGATCTTCTTCAGACTGAACCTTTAATTGTTAAGGCAGCTCTTACATCCTCTGCCTGGGTCACTGCTATGCAAGAGGAGTATCAAGCTCTTCAACAACAAAATACTTGGGATCTTGTTTCTCTTCCTCCAAATGAGGTTGTCATTGGTTGTAAATGGGTTTTTCGAATAAAAAAGAACTCAGATGGGTCTGTGGCTTGATACAAGGCTTGATTGATAGCTAAAAGCTATCTTCAACAACAGGGTATTGATTTTCAGGAAACGTTTAGTCCAGTAGCTAAACTTCCAACCATCCGGATTCTGCTATGTATGGCTCTTCATCATCAATGGTCCATCAAGCAATTAGACATCTCAAATGCTTTTCTTCTTGGGAAATTAGAAGAGGAGGTTTACATGTTACAACCGCCTGGTTTTATTCAATCTCCTAATCAGGTGTGTAAGTTGAACAAGGCTTTATATGGTCTTAAACAAGTCCCTCGGGCTTGGTATTCCACATTTGCCTCTTTTCTTCTTTCTCATGGGTTTAACATTATAACGATCCCGATTTTCCCTCCATTAAGTATTGTATTCCGGACTTGGTTCTGTGAATGTATTTAGCTTGTTGTTGTATTTAGCTTGTTTCCGTCCTTCAATACTTTGTATTTGAGATATAGGATATTTTGGGCAGGTTCGTTGCAGGTTAGTGGTGATTGGAAGCATATGGTTACTGTCCAGTTTTTAGCCTCTTCACTCGAGCCAGGACTTTGTCGCTCGAGCGAGCCTTGTGTGGTTGCTTTTTCGCTCGAGCGAGGGTTTGTACGCTTGAGCGAGTTTTTCGTGTCTTCAGGTTTTGTTCAGATGCAGCCTTGGCTCGAGCGAGCGAGCGAGTTGTATGTTTTCGGCTTCTTTGCTCGAGCGAGCGTTTCTTCGCTCGAGCATGCTTTTCTTCGCTCGAGCGTGCTTCTGGGTTGCAGACCCGAAGCTTCGTGTTGTTCGCTCGAGCGAGGTTTCTTTGTGTCTGGTCGCTCGAGCGACCACTCCTTTGCTCGAGCGAGGAACGTATATATCAGTTCGCAGCAGCTGTAGACACCCCATTTTTGACCGACCTTAAGACTCAGACATCACCGATTGAGCGCTCGGTGATGGTGCATATTGTGCTCGTTCTGGGGTTTCAGAGTCTCGGCTGCGAGCGTTGCCTCCGGATTTCGGGGCTCTTTTGTGCTTTGCCTCGGTTTGCGAACCAGGTCTCGTTTTCTCTGTTTTCTCTTCCCGAAGGGAGGGGGAGGTCTCGTAGACCATCTCTTAGTGGCCGTAGGCTACGTTTTGTGGTCGTAGGCCATTTTTTCCCGTTTGGAGCCTAGTTTTCGATTTTCGGAGCCGTCGGCCGTGTGCCTCAGTTCGGGACTGCTTAACTACCTCCATTTGCTCCAGTTTTTGGCACACACCTTGTTTCCTCTCTTTTGAGGGACACTGTGGCCCAGGAGACCACCTTCGTGGTCGCATGCCACTTCCGATGGTTTACATGGTGGAGAAAGGTGTGCAGGGCAATGGTTCAATTTCTTCGGCAAGGAGAGAGTCAAATCTCAACTTCATACCCCTGTTCTAGACCAAAACAATCTTGATCAAAAGATTTTAGTCTTAAAACCCTCTCTTTCAAAACGTTTTTGAAATAAAGTTTTTACGATGTTCCGAGGCTCGCATTTTGTCAAATGTTGCGCTTTTCGGTAAACCGAGCAAGGACAAAGTGGAAATGAACGAAAGAGAGATGAAATCTTTGAAAAATATTTCAAAACACCTTGTCTAGGGGTTTGGAGTTGAAGAAAAGAGGAGAAGAGAGAGGAAAACTAGTTTGGGAGAAGTTCGGTATGAATCCGGGTAGGACCGAAACTGCGCGGCTTCACCGAAACGGGCATAACTCTTTGCACAGAAGGAATTTTGATGCAAGGTTGGCAGCATTGGAAAGCTAACTTCAAGGGCTTCAATGTGGCCACATGGAAAACCAGAAAATCAGATGGCCGACCAACTTTTTTGGTCAAAAGTGGTTCAGCATGAATCCGGGAAGGAGAGAAAACACTGCGCGGCTTCACCGAAACGGGTATAACTCTTTGCATACTTGGATCTAAGATATGAGGCCACCACCATTGGAAATCTTACTTCTGGGGCTTCATTTTTCACTCAAGAATCTGCTAAAGCCAAGTCTGGTTGGGGGAGATATGGTTGGTTGAAGTCCGGTTGGACCAAATCTGGGCGGCTTCACCAAAACTGGCATAATTTTTTGCACAGGAGGAATTTTAATACAAGGTTTACGGCATTGGAAAGCTAACTTCAAGGGCTTCATGGACTACCAGATTTGGGGGTTGAACCTTTTGACCCCTGGTTGGCCGACCATGCCAAGTGGTCGGCCGACCACCTTGAACCTTTTTAACTGGTCGGCCAGCTTTGTCTCAGTAAGTGTATTCCAGCTGTGCCAGCTGTTTGCCATTTGCTGCATCCTCCATACACGTGTATGGAGGATGTTTAACCTAGGTTTTAAGCTTCTAAGAGAAGCTTTAGCCTCTCTTCTCTATAAAGGAAGGGCTCCCCTTCCATTGCAAGGGTTCTGAAATTGCTGGAGCAAAAAACTATACATCTCCCTCTATATCTCTCCCTTTTGGCTTCAAAAGTGTAAAGTCTTTGGCCCTTTGCACACCACCTCAAAACCACACACTTCCACCATTGCTTGGAGGTCCTTGGAGCTTATTTTCAGAGGTTGAAGACTCACTATTTTGGTCCAGGAGCTGCTGGCCTTCTTCTCTTCAAGGGTAACTCTCTATTTCCCCCATTTTGACATCATTTTGCTTCATCTATTAGTTATACTTGAAAGCATTTTCGAGCCTTGGTGTAAACTGAAAGTAGTCTTATTTTGAGCTCCTCTTCATGTTTGTTTAAGAGTACTTTTCTATTTGAGGTCTCCTACCTCCTTGTATGCTTTATCTCTCTTTTAGGGCTTATTTTGCATGATATATTAGCCTTATTTGTGAGCATTTTTGGATCTCGACCTAAACTGTAAAGTATCTTATTTTGAGCTCCTCTTAAACTTTGTTTAAGGGAACTTTGCTGTTTGAGGTCATCTACTTCCCCTTACCCTCTATCTCTCTTTTAGGGCTATTTTTGCATCATATTTTAGCCTTTCTTGTGAACATTTTAGAGATTTATCATAAACTGAAAAATATCTTATTTTAATCTCCTCTTCAAGTTTTGTTAAGGTCTCTTTTCTGTTTGGGGTCATCTTCCCCCTATGCATGCTTCATCTCTTCATGATTAGGGCTATGCATTAGAGCACTTGAATTGGCCATGGTTTGGCCTCTTAGCCACTGAAATCCAGTGGATTTTCAGTGGCTTAGATGCATTTTTGAGAGCCAAAATCAGAGGGGAGTGCCCCCATCTCTCCTTGTCTTGTTTGGTGGTCTTGTTGGCCTTCCAAAGGGACCCCTTTTTGCATGCTTTGAAGTCATGTTTGAGACCTCATTCTGAGGGTTTTGAGGTCTGCCTAAGCTCTGTCAAGAGCCCATTTTGCCATATTTTATGTCTATGATGCATGTATAGAGCAATCCCATTGAAGGCCTTTCAAGGGGACCTTTCTTTGCATGTTTCCTAGACTGATTTCAGGGCCTATTTGGTGGGTTTTAGGGCTGTCATAACTTGTTTCCAGAGGTACTTTTTCCATGTTACATGTCTATCTTGTATGTGCTTAATAACCCCTTGTATGGCCCTCTAAAGGAGCTCATCATATTTGCATGCATTGGCTGCATTTCAGTGGTTATTTGGGCATATTTTGACATGTTTTATTCACTTTTTTTGGCTGGTTTGATGAGTTCTCATACGCTTCATATACATGCCATGTAAACCATGCTTGCTAGCCAATGTTGCGTGCTATTTTAGTCCATCATGTTAGCATTTTTTGGCCATGCTTTAAACTAGAAATGTGCATGTTTTGGGACTGCCTTGGCTCTGTCTTTGTGCTTCATGGTCAAATAATGCTTGCTTTGCATAGTTATAATTCAATACATGTGCCTAGCTTTGGGTTTCGGGGCTCATTTCATGCATCGGGTGCCATATTTCCATGTTTCGGGACCATTTAGCATCATGTTTCAGTGCTGGAAATTATATGCTTGTATGCTATCTTGCATCCCTTGCCATGCTTTGGTAGAGTGGCATTTGATGCCTTAGGTTCGGTCCTCGGTATTCGTGCATGTGTGCACGCATTTCGGTTGTCTCATTTTCATCTAATGGCCACTGATGTGAGTGTGGCTGAGGTTCACTCATGTTGGTGTAAGTCCATTGTGCATTGTGTATGTCATTTCAATTCATAGCATTGCGCATGCTAGGTTGCATGCTAGAGCAATGCGTATGCCATGTTACATCGAGCATTTGTGTATGCCATTTCATAGCATTGCGTATGCTAGGTTGTATGTTAGTCGCATTGTGTATGCCATCTCATTTGCATCGTGTTTGGGATAGGAGTTAGCCCAAGCACGGGAAACGAGGGACGTTTCGTACTCCGAGTGACGAAACGTGTCTCAATTCCTCAGTCGCCGACATTCCGGATTACCCGTGATGGAGTCTAGGCCTTGTTGTATTTTCATGTGCATTCATTTCATATTGAGTCGTGCAATTCGACTCCTCGGCCATCATGCATCGATATACGTGATTGGTGGCACGAGGATCGAGGACTACACTCCCTGAAGAGTAGTCATGCATACATATGTGAAAATACTTTGCCATGCCCCTTTGTTGCTCTCTATTGCAGTAAATCAGAAATCAGCGGCCTTCTAGAGCATTGCGCAATATTCCGAGAACAATTGCAAACAGAGGCAAACTGGGGCATCATAATGGATTTCCGCGCAAGGCAACTCAAGCATGCATCATTCATCATTTGGAACAGAGCTGAGGCGGTCCATGGATTTGCGTGCTAATTTACCTGCTTTCCTAGATTAATTTGTTAATTAATTAGGATTTTGTATTTATTCGGACTGTACTATTTATTCGGACTGTATATTATTTATTTGGACCCTCCGAGCGAGGGCATAACTGTAATAAGTATGCGTGCGTGTGATGTATGTCTTCCAACCCCACGTCTTTCTCCCTTTTATTTACCAGCTCATGATGGTTAGATTAGGGCATGTTTCAATTAGCATACAGTATGATAGCATGTTTGCATTCATTCATCTATTTTGCATGCACCGGGCTCGGCGCATCATACTAACTGCATTTGTATTTCAATTCCGAGTTGAATACTTGTTAGTTGTAGCATTTCACATCCCATCTTTAGAATAGCCGAGCCTATTTTAGTTGCATTTTGCATGTGTTGCATTAGGCATTTCTGTATAGTTAGGACCATGCATGGATTTCTAATTAGCTTCTGTTTTGGCTTGGAGTACTCGGTAAGTGGTTATGCTTTAAGCATCCTTGCATGCGTGTCAGTGACTGCCATGATAGCATGCTTACCATGAGGCTATGTGCTTATATGATATAACTGCCCGAATGCCTGTGGGTAAAGGTTGGGTTATTTGAATTGGAATAATGCATTGACTGTGAGTTTTAAGCCCACTAGATAGTGGCAAAACCATCTTTTCTAAGCCCACCCGAGGGTGGCAAAATTTGCATTTTAAGCCTACTTGCGAGTAGCAAACCTCTTTCAAAAACCAATATGAAATGTTTTGTTCCAATTCAGGCGATCCAGTCTATACTTGTATGCTGTGCGCATCACATAGTAAATCTAGGCTAATAACTGGAACAAGAACGCATAATGTTTTCAAAACTAGATATCGTGGTTAGTAGAGGCCGATCTCTGATCGGGCGAGCGAGGGTGCTCACGAAGTGACCTTCCCCAATCGTACCCAAGTTCCCGAGCCGAGGCAACTTTGGTGATGACGGACACGTGGCCTTAGGCAACGAGTCAGGGTTTCCTAAATTCCCCCAAAATAAATATTTAGGTGGCGACTCTGTATCTAGCAAAGCAGTCCATGTTTGGCACTTCTTTCAAAAAAAATCTATTTTCAAAAACGATTTGCCGGATTTGGACTCTTTGATGATTCATCGGTCTTGCATTGCACTCTGCGAGATTAGATACAGGACCGTGACACAAATCGAGTCCGAACTGTAGCGGGGCCCGAGGGCGCGTCTACAGCAACAGCTTCTTCTTCACTTTGTTTTGATTTCCCTTTTGTCTCAAAACCCTAGATTCGACTCTCTCTCTCTACACTCACCTTCTCTCTAGGGATTGATCTAGTTCTTGGGTGTTCTTACCCTAATCTCTTTGTAAGAAAGTTAGAGGGTTGCGTGGGCTTTGTTTTGATCCGAAAAACTTTGGGATTGGAGCACTTCCGAGTTTGGCTCTTCTTCCCCTTGGGTTCTCCATTTGAGGTAGGGATTCTCCTTGTTCTTTTTCAATACTCCGTCTATAGATAGACATGTGGTAGTTTTGTATTGCATGAAAAACATATCATGTTGAATTTCTTTGAAAATCATGTGAGGAAACCTATGGTTGGTTGTTTAAAAATGGGTTTGTCATCATTGAGCGTGGTTTGGACTAATTGAGAAGTATTCTAGCATGATAATTGTTGAAAGAAGAGAAAACCCTAATTTATATTTTGGTTTGATAAATTAAAATGGAATATGGTTGAATAATGTTTGTAAAATTACCATTGTTAAAATGGGTGGAATAAAAGTGTAAATGGCTTAGGGAATAACTATGTCATTGGGGTTATTTTGAAGTGAATGTATTGGACTGAGATGAGTCATGGCTTTATTACCTATGGAATTGGTTTTGTAAAACGGAAAGAATGGAATTGGTTTTGTGAATGGGAAAAGTGTTTTTGGGAATAAGTGGTGTAACATGTTAACTCTATGTGAGTCTCGGAAAATGAATATGGGAATTGAACTATTATATCTTGAGTGTTGGATACACACATTTGGGGGGTCTTACCTTTACCTATCGTACTAGTGTCGTTGTTGGGTTTAAGATTGCTTGAGAGTTGAGTCTCTTTTAATAGGTGTACTGAATACATGCATCTAGAGGTTTTGTCCTTGGTCATCGGTGGAGGATGACATTGTTGTATTGAATTGTTGTGTATGCATTACATCTGTGTCGAGTGAACATTGTATGTAACGAAGTGCTAAGATACATTATATATGTATAATTGTTAGGGAGGAGATAGGTGATGTACTCCAGTGTGTGGGAGAAGATAGGGGATGTACTCCACACACCTATGTGTTCATATATTTTAATACGTTGCTTAAGTATCTTGATAGTCTATGTGTGTGCATTACGCCTGTTGGTTATGCCTTAATATGTTGAGTTGGTTGATGATATATACCGCGCTTATAATGAGGGGTACCATTACCTTCCAGCTAGCGCCTGGAGAATGTGGACGGGGTACCATTACCTTCCAGCTTGCGTCTGGAGAATGTGGCTAGTCATTTGTCGGGAGACGTATCCTTAGCGTACTGTGCTTATAGCCGGTAGAGCAGAGTTTTATTGTTATTATCTCAGTGTATCTGAGAAGTTTCGGTTGTGATGGTTACAGTTTTGAAAGGCCGAGTTGCCTCATTTGTTGATTATATACATGTTGATGATTTGTTATCTCCCTTTTATCAAAGGCATGCATGTATAGATATAAATGTTTTGGGAACAAACCAAAATGTCATTTGAAACTTGGGAAAGTGTGACGGAAATTGAGTATTTGAAAATATGTTTTCAAAAAGGCAAATCTGTCGTAAGTGTGGAAAGTGGGAGAAAAGTAATGGACTTAGTGAAACTGTTGTTTTCTAAGAAGTTGTCTTTGTTATGAAAGTTTGGGAACTAGGGGTATGGAAAAGAAAAGAAAGATGAATCGCTTATAGCGTTGAATCAAATGGTTGTTTTTGAGAAAAGTTCATACATATGTATATTTTGTATAAACTGTCACCTTACTATTCTAGTATGAGGTTGGGCATTCATGATCATAGCTATCTGTAAAGTGTTATTGTTAAGGATCATGTTGAGATCCCTACTGAACTATATGTTCATCCCACGTTGTTGAATCATTTTCAGGTGTTAAGCGGGATGTGCTACAAGATTTGGATCTTCTTATTTGTTGGTCACGAGGCCTCTTTGTGTTGGCGGAATGCCGTATATGTAAAAGGGTTACACCCTTCTTCTTGATTCTTTAATAATGTAAGCCTTCGGGTATTTTATTCAGTATGCTCATGTTGTATTTAATTTGCATTCGGATGAGAGAATTGTTATTTATTTCCACTCATTGGATTAAAGAGTTTATTTCCGCATGTTATCTCTGAACTTGAATTAAGTTAATGAATTTGGTAATGACTTCGAGTAATAAAAAGTAGGGCGTTACAACAATAGCCAGTCAGATACTTCACTCTTTGTTCATCATTCCTCTACTGGCCTCATGCTTCTTGTGGTGTATATTGATGATATCTTGGCTACAGGAAATGATCCATCTCTGGTTTCTAACTTGATCACTCAGATGCATCAAGTCTTTTTCATGAAGGAATTGGGTTTTGTCTCATATTTTTTGGGGATCTCCGTGCAGTGTCAAGGTGTTGATTATTTCCTTTCTCAAGCTAAATATGCCACTGAGTTGTTACACAAAGCTGGCTTAGCTAATTGTAAGCCTTGTTTCACTCCACTGGCTCTCAAGCCATCCCCTACATCTCATGATTCTCTTTCTTTTTCTAACCCTTCTTTATATCATAGTATCGTTGGTGGCTTACAATATCTCACTATTTCTCGTCCAGATCTTTCCTTAGTCGTTAATCAGGCTTGCCAATTCATGCATCTTCCTACCAATGGGCATTTTCAATTAGTTAAAAGGTTGTTACGTTATATCAAAGGTACTCCTGATCATGGTTTGCAATTTACATCAGATCCTTTTTCTATTCATGCCTTTTTTTATTCCAATTGGGCTGGTGACTGTATTGATCATAAATCCACCTTTGGTTATTGTGTGTTTCTCGGTCCTAACTTGATTTCTTGGTCTGCCAAGAAACAAGCTACTGTTTCTCGTTCCTCTACTGAGGCCGAGTATCGTGCATTTGCACATGCTACTGCCGAAATTACTTGGTTATAGCAGCTTCTTACAGATATGTGTATCTCCTCTCCTACCATTCCTGAACTCTAGTGTGATAATCTCTCTGCCATGGCCTTAGCTTCTAACCCAGTGTTTCACTTTCGCTCAAAACATATCGAAATTGACAGTCATTTTATCCGTGAAAAGGTGCTTGCCAAGAAGATTGCTCTCAAGTATGTTTCCACTTCTGATTAGATTGCAGATATTTTTACTAAGCCCTTGTCTCACTCTCGGTTTCACTATCTTAAAGACAAGCTACTTGTGCTTCCTTGCCTATTCAGCTTGCGGGAGAATGATAAGCTATCACCATCAGACCACCAACCAGATCAAGCATCCAATACAGAGGTTGAGTCACAGTCACAGCATCATCATCAAGCAAACCAATTCCATACTCCAGATTTGTCCATCATACCATGTATCTCACAAGCATGTCTAGCTAGAGAATTTTGTCATAACAGAATTGGTTGTAGAGTCTGTTAGCTAGTTAGTGAGTTAGTTAGTCATGGTTACTATATCTCACAATATAAATATATGTGTAAGTTCCTCATCTTCTAATCAATGAGAAATAAGTTTGTGATTTTCAATAGTTTTCATATGTTCATTGGTGAGGATTCATGGAATTTTTTTTGTGATTTGCATATTATATTTTCCTATTTCTAGGGGCTTCTAGGATTCAAGTTTGGTTTTTTCCCTCTTGTTTTTACTTTTTATTTTGTTCTATTTAAAGATGTTGTCAACCTGAAAGTTAGTTGAATAGAAAAAACTTCATGAACAATTTAAACAAGTATAACATATATATATATATTATGTTAACAATGTACAAGAATAATAAAACTAAATGATTTGATTAAATATATATTTAAAATTATTTGACTTGAACTTGCATTGGGCCTGTGATAATTGTTGCTATCACAAATGGCACTCTTGCAAAAAAGCCAATCCTCCAATATCAAATTACATCAGCCTTTAAGGATGAACAAAGGAAAGAAACAAAAACATTCAATTGAAATGACCCAACATGAAGTGTTATGAATTCATGATGCAAAGAGACTTATCATTTTTTGCTCTTTTTTTGTCTTCTTTCTCAATCATTTGCTTTAATAAGATCTTCGAAACTTTTTTATGTGCAAATAATTTAAATAACTTTTTAAAGCTAGTCTATTTGGAATTTCGCTTTGTTTTTAATTGGATCATCCCAATAATAGATGGTCAGATTGGTCTTTGAATTAGTTGGTCCAGTGAACTGGATACCAATAAAAAAAAGTTATCCAAAAAAAAAAAATTTATTTTTGAGTTCCAAATATACCTCAAGAATATTTACCTTCAACACTTTGTTCAGTAAATGCTATATACATTATATATATATATAATTTACTGATTTATTATCAGATGTGGCAATTGAGTTGTCTCTATCATATTATTCTAGTGAATCATGTTTCAAATATTAACAATTGATTATAGAAAACCCCATTTATGAGTAAAAAATATATAATTTGTTAGTTTGTGAATAATAATAATAATAATAATAATAATATATTAAACTTAAATTACATAAATTAATAACTTAAATTACATAAATTAATATGCAGAAAATAATTTACAATTACAATTGTAGCAACTGCAAGGATCTTAATTAGGTTACAAACGGGAAGAGGTAATTTTCACTCAGAGCTCTCGGGTTTTTCTGGTAAACTCAAGAATAAAAACTTGAAAAACTACTGAATGAATTCATTACAATTTATAGGAAAGGAAAATAAAGTAATCATGTGACTGATACAGTAATCTTGTGACTTTGTTGATTGGTGAAAGCAGCTGGCAACGCATGGGATAAAGAAGATGCTGTCGGTTGCTTTCGGTGGAGCAATAACACGGGTGAACAGTTGAGCAGCTTTAGACAAGAGTTGACTGGATGAATAGTGAAAGTAAACAATTACTTTTACTATTCATGACTTTCGGTGGAACCTGTGAATATAGGAATCAATATAGATACAAATTAGCAGCTTTTCTCAAAAGAGTATTGATTGAAGCTAATTTGTATTTATAAGGAATCCTAGGCAAATGGGTCCTGAGCATCTTGAAACTCTGGACCAGAAAATTGATTAGTTGATTCTTCAGAAGAGTGTACATTTTCTGAACCTTCATCTGAACTGGCTGTGTCGGTTGATTGGGCCTGAGCTTGATCCACAAGTTGGCGGGCTAATTGGAGCATTTCTTCTCTGGATGACTTGGGTTTAATCTTGGATTTGACTTTGGGCTGAGTAGGAGGTAAAATGGGCTTTGCTTTCACTTTGGACTTTGATTTGGACTTTGATTAGGCAGGCTGAGCAGCAACAACTTTGGACTTGGATTTATCAATGGGCTTACTTGACCTGGGCTTGGAACCACTAGATGAGGGGCTTCCAAGGTTGACTGGAGGAAGACTGTGTTGACTTCCTTGGCTGATTGCAGCAGTTGGGTTCTGCTGGTTTTGAGCAATAGCAGGAGTTGGAGCACATTGATCAAGTGGGAATTCCTCTTGAACAATTTCAAGAATTCTGGGCACATTGTATTTAGCCCACCATTTGACTGTGTGTTGACGAGTGATTATATTATCATCAATCCCATAATGCCATTTAAATATCCATGGAATTTTGTATTTGGATATGAAAATGAGCAATAAAGGAAATTGTCTTTGATGAGCAGTGAATGGGTACACAGAGGCAAAATAATTGATTATGTCACTGAGGGGACTAGGAAGGATGTCTGAAATAGCACCGTAGTGAGTCCACCATCTCAGAAACCAGGTTGGTAATTCGGATTTAAACTTTTGATCAAAGGATATGAACCAGGAATGACTAAAGGTTTCATTTTGGTACAAGAAAATCTTGAACCAGGCATCAACGTAATCATGGTAGTTATATTGAATGGAGTGACCAGGTAGATCTCAAAGCTGATTAGGAGGACCCCATTCAGCTAAGGATACAATGTTGTGAATATAAATTGAATGATACAGGATCTTGTAAGCATAGATTCGATCCTGGATTGGTTTGATCAAAATGGAATGATGATGGAGTAAAATGTCTTTGTAATAAGAAAGTGTTTTCTCTGGATGTGAGAGGATGAAATGGCATCCAGAGCCAAAATGAAATTTAGCAATGTCATTGATGGTTTGGTTCTTTGGGTGACTAGGTTCTTTGTAGAATAGGTTAGTAACATGTGATTTGGTATACTCAGTCCGGGATGGTTTGACTTGGTTAATTGGGAGTGGAGTAACTGAAACAGATTGGCTGGAGACAAAAGGATCAGAAGCCAATGCGGATGAGTAATCAGGTCGATAAATATGACCAAGAGTGTGATAACGGTTAACCATTTCAAGTGAATGAGATTGGGTGATTGATTCCAAAGGAGGAAGGACAATGAGTTGGTTAGGTTTACTGGAGGATGGGACCAAAGCCTTGGAAGGAGGCCTTGGGCGAGACATCTGTTAAACAAGAAACAACGATTAGTAGCAAAGATTAACAACCAGAAAGAAGATCAAGATAATTTTGGTAATAATGTAAATGATTGTAATAATCATGTCGCAGAGTACGACGGGCTTTAATCTGATGGTAATTGATGTATTGGGCTCTTTTAGTAGTTGGTCGGGCTGATTTGAGACGGTTAATACGGTGGTTAACTTGGTGGATCAGGGTTTGGTAATGGGTAATTTGGGTTTTTAAATATGGAATATGTGGAGTAGCACTCATCCCTTACCCCCCTGTAAAAATTCTCGGGTGAGAAAATCAGGCAGGGAATTTTGACAACCAGGTATATAGGTAATATCAAAATCAAAAATACTTAAAATAGATTGCCAACGGGCAAAAATCTGTTTACTAGCAAGATTTTGAACATCCTTTTCCAAAACATATTTAGCAGATTTGCAATCAAGACGAAGTAAAAATTTTTGATTTAAAATATCATCTTGAAATTTTTGAATACACAAAACAGTAGACAAAACCTCTTTTTTAATAGTACTATAATTTAATTGTGCTTTATTCCAGACACCAGAATGATAACGAACAATTTGTTCAGGTGATTGAGGAGTGACTTTCTGGAGTAGGATGCCACCATAACCAATATCAGAAGCATCGGTTTGAATAATTTTGAATGAGTTCTCAGTAGGAATACCAAGACAAGGAAGAGACTTAACATATTGTTTGACTTGCTGAACTACAGCAGTATGAGTAGGAGACCAAGGAGGAGGATTATCCTTTAACCTATCAAACAGAGGTTGGCAGATTTTCCGAAGATCTTTATAGAATTCAGCAATGTAATTGAGAGAACCTAAGAACCTTTGTAATTGAGTTTTATCAAGAATTTCATCAGGAAACTTGGAAGCAAATTCAATAGAGCGACTAATTGGCAGAATAGTATTATGGTGAATGTCGTAACCTAAAAACCTAACTTTAGTTTGAAACAATTTAATTTTAGGAGCAGAAATGACTAAACCATGACTTTTAATTGTATAAAAGAATGCAGTTAAGTGTTTCCAATGTTCACTAATGGATTTTGAAAAAATTAATATATCATCAATGTAAACAATTGAAAAATGGCTAAACGGATTGAATACGTCATTCATTATGTTTTGAAATTCACTAGGAGCATTTTTTAAACCAAATGGCATGACATTCCATTCATATTGACCAAAAGGTGTATTAAAAGCAGTTTTGTATCTATCTTTAGGATGAATTTGAATTTGCCAGAAACCACTTTTTAAATCAAATTTGCTAAAAATAAGAGCTTGACTGAGTCGTTTAATTAAATCTTTTTTATTGGGAATAGGATATCTAATCCATTCTAGAACCGCATTTAAGGGTTTGTAATTAATAACCAAGCGAGGAACACCTCGTTCTAATTCAGCATTTTTATTGACATAAAAAGCAGGACAAGACCATGGGGATTTACTAGGACTGATAATTCTATTTTTTAATAATTCATTAATTTCTTTTTTACACATTTCTAATAGTTCATGATTCATTTGAATAGGTCGAGATTTAGTAGGTATTTGTCGTTCATTAAAATTCTTAATATATGGCAAAGTAACTACATGCTTTTTCCTATGCCAAAATACAGTAGGTAAAGATGAACAAACAGTTGATTCAAGTTTTGATTTAAAATCATTAATTTGAGAAATAAGAATTGGATCGGTTAATTGTTGATCAATTCGTTTATAATTAATTTCGTCTTTAAGAAAATTCAAATGTCTGGTTAATCTATAAATTGTGTGAGAAATATAACAATCTTGTAATTGATTTAATTCTAGCATTTCAGGAGGAAATAAAAATTTAAATGTAACAGGTTGTCCTAAAATATGGGTAGTTATGCCTTCACTAGAAGTAGTAAATGGATATAACAAAGATATAAATGGTGTGCCTAAAATAATTCTATCCGTCATATTTTTGACCAAAACAAATGTGGTTTTAAAACAAACATTATTTTGGCAAACATGAACTTTGGGTAATTTATACTTAATATGCATTTTACTACCATTAGCAGAGGTTAATTTTTCTTGACATTTTTTATAATATTTAGTAGGAAGTAATCCTTCTTGAATACAATTTAAATCAGCACCAGTATCAATTAAGGCAACTAACTCTAATTCAAAATCTCCGACAACAATTTTAATTTTTGAATACCATTTTTGCATATAGATTTTATTGAGTAAGTTTAATCGTTTGTCTTCAATGTTAGTAGGTTGAGGGCGATTATCAAATATAAGTTTGGCTGGATTAGTATGATCAGAATCAGTGTCAGAATTATGTTCAGATTCGTGAGGTGATATATGTGGATTAGGTTGGAAATTAGTCAAGCTTTGATTAAGTTTTAAAGTAATAATTTCATCTTCTAATTTTTTATCTTTATTATGAAGATCGCGGATAGTTTGTTTAATTTGGTTGATTTCAGATTGTAAATCTTGAAGTGTAATTTCTTTAGTTTTATTTTTAAATTTTTCTAAGGTCTTAGATAAACTAATAATGGGTTTATTAAACTTAGGTTTAGTATCCGATTGAAGTAGTAAAGTTTTTAATTTATCAATATATTGTTGTTTTAAACTAGGATCATCTAATTTACTAATTAAGTCAATTAAAGCAGATTCTTCTTGAGTATGTTTGGTAAGAACAGAAATTTGTTTAACTGGTTTACAACAAACATCATTACATCCTAAGGTAATTTGATTATCGGAATCAGAATTATCACTAGTCGAAGGAGAATGGGATGTAGATGGAGGAACAGAAGAGGAATCATTATCAGATTGATTTAATTGAAAGATTTCAAATAACTGAATTTTAGATTCTTCATTAATTTGGAGTTGGTTAACTCGATCTTTCAGTTTGTGTTTTTCTTTACATTTATTAGCATAATGACCTTTTTGACCACAATTATAACAGGTAATATCCTGATTAGATTTGGATTTCGGATGTGATTTAGATTTATAATGTTTCTTTTTGGGTTTGGTATAAAATTTATCGTTGGATTTGGAAGGTGAATAAGGCTTTTTGTATTTATTATAATATTTAGATTTATTTTTATACTTAGAATATTTATGTGACTTCCTACGAGAGGGTGCTACAGGAGGTAATCCATATTGTTCACAGAAATTGCCTAATTCATATTTAGCTTTATGTTTATCTTTAGTGGCTTTTTGACTAAGTTTAAGATCAATACACATTTTTAATCCTTCTTTTTGAATAGTACTAATTATATCTCCATAGGTTAAATTATCATATTCAATAACACCAGTAGGTTGACTAAGAACATCTCTAATTTTGTGAGCAAATAAGCTAGGTAATCCATTAATAAATTTTTCTTTCCAAAATGATTTAGTGCAGTCTTCTCTTAACATAACTCGAGAGGTGAATACATCTTTATACCATCGAAAATCACTTAAGGTTGGACAAGTAAGATTACTAAGTTGATCATGGATGCGAGAATAAATATTAGTAGGAGTACCAATAAAATGTCGAACAATAGTATAAATTAATGCATTAATACCATCAGGGTGACAACATCCAATGTTTTCATCAAAAATAGGGAAACCATTTTCATCAGTTTGATTAGCATGAATTATGGAGTCTCGTTGTTCTTCAGTTAAATATTTTTCCCACCAAGATTTAAGCATACCAGTGAAACCAGAAGTAATTAAAGTAACAATTTCAGATTGAGAATATTGAGGATAATTAGATAGGTAACTATTTAAGACCATAGATAAGTGATTTAGTTTTTGGAGAATTTGATCTTCACTAAGGCCATCAATATTCCATTCGTATAATTTTTTGGCAGAAATAGAAAATTGATTATTAAGATTAGTTTCTTCGAATTGAAGATCGGGAGGAGTAGGTCGAGAATACCAATTTTTGGTGGTTTGAGGATTAACTTTGGGATAATGTATCTTAGTAAGATGAGAGGATTGGAATTGTTGAGCTAATTTATTTATGTCATTATCAGTGTCAGATTGGGTGGAAGTAGTTTCAGTATGAAATTGTTGATTTAATACAGTAAGAGCTTTATCTTTAGAGGGTGAAGCATTATCAGATGTAGTTAGTTTGGTAAATAATTTTTCAATAGCTTTAACGGTAGATTGGTCATTAGTGACTAAACTGGTTCGTTTAGAACGATTACTGGGTAAATTAAGTAAAGGTGACTCTAGAGGTTGTGTTGTGGATGTAGTGTGAACAGATTCTAAATTGGTTTCTATCTTGTCTAATTGTTTACCAATGGTACTTAAACATTGATTAGTATAATTATTTTGTTCAATGACTTTTTTAATTTCATTATCAGTACCATGTAGCTTAAAAGGTGACGCAGGAATTTCAGAACCTTGTTGAGTAAGTAGTATTTTCTCTAAAGGAGGATGACTAGAACTAACAGAAGTAGTGTCAGAAGTTTTCCATTTATATTTTGTGATTATATTAAGTTGTTTGTAATATTTATCAACATACTCTAATAAAGGTAATTCAAAACCATATTCAATCATGAAATCATACCATTGTCTAGAAATTGTGGACATTTGAGCAGAAGTATATTGAGCATAATAAGCATGTCGTTGAGTTCTATTTTTAGGAGATTTAAATTCAATAAGTAATTTATCAAGATTAGGAGTGAATTCTTTTTTTATTGTCATTAATTGAGGATTGATAGGTGGTGTAAATTCATCAAAATCAGTTTGAGTAGGAGAATTATTAGAAGCAATTTCTTCTTCAGGTAAATGTGTGTGGCTAGAATAAATAGGTTTACTGATTTGAGAGGAAGTAGTGTTATCAATGCCTTTTAATTTACTAGTTGCAGTTTGGCCAAGATGAAGTTGACTGTTTTTGCGAAATAATGGAGTATTGAAGATTTCATCTTCAGTTTCAATTTCAGTAGGGACACTAGATGTACTATGTCTAGAGGATTGGCTACGATTAAATTTAATTCGAACAAAACCATCATTGTATTGTTGAACATCTTGGATATCTTGTTTTGAGGATTGTTGTTGATTATGTTTGTAATTTTCATTGACAGTAACCCATTGATCAAGTAAATCAACATTTTTCCATTCAATCATTTGTGGTATATTAATATGTGATTCATTGCTACTACTACTTTGAATTAAAAGAGTTTTATCTTTGGGACTTTTATGTAAAGCATGAACATTTAAATTGGTTTGCATGCATTTATAGTGGACACGATATATTAAAGCAATATTATGAACTTTTTCTTTCATGTTGGTAAATGAACCATGTAATTGAATATTTAATGTTAAAGCATCTAAAATATGCGGATCTCGTAAACTAAGTGTAAAATCAGGGAAACAATTAAAATGTACTGGACCTTTATGAAGACCAGTTTCCATCATACCCATTAAACTGTCATTGTAATTAAGCAAACGAGCATCTCGTAAACATAATAAAACAGAGGTATTTTTTCCTACAATTGTTAAGGAATTAACTCCAACTTGAATGAGACCAATATGCATAAAATTGTAACCATTATTTAAATGTCTTTTAATTAATTTAGCATCAAATAATTGGCAAGTTTCTCGAGGTTTTTCTAAAGCATATACTTGTTCAATGGTTTTAACATGTAAGGCAACTTTAAAAACATTTTGTAAAAAAGTAGTTTTATAAATTTCTTTAATTTGCAATTTTGGTATATTCCATCCTGTATTAATGTGATCATTTTGTATTTCAACATCTTCTTCATTTATGACTAATCCTTGATTAGGTATTGAGGGCAACGTTGTTGACCTAGAACTGACTGATGAGTTACTTCTAAATAATCGACTCATTGTTCTTGTTAATTAATCAGTTTTGCAGATATCTTAATACAGACCCTATTCTGGTCAGGTTATCACAAACCAAAGAGGTTTGAGTACAGACCCTATTCGAAATGTCCAACACTGCCTAACCCTAAGGACTTACTCTGGACAGAGGATGAAAGTGGGTGACTTAAACCTGGTGGATAAACCTAGACTGATCTTGTGGGTGATTAAGACGAACTGAAAACCAGATTAATCAAGTGAACAATAGAATGGATTAATTGGAAGAAACAAAGCAGTTTGTGAATAATAATAATAATAATATTATTATTATTATTATCAGCAAAGAAAAAATTTATTGATGAGTATACATACATCAATGAAGAAGGTGGGTGCAGAGAATATCAAAGCAAGACAAAGATTATTTTGGGTAAATACATACAAGGGTTTCTTGCCTTTAACACTATCAAAAGAACCCCTTTGTTGTTTTTTTTTTTTTTTTTGGTTTTTGCAAAAAGCAAAAGAGTTCAATTCTTTTTTGCTCTTCTTTTTTCTTTTAAAATTTTTATTTTCCTTTTGTAGGTTACAACATGAAAAATGTGGACTAATGGACCACTTTGGTCATGTATCAAGAAGGATTTTTTTGACTAAATCTCAGTAAGAGGACCACTTTCAAATTCTTTAAAACTAAGAAGATAATTGTATAAAAGTGAAATGAATCTTCCCAAAGTAATCTGTAGTGGGAGAGTCACTTTCTTTTTCTAGATATAAACTGGTGTTTGGACTTTGCAAAACAAAAAATGGATTCTTGTATTCTTATATGATCATGACTCCACCCAAGTCTCCAAAAGATAGCTAGAAAAAAGAGTATGTTTATCTTTTGGGATCTAGGGTTTTGGACAAGTCTAGCTCATTTGGAAAATGTGGTTGGAAATGTTTCAGATGATAGATTAATTATGATATATATGTATTTTGTATATATATGTATATATTTTTGAACGGCATATATATATATGTATATATAGGTAGGTTAGAAAGAAACAAGCAAAAATGGGTTTGGGGAGGGACGTTGACTGGGCAAGGGCACAGCTAGGGTTAGAGATGTTTCCTTCTCTTGGGGATGTGACCTGTCTCTAAGTCACCACCATGCCCTAAAAAGTTCAGAATGAATGATAATTGCTATTGATTGATGTTCATATGCCAGCAATTTTTTATTTTATTATTATTATAAATTTATATGTGAACAACATCAAGTTATACATTTAAATATACTAGTTACATGTGTAGATGCAATGTGAATGCAAAGATTTGTTTCAGATTTATATTCATAAGCATACAATAAAGCTTTAACAATTACAATGTGGTTCGGTTTAGGCAAATCGAGCATAAGAACCTAACAATTGAGAAACTAGCACTGTCAATTAGATGTTATCGAACCACATTGACGTTGCATGCCTTACATGGGCAATTGCAGGCTAACAATCCCTTATCTCTAAATTCCGTTGCCCCTGCTCTAAAACATTTACAGTTGTTAAAAATTTCGAAATATAAAATCTTAAAACATAATTTAATGGCTGTGAATATTTTGAGATAGAGATGCAAAAGATCCCATGCCGCAATTGCTGATGTAATGTTGTTGCCAATTTATAGTTTGGCAAAACATTTAGATTTCTTTTCTAGAATAGGATTGAAATTGCATGGTACACAATGTTTTGAAGGGGTTTAGTTCAAGGTGGAATGTTTTTATGGCATGACCAAGTTGGTTGGCCTAATTTGGCTAGAAAATCTAAGAAATTGTCAAATCTATAAATAATTGGCAACCTAGTACTTCCTGCAAAAATGTGTCACAGAACTTTTGGCTAAATTATTTTCCAGCTGGTTAACACAGTATTTGTCCAATTTTATTGCAAAAGATAATTTCAAATTATTCCGGAATTCAATCTAAGTTTTAACATTTTTGTTGAAAAAAAAATTGAAGAAAAAGTGTTGGGTAGAGTACACCTTTTGCCTAAATTTGACCTTAGTCCCTCACCTTCTAATTATAACATTTAAGCCATGTTTGTTTAGGTGGACATGAGCTTGAGATTTGATTAATAATCTAATAAAATTATTAATGCTTGATTAAATAATTGAAGTACGGACTAATAATCCATCCGGAATGGTATTTATCAAAAAAAAAATAATAATTCATCTGGATATGGTATCCCACATATGATAAACTATTCAATCGCACAGAGGGAGGTGAGATATAAATTGGAGGACTAAGCCAAAATCTGGACTATTAGTCATTCTTTATAATCCTAACTCAATCCAAACATAGGATAGGATACATAATCCAAAGGGATTCGTAATTCTAGGACTATTAGTCATGAGAATGCTAATCCAACCTAATCCAGTCCACCCAAACAAACATGGTCTTAAGATCTTAGATTTTAATCCATTCTTCAATGTGATCATCCCGTCATCCCATCATTTAAAATTTGAGTAATTGTCTAAACATAAAGCACCAAAGTGAAATATGAGTAAAAATTGAGTGAAAAGTATAATTTGCCCAACAATTCTTTTTCCCCCATGTCATGCCCTCTAAAACATGTTCACGCGACCCTCAAATGAGCATTTTTCTAAGTCCTTACCCCTCAATTGGGTTGCGAAAGTTTGTCTTTCCTAGTCTTTACTTGTCAATTGGGCTGTCTGCTCATCTGCTGTTCTTGTTTCCATACTCAATTCTGATGTATCCCAATTTTCTCTTTAATGAAAGTTTGGCATTTCAAAAAAAAAAAAACAAAAAAGATGAGCATTTTTCCATTCAAATTATTAATTGTAGGTAAAAGAGGACCACATTGAAACATGGTCAAATTTGAGAACTTTATTGTTTTAGTTAAAAAATACGGGATAAAAAAAATCGAATGAAATTTGGAGAGTGAAATTATAAAAAAAAATTCAAAAAATTTTACCCATATATATCACTACAAATTGTTAATTTTCATGGGACTTAAGAGCTATTTTGAGCAGTTTATCTAACAGCTTATAACTTTTTTTATTCTGAGAGTTTGTACCAGACTGCTTGATATAACTTCTTCTGCTTTAATTTTTTAGGCATAAATAACTTATATAAACTAAAAAAAAGTTGATTTTTAAAAGTTAGGTAAGAGGTGCTTTTGGTTTCTGTTTTTGAATTATTAGGTTTTAACTTACAATAAAGTGTACCAAACAATACTTAGAAGACGTGTGTTTGGTTGCAAGGTGTAAGTTGTCTAGTGTTAATAGGGAAATTACACACATAATAAAAAATAAAAAATAAAAAAGAAGAAGCAACCTAGGGTTTGAGTTTTGTAACAAAATAAACTATAATTTTTTAATTTTATTTATTTAAATCCTAAATTTTTTATTGTTTCAATCCAAACCATTTGTCTATTTTTTCTTAAGTAAAATCAATATGAAATAATGGATATTTTAGTCATAAAACTCGATGAAAATGGTATTTTAGACATTTTATGTATATCTATATTGAGTTTAATAATTAAAATATTGTTTTTCCGTCGATTTTACTTAACGAAAATAGGTTATATTAAAAACAAGTCAAAATAATAGGATTAAAATTGACAAAATTTAAAACTCAGGCCTTATTTTGTTATAAGGTTAAATTTTTGATTTTTTTTTTTTTTTGGTAATCTTCCTGTGTGAGTAAGAAGATGGGCATTTAGTTATATGATTTAAATTGTTCAAATTATAAAATTACCATTTTGTCGCTTAAAAAGTTAGGTTTATAGTAAGGGTCTAACTCAAGTGAGTTTGGGCGGGTTGAGAGGTTGTCAAAGTTTAACCTAAGTTGTGCTGAAAGTTGACCCAGGCTCGCTTAGACCCGAATTATAATCCAAAATTATCTGTCCAAGCCCGTCCCAAGTTAAATCCGAGTGCTCGAATTGCCTGAATTGTACATAAATTAAATTTTTTTTTTTTGGGTGCAACTAAGTTAATTAATTTATTAAAAATAGATTCTATTTAATTTTTTATTTATAAATGTTGGTATTTTTCTATAAAAATACAAGAAAAATATATAAAATGAATTAAATAGAAAAGGCAAAACAATTATTATTATTATTTATTATTATTAAAGAATGAAATATACAATAAACTATAGAACTAAAAAAAACACAAGAATGAACTAAATTACACTATAGAACATATTATAAGATGAATTCAAATGAAATTATAAAATAATATATGAGAGATTATTTAAATTTAAAATTTTGAAGAACAAAAGATAAAGGATACAAACCAAAACCTGTGTGGTATCACATTTTTCTTAAAACAGATTCATTGCCTCTCGATGGGTGCTGGAGGTACATCGGCGTCTGTCTCTCAGGATACGACGGTCGAAACCAGCTAATACAGAAGCACTTTTTGAATAGTTTCGGCGAACTTTACAATGGTTGCACTCTCTCTAACAAGAACCAAAGAAAGGGCTAATAAAAGAAGATAGGAAACAATTCATGTGTCACAATAATTATGAAACATTCAAAATCATATCACAAAAAATATATTCCCAAACCCTCATTAACCAAATTAGGTCTTTCTCGAATTCAAGGCACCAAAACAAATTTGGTGCAGTATGTCACTTTGAAGCCAATAGGATTACAATTAGGAAATACAAATCCAGTGTTCAATAGTTTACTATTTAGAACTTCATAACATAGCCTACTATCACTAGGAATCAGTAATTTCTCAGCATGTGATTAGTAGACTTTCTACTACTAAGAATCCCAATATTTTGACCTATAATCAGTAATTACTTTACTACTAGGAATCACAACGTCTTGACATAAGATCAATAGACTCTTACATTATTAGGAATCATCATGTCTTGACATATAATCAGTAGCCTCTCCACTACTAGGAACCATCATGTCTTGACATGTGATCAGTAATCTGTTCACTTCTAGGAACCACAATCTCATAACTGTCTAGTTAGTGGTCTAACACCTCCTAAGAACCATTCGTTTTCTATCTCTATGATCAATGATCCTGTACTCACTAGGAGCCACTAATATAAAAATATATTTGGAATTTAAAAAATTCATAATTATATTCACCCACCCCAACGGGTTGTCTCATATTTACTTTCAAGCAAAATCACATAGCAATCATACATGTTATAATTGACACAAGAATAACATACTAATTACCTCTAATTAATTTAAAGATATTATCATACAATTTTATGATTTCCTTTAATCACACTTGACATCTCTAGATCTTCCTTTAAGAACCTCGCAAGGCTTAAGATTGTCAGGTGGAATAATATTTTCTGTTGTCCACTCTTGAAGCCATTTCTGAAAAATCACTACAGAATTTTATTATTATGTTTTTCCGAACTTAACACTAGAAAATCCCAAAGTTTGAAATTTAATTCAAAACTGATTTTGCCACTTACCCTAGAATTGTACATGGTCAGAAAAGTTTTCAGGAAGACTGGAGAGATCACACCAATCCCACTTAAGACCCAGTTAACCTTAGACAAAACTTTCAAGAGCATGTTAACTCCTAGTCTATGAGAAACAAATTTAGAATTAAGTTTTTTCAGCGGATAAGCTAGGTTAAAACAAACTAGTTTACAAAACATATAAGCAATCAAAATTTGTTATCAGAATTACACCTGTAACAAGCCCGCGGGGGGCCTCGCTACAGCTCGGACTCGATTCGTGTCACGGTTCTTAATCTTGAACCAAAGAGTCCAAATCCGGCAAATTGTTTTGAGAAAACAGATTTTTGAAAGAAGTGCCAAACATGAATTGCTTTGCCAGATACAGAGTCGCTGCCTAAATATTTTATTTTGGGAAATTTAGGAAACCCTGACTCGTTTGCCTAAGGCCACGTGTCCGTCATCACCAAAGTTGCCTCGGCTCGGGAACTTGGGTACGATTAGGGAAGGTCACTTCGTGAGCACCCCCGCTCGCCCGATCAAAGATCGGCCTCTATTAACCATGATATCTAGTTTTGAAAACATTATGCGTTCTTATTCCGATTTTTAGCCTAGATTTACTATGTGATGCGCACAGCATACAAGTATAGACCGGGTCGCCTGAATTGGAACAAAACATTTCATGTTTGTTTTTGAAAACGGTTTGCTACTCGCAAGTAGGCTTAAAATGCAGATTTTGCCACCCTCAGGTGGGCTTAGAAAACATGGTTTTGCCACTATCTAGTGGGCTTAAAACTCACAGTCAATGCATTATTCCAATTCAGATAACCCAACCTTCACCCACAGGCATTCAAGCAGTTATATCACATAAGCACGTAGCCTCATGGTAAGCATGCTATCATGGCAGTCACTCACACACATGCAAGGATGCTAAAGCATAAAACTTACCGAGTACTCCAAGCCAAAACAAAAGCTAATTAGAAATCCATGCATGATCCTAATTATACAGAAATGCCTAATGCAACACATGCAAAAATGCAACTATAGCATGCTCGGTTATTTTAAACATGGCATATGAGATGCAACAGTTAACAAGTACTCAATTTGGAATTGAAATACAGATGCAGTTAGTATGGTGCGCCGAGCCCGGTGCATGCAAGACAGATGAATGAATGCAAACATGCTATCATACTGTATGCTAATTGAAACATGCCCTAATCTAGCCATCATAAGCTGGTAAATAAAAGGGAAAAAGACGTGGGGTTGGAAGACATACATCTCACACACGCACACTTATTACAACATTGCCCTCGCATGGAGGGTCCGAATAAATAATATACAGTCCCAAATAAATACAGTCCGAATAAATACAAAACCCTAATTAATTAACAAATTTAACTAGGAAAGCTATAAATTGGCATGCAAGCCAAGGACTGCCTCGACTCTGCTCCGGATGATGGATGATGTATGTTTTGAGTTGCCTTGCGCGGAAATCCACTGCGATGCCCCAATTAGCCTCTGTTTGCAATTGTTCTTGGAATGCGTGCCAAGCTCCGGAAGGCTACTGATTCTTGATTTGCTGAAACAGAGAGCAAGAAAGGGACATGACAATGTATTTTCACATATGTATGCATGCCTCGATCTTCGTGCCACCAATTACGCATCTCGATGCATGATGGCCGAGGAGTCGAATTCTACAACTCAATATGAGATGAATGCACATAAAAAAAATGATAAGACTGAGACTCCATCATGGATAATCCGGAGTGTCGGTGACCGGGAATTGAGACACGTTCCGTCACTCGGAGTACGAAACGTCCCTCGTTTCCCGTGCTTGGGCTAACTCCTATCCCAAGCACAATGAAATATGCATGGCATGCATGAATGTAGCTAAGATACAACCTAACATGCACAATGCTATGAAATGGCATACACGATGCACGAGGTAACATGGCATACACAATACGCTAACATACAACCTAGCATACACAATGCTATGGAATGAAATGGCATACACAATGCATAATGGACTTACACCAACATAAGTGGACCTCAGCCACACCCACATCAGTGGCCATTAGATGAAAATGAGACACTCGAGATGCGTGCACACGTGCACGCAAACCGAGGACCGAACCTGAGGCACGAAATGCCACTCTAACAAGACATGGCAAAACATGGAATATGGCATACTAGCATGCAAATTTCAGCAGCAAAAATTGATGCAAAACAGCCCCGAAACATGAAAGCATGGCACCCGAAGCATGGAATGAGACCCGAAACATGAAATTAGGCGCATGGAATGACCTATGGCTATGCAACGCATGCATTATTTGAACACGAAGTGTGAAGAAAGAAGCAAGGCAGTCCCAAAAAAAGCATATTTACAGTTTTAAGCAAGGCCAAAATGTGAACACAAATAGGGCTAAACCAACATGCAAAAATGGCCCTAAATGTGAGATAAAGAAGCAAGTCATGGTTGCTGGCCTTAAACAGATGAGGGCCCTTTAACAATGTTGAAGAGGGGCCCGAAACATGTCTTTTTACAGTTTACAACAAGCCACAAAAACAAACACAAGTATGGCTAAGCTCTCATGCAAGAAATGGGCCAAAAGAGGGACAAAGAAGCAAGTGATGGTTGCTGGCCTCAAACATAGGAGGGCCCTTCAACAATGTTGAAGAGGGGCCCAAAATATGGCATTTTACAGTTGATGACCAGACCCAAAACAGTGCACAAGTATGCTTAAAATACTATGCAAAATAAGGCCTAAAAAAGAGATTTAAACACAAAGTACAAAAAGGATGTCTCAAACAGTAAAAGACACTTAATAAAACATGAAGAGGGGGTCAAAATAAGACTATTTATAGTTCGGACCAGAGCCCAAAAACAGAAGCACAAGAGGCTAACAAATCATGCAAAAATAAGGCCAAAAGGGGGATATAAAGGCAAGTGGCAAAAGGAGCCCCCAAACAGTGATGAGCCCTTCAACAATGTTGAAGAAAGGCTCAAAATAAGCCACTTTACAGTTTACAACATGCCTCAAAACAGTTTAAATATAGGCCTAAAATACTATGCAAGAAAGAGGCATACAAGAGAGGTAAAGAAGCGAGTGCAAAAAGGAAGCCTCAAACAGTGAGAGGCCCTTAAAAAAACATGAAAAAGAGCTCAAAAAAATGCTATTTTCAGTTAGGGTCAGAGCCCAAATATGCAAGCAAATATGGCTTAGAAAGTATGCAAAATAAGCTTAAAAAGAGGGAAAATGTGGCTCACCCTTGAAGACCAAACTTTAGCAACCTCTTGGCTTGAGAAATGATGCCTCCTAAGCTCTGAAAAGATCCTCCAAGCTGCTGGAATGGAGTGGTGGTGTGGTGCTAGGTGGTGGTATAGAAATGATGTAAGGTTTGGGAGGTTTTGGTGCTTGAAGTGAGGGAAAGAGAGAGATGTAATGCAAGGCTCCAAAAGCAATTTTTCTAACCCCTAAAACCAGAGCTGGGGTGCTGTTTATATAGGCAAAAGAGGGGGAGAAAGGGGGGGAAAAATGGGGGGAAAAACAATTCAAGTTTCCCGCCAAAAGTGCAGCCCCCCGGATACAAAATCTGGGGGGAAACAAGATGCATATCTGGAATGTACTCACAGAGAGGAGGAAGGTCGGCCCCTTATCCAAGTTGCAGGTGGCCGGCTGGCCCTCCCCATGGCCGGTCGGCCAAGGGTCAAAAGGGTCAAGTTAGATTACTGGCCGGCCACCACATATTGGTGGCCTCCCATGTGTGCTCAACACAGCCATGTGATCAAAATCCTGGAAATGTGAACCAGGAGAGAGAACAACCCACTTTTCAAAGGGGTTCAAAAGGTTTAATCACAATTACTGGCCAGCCATATGATATTGGTGGCCTCCCAGGTGTCTACAACACAAATATGTGGTTTAGGGCAAGAAAAAGTGGCCTTAGGGTGGTCAACATTGGCTTTGAAGTGAGAAAAACGGGCGACGGAGGGCGATGAAGGAATAAAACTGGTTGTCAGAACAATTACTGGCCTCCCACCCCTCTACGACCTTTCTAATAATGAAACAGAGATCTCCACCAAAAATGAACCAAAACCGATGCAAAATTAAGGTTCGGGGGCCAAAACGCGCAGCCCGAGGCCCCGAAAACTGACTGTTAGGCACCGGAAGTGGTATTCGACCACGAAGTTGGTCTCTCGGACCACAGTGTCCATCAAAAGGGAGTAAATAAGGTGCACGCCAAAAACCGGAGCAAACGGAGGTGGTTAAGCGGTCCCGAACCGAGGCACACGGCCAACGGCTCCTAAAACTGGGAACTGGGCTCCGAAATGGGCAGAATGGCCTACGAGCACGAATCGTAGCCTACGGCCACTGAGAGATGGTCTACGAGACCTCTCCCTCCCTTGTGGAAGAGAAACAGAGAAAACCAAGCCTGGTTCACAAACCGAGGCAAAGCATGAAAGAGTCCGGAAGTCCGGAGGCAAGGCTCGCAGCCGAGACTCTGAAATCTCTGAACGAGCATGATATGCAACATCACCAAGCACTCAATCGGTGACGTCTGAGCTTTAAGGTCGGTCAAAAATGGGGTGTCTACAGTTGCCCTTCTTTGACAGAACTTGGAAGTCATAAGTGACGGGAGTGAATGTCAAAGCCCAGAGACGACCCATTTTTGACAAGGCCGAAGACTTAGACAAACAGGTGAGATAAACAGAGATGTGCCTGCAGGTGCGCCCGCAGGTAGGGGGGGCAAAATGCAACTGGTAATGCAAGACGCCGAAGGTGACTCAATGATCATGCAAATGCAGCAAGCTGTAATGAAGCACATATTCACAATAGATGCAACAGTTTTAAGCAAGAATGAAAAGCAACAACTACATTTCATGCAGTTAAGAATGCGGAGAATTATTCAATTCTCGCCACGTCTCACACAGAGAAGATACAATACCTGCGCGGTTCGTCTGGTCGCACCAGCCTCAAATGAACCGTACATACAATATCGTGCCTCATGGTGCTGGGGATCTCTCACTTCTTTTTGGTCGAACCACAGGTGCTACTTTTCTCCCTGACTATGGTTGCAGCTTTCCCTATTCTCCAACAGGGTGACAGACTAGGTTGATTTAGTATCCAAAATTGAGGCGCACATATATGCTATCTCAATCTATGGGGCTGCCATATAGATTTCAAGCCGAGGATATACCCCTGGGTATTTAAACCAGACTTTAGTCTCAGAAATCCCGAACCTTTGCGTTCTAGGCATGAGCCATTCGAACTCTAGTTTCCACCGTCTTAGTTGGTTTCCTAGGAACTCACCGCAAACATAGGCAGGTGGCTATACCAGACCACCGGAAGTCGTTCGGGCACGACAAACACCAAAGGAATTGCACCTTTAGAGGATTTAAGGTCTCCTAGACCGGGCAATAAAACAGATATGATGCAATGGATGTAATAGATGTGATGCAATAGATAATAGATGCGATGCAACAGAGAGTACAATAGATGCAAAATAGTGACATACGCCAACCACGCTGGACTCGTGAGTGGAGGAAGAACAAAGAAAATCAATCAGAAGCGCGTTCCACGCAACCTAAGATAAATTCCAAACACGCTGAAATCGTGTGGGGAAGGGGGAGGCTCCAATCACGCTGAAATCGTGAGAAGAGGAAGAACAAAGAAAAACAATCAGGAGCGCGTTCCACGCAACCTAAGATAAATTCCAAACACGCTGAAATCGTGTGAGGAAGGGATTACTCAAACCACGCTGAAATCATGAGAAGAGGTCCGAAAACAACCGCTCAAGTGCGCGCACAACGCAACCTGAGATAAAATCCAAACATGCTGAAATCGTGTGAGGAAAAGAACACTCTAACCACGTGGAAATCGTGAGAAGAGGTCCAACAACCCGCCCAGCGCGTCTACAACGCAACTTGGGATAAATTCCAAACACGCTGAAATCGTGTGAGGAAGAGAACACTCTAACCACGCTGAAATCGTGAGAAGAGGTCCGAAAACACCCGCTCAAGTGCGCGCACAACGCAACTTGAGATAAAATCCAAACACTCTGAAATCGCGTAAGGAAGAGAACACTCTAACCACGCTGAAATAGTGAGAAGAGGTCCTAAAACAACCCGCCCAGCGCGTCTACAACGCAACCTGGGATAAATTCCAAACACGCTGAAATCGTGTGAGGAAGAGAACACTCTAACCACGCTGAAATCGTGAGAAGAGGTCCGAAAACACCCGCTCAAGTGCGCGCACAACGGAACTTGAGATAAAATCCAAACACGCTGAAATCGCGTAAGGAAGAGAACACTCTAATCACGCTGAAATCGTGAGAAGAGGTAAACAAAGACAACCCGCCCAGCGCGTCTACAACGCAACCTGGGATAAATTCCAAACACGCTGAAATCGTGTGAGGAAAAGAACACTCTAATCACGCTGAAATCATGAGAAGAGGTCCGAAAACACCCACTCAAGTGCGCGCACAACGCAACTTGAGATAAAATCCAAACACGCTGAAATCGCGTAAGGAAGAGAACACTCTAACCACGCTGAAATCGTGAGAAGAGGTAAACAAAGACAACCCGCCCAGCGCGTCTACAACGCAACCTGGGATAAATTCCAAACACGCTGAAATCGTGTGAGGAAGAGAACACTCTAACCATGCTGAAATCGTGAGAAGTGGTCCGAAAACACCCGCTCAAGTGCGCGCACAACGCAACTTGAGATAAAATCCAAACACGTTGAAATCGCGTAAGGAAGAGAACACTCTAACCACGCTGAAATCGTGAGAAGAGGTCCTAAAACAACCCGCCCAGCGCGTCTACAACGCAACCTGGAATAAATTCCAAACACGCTGAAATCGTGTGAGGAAGAGAACACTCTAACCACGCTGAAATCGTGAGAAGAGGTCCGAAAACACCCGCTCAAGTGCGCGCACAACGCAACTTGAGATAAAATCCAAACACGCTGAAATCGCGTAAGGAAGAGAACACTCTAACCACGCTGAAATTGTGAGAAGAGGTAAACAAAGACAACCCGCCCAGCGCATCTACAACGCAACCTGGGAAAGTCCCGGAGGATAACGATCCCAAACGCTGCTCAGCGTAAAAGGATAAATGGTAGAAGATAACACAAGATGCAAATAAATGCAAGTATGGTGTTCATGACAATACAAGTGGAAGAGTGCATAACAATGCGGGTGGAAGGGTGCATAACTTTGAAGCAGGCTTGATCTTGCGCTTGAGGTAGAGGCACACTCATACTTCGGAGCATTGACAAGGCTTGAAAAGGTACATCCGGAATACAATCACGGAATTTTCTGAAGTTGAAGCACACTCAGCTGCTTCCATTTTCCCTCATTTCTTTTGCTTTGCAGTCTAGAACCCACATAGCTTCAGATAGGTCCTTGTTTTACTGTTCACGCTTATCGGGGGTGGACCCTGTAGTTTTATGAAAGAACAAATACTGTTTTGAACAAATGTGGAGAACGGCATGGCACTCGGAGCACAAAACGATTTTATTTTCAAAATTGAGAGATGAGTTTTCGACCAGGTATTGAGCCTACGACTGAACACAGCAAAACGACTCAACAAGGAAATAAAAGGCACACAACCTAGACACATCGAGTAACACTCGAAACGACTCAAAAGCAAGAATCGAGATAAAACAAAAAGACACGACACTCAGACGTGCACAGGGAGCCTGTTTCACCGAGTAGTGTTTCCCGCCCTTTCTCATTTGTGATTCTCACATCACTCGGCCCTCAGGCTCTGTTTTTCTGAAAAAGCCATTTTCTCACTTTTTCTCTCAGCGCACATCTCTCTATTCTTCAATCTCTCATTTTTTATCCCTCCCATGGGTGGTTGATGGATAAACAGGAAGTTGCGGGCTCTTACCCCTAGCATGCTGCTAGATCCTTCTCCTTCTACGCGCAGCTAGTGAGTTCCTCCCACAGAGGGGTTGTGCTACAACTGGGTGTGTAGCGAATCTGCAGCTGACATCAGTTGACGATGCTCTGCTGGGGAGTTTAGACATGATCAGATCTGTCCAGATGAGGGAGGGGAATATCTTGATCCATTCCAGTTCGTGCTTCGCACTTGGCTCGACACCTCATTGCTCGGAGGGTGTGAGAGCTTTTCGGCCCTTTTGTGGTTAGCTTCAGTGATGCCCTTTTCCGGCAGGTATGATGCCCTTCTTGGCAAGTATGTTGACAATGGGGAAAGACAGGAAGCCTGACTCAACTGTGTCCCTAGTTTCATCATTTTAACCATTTTTTGTTTTAGTTTTCTCCTAAAAAAATTTGACCAAAATGAGAGTTAGATTAACATGCTTGTTTAACTTTTTGATTTGAAATCATGCAAGTCAGGCTATGAGCACTGAAAATTTTCCTTTTTTAGGTCCAAGAAATGGTCCAGTTTTAGAAAAATGGGATAATTTTCGAGAGAATTAGTCAACCTTAGTAAAAATTCTCAAAAACTATTTTTGCAAACGGCCACTGCTCAACGAGCATAGAACCCACTCTCGAGATGCACAACCTCAGATCCGAAGGAAAATTGCCCCTTGCTTGAAGAGAACTGCATGGCAACGGAAAGTTGCCCCTCGTTTGAATGTCGCCGCAACACATTGAATGGCAACGGAAAGTTGCCCCTTGTTTGGATAGCACCGCGGCGCATTGTAGTCAGTCCTCAGAGTGACGAACACAACCAAATCCTCAGATACAGAGAAGACAAAGATGACCAGAACCATCGCATGGACACAATCAAATTGAAGTGTTTTACGGCTGGACTTCAGGATGAAGTTACCTACGTATCCCAAAGATGGGGATCAAGCCTTACGTAGTTCGGGGATTAAGGTACACTCGGGTATTAATTTCTCATTTTTAGACTCTAACTTTTGCCAAGGCGCCCGTCACGGGTTTTCGACCTTGCGAGCTTTGTTCTTCTTTCTTTCTTTTTTTTTATATTCTTTTCATTCCTTTTTCTTCTTCTTCTTTTTTTTTTTTTTTTTGGATTTTTCTTTTTCTTTTCTTTTTGCATTTTTTTGTACATTTTTTTTTGTATATTTTTTTTGTCTCACTCTAACTTTTGCCTGGGTCGCCCTTCTGGGTTTTCGACCCAGCGAGCCTCTTAAAGGGTAAAAGTGTAGCTTGGTCCATGCCAAATGGTTGTAGGGTTTTGAAGTCATCCGTATCCAGGAGAAGGGCTGTTGATTTGCAAGAGGACTCATCTTCGGCTCTTCGAGCACATCTGACATCTTTGCCCCTAGTTCGAAGGGTGCTTTCGACCTAGCTTCGCAAGCTGTTTTTGGTGACATCTGGTCTTCTTGATCTGATTTTCTTGCCCCTAATTCATGGGCTGCTTCGAATCTGGCCACTCAGGCCTCACATTGTAGTTGACCGTTGAACATTCTGAATTCAAGTTCAAGGTTTGGAAGCAAAGGGGTTGAGTCTCAAGGCTGAGAGCGATCTTAGGCTACACAATCTCAAGAGCGATTCCACATAGGTATTCGCAGGACCGCGCAAAACATTTTGTTTTTGAAAATTTTTAAGAAAGCGACAAGTCGCTCGCGCTGAAGATAGTGTGAAACCAGTTTGGATCAAGCCAGGGTCCTTCTCAGTACTCACGCTAACAAGCATGATTTCATTCATTAAGGGCTTAGCACGCCTCTCTTTCTCTCAAATGATCAAAGTTTTGCAAATCCTGAGGAATTCCTTCCTCTTTGTTTTCACCGCAGTGTTCAAAAAAAGTTTTGAAAAACTTAGGTCAATACAACGACTTCAAGGCACAGAAAAGCAGGTGAAAAGCACTGCCATTTCATTCAGAACTTCTGGCACAGCTGGCACAAGGCAGAAGCGAGCACAAGAATATGAAAATCACTGCTGTTCATTCAAATCTGTTGGCATTACTGGCTCCAAGGCAGAAACAGACTCAAAACAAAACGAAAAGACAAAAAACAAAACAAAATGGTGACGCCCGAGGTAACACCCCCCTGAATCACCCGACTCCTATAAAATAGGACTGACTCGGTACAACAAGACAGACCCAATTGACTCAGTAAGAAAATACTTACTCTATACAAAATAACAAGACTGACTCAATACCCAAGTCAGAAAGCGCAAAAACTGGTGTTTGCATATTGTTCAGAACAGTGTGTGCCATTCCCACGTCTGGAGTTAATCAAGCGCCACACGCAGCTGGTTCATCCCCCGATCACATGGTCACATTATCCCCCAAGTTCACCGATCCAGTGCCGATAGACTTTGCAGAGCTTGGCGCGGCAATGACCCCGTTGTCAATCAGATCTTGCACTTCGTGGCGAAGACGAGAGCAATTGCTGGTGCCATGACCGGTTTGCTGATGGTATGCGCAGTACTGGGTAGCATCATGTGTAGCCGGAAGAAAGTTCAGGAGAGGCCGAGGCTCAAGGGGTTTGAGATGGCCTTGTCCAACAAGGACTTGGAGAGCTTTGGACAAAGGCATATAGAGGGCATGGAAGACCCTCTGACCTCGGGGTTGGTACTTCAAGGTTTGTGGATTTTTGCTGGACGCACCAGTAAAGGGATTGGCAGGTGCTGGTCTGGTTTGTTGATCTATTCTGAGTGCAGGATTATAGCTGAAAGGAACGTTTCTGATACAACGACCCTTCTCCCGGCTTGCCCCTTGATTCAAACTGCCCCCAACTTGAGTAGCGAAAATGTCGTCGACAGTTTTTGCAACGACTGCGAGCACTTGCTCTTTGTTCAGTCCCTCGGCTTTCAAAGCCTCAACAGCCAACAGAAGATGTTCATGGGGATCCATGTCCGCCCCTATCTTGTTCTTTCCACTCGCCTTTACCTCGCTAAGGGATTGGCATTCCTCAAATACAGCCCGTTCCAAGACTGGGGAGTCTTTTGACACGAACTCCCTGGTATGAGATGTGGTTGATGACGGAGCCAATGTCCCGGAGGCCAAATCTGTCACAGTTCTTTGAAGATCTTCGATCATTCTCTTCAGCTCAGAAGTAGTGGGCTTGCGGGTTTGAGATGATTGGGGTCCAAGTGCATCCATCATGCATAAGTCCATGCTTTCTGGAATGAACACCTCAGGCTTGGGTAGATGGGCTGGGGTAATGTATATGCTGGGGTCGTAGGTGGACGACAATATATAGATGAGGTTGAGATGTAGAGGTGATGGGTCAGTACTATCCTGAGGTCCTTTTGGTGGAGCTAGGGTCTCTTCGTCAATAAGATCCTGAATCTTATGACAGAGGCGGATGCAACGGTTCGTATCATGATCGTGTTGTTGATGGTAAGCACAGTATTTAGCTGGGTCATATCTTGGTGGAAGAGGGTTTGGAAGGGGTTGGGGTTCTAGAAGTTCTAGGTGCCCTTCGTCTCGTAGCTTTTTCAAAGCTTGAGAGAGACTCATGTAAAGATGATGGAATTTTCGGGCTTGGGGCCGAGTTGAAGTAGTTGGTTCTTGGCCATTGAGGGAAGTGGTGATAGTGTCTACTTCTGAGCATTTTGCAGCTGTGCTACCATCAGTAGTAGCATTGGAACTGCGAGCAACATTCCTCTTCAAAGGCTCATTATCTTCTACAAACATCCCTTGTCTGATGGCATCCTCGATTTGAACCCCCATTTCATGAAGGGCTGGAAAGGTAAACAGAGGTAGAACGACCATCTTTTGCAGCAACTTGCCATGCAAATTCCGAACAATCATCCTGATCTGATCTTTGTCGGAAGGCCTTGTAGTCATCATTGAGGCCTTTGCTCTCCATCTCGTTACGAATTCTGAGAAACCCTCCTTTGGTTCTTGGCAGGTGACTTCGAGATCACGAGTTGTGACCTCGATCTGTGTGTTGTAGGAGTATTGAGCAATAAAGGCCTCAGCCAGCTCTTCCCAGTTCTGTTTCACGGAGCTCTCCAATTTTACATACCAGATTGCGGCTATCCCAGACAGGGTTCGGCCGAATAATGACAATTTCTGGGCTGTGGTCAAACCCATTGGCCTTAAGATATCAGAAAACAGTTGGAGGTGCACCATTGGGTCTTCAGAGCCATCGAATCGATCGATATGTGGCATCTTGAACCGATCCAGTAATGTCACCACTGAGTCGGTATAACCATTCTCTATATCAGGAATAGAGTGGGCCCCCTAAGACTTTTTGAACAATTTCTCAAGCTTGCTCACTTTCAATGCTGTGGGGTCCGTCTCGAACTCAAAGGGAGAGTCTGGTAGGTTGGTGGGTGTTTTAGATAGCTGGGGTAGAACCGGGGGCGGAGCTGGCCCGCCTGGAATGTCCGTATCATCCTGGACGTGGGTTGCCTCCCTGAGTATGGGAATTCTTGGTGGAGGAGGAGCCTGGTGTGAAGTAGATACTCCAGTTCGCTGCTCTAACCTGGCAATTGTCTCTGCCTGTTGGACTATGACCACGGCCTGTTGCTTGGCGAATTCCGCTTGACGGACAGCGTCCTCCTGCATGAGCTTCATACTCTCTTGAAGCTGACGCATCATTTCTTCCATCCCTGCCATACTGCCCTAACTTAGCTGAATAACAAGTGTAACTCCCTGAGGTATCTCAACCCAACTGCACACAGGTGAGATGGATAATGACTGCTAATCCGAAGATTGTTGAACTGATGATCTGTGCTTGACTGGCCTTTTTACCCGGCCTCTAGCGAAGGAACACTGATTTGCCCTTGAACTGAATCTTTGACCCGACAAAGTCTATCAACACAAGTTCGGTGTACCCGGGGGATATTGGAGTCTTCTGAAGCTATGGTTCCAAGACTACCTAGCAAAATAAAAAACAGGCAGCATCTCAGCCTGATTTCACCTGAACAGATATAAGCATAGTTGAATGAGTGTGCTCTCTACTGAATTCTGCCCAAAATTCTGCCGGTAAACTAATATCTTCAAGTAAAACTGATTCTTCCAAATACTAATGCCCGTAGGCCTGATACCTAGACTCGAAAACTGATACATGCATTCCTGTAGAGACGCACTCTAAAAGCACATAACAAGCAAGTGAGAGCCAAAACACCCCTATGGAGGGGTAAGGTTTTCCTGTCCTATTTTGTCAGGAGCTAGGGTTTCACTACGCACGCAGCGGTTTCAAACAACCTATATCGGGTAAGCAACCTGTCCTAGTTTGGAATGGTCACTATGGATTTCGATATGCACTAGGTCGAATGGTCAAAAGGGCGCCCCGGTAAAACCGGGGTTTGTGTTCCCATACTGGCAGAACCCACAACCGGTCAGCCTTATGGTCATGCCTTGACAAGACAAGCCTCCGGCAAACCGTTCAGGAACAGCAGATGGCAAACACGGTGTCCTAGGCGCACCAATGCAAATACAATGCAAAGAAACACATAAGTGTAGTCAAAACCAGATATCATAAGTTCGAGTCAAGTTCTCTAAATCCCCAGCAGAGTCGCCAGAAACTGTAACAAGCCCGCGGGGGGCCTCGCTACAGCTCGGACTCGATTCGTGTCACGGTTCTTAATCTTGAACCAAAGAGTCCAAATCCGGCAAATCATTTTGAGAAAACAGATTTTTGAAAGAAGTGCCAAACATGGACTGCTTTGCCAGATACAGAGTCGCCACCTAAATATTTTATTTTGGGAAATTTAGGAAACCCTGACTCGTTTGCCTAAGGCCACGTGTCCGTCATCACCAAAGTTGCCTCGGCTCGGGAACTTGGGTACGATTAGGGAAGGTCACTTCGTGAGCACCCCCGCTCGCCCGGTCAAAGATCGGTCTCTACTAACCATGATATCTAGTTTTGAAAATATTATGCGTTCTTATTCCGGTTTTTAGCCTAGATTTACTATGTGATGCGCACAGTATACAAGTATAGACCGGGTCGCCTGAATTGGAACAAAACATTTCATGTTTGTTTTTGAAAACGGTTTGCTACTCGCAAGTAGGCTTAAAATGCAGATTTTGCCACCCTTAGGTGGGCTTAGAAAATATGGTTTTGCCACTATCTAGTGGGCTTAAAACTCACAGTCAATGCATTATTCCAATTCAGATAACCCAACCTTCACCCACAGGCATTCAAGCAGTTATATCACATAAGCACGTAGCCTCATGGTAAGCATGCTATCATGGCAGTCACTCACACACATGCAAGGATGCTAAAGCATAAAACTTACCGAGTACTCCAAGCCAAAACAAAAGCTAATTAGAAATCCATGCATGATCCTAATTATACAGAAATGCCTAATGCAACACATGCAAAAATGCAACTATAGCAGGCTCGGCTATTCTAAACATGGCATATGAGATGCAACAGTTAACAAGTACTCAATTTGGAATTGAAATACAGATGCAGTTAGTATGGTGCGCCGAGCCCGGTGCATGCAAGACAGATGAATGAATGCAAACATGCTATCATACTGTATGCTAATTGAAACATGCCCTAATCTAGCCATCATAAGCTGGTAAATAAAAGGGAGAAAGACGTGGGGTTGGAAGACATACATCACACACACGCACACTTATTACAACATTGCCCTCGCTTGGAGGGTCCGAATAAATAATATACAGTCCCAAATAAATACAGTCCGAATAAATACAAAACCCTAATTAATTAACAAATTTAACTAGGAAAGCTATAAATTGGCATGCAAGCCAGGGACTGCCTCGACTCTGCTCCGGATGATGGATGATGTATGTTTTGAGTTGCCTTGCGCGGAAATCCACTGCGATGCCCCGATTAGCCTCTGTTTGCAATTGTTCTTGGAATGCGTGCCAAGCTCCGGAAGGTTGCTGATTCTTGATTTGCTGCAACAGAGAGCAAGAAAGGGGCATGGCAATGTATTTTCACATATGTATGCATGCCTCGATCTTCGTGCCACCAATTACGCATCTCGATGCATGATGGCCGAGGAGTCGAATTGTACAACTCAATATGAGATGAATGCACATAAAAAAAAAAACGATAAGACCGAGACTCCATCATGGATAATCCGGAGTGTCGGTGACCGGGAATTGAGACACGTTCCGTCACTCGGAGTACGAAACGTCCCTCGTTTCCCGTGCTTGGGCTAACTCCTATCCCAAGCACAATGAAATATGCATGGCATGCATGGATGCAGCTAAGATACAACCTAACATGCACAATGCTATGAAATGGCATACACGATGCACGAGGTAACGTGGCATACACAATGCGCTAACATACAACCTAGCATACACAATGCTATGGAATGA
Organism: Camellia granthamiana; assembly: GCA_036172215.1. Classification (NCBI taxonomy): domain Eukaryota; kingdom Viridiplantae; phylum Streptophyta; class Magnoliopsida; order Ericales; family Theaceae; genus Camellia; species Camellia granthamiana. The sequence goes on along the minus strand of CM069907.1, from coordinate 135,719,724 downwards.
AATGGCATACACAATGCATAATGGACTTACACCAACATAAGTGGACCTCAGCCACACCCACATCAGTGGCCATTAGATGAAAATGAGACACTCGAGATGCGTGCACACGTGCACGCAAACCGAGGACCGAACCTGAGGCACGAAATGCCACTCTAACAAGACATGGCAAAACATGGAATATGGCATACTAGCATGCAAATTTCAGCAGTAAAAAGTAATGCAAAACAGCCCCGAAACATGAAAGCATGGCACCCGAAGCATGGAATGAGACCCGAAACATGAAATTAGGCGCATGGAATGACCTATGGCTATGCAACGTATGCATTATTTGAACACGAAGTGTGAAGATAGAAGCAAGAAAGTCCCAAAACAAGCATATTTACAGTTTTAAGCAAGGCCAAAATGTGAACACAAATAGGGCTAAACCAACATGCAAAAATGGCCCTAAATGTGAGATAAAGAAGCAAGTCATGGTTTCTGGCCTCAAACAGATGAGGGCCCTTCAACAATGTTGAAGAGAGGCCCGAAACATGTCTTTTTACAGTTTACAACAAGCCACAAAAACAAACACAAGTATGGCTAAGCTCCCATGCAAGAAATGGGCCAAAAGAGGGACAAAGAAGCAAGTGATGGTTTCTGGCCTCAAACACGGGAGGGCCCTTCAACAATGTTGAAGAGAGTCCCAAAATATGGCATTTTACAGTTGATGACCAGACCCAAAACAGTGCACAAGCATGCTTAAAATACTATGCAAAATAAGGCCTAAAAAAGAGATTTAAACACAAAGTACAAAAAGGATGCCTTAAACAGTAAAAGACCCTTAATGAAACATGAAGAGGGGGTCAAAATAAGGCTATTTATAGTTCAGACCAGAGCCCAAAAATAGAAGCACAAGAGGCTAACAAATCATGCAAAAATAAGGCCAAAAGGGGGATATAAAGGCAAGTGGTAAAAGGAGCCCCCAAACAGTGATGAGACCTTCAACAATGTTGAAGAAAGGTTCCAAATAAGCCACTTTACAGTTTACAACATACCTCAAAACAGTTTACATATAGGCCTAAAATACTATGCAAGAAAGAGGCATACAAGAGAGGTAAAGAAGCGAGTGCAAAAAGGAAGCCTCAAACAGTGAGAGGCCCTTAAACAAACATGAAAAAGAGCTCAAAAAAATGCTATTTTCAGTTAGGGTCGGAGCCCAAATATGCAAGCAAATATGGCTTAGAAAGTATGCAAAATAAGCTTAAAAAGAGGGGAAATGTGGCTCATCCTTGAAGACCAAACTTTAGCAACCTCTTGGCTTGAGAAATGATGCCTCCTAAGCTCTGAAAAGATCCTCCAAGCTGCTGGAATGGAGTGGTGGTGTGGTGCTAGGTGGTGGTATAGAAATGGTGTAGGGTTTGGGTGGTTTTGGTGCTTGAAGTGAGGGAAAGAGAGAGATGTAATGCAAGGCTCCAAAAGCAATTTTTCTAACCCCTAAAACCAGAGCTGGGGTGCTGTTTATATAGGAAAAAGAGGGGGAGAAAGAGGGGGAAAAATGAGGGGGAAAACAATTCAAGTTTCCCTCCAAAAATGCAGCCCCCCGGATACAAAATCTGGGGGAAAACAAGATGCATATCTGGAATGTACTCACAGAGAGGAGGAAGGCCGGCCCCTTATCCAGGTTACAGGTGGCCGGCCGGCCCTCCCCATGGCCAGTCGACCAAGGGTCAAAAGGGTCAAGTTAGATTACTTGCCGGCCACCACATATTGGTGGCCTCCCATGTCTGCTCAACACAGCCATGTGATCAAAATCCTGGAACTGTGAACCAGGAGAGAGAACAACCCACTTTTCAAAGGGGTTCAAAAGGTTCAATCACAATTACTGGCCGGCCATATGATATTGGTGGCCTCCCAGGTGTCTACAACACAAATATGTGGTTTAGGGCAAGAAAAAGTGGCCTTAGGGTGGTCAACATTGGCTTTGAAGTGAGAAAAACGGGCGACGGAGGGCGATGAAGGAATAAAACTGGTTGTCAGAACAATTACTGGCCTCCCACCCCTCTACGACCTTTCTAATAATGAAACAGAGGTCTCCACCAAAAATGAACCAAAACCGATGCAAAATGAAGGTTCGGGGGCCAAAACGCGCAGCCTGAGGCCCCGAAAACTGACTGTTAGGCACCGGAAGTGGTATTCGACCACGAAGTTGGTCTCTCGGACCACAGTGTCCCTCAAAAGGGAGTAAATAAGGTGCACGCCAAAAACCGGAGCAAACGGAGGTGGTTAAGCGGTCCCGAACCGAGGCACACGGCCAACGGCTCCGAAAACCGGGAGCCGGGCTCCGAAATGGGCAGAATGGCCTACGACCACGAATCGTAGCCTACGGCCACTGAGAGATGGTCTACGAGACCTCTCCCTCCCTTGTGGAAGAGAAACAGAGAAAACCGAGCCTGGTTCGCAAACCAAGGCAAAGCATGAAAGAGTCCGAAAGTCCGAAGGCAAGGCTCGCAGCCGAGACTCTAAATTCTCTGAACGAGCACGATATGCAACATCACCAAGCACTCAATCGGTGACGTCTGAGCTTTAAGGTCGGTCAAAAATGGGGTGTCTACAACACCACTCATAAAAGTTAATCGGTACTCTCGAAACTGAGCCCATAATTTTTGAATAAAAATTAAAAATATTTTAGCTAATGCTAAAATTTGATTTTTGTTTTCCACAACACTTTGGAAATAATCAGATTATAACCAAAGACTTTCTTAAAATTTGGTTTACTACTACTTTGGGAATAAAAAGATTTAAACCCAAAGATTTCCTCTAACCACAAAGGTTTGAAACCAAATCCATCTTAGTTTGTGGGAATAATAAAATTAATCCCAAAAACTTTCTCTAAACCCGAAGGTTTATAATTTCTTTCATTCCCCCTTTTCTTTCACTATGGTGAAACTATTACAAATTAAAAATTAAAACTATTACAAAAGGAAATGCAACTGTTACAATTACAAATTATCTAAATCTGCAAAATCAAAGTTTATGGTTGTGTCTGAAATGGTCTGTTTAGCCAAGAATACACTCCTCCACTTGAAACCATCCTTTGAAATTGCCAACTTATTTTTGTATAAAATACAACAGAAAAAATAAACTCAATGCTCTATTCCATGTAAAGGGGATGTGTACAAAACTTTATCCACGTTGCCTCTAAACCTCCATGATCACTGCTTATACACACACTTGGATACAAAATGAGTTAATAAACCAATAACTCATATAATGTATATTACATAAGTAATTTAAACTATCACTCATATTATGTAATTCAAGCAGTTATAGATGTATTGCAGTTATAGGAGTGTCATGAGTTGCATGGCTATAAATCAATTATACATAAAAGAATATTATGGTTATAATGTTGACAATCCAACCATGCAACTATGAGCAAATATATATAACAATAGAGTTAAACTCCCACTTATTATTCCATGAATACAAAAATATTTTGAAGTAATTTCCATGATAACCTATCAAGATATGAAATGACTTACAATTGATACAACCAAAAATAAATAGAATGAATCAGAATTGATATCACTACAATACCAAGCTATACCACCATGTGATAATGCAACACAATTATAAGCAAACTCAGAAATAAGACCATTATATAGAAAAATCGAAATTATTTTACTAAATTCTCTCCCAAAGCAAACCTGTTTAGAGATATTCTATAGCGTCGAAAACCTCTCGACTAGCCGAATCTCTTGGCATTCTCAAAATCCAGCTCTTTCTTTTTTCCAAAATTTAATTAATCAAATTAAATTGAAATTGGTTCCAAACTTTCAAAACAACATATGGAATAAGTACAAAATCAAACTGAACTATAAAGTGAATAATTAAATTTACTAAAATTTCGATGGTCCAATATTATTCCTTACTCCACGCAAAGGTAATCTTGTTCAAATAAAATTAGTAGTCCAATTTATTAGTTCCAATTTATTTTATTTGTTTGTATTATATATCATCCTCTCTCGCTTAGGTAAACCTATAAAGAAAGTTAGCTACAAAAGAAAATAATCAAACAAATCAAATAAAATAGTAAGAATCGTGCATAATAAAATTTTAATTTAAACACTAGCAATCAAATAACTTATGCAATAACAACTAATTAATATAAAATAAATTTCATAAATAAATTATTAGAAATAAACAATTTAAAACAACCCAATCACTCTAGGCAATTAAATTAATTTTAATTTCAAGAGTTACTAGACTAAATTAAAATAAAAGTTAAATTGTTTTTCCAAAACTATTTATAATGAATCTGTTTTAAGATTGTTAGTATTTTTCCATAAAAATACAAGAAAAATATATAAAATGAATTAAATAGAAATGACAAAACAATTATATTATTATTTTATTATTATTAAAGAATAAAATATACAATAAATTATAGAACTAAAAAAAACACAAGAATGAACAAAATTATACCATGGAACATATTACAAGATGGATTAATATACGAGAAATTATTTAAATTTAAAATTTTGAAGAACAAAAGATAAAGGATGCAAACCGAAACCTATGTAATATCACAGTTTCCTTAAAACATATTCACCGCCTTTCGATGAGTGCTGGAGGTATGCCGACGTTTGTCTTCTAGGATACGACGGTTGAAACCAGCTAATATAGAAACACTTTTTGAATAGCTTCGGCGAACTTGACAATGGCTACAAGAACCAAAGAAGGGGCTAGCAAAAGAAGATAGGAAAAAATTTATTTCGTGTTAAAAATCATCTCCAACTTTTATTTCAAAGCACCATCTTATTTTCCATCACAAAACCTCTCTTAAAAAACAACCTACTAAGTTGGAGGAGAAAGGCCTTTATTTATACTAGTAAGGGGAGCCTTAGCCATGAAGGCTAATATCAATAGGATCATCAAATGTCATCAACTCTAGCCATTAAGGTTAGAGTTACAAAGGTTCAAAACTTCAAAACCATTATATAAATCATAATGTGTATATAATGTATAAGTTTTAAGAATCTAGATGGGATGCAAAATGGATACGGTTGTTGGGTCACAACCTGATTTAAGTCCAATCTCAAATACATGCACAAACTAAGCCTAGCAGAGCTCAGCCCAAAGCTCAAGACTAGGTCCAAGTCTAAGTCTAAGACCAAACCCAGCATATGCACAAGTACAAGTCTGGGCCTAGTCCAAACAAAAATTAAATCCAAATCTAAACCTAACTTCATTGATACCCACTTTATGAGACAATTATCATTTACAACTCAATATTTTTGACTCATTATTCTTCTATTGCAATTTTCTCACTTCAGAGAATACAAAACTACTCAGACCCATCTCAACAGGCGATTGGGTCTGTAGACACCCCATTTTTGACCGTCCTCAAGACTTGGACGTCATCGTTGAACACTCGATGATCATCCATGTTCATTCATTTTGAGTTCCCGGAGGCCTCGGTCGAGCGCCCTGCCTCAGGATCTCTTAACTTGTTTGTTTTGTGCTAGGTTAGACCAAACACTTGTTGTTTTTACTTTGGAGGATAGAGTGTAGCTTGTCTGCCATTCCCTAAACCCACCGGCCATGGCTTGAGGCCACCGGCCGTGGATGGCCGGTCGGTACCATTGATGGTCGGTCGGTCGGCACCATTGATGGACGGTCGGTCGGCACCATTGATGGACGGTCGGTCAGCACCATTGATGGTCGGTCGGTCGGCACCATTGACGGTCGGTCGGCCATCTTGGTTGGCGGAATTTATTTTTTTTTTGGCTGAACCCTCGGTTTTAGCTTCTTGAGGAAGCTTGAACCCTTTGTTTTAGCTACTTGAGGAAGCTTGAACCCTTTGTTTTAGCTTCTTGAGGAAGCTTGAACCTTTTGCTCTAGCTTCTCCAAGAAGCTTGATCCTTTTGCTCTAGCTTCTCCAAGAAGCTTGACCCTTTTTGCTTAAGCTTCTTTGAGAAGCTTTGACCCTTTCTTGAGGCTTCTCCAAGAAGCCTTGGCTCTCTTCCTCTATAAAAACGAACCCTCCTCTCCATGTGCAAGGGTTAGAAAAACTGGCTGGAGCATACATACAACTCCCCCTATATCTATACTTCAACCCTCCAAACCCTAGAATTCTTGCACCATTTGCACACCAACCCATAGCCTATCACCTCCATCATCCATTCCAACACCTTGGAGGCAATTTGCAGAGATTGAAAGCTCAGAATCTTGCACCAAAAGCTGTTGGAAACCTGCTCTTCAAGGGTGAATCCCTATTTTCCCTTTTCTTGCTTTATTTTGCATGATTGATTAGTCTTATTTGAAGGCATTTTTGGGCTTCGACCCAATTTGTAAAGTGTCTTATTTTGAGCCCCTCTTCAACTTTGTTCAAGGGCACTTTGCTGTTTGAAGTCATCTATTTCCTTGTTTGTTCAATCTCTCTTTTAGGGCTATTTTTGCATCCTATTTTAGCCTTACTTGTGAACATTTTCGAGATTTATTATAAACTGGAAAAAGTCTTGTTTTGACCTCCTCTTTAAGTTTTTTTGAGGTCACTTTTCTGTTTGGAGTCATCTCCTTCCTTGCATGCTTCATTCCCACATGCTTTGAGCCATGCATTTGAGCATTTGCATTAGCCTTGTTTTGGCCTCTTAGCCACTAAAATCCAGCGGATTTTCAATGGCTTTGATGAGGTTTTGAGCTTTGAAATCATAGAGGGGTGACCCTCTCACCCCTCATTCTCTTTACTAGCATGTTTGACCTTCCAAAGGGACCCTATTTTGCATGCATTGAAGTCACATTCCAGGCTTTATTTTGTGAGTTCTAAGGTCTTCCTTGACTCTGTCCGGTGCCCCTTTGGTCATATTTTATGTCTATGATGCATGTATAGAGCAATCCTATTCAAGGCCTTTCAAAGGGCCTTCCATTTGCATGTTTCTTAGACCAATTTCAGGGCCAATTTGGGGGGTTTTGGGGCTGCCATAACTCATTTCTAGAATTGATTTAGTCATGCTAAGTGTCTATCTTGTATGTGTTAAGTAATCTCTTGCATGGCCTTTCAAAGGAACTCATCATTTTTGCATGTGTTGGCTACATTTCAGTGGTTATTTAGGCATATTTTGACATGTTTTATTCACTATTTTTGGCTAGTTTGATGAGTTCTCATACGCTTCATATGCATGCCATGTAAACCATGCTTGCTAGCCAATGTTGCATGTTGTTTTAGCCCATCATGTTAGCAGTTTTTGGCCTTGCTTTAAACTAGTAATATGCATGTTTTGGGACTGCCTTGGCTCTGTCTTTGTGCTTCATAGTCAAATAATGCTTGCTTTGCATGGTTATGGTTCAATACATGTGCCTAGTTTTGAGTTTCGGGGCCTATAGCATGCATTGTATGACATATTTGCATGATTTGGGACCTTTTAGCATCATGTTTCAGTGCTGAAATTTACATGTTTGAATGCCATGCTTCATTCTTGCCATGCCTTGTTAGAGTTGCATGTTGTGCCTTAGGTTCGGTCCTCGGTTTGCGTGCATGTATGCACGCATTTCGGTTGTCTCATTTTCATCTTATGGCCGCTGATGTGAGTATGGCTGAGGTCTACTCATATTGGTGTAAGCCCATATTGCATTGTGTATGCCATCTTAGTCCATAGCATTGTGCATGCTAGGTTGTATGTTAGAGCATTGTGTATGCCATGTTATATCGAGCATTGTGTATGCCAGTTCATAGCATTGCGTATGCTAGGTTATATGATTAGTCGCATTCATGCATGTCATGCATATTGCATCCTGTTTGGGATAGGAGTTAGCCCAAGCACGGGAAACGAGGGAAGTTTTGTACTCCGGGTGACGGAACGTGTCTCAATTCCCAGTCAACGACACTCTGGATCAACCATGATGGAGTCTCGGCCTTGTTGTGTTTTCATGAGCATTCATTTCATATTGAGTCGTGCAATTCGACTCCTCGGCCATCATGCATCGAGGTTCGTGATTGATGGCACGAGGATCGAGGCAAGCATACATATGTGAAAATACATTGCCATGCCCCTTTCTTGCTCTCTATTGTAGCAAATCAGAAACCGGCAGTCTTTTAGAGCTTCGTGCAGTATTCCGGGCTTAATTGTAAACAGAGGCTAATCGGGGCATCGCAATGGATTTCTGCGCAAAGCAACTCAAGCATGCATCATCCATCATCCGGAGCAGAGCTGAGGCAGTCCATAGGCTTGCATGCTAATTTACCGCTTTCCTAGATTAATTTGTTAATTAATTAGGGTTTTGTACTTATTCAGACTGTATTATTTATTTGGGACTGTATATTATTTATTCGGACCCTCTGAGCGAGGGCAATGTTGTAATAAGTGTGCGTGCGTGTGATGTATGTTTTCCAACCCCACGTCTTTCTCCCTTTTATTTACCAGCTTATGATGGTTAGATTAAGGCATGTTTCAATTAGCATACAGTATAATAGCATGTTTGCATTCATTCATCTGTCTTGCATGCACCGGGCTCGGCGCATCATATTAACTGCATTGTATTTCAATTCCGAGTTAAATACTTGTTAGTTGTAGCATTTCACATGCCATCTTTAGAATATCCGGGCCTATCTTAGTTGCATTTTGCATGTGTTGCATTAGGCATTTCTGTATAGTTAGGATCATGCATTGATTTCTAATTAGCTTCTTTCTTTGGCTTGGAGTACTCGGTAAGTGGTTATGCTTTAGCATCCTTGCATGCGTGTGAGTGACTGCCATGATAGCATGCTTACCATGAGGTTATGTGCTTATGTGATATAACTGCCTGAATGCCTGTGGGTGAAGGTTGGGTTATTTGGATTGGAACAATTCATCGACTGCGAGTTTTAAACCCACTAGATAGTGGCAAAACCATGTTTTCTAAGCCCACCCGAGGGTGGCAAAATCTACATTTTAAGCCTACTTGCGAGTAGCAAACCATCTTTAAAAAACGAACATGAAATGTTTTGTTCCAATTCAGGCGATTCAGTCTATACTTGTATGTTGCGCGCATCACATAGTAAATCTAGGCTAATAACCGGAATAAGAACGCATAACGTTTTCAAAACTAGATATCATGGTTAGTAGAGGCCGATCTTTGATCGGGCGAGCGGGGGTGCTCACGAAATGACCTTCCCCAATCGTACCCAAGTTCCTGAGCCGAGGCAACTTTGGTGATGACGGACACGTGGCCTTAGGCAACGAGTCAGGGTTTCCTAAATTTCCCAAAATAAAACATTTAGGTGGCGACTCTGTATCTGGCAAAGCAGTCCATGTTTGGCACTTCTTTCAAAAAAATCTGTTTTCAAAAACGATTTGCCGGATTTGGACTCTTTGATGATTCATCGGTCTTGCGTTACACTCTGCGAGATTAGATACAGGACCGTGATATTGAGTCCTGAACTGTAGTGAGCCCAATATGAACAGAACGGGACTCATCCTCCCGGAGCGTTCGGGGACGTCTACAGGGTCTCACTTTAATTTCGAATTAAAGTTGCCGAAATCCATTATTTTTCGACAATAAAATTAGTAATATCATTAAAACAAATAATTTATATAATGTAAGAGAGATGTCTCTGTAATCTTTACAATTTACGAGTGAGAAAAAAAAAGAGTAAGATTTTATATTGTGTTACTTACATATATAATATATATTCAATATGATCTAATGGTATAAATTACTTTAATATCATTCAATGGCTAATAATTTATACATATATTTAATATTTTTATGTATTTATATATAATTCGGATTTCTGGTTGTTTGATATTTTTGTCAAAACCCGTCCAAATTTAATTTAATATTCTGAATTTTTGCCTAAACTCGTAACAAATTCAAAAATATTTTTTCTAAACCCTAAAAAAATTTGGCCCGCCACCCAAGCTGCTCTCCTAATTTCTACCATTATTGATTTGGATCTATTTCCGGAAAAAAAAAAAAAAATAAAATAAAATAAAAAATAACTCGAGGGATTAAATGGACGAGGTTGGTAGTTTGGAGATAGAATAAAAAAAAATGATAATAATTTGAGAAAAAAGTCGAATTAAGATGTAATAATATTATGAATTTAAACTTAATTATCCAAAAATTATTCTCAATTATATAAATTTATTCTACATATAAATTTTACACTACACAAATTTATTCTCTACTATACAACCAACTACCTAATCTGACCCCATAGCCTTATACCTAACGGCTAAGAAAATTCATAAAAAGTGTGGGCATTCAACATTACCCAGAGAAATGTTATAAATTACTGAAAGAACATTAACTACATAAAATAATTTTAATGATGCATATCATATGGGAATGATGGATCTAGGGGGCGGTGGGTGCAGTGGCACTCCTAAAAATTTTTAAAATGATATATATTATACTAATAATTAATAAGATAATTTCAATTAAAGTATTTCACACTCTCAAAATTATAAAGATTTAGGGCTTGTTTGGGAAGACTAAATAAGTGCACTTTTTATCTTTTTGGACTAAAAAATTGAGGTTGAAAATATGGATGTTTGGGTTAACTTTTTGACTTTTTATGGAAAAATGTGTAATAAAAAATTGTAAAAATTGGTTTGTAGAGTAAAATTTGAATTGGGAGTTGTGCAGCCGTAATGGTTGACTTTTGGTGAATAGTGTTAACTTTTTAACTTTTTAAGTAACTTTTTGGCTTTTTGGATTATTTGGGGTATCCCAAACTTACTCCTCAAATTATTTACTTTACAAACTTTTAAAAATTGTTTCTAAATCGAGTTTTATCAAATATTAATCTATTTTATTTGTTGTTTGTGTTATTTGTTATATTTATGTATTGTTTAGAGTTACTTATATTCTTCTATTTATTCTTATTTGTTGTTATTCTTGTTTTTTTTGTTCATATGTCATTTAGGTTTGTTTTTTTGTTCTATAAATCACACTTTAATTTGCTTATACATCTTATTTTGCATTTATTATTTTTTGTAAGAATTTTTTTAAGGTCCCTGATATTAAAATTTTATAAGATAAATGACATATAATATTTTTATTGTAGTTAAGGTCCCTCAATATTTTCATAAATAAAATTTGACTCAAAGAAAATTTGCCCCGACTCAGAGAAATTTCAATTTTTACAGAGAAATTTTTTTGATTTCATAGAGAAATTTCGAAATTTCTATAAGTCGGGGCCAAGATTTCTCGGTCAAAATTTCTCTTAGTCAATTTTTTTTTTGTGAAAATGTTAAAGCACCTTAGCTAATAAAAAAAAAAAAAAAAAACATCTTAGACCTCTACTACTACACAAAATTGGAGAGGGATGTTTCACTAATTTTTCCTATTTTTTGTTCATTATTTCGAAATACGAATATTATCTACGTTCAACATGGCATTCTTAAAAACAATTTCATAAAATTTAACACCACTTATTGAAATGAATTATTATTTTACTCATAAAAATATATATTATCCACTTTTTAGTGCTACTTTAAATCAAAACTTAAAATTTAATAATAAATTTTTTCGATAAAAAATTATATGTGTTTTTGTACTCCTAGGGCATGTTTGTTTGGACCGACTGGATAATAAGGAATTGGAATCCACCGGACTGTTAATCCTGGGATACATTGTCCCTAGACTATTTGGTTGGACTGGATTTGTATTCCATATTTGTTCAGTCATGGCATTAGATGCCAAGAAATGACTATTTGGTTAGATAGGATATGAATCCTATGTTTGTTTGGGATATTATGGAGAAGGATAAATGTTCAAATGACTATTTTACCTTTTTCAATTATTTACTAAATAATAGCAATATTAAACATATCTTTAATATTTTAATTATTTTTAACTAGATTAAATAAAAATTTATTTTATTTTACTTTTTACACTATTAAATAAATTTTTTTTTAATTAAATAAATAAAATATCAATAAAAATCTATGTTATTTTTTAATTAAAATTTTAAGTAAATTTATTTTAAAAAATAATAATAATTAAATAATGAAATTAAATGAAAAATCTATTAAAATTTAAATAATGAAATTAAATAAAATATAAAAAAATTTTAAAATAAAACATCAATAAAATATCTATAAAAAATTAAATAAATAAAACGTCAATAAAAATTAAATAAAATTATTTTATTTTTAAATTGAGACATTTAAATTTTATTGAATTTTACTAAATATAATACATAATTAAATAGTAGAGGGTCAAAATGATCATTTCACCACCTAATCCTATATCTCCCATTATCCCTCCATTTGTGTCCCCCCATGGAACACAATAGTCCAATGGATTTGGGACTAATAATCCGACGCAAAAATTTTGAACCAAACAACAGATTATTAGTCCGAATAGACTAATAGTCCAATCTCACCCCTCAATCCCTCAAAACAAGCATCACCCCAAAATTTAAATGTTGGATCCATCACTATCAAATGGTGAAATTCATCATAAAAGATATAGCTTCACTTATATTATTTTACTTATATTTTATGTATGATTCTATGATAAATTTAGTGTTCATAGATTTATTGAAATCAATTTTGTTGTTATCGATTGTGTGTTGCTTCTGGATTAAAGTGAAAATTTGGAACTAATTAATAGTAACACTTTTCATGGTTGAAGGATAGTTAATTATAAATAAGATTTCTTAGACCTTATTTAGAAATTAACTATTTTAGTAGGGTGTTTTTATTTTTTATGAAAAAAATAAATAGAGCAGTAGAGAAAGTGATATAGGGGTGTTTCGAGAAGATGGTAAAAAGCTGACTTTTGACTTTTTACCAAGCTTTTTGACTTTTTTGAAAAGTGATTTGGGAAGTTGGTAAAAAATTACTTTTTTACTTTTTTATTTATGGTGTCACATCATATTGAAAAATCTAGAAATCCCCTAGATATTGATTTATGACTATGTATCAATTTTAAACAGTAAATAATAATCCCAATCAAACAATCAAGACAAATCGACACAATGATTTTATGTGGAAAAACCACAATTGGAGCGCCTCCAATTGTGACAAAAAAATCACGGACAAAAATCACAAAACAATCCACCAAAAAGACATAAAGGGATTACACAAGTATACTCTCAATTACCTAGCGAATCCACGCCCAAATTGAACCAACCCCCTATGTGCCTCGTCCAGCCCCGTCTTCACCTTGGAATTCTCTTGCCCAACGTTGAATCCACAACGCCGATGTCGAATCACGACGATGAGCCACTCCAGAATCCACCAAAGTTTCAGGTTCAAATTCTTCATAATCCACCGAAGAACAACTCTGTCTTTTGTATAGAATAAACAGACAATCCTTTGATGTATACTTCTTAAACCATGAGTTGAGTACTCAATTAAACATAAAAGAAACTAGCAAAATAGCCCTAGATATAAACCCTAATATTCAAGAAGAAGATCTGGAAGCGTAATCCTAAAATCTGACTGAAATACGTATTTATAGAAAACTGTCCCGCGATCTCCGCTCGAGTGTCGGAATGGCCGCTTGAGCGGCTTGACGCTCGAGCATGAAAAGTTCCGCTCGAGCGGGAAAAAACATCTCCTAGTATTTTTGCAGACGATCAAACTTCTGGAACCAAGGATTCTCCGCTCGAGTGGACAAGTAACTTCGAAGGCAATTTTGCATTTTGCTTCGGGGGCGCTGCCCCTAGACCCTCGCGAGCTGACCGGGCAGCTCAATCCCTATCATAGTCAGCGAAATGGCAAACATTAAGAATTATCTTCTGAAACTTTTCTGAAAGGCACAATTCGGGTTGGATTCACATCTAAGTACTCATAACCTCACTGAAATAAAAAGAGCGAATAAAAGTACAACTGAAAAGAGTTTTGTCAAACGGGATTGTCAAGAATAAAAACCTAACAATCTCTTCCTTTGGCAATGCCGTGACAAAACATACCTAACAAATAAAATCCTAATCACCCTAACCCATTACAACCAACAAAAACAAACTTCTTTCTCAAGGTCATGATTTGCAAAACAGCTATTAGTGCCACAATCTCCAAAACAACTATTAGTGCCACAAGAGTATATGAAAAAGCAATAGACATATGACAAGATTATCTTGAAGCATGAGATGGAAAACGTGAATAGATGCGACTTGGAGATTTTAAGAACAAGTAGCATGAAAACATGAAACTAAGACACATGAAAAAACAACTTTATCCCCCTTTTTGTCACGAATTGACAAAGAAAGTTCAAACAACGAAAGCAAGATAAAAAACCACACAAGTAGGGACAACATGATAGAAAAATTAATAACCCGCGAGAAGTAAGCAATAAACAAGTAGTGGATAGCAACACACAAACCAACTAATGCCAAACTCCCTTACCAAACCAATCCAAAATGAACCAAACCCCCCCTCACTAATAGTAACCACAAACACTGAAAACAATGAACAAGAAGAAAATAACAAAAATAATATGGTGGAGCAAGCAAGAAATTTCATATTTGTACCTTAAAACACACAAGATTATCCAAGAAGCATAATTACTTGAAAACACAATGTGCAGAGCCTCTAGAAGATTCTTCATAAAAGAAAGTGATGTATTATGTGAAAAGCATAGATCCCATAATAAAAGTGTGTGTGTGACTCTTGAAGTTCGACAAACACAAGATTCAAATCCTAGTAGTGATCATATAGCTGGACCTCCGGCAAGAGAATCTAAGGACAACTACGAAAAGTCAAACCACTAGGAATCAAGGGGTATTTGGTAAGTAAAAGCGGAGGCTTCCCCTTAATCAATGAATCCTATTTGTTTTTCTTTTGCACGTCTTTTTCTTTTCTTTTTTTTGCACATTTTTTCTTTTCTTTTCTTTTGCACATTTTTTTTTCTTTCTTTTGCACACTCATTGGCAACTGACGTGCTGAAGAGTATGGAAACTGAACCAGAGAAGTATGGATATAATAAGTATGGCTTGGTTGGTGACTCTGAGATAGCCTTTTCCTCATGTCTGGACTACAAAGAACAAAGGGGAAAGCCGTAGAGATGCAAAAAGATGAAAGGTGGTTAAAAGACTCAACATCACCCACGATATGCTAGGATAGGTCAATTCCTCTAGAAAAACAAAAGATACAATGCCAGAAGTCCATAAAGAAAAAAGATTACTAAGGCGGAAGACTCCAATATTTGCTAATTCAAGAGTGTGTACAGAATGAGACATACTAATCAAAGAACACACACTCCGAAATGAGTAATGATCACAGAAAGCACACACATATTCACATGTAATGGATATTCTCATAAATTCCAGTATGCCACAAGAACTTCTCAACAATTTCAAGCTTGCAAAACCATACTACGAAAATCTTTTTGAATTTTTTTTTTCTTTTTTTTTTCTTTCAAAAATAAAGCAAAACAAAAATTGAACAAGCACACACTAAATGATATCACACATTACATGACCCAAAAAGAAAGAAAACACATAGAAACCCAAAAACTAAAACGAATAAACAAATTAACACAAGTCAAGTTTTCTTACCCAAACCACTTTAGTATGAACAAAGTTGTGAGAATGGAGGTTCTTGGATGGTGTCTTGACGTTGTGGTTTCCTTCCCCTTCAATGAGGACCCGTCTTGGCATGGTTTTTAACTTCCTATTCCTAGGTCTAGGAAAACACAACCTCTGTTCATGTTTGGTCTCAAACAAATCCAAATAACGAGGTCTAATATGACCTTTAACCTCATTACCACCAATGAAGTGTCTCCTGCCCCACGAGATGTTGGAATTTCTTCCATCTCTATGAGACACTCTCCCATGCAATTCATAACAATGAGGGCGAATATGACCATACATATCACAATGATGATAAATAAAAACATGGTGTACAGGGTGTACCTTCTTTTTTTTTACCTTACCAACTTTAGGAAGATTTAGAAGTCTTTCCTCTCGTTGAATCTTGTGCTCCCCCTACCCTTGAGTTCTTGTATCAAGAGATGTGGATGCATTCTGTTTTTGCTCTTTGTTATCACCAAAGCCAATGCCACTCTTGTCACAACACATTTGTTGAGACCCAATGATATTGTCCAAAGTCTGTGATCCTTTGTTCCAAAGACCAATGGTAGCCATAACACACTTGAGCTCTTCCTCTTTCTTGATGATTAGCTCTTCTAAGGCACCTTGAGACATCTCGAGAGTTTTATTCTTTTCTTCATATGTTGCATAGATTTGTTGTAGCTCATTCCTCTCCTTCTCACAAGTCAAGAGTTTTGCACAAAAAGCTTGTCGATCATTAGATATTTTGATGGCATTAATCCTAGCCTCGAAAATCTCCTCCTTTAATTTGACATTCTCACTTTCACATGCTTTGAGTTTCATAGTGAGTTTGTCATTCAATTTGGATAAGTTAAGAGATTCTTTATACAATTTTTCATAAGCTTGCTCAAGCTCTTCATCATCACTACCTGAGGATTCATCATCAGTGTCATTCTCAGCCGGCCTTTGTGGATACTCTATTTGTCCTTCAGTTTTGGAAGCCGCCATGAAAGTAAGGGATTGTTTATGTCCCTCTTCGCCTTGATCATCGTTATCACTTTCATCTTTATCAGATTCTGATTCATCATCCCAAGTGATAGCGAGGGCTTTCTTCTTCCTCAAACGAGTGGGGCATTCTTGAGCAAAGTGGCCAAATCCTTGGCATTCATAACATTGGACTCTTTCAAAGTTCCCTTGTATCTTTCATTTCTCCTTCTTTGCTATAAAATTAATTTTGAGTTTATCTTTGCCTTTGGATTTATGAGTATGAGTAGATTCCAAAAGATTAAGATTCTTTTTCAGAAAAGATTTTTTAAATTGTTTTATAAAAGCATCCGTAATCTTGGAATCTATCTCACAATCCTCATCAGAATCCACTCCAACTCTATGAGCACTACTAAAATCAATAGCATCTTTTTGTTTCTTTTTAAAATTCCTATGTGCCTTATAAGTTTGGAGATTTCCAACCAAATGATCTAACTTGAGGTTGTCAACATCTTGAGTCTCCTCAATAGCCGTAACTTTTGGTTCGAACCGATTAGGCAAGAACCTCAAAATTTTTCCTACAATCTTGGATTCCGGTATTTTTTCACCTAAATTGAAGCTGGAATTTACAATGTCACTCAATTTCGTATAAAATTCATCAAAGGTCTCACTATCTTTCATTGAAAGGTTTTCGAAACTAGACATGAGCCTTTGAAATTTTGAGCGTTTAACAGAATGAGTGCCCTCATGAATAGTTTGTAAGATATCCTAAGCCTCTTTTGCGACTTCACAATTGCAAATACGACTAAACTCTTTAGGTGTGACAGCGCAAAAGAGAGAATTGATAGCTTTATTATTCCAGTTACTATTTTGGTAATCAATTGTGTCCCACTTATCAATTGGTTTGGGGAAAGAAACTCCATCAATGGTAATCGTTGGTTCGGTCCACCCATACATGACAGATTGTCAAGCTTTTTCATCAATAGATTTTAAAAACGATCTTATCCGTGCTTTCCAAAAAGAATAATTGGTTCCGTCAAGTAAGGGTGGTCGAACCGTAGAATTTCTCTCACGAATTGAATCCATTATCATAAATCAAACAAGATCTCACTCTAATCGTTTTTTTTTTAAAAAAAAAAAAAAATAGAGCGGTCTGCTCTGATACTAATTGAAAAATCTAGAAATCCCCTAGTTATTGATTTGTGACAATATATCAATTTTAAGCAGTAAATAACAAACCCAATCAAACAATCAAGACAAATCGACACAATGATTTTACGTGAAAAAATCACAATTGGAGCGCCTCCAATTGTGATAAAAAAACCATGGGCAAAAGCCACAAAACAATCCACTAAAAAGACATAAAGGGATTACACAAGTATACTCTCAATTACCTAACGAATCTACGCCCAAATTAAACCAACTCCTATGTGCCTCTTCCAGCCCCGTCTTCACCTTGGAATTCTCTTGCCCAACGTTGAATCCACAACGCCGATGTCGAATCACGACGATGAGCCACTCCAGAATCCACTAAAGCTTCAGGCTCGAATTCTTCAGAATCCACTGAATAACAACTCTCTCTTTTGTGTAGAATAAACAAACAATCCTTTGATGTATACTTCTTAAACCATGAGTTGAGTACTCAATTAAACATAAAAGAAACTAGCAAAACAGTCCTAGATATAAACCCCAATATCCAAAAAGAAGATCTGGAAGCGTAATTTTAAAATTTGACTAAAATACGTATTTATAGAAAACTGTCCCGCGATCTCCGCTCGAGCGCCAAAATGGTCGCTCGAGCGAGCCTGATGCTCGAGCGTGAAAAATGACGCTCGAACGAGAAAAAAACATCTCCCAATATTTTTGTCGACTATCAAACTTCTGGAACCAAGGATTCTCCGTTCGAGCGGGGGAATGTTCGCTTGAGCGGACGAGTAACTTCGAAGGCAATTTTGCATTTTGCTTCGGGGGCGCTGTTCCTCAATCCCGCCAAGGGACGCTGCCCCCTGGACCCCCGTGAGCTAACCGGGCAGCTCGATCCCCGTCAAAGTCAGCGAAGTGGCAAACATGAAAGAATTATCTTCTGAAACTTCTCTGCAAGGCACAATTCGAGTTGGATTTATATCTAAGTACTCATAACCTCACTGAAATAAAAGAGCAAATAAAAGTACAACTGAAAGGAGTTTTGTCAAACGGGATTGCCAAGATTAAAAACCTAACACATCACATTAAAATGACCAAAATACCCCTACCAAACTTAGAAAATTTACTTTTTGACCCATGTGGTTGTTTGAACAATTACGTCATTTCATGGAGGGCAATTACGTAATTTTACCACCTATGTTTTTGTCCCTTCTCAAATTAGCCTGCTTGCTTTTTTATGCTGCTAGTGGCTCTTTTGGAATGCTGCAAAACGCAGCTTCTTGCTCTCTTCCCAAATGGCCACATAACAACTTATAGTGACTTTTGATTTTTTGGCTAAAAATCAAAGTCTCCAAACGCGGCCTAAAGAAAAATTATTAGGAAACTGAAAAAAAAAAAAAAAAGGTCTCGAATTGAACACAGAGAGAAGTTAATTGTTGAATAATCCGTACGGGCAGTGCACGAATGATTGGTTGTACACAAACATAATTAAGAGCTTCGTTGAAGAATCTTACATTAAACTATGTATGCAATTTTAATGGAGATATATATACAATATAGTGAAATTTCATGGTCATACTTGCTGTTACATGTTCCCTCCACCAAACCGACCCCATTAATTGAGGGCAAGCGAGAGAGAAAGAGGCAGCCGCATGTGAAAAGGAAAAAGAGTAAGACCCCAAGCGGGGTGACTCCCACCCTCCCCTATTGTTTTTTGATTGGTTTAATTTATTTATTTATTTATTTATTTATTTTTAAGTCTTGGACTCATAGCCCCCACGTGGAAGTGGGGGTGCTGGGGTCACCCCACTGCTGTGCAAATTTTTTTTATTTTTTTAAGAATAATTTATCCCTGTCAAAATTAAAATTTAGAGAAAATAAAATTACACTACAATAAATTAAAATTTTAAAAACAAAAATTTAACAATAAAATTACTTTTATGAACAAAATATTTTTATTATTAAAAGTGTTATTGTTGTATTTTAAATAAATTACATTGCGCCTTTTATGTTTGGTCACTTTTTCATTTTAGTCCTTAAAGTGTTATTTTTTTTTTTTCACTTTAGCCCTTTATATATATATATATATATATTAGTTTACTCCTAAAGCTAACTTGTGTTAAAAATTAAACAAAAAATGACACATTTGACAGTCACGTGACTTAAATTTTTTTATTATATATAACTCATATATCTAACATAAACTCAAACCCCAATATATTAATTTATTTTTATATTATGTGACAGTTATCGTGGCATTTTCTGTTTAATTTTGAATAAAAGTTAGTTTTAGGAGGAAATTGAAAAAAACAAAAATGAAACATGAAGGGCCAAAGTGAGAAAAACAAACATGAAGGATCAAAATGGGAGTGACCAAACATAAATGGGATAAAGTGTAATTTACCCTTATATTTTTAGCAATGAAATTGAATATTAGTGATGAAAAACTATCTGTATGGGATCAAATTTTTTGTTTTAAAAAATAATTTTTTTGGGGATCAAATTATATTATTCTTAAAAGATAGATTTATTAGCGACATTTTTAAAATGAAAATTTTATTTTTAACTTCTCATCAAAAGTTTTTAGTACCGTTTTTTCCTTTTTCTTTTTTGTTGTTTTTTTTAATCAAAGTTTTTAGTAGTTTAAGGAGATAAGAAAAATAATTTTTTCGAAGACTTCCAACGTCATTTTCTGACCAAAGATCCCCAACACTAATAGTTTATTATGGTATCTTTGCAATGATTTAAAAAAATTTAAAATGCAATAACTTTTTATTTATATATCCATTTTTTATAAAATTTATATTTTTCAAATCATCTCATTAAGATCTATCAAACAAAATTCATGATGAATATGAAATCAATAATAACAAAATAAAATTTCACTGACCCAAGTTAGAAAATTTTCACTAAAATCAGTTAAATATCAATGTAATTGACTTTAAGTTTTACTGAAAAAGTTGCTTATTTTCTCTCAGAAAAATTTGAAAATTACTCAGAAATTTCTGAATTGTTTATTTGCTCTCAAAGAAATTTCAGAAATTGAACAATTGAGTAGTCGGTGAAATTTATTTGACTTTTAGTCATAAAACTAAGTGAAAATTTATTTATTTTTTCAAAATTTCGTATTTATCATAAATCTTGTTTGATAGATCTTGACGAGACGATTCCAAAAATATATATTTTACAAAATATGGAGTTTCAGATAAAAAATTATCAAATTTTAAAGTTTTGAAATGCACTTCAAAATACATGTCTACCATGAAGAGAGAAGGTGTTGGAATTTCATAGTACTAATTGTTAAAAGGGTATTCTTGACATTTATGTTGAAATTTGTTCTTATCTTCCTGAAATTTCAAATCTTAGGGACTTTAACTACCAAATAAATTGTGGTTGTCCTTAAACTCTTATACAAATATGTAGAGAGATCACTTATAATTTTTCCTTTTTTGGATTGTCACTAAAAATTATTTTTTTTGACTTTTCAAGACTACTTTATAGCTACTATTCTCGCAAGAATTGAAATTTGTCTTCTAATATTTTTTGTAACAAAATTTTTATTTCTGAAAGCAAAAAAGTTTGGTTTGTAAAACTCTTTTTTTTTTTTTGAATGGCAAACAAAAGACTATATTAATATATAAAAATAGTACAAGGTACCAAACAACAACATCATTTGCTAGCATCCCCAAAGTTGGTGAGAAACCAACCAAAAAAGCAAAACAAACACCTCAATACAAAGCCCACAGCACAACATAACAAAACAGAAACCAAGAGCACAGAGCTGCAAACAGAACATGTCACGCCCCAAACTCGTCCCTAAAAGTTTGGGCATGACCTAATCAGAAACGGACACTTAACCTGATATACATAACATATGGGGCCTGAA
The DNA here is from genome assembly GCA_036172215.1 of Camellia granthamiana. Classification (NCBI taxonomy): domain Eukaryota; kingdom Viridiplantae; phylum Streptophyta; class Magnoliopsida; order Ericales; family Theaceae; genus Camellia; species Camellia granthamiana. The sequence continues at coordinate 135,698,245 of CM069907.1, read as the reverse complement.
CGGAAGCATTAAATATTATAATTTAACAAAAAAAATAACAGAACTCCATCCATTGAGCGACCCTTACCATGCCAGGATCACAAACAGAACATAAGGCAGATAAACTTACAATGATGTGCATTAGAGAATTTAGCTATGTACACATGCATACATAGACCCAGCCCTCCAGATTGGGCGTATAACAAAAACATTGAAAGGTAAAAGGATTAAATACACTTCAACCTTAGATAGACAATCAGGGTACAAAACCAAAAGCTTAGCAAAACTCTATAAAACGAGCTGCTTCCATTTAAGTGCCTGGACATTTTAAGGTTGACAAAAGAGGAACGGACGCCATGGGTTAAGACTGACCTCCAGGTGGAGTGCCTACAGAAACAGACATAACATAAAGTGAGCCAAGCTCAGTGAACAGTAGTATGTAAACAATATAATTACAATGTACATATATATAAGTGCAGAGAACATATAGTTAATTTTATCCTGTAATTATTTTCAGAATGGCCTTAGGCCTAAACTTAAACAGAATGGTTTTCAGCCCTTAAACAGAACGGCATTAAGTCCTTAAACAGAACGGCATTAAGCCCTTTTCACGCATGTATGAACTCAAGAGGTGGCTCGCACGGATTCTAGAGGTGATTCGCATGGCAGCACTTAGTTCCGTGCAGCACTTTGTTTCATACTAACAGATCGTACAGAATGGCCATAGGCCTCATAACTTTCACAGAACCGCCATAGGCCTCATAACTTTCACATCGGCTTTAAGCCCAGTTCACATATGTATGGACTCAAGAGGTGGCTCGTACGGATTCTAGAGGTGGCTCGCATTGCAGCACTTAGTTCCATACAACACTTTGTTCCATACCAGAAATCATTAGGTCTTAAAGACTGATCAAATCAAATCATGCCATAACATAGCATAAACGAAACAGATAAACAGAAACAACTTCATACATATTCTTAATTATGCTTGAATCATAAACAGAAATTAGAGTTCATGCTTGATTATACATGGTACATCCAATAGCGCTAACAAATCAATATAGAGCGTATATGTTAGTTCCATAATGGAACCTTCGGTACTAGGAACTGGTAACATACTTGAACCACGGTATTATTACTCCTAGGCAAGGGCCTTGTGCTAAGGGTGTCGTGGATACTTTTACATATATGGACAATCATTCATTAATTCAAAACATAACATATCAGAAAATAAAGCATTTCTCGTTATATCATGTCATTACAGTACACTTAACAAAGACAGAATAGTTTACATCATAATGTGAGTTACATGACAATGTCATTGATGTTTAATTCTGTCTTCAGGTTGAGTCATTCGTAATTCAATCCGATGTTTATCATAATTCTTAGCAGTTATTAATGTAGAAAATATTCCGTGGTTGGATCTAATTATTCATTCTGATAATCCATTCTGGGTAGATATCTATATCATAAAACATATATTGAACCAAATAAACTGTAGAAGTTCATAATAGGTCATTCAGAACATCATGTTCCCGTTCAAAATATCATGTTCCCATTAAGTGGGATTTACATTCATAATTCCTTCCCGTCAACTAATCGCGTAGTGTTAATATTCATATGTAATTCTTGTGCAGAATTCATAGGTAATTTATAGGTTATAGCACATTAATGATAATCATTAACCGTAACCGGAATACTGAGTAGGTTTAGAGTCATATCGATGTACGCCAAAATCTTTTAACGTTCACATAACTTCACACCGCTTTCCAATCAACATAATGTTAACGTAACGTAACTACTTGTGAGGAGCAGAGCATTGATAATAAGAATTATTAACGGTAAAGAAATGTGCGATTATAGCACTACTACTCACAGTGCCATAGCGGAGCGCTTGCCCTCCCGGGTTATGACCTACACATGTGCATAACGTATACATTAGTTCCTTTTTTCTTTCTTTCATTATTTCCTGCATCATTTACTTCGAATGAATTTACAGGCATCTTAGGGACATCAAACACATATTTCAAAAATACTCGAGGGTTAAGCACGCAAAACGGAGCGAACAAAATTTTACAGCTTGGGCCGCACGTGCGGCAAGGCTTCCCGCACGTGCGGCAGTGATCCCCGCTCGTGCGGCGATTCTGGGTAAAATGCAGTCCGAAATCCAGCAAAACCCAATTTTTGGAGAGCACTTGCAAGGCTCAAATGGATCCATTAATTACAAGATTATAATCCAAAAATCATGTTAATAAACACATAACAATCTAACTAAGAATGAGATCTTTAACCTTTAAACTCCCAAACACAACTTAATGCCATAATATTCCATATTTACACTCACACACTCATACATACATATAGCCATTGTTCATAAGGATGAATTCAAGCTTGGTAATCAAGGGAAAAGGATGTATCTTCCCACTAGATAACTTAAGTTGAATCAAAATAAATAGATGGCAAAATTATCATACTAATTCTTCAACACATACACACACAACTTCCATCACAACTCTAAGTCACACAACACCAAGGGATTCCTACTCTAAAGCAAGAAAAGGAATAGAATTAGGTGGGTTAAACTCACCTTGAACCTTAATCTCTAGATAACTTATCAATTTCCCAAATTTTCTTCCTTGTTGAACTTCTTTTCTCCCTTTCAAGCCCTTCTCTTCTCTAATTTTCTTCTCATGGGATATTTTTAGTAATGGCTCTCTAAGTCAAAGGATTAGAGAATATGGACATATATATATATATTAAAGGTGACTAAGGACAAAGATTAATCAGTTTAATCATTCCAAATTGAAATTTCACAAAAAATCATATTATGACTTAAAAATTATGCTAATCCCAAATACAAAATCAATTTCAGATTATCAAGCCTCTACGGCTCTTAATTTCTGATCCAAACACCGTAATTGTGACAGATATTTTTCTTATCATACAGATATACATCCATAATCATAGGGTTCACTTAATGAAACTTAATTTCACATAAAATTTCACAGTAAGCATTTAAATACTCAGAATAAGGAACTGAAAATATACCAGAAACAGATACGAGAATCGGGTTATTACAGAACAAATACCAATCCCACAGAGCTGCAAACCCACAGGCCCACAGAGCTACAAACAAACTCAAATATGCGAACAAACTCAGCCACCAAATCCACATAGCTGCAAACAGAACAGATACAAAGCCAGACCATAAACACCTGCTGCTGCACACCAGGAGACATGGTTGTCATTGTAAATTGCAACGAACCCTACCACTTAAACAAACTCTAATCTGCCAGATGTTGTAGATAAAGTCATTAATAGTAAACTGACAATCCTTGCAAGAAGCTTTCAGCCAAATAGCTAATCTAATAATAATTGTCTCCTGCAACTCCTCCATATCTGGTGTAAACGTCCCCGAACGCCCCGGGAGGATGAGTCTCATTCTGTTCATTTTGGGCTCACTACAGTTCGAACTCCAATTGTCACAATTCTTAGTCTGAACCAAAGAGTCCAAATCCGGCAAATCGTTTTGAGAAAATAGATTTTTGAAAGAAGTGCCAAACATGGACTACTTTGTCAGATACAGAGTCGCCACCTAAATGTTTTATTTTGGGAAATTTAGGAAACCCTGACTCGTTGCCTAAGGCCACGTGTCCGTCATCACCAAAGTTGCCTCGGCTCGGGAACTTGGGTACGATTGGGGAAGGTCACTTCGTGAGCACCCCCGCTCGCCCGATCAAAGATCGGCCTCTACTAACTATGATATCCAGTTTTGAAAACATTATGCGTTTTTATTCCGGTTATTAGCCTAGATTTACTATGTGATGCGCACAGCATACAAGTATAAACTGGGTCGCCTGAATTGGAACAAAACATTTCCTATTTATTTTTGAAAGTGGTGTGCTACTCGCAAGTAGGCTTAAAATGCAGATTTTTCCACCCTCGGGTGGGCTTAGAAAACATGATTTTGCCACTATCTAGTGGGCTTAAAACTCACAGTGAATGAATTGTTCCAATCCAAATAACCCAACCTTCACCCACAGGCATTCAGACAGTTATATCACATAAGCACATAGCCTCATGGTAAGCATGCTATCATGGCAGTCACTCACACGCATGCAAGGATGCTAAAGCATAAAAACTTACCGAGTACTCCCAGCCAAAACAGAAGCTATGTTAGAAATCCATGCATGATCCTAACTATATAGAAATGCCTAATGCAACACATGCAATAATGCAACTATAGCAGGCTCGGCTATTCTAAACATGGCATATGAAATGCTACAGCTAACATGTATTCAACTCGGAATTGAAATACAATGCAGTGAGTATGATGCGCCGAGCTCGGTGCATGCAAAACAGATGAATGAATGCAAACATGCTATCATACTGTATGCTAATTGAAACATGCCCTAATCTAACCATCATAAGCTGGTAAATAAAAGGGAGAAAGACGTGGGGTTGGAAGACATACATTACACGCACGCACGCACACTTATTACAACATTGCCCTCGCTCGGAGGGTCCGAATAAATAATATACAGTCCCAAATAAATAATACAGTCCGAATAAGTACAAAACCCTAATTAATTAACAAATTAATCTAGGAAAGCAGTAGATTAGCATGCAAGCCTATGGACTACCTCAGCTCTGCTCCGGATGATGGATGATGCATGCTTGAGTTGCCTTGCGCGGAAATCTATTGCGATGCCCCAATTAGCCTCTGTTTATAATTAAACCTGGGATTTTACACGAAGCTCGAAAAGATTGCCGGTTTCTGATTTGCTGCAACAGAGAGCAAGAAAGAGGCATGGTAGTGTATTTTCACATATGTATGCACACCTCGATCCTCATGCCACCAATCACACATCTCGATGCATGATGGTGTAGACACCCCATTTTTGACCGTCTTTAAGACTTGGACGCGACTAATGGTTTTGGAAGATGTGCAGGGCAAAGGTTCAATTTCTTCGGCAAGGAGAGAGAGTCGAATCTCAACTTCATACCCTTTTTTGGACCAAAATGATCTTGATCAAAAGATTTTAGTCTTAAAACCCTCTCTTTCAAAACGTTTTTGAAATAAAGTTTTTACGATGTTCTGAGGCTCGCATTTTGTCAAATGTTGCGCTTTTCGGTAAACCGAGCAAGGACAAAGTGGAAATGAATGAAAGAGAGATGAAATCTTCGAAAAATCTTTCAAAACACCTTACTTAGGGGTTTCGAGTTGAAGAGAAGAGGAGAAGGGGGAAGAAATCCAATTGGGGGAGAAAATGGGCATGAACCGTTAAGAAAGAGTCGAGCAGCCCTCGCCGAATCAGGCCTATTCATTTGCATACTTGGAATCAAGCTATAAGGCCACCACCGTTGGAAATAACACTTCCGGGGCTTCATTTTGCACTCAAGAATCTCCTAAATCCGATTCCGGATGGGGGAGATATGGTTGATTGAAGTAGGGCATCACTCTGTTTGAACCAAATCTGCGCGGCTTCACCAAAAAGGGCATAACGTTTTCCACAGGAGGAATTTTAATGCAAGGTTTGCGCCATTGGAAAGATAACTTCCGGGGCTTCAATTTGGACACTTGAATGGCCACCACTGGACTTCTCTACCACTGGCCGGCCACCTTTCTTTCCGGCAGACCCTTTTTTTTTTTCCTGAAAAGTAGCAGGCCGACCAGAAAATGTGGCAGGCCGGCCACCTAGCTGGTTGAATGACCTGTTTTGCCCTTTTGAGCTGGCCAGCCATGGTACCCTCCCCAAGGGTGTTCTAGTTGTGCAATTTGTTTTCCTCTAGGCCCTGTACCCGAGGGTCAACCTTTTGGGGGGGGGGAAATTTGAATTTGATTCCCCCCCCCTTTTTCCCTTCTCTCCCTCTATAAAATCAGAAGCCCCAGCTGTGTTTTGAGAGGTTAGAAAAATCCTTTGGAGCTTTGGCATTAAATCTCCCTCTCTCTCTACTCCAAGCCTCAAAGCACCTTGTTTCTACACCATTTTACACACCAACTCATAGCACAACACTTCCACACCTCATTCCAGTACCTTGGAGGACATTTGAAGAGGTTGAAAGTCCAGAAATTTGGACCAAAAGCTGCTGGAAAGTTAGTCTTCAAGGGTGAGTCCCTATTTCCTCTTTTCTTGCTGTGTTTTGCATGATATTTTAGCTCCTTTTGCTTACATTTTTGGGCTTTGGCCTGAACTGAAAATAGCCTTATTTTGAGCTCCTCTACATGTTTGATTAAGGACTTTTTGCTATTTGAGGTCTTCTCCTCACCCTTTGTGTTTAATCCCTCTTTTAGGCCTATTTTTGCATGGTATTTTAGGCTTATTTGTGAGCTGTTTTGGGCTTGGTCATAAACTGTAAAGTGGCTTTTTTTGAGCCCTTCTTCAACATTGTTGAAGGTCTCTCATCTGTTTGAGGCCATCTGCTGCCACTTGTTTCTTTATCCCCCTTTTAGGCCTTTTTCTTGCATGATAGTTTAGCCTTGCTTATGTTCATTTTCGTGGTTTGCTATAAACTATGAAGTGCCTTATTTTGAGCCTCTCTTCATCTTTGTTGAAGGGCTCTTTACCATTTGGGGCCGGTTTCTGCCCCTTGTCTCTATTCTCTCTTTTAGGGCCATTTTTGCATGATAGATTAGCCCTATTTGTGTTTATTATTGAGACTTGATATAAACTGGAAAAGGTCTTGTTTTAATCTCATCTTCAAGTTTGTTTAAGGTTCCATTTTTTTTTGAGGTCATATGCTCCATTGTATGCTTGTTTGCTTCTTACTTTGAGCCTTATGCCTAAGCTCTTGGTGCATGCTTTGTTTGGCCTTCTAGCCACTGGAATCCAGTGGATTTCTAGTGTCTTTGATGCTTTTTTGAGCCTCCAATACAGAGGGGGGTGACCCCCTCTCACCTTGACTTGTTTGGTGGTCATTTTGGCCTTCCAAAGAGGCCCTATCTTGCATGCCTTGTTGACTGATTTCAGGGCCAATTTGGTGAGTTTTGGGTCTATCATATTTGATTTTCGGAGTTGGTTTGGTGTTTCCACGTGTCTATCTTGTATGTGCTTAATAACTCCTTGCATGGCTCTCTAAAGTAACTCATCATTTTCGCATGCCATGGTTGCATATCAGTGGGTATTTGGGCCTATTTTCACATATTTTATTCACTGATTTTTGCTAGTTTGGTGAGATTCCATAGGATTCATGCACTTGCCATGTAAACCATGTTTGCTAGTCAAAATTGCATGCTAATTTAGTCCATCTTGCTAGCATCTTTTGGCCATGCTTTGAACTAGAAATATGCGTGTTTTGGGACTTCCTTGCTTCTGTCTTCATGCTTCATGATCAAATAATGCATGCTTTGTATATCTATAAGTCATTCCATGTGCATAGTTTTGAGTTTCGGGGTTCATCTCATGCATCGGGTGCCATATTGCCGTGATTCGGGGCTGTTTAGCATCATATTTTAGTGCTGAAATTTGCATGTTCATATGCCATATTCCATGTCTTGCCATGCTTTGGTAGAGTGGCCTTTGTGCCTTCGGTTCGGTCCTCGGTTTGCGTGCATGTGTGCACGCATCTCGAGTGTCTCATTTTCATCTGATGGCCTCCTATGTGAGTGTGGCTGAGGTCCACTCATGTTGGTGTAAGTCCATTATGCATTGTGTATGCCATCTCAGTTCATAGCATTGTGTATGCCATCTCAGTTCATAGCATTGTGTATGCTAGGTTGTATGTTAGCGCATTGTGTATGCCATATTACATTGTACATCGTGTATGCCATTTCATAGCGTTGTGCATGCTAGGTTGTATATTAGTTGCATTCATGCATTCATGCATGTCATGCATATTGCATTGTGTTTGGGATAGGAGTTCGCCCGAGCATGGGAAACGAGGTACGTTTCGTACTCCGAGTGACGGAACGTGTCTCAATTCCCCAGTCGCCGACACTCCGGATTACCCGTGATGGAGTCTAGGCCTTGTTGTGTTTTCATGTGCATTCATTTCATATTGAGTCGTGCAATTCGACTCCTCGGCCATCATGCATCGAGATGCGTGATTGGTGGCACGAGGATCGAGGACTACACTCCCTGAAGAGTAGTCATGTATACATATGTGAAAATACTTTGCCATGCCCCTTTGTTGCTCTCTGTTGCAGCAAATCAAGAATCAGCAGCCTTCCGGAGCTTGGCACGCATTCCAAGAACAATTGCAAACAGAGGCTAATTGGGGCATCGCAGTGGATTTCCGCACAAGGCAACTCAAGCATGCATCATTCATCATTCGGAACAGAGCCGAGGCAGTCCCTAGCTTGCACGCTAGTTTACAGCTTTCCTTGTTTAATTTGTTAATTAATTAGGATTTTGTAATTATTCGGACTGTATTATTCATTCGGCACTGTATATTATTTATTCGGACTCTCCGAGCGAGGGCACAATTGTAATAAGTGTGCGTGCGTGTGATGTATGTCTTCCAACCCCATGTCTTTTTCCCTTTTATTTACCAGCTTATGATGGTTAGATTAGGGCATGTTTCAATTAGCACACAGTATGATAGCATGTTTGCATTCATTCATCTGTTTTGCATGCACCGGGCTCGGCACATCATAACTAACTGCATTGTATTTCAATTTCAAGTTGAATACTTGTTAGTTGTAGCATTTCACATGCCATCTTTAGAATAACCGAGCCTATCTTAGTTGCATTTTGCATGTGTTGCATTAGGCATTTCTGTATAGTTAGGATCATGCATGGATTTCTAATCAGCTTCTGTTTTGGCTTGGAGTACTCGGTAAGTGGTTATGCTTTAGCATCCTTACATGAGTGTGAGTGACTGCCATAATAGCATGCTTACCATGAGGCTATGTGCTTATGTGATATAACTGCCTGAATGCCTGTGGGTGAAGGTTGGGTTATTTGGATTGGAACAATTCGTTAAAATGTGTGTTTTAAAGCCCACTAGATAGTGGCAAAATCATGTTTTCTAAGCCCACCCGAGGGTGGCAAATCCACGTCTTAGCCTACTTGCAAGTAGCACCATCAAACCATTTTCAAATAAACAAACATGAAATGTTTTGTTCCAATTCAGGTGATCCAGTCTATACTTGTATGCTGTGTGCATCACTTAGTAAATCTAGGCTAATAACCGGAATAAGAACACATAATGTTTTCAAAACTCGATATCATGGTTAGTAGAGGCCGATCTTTGATCGGGCGAGCGGGGGTGCTCACGAAGTGACCTTCCCCAATCGTACCCAAGTTCCCGAGCCGAGGCAACTTTGGTGATGATGGACACGTGGCCTTAGGCAACGAGTCAGGGTTTCCTAAATTTCCCAAAATAAAATATTTAGGTGGCGACTCTGTATCTGGCATAGCAGTCCATGTTTGGCACTTCTTTCTAAAAATCTATTTTCTCAAAACGATTTGCCGGATTTGGAATCTTTGGTTCAGATTACGAACCGTGACAATTTGAGTCCGAGCTGTAGTAACCCAAAACGAACAGAACGGGACTCACCCTCCCGGGGCGTCCGGGGACGTCTACAGATGGCCGAGGAGTCGAATTGCACGACTCAATATGAAATGAATGCACATGAAAATACAACAAGGCCTAGACTCCATCACGGGTAATCCGGAGTGCCGGCGACAGGGAATTGAGACACGTTCCATCACTCGGAGTACGAAACGTACCTCATTTCCCGTGCTTGGGCTAACTTCTAACCCAAACACAATGCAAATGAGATGGCATGCACAATGCGACTAACATACAACCTAGCATACTCAATGCTATGAAATGGCATACACAATACTCGATGTAACATGGCATACACAATGCTCTAACATGTAACCTAGCATACGCAATGCTATGAACTGAAATGGCATACACAATGCATGATGGACTTACACCAACATGAGTGGACCTCAGCCACACTCACATCAGTAGCCAGGAGATGGAAATGAGACACTTGAGATGCGCACACACATGCACGCAAACCGAGGACCGATCTTAAGGCACAAAGGCCACTCTAACAAGGCATGGCAAGGCATGGAATATGGCATACAAACATGCAAGTTCCAGCACTGAAATGTGATACAAAATGATCCCGAAACATGGAAACATGGCACCCGATGCATGGAATGGTCCTGAAACACAAAACTAGGCACATGCATTGACCTATAACTATACAAAGCATGCATTATTTGATCATGAAGCATGAAGACAGAACCAAGGTAGTCCCAAAACATGAACATTTCTAGTTCAAAGCATGGCCAAAAGATGCTAGGAAGATGGACTAAAATAACATGCAACTTTAACTAGCAAACATGGTTTACATGGCATGTATATGAAGCAGGGGAGAACTCATCAAACCAGCAAAAATCAGTGAATAAAACATGCCAAAACATGTCCAAATAACCTCTGGAATGCAGCCAACACATGCACAAATGATGGGTTCTTTCAGAGGGCATACAAAGGGGTTATTAAGCACATGCATCAAGGACACTTAGCATAGCCAAATCAACTCTGAAAATCAAATATGATAGCCCTAAAACTCATCAAATTGGTCTTGAAATCAGTCAACAAAGCATGCAAGATAGGGCCTCTTTGGAAGGCCAAAAAGACCATTAAGCAAAACAAGGAGAGAGGGGGTCACCCCCCCTCTGATTTTGTCCTTCAAGAACACACCTAAGCCACTGAAAATCTATTGGATTTCAGTGGCTAAGAGGCCAAACCATAGCCAATGCAAGTATTCTAATGCATAGCCCTAATCATGAAGAGATGAAGCATGCATAGGGAAGATGACTCCAAACAGAAAATGGACCTTAATCAAACATGAAGATGATGCCAAACCAAGACTTTTTTCAGTTTAGGTCAAGGTCCAAAAAGGCTCACAAATAAGGCTAATGTACCATGCAAAAACAACCCTAAAAGAGAGATTGAACAAACAGGGCAGTAAAAGGCCTCAAACAGCAAAGAGCCCTTCAATAAAGTTAAAGAGGGGCTCAAAACAAGACACTTTACACTTTATGGAAAAACTCAAATATGCTCACAAGTAAGGCCAAAATATGATGCAAAAATAGCCCCAAAAGAGAGATAAAGAGCAAGAGGTAGTAGCTGACCTCAAACAGTGAAGAGCCCTTCAACAAAGTTGAACAGGAGCTCAAAATAAGGCACTTTACAATTTGGCTTGAAGCCCAGAAATGCTCACAAGCAAGGCTAATATATCATGCAAGAAATAGCCCTAAAAGAGAGATAAAGGGAAAGGGGCAGCAGATGGCCTCAAACAGAAAAAAAATCCTTAATCAAAGATGAAGATGAGCTCAAAATAAAACTGTTTTCAGTTCGGGTTGGCGCCCAAAAATGTAAGCAAAAGGGGCTAAGATATAGAACAAAATAGTGCAAAAAAGGGGAGAATAAGAGCTTATCCTTGTAGCCTATCCTTCCAGCAGCCTTTGGTCTAAGGAAATGAGCTTTCAACCTCTGCAAATGACTTCCAAGGGGCTGGAATGGATGATGGTGGTGTGGTGCTATGGGTTGTAGTGGAAATGGTGCAAGAATCTTAGGGTTTGGAGGGTTGAAGTATAGATATAGGGAGAGTATCTGTATATGCCCTAGCTGGTTCTTCTAACCCTTAGAAATGGAGGAGGGGTGCTAGTTATATAGAGGGAGAGGAGTGAAGAAAATGGGGGAAAAACAAATTCAAATTTCCCCCCCAAAAGGGCAGACCCTCGGGCAGGGGTCTGATGCAAAACAGCTGGCACAGCTGGCATGCACCAGGAGAGACAATTTTGGCCGGCCAGGTTCAGAAGGTTCAGGTGGCCGGCCGGCCACCTCCCCTGGCCGGCCAGCTACGGGTCAAAAGGGTCAACAAAGTTGCTGGCCGGCCACCCCAGAAAGGTGGCCTCCCATGTGTGTACAACACAGCTGTATGGTCAAAACCCAGAAAGTGTAACCCAGGAGAGAGAAAAACCACCTTTTTAGAAGGTTTCAAAAGGGTCAGGAGGAGTTAATGGCCGGCCTATCCATATTGGTGGCCTCCCAGGTGTGTACAACACAATGGTGTGGTGGAAAGTCAGAAAAAGTGGCCTGGGAATGGAAAAAGTCAGCTTTCTAGTGAAGAAAACGGGCGATGAAGAGCGATGAAGGAATAAAGCTGGTTTTTAGAACAATTGCTGGCCTCCCACCTTCCTACAACCTTTCCAACAATGAAAATAAGGTCCCTGACAAAAATGGATCAAGACGGATGCAAAACGAAGGTTCGAGGGCCGAAACACGCAGTTCGGGGCCCCGAAAACAGGATGTTAGGCACCGGAAGTGGCGTTCGACCACGAAGTTGATCTCTCAGGCCACAGTGTCCCTCAAAAGGGAGGAAACAAGGTGTGTGCCAAAAACCGGAGCAAACGGAGGTAGTTAGGCGGTCCCGAACCGAGGCACACGGCCGACGGCTCCGAAAACCGGAAACTGGGCTCCAAGCAGGAAAAATGGCCTACGACCATGAAATGTAGCCTACAGCCACTGAGAGATGATCTACGAGACCTCTCCCTCCCTTCGGGAAGAGAAAACAAAGAAAACAGGGCCTGGTTCGCAAACCGAGGCAAAGCACAAAAAAGTCCGGAAGTCTGGAGGCAAGGCTCACAGCCGTGATTCCGCAACCTCAGAACGAGCACAATATGCAACATCACCAAGCGCTCAATTGGTGACGTCTGAGTCTTAAGGTCGGTCAAAAATGGGGTGTCTACAGTTGCCCCTCTTTGACAGAACTCGGAAGTCAAGGAGTGACGAGAGTGAATGTCAAAGCCTAGAGACGACCCATTGTTGACAAGGCCGAAGACTTAGACAAACTGGCGAGACGAATAGAAAGATGCGCCCACAGGCATGCTCATAGGCAGGGGGCAAAATGCAAAGCGATATGCACAAAGCCGGATGTAACTCAATGATCATGCGAAGCAGCAAGCTGTAATGAAGCAAGTATTCACAATAGATGCAACAGTTTTAAGCAAGAATGCAAAGCAATACTACATTTCATGCAGTTTGAAGAATGCAGAGAATCATTGAATTCTCACCACGTCTCACACGGAGGGGATACAATACCTGTGCGGCTCGTCTGGTCGCACCAACCTCAAATGAACCGTACATACAATATCATGCCTGCAAAAGAGAGAAACTCAACAAGTACAACACAGTTAGCAACATATGTTTAGTGTGATATCGAATGCAGACAAACGCGGTGCCAATGGGGAAGTGCATCGCGAAATGAGAAACACGCGCGTAACAACGCAAGTTAAGCGTGAGGGTATGACAATACCCGTGAAGTGTGCACAACAATGCAAGTGGTATGCATGAGCATGCAAGTAATCGTGCACAACAATGCAGGATAAGCGCAAACCCGGACGTGTGTTTGTTATGAAACGACGAGTAAAGAAATGCAAGTTTCGATGAGTGCGACTCAATCGCAACCTCCGATTTACCTCCCGGAAAGGTCACAACGTATTCAAAAAGGATACACCTTGCTTTTGATGAGTAACGATGAGACATGCATCGAAAGTTGGAGTTGAAGTTCCCGCGGAGGGATTTCGCGACGAAAAGTGCACTTTCCTTGTACTTTCTCGAGTGCCGGGGACTCCAATCATCACCAAAATTTGCAGAGGCCTTGGAGACCATGTTGGGAACACCACCGGCCAGGTTTGGTCCAAGGGGGAGGTCACCGGCCAGGGGTGAGGCAAGGGGATGGCCGGCCTGCCAGAAAAGGTGGCCGGCCGGCCACCTAGCGCAAATCCGGGGCAGTTTGGTCTTTTTGCTCTTGTTTCTTTAAATGTGCTTATCCAAAGCACTTTTCCTCACAACTCTAAGTCCGAAACTGCCTTCTCCTCCTTCCCAAACCATTTTCTTCCTCAGATCTGCGCTCCATATGCGTTTTCCAACGTCCTACGCCAAGTTGTTTCGCGAAAACTTTCAATTCTCTTCACTTTGAACCGATTAAATTTTGATTTCGGTGTTTCTTTTCTCATTTTCATCACTTGAGGTAAGTTTGTCTCAACATTTGGAAGATTTTCTCGAGGGTTGACTTTTGTTGACTTTTTCATTTCTCTAGAGTTGACTTTTTCCAATTTTGGCTCATTTTGCTCATTTTTGCTCCTTTTTACAGATTTCTTGAGATGGCGGGTCATTTTCCCCATGGCAGAGGTTCTCCAGGTGCTGGAGGTGACCCAGATATTATGGCTTTACCCTCGAGGGTCCGACCATTTATCCCCGAGAGGTACGACCCTCCGACACATATACTCCCTCAGGCGGTTTTTTATCATTTCACTGATTTCGACGATCGAGCGCCTGGGGATCTGCTTTTGCGAGAGCCGGAGTCTCACCTCTCTCATCAGGCACGAGAGGTATTTACTTCACTTTTACATTTTCTGCAATGTATTCTGCATTTTCTGTGCACTTCGTGCTTTCGCTATGTTTATCTGCTCACTAAAGCACGCAGCTTGTTTTGAATGTTTAGTCTATAACACCGCATTCCGTTTGCATCTTGAACACACAGTTCAAACACTCTGATCTTCTGAACACACAACCCCGTATATTGATTGTGAACACACAGCACACACTTGTTAAGAATTGAACACACAGCCCAAACTTTGAGACGAACACACGGCCCACTGATTTTGAAATCTGAACACACAGCTCAAATACTTGATGTTGAACACACAGCTCAAACTTTTGAGGTGAACACACGGCACACACTTTGTAGAAGGTTGAACACGCACCCCAAACACTTGAATTCTTAACACACGGCTCATACTTTGAATTTTCTGAACACACAGCCCAGATATTGATTGTGAAGACACAGTACACACTTGTTGAGAATTGAACATGCAGCCCAAACTTTGAGATGAACACACAGCCCATACTTTGAAATTTGAACACACAGCTCATACTTTGAAATCTGAACACACAGCTCAAACTTTGAGGTGAACACACGGCACACACTTGTTGAGAATTGAACGCGCAGCCCAAACTTTGAGATGAACACACAGCCCATACTTTGAAATCTGAACACACAGCTCAAATACTTGATGTTGAACACACAGCTCGAACTTTGAGATGAACACACAGCCCATTTTTCTGATTGTGAGCACACAACACACACTTGTTGAGAATTGAACACGCAGCCCAAATACCGTATCTGATTTGATTTTGCACACAGCTCATACATTTCAGTTGCACGCAGCTTATTCATTTCATTTGCACGCAGCTTATACATTTCATTTTGAAGCTGAATACATGTGTTCATCCTAGATGCAGGTGACTTCTCGTACTGCGCGAGGATATGGCTCTATCGCGGCGAGAGAGTGGTACGCCGAGCTCCCGGAGGCTGTCCGGGATTTGGTTGACGTGGCAGGGTTTGGGCCCTTTTGCACTGGGATATCCCGCTGTCCTGTTAGCAAGACACTGATGGGCGCTTTGGTAGAGAGATGGTGGGACACCACCAACTCCTTCCATTTCTCTGCCATTGGGGACATGACTATGACCCCACTTGACTTCGCCGTATTGACTGGCCTTGATGTGGGAGGTTGGGCGATCCCATATGACGAGGACATGGGCCAGTGGGAGGCAGCCTGGGTATACTTATTGGGAGCTCGCCCGCCAGTTGACAAATTTTCGGGCAGAGTCCGATATACCTGGTTTTCTTCCCATTTCAGGAGGATAGAGATGGAGCCTGAGACTCCTGAGGAGGTACCCCAGTACACTCGTGGGTTTCTGATGTTCCTCTTCGGGACCACTCTGTTCGCCGATAGGGGGAACACTGTCGGGCTTTACCTGTTGAGTGCTCTAGTGGACCTATCACAGGTTAGCCGCTATGATTGGGGTGGCGCCAGCCTGGCCACTCTCTATTGCTATATGAGCGCGACCTCCCGCGAGCGGGGGAACATGGTTGGCGGCTATTGGAGGGCCTGGGAGGTACCTTCTGTCCTCTTGATTTACATTTCTGCTTCTCATTATTTATACATTGCACCCCCGGCGCGCTTTATACTCTGTACCTTGCACTTTGCTCTCAGCATTTTGTATTTACATTCTGCACTCAGCATTCTGTATTCTGATGGCTATTGCTCTGTTTTCCACAGCTATGGGTTTACGCGTACTTCCCGACGCTAGCCCATATTCACTTGTATGGGCCCTTCACGACCCCATATTTACTTGTATTCGAGGGCCAGTACCGGCCGAGACCTCGGGAGTCTTTCCTCTACCTGCGGCAGTACTTCGATACAGTGCGGACGTCAGAGGTATTTTAGAACTCTCAGTTCTTTATGTTCCCAATCTTTGATTTATCTTGCACATTCGCAATTTCTGATCAGCTTATGCATTGGTTATCCGCAGATCACATGGCAGCCCTGGGCGCCTTTAGGTAGAGACCTCCGGTTCCAGTTTGCCGGAGCATGGGGTGCCTCCCGATATAGGATCCTGTTCGAGGGGCCAGTTGGTAGGGCTTGGTTTTTGGGGGATCACTTTTTGCGTCAGGTATGGGGCTACACTACTCAGGACCTTCCCTCAGCACCCCCAGGCGATATGCGGACCGCTGATAGGCTCCCTCTCCAGGGTGTTATCAATGCCAGGTTGGGTACTGATGCATTTCTTCATCTTGAGGAGGGGGATTACGCTACTTACCGTCACACGTATTTGATGCCTCTATTGACAGGAGTCCGTACTCCGACGAGGAGGTCTGCTGGTATGCCCTCATCGAGCCGGGCTCGGACTGCAGATATCCCCTCCACCAGCAGGGCTACCACATCTAGGGGTGGGGGTGGATTGGTTCCCCCGATTCCTCCGACTCATTTTCATGCTGGATGGCCAGAGATCCCGACCGAGTTGACGGGATAGAGATATGGGACTTCCTAACCGATCCCGATAGAGCCTACGGTGCCTGGTCATCGATTTGTCAGAGACCCTGACTCGCCACTAGTATGTTTTACAGCTTTGATTTATCACTCCGATACTCGGACACTCATTCATTTACTGACGATCTTGCATTTACATTTGCAGCCTCCCGTCGAGTATATGGATGACATGCTCGGATTGGTGGCCTCACTCGAGGGCATGGTCCTACGGAGAGAGACGCAGTTGTCCATTATGGGTTTCCAGGTACTCTCTAGTTTTCTTGCATTTATCATACTTCTGATGACATGCTGATCTTGAACATCTTACTGTATTGATAGGCTGCCTGTGTAGAGCATATCCGACACACACCATATTCATGTACTATATCTGCATACATCCACTCCGTGTAGTTTGCTTGCATCTGCATCTGGCATACATGTTTTGGCTGATGTATTCAAATTGCATTCTTCATTTTCAGATGCCTCCGGTGTACGCTCAGTCACAGGCCGGGCCATCCAGGCCTTCCCGAGGAGCTGGGCCATCTAGGCCTTCTCGAGGAGCTGGGAGAGGGGAGTCATCTCGCAGACGAGGCGGACGCAGGGCGCACATTATAGAGAAGGAGTCCAGTGAGGAGGAGGAGGCTGCAGATCCCCAGTCAGAGACATCTGCTGACAGAGAGGGTGGCTCCGACCCTGGTTCCGGGAGTGGAGGTGAGACCGAGGAGGGCTCCGAGGATGGCGGTTCCTACTCAGACGATGATGATGGTGATGATGGCGCGGAGGCTGTTCCGCAGAAGAGGACGAAGAGGGCCTCTTATTCCTGCTCTTGAGAGCATCGATGCAATTGTTTCCTGCTTTATTTACCTTTTTACTAGTAGTTGTAGCACATTGTACATTGTTGGGCAGTTTTATTTTCTGTAAAACTTGTACCCTTGTTGTAAAAAAGTGTTGTAACAAAGGAAGCATGATGGAATGAAACAACTTTTGAAAAAGTGTTGTATTTTATGTTCTCAGCATCGCATCGCATCATTTTGCGCAAAAATGAGCTTGAATGGAAATGTGCATTGTGTATTTACCAAGTCAGGTAGTGAACCGACACAACAAACTAAACAACTTAACTCACCAAGAAATAACAGAATCTTAGCAAGTTTACAACTCGATAAGCAAGACACAACAATATTGATTTAAACAAAGAGTAACGACTCAAAATACAAAGCTCGACAACTATGATAAACAAGATTTGATGAACAAAACAGCTCGACAAACAAAGCCACAACTCGATAAGCAAAACAACAACTTGATAAGCAAAACTTAACAACAACTCTATAAACAAAGTGTATTTCGGACGATCTGGGTGTCGGAACGCATCCGAATCAGAGGGAAATGGAGGCCTTTGACACTCCCGATGCATGGAAATGCTAGGAACTTCCTTCTAGAGGGTAGAACAGGACCAAAGACACACTTTGCAGCATGGCCGGCCACCTTTGGGAGCTGGCCGACCAGCTTTTTGCATTGGAGGGGAGAGGGGTGGCCGGCCTACCAGAAAAGGTGGCCGGCCAGCCACTTAGCTCAGCAACCACCAGTTTTTCGACACGTGTCCCCCGAACAGTGCCCTATCCTCTTTAAAAGTCCCAACCTCGTGGTTGATTCATTTCATCTCAGTTTTGCACCAAAATAGAGGCGTTTCTCGTCGAAAATCTCACAGCTTGGATCGCTTCTCTAGATGGCTCGGAAAAGTTGAACTTCTGGGGTTTCGGCTTGAATGCACTATTCACGCTGAGCCGTACTCCGCTGCACCTTCCCTTCCTTCATGCCGCGGTGAGGTTTTGGAACCCGGTAACACATGTTTTCAGCTTTGGCGGGCAAGAGGTATGTCCAACTTTCGAAGATTTTCAAGTTTTGATGGAATCTGAACGCCATGAAGAAATTTTGCCCCAGTTTCGCTTTGGCTATGCCCAAGCTTGAGGGCGGATGTGTGGGCTCACCATGCATGACGCTCGGTCTCTGATCTGTAATGGGGAACTGGACATCCTCGGCCTTATTCATCGCTTTTCTGATGCCGGTGACCACGACAACCATCATTGGCAAGGTTTTCGGCAACACGCCCTTTGCTTGTGTATGCTATCTCACTTTTTGCTTACCCCAGGCTTTAGTGGATCTAGCATTCGTCTGATTGAAGTTGCTCAAGGCTTGAAAGGAGGAAAGAGCTGCATCGCTATGACATTGGCCGAGACACTGATGGGCTTGGATGCTTTCTGTCGCCAGGAGACGACCGGGTTTGCGGGGAGTCCACTACTGCTGCAGGTAATGTTTCCCACCCAATCTTACATATATATTCCTCATATCACTCGGCCCTCAGGCTCGGTTTTTCTCACAAAACCCTTTTCTTACTTTTCTCTCATCGTACATCTCTCTATTCTTTATTCTCTCATTTTTCATCCCTCCCCAGGTATGGTTGATGGATAAATTGCAGGTTGTGGACTCTTGCCCAGCCTACTCGGCTCGCGGCTACTTCTTTCGACAACGCCTAGTCGATGCCCTTGATGAGGGATGGTGGTTCGACTGGATGTGCAATTTGTCTGCAGATCGCATTGCTTGGCGCTGTCCTTGGCTTAATCTCCCGGCAATGAGCTATAGCATGTCCCGGCAGACCGGGATCCAGTTGATTGGTCTGACCCACTGCGTGTTCTACTTTCCGTTCCGGTTCCAGAGCCAGTTTGGTCATGATCAGACTTGCCCGCCAGAGGGGATAGAGTATCCTGCCGCATTCCCGGTTCGAGGCGCGCAGCTTGCCCGTTATGCCACAGCGTGGAGGACTAGAGAGCTCCTGGCCCCCACTCCCACTTTCAGTTGCACTTTGTCTGATGAGTGCTTAGATTGGCTCAATGAAGAGGCACAGATTGGGCCTAGCTTGGCATCAGAGGCTTCGACCAGCTCTGGGAGGGGGCGCAGGGACGCCTGACTTATCTATGCCCCGGATTTATTGCTTTACTAGTACTTTCAAGCTTTCTTTATGAATGTAATAAAAAAAAACTTCAATTTGTATGCAAGAGCAGGAGAACTCTGTTTTGAAATCAATGAAATTGAAGGTTGTGGGTACTGAAAATTTTCTGCTTTGGTCCAAAAATGGTCTAAGTTGTAAAAAGACTAATTTGAACAAAGTCAACTTTTATTAAAACTTTTCAAAACCATTTTCGATATGGATCAGAACTGGACACGCCTGAGATCTGTCACTGAGATGCACAACCCCGGACCCCTGCAACTGGAAAGTTGCCCCTAGTTTGAGAAGCACTGCACCAGAGATCTTAACCGAACTCTTTGAATGCTGAATAGACAAAGATGGCCGAGATGATCAAATGAACAAAGTTGATCGGGGAAAAAGTTTATGGCTGAACTTCAGGATGAAGTTGCCTACGTATCCCAAAGATGGGAATCAAGCCTTACGTAGTTCAGGCTCAGGTTCACTCGGGTATTTTCACTCTCCTTTTACGCTCTAACTTTTGCCAAGGCCGCCCTTTGCGGGTTTTTAACCTTGCGAGCTCAGTTTTTATAATTTCAAATTTTCTGTGCTCTGAGTTTTGCCTAGGTCACCCTTTCGGGTTTTCGGCCTAGCGAGCCTCTCAAAGGTAATATTTCTTCAACTTGTCCATATTGATCGGCTGTGAGAACTCTAAGCCATCTAGATCCATCAGAACCACAGCTCCACCTGACCAGATAGACTTAATGATGTAGGGACCAGTCCAATTGGGTCTGAACTTTCCCCTTGGGTTGTGGATGGGAGCTCGGTTGTCCTTGAGCACCAAATCTCCTTCCTTTAGATTCCTAGACTTAACTTTCTTGTTGAAAGCCCGGGCAATTCTGCGCTGATAACCTTGAACCTGGTACAGTGCTTTCAGTCTCCTCTCATCAAACAGCATGAGTTCTTCAAATCTGCTCTGCTGCCAATCTGCTTCGGCTATTTGACACTCAGCCAATACTCGCAATGACGGAACCTCAATCTCGATAGGTAGAACGGCCTCCATCCCATAAACCAATGAATACGGAGTCGCCCCAGTAGAAGTTCTGATTGAAGTCCGGTAGCCCCACAGAGCAAACGGCAGCTTATCTGGCCAGTCCCGGTAGGTTTCCACTATCTTCTGCAATATGTGTTTGATATTCTTGTTGGCGGCCTCAACCGTTTCATTGGTTTACGGCCGATAGGTAGATGACTTATGAAAAGCCACGTTGTATTTTTCCAACAAGTCAATCACTTCCTTCTTGAAGTGGGAACCGTTATCTGAAATTATCTCGTTTGGGACTCCATAGCGACAAATGATGTTGTTTCTGATAAACTTCGCAACATGTGAAGCCTTCAACACCGCATAGGATTGGGCCTCGACCCACTTCGTGAAATAATCTATCGCGACCAGGATGAACTCATGCCCATTTGACCCCTTCGGAGTGACGGCCCCGATCACATCAATTCCCCAGACTGAAAATGGCCATGGCGAAGTCATATTGTACAGCTTCGACGGCGGAATGTTCATGTGATTGGCATGAATTTGACACTTGTGGCATCGCCGGACAAAACCGTTACAATCCTTCTCCATGGTGGACCAGTAGTAACCCTGTCTGAGGATCTTCCGTGCTAGCATTACTCCATTCATGTGTGCACCACATTCCCCTCCATGGATGGCTTCCATTAGACACTTCGACTCTTCGGCATCGACACACAGCTTATGCATTCCCAGATGACCTCTCTTATACAGCTTACCCCCACAGATGATGAATTGAACGGCCATTCTTCTGATTGCCCTTTTGTCCTTGGCATTTACCCCTGGCGGGTATGCTTCCTTCTCCAAGAAATTCCAAATGTCGTAATACCAGGGGTTTTCGTCCTGAACCTCATCTATAGCAGCAATTGACTCATAGGCTAGCGCAAATTTCTGGTCAATGATGACTGGATGCATCCGGACTCCGAACGGGATGTCTATCATGGAAGATAGTTGCTAAAGAATCTGCGAACCTGTTGTTCTCTCTTAGTAGATGAGCAAAGTTTAGCTTCTCAAACCAAGGAATTAACAAGTCCAAGGTCTGGTGATACATCATCATCTTTTCTTCTTTGACTTTCCAGTCCCCTTTTGCTTGAGACACAACAAGGTTCGAGTCCCCGATGACGTCCAACCGTCTTGTCCCTAGTTCTAGGGCTACTTCTAGACTAGCAATGCATGCCTCATATTCTGCTTCGTTGTTCGAGACTTTGAACCGGAGTTTGAAGGCTAGAGGGATACGGGAATCGTCGGGTGCTATCAGCAACACCCCTATCCCATACCCGTACTGATTTGACGCTCCGTCAAAGTACATCGTCCAAGTTTCATCGTCGATGTGCAAAATGGCTTCATCTGGGAATAAGTACTCGACTGCTTCACCCCCTTCCACTGGATGATCGGCTAAGAATTCTACTACTGTTCTTCCCTTGACTGACTTGCGTGCCACATATTTCAAATCGAATTCGGAGAGTAACAGCAACCAATGAGCTAGCCTACCCGTAAGTGCTGGTTTCTCGAAAAGATATTTGATGGGATCGAGTCGTGAAACCAACATTACGGAGTGAGCTAACAGGTAGTGCCGCAGCTTCCTGGTAGCCCATACCAAAGTTAAGCAAGCCTTCTCCAACGGTGTGTAGCGAGTTTCATACTCTAGCATCTTCTTGCTTAGGTAGTAGATGGCTCTCTCCACTTTATCCTCTGATTCTTGCGCGAGCATGCAGCCCATTGTAGTCTCAGCCACTGAAAGGTACAATATCAACGATCTCCCCGGCTCTGGCGGTGACAACACAGGTGGGTTCTGTAAGTATTCCTTGATCTGTTCAAAAGCAGCTTGGTATCGGCCGTCCCATTGGAATTTCTTGCCTTTCTTCAGAAGGCCAAAAAGTGGTTCACAAGTCAAGGTTAATTTTGAGATAAACCGTCTTATGAATTGCACTTTACCCAGAAAGCCTCGCACCTCATTTTCAGTCCTTTGTGGTGGCATTTCTAAGATGGCCTTGATTTTGGAAGGGTCGACTTCAATACCTCTCTGTGTAATCAGAAATCCCAGCATTTTTCCCGCTGTAACGCCGAACGTACACTTCTGAGGATTCAGCCGCAACCGAAACTCTCTGATCCTTTGAAAGAACTTTTGCAAGGCGGTGTAGTGGCCCTCTCTATCTTTGGACTTGACAATCATGTCGTCCACGTACACCTCAACCTCTTTGTGGATCATGTCATGCAATATTGTGGTCGCGGCCCGTTGATAAGTAGCTCCAGCATTCTTCAGCCCAAACGGCATGACTCTATAGCAGTATGTCCCCCACGGGGTGGTGAATGTAGTCTTTTCCCGATCTTCAGGTGCCATTACTATCTGATTGTAGCCGAAGAAGCCATCCATGAATGAAAGCAAAGCATGCCCTGTTGTGAAGTCTACTAACTCATCAATATGCGGTAAGGGAAAGTCGTCCTTCGAACTAGCTCTGTTCAAATCCCTGAAATCTACGTATACTCGGATCCTGCCATCCTTCTTTGGCACCGGAACGATGTTGGCCAACCAAGTCAGGTATTCAGATACCAGCAGGAAGCCTGCGTCGATTTGCTTGGTGACCTCTTCCTTAATCTTGAGTGCCTAGTCCGAGCGAATCCTCCTGAGTTTCTATTTAACGGGTCGGGCCTCGAGGTCAAGAGGGATCCGGTGCTGTACAATCTCAGGATCGATTCCAGGCATGTCTTCGTAGGACCTCGTGAAAACATCTTTGAAATCTTTTAATAAAGCGACTAAGCGCTCGCGTTCCTCCGAAGACAACGTGGACCCGATCTGGACCAGCCGCGGGTCCTCCTCAGTACCAACATTCACGATAGTGATTTCATCAACTAACGGTTTAACAAATCTTTCCTGCTCTTGTTCAATTAAGCGTTGCAAAACCGGAGGAATTTCGTCCTCGTCGTTTTCATCAAAATTTTGAAAGTCTGAGTTAATGCAATAAATCAAGGGCACAGAAAAGTACTTAGAAACCACAGCTACTTGATTCTCATTAAGCACATCCAAGTCGTCCGATTCCTCGGTTACAATAGACTCAAAAGAGAAAGAAAAAGACGACCTAGACAAGGCTGTGGCATCCGGGTTATCATCCCCAGGATTACCAGACTCAGACTCAGTCGAGCTGGACCCTGATTCCGACTCACAAGACTCGGTGGAATCAGATTCCGGCTCACTACCTGACCCGGTGCTGCTGGACAAAAATCCCTCTTCATATTGCCAAATGAGAGAGGGTGCAATAGATGTATCCAAAATAGTTGCTGGTAGGCCCGTAGCCGTTTCATTCCCAATCACGCATACCGAGAAGTTATCCCCCAAGCACTTCTGGTCGATCGGAGGATCTGAAAGTAGACATGTCAGCGCTACCCCCATCTCAAGTTCGGTGTCCTCAGACTGCATTTTCTTGCTCTGCTCAGCCTCAGTCAATGGGTCTGTCTGCTCTTCGGCAACATCCTCCCCGGATAACTGCAGATCAAAGAAGATCTCAAAACCTGGTACGCGCTTCCTCTCCACGTTTAGCCACGGCTCTGGAAAGCCACAAAACGGAAAGTCCTCCCCCTCCCGGACAAAGCGTCCGTTTAGGGTACCCTGAATGGGCCTATGCATCAGCTCAAAAGGCTTTCGAGCCTGCTTTGCTCTGGCTCTCCTAGCCATTTCCTTCCCCTTCCTTATCCAATCTTCTTTGGTGGGCTGATAACCCAAACCAAAGGTACGGGGGTTGTGTGGCACTTCGGCCAATGCTGCGACGACATTCCGGCTGCTCTTTCCTAATCCCATCTCGGGGATGTGTTGAAGCTTGTTCATGAGGTATATAGATTGAGCACTGACATATACTCCCTCATTAACAGCCATGATGTTCTGCACAACCCGAGCCTCGGCTAAGGTAAACCCTGACATAAACATATCCTCCATGCCGTGCTCAATTTCTAGGACTGGTGTAGATACCTCCGGAGGTGGATGGATCGATGAATTCCCGAAAACAAAGGCTACTCCCTTTCCATAGGGGTATTTCACCATCTGATGCAGAGTGGACGAGACGACCTTCACCTAGTGCAACCACGGCCGCCCCAAAAGCAGATTGAAGGTTGCCGGAACTTCTAAGACGTGGAAGTCTATCTCATGTTTTCCTGGCCCAACGTTGGTATAGATTTTTACCGTTCCCATTACTTCCCAGCTCATGTTGTCATACGCCCAAATCACCTGGGCTATTGGTACAAAGTCGGCGTTCTTTAAACCGATGGCATAGGCTGTCCTTGCCGGGCAGACGTTGATTGCGGACCCTGTGTCAACGAGTACCACGGGTATCCATTTATTTCTACACACCACAGAGATGTAGAGTGGCCTATTATGGTTTTCACCCTCAGGTGGTAGTTCCTTATCAGAGAAAGTCATCATCAGGGTAGCTCCTCCCGGAAAGACTAGTCCAACTAGCTGCTCTGGTGTGGTATCTATGGAGAGTTTGGCCTTGTCCATAGTAGATAGCACAACCTGTCTGTGCACTCATGACGCCATAAGCAGTCCCCAGATGGAGATGTCTGCTTGTATCTTCTTCAGCTGCTTCAGTACAGCTTCTTCTTCGATCTGCTTCTCTTTCTGCTTTTCAGTTTCCTTATCCTTCCCAGATGCCTCTGGTTGGTCCAAGTGCGGGGGCTTGAAATACCGCCCGCTTCTCGTCATATGATCGACCTCACCAATATACCAGGTGTCGTCTGGCTGATGGTTTCCCCAATCTTCATCTGTGTGGGCAAGACGTAAATCATCGTCCTCCCACCACATTCCATCGACAGTTGACAGACACCTGTCCGGCTCCGGTATGATTATACTCGCAGTACCTCCAGCCACCATCCTCGCAGCATATTCTGTTTCCGTGCACACAGCATTTTCAGTTCCTTCGTGGGCTTTGGCTTTCCTGATTCTCTCGGAATCCCGAAACCTTTCTTATTCCATCTGCGTCGGCACAGTTTGTTGTTCAGCTTTCCCTACATTCTCAATGCTCAAATCCCGAGCGAAATTCTTAGTACCGGCGCTCTCCGGCAATGTAATCTGACTTCCGGCCCTTCCGGCCACCACTGATATTCTCGCCCCTGCCGAGCCATGTTCCGGTTGGAATTCTTCCACAACATCCGGTTGATCATCCAGCCACCCAGTAGCCTCTGCCGATTCCTCATGATCAAACCAGTTGATTGCCGCGTCCCCTGGATCCCGGTCATTGAAAAACTGGAGGTTGGCAAAGTCCTCTTCCACGGCCGTCAAATCATTTGCCGCTTGCTCAAATCTATCCCCCTGGATCACACACAGCTCTGCCTTCTCTGGCAATTCTATACCTGGCCCAGCCTGGCCTGCCGACAGAATGTACTCACTTGGATCATAGGCTTCCCCAGCGAAAATCCCAGACTGCTCAATCCCAGACTCAACAATTCCACTCTCCTCTGAAGTCTGCCCTGTCCCATCTTCGATGGTCACCACCGTTGGCTCTGGTTGGGTTGTGGAGATGTCCAACATGCACAAAGAGTCGGTGCAGTCAGGAAGGAGCACCTCCGGCTTAGGTAGGTGGGATGGGGTGATATAGATACTAGGATCGTAAGACACGACCCCAGTTTGGATAAAGTTGATTCTGTTGGAAGGGGGTGCTTGGTTATGCGGTGAGAGAGGATTTGTCGTGACATTGGGTTTTTCGGGGGGCGCAATCACCTGCTTGTCAATGAGATCCTGAATCTCATGACGCAATCTAAAACAACGGTCAGTGTCGTGACCATGTTGTTGGTGATACGCGCAGTATTTTGCTGGGTCATGAGAGGGAGGGAGTGGATTTGGTAGTGGTCTCGGCTCTAGGGGCTTCAAATGCTTTTTCCTAATTAATACCCCCAGAGCTTTGGACAGGGGCATATATAAGGGTGTGAAGGTTCTTTGGCCTCTGGGTTGGTATTTGGTGGTCTGCGTATTGCTTTCGAATGCACCGGAGAAAGGCGTGGCTGCCATGGGTCTTGGAAGGGGAGGGGGAATGGTGGTGACCATGCTCACCTCCGAAGCTCTTGTATTCGCAGCACTGCTTGTGCCTGCGTTGTTGTTACGGTTGAAAGTCCTCCTTGGTTGCTCCCTATCTTGGTCGATCAGACCCTGTTTCATTGCATCTTCAATTTGTACCCCCATCTCGTGCAGATCTGAAAAAGTGGAGAAGGGGAGCACAATCATTTTTTGCATCAGTTTTGGCTGGAGATTGCGCACAATCATCCAAATCTGGTCCTTATCAGTGGGCCTTAGAGTCATCATCGAGGCCTTCGTCCTTCATCGGGTTACGAAATCTGAGAAGCTCTCTTTAGGCTCCTGCTTTGTTGTTTCGAGATCTCAGGTTGTAATCTCGATTTGGGTATTATAAGAGTATTGCGCAACAAAGGCCTCGTCCATCTCATCCCAACTCCGCTTGACGTCATCCTCTAACTTCGCGTACCAGATAGCGGCCACACCCGACAGGGTCCGGCCGAATAGTGAAAGCTTTTGTGGTCTGGTGAGGCCTATTGGCCGTAGTATATCTGAGAATAGCCGGAGGTGGACCATAGGATCCCCAGATCCGTCAAAGCGATCAATTTGTAGCATCTTGAATCTATCCGGCAGCGTTACAGTCACATCGGTATATCTGTCCTCGATATCCGGAATAGCCTTTACCCCTTGGGACTTTTTGAACAGCTTCTCGAGCTTGCTCAATTTCAATACTGTTGGGTCTATTTCGAACTCGAAGGGAGAGTCCGGGTGGTTGATGGGTGTAGGTGCCTTGGACAGTTGAGGTGGAAGCGGGGGCGGAGCTGGCCCCGTTGGAAGGTCTGTGTCCTCCTGGATGTTCTAGACATTTGGCAAGGTGTTTTGGATGTTTGGCAGGACATTCTAGACGGTTGTTGTCTGCTCGGGTAACGGGACCCTTGGTGGAGGAGGAACTGGATGTGAGGCAGATGCTCCGTTCTGCTGTTGGAGTCTAGTGATAAGCTCGGCCTGCTGGGCCATGATTGTGGCCTGCTGTTTAGAGAACTCTGCTTGGCGGACAGCGTCCTCCTGCATTTGCTTCATGCTCTCTTGGAGCTGGCGCATCATTTCTTCCATCCTGGCAATATTCCGCTGATCTTGCTGACTGACTGGTATGTGTATCTCTATGGCGGAAACTGAAACCTCAGCCTGACTGTTCATTGCTAAGGTAGACCACTGCTCTGGCAACCTCTGTTCAGACACACTGCGTCTTCTTGGCCTTTGTCTGACAACCGGGGGTAGAGAGTGAAACACTGGCTGTCCGTCAACCAGATCCTCAGATCAATTGAGTCGACGACCTCTTGTCCAGAGTGCTTGGGGAATATCTGCTTGGTCTGAAGCAATTGTGCTAAAACTGCCCCCTAGCAAAAGATAAATAAAGCAATAAGGAAATAAATAACCAGACAAACGGACAGCATAACAGCTTAAAATAAACACACAACACACAGTTGGGCGTAACAACACACAGTCGGTAAGCTGAATACACACTATCCTCCAACACTGATCATTATCCCTGAATCTGATACCTGCAGATAACTGATTCCCAAAATAACTGAACTGATGCCCACAGGCCTGCTGCTCAAACTCGCAAACTGATACATGCATTCCTGTAGAGACGCACTCTAAAAGCACATAACAGATAAGTGAGAGCCAAAACACCCTATGTTGGGGTAGGGTTTCCCTGTCCTATTTTGTCAGGAGCTAGGGTTTCACTACGTACGCAGTGGTTTCAAACAACCTATATCGGGTAAGCAACCTGTCCTAGCTTGGAATGGTCACTATGGATTTCGATATGCACTAGGTCGAATGGTCAAAAGGGTGCCCCGGTAAAACCGGGGTTTGTGTTTCCATACTGGCAGAGCCCGTAACCGATAAGCCTTATGGCACGCAGCCTCTGGCAAACCGCTCAGGAATAGCAGATGGCAAACACGGTGTCCTAGGTGCACCAATGCAAATACAATGCAAAGAGACACATAAGTGTAATCAAAATAAGATATCATGAGTTCGAGTCAAGTTCTCTAACTCCCCAGCGGAGTCGCCAGAAATTGTAGACGTCCCCGAACGCCCCGGGAGGATGAGTCCCATTCTGTTCATTTTGGGCTCACTACAGTTCGAACTCCAATTGTCACGGTTCTTAGTCTGAACCAAAGAGTCCAAATCCGGCAAATCGTTTTGAGAAAACAGATTTTTGAAAGCAGTGCCAAACATGGACTGCTTTGCCAGATACAGAGTCGCCACCTAAATGTTTTATTTTGGAAAATTTAGGAAACCCTGACTCGTTGCCTAAGGCCACGTGTCCGTCATCACCAAAGTTGCCTCGGCTCGGGAACTTGGGTACGATTGGGGAAGGTCACTTCGTGAGCACCCCCGCTCGCCCAATCAAAGATCGGCCTTTACTAACCATGATATCCAGTTTTGAAAACATTATGTGTTCTTATTCCGGTCATTAGCCTAGATTTACTATGTGATGCGCACAGCATACAAGTATAGACTGGGTCGCCTGAATTGGAACAAAACATTTCCTGTTTATTTTTGAAAGTGGTTTGCTACTCGCAAGTAGGCTTAAAATGCAGATTTTGCCACCCTCGGGTGGGCTTAGAAAACATGATTTTGCCACTATCTAGTGGGCTTAAAACTCACAGTGAATGAATTGTTCCAATCCAAATAACCCAACCTTCACCCACAGGCATTCAGGCAGTTATATCACATAAGCACATAGCCTCATGGTAAGCATGCTATCATGGCAATCACTCACACGCATGCAAGGATGCTAAAGCATAAAAACTTACCGAATACTCCCAGCCAAAACAGAAGCTATGTTAGAAATCCATGCATGATCCTAACTATACAGAAATGCCTAATGCAACACATGCAATAATGCAACTATAGCAGGCTCGGCTATTCTAAACAAGGCATATGAAATGCTACAGCTAACATGTATTCAACTCGGAATTGAAATACAATGCAGTGAGTATGATGCGCCGAGCCCGGTGCATACAAAACAGATGAATGAATGCAAACATGCTATCATACTGTATGCTAATTGAAACATGCCCTAATCTAACCATCATAAGCTGGTAAATAAAAGGGAGAAAGACGTGGGGTTGGAAGACATACATCACACGCACGCACACTTATTACAACATTGCCCTCGCTCGGAGGGTCCAAATAAATAATATACAGTCCCAAATAAATAATACAGTCCAAATAAGTACAAAACCCTAATTAATTAACAAATTAATCTAGGAAAGCAGTAGATTAGCATGCAAGCCTATGGACTGCCTCAGCTCTGCTTCGGATGATGGATGATGCATGCTTGAGTTGCCTTGTGCGGAAATCCATTGCAATGCCCCAATTAGCCTCTGTTTATAATTAAACCCGGGATTTTGCACGAAGCTTCAAAAGATTGCCGGTTTCTGATTTGCTACAACAGAGAGCAAGAAAGGGGCATGGCAGTGTATTTTCACATATGTATGCACGCCTCGATCCTCGTGCCACCAATCACGCATCTCGATGCATGATGGCCAAGGAGTCGAATTGCACGACTCAATATGAAATGAATGCACATGAAAATACAACAAGGCCTAGACTCCATCACGGGTAATCCGGAGGGTCGGCGACAGGGAATTGAGACACGTTCCGTCACTCGGAGTATGAAACGTACCTCATTTCCCGTGCTTGGGCTAACTCCTAACCCAAACACAATGCAAATGAGATGGCATGCACAATGCGACTAACATACAACCTAGCATACTCAATTCTATGAAATGGCATACACAATGCTCGATGTAACATGGCATACACAATGCTCTAACATGCAACCTAGCATACCCAATGCTATGAACTGAAATGGCATACACAATGCATGATGGACTTACACCAACATGAGTGGACCTCAGCCACACTCACATCAGTAGCCAGGAGATGGAAATGAGACACTCGAGATGCGCGCACACATGCACGCAAACCGAGGACCGATCTTAAGGCACAAAGGCCACTCTAACAAGGCATGGCAAGGCATGGAATATGGCATACAAACATGCAAGTTCCAGCACTGAAATGTGATGCAAAATGATCCCGAAACATGGAAACATGGCACCCAATGCATGGAATGGTCCCGAAACACAAAACTAGGCACATGCATTGACCTATAGCTATACAAAGCATGCATTATTTGATCATGAAGCATGAAGACAGAACCAAGGTAGTCCCAAAACATGAACATTTCTAGTTCAAAGCATGGCCAAAAGATGCTAGTAAGATGGACTAAAATAGCATGCAACTTTAACTAGCAAACATGGTTTACATGGCATGTATATGAAGCAGGTGAGAACTCATCAAACCAGCAAAAATCAGTGAATAAAACATGCTAAAACATGCCCAAATAACCTCTGGAATGCAGCCAACACATGCACAAATGATGGGTTCTTTTAGAGGGCATACAAAGGGGTTATTAAGCACATGCATCAAGGACACTTAGCATAGCCAAATCAACTCTGAAAATCAAATATGATAGCTCTAAAACTCATCAAATTGGTCTTGAAATCAGTCAACAAAGCATGCAAGATAGGGCCTCTTTGGAAGGCCAAAAAGACCATTAAGCAAAACAAGGAGAGAGGGGGTCACCCCCCCTCTGATTTTGTCCTTCAAGAACACACCTAAGCCACTGAAAATCCACTGGATTTCAGTGGCTAAGAGGCCAAACCATAGCCAATGCAAGTATTCTAATGCATAGCCCTAATCATAAAGAGATGAAGCATGCATAGGGGAAGATGACTCCAAACAGAAAATGGACCTTAATCAAACATGAATATGATGCCAAAAAAAGACTTTTTTCAGTTTAGGTCGAGGTCCAAAAAGGCTCACAAATAAGGCTAATGTACCATGCAAAAACAACCCTAAAAGAGAGATTGAACAAACAGGGCAGCAAAAGGCCTCAAACAGCAAAGAGCCCTTCAACAAAGTTGAAGAGGGACTCAAAACAAGACACTTTACAGTTTATGGAAAAACTCAAATATGCTCACAAGTAAGGCCAAAATATGATGCAAAAATAGCCCCTAAAGAGAGATAGAGAGCAAGAGGTAGTAGCTGGCCTCAAAAAGTGAAGAGCCCTTCAACAAAGTTGAACAGGACCTCAAAATAAGGCACTTTAAAATTTGGCTCGAAGCCCAGAAATGCTCACAAGCAAGGCTAATATATCATGCAAGAAATAGCCCTAAAAGAGAGATAAAGGGAAAGGGGCAGCAGATGGCCTCAAACAGAAAAAAATCCTTAATCAAACATGAAGATGAGCTCAAAATAAGACTGTTTCCAGTTCAGGTCGGAGCCCAAAAATGTAAGCAAAAGGGGCTAAGATATAGAACAAAATAGTGCAAAAAAAGGGGAGAATAGGAGCTTACCCTTGTAGCCTATCCTTCCAGCAGCCTTTGGTCCAAGGAAATGAGTTTTCAACCTCTGCAAATGACTTCCAAGGGGCTGGAATGGATGATGGTGGTGTGGTGCTATGGGTTGTAGTGGAAATGGTACAAGAATCTTAGGGTTTGGAGGGTTGAAGTATAGATATAGGGAGAGTATGTGTATATGCCCTAGCTGGTTCTTCTAACCCTTAGAAATGGAGGAGGGGTGCTAGTTATATAGAGGGAGAGGAGTGAAGAAAATGGGGGAAAAACAAATTCAAATTTCCCCCCCAAAAGGGCAGACCCTCGGGCAGGGGTTTGGTGCAAAACAGCTGGCACAGCTGGCATGCACCAGGAGAGACAATTTTGGCCGGCTAGGTTCTGAAGGTTCGGGTGGCTAGCTGGCCACCTCCCCTGGCCGGCCGGCCAGGGTCAAAAGGGTCAACAAAGTTGCTGGCCGGCCACCCCAAAAAAGTGGCCTCTCATGTGTGTATGACACAGCTGTATGGTCAAAACCCAGAAAGTGTAACCCAGGAGAGAGAAAAGTCAACTTTTTAGAAGGGTTCAAAAGGGTCAGGGGGAGTTAATGGCCGGTCTATCCATATTGGTGGCCTCCCAGGTGTGTACAACACAATGGTGTGGTGGAAAGTCAGAAAAAGTGGCCCGGGAATGGAAAAAGTCAGCTTTGTAGTGAAGAAAACGGGCGATGAAGAGCGATGAAGGAATAAAGCTGGTTTTCAGAACAATTGCTGGCCTCCCACCTTCCTACAACCTTTCCAACAATGAAAATAAGGTCCCTGCCAAAAATGTATCAAGACGGATGCAAAACGAAGGTTCGGGGGCCGAAACACGCAGTTCGGGGCCCCGAAAATAGGCTGTTAGGCACCGGAAGTGGCGTTCGACCACGAAGTTGGTCTCTCAGGCCATAGTGTCCCTCAAAAGGGTGGAAACGAGGTGTGCGCCAAAAATCGGAGCAAACGGAGGTAGTTAGACGGTCCCGAACCGAGGCACACGGCCGACGGCTCCGAAAACCGGAAACCGGGCTCTAAGCGGGAAAATGGCCTACGACCATGAAACGTAGCCTATGGCTACTGAGAGATGATCTACGAGACCTCTCCCTCCCTTTAGGAAGAGAAAACAAAGAAAACAGGGCCTGGTTCGCAAACTGAGACAAAGCACAAAAGAGTCCAGAAGTCCGGAGGCAAGGCTCGCAGCCGTGATTCCGCAAACTCAGAACGAGCACAATATGCAACATCACCAAGCGCTCAATTGGTGACGTCTGAGTCTTAAGGTCGGTCAAAAATGGGGTGTCTACATCTGGTTAAACATTATTCAACAATCAATCATTCCGATATTTCTAGATGGATTAGAGAGCAACCAAAGGGATAGCTTTCCATATCCTCCTTTCAGCTTTTATGAGGCAGTTCCCAACCCACCAATGCAATAAGCAGTCAACAGAACCAGGCACAACCCGTTATTCCCCACCACTGCAATAGGCCAGTCTAGACCTTCCAAACCATAGGGCAAGAAATGAGAACATGTTCGACAGATTCTGCCTCAGATTTACAAAAAAAACACACACAGTGGATGCTCCTTCACCCAGAACTCCAATCTATTGAAGGAAAACAGAAGTTTTAAGTTTATGTTTCCAAGCTAACCACCCAAAAAATTGAACTTTGGGAGGGAGATAATTAATCCACACCAATCTACTAGAACTCTCAAATACTCCAAAACCCAATTCACAGTGCGTACAAAGAGATGCAACAAAGGACTGACCTGTTTGACATGGAAGCCACCTTGGTTTATCTTTTTCACTTGAACAAAATGCAAGTGCTGCTCTTAACACTTCAATGAGTCTAGATGCTTCCTTACCCTCCGACTGTAGTAAAGGCCTTCTTAAATTGAGATCCCACATCTCAGAGCTTCCTTTGTTATCAACAAAGAACTTGAGGGAACCATTCTTAACAGTGGATAGAGAATAAAGTCTAGGGAAACCCTCTTTTAGACAAAAGTCACCACACCATTTATCCTGCCAAAATCTCACTCTGCTCCTATTACGCACTTTAATATGAAGTTTGTCAACAAAAAATTGTAGAAGGGTGTTTCTTTGCTCTGCCACAGCTAGTATATCACTTCATACCTTAGACTATCTTATGCCAACAATTTGATTTGGAAGCCGTGCTCCTTATTTAATTTTATATTTATTGCAGACCACTTTTTTCCATATTGCCTCATCTTCATTGCAAATCTCCACCACCACTTCATTAATAGGCAAGTATTAACCTCTCTGATTCTCCTAATTCCCAACCCACCTTGACTAATGCTTTTGGTCACCTCTTTCCATTGCACTAAATGAATCTTTCTTTTTAATTCTGTGCTCCCCTTTCCCCACAAGAAAGCAGCTTGTAATCGATCGATTTCCTTTGCAACACCTTTTGGCATCTTGAATAGTGATAGATAATACACAGGCAAACTGGACAGCACTGACTTGATTAGTGTTAGTCTGCCAGCAAAGGAAAGAAACCTCATTTTCCACCCAGCAAGTCTAATTTTCATCTTGTCAATGACAGGTTTCCAGACCTTCTTTTTGCTTGGAGAAACACCCAAAGGTAAACCAAGGAATTTCAGTGGTATACTCTGGGTTTTACAATTAAGCAAAATAGCAAAATCCTTGAGAAAAATATCAGAAATTCCTATCCCACAAACCACACTCTTATGAAAATTAATCTTAAGCCCTGAGACCATTTCAAAACATCTTAAGATTCTTTTCAAATTCATCACCTCCTGCACATCAGCTTTGCAGAACAGTAGTAAATCATCAGCAAATTGTAGATGTGAAACAGCCACCCCATTGACACCAATATGTATCCCTTTAATCAATCCTAACTCCCTTGCTCTGAGCAGTAGAACATTAAGGCCTTCAGCTGCCAAATTAAACAGAAAATGCGATAATGGATCACCCTGTTTGAGACCTTTTTGAGGACTAAACTCTTTAGTTGGTGACCCATTCATAAGTACTGAAATTCTAGCAATTGAAATACACTCTTTCATCCAAGAAATCCATTTAAAACCAAAACCAAAATTTGATAACATGAAAAACAAAAAAACCCCAATTGATGGAGTCATAAGCTTTCTCAACATCAAGTTTGAACAACAGCCCTTTCTTTTTGGCTTTCTTCCACCCATCCACAATTTCATTAGCAATCAAAACCCCATCCAAGATATTCCTTCCACCCAAAAAAGCTGATTGAGTTTCACTAATTACTTCTGGAAAAACTAGTTTTAGTCCACTTGCAAGAACCTTAGACAACAATTTGTACATTGACCCAATCAAGCTTATTGGCCTATATTCATTTAGATTGAGAGTATTGACCTTCTTAGGAATTAATGTGATGAAAGAGCTATTCATCCCATAAGCCAATCTACCCATACTGTAAAACTCCTTCATGAAAAGCATCACCTCTTCTTTAAACACCTTGTAGTTCTTTTAAAAACACATTAAGTTGAAGCCATCTGGACCTGGTGCTTTATTCTCATTGCATTCTTGTATTACTGCCCATATTTCCTCCTCCGAAAACTTTGCTTCCAACTGTTGAAAACAAGCACTACAGCTGACACTCTTGAAGTCACCAATTAATACAAGTCTGATCCTTTATTCTTCTGAAAAGTGCTTGTTAAAATGAGCCCATACCTCTTGCTTCACTTGCTCTGGATCTTCAACCATCCTCTCTTCAACTTAAATAGAATTCAATGCATTCCTATTCTGCTTACTACTGGCCAACACATGAAAAAACCTTGTGTTTCTGTCCCCTTTTAAAGTCCACTCCAATGTTGACTTTTGCAACCATTCCTATTCCAACATTCTGCTGAGCCTCCATATTTCACTTTTTACCTCTCTTTTTAACTTCAACTTTGCATCCAACAAGAGTCTATCTTCAGCCAATAAATCCAAAGAATGCAGTTGACTCTCAGCTTCTTTAATTTTTTCTGAGACATTACCAAACACCTTTTTGCTCCATTTCTTTAATGCTAACTTCAATGCATGTAATTTCCTTTGCAATATGAAACCTGCTATGCCATTTATTTGTGTCTCTTGCCAAACTTTCACCAGAAAGGATGCAAAATTATGGTGCAGCAACCACGCATTTGTGAACTTAAAAGGTTTGGGTCCCCAGTCCCTATCATCTTCCAATAGTACTAGAAGGCAATGATCAGAAATGAGTCTAGGTAGTCCCCAAAGTTTGAGCTTGAATCTTTCTAACCATTCAGGACTAAGCAGGAATCTATCAATTTTACTTCATTTGTTTTCCTCAATTGCATTGCACCAAGCGAATTTTCTACCCATAATTTGTATCTCAGTCAACTCACACCTATCTATGAAATCATTGAAGCCTTTCATACCCTTATCCCTTCTTGAACATCCCACTCTATCATCCACAATTCTAATTTCATTAAAATCACCACCTACACACCAAGGTGTAGGGAAAGATGCTTTCAAGTTTACTAGACGCCCATAATCTCCCTCTTTTCACAGTATCATTAGGAGCATATACATTGATAACAACACATTCAAAAGAGTTGAAAACAGTACCTGCAAGCATAATAAAACTTTTGTTACTGTAACAATTTGAGAGTTGAAACACCTTAGGGTCCCAAATGCAAAGCAACCCCCCTGCCCGACCCTCAGCATCAACAACCAGGAACTCCATTTTATCTCTAGGCCACACTCTTTTAACATCCACACTTGAAAGGCTTGCTTTTTTTGTTTCTTAAAATAGAGCCAAATCAATTTTCCTATCTAACAAGAGCTTCCTAATTTTTCTCATCTTCTCAGGCCTTCAAATGCCTCTGATATTCCAGCTTAACCACTTCATAGCAACAAATCTAATGCTCTTCAAACACACCCAGTGGGAACTGATTATGCTACCTCATCAGCCCCAACTCCAATTCTTTCTTCATCCATCTTCTTTATCTGAACAATTTTTTAAAGCATTTCCTCATCTTGCCCTATGCAGTCAATCCCCAAACTTTTACCCAGAAGAAGTGTGAGTTGAGCCTCATGTAGTTTGCCTTTCAAGCAACTAAGATTAGATTTACCTGAAGCAGACTTCAACACAGCAGCATCTGAAGATCTAACTACAACCCCTTTGTGGTTACTTTTACAAGATCCAAGCCCCCCTGCCCTAATCTTCTAGTAAACCTAGAAAATCCACCAACTATCATGGAATTTCTAGCACCCACTTTTCCTTTCCCTTTATTATTTCTAGGCTTCATCTTATTAGAAATAGATTCACTAATGGATACACTAAGAGTATCACCATCACTAGACTTAGAATCCAACACAATAGGCCCATGCTCAACCCACCCATTTGGCTGGTAAATATCATATCCATAATGTTGAATTGTACCTGGCCCATTGATTTGAGTACTTTTATTGTGACGACCCCAAAATCTATATCTGAAATTCCTTTTATGTCCTCGTGGGTTAATACATTTTAATTTAACGATATCTGTCCGAATTAAGGAATTATCTGTTGAGTCGCAGCTTTAAAATTGAAATTACCGACCTTTATGGGTTCAGAAATCGAAATTGAGTGCTTGGTTATGCTAATGGGAATTTTTAGAACTAATTGGGAAAATTAATTGAAAATCTAATTCGTCTGATTCGTTAATGCACGTTTGAGTGGTTAATTTTGTACTGCAAATTGAAAGCCTTAGAGGTTTCAGAAACCAGAATAGAGGGCATATTCATGATCAGTGTAATTTTTAGAATCATCTGAAAAGTTTAATTGAAATTTAATTTCGTAGGATTCGTAAGGCCATGTTTGGCTCTCCCTTATGTTAATCTTGTGTGTGTGTATATTTATATGCATGGATGCCTTAGGAGTTGTTGAACTCATCTATTTTGAACCAAAAATATCTAGAGAAAATGGGGGAAGACCCGTGAGAGAGAGAGAGAGAGAGAGAGAGAGAGAGAGAGAGTTCTTGAGAGAACTCAAAGAGGAAGGAGGGAAAGCTTGGAGATTGAAGAGCTTTAAGGGGGGAATTCAAGGATTTGGGTTAAGGTATGTGGTTTTAACTATTATCTTTGTAAATAATTCAATTACTACATGAAATCAAGGATTAATTTGGAAGTTTAAAATGTAAATGAACTAGTGTTTTGGGATTTTGGGTGAAATGGGTTGAATTCATGGAAATGAACTTTGCTTTCCTTTAATTTGTTTAAATTGGGTCCAATCTTAACAATGATTTGTGGAATAACAAGTTTTGGTGTGAAAATCAACCATAGGTAAGATATATTCTTATGATTTGAGAGCATATATTTTGGAAGTTTGATTATATAGAAAGATGAGTCTTGGATTTTTAATTTGAGACATAGATTGTTTTATTTGAGAGGAGATTATACTTGGTTGATTTTAGTTTATCACGTTATTAGGCAATTGTACATGTTTTTAAGTGAATTATTTTTAGAACTAAGTTTAAGAATGGAAAGAATCAAGTGTTGGAGCAAAAGACCCATTTTTGGACTGATGTTTTTGCCCAGACCGCACGAGCGGCCACGGGTACCGCACGAGCGGACATGAAGAAGAAAAAGGGATTTTCATTCTGTTTTTGGGCGCTCGAGCGGCCGGGTTCTTCCGCTCGAGCGGAATTAGGCCGCACGAGCGGCCAAAGTAGGCGCACAAGCGGCCACCCCTGTTTCAGCATAGACCGGGTAACTTTGAATAGGCATAGGTTTTGCATCCGGACTCCGTTTTGAGTGATTCTTGAGCCTAAAATCAAGCCCCGGAAGTCTAGTTTCCAATGGTGGTAGTCTCACTCCAAAATTTTAAATACAGAAATAGTTATGCCCAAATTAGTGACGACTGCTCACTTTCTGGTTACCGATTTGTACCGTTTCTTCGTCTGAACCTTTCTCCTATCGATTCCTTCTTATCTTATGAGGCATGGATTATAACCTATGGAGGACTAATGAGTCTAGAACCACCACAGCTATTGAGTGAAGAATAAAAAGAGATTGGTTTTATTCTCATAATCTGTTATATGCATTGTGTTCGTAGGTCAAGACGAGGACATCGTTCCACCGCTATCAGAGACCTACCGCTGTGAGTAATAGTACTGTAATCGCACATTTGATTACCATTAATAATTCTTTTTATTAATGCTCTGTGCTTCAGACGTAGTTATGTTAATATTATGTTGATTGGGAAATAGTGTGGACATGGAAAGATTTTTGTGAACATTGGTATGACTCTGAACCTACGCTGTATTCTAGCTATGGCTAATGATTATTGTGAATGTACCATCCTATGAATTACTCATGATTCTGCATAAGAATTGCATACAAACTATTAACACTGTGAAGTTGGTTAATAGAAAGGAATCGAGTATCAATAACATTGTTATGTGATTCATGTTATGATATGAACTGTTCTGACCTATTGATGTAATGGTACCTTTACCTTCGGACTATTGTTAATATTAATGTTCTGCTAATTACGAGACAAGTATGCCGACCTACAAAGAACCATGAGGAAATCTAAGTGCATCGTTGGATCATACGTTTTGTTTACTGTTGATAGTTAATGTTGACATTCCATTATCTGCAAGTTAGTGGTATTGGTTCATGACAAGCAAATGAGATGTATGTGCATTATGAAACTATGGTATCTACGTATCTCTGGAATGTGGTTCCCTTTTGCTAACAATTATCAGCAACGTTCTGTTAAACTTATATTACCGATGGTAATTCATGTGAATAATGGGAAGAATGTATGTACTTTCTGTATGATTCTAAAGTTAATCTGTTCTAATGATTTCTAGTATGGAACAAAGTGCTGTACGGAACTAAGTGCTACACTTTGGTGGGAGCCACCTCTAGAATCCGTACGAGCCACCTCTTGAGTCCATACATATTTATTTCTGGGCCGCTAGGCCGTTCTGTTATTTCTGGGCCGTTAGGCCGTTCTGTTATTTCTGGGCCGTTAGGCCGTTCTGTTATTTCTGGGCTGATAGGCCGTTCTGTTATTTCTGGGCCGTTAGGCCGTTCTGTTATTTCTGGGCCGATAGGCCGTTCTGTTATTTCTGGGCCGTTAGGCCATTCTGTTATCTCTGGGCCGATAGGCCGTTCTGTTATTTCTGGGCCGATGGCCGTTCTGTGTATTACTGGGCTTAAAGCCACTTTGTTAAGGAAATTGGGCCCATGGCCGTTCTAGAAATGACTACAGAATGTAATTAATCATATGCCTCCATAGTTATATGCTTTGTTATTTAAGTTAACCATTATATTATTTATGTGCTATTATTCACTGAGTTTTACTCACTCTGTATTTTGTCTGTTTCTGTAGGTAACCAACTGGAAAGCCAGTCCTAACCCTTGAGGCTTGTCTATCTCTTGTCAACCTCAGTGTGTCCAGGCACTTAAGATGGAACCCGTGCATTTTGTAAAGCTTTAACTAGGTTTTCGGTTTATGCTTTGATTATCTGCCTATGGTTGAATGTAAATAACCCCTTTCTTCTTTAGTACTTTTGTATGAATGTGAATGACTGTAACTAAAGCTCGGGTGTATGCTTCCTGTGTATTATCTACCTAATGTAATGTTTGTGGTCCTGGCATAGTAGTGGTAGCTCAATGGATGATGTTTTATGTTATTTAATTTTATTAATACTTCCGTCCAGGCCCCATATATTACGTATATCAGGTTAAGTGTCCGTTTCTGAATAAGTCATGCTCGAAACTTTTAGGGGCAGGTTTGGGGTGTGACATTTATGCTTATGGCCCAAGAGAACTTCCAAATTAATACCTGATCTAGCCCTTGAAGACCCACTCAAACTTCTCACAAAACCTGGTATATGGGTCTGTCCACCTACTTTTAGAGTCTCATCATTACACCCCTGCTGCAAGTCTTCTTTTTCCTTCATCACTGTTTCTGCCTTACGTGTGCCATCCTCAATTGCTTTTCTAAGACTCTCTGCATTCTTGCTTTTGTCAACCTTAGTTGATTTCCCAATGCAATCTTTAGACTCCTCAACTATAAAGATCTCCATCAAGCTACCAGCTACTTCCATCTCACCTTCTTCCTCTCTCCTAGTTAGCAAATCCCCTTTCAGCCAACTCATTCTTATCTTCCACATCATCAACCACCATATCTACCAGGTCATCTTCATCTTCCTCTACTCTGGGAACAGCAATGGACTGCACCTCACCATTGACATTAAAGTTGACATACCCATTAACACCTTCAACTCTGTTGCATGTGCAAGTCGCTTTTACCTCATTCACAATCTGCTTTTCACAAACTCTTATAGGATATACTCTTCCCTTGCAATCTAGATTTACATTTGTATTTATTGGCTCCATGACTCTTGTGGCAATCTTTATCTTTCTATATCAAAAAGTTGCTGCCTCATAGGTATCTCTATCAAAATAAATCACCTTCCCCATAATCTTCCAATCGTTTTGAAGGTATCTGTATTCCATACATTAAGTGGTATTCCATAGTAACTCAGCCATACAAACCTCTCTTGCTTAAGATGTAGATCTGTTGACCATTCCTTTATGTACTCACTCCATTCCTAAAACCAGGCAATAAGCTTGCTTCTATTGATTCACATATTCTCGTTTGACTGGAAAGTTATCACAACATCACGACCTCCACCCTCTCTTACTAACACATCAGTCATTTCTTTTCGTTTGAGTTCTTCTTTGATTACTAGAACAGAGAATATTGGTTTGAGCCTTAGAATGATACTTTCATATAGCCATCAATTGCCTATCTCCTCCACATTAATAATAATATTATGTTTGTCAACTGAGTTCGCTTCCTTTAGAACCTTTACAAACGATCTTCTATCAATGCTCTGGTTCCAACTTTTTGTCATAGAGTTTACTGTTACATTTTTTCCCTCAAACGTCCTTCTTATTGCAGGCTTCAACCATTTGTTTTCTCCATTGTTCTTTCCATACTCGGTAATTTTTACGGTCAATTTTCTATCATCTACCCATAGCCCATTTGCTTTTTGTGCTGCCACATTGGTTGCAACATGGCAATCAAAACACACAAAACCAAATCTTGTATTTGATGATCTTCTTCTCTTTTGAGGAATGAATACATCCCTAACCACCCCAAACTTAGTGAACAGCTCATGCAAACCTCTTGGATTCATTGCTTCAGGTATATTGTCCACAAACAGAGTGAATAGACCTGATCTTCTTCCATCAATCCTTACTCCTTGGTTCCTTGATCTTCCTCTCTGCTTCAGCACTGGAATCCACCCTCCTTGCTCCATTTTGCCTTCTATTTCCTTCTTAGTTAAGAGTACCAGAAAGGCTTACGAAAGCTGGTGCTCTTAGAAGTTATGTGGTTCAACTTATACGTCCATGAACAAGATAACAACAATGCTTCACTATGTAGAAAACAAGTTTACAATAATTAATTGTCTCTCACACTCTCAAATCCCCTAGAATATACCCAAATTGTCTCTCACACTCTAAAACTCTTATTTGTTATAATGTTAGTTTCATACTTTTGACATAATTATATTTTTTCAAATTTTAATTCACATAATAGTTAGTCATTTTTTTCATCAATAATTTGTTAGTCATATGAATGAAACAAATATTATTT
Organism: Camellia granthamiana; assembly: GCA_036172215.1. Taxonomy (NCBI): domain Eukaryota; kingdom Viridiplantae; phylum Streptophyta; class Magnoliopsida; order Ericales; family Theaceae; genus Camellia; species Camellia granthamiana. The sequence continues at coordinate 135,655,327 of CM069907.1, read as the reverse complement.
TCATTTATTTTCTACTAAATATACATTTATTTATTTATTTCAATATCTACCCACCATCTACATTAGTTTCTACAAAAAATATCCATCTATTTTTTTACATAGTTTTGTGATCAAATCATGTGGATATTGATATTCGACCAATTTAATCTTTTACATGAATGATTCGTTTAGTGAACTCTATAAAATAAACAATTTAGATTACCAAAAGAAATCTACTAAGGGCCATAAAAAAATAAAGTACAAAACCTATTCCATTTTGATAGAGTGAAGAGAAACCTTCCCTTAAATTTAAATTTCACATAGTAAAAAATGAAAAAACAAATTAAAACAAAATGAAAAGAAAAGTAGATGTCATAAGGCCAACATTATACTACTCAACCAAAAGTTGCACTATTTTCTTTTGATATAATTAAATTTATATTTGAATGACATGAACAAAAGAGAATGAGTGAGAATCTTATAATAAAGCATATTGTCTAGTGTTTGTGTAATATCATTTTGTGGTGTGAAATTGTAAATTTAATTTTTAAAGAGAGAAGTTTAATAATCTATGTGATATTTATTTTTTTCCTATGATGGAGGTAGTATATAGATGGAGTAAGGCCACGTTTGGGAACAGACTATTTTAGTATTTTTTTGACTTTTTATGAAAATATATGTAGAAAAATAAAGATAGTGATGTGGCAACTTATAGTGATTTTTGACTTTTTGACTAAAATAGTTACTCCTCAAATGAGGCCTAATAAAGCTTGTTGGGCTTTGTGGTTGTTGCCTTTGAAATTATTGTTGGGCTAATAGTCACAAAGATATAGCATAAATGTTATAATTAGCATCCCATTAATTATTTTGAACTTCTTATTTTTTATTTATTTGTTTATTTTATTACAATAATAACTCAAGTGAAATTACTAAAAATGACATTAATAATTTTGGGACACCCCATCTCACAATTAAACCCACATACCTACTACATAATGAGTTAGGACTTATGAGAGTATTCACCTCCACCACCACCCATCCATCTTCCCAAAATCCCACCTTCAAAATCTATCCACCTTCAAAACCTTGAAAACATTTTGGCGGCAAAATTCTAGTGACAACAATGGTAACCATTTGATTATATACACTTCTTCAGCAATGCCAATGAGTGAATTTTTTTTAGCAACCACAACTCCATGAGACGAGAGGAGTACAACAATAAAAACTTAGAAAATATTCATAGTTTTGATGATGTTCTTAACTTAGAGAAGATTGGCCTTATAAATGTAAGTTTCTTGAAAAAAATTACAAAAATAATAAAAACAGGCCAGAGCAGATCATCATTTTTTTAGAACTGAACTCCCGAACATATGGTTGAAATTCGGGAATACAGGCCCGAACATTATTTATTTAATCAAGAATAGATAACCGAACATTTCTTATTTGTTCTGGAACATATAACCAAAGCAGTAGTAGAAGCAAGCAAACAAAGGAGGTCGGACCACTCTTGGGTGGTCAATCGGTATGTGAAATCCTACTCAATTTTGCTCACACAGAGAGCATACAAATACAGTGAGGCCATGGATGAATCATATAAAACCAACCAAAGAAGTATGAAAGAGGATTGTGTTATGTGTGTGAAAGAGATAAAAGAAAAAAAAAATCAAACAGATTGACAAATCTTGTAATGAAGTAGAGAAAAAACTTCTTAATCACCACAAATTTTTTTTTCATTGGTTTTGGGAAGTTCCACCGCTGTGGATTTTGTTAGGATTTTGGAAAGAGGCTTTTTGGGGTGTAGGGCAGGTGGGGTGTGCATTTGAATGGGTGAAATATTTTTATAAGAATAATTTTTGTATTATTTGGGAGGAGAAAAGAAATTTTTGGGGTTTTACAATTTATAATTGAGGCTCCAAAGAAATTAGGGGTCCAAAATAATTGATAAGATGCTAATAGCAGCACTCTATAATATACTTCTCATATGTTTAATTACTTTCTCACCCGTTCATTAAAAAATAAAATAAAAATTTCTCAAAATGATTTACATTCATGAACGGATGAGTTATTTCACGGGGATATAGTTTGTATGAAAATCTTATTTGATTTAGAAGGTAATTAGAAATTATATTTCATTCTAAAACAATGTAATGAAAATAAAATTTGAATAATGAAAATAAATTGTTTGTCACAAAATTTATTTGAACTGATTTCTGAGAGTTCATGGCAACTATTTGGTACAAAGTTCAAAAATTAGACATACTTTTTAAACTTAATGATGAGATAGTGTATTAAAATATTTAAAGCAATACTCTTTCTCTCATATTTTCTCTACTCATTTGATGAACATTAGATATAGCTCAAATATTCAGGAAATGGCTTAGCAAGGAGAATGGATCTCAGTCGTAAGGCAGAAAGGCAGACAAGGAAGAGGGAAGAATGAAGGATGTGCAAGTGTCTTCACCATCTTTGTGGATAACATACCAAACTCAGTGAATCCGAAGGGACTCCATAATCTATTCACTAAGTTTGGTGTGGTGAAGAATGTATTCATTCCGAATAAGAGAAAACGGATCACAAACACAAGATTTGGTTTTGTTAGGTTTGATTGCAGAGTGGCGGCAAATGTTGCAGTGCAAAAAGGAAATGGACTCTGGGTGGACGACAAGGCAATAGTGGTAAAGCATGTCGCGTTTGGTAAGGAAACAAGGAGGGAAAAAGGACTAACAGGGCCAGTGTGTCCTTAGGGAAGAAATCAAAATGGCCAATGAGGGGAAGACAGAAAGAAGATCAAAGTGTCTACAGATCCCAGGTCATATGCTGAGGCAGTAATAGGCAAAATGTGAGGCGGAAGAGATAGCATCACAGTGAAGGCTAATGAAATAGGAAATGGGTGGTTGTATGAAACTGTAGTGGTGCACTTGAAGGAGAACTATGCTAACACTAATTTGAAGAAGGAAATTGAAGCAATAGGTGTGAAGGATTTGCTGGTAAGAGAAAGTGGAAGCCGTGATGTGGTGTTCACTTTCAAGTCAATGGAGAAGATGATACTAAAACTAAAACCCATTAAGGAACTAATCATGGACTGGTGTGAGGTTATTTCTGAAGGAAAATCTGGTATGGTGTTGGAGTAGGAAAGGAATGTTTGGCTAAGCTGCTACGGGATTCTATTGAATCTATGGAATAGTACAAATGTAAAGAGGATTGGTGGGTTATGGGGGAAGTTTATGTGTTTTGAGGGGGACATGAATCAACCAAAGTCCTTTGTGTGTGCCAAGATAAAGATTTCCATCAATTGCATGGAACCAATTAATAAGGTAGTCAACTTGGAGCGTAAAGGTATGATACACCCAGTGAGAGTCTGTGAAGAACAAGTGGTGCTGGCTAAAATGAAGAATATAGTGTGCCAATGCCAGAAGAATCAAGAGCTGGAAGAGCTGGGTAGTTCGAATGCTATAGACGAACAAGGAATGGAAAAGAGCAACAGTGCAGAGGACAGGGATGATGACTTGGAGGCTGACTCAGACCATGCTTTGGCATTGTTGGATGATGTGGCCATAGACCTCAAGGCACTTGGAGGAAGTAAGAGTGAGGAGGTAAAGCAGGAAGTGTGTTGTGGAAGTGACACTGTAGTTGTAGAGTCCAGAAGTGGAGTGGAGATGACAGTAGGAATGCGGAACCATAATGTTTGGCTATCAACTGATGCAGAGGCTTGCAAGCTCATGATAAGAATGGGGAAACACAATGTAGGGTCTACGGTAGGTAATTAGAAAAGTCAGAGTATGGATGGCCATGTACTTACAGTAGACTATATTAGAAGCTTAGGGAAGGTAAGTCCACCTAGACCTGGACTAGATGTAGAAGTGGTACTGGGCCATAACCAAGGGCTCAGTCAGGGATATGGGCTACAACAAGCCCAACAGTGCAAAAATGGGCTCAAGGAGCAGGCAGGTAGTATTAAGGAGGGGAGTGGTGAAGCTGCACTGGCTGTGTAAAACTCAAGTGTTTCTGAAGCCAAGGAGGTGGAGCCCAACAATAGACCTGCAAATTACAAGAAGGGGAAGAAGAAGGTTAGCTATACAATAAAAAATGGGAATCAACTATCAAAGAAGGGTTCACTTAGTCTACTCAGAAGGTATAGACAGAGAGGGACCTCAACAAGTAGATCAGTTCCAAAGGTTGCAATGTGGAGAGCAGCAGTAGCAACAATTTCACTATCAACCTCGATAGAGAATATGTTAGATAAAAGGAGGTGTGTACTTAATGAAGCCCAAGCAACATTGAAAATGGTGGAGGTTTTGGGAGTGCAGTATAATGGAAAAGAGGATGAAGTGTTAAAGAAAATTGTGGGACTTGAGCTAAATGATCAAGGAAGAATTAGAAGGGGGGACAGAGGTGGAGCTTAAAAAGAACACCAACTGGGGTGAAGCTAAGGAGTATTTTGTTTTGTTATGATAATACTCACATGGAACATAAGAGGGTTGGGTAAGAAGGTAAAGAAAGGTAAGATTAGGAAGCTATTGAAGGAAAGGAAGGTGGACATGGTAATGTTCCAAGAAACCAAAAAATCTGACATATTTGAGGATGAAGTAAGATTACCGTGGGCTAGAGTAAATATGGAATTTATAGCTGTAGATTCTGAAGGAGCAGCTGGAGGATTACTGTGTGTTTGGGATCCAAATGTTTTCCAGATTTCAGAGTGTTGCAGCAATAGGAGGTTTATAATGCTATCAGGTACTTCCTTTAACTCCTTTGAGTGCACTATTGTAAACATCTATGCACCTACTGAAGTGGGTTTAAGAGGGAAACTCTGGGACAGTCTAGTAAAGTTAAAGGAGGATTTCCCTAAGCCTTGGTGTCTAGGTGGGGATTTTAATGAAATAAGAAACATTGGTGAAAGGAAATGATACTCAATGAGAGATCAAGGAATGAGGGAGTTTAATGAGTTTATTGACAGGTGCAAAGTGTCAGACTTGCCACTGATTGGTAGGAAGTTTACCTGGTGTAACTCTAGTGAAGGGGAAAAGTGGAGTAGAATTGATAGAGTGCTAGTTGATCCAAAGTGGCTGGAGGTATTCCATGTGAAGTTGTGGGGTTTGCCTAGATTGCTATCTGATCATAGCCCTCTCCTATTGATAGAGGATGAGAGGGACTGGGGTCCAAAACCCTTTAGGTTTCAAAATGCATGGTTCCTTCACAAAAACTTCCACTCTTTTTGGGAAAACAGCTGGAAAGAGATTGCTGTAGTGGGGTGGGCTAGGTATATTTTGCTAGAAAAATTGAAGAAATTGAAGGTTGGCCTAAAGAAATGGAATGTGGAGGTGTTTGGGAACATTACTAATAAGTTGAAAGCAGCAGAGGCTGAATTACATAGGTTAGAGCTTGTTGCTGAGGCTAGAGAACTTGATGAGGCAGAAATAAGGAGGAGAGAGGTTAGAGGAGAGGTGTGGAGATTGAGCAAGATGGTAGAGAGATTGTGGCTCCAGAAGTCAATGATGAATTAGGCATTAATGGGTGATAGGAACACAAGATTCTTCCATGTCATGACAAAATGTAGACAATCAAGGAATGAAATAAATTCAATCTTAGAGGGGGGTGATATATAAGGATCCTTGTCGTGTGAAGAACAAAGTGTTTCAACATTTTCAGAGCCATTTTTCTGAAGATTGGAATGGGAGACCTGAACTAGGAGGGCCCTTCAACTTAGTGAAAGGAAGTGGTGATTTTGACAGGTTGGAATCAGAATTCTCAGAAGCTGAGATTAAAGCTGCAGTGATGGATTGTGATGGGAATAAAGCACCAGGGCCAGATGGCTTTAATATGGGATGTTTTCAGAAATTTTGGAAAGTGATGAGGACTGAAGTGGTTAAGTTTGTGAATGAATTTCATAAGAATGGCAACCTGGTAAAAGGAATTAACAGTTCCTTCATCACCCTTGTACCTAAAAAGGAGAATCCTGTAGGGTTAAATGACTATAGGCCTATAAGCTTGGTGGGATCAATAGATAAGATTACAGCAAAGTTATTGTCTCATAGGCTGAAAGTAGTGATGCCTCATATAATTAGTGAAACACAGACAGCGTTTCTAAGTGGGAGGAACATCCTAGATGGGGTATTACTAGCTAATGAAGTGGTTGATGGGTGGAAGAAGTCAAAAAGGAAGGGTTTTATTATCAAGTTGGATTTTGAGAAGGCTTATGATTCCATTAATTAGGGGTTCTTACTCTCTATAATTTCTAAGTTTGGTTTTGGGGCTAAATGGACCAGATGGATCAAAGAATGTGTAACATCTGCGAGAATATCAGTGGTTGTTAATAGGTCTCCAACAGAAGAATTCAGTCCACAAAGGGGTTTACGGCAAAAGGGACCTTTTGTCCCTTTTTCTGTTTAACTTGGTTACTGAAGGATTACACATATTGTTGTCCAGAGCTCAGGAGTTAGGTCTGATTCAATGGGTCAAGGTTGGATCAAATAGTGTTATACTCTCCCATCTTCAGTTTGCAGATGACTCTCTATTATTCTGTGCAGCAGAGGTTGAAGAGGTAAGGAAATTAAAAAGGATGTTAAGATGTTTTGAGTTACTATCTGGATTGAGAATTAACTATCATAAAAGTGTAATGTGTGGGGTGGGGGTCTCAGATGATACCATGGACTGTTTGCATCAGTATTGAATTGCAATGTAAAGTCTTTACCCCTCAGATATCTTGGGTTACCTTTAGGAGCCAATCCAAGGAGGAAAGCTACTTGGAAGCCTGTCCTAGATAAAGTCAGATGTAGGTTGGCTGGTTGGAAGAGGAAGTTGCTGTCATTTGTTGGGAGATTAACTCTTGTGAAAGTTGTGTTATCTGCACTACCAGTGTATTATTTGTCCTTGTTTAGGATGCCTGAAGGGGTTGCCAAAGAAATAGAGAGGTTACAAGCTGCCTTTTTGTAAGGTGGGTTAGAACTAAGGAGGAAAATCCATATGGACAGATGGGTGGATGTGTGTAAAAGTATAGATCAATGAGGATTGGGCATAAGGAGGCTGAGAGTGGTAAATATTGTTTACTTGTAAAATGGTGGTGGAGGTTTAGTTGTGAGAATGAAGCTCTGTGGAAGAATGTTATATGCAGCAGGTATAAGTTAAAGGTGGATAGCTGGTTGCCATCTGTTACATCTACCAGTAACTCTTCAGTGTTATGGAAATGTATCACAGTTCTTACTGATCAGAGCAATAATCTGCTAGAAGTCTTCCTGAACAATTTCCAATTAAATGTTCGGAATGGTAGAAGAATAAGCTTTTGGAATAATAAGTGGTGTCAACAACTGTGTTTGAAAGATGTGTTTCCAGGCCTTTATAGGCTGTCTCTAGAGAAAAATGATACATTGAGAGATATCTATGATAGGAAAGATGCAGTAAGGGTTTGGAATCTATCATTTAGAAGAGTGTTGTATGTGTGGGAAGAGGTGGAGCTGCAGAATCTATTAAACCTGCTAGCAGCAGGTCCTGCAATGAGTCTAGACCAGGTGGATAGACCTGTTTGGTCAGCATCTAAGTCAGGTCAGTTCTTTGTGGCTGCAATGTATAATGCTGATGTGCATAATTTAGGTCCAACTCTTAGAATCTGTAAATTGGTGTGGCTGAGATTTCTCCTCCCTAAGGTCCAAGTGTTTGGGTGGTTAGCTTGGAAAAAGATAATCATGACAGTTGAATTCTTACAAAGAGTTGGTGTGCTTCAGGTGTCTGGATCAGCCTTGTGTGTGTTCTGTAAGGCTGCCACTGAATCTGTGAATCATGTCTTAATTTGTTGTCCTTTTGTGTGGAGTGTATGGGCTGAATTGCTGAATTGCTGGGGGACTCAAGGGGCATTACCTGAATCTGTGGATCAACTGCTGTTGTGGTGGGCAGGTGAGAGAATGAAGAGGTTGGAAAGAAAGATTTGGAGTGCTATTCCGTTGGCTGTGTTGTGGTCAATTTGGAAACTTAGAAATGAGTGTGTTTTTATGGTTGCTAACCCAAACTGGTATGAGATGTGTGAGTTGATTAAGACTAGGATTGTTATGTGGTTGAATTCATATCTGAAGGATTTTAATTTCATAATCAATGATTTCATTTATAATACAAGGCAGATCAGATTGTGCCTTGGAGGAGCAGTGATGCTGTAAGTTGGGTTGAGCCCAGTAGATTCAGACAGAGCAACTCTGTTTTTGCAGCAGCACAACAGGTTAGGGATTATCTGCACATAAGCACATCAGATTTTGGTTTTCTACTGTGAAGTGAATGGAGATCAGTTGATATACTGATAAGAAATTGCAGATATACAATTGCATTGATTGTTGTTTTGAATGTTTGGTTTATTTGAATGGAGATCATGGCAGCATTTGCAATGGTTTTCTGTGGGGTGTTTTTTTGGTGGACTGCAACTGATGGGTGTTTTTTGGTGGAATGCAACTGTTCTAGTGAGGACTGCAACTGGTTTTTTGGTGGTCTGTTGCTAGGCAGCTTTTTTGCTGGACTGCAACTGATTTGGTCTGCTGTGTTGGTTTGGCTGCTGCTGCTGTGCTGGACTAGTTGCTGCTGTAATGCTGGTTTGTTATGCTCTGGTTGCTGCTGTGTTAGGAGTTTATGTTGGATGCTTGAATAGGTTGTATGCTGGTATGCTTCTTTGCTTGCTGAATGGGATGAATGTCAATGTGTTAGGTGGTTGATTGGGCTATATGCTAGTCTGTGTGCTATTATGCTGTTGGAGTTGCCTCAGTTGCTTCTATCTTGTTTTTTTTGTTTTCTTTATCTCTGTCTGTTGTTGTGGCAGCATCTTTTGCTCTCTATTTTGTTGGTTCCTCACCAACTGGTGCTTAGAGCTTCGTGTTAGCTCCAAACTCTTCTTTATTGATGTATCTTATCATACCTTGTATATTTTCATCAATAAAGTTTTTTTTACCGATAAAAAAAAAAAAAATTATAGTACTTAACGTTATTGGATCTAAAAAATAAGTTTGTATATATTTTCTTAACTTTTAAACAAGTTCAAAAAATTAATTATTTAAAAATTAAGGGAGAAGTGCTTTTAATTTTTAATTTTTAACTTACAATAAATAATACCTCAAATTAATCGATAAATACCGAGTTATCAAAAACAAAAGAAAAAAATTACATCAGGCATACTCATTGTGAAAACTTTAAATTGTTTGAATCATTTAAATAACTAAAACTCAACTTAAAAAAAATGAAAATGAAAGTGAAAAAACAAAACCACTTCCTAATATATTCATTCAAGAATGATAACTGTCACTTTCAAAAAAATGATTTTCACTGTCAAATACATGAAAGAACTGTACTTTCCTATTTGTTTATTAATAGTAAGATATCAAAGATACTTTTAAAAACAATTCAATGATTAAGACTTGAGAATCAAGAACTCTCGTCAAAATCACCCATTTCTTTATCTATTCTATATTTTTTCTGCTCTACTTATTTCCAAAATAGTCATCGGGCGTTTAGAAATTAGTGATTTTAACTTTTTTTATAAAATGACATGTAAAAAAATAAAAAATAATATGACAACTTGTAATGATTTTTAACTTTTTAGTTATTTTCTTTGCTCCCCAGCTAAGGCCTTGATTACATAAAAGATTAACCTAGGGAATTAGATTTCCTAGGCATAATTTATTTATTTATTTTTAAATAATGTGCAGTTTCAAATCAACTATTATATAGTAAGCTCTATACTTAAAAATGAATTTAAACTGCATATTATATGGTATTGCTCCAAAAGGATTAGGATCATCTGATCTCTCTATAATAGTTTTATTGAGATAATTCAATGGTTTACGTTTAAAGCTAAAATAAAACAATATTGTTTCAATATGTGTAGATGTTAAAAAATACATGGTATTTTGATGCTATTTTACTTCCATTTTAAATTTGTATTATTGAATTATGTATTTTATTAATGTATCTTATTGTAACAAAAATAATGATAGAAAAATCCTTATTCGCTTTGTAGAGAGTGTGTTGTTGTCTCTGTTTGTTTCACATCTCTGTACATGTAGAATTTTCCTTGCATAAATTCAAAATAGTTGTTATGAAAACAACTTGAATTGAATACTCGAAAATGCTGTATAAAAATCCTATGGTAGGGCAATTCTATATTCATTGTTCAATAGAGTGATCAAAGAAAGCTTAACCAACAAGGAGGGCAGATTGATTGTTATTCTTTTTGGACCACAAGCCCACTAGTTCCCCTAATCATGCTATCCCCATTTTTTTCTTTCTTAATTAATAGCCTCTTATTTCAAAAGTTTGAAACAAAATCAATTAATTATTTAATAATTTCGGAGTACTATGTAGTATTGTTTAAATGATACTCTCAATCAATGGAGTAACAAAATACTTTATGAGTTAGATAATGATGACTTATCTTTATTCAACAGTGTTAGATTCACATAAATAAATCACATAGTGTGTTGTGTGTCTAAGATTTATTTCAAGTGTGGGTACACCAAACCAAAAATAAATTTCATCCTTACGATGCATTTTCTGTACACTTTTCTATGTTTTATTTGAGAAAGAGAAAAATTAGGGATCATGAAAAAACTTTCATGAAAATGATCACGAAATATTTATGACCCTTGGATTACCTTGATTAGTGTGTGGTGCTTTATTTTAAGTGTAATTCAAGGGTCATAAATCTTTCATGATCATTTTCATGAAAGTTTTTACATGATACCTAGCATTACTGTTTGAGAAAAGTTAGGCATCATGAAATTTTTTTCATGAAAATGATCATGAAAGATTTATGATCCTTGGATTACCTTGATTAGTGTGCGGTGCTTTATTCTAAGTGTAATCCAAGGGTCACAAAACTTGCATGATTATTTTCATGAAAGGTTTTTCATGATACCTACCATTACTGGTTTTATTTTGGTACACAGCATCATTAATCTTTATGAGAAATGTTAGGGATCATGAAAAAATTTTCATGAAAATGATCATGTAAGATTTGTGACCCTTAGATTACCTTGATTATTTTTATGAAAGACTTTTCATGATACCTAGCATTACTGAATCTTTATTAGGTAGTTCAGATATGCATACACTCATCTATTGTTTTTGCAGTTTATCATTTGTCGGGAGTACTGTGCAGTAAATGTCACATTGTATTATCAGATTACTTAATAATTTTCCTATAAAGTTAGGGGTGTTTTAGTAAATTTACTCAATTAAATTATGACAATTGGCATGTCCTTGATCCAAGAAGAACAACATACAATGGATGCCCACGTGTCAACATGCTACCCCTTGGAACCTGATAGAACAATGCAGCTATTGTTGTTATATATGCACATGAAAACTATATACACTGCTCCCCTCTGTTACATTATTGCTCTCTCTCTCTCTCTCTCTCTCTCTGGTTGTTAACATAGAAGAAGTAGAAGGAAGAAGAAGCTCAAAAAAAGAAGGAATAGCCGGAGTTTCTATGGAAGTTGGCCGGAAAATGTCCAACTTGCTCGGAGAAGAGCGAGATGGGTATAGCTTGAACCTCAAGGAGACTGAGCTCTGCCTTGGCTTGCCTGGTGGAGGCAGAGGAGCTGAGGCGGAGATGGTGAAGATCACTGGAAAGAGAGGCTTCTCCGAGACTGTTGATCTGAAACTCAACCTTATTCAACCTAATAATCAATCAGTTTTGGATCTGAAGGAGAAGATGAAGAACAGTCCACCAAAGGAGAAGATGAACCTCCCTCCCCCCTGCACTAAGGATCCGGCTAAGCCACCCGCCAAGTAAGTCTTTTCAAGCATCCTTTCCTATTCTTATGCTTCCGCCACTACAATGAATGTACGCAGTCTGATCCCATCATGTAGATAGACTGTTTCCATGATTTAAGTCAGTGACGCCCAAATTATACTAAACCAACCTTATTTGAAAGGTTTTAAATGATAGTGTAAAACTCTGTTAAGATACATATTGATATGTGCTGTATAGTGATATCGACTGATGTTAGATAGTATCAGTTAATATCTCAACTATCAACCAATATATTGCCCGATCTCTAACAATATTGGTTGATATATGGATCAAAAATTTAAAATTTTGATATTACGAGTTGATCTGATACGTAATAACTAATATTTAAAACCTGACAGCGAGGGTTACCCTAATGGCAAAATTTATAGCAGAGGATTTTTTAGGGTTAAACGAATTAATAGATACATACGAACACTAACATAATCTCCTTTGGTGTTTAGGGCACAGGTGGTGGGTTGGCCACCAGTTAGGTCATTCCGGAAGAACATAATGTCTCAGAAGAGCACCACCGAGGAGGTAGAGAAGACTGGCAGCAGCAGTGGTGGCGGTGTAGCATTTGTGAAGGTTTCCATGGATGGCGCACCTTACCTTCGTAAGGTGGATCTGAAGATGTACAAGAGCTACCAAGAACTTTCTGATGCCTTGGCCAAGATGTTTAGTTCCTTCACCATGGGTATGTATAAATAATTTTATAAACAATAATTGCATGCATGTAACTCATGAAGGAGATTGAGAGTCGTAATCAAGGGTTTAAGTAACTGTTGTGATCGATATAATGGTAACAGTAGTGATGGCGCAGTTTCAAGAGTCCTAAAATTTTATTTTTTTTATGCCTGATAGTATGTATGATCATGTCTTTTGTTTAGCAGCTAGAGATCTAGAGCCATTTTTATGATATAGTTTTTAATTTTCTAAGAAAACTATCCATATCCAGTTCTATCATGAGAGTAATTCCATTTTGAGTTAACTGAAAAACAGAACAGCATATTCTTTTCTTCCATTATTTTGGTAGCATAGTAGTATAAGAAGAATAATATTACTATATGGCACAAGAAAAAGTGGATCTTAGAATCATCATGGTGGTGCTACAGCCTTGCTAGCTTGTGAGTGTTAGTGTCCCATTTAATGGTAATAGAAAAGACTATATGCAGCAAGAAAAAGTAGGCCAAAATTGTCAAAAAATAAATTAAATGACGCAGATTTAAATTTAATGTATTATGAGTTACACTTAGAATGAATCTGGTCTAGAAATTTCATCTTGTGGCTAATTTTTCAATCACTTTTTTATTTATATTTATTTATTTATTTGATTCCGTAGCATTATTGAGTAATAATTTCATTAATGTAGGTAACTATGGGGCCCAGGGAATGATAGATTTCATGAATGAGAGCAAGTTGATGAATCTGTTGCACAGCTCCGAGTATGTGCCCACCTATGAAGATAAGGATGGAGACTGGATGCTCGTGGGGGATGTCCCATGGAAGTAAGTTTTTCATTTTCTTTTTCCCTAAAAAAGCCCTAAAACATGTGACCATATGGATAAATAAATATATATATAGGAAGTACCAAGTACAGATCTACACAAAGCCATTGATGTCAGATTCTTGATGAATCACTGAACACCTTTTGTACATTAACACTAGGGAAAATGTTATTTATGATTAAATTTTACTCTAAAAATTACTTCAAAAGCATGTGTATGGTGTAAATTAAAGTTCATGAGATGTGACAATGATTGTGGTCTATAGATATAATTTTTTGGATATTTTATTTTGAGTAATTTTTCTAAGTATGTAGTATTATTGTAAAACTAATCTCTTGTGCAGATAACACAAAGGAATACTTTTACAATTTTGCAAGATACCCACAAATATTATTAAATTCTTTTGTGCAGTTCGAAATGTGTGAACAATATTTATTTTAGATATGATCCACAAATTATTAATTTTAAATTTATATCATACTCTACTTTTGGGTAAAATTTTGATTAATTTTGTTTAGGTAACTAAGAATTATTGGTATACTCTTATGGCTGACATTGTGAAATGTCACAGCAATGGTCCAGATTATAATAAAAATCCGAACTGAATTTCATGCCAAAACTTAAAAATAAAAAAATAAAATAAAATAAAATAAAATTTGTTGCATTAAAAAAAGTTAATGATCCATGTTTTATTAACTTCATACAGGATGTTTGTTGATTCATGCAAACGTCTTCGCGTAATGAAAGGATCTGAAGCAATTGGACTTGGTAAGCACTACCTTCATATGTCAAAATTTCTAGTATACTTTGTATCAAATATTTATGTGCAATCTTTTATTATTCAAGCTAAAAAGTTGATCAACTACGTCAAAACATTGAGGATTAATACCTTTGGGTTGTATTTGGATCTCGAATTTATATAATTTTTTTTCTTTCTTTTTCTCTGTACAATTATTTATTTATTTATTTATTTATTTTTTACAGATTCAAGATCCAAATAGAACCTTAAATTTTAATCCATTTTTGTTGCAAAAGTAACGTATAGTCATTTTAATTATAAATACATAAAACAATGGATAATTTGTTTAACAAAATTATTACAATTTAACTAATAAGGCAAACCTTGTTGTTTCATAAATTTTATACTGAATATTCAACTAGACAGTAACTTTTTTTTAAATAATATATTATTTTAAGTTTGAATGATAAAACCTAAATATGTTACATCATTATATATAAAAAATTTATGTACAGTTTTTATGTTTAAGTACCATTAGTCTCTTTAAGTAATGTTTTAATTAATTAAAAAAATTTAATTTTATTTATTTATTTTTATTTTTATTTTTATTTTTGTTTTCAACATTCAGCACCAAGAGCCATGGAGAAATGCAAGAGCAGGTGCTGAACAGTACCACAATTGCCTGCTCTTCCTGAATGTAACACACCTGCACAAGGTGGATCAAGCAAGGTGTTGTTTGGATGTGTCTGTAACAATATTTTGATTTCATAGTATATAATATAATATAATATATAATATATATCTGAAAGATCTGAACATTTGTAATCGACAAGAAGCAATAGGACATGTCTGGCTTGTTTATTAATTATGTCCTGTTAATTTTTAATTTTTTTTTTTTTTTTTTGTAATGTTGTCTTTGCTGGCACAGTTGTTGGTGTGTGTGTGTTTTTTTTATTCCAATTTTAATGCAATTTTTTTTTTCTTCCACAAGATTCATCAAATCATGTATTCCTTTTGTTTATTCATTAATCTATTAAATATTATCATTATTTTCTGGGTGAGAAAGCTAATTAATGAAATCAATGAACCCAAGTGAGGGAGGGAACAAGACCATGTGCATGTTGATGGGGCATATGTTCATGGTCATTAATTTACGTTTATCACTTGTTTATTAATTTTTGATAATCAAATATTTACATGATTAGTGATGTAGATTCCTTATTGAATGGCAATAAATGGGGTTGGAGCTACAATGTGCCATGGTGGGTAGGAGCACATGCATGTGTTGCCTTTGTGTGCATATATATTTTTAAATTATTTTTATGGGATCAGTAACATTTGATAGGTCAATGGTATTTGAAGTTTACATTTTAAGAATGTCAAATAAATTCTATGGACTTTCTTCTTCTCCCTCACTAACATTTGGTGTCATTGTATTTAATCGAGTGTTCTTGGATCCCACATGCTTTATCTACTCGAAATAATTATAATTTTTTTTTTTCTTTTTATTTCACCACATACATATATAACAAGATTTATATGATTTTTCCTTCTATAATTTTTTCCAATTGCAAATCCAATCACAATCATCAAATTAAGCACTTATATAAAAAGTGACTAAAACTTGACATATAGCATTTTTGTAGATAAATACACAAAAAATGGGATGTCTATGTTGAAGGCAACAAAAGGTCTCTTTAACAATAGTCTAGATTAATTTTTTTTAATAATCAGTTTGTGATCATCTTAACTAATCTCGAGACATTAACATTAACAATGAGACAAATTTTTAGTTGCCCCTTGAGATGATTCGAAACCAAAAGTTTGAATTTATTCTTGAGTGTTTACAACTTGATTAAATTTAATGAGTGCCAGATATGAAAGTTTGCATTATCATAAGAACAAAGGATAAAATCGATAAAGAAATGAAAAAAAAAAAAGTACCAAACCAATGCATTACACTATTGTGATGTAATGTATGTCTACCATTTTGCCCTCCATAACACATTGGTCATTCTGCAATAAAAGTAAAAATACTAAAAAATTATCAAACATAATTATCTAAAAAAATAAAATGCATAACTTTTTTGTGGATTTATTTTATTTTGTAAGTCAAAAAGTAGGAAGCCAAATGAAGCAAAGGAAGCAACCATTAAATTTGATGATACATAGAGGTTAAGCTTTTGATAAGAAGAATAACATTAAGGTCAATATGTAAACAATTATCAAACTTTTGAGATTATTACAAATCCCGAACTATGTAATCTTATCATAGTATAGGAGTCACTCTCAATCCTCAGATTATATCATTCTGAAATTAATCTTGCTCCCTTAATGGGTTATATTTAGGGTGTAAGTCAATCTACTTTGCTCCCCACCAAACAAATTTATTTTTGTCCACCAAAAAAAATAAATAAATAAAACTATGGATATTCATCCACCTATTGACAAGATGGATCAAGGAACCACCTATTGAACACAACCATACATTTCCAATCAAAGTATTTTTTGTGAATTATAGTTTTTTTTTTTTTGATAAATTACAAATACATCTCCTGCAATTTTTTAAAAATACAGATTATTTCCAATGATTTTAAAAATTACAAATATTTCACTATCAGAATTTGTCATTTAATAGTAGGGTAAATTACAAGCACACCCCCTGAGGTTTACTTAAATTACAAATTACCTACTGTGGTTCTAGAAATTACATTATGCCCTCTAATATTTTTAATTTCATAACAAATAGGTCCTTTTATTAATAAATTATCAGGTTAATTAACAATTTTTAATAATGTTAAAATTTTATTTCATTTAATAATTCAGATAATTTTATTATTGTATAGGTGAACAGTTAGAAATTTCACTTTTTCAATTAATTTTGTTAAATAAAAAATTATAACATGGAGATATTTGTAATTTTTCAAACCACATGAGGTAATTTGTATTTTAAGCAAACCTCAAGGGGTGTATTTGTAATTTACCCTTAATAGTATTGATAGAAAAAAAAATTCTTAACTATCCTCCCATATAACAATGAAATAAACTCTTAATTGAAAATATCATTAAAAACTGTTAATTGAATTAATAGTTGATTAATGAAAACGATTATTTGTTATGCGATTTGAAATTTTAGGAGACATGATATAATTTTCAGAATTATATGAATAATTAGTATTTCAAGTAAATGTTATAAATTATATTTATAAATTATTTTTTATTTTTTAATTAAAGACACTAATAAGACTTAGATAACAGTGACACACAGAACAGTAGTTGAAACATTTATTTTAAAAAAATAAATAAATAAATAAAGTGAAAACTATGGGCATTCATCTCCACCACTGACAAGATGTTCAGAGAACCAAGTATTCAAAACCGACCTTTCATTTCCAAACATGGCCAACAAGTTTATTATTATTATTTTTTTTTCATTTTCATATATATATATATATTTACGGAAATGTTTTCAAAACTATTTTAAAAAAAATAATAATAATATAACAATCCACCTTTCGAAATCTATTTTTGCAAAAAATAATAATAATAATAATATATAAAAATAAAGAAAAATTAGTGAAATGTCCATTTTCAACTTTATATAGTAGGAAAGGTCTAAGATAATTTTTTTTTTATTAGCTAAGGTTCCTCAACATTTTCACAGAGAAAATTTGACTCAGAGAAATTTTGCCCAATTCAGAAAAATTTCGCCCAACTCAGAGAAATTTCGGTTCCGACTCAGAGAAATATCAATTTTCACAGAGAAATTTTGAAATTTCTCTGGTATGATCATATAGAAAGTTCAAAATTTCTCTGTGAAATCAGAGAAATTTCTCTAAGTTGGGCAAAATATCTCTGAGTCGAATTTTCTCTTTGAAAATGTTGAGAAACCTTAACTAT
Organism: Camellia granthamiana; assembly: GCA_036172215.1. Lineage (NCBI taxonomy): Eukaryota > Viridiplantae > Streptophyta > Magnoliopsida > Ericales > Theaceae > Camellia > Camellia granthamiana. The sequence continues at coordinate 135,637,443 of CM069907.1, read as the reverse complement.
TATTAAAATATTTCATGCCCTTTATCTTATAAAATCTTAATATCAGATACCTTAAAAAAATTCTCTAAAAATAATGAATGTTTTCAAAATTATCATTATTTTTGTTTTTGAAAATACATGAATAATAAAAACCAAAAATACAAGAATGACAACAAACATTTTTAAAAAGTCGAATACGATGCAGTAAAAGGGTGGAGGGTTCAAACATAATGAAAATAATTTTGTTCATACACTTTGAAAATGTGAACAATATACAGATTGTGATTGATCCAAAAATAATAGATCCTATATTCAAAGTACGTTGGTCTCATTCAAACTTATGGGCTCTATTATTTCAGACCAATCGTAATATGTGTATCATTTACGCACTCAAAATTGGATTCGAACATAGCAGAAGGTTCTATTTGAATGAATGTGAATTTCAAATCTTAATTTAAGACTAAAAATATTAGTTAACCAACTATTACAACCGGGGGAAAATTATTAATTTTTTAAGAAGTTTAACACTTTTGGCAGCCGTACTTGGATTGCGTCTCTTTAAATATAGGACTTGGGCAAAAAAAAAATGTATAGATGGATTTCCTTTTGTAGCCCAATGGGCCTAATATTGGGCCACGTATGCCTATGGCGATGATTGTTTGGCTAGAAAAACGGAACAGAGAACACAATTAAAAGAAAGACACTTTCAAATGGAAAAGAAAGTTTCAATCGTACGTTAGTGAAGAGATTCGAACTATTAACCTTTTATGAGATGTAAGAGTTTTGGACAATCACACAAGCCCCCGTTAGTTGTATTTATCTACTTAAAACATCTACAAACTCATTGTCTTTCAATCTCACATTATTTCATATGATTTCATAAACAAAAATCACAATGTTAGATTATTACAGTAGTTCGACACCACTCCACACTCCATTGAATTAAACTAGAGGTCTCACATCGTTGATATCTAAATGCTCTTTATGAACACATGAGTTACAACCTAAATCTTGATTTAGTTATAGTTGTTAGCCTACTTGTAACTTGTGTAAGAAAATAAATAAATAAAAGGGTAAAAGTGAACAAAATTTACCTTGTATTTTGATCTTTCCTCTTTTTTCCTTTTTTTTTTTTTTTCACAAATCTTATTTCAAATTTTCTATCCAAACACAGACCAAATATATTGTGAGAATTATCAACTCATGTAGCAATTGAGGATTGGTTTCACACCCAACGGCGCAATGCAACTAGAGTAAAGATATAGGTACTTGATTTTTTACAAATTTTTTAAAAAGACTTCTAATGCTATACTATGTGAGTCCCACACTTATATCAAAGTGTATGAAAAAAATGTGTAAAAATTTAAGTACATCAAATCTAATCTAATATTGTTGATGCAACTAACCAGCTTAAACTGATGGAAAAGTAACAAGCACAAGTGTCACCGAGTCTTTATCAAGGGGAACCAAATTGACAACCCGAATAAGCCAATCAACTCATTGGACCTAAAACTAATGATTTAAACCCCAGTTGGCCTAACCCAATGTCACTAGGTTTTTGTTAACAAGCTGGTCACCAACAACACAAAGGCCTATGATAGCTGTAATGGTTCTTTATTTGGGCAACAATGGAAGGTTGGATCTGATCAAGGTATCTTCATCAACTTGGCCGTGGAATCTTTTTTTTTTTCCTTTTTTTTTTTCTTCTCTCTCTCTCTCTCTCTCTCCCCCCCAAAATTATATATATATTTTTTGAGTCTTTAGTACACTTTCGGTTGTTTAATTCAATCTTAAGATTTTTGTATTTTCAAACTCCTACCATTTGTACAATCTCTGTTTGGTTTCAATTTTAGAATTAATTAAATTTTTTTAAAAAAATAAAAATTATTTTTGACAAAATTAAACACTGAAAAGATATGTTTAAAAAATTTTTTTGCCGTTAAAAAATGTAAAATCGTATGAAAATGATGAGTGTCTTATATTTATGGGCGAATTATACTGACAATCCCTGTAGTTTGAGACTTGTGTCACTTTGGTACCTGACTTTTCAATTGTGATACATTTGATCCTGAATTTCAAATCTTATTCCAAATTAGGACAATCAAATATATATATATTTTTCAAATGGTCTTTTTCAAAAGTAATATCGTCATACAACTTATTTTGTGTTAATTAACTTGTATGTTGTTTGAAATGCAATGACATTTTTTTTAATGAATAATGTTGAAACTTTCTTGGTTATAAAGTTCTATTTGGTTTTCAGAATCTATTTTTAATTTTTTTTTCTTCTAAGAAACTAAAAATTAAATGGGTGAAAAAAAAATTAAAATTTTTATATAATTTTATCTTTTGAGAGAGTAGAAATAATTTTTTTAAATAATTTTTTTTTATATTTATTTTCATTAAATTAGTTTCTATTTTTTTCAAAAGTCAAATACGGCGACAACTTTGATGTTATTATTAAACAATCCATTAAATCAAAAAGTCCAAAATTAAAAATATTTTATATATTAAACATATCGATTACATATTAAAAGTCTAATAACGATCCATTATATGATAACCAACAAAAAATGTGTTAATAACAAATATAATAATCTATTACATGATAACTATTCAAAAATATTAATAAAAACAACCACTCATTATATGATCATCATCCAAATACATAGTAAAAATTAATTTGGTAAAAAAAAAATAAAATGTAAAAGATTTATTATGTTTATATAATTTTATCTTTGATGGGTATAAATAATTTTTAAAATTTTAAAAATATTTTTTTGATATTTATTTTTGTCAAATTAATTTATATTTGATCAAATTGACGACTTTACCCTTGAAATGGAGCAACGCAGTCTTCAATTGTCCTTATTTGGAACGAAATTCAAAATTCAGAGTCAAATGTATTACAATTAAAATATCAAGGACAAAAATGACACAAACCTTAAACTATAGGTATCATTAATGTAATTCGCCCTTGATTTATTATTATTTTTAGTAAATTAATTTTAAATTTTAAAAAAAAATCAGAAAACATATTTTGAAAACCAAACCAAATAGAGAATGGTAGGAAATCTCTAATGACTGACTAGATGTTATGGATAAGGTAATTCCAACTTCATGCCACAAAAGGAAGCTCCTTGGGGGCATCATTGCTTCTGCAGACTTTGACTTAGGATAATCGATTGTCAGTCAGATTTAATCCAATCCAAATAAAGGAACCTCCCATCAGGACACTGGTGGATGCCAACTACCCTGCCACAATAGGCATTCCAAACTATTATGCGACGGGAGTATAATGCGTCCACAGATACACCCTCTAAGTATTGATCCCAGGACTTTCTACTGGATGAGGGTTGGCTTACCAACAAGCCACCACCCCCGTTGGTCTTTTACCTTTTAGTTAGTCTAACAACTTAATTATATCCTCGGTCCTTTCATTCTTTTAAGGGTAAATTACATTGACACCGCCTGTATTCTTTTGAAATCACATTGTATCCCCTCTATTATATGAAATCACATTATTGAGAGTTTGTTTGGCATAAAAATAAGTACACTTATTTAGATAAGTGCACTTATTTAGATTATATCACCCCTCTACTTTTCTATACATTTTTTTTTTGTAAAAAGTCAAAAAGTGCACTTATTTAAATTATCCCAAACAACTCCTAAATATTGTAGTAAGTTTGCCATTATGCCCTTACCATCTCCCATCTCTCTCTCTCTCTCTCTCCCTCTCTCTCTCTCTCTCTCCCTCTCTCTCTCTCTCTCTCTCTCTATGTCCATGTTCTTCATCACCATCACTTCCAATTAACAACCATCATTGCCACCATTACTCCTTCAAAATCAAAGCACACCAAAAAAATTCAATAACAGTTTGAGCGAAAAGATAGAAGAGAATATATAAAGAGAGAAGAGAGGGACGCTCAATGGCAAGTAGTCGTGCAACCGATGATCAAAACCCAACAATCACAATGAACAATTGGAGGAGAGTAAGCTTAAGGAAGAGAAAGAGAACGAGGAGATAGGGGGAAGAATGGACAGTGATGGTGTTTCGGGCAAGAAGATGAGGGTGTAATGAGAAGGTGGATCTTCTCTTCTTATTAATTTATTATGTTGATTTATGCTTTTGGTTCTTGTTGTGCTTTGTAATCACAAAACGTATTTGAAATTGATTGTAAGACATATCCTAGCTTCCATTAACTTCCAATAATGGAGTTTGTCCATAACAACAAAGCTGAAATGTGAGTCCACTTTCAAGAAGAAAGAATGCATCTAGAATTGATATCTATTTAATTTTATACATTCTCTTCTTACAAAGTGAATTGGAACTTGTTAGGCAATCCCACATCGCCTGGGAGGGACGGACCAACTTCCCCTTATAAGCGTACTGACCCATCTATCTATTGAGATGTGTTTTCCTCCGAGAAGGAACAAAACCGTGAGGAAAAGCAGATGGTCATCCCTCTCCCCAGAGCGAACAATATATTACAGGGCGTGAGTGGATAGGCAAACAAATTTGGCGCTAGAATGAGGGCCCGTCTTTCCCCCGCCGTTGCGGTCTAGTACGTTGGGGGGGTTACGTTGGGGCAATCCTACATTGCCTAGGAGGGACGGACCGACTTCACCTTATAAGCATACTGGCCTCTTCTACCTGTTGAGATGCATTTTCCCCCCAAGAAGAAATAAAACCGTGACGGATATTGTCTGTCCACTTGCGCCCTGCAAGATATTGTTCGCTCTGGGGACAAGGATGACCATCTATTTTCCGTCACGGTTTTGTTCCTTCTCGAGGAAAACGTGTCTCAACAGATGGAGGGGGCCAGTACGTTTATAAGGTGAAGTCGGTCCGTCATTCTCAGGTGATGTGGGATTGCCCCAACATAAACCCCCAACGTACTGGGCCACAACAGTAAGAGAGAGACGGGCCCTCATCTAGTGCCAAATTTGTGTGCCTGTCCACGCGCGCCCTGTAGGATATTGTCCGCTCTGGGGGCAGGGATGACTATCTACTTTCTCTTACGATTTTGTTCATTCTTAGGGGAAAAACGTGTCTCAATAGGTGGAGGGGACCAGTACGCTTATAAGGTGAAGTTGGTCCGTCTCTCCTAAGCGATGTGGGATTGCTCCAACAGAACTAAACCAAAATTCTTGCAAAATTTAACAACGCAATTAAATTTTTCAGTGCAAAAATTATGACTAGTAATTAAATTTTTCAGTGCAAAAATTATGACTAGTTCTAAGTTTGTAAACGTTCATTGATTTGAGTTAAATGGTGTACTTCTTACAAAACAAACAAGTGTATGGAAGAGAGGAGAGTCTAACGTTGTGTTTGATTGAAGGATTTGGGAAGGAATTTGAAAAGGAAAAGAGAAAAGATGTGTGAAATTAGGTGAAATGTAAGTATATTTTATTCATATTTCAATTACCATTTTCGTTTTCCTTTTCAAATTCCTTCTCAAATCTCCCAATCAAATACAGCGTAAAAGTGACTGAAATACAGATGAGAGAGAAGGTAGACTAAAAGGGTAAACTTGGCATTTTTGCTTATGTTTTTGCTGATGTCATCACTTTCTATCCAGTCAACAAAACAGAATTAATAAATTGTTATAGAAAATTATAAAGTAAGGCATATGATGGGAGTGTGATTTTGAATAATAAAGGGGGTGAAAAGTGTGATTATAGACATATTGAGGGGGTGTTCGTGTAATTTATCCTTCTTTTAATAACACTAAAAGGTTTAAGAAAAAAATAAAAATAAAATAAAAAATAACACTAGAAGTTTTGTTTTTATTTTTGTTTTATTTTTTTTTAAATTATAAACAATTATATTAAAATAAAATAGAAGTTCAATAAGCTAAGACCTCTGTTTAATTGGTTCAAGTGCCATATTACTTGGAAATGGTAGGTACCACATCCTTTTAGGGGGGAGAAGGGATATTGAGGCACACCAGGTACTGTTGTGTTCCTTGTGAGAGATTGTTTCGAGTGTTTTTCAATAATTTGAATCGTTTATGTTATAAGGTTCGTCGAATAGATCATTTATATAAAAAATCAAATTGTTTCTATAAAAATTAACGGTTAATATAACTTTCATAAATTTTTGAAAATAATTAGGACTTAATTATGGGGTTATGAATATCCGATTAACACGATTTTTTACATGAATAATATTTTTAACAAATCTTACAATATAAACGATTCAAATTATCAAAAAATACTCGAGAAGACCTCCCACAAGGGGACAACACAGCAGTACCCCCTTCTCTCCTTTTAGGGTGCCAAAACAGAGGGTTTTGATGGTGGGACGTTCTACTTGCATTATAATTTTATCTCTTTACACTTATTATTTTTTTATTATATCTTTAAAAAATAATTAAAATTCTTATCATACCCTTTATAATATCAAAACTAATCCTAAATTAAACCCTTTTTAAAACTCCTACAAATTTTTCTCATTACACTTATTTCTTTTGAACTACTCCGGTGTTATAGTACCGAATAAACTATATTTGTTCAGCTATCTATTATCGCATTTCTTTAAAACATCATTTTTTCTTTCCTAAATTTATGATGGGCCTATTCGATTATGCATTGCCAAACAATTTAAATTATTCTAGTGTCATATTACCGAACAAATTAGATTTGTGCAGCCATATGTTGCCACATGTTTACAAATTCACTTTTCTTAAAACATCAAGCATCCATAAAAACATTCAGTATACAAATATTCATAAAAACATTCATAAAACTCGTTAATAGAAATATTTTTAAATTTGTCAATACAAACATCTATAAAAACACACTGAGATGTTATTACAATCCATTTATGTTGATAGTTTTGGTAGTTACTATATTAAGGTTGACAAACGTACATAATTGATTAATACAGGTAGGAGATGCTTTCTCCCATCCATTAGCACACGAGTGATGAAAACAAATCTAACTATTTGCTTTCGAAGGTACTGGATGACAAGGAAACAGATGAATCTAACAAATCTCTTATGTAATGAATTTATAATTGTAATCCGTTAAAAATGCACTACTAACCTTATTACAATAAAAAGAAGCATAATCCTTCAAAGCAAAAAATAAAAAATAAAAAATAAAAATGTCAAAATAATAAAACTGAAAATGTTTAGCAGTGAGTTACCGGACATATATTTTTTGTTTGATAGTGGGTAGTTGGATATGTATTTTTTGTTCGACAGTGTGATTCCAAACTATTTGATTTTGTTAGGTTCTGATACACCGAATAAAAGTCAAATAACCATCTTCAAAAACGAAACAAAAACATAAAAAATAAAGAAAAAACGCACCATTTTACTAGTCCTTCATCACTATTTATTCGTCCATTATTTTATTTTATGATCAAAACACTATGATTCTCACTTTTTAAAATTAGATGTATAGTAGAAAAGAAGAAATGAGAAAGGGAAAAAAGAAAAAGAAGAAAGGATTGAAGTGTAATGGGTGTAAAGAGATAATCAAATCTATTTAATTTTTATTTTTTGTCCTTAAAAATAATTTTACATATGGATAAAATTGAGAAAAAAAAATCTCAAATAAAGGGTGTAAAGAGATAAATATGTTGTATAAGTAGAATTGTCAGCTATTTAAAAATTAAAATAAAATAAAATAAGGTTTAGATTATCATATATTGCAACTTGTCCTTTGCTTACAAAATTAAAAAATGACTTGTAGTATTATAGTATAAATCCACGCATTTCTAGAGGGCGCACACACATGTGAATATATATTTGTAATTTATGTAAATTTGTAAGCACATTTAAAAGCACCAGTTCTCATCTCTTATTTCAAAGTTGACTAGGGAGCCAACAAGAAAATAATCAATAAAAAATGTGATTTTTTTAAATTTTTTTTTTTTTTTTTTCCCCATTTGGGTTGTCAATTCAGTAATTCAATAATAGAAAAAAAATCAAACTTGTTCATCAAAGCACCCGATGCAGTTTCATACACAGATATGTAGGCCCCATTTCACGCAGTTTATTTGAAATTAAAAGTTAATAAACAAAAAAATAAAGGTTACGTTTGGTAAAGTTTTGTAAATATAATTTAAGAGTATGAGTTACATTTTGAATTTGTGAGTGGTAGAATTATGATTTAAGAGTATGAGTGTAGAAAATTTGTTTGGTTATGATTTTTGAATAGAGTGTTGAATTGAGTTTTAAATTGAGTGTGGAATTGAGTTTTAAAAGTTTGATTTGACATGTGAAGTAAGAAAATTTGTTTGGTTATGAGTTTTGGAAAGAGTTTTCAAAACTTAATTCAAATTGTTATAACTAATAACAAAACACACTACTTCACACTATTAAAAATTTTGATCAACACTCATAACTAAACTCTTTTTAAAATTCAATTAAAAAAAATATTATTAATAGAAAATAACATTAATCAATTTTTTAATTGAAAATACTACAAAGGAAATAATTTTTTTTCAAAATAAATATTCAAAAAATTTAAATCATAAATATTTAAATAATTTAAATAATCTAAAAAATTTAATAAGTAAAAAATTAAAATAAATATTCAAAAAATTTAAATTGTAAAAATTTAAATATTCAAAAAATTTAAATAATTTAAAATGTTAATATTTTAAATTTAAAAACAACTCTACACTCAAATCGTAACCAAACACATAAAACAAAACTCAATTAAGAAATTATTTTTAAAACTCAAAACTAAACACATAACTCGAAACTACATATTACTTTCACAACTCTATGGTCAAATCGTAACCAAATACATAACAAAAAAATTAAAATATTTTAAAATATTTTTATAAAATAGAGTTTGAATTTATTTTTATAAAATATTTTAAAATTTAAAAAATTAAAATCGTAATATTTTGAAATTAAAATATTTACAAATATTCAAAAAATTAAAAAATTTTAAAAATCGTAACATATTTAAATATTAAAATATTTAAAATCTTAACAAAATTAAAATATTTTAAAAATATCTAAATATTTAAAATATTAAAAAAATTAAAATATTAATTTGAATTGAGTTTTGAATTATGTGTTTAGTTATGAGTTTTGAAAAGTAATAATGATGTTTTGAATTGAGTTTTGAGAAATGGGTGTAGAATTATGATTTGAAAGCTCAAAACAAACAATATACTCAAATCAATAGATGAAACTATAATTTAAGAGGCTTACCAAACGGAGCCTAAATTTTAGACATTCCTTCATCGCTTTATCAATGATTATTTTTTTCAATTTATTTAAATTTTAACCTATTTTTTGTCTCATAAATAATAAGAAAAATGATGCAGACCACTAATTAGTGGTTGCACTAGGGATGTGGCAGTGGGTCCCACCCACTGTCACATGTGTTTTGTGTCTTAATTTTTTTTTTTTTTTTGACTTATCACATCATTAATGATGATATTAATGATAAAAATTTAGTAAGATGCAAGGAAAATGAGTGGGAGCGCTAGGTGACAGTTGGTCCCACCAGTAATGATGTGATGTTTTGATCTTAGAGTTGTATTTTTTTTTTTTTAAACTTTTTTAATGCATTAGTGTTATTATTGGTGATGTTTTTAATGGGATAAATCATTGTTGTAAGATGCAACATGACTGAAATAATAAACATATATTGCACCAAGTACTCCTGCACAAATTTCCAAGACAATTGTTCTGCTTGAAGTGGCACCTTCATCACATCCTTGGGTGAGACAAAGCGTATCATTTTTTTAATCCATCAAAGGTGTGCCCTTTTTTTTCCTTAATTTTTTTGATAAATTAGGTAAATGGCCCAGTAATTTATATGATTTATCAATTTGATCTTCATTGTTTTAATTTACTCGATTTTGTCCCCTTTAATTTAACAAATTATGTTCTATTAGTTCAATAAATAATAGTCATTAGGTTTGGTGAACAAAAAGTTGTTAAGTGCTCAAACGATGTGTCAATTTATTTCTAGTAATTTACATAATGTGTCAATTTAGTCACTGTTATTTTAATTTGCTCAATTTTGACAATAACTAAATTAACATATCATGTAAACTACAGAGACCAAATTGACACATCATTTAAGTTTCTATCCACCAAACCTAACAGCCTTTATTTATTGGATTAATATGACACAATCCATTAAATTAAAGGATAAAATCGAGCAAATTAAAACAATAAGGATCAAATTAACACATCGTATAAACTACGAGGACCATTTGCATAATTTACCCCCTTTTTTTTTCTTTTTTTTTTTTTTTTTTTTTTGTCTTTTCCCATTTGGTTTGTCAACTCTGTAATACAATTATAGAAATTTCAACTTGATTCAGCAAAGCACCCTAATGCACATGCAAAACAATAGACATGTAGGCCTTGTTAGCAAGCTGAAAGTACAACAATTAAAAAGAGAAATTATAAGCATCACTCCTTCACCTTCTACATAATCAAAATTTTAATTTATTTAAATTATTTTTGTCTCATAAGTTGCTCTTTCACCTTCTACATAATCAAAATTTTGATTTATTTATACTATTTTTGTCTCATAATAAGCAGGAATTGCACCATACAGTCTTACACAAATTCCCAATACCGCTGTTCTGCCAGAAATGCACCTCTACATCCCTGGGGTGAGACGAAATTTATCACTATTTTATACATCAATATATAGATTTTTATTCAGTTTACTCTCATATAATAATATCAATCAAGTTCAACATCCCCAAAATGTGCACATCCATGATAAAGATCTATATCTTTTGATTCCATTCAATAAATTTCATTCCAAAGACTAGATATAATTCCATTTTCTCACATTAAAATACAGTGGAGAGGGAAATGTTGGCTTCACAAGAAGGCTAACACACAGTAAGATTCTCAAACATTTAAAATGTTTCATCATTTTGATTACTATAGTATCATTTTTAATACATTGGAAGGTCAACAGTTAAAGCCAGCTGTCATTTGAAGTTTCAATAAATGACAAACTACATCAGCAAGGCCAAGCTCAGAGACAGGGACTAACATGTTATTCTAAGAACATGCTAATAAATTTGCAACTTAGTCTACAAAACCTCATATGTAAGCTTTAACCTAACTAAACAATCCCGAGTAATACATAATCCTGACCGAGTAGATTCAACAACAGATGCCAAACTCAGCAGAGTCATAGAGGGAACTCAACAACCTCACTTTATCGTAAAGTGAATTTTGAGACTAATATATTAATCAACATACTTAATTTGAACAAAAATGGTCATACAACCAACCCCACAAGTATGTCCGAAAAAACAAAAAAAACAAAAAAACTAGAGATGACCAAAACTTACTTGAAGTTCATCCCATGTAGGCTCTATATAGCTGCAATAGAGAATGCATAGAACATCACTTCCTCCTTTTGTATTCCAATTCAACCTTGTTTCGGTACAATCATGTTAGTGTCTGTGATCTATTCTGTGTTTAGCTTCTGTGCTCCAAGCATTTTTGATATTATAATATCAATCAAGTTTAATATCCCCAAAAACAGCACAGCCAGGATAAAGATGTATTTTTTATTCCGTTCAGTGAATTTCATTTGAAAGACTAGGAATGACTCCATTTTCTCACATTAAAATACTTTTTAAGAGCAAAATGCTGGAATCACAAGAAACTAAACATGGTGGGATTCTCAAACTTTTTTAAATATATCATCATTTTGATTACTATGATATCATTTTTATACTACATTGGACTGCCAACCAGTTATTATATTGGCTGTCATTTGAAGTTTCAACAACCGGGAAGGCCAATCATAGACATGGATTACATATTATTCTAACATGCTCATAAAGAATGAAACCCCACAAGTAAGCTTTCACCTAACTAAATCAACCCTGAGTTAACATAACCCTGTCTGAGTTATGTAAAAAGTCAGCTTCAACAACAGATGCCAAACTCAGCAGAGTCATAGAGGGAACTCAACAATATCACTGAATCATAAAAGAATTTGAGACCAATATATAATTCAACATGCATAATTTTAACAAAAAATGGTCACTACAATCAACCTCACAAGTATGTTAGAAATAATCATTATAAAAAGACTAGAGATGGCCAAAGCTTACTTGAAGTTTATCCATATTGGCTATATATAGCTGCAATAGAGAATGCATATAACATCACACTTCCTTCTTTTGTATTCCAACTTCAACAACCCTATTTCAGTACAATCATTATCAGCTTGAGCTGCCCTACCACAAAGTTCAATGGCCATCCCTCTATCCAAGATGGGCATGCCTATCAAGCGAGGCCATAGTGGTACCTTCCGGTCCAAAAAACCCATTACAACTCCAAATTCCGATCGGAAATGGACCTCTCTGGGGCTATCAAGAAGAGGAGACACAACTAGAATGCCCAGAATAAGTGGGGTGACATCTCGAAATGACTCCACCATTGCAGTCTCGGATCTTGAAAAAGAGAAAAAGAAGGGATATTTGGGTGGAGAAGAATTGATAGATGAAATGCCCAACAGAAGGTTAGCAGACTCTTGGGAAGAGATCCACGGTCAACATGATTGGAATGGCATGCTTGATCCCATTGACCCCCTCTTGCGATTTGAGCTAATACGCTATGGGGAGATGGCACAAGCATGCTATGATGCATTTGATTCGGATCCGTATTCTAAGTATTGTGGAAGTTGTAAAACCGAACCTAGCAAGTTCTTCCAATATCTTGGCTACAAACAGTATGGCTACGAGGTGACCCGTTACAACTATGCCTCATACAATGTCAATCTACCATTCTTGTTCAAGAAAACCCTCTTGCCCAATGGATGGAGACCATCAGCAAATTGGATTGGGTATGTAGCAGTTTCAAATGATGAAACTTCAGCTTATTTGGGGCGTCGGGACATAACCATCGCTTGGCGGGGCACAGAAACAAAGCTCGAGTGGATTGCAGACTTCACCGACTATCTAAAGTCAGTTTCACATGAAAAGATCCCTTCACCAGATTCAAGAGTCAAAGCTGAGGCTGGATTCATCCAAGTCTACACTGATAAGGATATCACTTGCAAATTCTGCAAGTACTCAGCAAGAGAGCAGATTTTAGCAGAAGTCAAGAGATTGATTCAAAAATATGCAGATGAAGAACTGAGCATAACAATCACAGGGCATAGCCTTGGAAGTGCACTAGCAACCATAAATGCATATGACATAGCAGAGACCGGGGTAGATGTCATGGATAATGGGCGGGTTGTGCCCATATGTGTGTACTCATTCTCAGGCCCCAGAGTTGGGAATGATAGGTTTAAGGAGCGGCTTGAAGAGCTAGGGGTAAAGGTGCTAAGGGTAAGAAATGTTCATGACAAGGTGCCTAAAGTACCTGGTATATTTTTCAACGAGCAAGTGCCTCCGATGATGCAACAGGTAGGTGAAATGTTGCCTTGGTGCTATTCACATGTTGGAGTGGAAATTGCTTTGGATCACAAGTGGTCTCGCTTCTTGAAAGAAAAAAGCGATCTAGCATGCTACCATAACTTGGAGGCTCTCCTGCATTTGCTTGATGGGTTAGTAATTTCTTCTTTAGTTGATTGGTTAGCTTTGAAGCACGGACACCTCTCCAGAGGTCACGTACCAGTGTCAGACACATTGGGGACACGCGGTCTCTGGCGTTTTTGTCCTGCATATTTTGAAAATTTGCATGTCCGCAAACCCATGCTGTGTCTGTGTCTGTGTCCATGCTTCTTAGTTGGTAATATCAACAAGTGAGCTGTCCAAGCTCATCATGAATGAATCCTGATAAAGTCTGATAAAGTCAATTAAAATTCTGTTATGCAAACTGAAACAGGTACCGCGGGAAGGATCAAAAGATTGTGCGTACCCGCAAAAGGGACCTTGCACTGGTGAACAAATCATGTGGCTTCTTAAAAGATCATCTTCTGATTCCACCAAACTGGTGGCAAACTGAGAACAGAGGTCTGGTTGAAAATCCTACAGGCTTCTGGAATCAAACTGAGCGGCACGATCTTGAGGCACATTTACAACTGGAGGATGTACAACATTACCTCTGGCCACTGGGTCTAGGGGTCTAGCTTCTGGTAATTAATGTAGTGATCAATATAGAGCCCCGGAACAAAAGGAGTACAGGCAGTCAGGTGTTTCTCTGAATGCAAGTTCCATGAATTTGAAAACCTTTTGGAATAAAAAAGACAACCATTTTTATGATGACCTTTAATCAATTAATAACTCATGTGTAATGAAAAAGGCAACAGTTGGCAGATTCCTGTGTGTAATGAAAAGTGACAATAACTCATGGTTGTTAAACTCGTGATTAACTACAATTTATTGTGATTTATTACAATTTTGATCAAGTTCATATTTAGTTTTGTTTGCACAATGTATGAAATGGCATTTTTTCGCCTCCCTACCAAATTTATTTATTTAGTTATTTACTTTTTTAAATTTAAAAAAAAAAAAAGATCAATAGATGTAAGTGGTTTTATATATGCAATTTAGTTACACTATAATTTTATACGTATATACATATATAAATTATCTATCATATCAAATAAAGTGAATCTTACAAGTCCGTGTTGGATACGATTCACTATCCCCTTGTAAAAGAAATTATGTACCTCAGAAGGACATAAAACAACCTTAAAAATAAAATTCAGCTTAAAACAGCTATTGAAAAAGATGATGGAGCAAACCTCAAGCCCAAAATGAAAAGAGGAACTACATTGCTGTCAAATTTTCATCCAACAGATAAATAGTAAAAATGCTTTACCGTGAAAGCATGATCCATCCACCAGTGATCATAAGATGCTGCATTTTAGATGAAAGCATCTATCTACCACTCTTCCAGGTCCTCATCAACTTAAAGGCTGCTAAATGATGAAATTCAATCTTGATGGCATAGACTCCTATGAAACTTGAAGCAAGAAGCAATTTACTGAGGAAAACATTGCATACCATCAATGTTCCTGAGCACAAAATCAAATTTTGGTACATACTCTTCAGCCTTCAAATGATTCACAAGAGCTTGATGGGTCTCATATATCTCCTCAGTTTTCATGACTCACGAGGCCTACCTTGAATAAAAATCTGCAGACATACCTTCATCTTCGATCTAACAGCAACCAAATGGTTTTCTAGTCCTTTTCTCCTTTACCAGTTTCCTCTCAACATCCTTCCACCTTCCCTTAGATGCATAAATGTTTGATAATAAAATGCAGAAAAGAAGCCATTAATCAAGTATCACTACTTCACGCTCTTGTTGTAGCGACAAGATTCCCTCATTTGCTGCATTACGAGCACAAGGTATGTGGAGCCTAAAATTACAAGGTGCACATTCAAAGCCTGAACCTTTGACAAGTTCACCACAACGGTTGCATGGGGAGATATCATTAGGGTATCGAACATAAGTAAGAAGGTGTGGGTGGCCTCCAACATTGAGCTCATCCCCAATCTTGATATTTGAGTATTCATCAACTTGGATGCATATTGTATGAAGAGACTGGTCACAAACACTGCAGTGATAGAACCAACACTGTGGGTTTATTTCACCCTCACAAATGTCACAGTAATACTCTTCTGGATTGCCAGAATAGGTTAGGTTGAAAGGGTGTTTATCATATCTGTGCCTAACTGTACATGGCAAAAAGGCACACCGTGTGTCTAACTTGAAATCGCAAATGTCACATACGAGTGCAACTCCAGAACAATTATAATTACATCCAATGCACCAGAAATCCAATGTTGCCTCGAGAGCAAGGGTGTGCATATGGGCTTCATGTTTGAAAATAAAAAGGGAGCTGCCCTGCAAATCAGCTTTACGGATGCATTGTATCTGAAGAGATTGATTACAATCACCACAGTGATAGAACCAGAATTTCGTGTTTAGCTGTTCCTCGCATATTTCACAGTAATACTCATCTGAATTGTCTCTGACAGCAGAGTAGGCTAGGGTGAGGGGGTGTTCATCACATTTGTGCCTAACTGTGCGTGGCAAAAAGGCACATTGCAAGTGTATATTGAAATTGCAATTTCCACAAACAAATGCAACCCCGGAACACGTATACTCACATACAGCACACTGAACATTCGAAGTTTTCCTTAGAGCAAGGGCGTGCTCATGAGCTTCATGTACAATAAGACCTTGCAGGAGAGCACACTCAATGTCTAGGAAGAAATTGCAGGCTAAACAACCGAACAAAACCCCATTGCAACGCATTTTGCAACTTTGGCATGAGGGGGGATCAGAATATCCAGACTGCCATCTATTCAAGATGAGTGGGTGTTGGAGGTGAAGTGGATGTCGCATTTCAATGGGTAACTTAGCACAACACTCATGAAGAGAGAAGTTGCACTCAGTGCAACGGTATAACGGAGCTGAGATGGGTTTTGAACATCCATCACAAACCAGCAATTTACTATCAGAATATGATCCATCATTGATCTGCATATCAGCAAAATATAATGGATGGGGATGACAAACATGATAAATCTGTGTTGGCTTCGTAAAATTGGGGATCCCATTAACAGATTCATCAGTCAATGGCAAGCAAATCAGATTGCCCTCAAGTTCTTTAGCCTCTATTTTTTGGTCAATCTGTCTTATTTTATGATCCCTAAAGGCACAAAATCAAGAAGAAAAAAAAGTCAAGCAAATATCCAACATCCAAATTAGCACAAAATCAAGAATATAATGTCAATCAAATATCCAATATCCAAATTAGCAGCAAATCAAGAATAAAATGTCAATCAAATATCCAAATTAGAACAAAATCAAGAACAAAATGACAATCAAATATTCAATTTAGCTCAAAATCAAGAATAGAATGTCAATCAAATATCCAAATTAGAACAAAATCAAGAACAGAATTTCAATTAAATATTCAATTTAGCACAAAATCAAGAATAGAATGTCAATCAAATATCAAAATTATAATAAAATCAAGAACAGAATGTCAATCAAATATCCAAATTAGAACAAAATCAAGAATAGAACAACATTGAGAGAATAAATAAAAGAAAGGCTAACCGAGACAGCTTCGATTTCGATGTGGCGCAATTCACATGAGCACAATACTTGCATTCAGCACAACAATAAACCCAGTTGGCTCTGTTCACTTTCTTAGAACAAATGTCACAGTAGGATTTGAATCTATAATCTTCGTACGGAAGAGAATAGGTAAGAGATAGAAAATGATCGTGATCACTGTGTTTAATTGTACCCATTAACGAAGCACATTTCTGATTAACCCAGAATTGACAAGTCCCACACTGATACGACGAGCCTTCGTGTTTAATTCCACAAGCATCGCACAAGAACAAGGCTGGCCTTTGAATTGGAATCAAAGGGTGTTCGTGAAAATTGAGTTCGATCTTGTGAACCAAAAACGCACACATCAAGTCAAGATTGAAATCGCAAATGGAACAATTATAAGTGAAGCCATTGCAAGGTCGTCGACAAGCACTGCAATCGTTGCGAGGGTACGGAGGAGATGGGAGGAGAGTGAGAGAGTGGTGGAGATGTAAAGGGTGGTTTGTTTGGTGAGGAAGTTGGGCACAGTCTTTGTGCAATGAGAAATAGGAACATTGGGAACATTTGTAGGAAGGTGTACCTGAAATTGATTGTTGACAGCCATAGCAGTGGATTTTGACTCTGTTTTCATTGAGGTCTTCGAACAAGATCAATGGATGTTTATGGCTAAAATGATCAATCTCCATATCGCAATCTGTGTCTGTTTGTTTCTCTTAAAAAAACCCCAAGTTGATAATAATATTGAGCTTGGTTGAATTGTAGATTGAAGTGAAGAACTAATAAGAGATCAATTTCTCCATAGAGGATCTGAATCCCCTGTGTCTACCACCATTTACAAACATGATATTCCAAGCTCAAAGCTTTGAAAATCGTGTATTTCTATGCAACCGAACTAGTTTCAAGTACCCACCCAAAAAAACACTAGTTTCAAGTAATTACAAAAACAAAAATGTCTAAGGCGGGTTGGTTTGGGATGTTCTAAAAAAGTGTATTTTTTGACTTATTGGTGGGTTTGGGTTGTGTTTGATGTGATCTTATTGGTGGGTTTGGGTTGGGTTTGGGTTGGGTTTGATGTAATGTGTTAGAGAGGTGATGTGATTTAAATAAGATGATGTGACTTAAATAAGATAGTGACTTTTTGACTTTTTGACTTATTTAGTACATGCCAAACTAGCCCTTACTTTTTAATGAGAGTTCAATTTATGTGATGGTGAGCTTCACTTATAAATGATTTGATATATGTATTTTTTTTTCTTCACTTTATGTCATATCATTAGAGTCATTATTAAAGTTCTAAATTTAGAGTCATGAATCATTTCTCTTATTCAAAAAATACTAGTTTCAAGTCGTGATTTGCACACATGACTTCATTAAAGTCGGATTTTAAGTAGACGCCTTACCACCGGGGATGGTGGCCTAGCGGCGAACTTATTGGTCTTCTCTAGTCGTGAGTCAAGTTTGATTTTTGGGGGTGTGAAATGCTAGATTAATTTTAGCAGTTTTGAAGAGATCTCGCACTATATTTCGATTGAAACTTGATCTTATTGGGGGTGGTCGATGAGCTCCACAGGTACTTTGATGATACGTCCGTTCCTATGAGTTAGGTAAAATCAGATCAGCAACCGACTACCTCGGAGCTTGGGTCTACAGATGTCGTAATGACATCTCAAACATCTTTTTCTTATTAAAAAAACAACCATTCTACAGACCCCCAGTGACTGGGCACCCCCAGCACCCCCCAGTGCCACATGACACACTGCCAGTGGCTGAAGTAAAAAAAAAAAAAAAAAAAAAAAGAAGAAAAAAAAAAGAAAAAAAAAAAGTGTTTTCAGCCAATCAGGGGCGACCCCCAGTGACCCCCACTGGGGGTCTTAGCCATTTTTCTTAAAAAAAAAAAAAAAAAAAGAGTACACGACTTTAATAAATTCATGTTTCTATTACACTACTCTATTTTATTTATTTACTTTCTTTAATTCATATGATCAAAATACGATTTTGATTCTTGATTTTGGTAAATATATTGAAAATAACTTTGCTATGAGAAATTTGATCTACAAAAGCTTGGATATTGAAAATAACTTTACTTAGATTTATACTGAAAGGAAAAGCAGAGATTGCGTGACAACACAATTATGTGCCTGTTTGGCAGAGCTTAATTACAGCTTATTTCAGCTTTCAGCTTAATTTAAGCTATTTTGATGTGTTTGGTTTAGCTTATATCTTATAGCTTATAACTTTTTGGAAGTCAGAAATCAGCTTATTCTTTGAGTGGGGCAGGAGATGCTTTAAGAATAAGCTGAAAATCAGCTTAAGCTGAAAGTTATAAGCTATAAGCTGTTTAGGCATAAGCTATAAGTACTTTCCCACAGCTCTACCAAACAGGACTTATGTATATGTAGAGAGAAAGAGAGAATTTGGGATATTTCTTGCTTAATTGTTTGGGAAGCAAAAAGAAAATAGAAGACAAAAGGAAAAGTAAAAGAAGATACTTGTTTCTTTCTTTTTCGGTGCTTTGGAAATTAAAGATAACAGAGTTTTACATAAAAAAGCAGCAACAAACAACAAAAGGCTATATCTTCTCATACCAGGTTCCAACCATATCTGCTATGAGAAGTGGTCGGATTGCATCATGTGGGTCTTCCATGATGACCAGGTCTTCGAGTTATTTTGCTCCAATTTTCGCTGAAGCATTAGTGCATCTGTTGGTTTCACTATACACACATGTTTGAGGGTGCATAGCTTCGGCCAAGTAGGAACTTGGAATCTTCAATGAGGGTTGGGCTTCGTTTTGTATTAAATCAATTGCCTCATTGCAATCCATTTTGATCTCTATATTAGTCCAATTGTTTTAAAAAATGATTCTTAAACCACGGTATACGCCCTAGATTTCTGTCTTTAAAGTAGGTCCTCTTTCAATCTTCCCGGAATAGCCAAGGATCCACATTCCTTTTTCATCTCCAAACCGCCCTCCATATCCCACTTTCTGTGGAGGATTCTTGGCACATCCATCTGCATTGAGCTTGAATTTTTCTACAATAGGATGAATCCATTGAGTTAGTATGGGGTTGTTTTGCCTAGTAGATAAGGGAAAACTAAAGGCATCATGAATTTAAAAAACCTAACGAGTTATTTAGTTCATGCTCTCCCTTGGCTTCACCTCCACATTATCAAACACTTTGTGATTTCTAGCCTTTCAGTTTTGCCACAAGATGACAATGAACCAAATATTCCAATGTAAGTTTTGAAAACACATGCCTTTATTTTTTGCATTTTGGCTAAGCCATTTGGGAATAGGTTTGTCGTATGCTTCCCTTATCCACTTATTATCTTTGAAAATTACCCATAGTTGTTTGGCATATGCACAATCTTTCACAAGGTGAGCCATATCTTCACTATACAGCCCATATCTTGGTCATAGATCCACAGTTCTAAGGCCCCTATTCACTCTCATTTGGTTTGTTAACAGGCGGCCATGCATACAAAGCCTGAGAAATCCCTTTAATTTTTGAGGAATTTTGAACTTCAAGACCCATTTCCAGTTAGCGTGCTGCTCATCTGTGCCCATTGTGAGATCATATGCAGATTTAGCTGAGAATAGGCCATTACGCGATTCCGTCCAGCTCGCTTTATCTGGGTATATAACAAAGTTAAGTAGACGGATGTTCAAAATGTTCATTTTGTCTTGATGCGAGATCAACTCCTTAATGCTGCTAATATCCCATTTGCCTTCATTGTCAACTATGCTTTCTACCTTGTCTTGGTTATCGCAATGAGGTCCTGGATAAATTCAGATAATGGGTAGTCACCACACCATCTGTCTTTCAAATTGATACTTGTCTACCATCCCCAATTGTCCACTTGGTGCCTTTCCTTAGAATATGTTTAGTTTTGACAATGCTTTTCCAAAGGTGTGACCCTTCTTTTTTGGACGGCCAATTGAACAAAGAATTGTTGCGAAGATATTTTCCTTTCATGACTTGTGTCCATAGGTTGTCCTTTTCATATAGCATATTCCACACCAGCTTGGTTATGAGAGCAAGATTTTGATTTTGAGCTTTCCTGATTCCTAAACCTCCTAACTCTCTGGGTTTGCACACTTGGTTCCAGTTAATAAGGTGGATTTTCTTTTTGGTGTCATAATATTCCCCCCACAGGAAATTTCTATTGGCTTTGTCAATTCCTTGCAGATGCTTCGAGGTAATTCAACAGTTTGCAGCACATAGAATGGAATAGTAGAGGTTACAGATGGGATGAGTGTGGACTGTCCAGCCAAGGATAGCGTGTTAGCTTTCCAACCTGAAAGTCTCTTGTGCGTTTTCTCAATAACGAATTGAAATTGGGATTTGGAAGCCTAATTATGCAATATTGGAGTTCCAAGATATTTCCCCAGGTCTTGAGTGAGTGGAATATTGCAGCAATGGCTTAAATCACGAGCTTTGTTGTTCGATATTGAGGCTGAAACAAACATTCGATTTCTGAAAATTTATTTTCTGACCAGAAATCTCACAAAACTCTTCCATAACTTCCATGATTACATTATAATTCTCCAGGTCCGCTTTGACCAATAGAAGGAAGTCATTAACAAAGAATAAATGGGATATGGGTGGACAAGTTTTAACGGTTTCGATACCCTTCCAGACGCCCTTTTCCACTTTGCAATTTATTATGTTAGATAATCGCTCCATGCACATAATAAAGATGTAGGGTGATAGTGGATCTCCTTGTCTAATCCTTTTACCCATAGAAAAATCAGTTTTTCCCCGTTCTAGAGAATGGAGATATTGACAGAAGTAACACAACTCATGATCAGTTTAATCCACACGTCATCAAATTGGAAATCGATTAAGGTTTGGTGAACAAACGTCTAAAAAATTCATCATAGCCTTTCTCGAGATCTAGCTTTAAAATCATACCACCCCATTTACTCTTCTTAAGTGTGAATAATCTCTTAGGTAATAATAATGTTTTCCGTGATAGATCTCCTAGGGATAGAGCTGCTTTGATTAGGGCTCATGATGGTATCAAGGAAAGGTCTGAGACAACTAGCTAACCAGGGTTTTTGTCACTATCTTGTAGTGGACATTGCATAGGCTAATGGTCTTCGAGTAATTGATTAGGGTTAATTAATGGCTTTGTATAAGAGGCTCCGCCTAATGTGAGAGTTAGAATAAAGTTCTATTTAACTTGTTTGACAAATTATTATGTTGGTTTATTAAACTTAGCAATCTTTACTTTTTTATCTGAAGTGTATATAGTTTTGTGTAAGAGGCTCTTATGGGTACCATGTTTTCTTCACACATTGTCATTTCAGTCCCTAGATAGGTAATTTCTGCATTTGACTCTTTTATTCTGTGTGTCATTTTAGTCTCTTCAATTTTAATTGACTCTATTTTAATTAGGTAATGGTATGGTGTGTATTATATGCAACTTACGTTATTTGTGAGGTAAAACTGTTAGATCTTAACTAAAATAATATCACAAAGAATACTATAATAAATCATAACTAACATTATAATATGTAATAACCAAGAAATAAAAAATTGCAAAATTGAAAGGAAAACAAAAAAAACCCAAACCCCCTAACTAGGGCTGCATGGTAGAATTTCCCATTTTAAATATACTTTAAAATTTTATATCAATTTAATTCAATTAATTACCACATATACCCCCACCCCCTTGTTCCACCATTGTAGCCACCACCAACTCCCATTATCTGCATTGCAAAATCGAAAGTTCACAAACCCATCTATTATTGTTGCCCCAAATGATACAAAATAAAAATTAGAATTTCAAAAATCCCTTAGCCACCATTGGCATCCCACCTATTGCAAAATCAAAATAAAAAATATCAAAATTTAACTAACCTCCTACTACATCGCAAGAAACCCAACAAGAAAGTACACCGGGCAAAAGGGATTTCAATCCCCATTGCTAATATCGTCGTTCGAGGAGAGCAGCCGAGAAGCTGTTGCATCTCGAAATCTAGGAGAGTGGGAAAAAGAGGAAAATTGACAAGAGGTTGCTGAGGTAACATGTTTGGACCAATTCAATAAAAGGAAATTGAACTGTATTAGTCTTCGAATAAATAGTCGTTAAATTATTTTGTTGAAAATAATGTTTATTTCATGTTTATTTTGTTATTGGATTAGATGTGTGAAAATAATTATTTTTAATGAATCCGACGTTTAATTAATAAATTATGAAGATGGATAAATTTTCAAAAGTTCATTTTATTCCATTTGATAGGACAATTTAAATTAGGGTTTTATATTAAGATCTTGTTACAACATCTCTAGCAATGGCTAGAGAAAATAGTAAGTCAAAATTCACTTTTTTTTAGCTAATTACTTTTGGGTAAACTATCAATAGGTTTATATTGAAAATAAGTCCTAATAAACATGTTGTTAAAAATAATTTTTTGTGACGATTTTTTACATATGTCGCTAAAAATTGACATTTAGTGACTTTTTTTGTTACGATTTTTTATAAATTGTCGCTAAAATTTACAATTAGTGACTTTTTTTGTGACGAATTTTTTAAACTGTCATTAAAAGTTAAAAATTAGTGACTTTTTGTGATTATTTTTTAAACTATCACTAAAAATTATAATTAGTGACTTTTTTGTAACAAAATTTTTAAATTGTCACTGAAAATTAATAACTAGTGACATTTTTTAATAGTGTTTGATAAAAAATATCATTAATTCTCACAAGACCTATTGGACAATAAGTTCACCTATTACGAACTACACGTAAGTCCCCCATTACTTTTTCAATACATATAATCCCACAACACTTTCTACTTCAACATCTATCAAGAAATCAGGAAATTTTGGCCTGTGATTGGGTCTGTGATCTCCAACCCATTTGGCGTAAGGCAAACAAATGTGCAGATTTCTTTGCTAAGAGTGCTCTTCATCAAATTTCCTAACATGAACGTATTGTCTTCCCCTCCCCCCCCCCCCCCCGGGGGCGGGGAGTTGGCTAGGTTGATAGAGGAGGATGCACTAGAGCTTGTTAGCTTTGGGTTTGTTGATATTTAGTTTCAACTTCGGCTCCATTTGCACCAAAAATATATATATGTTTCTTTAAAGGGTAATGTTATGGTACACACTATCAAAATAGTGTATACTATATGTAAATTATAACATTTGTGTAGGGAGTAAGAATTCAACCCAAGAGGTTTTTAGTCCAAATAGGCCTAAATGAGAGAAACGCGTAAAGCCTAAGACTAGATCTTGGACGGCTAGGGAAAGCACAATGATGTCGATCATGATGATCGGCCAAGACAAATGCAACCTAGTCGACTATTCGAGAAATGGCTACAAGAACTGCAAGTTGCATGTTATTTGGCTATAAAAGGACCCAGTAACATTACAGGTATACACAACAAACCAATAAGAATACATACAATATTATCCTTTTATGTCTGATCTAGTTACTAACTTGACCATCAGAAGGTCTTCTCGACCAAATTAAGTTAGGAGGATCTTTGGGTTTCTCTTGCAGAGGATCAGGCCCTCCATCTTTTTGCCTACCTGTGGAGACAAATTCATCCTCCACAGATTAGCACATACCAAAAGCCAATCATGTGCTCACCAAGCTTTACAAAAGGGAAAAAAAAAATCCATATGATAAAAGGGGGTTATGAGAAAGTCCTTTAGAGAGTTCCCATGTACAATAAAAAGATTTGCAAATGTAAGAGCCGGACTTGCCGAAACACCAGGAAATACTATGCTCTTTTTTTTATAATTCATCTAGTGATACTTTTCTACATTGTTCAACTTATTGAAGGAGATTAATTTTATTATTTGTATGAATGAGGTTTGAATAGATGATTGATTGCCTACTCTGAACTATATGCAATTTTAACTACCATTTCATCTAAAAAATTAACTTCATTAGTTAAATCCTTAACAAAGTGAATGTGATACATAACATCATATGTTGTGTATGTTGAGAGTCATCACTAACTCTCCTCACTCTCTAGAATCTTCTAGAAGTTTCCACATGAATCTAGAATACTCCGGAAAGATCTAGAAGATTCTGGAAAAACCTAGAGAAATCCGAGAAATCCGGAAGATTCTAGAATATCCTAGAAGGTTCCGGAACATTAAAGAAGTTTAGAGAAAACTAAAGAAATCAAAAAAGTTTTAGAAGGTTCTAGAATATTTTAGAGAAGAATAGAAAGCTCTAATATGTACTAGAGTAATGTAGATTGTTCTAGAGTGTAGGAAAAGTATAAGTGTATTCTAGAAAGTTCTTTAACTAGTATAAATATGAGATGAGTGTATGTACTAAGCAATTGGACAATTGAATGAAAGAAGAGTGAGTCCAAAGTGAGTGGTCGAGCACTATCTAGTGTGAGGTGTCTTAAGGTCTTATGTAAGGAAGACACAAAGTATAAGTGCTTGAATGTATGTGTGAGTGGATAAGTGAAGTGTATTAGTGTGTGATTGTGTAAAAGTGTTTTGTATACTAGAGTGTTGTCAATAAAGGTTGTATTTTTGGGTCCACTAATGTGTCAAACTCAACAATTTTGTATCAGAGCTTGGTCATTCGGGGACCGACACAAAGAGCGATTGAGATTGATACAAGAGATTGTTGAAGTCAACGAGCACAGTTGTTATGGCGGATTTCGAAAACTTCATCAATGGTATGGAGAAATTAAATTATTATAATTATGATTATTGGCGAATATGCATCGAGGCATATCTTCAAGGACAGGATCTATGGGAGATTGTTGACGACAAGGAAACTGTGTCACCTAGAGAAGCAAATGCATAGGCCTTGCGAAAGTGGCAGATTAAGGCTGAAAAAGCGATGTTCGTGTTAAGGACAACTATTTAAAAAGAGTTATGGGAGTATGTTCAGGAGGCTACTACTTGTAGCTTGACTTTTCGTGCTCCTTTTGGATATGACTAGCCCTACAGTTCAAACTCCCGTGGTTCTGAATCTGATTCCACAAGTGCAATGTGAAATAGATAAACATAAATGAGTCCAAATTCGACAATTCTTTTGAAAAATAGATTTTGAATCAAAATGCCAAAAATGTACTGCTTTGCTAGATTACAGAGTCGCCACCTAAATGTTTTATTTTGAAAAATTTAGGAAACCGGGACTCGTGCCAAAGACCACTTATCTATCATCACCAAAGTGTCTCGGCTTGGGAACTTAGGTACGAGAGAGGAAGGTCATGAATTGAGCACCACACTCGCCCGATTAAAGATCGGTCTCTACTAATCATGATATGATTCTTATTTACATTATATGTTCTTGTGCCGATTATTAGGCTATTGTTACTATGTGATGCACACACAAGTATAGACTAATTTGCAAAAATTAGAATACTTTCATTTCATGTTTGTTTGAAAATTGTTTGAATATGTACCACTTGAAAAAGTGATCTCATATGTATATTACTCAAATTATCCCAATTTAAGCAATTAGTCTTTATTCACAGGCATTCAAACAGATATATCACTTAAGTACTTAGCCTCAAGGTAATCATACATGACATGGCAACAATCACACTCATGCAATATGCTAAAGCAATAAAATGCTCATATAGTACACCGAGATGAGCCAAAATAAGCAAAATAATTAAAAAATATGCATGCCCCTAATTAATGCAATATGACTAACGCAACACATGTAAGATCCAATTAATAGACTCGGCTACTAATATGGCATGTGAGTCAATTCAAGGCATATGATAAAGCGCGTAACCAAGCAAGGAATTTGAATTTGACATTTGATTAGAATGATGAGGCGAACCTCATGCGTGCAAGACTAATGGATGCTTTATACATGGAATATGCTAAAATAAACATGATATTCTAAGCTATCTATCATAAGCGGATAAATAAAAGAGAGAAAGACGTGGGGTTGGAAGATATATACACATTATTACATATTTTCCCTCGCGCATGAGGGTTCGAACGAATGAATTAGCTAAGCTACTTAACTAATTATTACAATGCCGCATTTTAACTAACTATTCTGTCTAATTAAATAATTAAAACACAAAATTAAATCAACTAGCTGCTCTAACTAATTAATAGAAATTAGCCAACTAAACTAACTAAAGTTACATTAAGGAACTAATTAACTACGTAATTAATTACAAGTTGTACAGCATACTACTATTAGAAAAAAACAAATTTAATAGGTCCCGATGAGCAAGAGAATGGATTATGCATGCGCATGAATTTCTCCCCTGAGAATGCCTTTGTTTTGCTGCCAAGAAGGTTCTGTTTTGCAGCCAGAAAATTGCACTGTTTTGCCTCAGCCTCTGCTCTGTTCTATAAATAAATAAAAAAAAGTTACTGCCTGGTGGACAAAAGTGGCCGGCAAGCCAGAAATGGTGGCCGGCCGCCCACTAATAGTGGCCTGTCGCCCACTAATGTTGGGTTTCTCCTGCTGCAACAGACAACAAACAGAGCATCCTCAGAGGATGTTTGCCTACCCTTCTCCTCCTTATCATCAAATAGCTCAAAGGAGTGGTAGGCTTGATTCACAAGCCATCAATCGACGCAAATTCATTGCATGATGACTTATGAACCAAGCGACAAAAGCTTAATAAATGACAATGGAAAACCCACAAACCTCCTTCCTATCATGGGATTTGATCAAGGGGAAGTGGTTGACCTTGGAAACTTGAACAAGTATGAAATGACTCAAGTCTCCATGTGCTCAATTAACATCCAATTGAACACCAATTTATGTTATTATCTTGTTATCTCTTTTAAGCCATTGATTACCACTTTTAGTTACCTTTCCATCTATTAGTTATTTTAGTCCAAAATGAGCATTAAGTCCACTAAAAGAGAGAAGTGTCAAACCAAGTGTTGTTTTAGGTATGAGAGGGAGATCATGCCGTCGGTAATGAACCTCCAAAAGGGATTAAACCATTAAGCACAATGTCACCCCTCAAGCTCAAATAACACTCCTTTTGAAGCAACTCTCAAAAAAAAGAGAAAAAGCCAAGAAATGAGGAAGATTGCAGAGATGCTTAGAGGTGATCACAAATATGGAAAGCTTGAAATAAATGCTATCAACTCAAATAGGTTGGTGTCTAATGCCTAAAACACCAAACCTATGAGGACCATTATACTACAAGCATGCAATATAAAGCATAAATGAAAAAAATACATAAAAATAGTCCTAAATGAAGCTAAAACAGTGCTGAAATTGAAGTAAAAAAAGCTAAAAGAGTATGCTAAAATAATGGAGAATTTAAGCTAGTAAACAAGCACAAGGAGGGGAGGCTAACCCCTCATTTTTTAGACTTCAAAACATGATTTTAGTCTCTGAAAAAACTCTAAGATTCAATGGTAAAAAGCTCAAAAAAAGTTGAGAAATGATGGGAAACACAAGGGCAAAAGCTCAAGAGACAAGGTTCAAAGCTGGGTGATTAACCCCTTCTTCTTTGGGAGCTTTAAACCATAAGTTTTAGCCCATAAAAACAGTGTAAAAACAGCTCAAAAATAGTAATAAAAGATAGGAAAGAAGTAGTGTAGAGATGTCCAAAATTATACCTCTTGAAGCAAGGTAACTATTTTGTTAACAAACCCACAAGTTCTCACTCTCAAGGGCTGAAATTTGGACTAAATAATATCAGCAATGAGAGCTCCAATATTGGTTTAGAAAGTGTTAGGGTAAGGTGTGTGTGTGTGTTGCAAGATAGAGATAGAGAGAGAATTTCAAGTTTGGGGCTTTTGGAATTTTTTGTAACCTTAAAAACATGAGGGGAAGTCATCTATATATAGAAACATAGGTTGATATCTCGGAAATATCCATATAGAGACAGCTGGAGTGGTGCATGTGTAGACGCGCCCGAATGTCCCGGGCTCCGCGCGCGAATTGGCGCGAAAATCCGTTTGTTCATTGGACTTACTATAGTTCGAACTCAATGTCATGGTTCTGAATGTAATCTCAAAATGTGCGATGTGAGACCGATAAATCACCAAAGAGTCCAAATCCGGCAAATCGTTTTGGGAAACTGATTTTTATAAAGAAGTGTGAAACATGGATTGCTTTGCCAGATACAGAGTCGCCACCTAAATATTTTATTTTGGGAGAATTTAGGAAACCCTGACTCATGCTTAAGGCCACGTGTCCGTCATCATAAAAGTTGCCTCGGCTCGGGAACTTGGGTACGAGAGGGGAAGGTCATACAATGAGCACCCCCGCTCGCCCAATCAAAGATCGGCCTTTACTAACATGATATCTTGTTTTTGAAAACACATGTGTTCTTATTCCAGTGTATTAACCTAGAATTACTATGTGATGCGCACAACACACAAGTATAGACTAGATCGCCTAATTTGGAACAAAACATTGCATGTTTGTTTGAAAATGGTTTGAAAGTGCTACTCGCAAGTAGGCTAAATCAGGGATTTCAATGAATTGTTCCAATTCCAGCAATCCAACCTCCACCCACAGGCATTCAGGCAGTTATACACTTAAGCAGTTAGCCTCATGGCAAGCATGCTATCATAGCAACACTCACACGCATGCAAGGATGCTAAAGCATAAAAGCTTACCTAGTACTCCGAGCCAAAACAATAGCTAGTTAGAAATCATGCATGATCCTAGCTATGTTAAGATGGCTAATGCAACACATGCAAAATGCAACTAGAAATAGGCTCAGCCATTCTAAAATGGCATGTGAATGCTACACTTGATGCATGTATTCAAATTGGAATTGAAATACAATGCAGCTAGTATGATGCGCCGAGTTCGGTGCATGCAAGACAGATGAATGATGCAAATATGCGAGCATAAGGATACTAATTGAAATATGCCCTAAAACTAACCATCGAAAGCAGGTAAGTAAAAGGGAGAAAGACGTGGGGTTGGAAGACATTCACACACTCACGCACACTTATTACAACAATGCGCCCTCTCGACGGAGGGTCCGAATGAATACGCTAAGTTAGCTACGCTAAGCTATTCTAACTAATCTAATTAGACTAATTATTACAAACCAATAAAGAAATAGCTAAACTAAGCTACTTAATTATTACAACATTTAACTAATTAACAAATTAATCAAATTACAAATTCAAGCTAATTAACACATAAAGCTTTAAAATATGTTGCTTCAGCTCTGGTTTGAAGATATTGAACATGTATGCTCGCATTCGGTTTCTCGCCTCGAAAAGCTCTCCGGTTGCTCTCTTGAGACTCTGTATGCAGGGTGTCCTTGAGAATTAACTGCTAGATCTCACCAAAACAGTGCTGAGGAGTGCACCAGTGGCCTGCCGGCCATGAGGAGCTGCTGCCGACCCCCCTGCCGACCAAGAGTGTACACTGCTGGCCACAAATGAAGAGCTGCCGGCCATCTGTGTGGCACTGCCGGCCATCTTTGTGGCACTGCCAGCCACTGGTGTGCTGTGACACCAAGCTGCAACAGAGCACAAAACAGAGAAAATGGAGGGTCTCCCAAGGGTATATACGCACTATGCCACTTCATATCACCTCAAAACATCAAGGGAGAGGCATAATCGGATCCAAGACCATCAATCACGCATCTCGATGCATGATGGCCAAAGATCCAACTTGTGCAATTCAATGTAAAATGAATGCACAAAAACACATAAATGCTTAGAACTCTATTATGCATCTTCAAGAGCGTCGGTGACCGAGAATTGAGGCTCGTTTCATCACTTCAAGTATGAAACGTCCCTCGTTTCTCGTGTTTGGCTTAACACCCAAGCCAAACACAATGCAATGCATGCAACATGGAGATACTATGCAATGAAACATAAGCATGCCAAATGCAATGTAACAAGCATGCAAAATGCAAAGCAACCTAAACATGTAAACATGCAAAGTACCAAGCATGCAACAACATACAAAGATGGACTTAAACCAAAATGGACAGACCTCAATCATGCCCAAATCAGTGGCCAAACACCAAAACAAAGACACCAAAAGACAAGGCATGCAAGCACAATGCACTGGCCAATCAACCAGGCCTAAGAGCACAACTCTCAAGAGTGCTCAAGGAGTGAAAAGCATGGAAGTGTGACAACACTAAATGCACTTAAATTAGGTATGAAATGATGCCAAATCATTCAAACAACACAAGGATAGCATGCAAAGGTCCTAAAGCATGAAAGCTAGCAAAAAGGACCACTAAGGAGACATGCAATACATGGCACATATGCATGAACCAACCACAAACAGAGCTCAAGTAGGTCAAAACATGGACCAAAGCATGCCAAGTTAGGGGCTCAAAGACCTAGGCATGCAAGCATACAAGCTAAGCCATAAACTAGGCAACAATGCACAACACTCAAAGACACTTAAAGAGTGAATGAAGTGGGAACATGGCAATGCTATAAGCTCTGAAATGAAGTATTAAATGATGCCAAATCATCTAAATAGCTCAAAGATAGCATGCATGAGTCAACAAAACACAAAGCTAGCAAGGCCAATTGCACTACAGCTATACAAAGCACGAAGGATGTGGCAAAGGTAACCCAAAACAGTCCTAGAATATGCCAAGATAAGTCTAAAACATGCATGGAAGGAAGTCAAAACAAGCTAACTTGAAAGGCATAAGGCATAATGCATACAAGGCAAATAAAGTGGATTACACTACACCTATTAAGACCAAGCATGGGATGACTTAACCAATAAAAATCAAAGTTATATCATGGCAAAATAACCCCAAAAACACATTGAAATGATGGCTCGCAAGCTAAGGCATAAAGGCATACACAATGATTCATGTTAAGGCATAAAGGGGGAAACCCTCCAATGTATTGAATAAGTGATAAATGCAAGTGTGTGATCATGAAACATTGACTGAAATCACATTTCAAATGATGTCAAATCATTCAAATAGTTCAAGTAGCACGTGCTAATGGACTCAACGCACAAAGCCTACAAGCTAGAGTGAACCATAGCTATACAAGGCAAGTCATGCATGGCCAAAACAACCAAAATCAGAGCTAAAGCATGTTAAAACATGGAGAAAAGCTTCATGAAGTTAAGCCAAAAGCATGCTAGAATGGCATGTTAAAGCATGATGCATGTTAGATTATTTCATGGAAATGCACTACAAGTGCATGGAGCATGCAAAGGCCAACCAAACCAAACCCTAACAAAGGTATGACATGGTAAAACAAGCCCAAGAACATGCTGAAATGGACTCAACATAAGCTAGAATGACATGCTACTTCATGAAGCATACAAAGCTAGTCTACAAGATTTACACTACAAGTGTCTAAGCCATGCATGGAGTGACCAAAGCAAGTAAAAACAGTGACATGCCTCAGCAAAATAACCACAAATACATGCTAAGATACAAGCTAACACAAGCTTAATAAACATGCTCACATATGAGGCTTTCAAGACAAGTATTGAAAATACAAGGAGAGGGGATGGCCCTCTCCTATTTAGGACTCCAAAACCACCTTTCCACCACTGAAAATCCTCTGGATTTCAGTGGTAGAAAGATCATGCAAAGGCTACAACAAAAGCCTAAAGGGATGGCTCAAAACAAGGCCTAACAAGGCCTAAGAGGGGGGTAGATCACCCCCAACGAAAAAGTGACCTTAAACAAACCTTTTAAGAACAAAAAATCAGAACTTTTTGTAGTTAAGAGTTAAGCTTAAAACAGTATGCAAGAAGGGCTAAAAGCTTAAGCAAAAATGGGGGACTTAAGGGTTAGAAACTCATATTTGAAGACCACCTTTACAACTGCAACTCCAGCACACTTTTTGAACCAAAATCAGTCCAAGAACTCCAAAAACAACCTCAAGAAGCCTCAGCAACACAAGCAATGTGTTTGAGTGTGTGTTTATGTACAAAAGTGAGACAAAACTACACTTTTAAGGCACAAAACAAGAACAAAAGAGAGATATAGATACAAGGCTATATGTATATCTCAAACCTCCAAATTCTCAACCTCTAAAATGGAGGAGGAGCTTCTCCTTATATAGAAGAAAGCAATGCAAAGCTTGTTAAACAAGCTTGAAAAGGGCTTCATCCCTCCATATACGTGTATGGAGGAGGGATGAGTGAAAACCAGCTGGCTCAAAAGATCTAGTGTGAAAACTGCTAAGACAAGGTATTCTACCGGCCATCAGTGATGGCCGGTAATGCCTCATTGATGGGCGGTAGGCTTCATCAATGGCAGGCAGAGACAAATGCATGGCTGACAGTGGTAGAGAGTGGCTGGCAGTGCATCATGAGAATCATGCTAAAAGGACCATCACATGGTCCAAAAATGGGGCAGAAAGGATATAGGGTTTGGAAAGCTCAAACTTGTGACGTTCCGCAGCGAAAGTTGAGTACCCGACGAGCAGCCGAACTTGTGGCTGGATGTACCTGCAAGCACAACCAAGCTTTGAGGACGGTAAAAAATGGGGTATCTACAGCATGCATCTGTAGAGACAGCTAGAAAAAATATCTGGTTTTTTACACATGTGGGCGACAGGCCACTAGTGGTCAGCCAGACAAAAATCTACTTCCAGGCCCGATTTCAAACGGGCATATCTCCTTTATCCGGACTTGATTTTAGGTCATTCTTAAGTCTAAATTGAAACTCCCGAAGTCTACTTTCTAATGTTGATGGCCTCACATCTAAATTCTAAGTGTGGAAATTGATATGCCTATTTTAGTGAAGGATGCTCATTTTTATCCTAACGGATTGATGCCCAAATTCTTCCCCAACTAGTTTTTTTCCCTCTCCTCCAATTTTCTTCAACTCCAAACTTATAAATAAGTGTTTTAAAGATTTTTCAAAGAGTTCACCTCCCTTCCATTTATTTTCATTTTGTCCTTACTCGGTTTACCGAAAAGTGTAATATTTTAAACAAAATGCAAGCCTCAAAACATCATAGAAACATTTGGAAAAATATTTTGAAAAAGAGGGTTTTAAGGTCCAAAATAGTTTTGGTCCAAAATGGGGTGTGAGGTTGGGATTTAGAAGCTCTTCTTGCTGAAGAAATCGAATGTTTGTATAGCATAACTTTGATCATCGAGTGATCAACTTGAGGCGCCCATGTTTTAAGGGTGGTAAAAAATGGAGTGTCTACAGTTGTCCCTCTTTGACAGAGCTCAGAGTCATGAAATGACGTGAGTGAATGTCAAAGCTCGAAAACGACCCATTTTGACAAGGCTGTAAGACTTGGGCAAACAAACAAAATGCAGATGCAGTTGGTTAAACCCCGAAGGTTGCCTGTGTATCCCTTTGCAAGGAATCAAACCAGCATAGTTCAGGGGCAGGATACAAATGATACACAATTGTAATGAAATCATGCAAATGATATACAATGTAACGAAATCATGCAAATGATATATAATGTAACGAAATCATCAAACCATAAGCAATTCAAAACACATGAGTACCATAAAGGAATGAAGATGCAAATCAAACTACATTTTATATAGAAAAGAAGTGGGCACAGCCAAACGACGTCTAACACAAGCTAAGTGCCTACATCCTCAATACTAGCCTCAGTGCAGCATGGATACTTACATATAATAGAACCATGTTTTAACGTGAAAGGGATACGGGCACATGCAGAACTATGTTTTTTGCATAAAGAGTACAAGTAATTGGGTGGTATGATATAAGTGAGGAATGATCTGCTGGGGAAAGACAATGATCCTAAATGCTGAATGCAACAAGACAAAATACGATGCAATAGATGTAATTAATGAAGTAAATAAGGTGGATAGGGGAACAAGCCGAACCACATGTTACCTAGAAAAGGTATGGACACAAAACAAACCACGTCTAACATAGAAAAGGTGTTGACACCCTCAATACTAGCCTCAACGCAACATGGGTACTTATACTTGACAGGGCACATGCCAAACTAAGCTTAACATGGAAAGGATACAGACGATAAAATGGATAATGTAGTAAATGCATGCAATAACTGCTTTATGCAACGTGATAGAAATACAAGATGATAATGGATATGATGTAGCAACTAGGAAGTGGTGCCTTAGAAAGTACTTGGCAGGGGCAATTGGCGATGACTCACCTCATGCTACTGGGGATCTTTTGCTTCTTCTTTGTTTCAAGACTTCTTCCTTCATCTTGCACTTCCCAACTATGGGTGCTACTTTTCTCCATGGTTATGTTTGCAACTTTCCTTATTCTCCAACAGGGTGACAGACTAAGTTAGTTCAGTATCCAGAATTGAGGTGCATACAAGCTACATCAACCTATAGGGCTGCCATACAGATTTCAAGCTGAGGATACACCCATGGGTATTTAATCTAGACTTTAGTCTCGGAAATTCCAAATCTTTACGTTCTAGGTCTCCGCCATTCGAATACTAGTTTCCACCATCTCAGTTGATTTCCTAGGAACTCACTACAAACATAGTCAGGTGGCTATACCAAACCGCCTGAAGTCGTCCGGGCACGACAAACACCAAAAGAATTGCACCTTTAGAGGATTTAAGGTCTTCTAGACCCAGTGAGTACACAAGACAGTGCGAGTGAGGTGCACAAAATAGTGTGGGGTAGGGTGAATGCACAAAATAGTGCAGTATAAGGCACAAAAATAGTGTGATGCAAGATGCAAAAAACAGTGCGATACAAGGTGAATGCACAAAACAGTGTGATACGGGTGCACAAGACAGTGTGATGCAAGTGAATGCACAAGACAGTGCTGTGGAAGGTGCTACGTAGGTTAAATTCAAAAAATAGTGCGATGCAAGTTTGCACAAGACAGTGCGATACTAGTACACAAGACAATTCGATGTAGGGTGCACAAAACAGTGCGATACAAGGTAGCACAGGATAGTGCGATACAAGATACACAAAATAGTGCGATACAAAATGCACATGATGGTGCGATACAAGGTGCACAAAATAGTGCTATGCAGGTGCACAAAGTAGTGCTATGCAGGTGCACAAAATAGTGCGATACAAGGTGCACAAGATTGTGTGATGTAAATGCATAAGACAATGCGATGCAAGGTGCACAGGATACTGTGATACAGATGCACAAGATAGTGCGATGCAAGTTGAAGATATATGAATGCACAAAACAGTGTGATGCAAGGTGCACAAGATAGTGCAATACATAGTGAATGCACAAAACAGTGCGATGCAAAGTGCACAAAACAGTGCAAGTGAGGGTGCAATATAAGATGAATGCACAAAGCAGTGCCATATAGGTGCACAAAACAGTGCAATGCAAAATCAATGCACAAAACAGTACTATGTAAGATGCAATAAGTGTAATTAAAAAACTCTACAGAAGGTAACTCAACGAAACTCTGTTAAGTACAGAATAAAGTCAAGAGCAAGAGTAACCAATCATGCAGTTCAAAATGACCAGAGTGTATGAGCATGCATGTACAATCCAAAGCACATGTATTAAGCAGAGGGAAGATGACAATCCCAAGAAAGTTTTGAAATGGTCGGAGACAACTTTCGAAAGCTGAATCATATCAGAATCATTATGGGAGTAAACCCACCCAAATCTAGGGAAAAGTGCCCGACAAATGGCTTTGGCAGACTGAGAGATAGGTTGGGTTCATGCCACTTGTTCAATTGATGACCTGATCAGATACACTGAAAATTGCCCCTAGTGTCTAATCACTGGCCACCATTTGGGTTCATGCCCCTTGTTCAATGGATGGCCCGGTCAAATGTACGGAAAATTGCCCCTAGTGTCCGACCATTGGCCACTGTTTTCAACATTATGCAAGCACATGTAATAGGGATCATCAGATCCTAGAATAGTTGCCAACCAATTAGGCTCATGCTTCTCTTCTGCCCCAGCATTACTCCAATCTCCTCCAAAGCAGTGACGAATTCCTCATATACACCGATCATGAATGCGTTGCCCCTTGTATGGGCACTTTCAGTTTGTTTATGAATTTTACACATAGACTTGTTTTTGAGTTTGGAGTAAACATTTGTGTATGGAATTTTGACCATGCCACTCTATTGAACTTTTGAGCAACAAACAAGCTATGGTGACTCAATGAAGAACACTTTTAAGCGACAGACATGTTACGGTGACTTGATGAAGAGCGCAGACTGAGACAAACACCAGGTACAACACAATTGAATTCACAACTGACCTAAAAGTAGAAAAAGACTCAAGGTAACTGATCATTCATAGTGCCCCTAGTTTTACTTATGTTCCCTTTAGAACTCAGTTTCTTAAAACTCGAGTTTCGATTCCTTTTTGTTCAAGTTAGAGATTCTACTGATACGTTCAAGTATTGAAAATAACTCCACTTGTTGATTCAAGCTAGTTCTTTCTTACCCAACACAAGTATGATATAGACAGCAGTCGGTGTAGCTCATGGATTGATACGAAGTTGACAACGTGAATTGGGCAAGATGATCGGGTCGAGATGAATGAGATAGATATGGTTAAGACCGAACTTCAGGGTGAAGTTGCCTACGTATCCCAATAATGGGAATCAGGTCAATGTAGTTCATAGATGACGTTTACTCTAGTATTGACACTCTTTTTTTGCGCTCTAACTTTTGTCAAAGTCGTCTCTTCGGGATTTTCAACCTTGCAATCTATATTTATTTGATTTCTTTTTTTTCATACTCTAACTTTTGCCTAGGTTGCCCTTTTAGGTTTTCGACCTAGCGAGCCTATCAAGGATAACGTTATAACATTTGCGGTAAATTTGTTTAATAGTCATCATTGCCCTAACATTAGAACTGGTTTCACCTTGATTTAAGCTTGGTTCTCCATTCTTTTATACATGTCTTCTTCCTTTCTTTTGCTTCATTTTCAGAGTTGGTTTATCTCGCAATGTGGTACCTTCTTGCATTGGCTTCTCCGAATTTAGACAAAAGTTAATTTCCTCACAGTTGATTGGAATTCATTCCAATGGATGCCCTGGCTTGATGGTTGACTTCTTTTCATTTTTCATTTTTCTCTTTTCCTCTTCTTCTTCTTCTTCTTCTTTTCCTTTTTCTTGTCCTTTTTTCTTCTTTTCTTCTTTTTTCCTTTATTTCTCTTTCTTTTTGGTTTCTTTTATCCTTTTCTCTTTGAAATAATGAAAATACCAGAAGAGAAATTCTATGATTTATGAGGTCTGCCCTTGTACTTGCAGGTCTGAAAGCCGCCTTGTGCTTACCAACATGATAGCCTAACAAAGAAGAGAATCCGCAAGACAATGTAGAATAACACGCATAATTCTGAACCTATCTTCGCAAGTTTTGCAAAAGAAACAGTTTAAATTTTTTGAAATTATGAATGACTTTGCGCCGATAAGTCAGAATTCACTCAAACCATTCGGGGGATCCTTTTCAATACTCGAGCTTATTAACATAATCTCATTCAAAAAACAATTTCGAAGGTTTCCCATTTAAAAAGTCTCACACGAATTACTATAGGCACAATAAAATGATCAGAAACTTGACTCCCGCTTTCTTATTATTTAAAACAACAAAACAAAGACCTGAGTGTACACGGGAGCGACTTAAAGGAGTGACGCAAGAAAAGACAAAGAGAACAAAACTCACAACACAACTATTTGCAAGACACAACACAAAACAAAATAAGCATTTCTAAGACGAAAAGGGTTTTCCTTCTCCAAGTCCATCTGCATAATTTCAAAAACAACTTCAAGTAGCCCATGGAAAGGTCCAGACCTGCCTTGAATTCAACAATAACATCCACACCCAGTAGGATTTTCAAATCGGATCTCACAAAATGAATCTCACAATTACGTTGTCTTCACACATCTTCTTGACTGAAACAATTGCTTTTTCACACCATGCCCCTAGTTCAGAAGGTCCTTCCCAAGTGCTTTCGACAATTACCCTAGTTGAGATTGAGGTTCATCATTCCAACCACCAGTGCTGGCATCTGTAGAGAGCCTACTGTTGCATCAAGCTTGAACTCACCAAGATCGAGTAAACTTTCTATCTCTTCAAAGATTTTGTTCCTTTTACTCAGATCGGAATTAAAAGATTCAGGAATGAACACAATGGGTTCGTGCTTATTGGCGGGTATGATGTGTTGGCTAGGGTAATGGTTGGTTGGTGGCAAGCTATGTATGGGTTTTATGTTATGGAGTGGCAATCTATTGCTATCAGGGAGAGGGTTATTGACAACTTTGGGATTTTCAAGTGGGATAATGACCTTATTGTCAATTAGGTCTTGAATTTTGTGGCGAAGGCGAAAGCAATGGTCAGTATGGTGACCGTACTGCTGATGGAATGCGCAATATTAGGTAGAGTCATGTTTAGGTGGGAGAGGATAAGGAAGAGGTCGAGAATTGAGCGGTTTGAGATACCATTTCTCCATCAGTACCTTCAATGCATAGGTTAGGCTTATATGGAGTTGGGCGAAGGTTCGTTTTTAGGAGTAGGGAGTACTAGGTTTAGAAATATTAGCAAAGGGATTGGCAGGTATTGGCCGGGTATTCATGGGGTTGGGATTGGAATCAAGATAGGTGTTTCTGGTAAAGCATCCCTTTTTACGGCTTGCCCCCTGATTCAAAATACTCTCAACCTGAGCGATAAAAGTGTCATCTACAGTCTTCGCAACAACTGCGAGTACTTACTGCTTGTTCAACCCTTTGACCTTTAGAGTCTCAATAACCCATCGAAGATGTGCATAGGGATCAATACTTTTCCAACCTTGTTCTTGCCACTCGCTTCAGCTTGGCCAAGGGAATGGGTGGCTATATCGAAGTGAGGCCCATTTGTTGTTGATCTATCATCACCCAGACTTTAGATAGATTCGGGTTGGCCCTTTTCAACTACAGCTCACCCCAAGATTGGGGAGCTTTTTGACGGGATCGAAACCCCAAATGTTAAATCTGCCACCGTTTCTTGAAGGTCTTCAATCATTCCCAACATTTCAGCAGCAGTGGGTTCGACCATTTGGCGCTCTTGGCATACCCAAACTGGATTGGGTGCATTCATCATACACAAGTCAGTACTTTCAACAATGAACACCTTTGGCATGGGCAGATGGGCTAGGGTGATGTATATGCTAGGGTTGAAGGTAGGTGGCAATGTATGGATGAGGTAAGGTGAGGAGAAGGTACTTGGTCATGGATGGGAAGTGGGTTGGTAATAACATTGGGTCCTTGAGATGGGGCTATTGTCTGGTTGTCAATGAGATTCTAAACCTCATGACGAAGGTGGTAACAATGATCGGTACCATGACTACGCTGCTGATGGTACGCATAGTATTTGGTGGGGTTATGTCTAGCAGGGAGTGGTTCAAGAAGTGGTTGGGGATCAAGCGGTTTGAGATACCCTCTTTTCATCAGGACTTTTAGTGCGTTGGTTAAGCTCATATAAAGGGGGTGAAAGTTCTTCCTTGAGCTCGGATTGGGCTAGCTGTTTGTGGGTTAGTATTGGCAAAAGGGTCGGCAGTTTTGGGAGTGGCGGCAATGGTATTGATTTCAGTGGGTTTAGAAATAGTGCTCTTGGAAAACACCCTCACTGTTGGTTCGCTTATTTTGGGAATAATCCCTCTGTTAAATGAACTCTCAATCTGAACCCCTAATTCATGCAAAGTTTTGAAAGTGAACAGTGGAGTGACTATTAACTTTTGTAACATATTAGACTCAAGATTCTGTACCACTATCCGCACTTGGTCCTTCTCAGACGGTCGATCTGTCATTTGTGCTGCCTTTGTTCTCCACCTTGCAACAAATTTCACAAAAAGTTCTTCAGGATTCTGGTAGGTTGCTTCGAGCTCTTGGGTGGTCATTTCAATTTAGATATTGTAAGAATATTGATTGATAAAAGCTTCAGCCAAATCTTCCCAGTTTTGCTTTACTTTATCCTCCAACTTGGCGTACCAAATGGCTGCTATACCCGATAGGGTTCTTCCATACAGAAAGAGTTTTTGAGGTTTAGTTAGACCCATCGACTTCAGGACATCCAAGAAAAGATGGATATGTACCATAGGATCTCCAGACCCTTCGAAACGGTCAATGTGTGGCATTTTGAATATGTCTGGGAGCCTTACGGCAGCCTCAGTGTACTCATCCTCAATGTCGGGAATGGAGTTAAGTCCCTATGCCTTTTTGAATTGCTTCTTAAGGTTAGTAATTTTTAACAAGGTCAGGTTGAGCTCATTAATATCAAGGGGATAAAGCCTCTAATTAGGCTGCATCAAGGGTTTGAAAACTCAAGCTTGAGCCAACCCTTCTCAAGGATCTAGACCTTGCAAATCTTCAGTTGACGGAGGTGGATCAAAGCTCAGCTGGGGGCCCAGGACTGGATGTTTAGTAGATACCCTAGATGGGCATTGCTTTTTAGTATTGGTCTCATCCTAAATGGCAATTCCCTGGTTTAGGACGTTATCATGGCCATAACTTCTTCTGGAATCTGTGTCATCACGAGTTTACTGAGTTGGATGGGTGTAACCTAAGAGCCGACTAATAAGGATTTTGACCCGATTATACTTGATGTATGTGAACTAGATTAGTCTAGATGGGCTTGACCGAATTAGGCTTTTTTAGAGTGGGTCTTTTGGCATTGGCTAGATCTTTTCTGAGTTGGCCTTTGGGAATCAAATAGACTGGGCCTTTGAGTGAGTGGGGTACTGCTCATTCTTTGGCTCAGACAAACCTAGCATTAAAAACAAATGCCCTATCAGATCGGGATACCGGGTATGCTGGTCAAAACAAAGCAAGATACAATTTTTTGTCCTGGTTTTGGTCTTGCTGAAAATTCACCTATGTCAAACACAAACCCCTAGATTTCGACTCGAATTCTGATTCTGATATGATCCTCAAGTTTTGAAAGGAATTGCCTCAAAATTAAGACTCTCCCAGGATTGTATCACACATTTCCAAAGATTTCACATTTTGCACAAAAGTATTCAAAACACCCCTATGAGAGGTTAGGGTTTCTCTGTCCTAGTTTTTGGAGTGATCTAGGATTCACTATTTCAATCAAGTAGTTTCACGCAATCCTACATTCGGGTGAGCATCCTGTCCTAGTTTGGAACAGTCTCTATGACTTTCTACATGCAGCTAGGTCAAATGGTCAAAAAGGGTGCCTCAACAAGACTACCTAATATACCTTTCACACCTAACACCGAGAAGCAAAAGAAGGATCAAACGGTACAGCGGTAGTTTAGATCCAAGAGTTGTGTTCCCAACATGGCAGAGCCCACGACCGGTCAGCCTTTCGGCAAGCTTTCGGCAAACCGTTCAGGAATAGCATATGGCAAACACAATGACTTAAGCACACCAATGCAAATGCAATGGAAAGAACATATAAGTATAGATAAAATTTCACATCATGCAGTTCGAGTCAAGTTCTCTATATTCCCCAGCAGAGTCACCAGAAACTGTAGCTTGACTTTTCGTGCTCCATTCAGATACGACTAGCCCTACAGTTCAGACTCCCGTGGTTCTGAATCTGATTCCACAAGTGCAATGTGAAATAGATAAACACAAATGAGTCCTAATCCAGCAATTCTTTTAGAAAATCGATTTTGAATCAAAATGCCAAAAATGGACTGCTTTGCCAGATTACAGAGTCACCACCTAAATGTTTTATTTTGAGAAATTTAGAAAACCCGGGACTAGTGCCAAAGGCCACTTATCCGTCATTACCAAAGTGTCTCGGCTTGGGAACTTAGGTACGAGAGGGGAATGTCATGAATTGAGCACCCCACTCGCCCGATCAAAGATCGGCCTCTACTAATCATGATGTGATTCTTATTTACATTATATGCTCTTGTTCTGATTATTAGGCTATTGTTACTGTAACGCCCTCAAAATATTATATAATCCCAACATCTAGCAGTTCTATACACATGATAGATAAATCACATTTCCATGCATACATCAGAGTTAATATTACAAAGAGTATTTCATATAAGTTACAAATGTTTACACAAATAATAGGACGCCCTACGGGCTTACATCTTTCCAAGTTGTTACTTGGTTACACAAAAGAAGAGTTCTAACTCTTTTACAAGTAAAGCCCTCGGCTCGCATTTACATGTAACCAACAAAACAAATAACAAAGCAGAGTCTTTAACTCCTAGACTTCCCAAGCAAAGATCTTGGAGGTGGTACATCTCCTGTACCTGAAAATGGTGTCCCAAGAAGGATGAGCCAAAGCCCAGTGGAGATATGCTAAACCCAATATGAGAAATAACTAAAACATTAACATTCGACAAATGGTTAACACTTGTAAACCAACTCACACCCTTCCCATAGCCCAACAACAATTTCATCCATGTTTCAATCCACTTCCCTTTATTTATCCAATCCAATTCCTAAATATGGTTCATTATCTAACCAAACAATTTAAATGAGACTGCAACTCAACTTATTAACACTTCCGTCATCCACAATTCAAAATGAGACTACAACTCATGTAATTAATACTTCAATTATCACCGATTCATAATGAGACTACAACCATGTAATTAACACTTCAATTGTCAACTTCATTCATGCACTTCAATTTATAAGGTTTCGGGACTTACATCCTGGACACTTCGGCCAACTTAATTATCTATGGTGTGCATCCCCTATCTTCTTCCAAACAATGGAATGCATCCCCTATCTCCTCCCAAACAAAGATACATATACAATGTATTAAAGCATATAATCACACGTATG
The DNA here is from genome assembly GCA_036172215.1 of Camellia granthamiana. Classification (NCBI taxonomy): domain Eukaryota; kingdom Viridiplantae; phylum Streptophyta; class Magnoliopsida; order Ericales; family Theaceae; genus Camellia; species Camellia granthamiana. The sequence continues at coordinate 135,593,889 of CM069907.1, read as the reverse complement.
GAGTACATCCCCTATCTCCTCCCAAGCAAAGGTACATATATAATGTATTAAAGCAAATAAGCACATATGGAATACATCCCCTATCTTTTCCCAAACAAAGGTACATATACAATGTATTAAAGCAAATAAGCACATACGGAGTACATCCCCTATCTCCTCCTAAACAAGATACATATACAATGTATTAAAGCACATAATCATATACGGAGTACATCCCCTATCTCCTCCCAAACAAGATACATATACAATGTATTAAACTCTTTATCTTATACCATGATCAATTAAGGCACATATTCAATGTGTTCTTCCCACTATCATATTCAATGACATATTTCAATTGATTAGTTTCAATTTACCTAATCATCATGCAGTTCTACAACAATCAAGACTATCCTCCACCGATAGCACAAAGCAGTTATTTCTAAACAAATAAATGAATTTACCAAATAGATAAATTATCACATTTCCATAGGTGAGTGATTTATCAAACCGACTACACCAACTAGTCCCAATTCCATCCAATTTCATGATGTTCAAATCAATTTCATATTCCTCGCAATTACCAAATTAATTATTTAAATTCGATTAGGGCATTTTCCCCCTTTTCTCAAACATTGATCCTAAGACCGAATCTCATCTATCAAACCCATAAAACCTCATTTTCAAGACCTCATATACATATGGAGCTTAAAAACACAAAACCCCTCTGTTATATATCACAAATCTCAAACCCTAACTTCCCAAATCACGAAATCTCAACATTTATACTAAATGACTAATATTTATGTTAAAACTCATAAGAAAGAGTAGATCATTCCTACCTCGAAGTTAGGAGTTCAAAGGAGAAGAATGATGAAACTCAAGATGCTCCAAATCAACACTTTTTCAGATCAAAATGTAGCCCATGCAAAGCTCAAGCTTTTTAACAAAGGGAGTAGAGTAGAGACACTCTAAACCAAGTGTATTTGTAGAGAGAAAGAGAATGTAGAGAGAGAGGAAGTCAGATCTAGGGTTTGGATGAAAGAGATGATGAAAAAATGATGTAAAACACATTGCTGCGAACTGATATACTCGAGGCTCGCTCGAGCGAAGGAATGGTCGTTCGAGCGACCAGACACAAAAGAACCTCGCTCGAGCGAACAACACGAAGTTTCAAGTCTACAACCCAGAAGCACGCTCGAGCGCAGGAGTCCTCGCTCGAGCGAAGAAGCCCAAAACATATAGCTCGCTCGCTCGAGCGAAGGAAAGCTCGCTCGAGCCAAGAAGCACAACCTTCAGGTCCAAACTAGACGCAGACGCACGCTCGAGCGCAAAAAAGCTCGCTCGAGCCAATAGACACACCACTCAAAGCTCGCTCAAGCGAAGGAACCCTGACTCGAGCGAAGGAACTAAAACACAGAGCTCGCTCGAGCGACAAAAGCCTCGCTTGAGCGAAGCCACCAAAAATTGGGCAGCAACCATTTGTTTCAAAACACACCCAACAAGTTACAAACCTGCTCAACACATCCCCAAACTCAACTACAAAGAATTAAAGGACGGAAAAAGACATATATAACAATACTCAACCATGGAACCCAAGTCTGGAATACTATACATAAAGGGGAAAAACCCAGGATCGCTATAGTTACTATATGATGTGCACACAAGTATAGACTAATTTGTAAAAATTAGAACACTTTGATTTCATGTTTTTTTGAAAATTGTTTGAATATGTACCACTTGAAAAAGTGATCTCATATGTACATTACTCAAATTATCCCAATTTAAGCAATTAGCCTTCATCCATAGGCATTCAAACAGATATATCACTTAAGCACTTAACCCCATGGTAATCATGCGTGACATGGTAATAATCACACTCATGTAATATGCTAAAGCAATAAAATGCTCACCTAGTACTCCGATGCGAGCCAAAATAAGCAAAATAATTAAAAAACATGTATGCCCCTAATTAATGCAATATGACTAGTGCAACATATGCAAGATACAATTAATAGACTCGGTTACTAATATGACATGTGAGTCAATTCAAGGCATATGATAAAGCACGTAACCAAGCAAGGAATTTGAATTTGACATTCGATTAGAATGATAAGCCGAACGTCATGCGTGTAAGAGTAATGGATGCTTTATACATGGAATATGCTAAAATAAACATGATGTTCTAAGCGGATAAATAAAAGGGAGAAAGACGTGGGGTCAGAAGACATACACGCATTATGACATATTTTTCCTCGCGCAGGAGGGTCCGAATGAATGAATTAGCTAAACTACTTAACTAATTATTACAACGCTACATTTTAACTAACTATTCTAGCTAATTAAATAATTACAACACAAAATTAAATCAACTAGCTACTCTAACTAATTGATACAAATTGGCCAACTAAACTAACTGATTAGTTACATTAAGGAACTAATTAACTACGTAATTAATTACAAGTTGTACAACATACTACTATTAGAAAAAAAACAAATTTAACGGGTCCCAAGGAGCAAGAGAATGGATTATGCATGCGTATGAATTTCTCTCTCGAGAATGCCTCTATTGTGCTGCCAAGAAGGTTCTGTTTTCCAGCTAGAAACTTGCAGTGTTTTGCCTCAACCTCTGCTCTATTCTGTAAAAAAAACAAGGTACTACCTAGTGGACAAAAGTGGCCGACAGGCTAGAAATGGTGGCCAGCCGCCCACTAATAGTGGCCTGTGGCCACTGATGTTGGGTTTCTCCTGCTGCAACAGATAACAAACAGAGCACAAATAGAGCATCCTCAAAGGATGTTTGTCCACCCTACCCGTCCTTATCATCAAATAGCTCAAAGGAGTGGTAGGCTTGATTCGTAAGCCATCAATCGACGCAAATTCATTGCATGATGACTTATGAACCAAGGGACAAAAGCTTAATAAATGACAATGGAAGACCCACAAACCACCTTCCTATCATGGGACTTGATCAAGGGGAAGTGGTTGACCTTGGAAACTTGAACAAGTATGAAATAACTCAAGTCTCTATGTGCTTAATTAATGTCCGATTGAACACCAATTTATGTTATTATCTTGTTACCTCTTTTAAGCCATTGAATACCACCTTTAGTCACCTTTCCATCTATTAGTTATTTTAGTCCAAAATGAGCATTAAGTCCACTAAAAGAGGGAAGTGTCAAACCAAATGTTGTTTTAGGCATAAGAGGGAGATCATGCCGTCGGTAATGAACCCCCAAAAGGGATTAAACCATTAAGCACAATGTCACCCCTCAAGCTCAAACAACACTCCTTTTGAAGTAACTCTCAAAATAAAGAGAAAAAGCCAAGAAATGAGGAAGATTGCAGAGATGCTTAGAGGTGATCACAAGTATGGAAAGCTTGAAATAAATGCTATAAGTTGGTGTCTGATGCCTAAAACATCAAACCTATGAGGACCATTATATTACAAGCATGCAATATAAAGCATAAATGAAACAAATACATAAAAACAGTCCTAAATGAAGCTAAAACAGTGCTGGAATTGAAGTAAAAGAAGCTAAAAGAGTAAGCTAAAATAATGGAGAATTTAAGCTAGTAAACAAGCACAAGGAGTGGAGGCTAACCCCTCTATTTTTGAGACTTCAAAACATGATTTTAGTCTCTGAAAAAAATCTGAGATTCAATGGTAAAAAGCTCAAAAAAATTTGATGAAATGATGGAAAACACAAGGGCAAAAGCTCAGGAGACAAGGTTCAAAGAAGGGTGATTAACCCCTCCTCCTTTGGTAGCTTTAAATCACAAGTTTTAGCCCATAAAGATAGTGTAAAAACAGCTCAAAAATAGTAATAAAAGATAGGACAGAAGTAGTGTAGAGATGTCCAAAATTATACCTCTTGAAGCAAGGTAACTCTTTTGTTAACAAACCCACAAGTTCTCACTCTCAAGGGCTGAAATTTGGACTCAATAATCTCAACAATGAGAGGTCCAATATTGGTTTAGAAAGTGTTTGGGTAAGGTGTGTGCGTTGCAAGATAGAGATAGAGAGAGAATTTCAAGTTTTGGGGCTTTCGGAATTTTTTGTAACCTTAAAAACATAAGGGGAGGTCATCTATATATAGAAACATAGGTTGATATATCGAAAATATCCATATAGAGACAGTTGGAGTGGTGCATGCATCTGTAGAGACAGCTGGCAAAAATATATGGTTTTTTACACAAGTGGGCGGCAGGCCACTACTGTCCGGGCAAACAAAAATCTGCTTCCAAGTCCAACTTCAAACGAGCATATCTCCTTCATTTGGACTCAGTTTTAGGTCATTCTTGAGTCTAAATTGAAGCCCCGAAAGTCTAATTTCCAATGGTGGTGGCCTCACATATAAATGCTAAGTGCGTAAAGAGATATGCCTATTTTAGTGAAGGCTGCTCATTTCTATCCTAACGGATTGATGCCCAACTTCTTTCCCAACTAGTTTTCTTCCCTCTCCTCCAATTTTCTTCAACCCCAAACCTATAAATAAGAGGTTTTAAAGATTTTTCAAAGAGTTCATCTCCCTTCCATTTATTTCCACTTTGTCCTTACTCAGTTTACCACAAAGTGCAATATTTTAAACAAAATGCGAGCCTCAGAACATCGTAGAAACATTTGGAAAAATATTTTGAAAAAGAGGGTTTTAATGTCAAATAGTTTTGGTCAAAATAGTTTTGGTCCAAAATGGGGTCTAAGGTTGGGATTTAGAAGCTCTTCTTGCTAAAGAAATCGAACGTTTGTACAACATAACTTTCATCATCGAGTGATCAATCTGAGACACCCAAGTCTTAAGGGCGGTCAAAAATGGGGTGTCTACATTACTCCAAAAGCAGTCTGGGACACATTTCCGGGATTATTTTCGAAGACAAATGATACACAACTTCAGTATCTAGAGAATGAGCTTGTAACGGTGACATAAAGATCAATGACTATCTGCAAATATTTTCTCAAGGTAAAGACTCTTTGCAATGAAATTTCACAACTTGATCCCGAGTCAAAAATTAGCAAGTTAAGAATGAGGCGCATTATTACTCGAGGTTTAAGGCCTGAGTATAGTGGGCTTATGGCCACTGTTAGAGGATAGTCCACTCAATCATCGTTGGTCGAGCTCGAAAGTCTATTAGCGAATGAAGAAACTCTAGCAAAGAAAATGGTAGAGTCACACTAAAGAATGAAAGTGAAGAAGAGGCATTATTCAGTATTAAGAGAAGAGATGGACTGAAGTGGCAAGAATATGGAAAATCAAAGAAAGAAGAAGATGAACAATCACAAGATGATCAAAGTTATTAATGAGGGAGAGTTCGACATGATGAAAATGATCGAAGAGCTACTAGATTTGGACGACGCAACATAGAGTGTTTCAAATGTGGCAAGATTGGCCACTATGCAAAAGATTGTCGGTCAAAAAGAAGACCAATTGAAGGTAATATGGTAACATCTAATGGTTACCAAGATGAGAGTGAAGAAGAATGGGATTTCCAAGCTTCATGTGCAACGTTCGAGACCGTGGAACTAGGTTACTTAGAAGAAGAATGAGATTTTGAAGTATCTCCTACAATGTTCATGGTTACTGAAGCTGATTCAAAAGAGGAGATAGACTTCGATGAAGGCATAGATGAGCAATGCAATGCAGTTACTAAGGAAGTGGATGCACACTCTATCATAGATGAGTCGATTCTTGCAATTGAGTCTTAGTCTTTAACATTTAAAGATCCAGAAGCTCACCTACCAGAGAAGTTGAGGGAGCAAATAGAAGAAGAAAAAGTTGAAGAAGTGATAAAGCTACTGTAATCAATATCTGCAAGGCAATGTCAACACAATCCAAAGTATGTTAATGCAACCTTTGCTAAAATGGATGATATAAAGGAGTCAATAACATTTCAGGAAATAACAAAATTTACCAATTGGGGGAAGACAACGAAAGAAGATATTGATGCATCAGCACATATTCAAACGTGGCACTCACTATCTAAATTGAAGGATGAGAATCCTACAGCTGGCCAAGGACGTGGTGTTCCATGGAAGAATAAATCACTTCAAAAGAAAGAAGTCAGTATTAGAAGAGATAGAGACAAAGTTTATCGTGGCAGAGGACCAGGTGGCAGAGGATCAGGGTGCAGATATACTCACAAAGAGTTTCTGAAACAACGTGGCATAGTTACATAATCCAAAAATGAAAGTTAGTGTTGAGGGTAAGTGTTGAGGGTCATCACTAACTCTCCTCACTCTCTAGAATATTCTCTCTAGAATATTCTAGAAGTTTCCACATGAATCTAGAATACTCTGGAAAAATCTAGAAGATTCTGGAAAGACCTAGAGAAATCCGTAAGATTTTAGAATGTCCTAGAAGGTTCCAGAACATTAAAGAAGTTTGGAGAAAACTAGAGAAATCTAGAAAGTTTCAGAAGGTTCTAGAATATTTTAGAGAAGAATAGAAAGCTCTAATATGTACTAGAGTAATGCAGATTGTTCTAGAGTGTAAGGAAAGTATGAGTGTATTCTAGAAAGTTCTTTAACTAGTATAAATATGAGATGAGTGCATGTACTAAGCAATTGGACAATTGGACAATGGAGTGAAAGAAGAGTGAGTCCAAAGTGAGTCCAAAGTGAGTGGTCAAGCACTATCTAGTGTGAGGTATCTCAAGGTCTTGTGTAAGGAAGATATAAAGAAGATATAAAGTGTGAGTGCTTGAATGTATGTGTGAGTGGATAAGTGAAGTGTATTGGTGTGTGATTGTGTAAAAGTGTTTTGTATACTAGAGTGTTATCAATAAAGGTTGTATTCTTGGGTCCACCAGTGTGTCAAACTCAACACTGTGGCCATCAAGTGGTACAATAACATCTTGTAGCAGCAATTTTGGGCCATTTTATGAAGAATTGCCAATATCGACTGGGCCTAGCTGCGTCCATGCTACACAACTTTAGTGTGAACTAAAATCACAAAGTGCACATTTAATAAATTGAAAGATATGTTCACCGCAAAGGTTGTATGAGGAATCGTGCTAGGGGAAGTCAACAACAATGAGGTCGTGTGGGTGGCATCCAACCCAGACTTTTTTCTCCATACCCAATGCTGCAACTAATAAAAGGCATTTCGAATTAAGGGAATCACTGTTGTCGTGGTCGTCGTTGTCGTCAGACTCAGTACTGTGGTGACAGAACCAGCACTTTTGATTTATTTCTTTGTTGCACACGTCACAAAAATTTCATCCTTATTTGTGGAATAGATTAGAAAGAAGCTGAATTTGTTGCAGTTGGAGACTTTCTGGGCCAGTGGCGACGAGGCACATTGAGTGTGTAGAACAAAATTGCAACTGTCACATACAAGCTCAGAACAAGGATAGTTAAATGCAGTTGTAGACACTCCATTTTTGACCGACCTTAAGACTCAGACGTCACCGATTGAGCGCTTGGTGATGTTGCATATTGTGCTCGTTCAGAAGCTTCAGAGTCTCGGCTGCGAGCCTTGCCCCTAGACTTCCGGACTCTTTTGTGCCCTGCCTCGGTTTGCGAACCAGGCTCCGTTTTCTCTATTTTCTCTTCCCGAAGGGAGGGAGAGGTTTCGTAGATCATCTCTCAGTGGCCGTAGGCTACGTTTCGTGGTCGTAGGCCACTTTTCCCGTTTGGAGCCCGGTTCCTGGTTTTTCGGAGCCGACGGCCGTGTGCCTCGGTTCGGGACCGCTCAACCACCTCCGTTTGCTCCGGTCTTTGGCATACATCTTATTTACTCCCTTTTGAGGGACACTGTGGTCTGAGAGACCAACTTGTGGTCGAACGCCACTTCCGGTACTTAACAGTCAGTTTTCGGAGCCCCGGGCTGCATGTTTTGGCCCCCGAACCTTCGTTTTGCATCGGTTTGGGTTCATTTTTTGGCAGGGAACTTATTTTCATTATTAGGAAGGTCGTAGAAGGGTGGGAGGCCAGTAATTATTCTGACAACCAGTTTTATTCCTTCACCGCCCTCCGTCGCCCGTTTTCCTCACTAGAAAGCCAATGTTGACCACCCTTGGGCCACTTTTTCTAGCTCTAAACCACATATTTGTGTTGTACACATCTGGGAGGCCACCAATATTTGGTGGATGGCCAGTAATTGCACTTGAACCTTTTGAACCCCTTTGAAAAATGGGCTTTTCTCTCTCCTGGTTCACTTTCTCCAGTTTTTGACCACATGGTTGTGTTGTGCACACATGAGAGGCCACCAATCTGCGGTGGCCGGCCACTAATCATGCTTGACCCTTTTGACCCTTGGCCGGACGGCCATGGAGGAGGCCGGCCGGCCACCTGAACCCTAGAAAATTGGCTGGCCATGATCCTCACATCAGGTACATTGCAGATATGCCCTCCTTTTCCCCCCCAAATCCTGTATCCAGGGGGGAGTCTTTTGGGGGGGAAACTTGAATTTGAATTTCCCCTCCTTTCCTCCACTCCTTTGCCTATATAACCAGCACCCCCAGCCATGTTTTGAGGGTTACAAAAAATTGGTCTAAGCCTCTTGCATTGACTCTCCCTCTCCCTCTCTTCCACACTTCAAAACCTTAAGCTTCCTACACCCTTTACTCTACAAGCCATAGCACAATACCTCCAACATCCATTCCAGAAGCTTGAGGCTGTCTTCCAGAGGTTAAAAGCTCCCAAACTTGGTCCAAAGGTTGCTAAAGATTGGTTCTACAAGGGTGAGTCCCATTTTCCCTCTTTTGTGCATTATTTTGATCTATATTCTAGCTCCTTGTGCTTACATTTTTGGGCTCCGACCCTAACTGGAAATAGTCATTTTTTTACCTCTTTTTCATGTTTGATTAAGGGTCTTTCCCTGTTTGAGGCTTCCTTCTTACCCTTTGTGTCTAAACCCTCTTTTAGGCCTATTTTTGCATAGTATTTTAGGCCTATTTTTAAACTGTTTTGAGCTTGGTTATAAACTGTAAAGTGGCTTGTTTTGAGCCCTTCTTCAACATTGTTGAAGGGCTCTTCATTGTTTGAGGCTTCCATCTGTCACTTGCCTCTTTATCCCTATTTTGGCCTTATTTTTGCATGTTTTGTTAGCTCCTTGTGCTTGTATTTTTGGGCTCTGGTCCGAACTTTAAATAGCCTTATTTTGACACCCTCTTCATGTTTGATCAAGGGTCTTTTGTTGTTTGAGGCTCCCTTTTTGCTCTTTGTGTTTAAACCTCCTTTTAGGCCTATTTTTGCATAATATTTTAAGCTTATTTGTGCACTGTTTTGGGCTTGGCCATAAACTATAAAACACCATGTTTTGGGCCCCTCTTCAACATTGTTGAAGAGACCTCCTCTGTTTGAGGCCAGCAGCCATCACTTGCTTCTTTGTCCTTCTTTTGGCCTTTCTCTTACATGATAGTTTAGCCATACTTGTATTTATTTTCGTGGCTTGTTTTAAACTTTAAAGTGCTTCATTTTGAGCTCATTTTCAACTTTGTTGAAGGGCTCTTTTCCATTTAGGGCCAGCGGCTGCTACTTGCTTCTTTATCTCTCTTTTAGGTCCATTTTTGCATGTTGGTTTAGCCCTATTTGTGTTCACCTTTTGGCCTTTATTAAAACTGGAAATATGCATGTTTTGGGACTGCCTTGGTTCTGTCTTTAGGTCTCATGATCAAATAATGCTTGATTTGTATAGCTATAGGTCAATGCATGCGCCTAGTTTTGTGTTTCGGGACCATTCCATGCATTGGGTGCCATATTGCCATGTTTCGGGGCTGTTTAGCATCATGTTTTAGTGCTGAAACTTGCATGTTTGTATGCCATATTCCATGCCTTACCATGCTTTGGTAGAGTGGCATTTGTGCCTTAGGTTCGGTCCTCGGTTTGCGTGCATGTGTGCACGCATCTTGAGTGTCTCATTTTCATCTAATGGCCTCCTATGTGAGTGTGGCTGAGGTCCACTTGTGTTGGTGTAAGTCCATTATGCATTGTGTATGCTAGGATGTATATTAGCGCATTGTGTATGCCATGTTACCTCGTGCATCGTGTATGCCATTTCATAGCATTGTGCATGTTAGGTTGTATCTTAGTTGCATTCATGCATGTCATGCATATTGCATTGTGTTTGGGATAGGAGTTAGCCCGAGCACGGGAAACGAGGTACGTTTCGTACTCCGAGTGACGGAACGTGTCTCAATTCCCCAGTCGCCGACACTCCGGATTACCCATGATGGAGTTTAGGTTTTGTTGTGTTTTCATGTGCATTCATTCCATATTGAGTCGTGCAATTCGACTCCTCGGCCATCATGCATTGAGATGCGTGATTGGTGGCACGAGGATCGAGGCATGCATACATATGTGAAAATACATCGCTATGCCTCTTTTCTGCTCTCTGTTGCAGCAAATCAAGAATTAGCAGCCTTCCGAAACTTGGCGCGCTTTCCAAGAATAATTGCAAAACAGAGGCTAATTGGGGCATCCCAGTAGATTTCCGCGCAAGACAGCCCAAACATACGTCATTCATCAGAGTTGAGGCAGTCCCTGTCTTGCATGCCAATTTACAGCTTTCTTAGTTAATTTGTTAATTAATTAGGATTTTTGTATTTATTCGGACTGTAATAATTTATTCGGGACTGTATTATTTATTCAAACCCTCCGAGCGAGGGCAATATTGTAATAAGTGTGTGTGCATGTGATGTATGTCTTCCAACCCCACGTCTTTCTCCCTTTTATTTACCAGCTTATGATGGTTAGATTAGGGCATGTTTCAATTAGCATACAGTATGATAGCATGTTTGCGTTCATTCATCTGTATTGCATGCATCGGGCTCGGCGTATCATACTAACTGCATTGTACTTCAATTCCAAGTTGAATACATGTTAGTTGTAGCATTCCATATGCCATGTTTAGAATAGCCGAGCCTGCTATAGTTGCATTTTTGCATATGTTGCATTAGGCATTTCTGTATAGTTAGGATCATACATGATTTCTAATTAGCTTCTGTTTTGGCTTGGAGTACTCGGTAAGTTTTATGCTTTAGCATCCTTGCATGCGTGTGAGTGACTGCCATGATAGCATGCTTACCATGAGGCTATGTGCTTATGTGATATAACTGCTTGAATGCCTGTGGGTGAAGGTTAGGTTACTTAGATTGGAACAATTCATTCACTGTGAGTTTTAAGCCCACTAGATAGTGGCAAAACCATCTTTTCTAAAGCCCACCTGAGGGTGGCAAAATCTGCATTTTAAGCCTACTTGCGAGTAGCAAATCATTTTCAAAACAAACATGAAATGTTTCGTTCCAATTCAGGCGACCCAGTCTATACTTGTATGCTATGCGCATCACATAGTAAATCAAGGCTAATAATCGGAATAAGAATGCATAATGTTTTCAAAACTTGATATCATGGTTAGTAGAGGCCGATCTTTGATCGGGCGAGCAGGGGTGCTCACGAAGTAGCCTTCCCCAATCGTACCCAAGTTCCCGAGCCGAGGCAACTTTGGTGATGACGGACACGTGGCCTTAGGCAACGAGTCAGGGTTTCCTAAATTTCCCAAAATAAAATATTTAGGTGGCGACTCTGTATCTGGCAAAGCAGTCCATGTTTGGCACTTCTTTCAAAAAATCTGTTTTCTCAAAACGATTTGCCGGATTTGGACTCTTTGGTTCAGATTAAGAACCGTGACCATTTTCGAGTCCGAGCTGTAGCGAGGTCCCGCGCGGGCTTGTTACAGCAGTACAAAGAACATTGCTCATTTCCTTTGGAACAAGAGTGTGCATATAAGATTCATGTCAAACTTATTGTTGTAGGGAATTAACCAGGCGAATACACTCTGTATGAAGATCCTGATTGCAGTCACCACAATGGTAAAACCAATAATTTGGGTTTATTTCTCCCTCACAAATTTAACAGTAGTATTCATCCTCATTGCCAGAATCCCATAAAAAGAAAGGGTGTTTGTCATATCTGTGCCTAACTGTAAGAGACAATAAGGCACATAGAGTGCGTAGCTTGAGATTGCATTTCACAGTAGTATTCATCCTCATTGCCAGCATCCCGTAAAAGAAAGGGTGTCATATCTGTGACTAACTGTAAGAGGCAACAAGGCACATTGAGTGTGTAGCTTGAAATTGCAAATGTCACATACTAAACCGTACCCAGAAATTCTTTTATGACATGCAATGCATATACCAATTGCTATTTCCGATGGGGTAAGCAAGTACGGATGAGTATTATGCATGATAATGCCTAGTAGGATGGAAGCACAGGTAATGTCAAGGAAGAAATCACAAGATACACAACCAAGCAAAAGCCCATTGCAAGACATTTCGTATGCATGGCACATGAGTGGTATATCAGGATATTTGGACTGCCATCTATTCAATATAAGCAGGTGGTATGGGTGAATCAGGTGTTTCATCCTGGAGTGCAACTTGGCACAACATTCATGGAGAATGAATTTGCATTTAGTGCAACGATAAAAAGGAGCTAAGATTGGTGGTGTGCGTCCATCACATGCAATGGGAGCATGATTCATCATTGATTTCTTGTCAACAAAAAGTAATGGATGGTGATGATTAGCACAGTAAATCTTTTTCTTTCACCTCTTCTGTATGCCAATCTTCTTCATCGAACGTGTTACCAAATTAATAGAAACATCAAGCATTGGCAAGGTGATGAAATTGGGCTTAAGTTCTTCAACTCTAGATGCTGTTTCTTGGTCTATTTGTTTTGTTTTGCAATCACTGAGATGGTAAAATTAAGAATGAAAATCAAATAATAGTAAATACAACAACAATAAAATAGGTTTTTTTTAAAAAAAAATGAAGCTAAAAGGTCAAATCTATAGAGCTTTGCCTTTGATGTCAAGCAATTTACATGGGCAAAATATTTGCATTGGGCACAATAATAAGCCTAGTATGCTCTCTCAATGTTTTTAGTGCAGATTTTGTAATAGGACGTGAATCTGAAATGTTCATAAAGAAAAGAATAGGTGAGGTTAAGGAGGAGATGGTGATCATTATAATTAATCGTGCTCGGTAATAAAGCATATTTTTGGTTGACCTAATTGGCAAGTGGTACTTCCATAAGATGTGTCTTCATGTCTGGTGCCACAAGCATCGCACAAAAACATAGTTGGCCTCTGAAGGGAGTCAATGGGTGTTTGTGGCATTTGTGTTCAATCTTCCATGCCATCAAAGCACACTATACATCAAGATAGAACTTGCAATGGGAATAACTAAAAATGAAGCCCTCATAAGGCTGTTGGCAAGCACTGCATTCGCAATCCAACTGAGGAGGATTTAGAAGTAAGACAAGAGGGTGTTGAGGATATATAAGATGTTCCATCTCTCTAGGTAATTCTACACGAACTTTGTGCAAGGAGAAATTCTTACAATGTTTGCAATTGTAGCAAGCACCAGAGGTTGGTTGCTTCAAGGATCAATAAATGTTCATGACTAAAGTGTTCAATTTCCATCTCTCTTTGAACAAATCTTGAATGAAAGTGGTAGTAGAACTGGAATCAATGAACAACATAACTATCAAGCTAGTTGTTCTGTTAATAAATTTAAATGATCAATCCTTGTGAAAATTCAACTAAGCATTAATAGCACCATGGAAGTTGTGACTGATGTTTTGAAAATCACACTACACAGACCACTACAAGAAATTACACTTTTGACAATTAAATTTTTAGTCGCCAAAAGTCAAAAAGTTTTCCCGATTAAATAGTTTGGTCGCCAACTTGGTCGCGGGGAGACTGTCGGGGAAGGTATTGGCGACTAAAAAATGTTTAGTTGCCGAAAATCCTAAATTGGCAACTAAACAATTAGTCACCAAAAGGAAAGGTATTGGCGACTAAATTTATTTTAGTTGCCGAAAGTCGGCAATTAGCGGCTAAAAATGTAGTCGCCCAAAGTTTTCAATAAATGTGCTTTTTTGTTTTAGCGACTAAAATATTTAGTCACTAAAAACGTGACATTCCTTTTTGACTACCAATTTTTTAGTCGCTAAAATCATGGTGCTTTTTTTCAGCTACTAATTTTTTAGTCGCCAAAAACTTTCATTTTTTTTTTGGCTACTAACTATTTAGTCGACAACAAGTTCCCTTTTTATTTTTTGGCTACTAAATGTTTAGTGGCCAAAAGCTCTACTTATTAATTTTTTAAAATGCATAAATTGAATATTTTTCATTAATTTCTAAATTATATGCATTCCATTATCAATGCAACCTATAGCAACCTGTACTGTACATATACAGAATAATACATCTACCAATTATCATCTAAATCCATTATCAATAATACCCATTTCATTATCAACTATCCAAAAACTTTAACTTGTGATATCATATTCCAAATATCATACAAATTCACACCAACCAAGTATAATCCATCTAAATTAAATATTATATACAAAAACACTGGATTTCCAAAATAGAGGGTTGTAGAAAAATAAATGTCTTCCATATATAGAACAAATACTCTTCGTACATAAAAATAAATATCCACAATAGCCCATGCAAAAACAATCTAAAAAAAAAAAAAAAAATTAACCATAATCACTTATTCAATAAAATTAACCATGAGCCATGTCGGTTTCTCAAGTGAGATGAGGATGTTGTCTTCGACTTGGTTTCCAAACATCCGATACCCAATGAGAGTGACTGGGAAATAGCACAAAGCAACGACAAAATAGACTACGAGCACTCCTTTCCACACGGGTCCCTCGGAGAGCTTTTTAGGGGTGGAAGGGATGATTGCTTAGATCTCCAACACCACATTGTTGCCAGCATAGGCAAAAGATACATCACCCAAGGCTGTTAGACCACTAGTTAATTGATCTCTAACTTCTTCATGGTAATAATAATATGACAAAATAAGAAATAATTAGGTTCCAATTCAAAAGACAAGGAACCACTATTATTAAGCAATAAAGGTAACAACTAAATTAGTTAACCTCAAGAAACAAAAGCAGTAGCAATCTAAATAGTAACATCTCAAATAGTATCTAACATAAGGTCATATCTCTATAACCACTAAACATGATGAAGCTCGTTGTTTTGATCCATATTGTCAATTAATATTGCAATTCCTATCAAAAAATTATAATACTAATAATAGTCCTACCTTGCATCACTAGTTGCTAATGAATCCGACAAATGGACCACAAATATTCTTCTGCTAAATCACTAAAAATCTCATTGAATGTTAATCATCATTCATGATGTGTTCCATTTATTATTTTCTTTACATCACCTTTTGCTATCATTGCATTAAACTAATATAAAAAATATAAATCCCAATATTGAATAAAATTTCATCTATTAACATAACAATGCACCAACGACCACACACTTTACAAAAATCATGTAAATCCATTCCATATTCAAATCTGGCTTCATTAACCACTAATGGATCACACGTATAAACTTTGTGCTCAAAGAGTAGATATCAGGAAAACAAGTTTTTAAACAAACACACAATTCTTGAAACAAATCATAATGAATGCATTTCTATGTAACAAAAAACGTACCTGTAACTTGTAGAAGTTGGTGAAAATTTTGTTGGAAGTGTCATTTGGATTAGATTTGACTCTCACAAAACTTCACACTACTTTACTTTCAAAAGTTTCAAGGTCCGTCAGAAGATCCTCAACTAAACTCCTTTTCAAATACACAAGCTTTATATTTGCAGAAATTATGGCTGCAAAACAACTTGTAGGAGTTTTTGCAATTGTTTTCCTTTGATGAATATTTTTTTGGTCTGAACTGGAGGTTTTCTGTAGTTTACTGACCACCATGGTATTCTTATCAAAACCCAAAATTTGGTGTGGAGTGAACTTAGACATTTCGTCGAACACCTAAGCAGCAAACAAAAAGAAAAAGAAAAAAAGAAATTCTCAACCAGATCTTGTTCAAAACCCCTAACATTGCTAATCAAACAATATTAAGGTCAGCAACTTGCACCCCCAAAAAAAAAAAAAACAATTATCCTTGACATAGATGTGAAACAAACGTAAATGAAATGTCCATGCTTAAGATTCAACTGAAATGTCCGTAGTGATTCACAATACCCACAAAATAGTATCCAATATGAAAAGCAAAGCCCAAAATAGAGTGTTAGAGAGAGAAAGCTTACTGTGAGAAAGAGAGAGAGAGAGAGCTCACCGTAGTTGATGGATCTTAGGCGACGATGACCAACAAGGAGATGAATCGGTGCTTCAGTTGCTGGCGAACGCGAGGAGGAGCGGCGAAGGACACCTGTTCCGTGGCTGGTGGAGCGGCAGTGAGAGAGGAAGGGGAGAGGAGCAGCGGAGAGGGAGAGGGAAAGGGAAAGAGAGAGAGACGCTGGAGAGAGAGAGAGAGAGAGAGAGAGAGAGAGAGAGAGAGACATACCTGGGATAATGTTCCAATGGTGGATCAACGGAGGTACGATGGTGTAACGATGTGATGACGGTGCGAGAGAGATCGTGGAAGGAAGAGAGGCGTGAGAGCAAGAGAGAGAGAAAGAGAGACAGACAGAGAGAGGGATAGAGAAGACCTATTAGCCTAAAACGGTAAAAAAAAAAATTCCTGATTAACAGCTTTGGTCGCCAAAAACAAAAGGATTTTAACTTTTTCACGACTAAAAAATAGTTTCGTTGCCAATTAATTTAGGAACCCTCCAAAAATTCAAAATCCTCCCTCCAAAATTTTAGTTACAATTGCTGACTAAAACATTTATAGTCGATAACAAATTTAGCTGCTAAAAATAAATTTTTGACGAATAAATTTTTGGTCGCCAAAAATAAAAAATAAGTTTTTGTTTTTCATTCAACGACTAAATAATTTTAATAGCCAAAAGTAACTATAGAGTGACTAAAAAAAACTTTAGGTTGAAAACAAATTTTTGGCTACCAAACTTTTAGTTGGCAAAGATAAAAAGTAAATTTTTGTTTTTCATTCAGCGACTAAATAATTTAGTAGCCAAAAGAAACTATACAAAAAAAAAAAAAAAAAATTTAGTCACTGAAAATAAATTTTTGATTACCAAACTTTTGGTTGCCAAAGATAAAAAGTAAATTTTTGTTTTTCATTCGGCGACTAAAAATTTTTTTTGTTGCCAATTGTGGCATATTTAGCGACTAAAAATTCTTTTAGTCGCCAATTGTGGAATTTTTAGCGACTACATTTTTTTTAGTTGCCAATAATCAATATACCCCCAACTAAAAAAAATTAGTAGTTAAATCTTATACTTTTGTCGATTTGGTTGCCAATTCTACAACTTTTGACAACTAAATTTTTTTTAATTGCTAAATTTGATCACCAAAAGTGTAATTTCCTATAATGATGAACCTGTTCTAAATTAAAAACCATCTCCTTTTAATTAAACTGGCCAAACCCACGATTGAACTGACTAATCAGATAAACTGGTACCAATTGAAGAAGCCAGTGAAACTTCGGACCTCAAATACGCATGTCGAAGTGTCTAAAAAATCTCCATTCAAGGGGCAAGCTCAACATGACCCCTTGTGTTTTTTTTTGTTTGTTATTCTTATGACAACATTAATATGTACTAAAAATATATTATTTAATGTATTAATGTGTTTTCTCTAAAAAAAACTAGCATAATTAATATTTTACAAACAATATCAATATAAGAGAGTTAGATTTCTCTCATGTTTAAACTTAAATTAGGAAAATTTAACCATTTCAATAATTTAAATTATTTATTTTGTACATAATTTTTTCCGTTCAATATTCTAGAAGGACCAAATTAGATAGTAGATGATAGTGATGGATGAAAACTTTTCAATTTTGCAAGCATATCCCTATAAAAAAAATATATTATACATACATAGGCCTATCACAGCCAAAACTTCAATTCAAGGCTACCAGGTTTTAACAACTGCTGCTGAATTGGCAGATTAATTTATTTATTGAAAACTTTCTTCAAAGAATATGTAATTCAGAACCCACAACCATCTATCTACGTAGAGAGAGAGAGAGAAAAGGCTTCTAAAAACTCTCTCTCTCTCTAAAATTAGAGCTTCTCTACTGGCCTAGTAGCTTTCTAGGGTTTATCCATTTCCTTCGCTTTCTGTGCGTTCAGTCCTAAGGTTTTCCTTGTTGGTTTCACTCATTCTTTTTGACTTTCTTTCTCTTCTTGTTATTCGTGTCTTCCTTTTAGCTTATTTGATGGAGAGCTTTGCCTTACTCGAAGGAACTGATGAGACTGAGGAAGTGTCTAAAAGGTGTTTGGTGGGCAAAATCCTCGCTCCCAAAACCTTGAATAGGCAGGCAGTTACTAATATTATTCACAGTGCGTAGAAAACTCGAGCCTCGGTGAGAATCTCGCCTTGGAACGACAATGTTTACCTCTTTCAGTTTGACGAGCTTGAAGATCGTCAGAGAGTTCTTGAGGATGCCCCCTGGTCGGTTATGGGGAGTCTCCTTGTTCTTCAATCTCTTCAGTCTGGAATGGTCACGTCGGAGCTGGAGTTTTGATGGTGTCCCTTTTAGGTTCAAGTCCATGGTTTGCTGATCGAGAAGTTAACCAGAGGTCATGGAGAAACCATTGGCAAACGTCTTGGGAGACTGGTCCGAGTGGAAGCCCATTCGGAAGGACTCCTCTTGCAACATAACTTTTTGAGGATCCGTGTTGAGATTGATATAACTAAGCCGCTGTTGCAAGGCTTCATTCTCCATCGCAGAGAGGAAGGGGAGGTTCCAGGCGGTGCTGGTATCACAGTACTCTACAAATAAGAGAAATTATCTGAGTTTTGCTATGATTGCGGCCGGATTGGCCATGACCAGAATGCTTATAAGTTTGTCTCTCGAGACGAAGGTATCAACTGGGGTTATAGTCCTCACATGCGAACGGCTGTAGCTCGGAGTTTGGGGTCTTCGTTTGCTCCTAACCGGCTGCAGGTCGGCACAGCTGAAATTCGTGTCCAACCACAGTTACAGCCCAGCAAGGAGATGGTGGAGCAAGGGGTGGCGTGTGCCAGAATAGCACGTGCAACACCGCTAGGGGAGCCTGAACAACTAGCCTCCGGTGCGTTTGTACGACTAAGTAATGGGGCTATACCAGGATGTACGTCTAACACAGCGGGTGCACCTGGCGGGGCAGGGACGCGTGCTACAACCACTAATCTAGAATCTTCAGCGGTGCCTGCTATCCAAACAAGTTCAGGAGCCCCACATGGTTGGTCTGGGCTAGGAGCGACCGGGGAGACAGCCCACCTTTATGGGCCTCAAGTTAACTGGGCCACCAATCTGCCCTTGGTCCCATTGAATGCAACCTTGACCCAGAATGTTCTTAACCCAAGTGAGGTTTGTGGGCCTCAGTATTTTGTTACTGAGCCTTTCAACCCACCCCCCTCTTTCAGAGCACATTCCTCTAAAAGCCTGGACCCTTCGCCGGAGTCTCTAGGTACTAATGAGATGATCTCCCCTGTCAGCCCATCTACAGAGGGTCACTCGAATGGAGCCATTGAGGTGCACATATCGCTGGCCTTTATGGATTTAACTCTCAAACGAAAGACTTCTGGAAGAGCTTTTGATGGGTTCCGCCCATCCAAACTGTTAAAATGCTTGAATTCCAAGGATGAGCCTGTACAAGAGGACCTTCCCACCCAGTATGCCCAATGAATGTTAATTCCTTATAATGCTAGGCGGCAGAAATCTGGCAAGAAGGTGGGCCACCCACGAAAACACCAGTTCTTTGATGTTCGGGTGCAGAGAGTGGATGAGAAAGAGACCAGTTTGGGGGATGAGCTGGAAGTCTGCTCTCAAGTTACGAGCACTTTCCCTATCAGTGTTGAGATTCAAAACGATGAAGGGGTTCTGGTGGCTGTCCCTGAATAGCCACACGAGTCATGTTGATCATCAGCTGGAACTGTCAGGGGTTGGGGCGTCCCCTGACAGTCTGGATCCTTCGAGGGTTATGCAAAACCCATTGTCCCAAGGTAGTTTTTTTTAATGGAAACAAAAAATAAGGAGGCTAAGCTGGAAAGAATTAGGCGTAGTCTTCAGTTCACCAACAAATCTTATGTGGAGCCAATGGGATTATCTGGAGGTTTGGCTCTTTGGTGGATGGATAAGGTGCATCTGGATGTTCTCTTTAAGACCAATCATTTCCTTCGTTGTGTTCTTTCTGATTGGGGTGATAGAGATTGGGCTGCGGTATTCCTCTATACTCCCACGCAAAGAAAAGCTAGATAGAATTTATGGAAGAATTTAGAAGCAATGGCTACAAGAATCCAATATCCTTGGTTATGTATAGGGGACCTAAACCAAGTGGGATCGGTGTGGGAGAAACAAGGGGGAAGTGATTGCAGCGGATCCCAGATGGTTGAATTCCAAGAGTTGATTTCAAATTGTAGATTGATCGACCTTGAGTTCAAGGGCAACTCCTATACGTGGTCCAATAATCAGGTGGGTCGGGCCAATGTTCATGAAAGACTTGACCGAGCGCTGGCTGATGTGGATTGGCGAAATCTCTTTCCATATGCTCAGGTTTTCCATGATGTTTGCTTAGGTTCTGATCATTGTCCCTTAATTTTGGATTGTTGTGCTCTTCCAAAACGAGTCCCTCAGTATTTTAAGTTTGAATCTCTCTGGGTAACTAGTGCTGAGTGCGGCCCTACTATCCAGCGGGCTTGGGATAGTGCTCCGGTCGGGTCTTCTATGTTCCAACTCACTCAAAGGCTTAAGACATGTAAGCGGGGACTTCAAGTGTGGAGTAAACAAGAATTTGGAAATAGGAAGACTCAACTAGCGACTTTGAGGCAACAGCTATCTCTAGTGTAGGGCCAACCGCCATCCGCAGATAATATGGCCAAGCAATCCCAGTTGAAAATCGAAATTGACTGTGTGTTACTTCGAGAAGAAATGTTCCTCCACCAACAGTCAAGAATTCGATGGTTAAATTTTGGCGATAAGAACTCAGCCTTCTTCCATACCATTGTCACCCAAAGGAGACAGAGGAATCAGCTTGTGAAGTTACAAACGGAAGAGGGGAGGTGGTTGACCACAGATGAGGAAATTGATGAACACTTGCTAAATTATTTTTCAAATTTGTACAAAGCCGGGCCTCGAGGTGACATGGAGGCAGCTCTCTAAGTTCTTGACTCAGTTATTTCTCCTGAAGCCAACGAAGCCCTCACTCGAGTTGTATCCGATTCGGAAATTAAGGCAGCTGCTTTTCAACTTGGTTCTCTTAAGGCACCAGGCCCGGACGGATTTCTGGGTTTCTTCTATCAACAATTCTGGAGTGTGGTGGGCGAAGGTACTTGCAATGCAGTGAGGAGCTTCTTCCAAAGGGGCTATCTGCTGAAAGAAATGAACCACACCAATTTGGTTCTCATTCCAAAAGTCTTTGCGCCCGAAAAAGCTATCTCAATTCCGACCAATTAGCCTTTGCAACTTTAATCTGAAGATTGTGACAAAAATTTTGGCCAACAGACTTAAAAAGGTGCTTGGGGCTCTTATTTCTCTAAACCAATCGGCTTTTGTTTTAGGTCGACTTATCTAGGATAACATCCTTGTAGCCCACGAAGCTTTTCATGCTCTAAAAACTCAAAAAGGTAAGACCAAGACCTTGGCCCTGAAGTTGGATTTCCATAAGGCATATGACACGGTTGAGTGGGATTTTCTTCGTGCAGTCATGTTAAAACTGGGGTTTAGTCCTAAATGGGTTCAATGGGTCATGGAATGTGTCTCTACTGTCACCTTTTCGATGTTTGCAAATGGTGTTCGACGTGCTAGCTTCAAACCTTCTCGCGGGCTGCGGCAGGGAGACCCGCTTTCTCTTTACCTCTTCTTGTTGATAATTGATGTGCTCTCCAGATTGATACAGCAAAGTGTCCATAATGGGAGACTTGTCGGTTTGAGAATTCGAAGGACTTGCCCCATAATGTCGCATTTATTCTTTGCAAATGATGCCGTACTGTTCTTTACAGCTAAAAGAGGACAATGCGAAGATGTGTTACGTATCTTAAAGCTATATGGGGATTCCTCAGGACAGCAGATAAACTTTGCCAAATCTGGTGTTCAATATTTAACAAATGTGGATGCGCTTACTCAACACCAGATAGGGATGGTGCTACGTATAGCCCTGGTTCATGTGGGTGCAAAGTATTTGGGTCTACCCTCATGTTGGGGCACATCAAAATCTACAGCTTTCAATTTCCTAATTGAGCGAATATTGTCTAAGCTTCAGGGCTGGAAAGCTCATCTTCTATCTCAGGGTGGAAAAGAGACCCTCATTAAATCGGTGGCACAAGCTATTCCCACATATGCAATGGTTTGCTTTTTGCTTCCTAATAGGGTGTGTAACAAACTGGATTCTCTTATTCGTAATTTCTGGTGGAAAGGCAATCCGGAGGAAAGGGGCATTCATTGGGCTAGATGAAGCAAATTAATTCTTCTCAAGTGGAAGGGGGGGTTAGGCTTTCGTGTTTCAAGACATTCAACAAAGCTTTACTTGCTCGACAAGGGTGGAGGCTTCTACGCTTTCCTAATTCTTTCTATGCCCAAGTCTTGAAGGGTATTTATTATCCCCATTCCAATTTCATGCATGCTGCTAAAGGGGCTCGCGCATCCTGGGCTTGGTCAAGTCTCCTCCATGGCCGTGAAGTGTTGGCTGATGGTTTGCGGTGGCAAGTTTTCAGCGGAACCTCAATTAAATTCTGGGATGATAAATGGGTTCCAGCATTAAAGGATTTTTGAGAGCAATCACGACAACCGACTGGATGTGTGGTTAATTTGGTTCAAGATGTGATTGTGCCTCGAACCAAATCGTAGGACATAACGAAATTGGAAGGATTGGTCTCCTCAGAAGAGGTAGATGCAATAGTTGTTATCCCCATTTCTATTGAGAACATCAACGACTCGTATATTTGGCATCATGAGGCCAGAGGTTCTTACACTGTCAAGTCTGGGTATGCAGTTATAGTAAACAAAGGGACCACCTTTTCTCACTCGACTCCGTCCTCCTTATTCTGCTGGTCTGATAAGGAATGGAAGTTCATTTGGGGGTTGGCCCTCTCTCCTAAGCTCAAACATTTTGCATGGAGGTGTGTAACAATTATCTCGCCTCCCGTCAAAACTTGCACATTCGTAGGTGTGCAGAGACGAATCTATGTCAAATTTGTCATGCTGAGGTTGAATCTATTGAACACCTTCTCGTCGGTTGTTTTTGGACTAAGGTAGTTTGGTTCGGGAGTGGTCTTGGTCTCCGGTTTGATCCTTCACGATTTCAGTCAATTTCGATATGGCTTAGAGGGGTCATGGATAGCTTTGACATATCCCAAACTCGGCAAGAAATCATCTGTCAGATGTTGTGGCTTTGTTGGCACATTTGGAAGGCTCACAATGATCACATCTTTAACCATGTTCCAGTGGACCCCAAGGAGGTAATTCTCAAGGCAGCTCGGAATGCCATGGAATTTGCGACAGCCCAAGCGATGTTGGCGGCCCCTCCCAGTGTTTTCAGATAGGCTAGTGATGTCAACCAAGCATGGGTCTCCCCAACACAGGGGACTTTTAGAGTCAACTGTGATGTGGCTATTCAACCTAGTACAAAAGTGGGTGCGGTGGCTGCTTTGTTGCGTAATGATCAAGGGGCACTTCTCGATGGGGTTGCAACGAAAGCCCCTATCGCTTCGGTGCTTCAGGGTGAAGTGACGGCAATTCGTTTGGCCTGTGTTATGTGTGACACTCTGCAACTCAGTCGAGTGGAGGTTGAAGGGGATAATCAAGGAGTAATCAAGTTGAGTGTTTCAGAGGATGCCCCTCCTTGGGAGTGTGCTGCTTTCGTTGCTGATATCAAGGCTCTAGCACACAAGCGTGGTCTCTCTTTCAGATGGTGTTCTCGTAGTGCTAATAGTGCAGCGCACTGGGTTGCATGAGCTAGACTAGGAGGTTATCTTCCTGTAAATTGGGTGGCATGCCCCCCTCCCCTGGTTGTTTCTAGTTTATCTATGAATGGATCTTAATTGGTTTCTTTGATCAGAAAAAAAAAAGAGAGAGAGAAAGTAAACTAACCTATCGTGGTGGCACCGGCCAGCGACAAGTGTCTTGTAGGCTGAGAGAGGATTGAAAACAGAGTCAGATTGTGTTTTTGAGAAATTGTGGATGATGAACACCCTTTAAATTACTACATGATGATCATCTTTTTCCAATCCCACTAGAGGATAAAGGGATTCCCATGCCACCTTTTCGAAAATAGTATCCATTTCTCATGTAGATTCTGTTTGATTGCATTTTTAATCATGAATAATAATAAATAAATAAATAATTTACTCAAAAAATTATTCAAAAATATCAATATGTAATCAAGAAATTCTAGACCAGACTTACTGACAAAATAAAACTTATTTATAATAAACCAACTGGGTATTTTTGCACCACGTGGTATGTGTGAGTTTTATTTTTTGGAGGCAGCTCTCTTCTGTTTACTTTGTGGATTAGACGGTATTGTTAGGTGTTGGATATGTAGAAAATTCAAGCCCCCCAATTTTTTTGGGGCATGTATTGTTAGTTTTGGACCTACAAGTTTTACCCTATATAATATAACATTGTTCACGTTTTTAGGGTTAGAGAAAAAGAGAGGCTCCTATAGTTTTTACAGAATAAAATAGCAAGGAAGAGTGTTTATAATTTTATAATCAATATAATGAATTGGTGTGGCTCCTGAGGACTTAGGCCCATGGGATTCAACATGGCTCCGTTTTGATAATTCAAATTGTTCGTTTTGTCAAGCGTTTATTTTATTCATAAAAAAATTAAGTTGATCCGATAATCGTAACTTATTCAATTTATTACGTTTGTCGCACAAAAAAAAAGAGAAAAAGATAACAATTGTATTTTTAAAAATATATCATCTATTTTTTTATCCATAAGAATAATATCGGACAAATAGAAATGTGAGAACTCTGTCACCAAAAACAAAATGAGTAAAGCTTGCCACTTATTTACAATGCTAGATAACTCTTAAAACAACCCAGAACCCGTCCGACTTTATTAGTTGGGCTGTTTTTATCAAATTATGGCCTTTCAATTCCAATTTACTGACCTCGACCCACACGCTTATTTACCAAATTGCCACTCTTCATCCCAATACTCCAAGGACTAAACGGGAGGATATTACCAAATGTTCTATCAATTGGGCAGCAATGCTAGGTATAATGAAAAAAACTTTCATGAAAATGATTATGAAAGATTTATGACCCTTGAATTACACTTAAAATAAAGCACTACATACTAATCAAGGTAATCCAAGAGTCATAAATCTTTCATGATCATTTTCATGAAATTTTTTTTATGATCCCTAACTTTTCTCATCAATTGGGTCTAGCCACTTTAGCTTACCCATTTGTTGCAGTTCTAAAATCCTCTGGTTCGCTACATTACGAGCACAATCAAAGTGAGACGAAAAATTACAAGTTCCGCATTCAAATCCCTGATTTCTACCTTCAAATCCCCAATAATGTCTACCACGTTTGCCACAACGGTTGCACGGGGAGATATGCTTAAGGTCTTCAACATAAGTGAGAAGGTGTGGGTGACCCCCAACGTTGAGCTTGTCCCCGATCTTGATATTTGGATATTCATCGACTTGAATGCATATTGTATGAGCATATTTGTGGTACTTACCACCACAGCTATAAAACCAGCAGTCCAACATTTGACTACTTAATGCACCACCACAAATGGCACAACAAGGTGGACTACGAGGGCTATAGTAGGTTCCTTCGCGGGAGTAGCTTAAAATGAAGGGAATTTCATCATCAAAAATGATTTGTGACACTAAAACTGGGAGCACTAATGCCCCTAATTTCCAATTTTGGTAACTTTCTTTTTTTTTTTTTTTTTTTTTTTTTACCTTATATAGAAATTCGGGGCATTAGTGCCCCTGAATTTCTGTGCTTAACTGTATGTGGCAAGAAGGCACATCTTGAGTGTATCACAAAATCGCAACTATTACATACAAACCCAAACCCAGAACAATTATACTTACACGCGGCACAAGGAACCTTGCTTGTTTCCTTTAGTGCAAGGGTGTGCATATGAGCTTCATGGGTAATAAATTGTTGTTGCAAAGAACTAACTGGACTAATGCATTCTGTATGTAGAGATTGATTGCAATCACCACAATGATAGAACCAACAATTTGGGTTTATTTCTTCCTCACAAATTTCACAGTAATACTCATCCTCTGTTCCAAAATACAGTAGGAAGAAGGGGTGTTTGTCATATTTGTGTCTAATTGTACATGATAATAAGGCACATCGAGTATCTAGCTTGTAATTGCAAATGTCACACACTAATCCGACCCCATAAAACTTCTTGTTACATGCAGTACAAAGAACACCGTCCGTTTCCTTTAGGGTAAGGAAGTGCTGATGAGATTCATGCATGATATTACCCAATAGTGAAGCACACCTAATGTCAAGGAAGAAATCACAGTCTACACAACCAAACAAAATCCCGTTGCAAGACATTTTGCAACCTTGGCATTGCGGTAAATGATCAGAAAATACTGAATGCCATCTGTTCAATATGAGGTGGTGGTTTGGGTGACATGGGTGTTGTACCTTAATGGACAACTCGGCACAACACTCATGGAGAACGAAGTTACATTCAGCAAAATGGTAAAATGGGGTCAAGATTGGTTGAGTGCACCCATCACATGCCAACTGTTTGCTCTTGGAGCATGATTCATTATTGATGTCAACAAAAAGTAATGGATGGTGATGACTAACATGGTAGATCTCCCTCTCTTTCTTACTATCCCCATGGATGCCGATCTTTTTCATAAAACGTTCTATTAGATTAATAGACTCATCAGGCTGTGGCAAGCTAACCAAATGGGGATCAACTTTTTCAACTCTAGTCTTTCTTTCTTGGTCAATTAGTTTTATTTCACTTTCACTGCAATCACAAAATTAATAATAAAATGTAAGTAGTAGTCGTAATAAATAATAGGGATACTTACCAATCAGTCCTATTAACTAGACTTATTTATCTATAGGTCCTAACTAATAAATTTAACACTATAAAAATAAGAGATTAATAAATTTATCACTATAAATTTATTCATAAAAATAAAGAGACTGATAAATTTATCACAATAAATTTATTCATAAAAATAAAATATTGATAAATTTATCTTTATCACTTAATAAATTTATTAATAGAACTTAATGAGTAATAAGTCTCAAAAGTAGGACCTATTGGTAGTTTACCCTAAATAATAATAATACTACTACTACTACTACTACTACTAATAATAATAATATAAGACAAACCTGGAAAGCTTTGCCTTTGATGTCAAGCAATTTACATGGGCAAAATATTTGCATTCGGCACAATAATAAGCCCAGTATGCTCTGTCCACAACTTTAATGCAGATTTTGCAATAGGACGTGAATCTGAAATGTTCATATGAAAGGTAATAGGTGAGGTGAAGAAGATGATGGTGACCACTATAATTAATGGTACTTGGTAACGAAGCGCAATTTTGGTTGACCCAAAATTGGCAAGTGGTGCATTGATAGGATGGACCTTCATGTCTAGTGCCACAAGCATCACACAAAAACAAAGCTGGCCTCTGCAGGGGAGTCAATGCATGTTTGTGACACTCGTGTTCAATCTTCCACATCATCAAGGCACAAAATAAGTCAATTTCAAACTTGCAAGGGGAGCAAGTGTAAGTGAAGCCCTTACAAGGTCTTTGGCAAACACTGCATTCACAAGCCGGTTGAGAATGAGAAGGATTTGGGAACAGGAAAAGAGGGTGTTGAGGGTGCATGGGATGTTCCATCTGTTTGGGTAATTTTGCACAAACTTTGTGCAAAGAGAAATGCTTACATTGCTTGCAATTATAGGAAGGACCTGAGATTGGCTGTTGACAACCATAGTATGAGACTTCCACTCCGTCACCCTTGTGCTCTTCCTCGAGGATCAGTGGATGTTCATGGCTAATGTGTTCAAGCTCCATCTCTATCTTTGAGCTAGTCTTCAATGAAAGTGATAGCAAAACTGGTCATTGAGGTAATGAAGTTGATGAGAGATCAGCTTTGTTTGGTTTGCTTTTGAGAGAGTAATTTTTTTCAAATTTTTTTCAAATTTTTTTTAGTTTAGTGATTTTTGGGAAAAAAATTTCAAAATCACTTTCTCTCTCCAACACATCAATCAATCAATTTTTCTCTCTCCTCTCCTCTCTCTTTCTCAATTACTTTTTCTCTCATATATATCTGCTCAACTACAACAAAATATATTATTCCAAGCTCTCATACTCCAAAACTATTTCCCAAAATATAAAACCAAACAAACAAAAAAAATTCTAAACTCTTTTCCCAAAAATTTTTTTAAAAATTTATTTCTCAAAACCAAACCAAACACACCCGAGATCTCTCTTATGGGAAAATTGATGCATCCTATAATCAAATGTACCTTTTGTGATTTTTATCTCTCCCTGATATCTCTCTCGTAGGGAAAGTGAAAGTAATGACTGTTGTAGTATTGATTGATGCTTTGCTTTCTTTCTTTTTTTTTTGTTTCTGTTTTTATTTACATCTCTCTCTTTCTTTTACTTTCTCTTTTATTTTCTTTTTATTTTTAACTCGAAAGTGGGATTCAAAGCAGAAAAAGTCGGCAGGGAAAGTGAAAGTAATGACTGTTGCGCTCAAAAAAAAGAAAGTAATGACTGTTGTAGTATTGATTGATGCTTAGCTTTGCTTTCTTTTTTTGTTTCTGTTTTCATTTACATCTCTCTCTTTCTTTTACTTTCTCTTTTATCTTCTTTTTATCTTTCTCTTTCTATATTTTTAATGGGTTCAATTTTGATCACTAATTTTAAGTTTTGTATCAATTTGGTCAAATTGAGAAAGTCAGTGTGTTTGGTTTGAATTTTTTGGATTAAATTTTTTGAAAATTGAATTTTTTGGTTTTTGTGTTTTTTTGTTTTTAGTGAATATTTTTAAAATTTTAAACATTTTTTTTACTTTTTTAGATGCACCTTATTTAAATGTATCTAAAAAGTAAAAAAATTGTGAAAAAATATTTTCAAAAATTAATGAATACATAAAAATATAAAAAATGTATTGAATTCTCGTATTTTTTTTTGTATTTTTGGTATTTAGTAAATTTTTAAAATGTTTCTTTCACAAATTTTTTACTTTTTAGGTGTATTTATGTTAGGTATGTCAAAAAAGTAAAAAAAATGCTTAAAATATTAAAAAATTCAATAAAAACAAAAAAATACGAAAAATAAGAAAGTAGAATTTTCTGAAAAGAGTTTTTGGAAAACTCTAACCAAGCATGCTGATTAGAATTTTAGACATAAAATAATTACGGAGTTAGTTGAAATTAACTCATTAAGTTGAGCAAATTTATAATTTTGCCTTTAAAAGCATAATACATGCCGCTCATGTATGTATTTTTCATAAAGATTGCTAAAATTTGTAATTTATTGGACCAAATTGAGTTAAAGTCATAAATTTTGAATCAAAATTAAGTTAATTAAAATTATAGAGATCAAAATGACACAACAATCAAAGCATATGGGAATTACCAAATTATACATTTTATATACCACGTATTGTTTTAATAAATATAGAATAATTCCAAACTTGTTAACTTGTGCTTTTGCATCATTGATTAACAAAATTCTTATAATAATAATTCTATGAATACAGAACTAATGCAAAATCAATCAGAAAAATACAATAACATGAGTAGCACAATTTCTTCAATTTCACATTCCACTGACTAATGTGTACAACCATTATTGCTTTCAATGATCGATTTTTTAATTAGTTTTGTATTTATAAAATTATTGTGGCATATTGTTGTATTTATTGAGTTCAAAGGGGTCATAAAAAGAGAGAATTATACTTTGCCCTTGTTTCTTTTGCTACAAAAGGAATTTTATAATTTTTTCTTTCTTACCTGAGTTCTTTCTGATCATATTATTTTAGTTGGTTTTGTTTCAAATTTCAAAATTTACATAATTTATAGAATTTTACAAATTGCAAACATATTGTAGTTTGCCTTTGTTTCTTTTTTGCTACAAAAGAATAAGAATAATATTATAGAAATTGCGAAATTTTACTAAATTGTTCTACTTGAGTTGTTTAGATCATATTATTTTAATTGGTTTAATCTTAAATTCTAAAATTCTATTATTACGTGTCACATTGGTAAGTAAGAAAACTTTTTAAAATTTGCTAATTTGTCAAATATTTTTTAAAGAATAATCGTAAGTAGCTTTTTCTTTTGCTCTAAACTTTGGTTGAAAGTTAGAACTTAAACATTTAGGATAAATTATACTGACACCCTTGAAGTTTGACTCGATGATAATAATCTCCTTGACATTCTAAAAATTACATTTTTCTCCCTAAAATTTAGAGTCACATTATAATTTCATCCCTCGATTAGTTAACTGTTCAATCAACAAACAGAAAGTACTGAGGTAAGCAATCAAAACTTTTAAAATTCCTATTTTATGCTTATTTATCATATTCCTCTCCATCTTCTATCTCTATCACCTCTCCCAAAAACAAACTTGAGACCCACACCCAGCTTTGCCTTACCCAAACTGCCACCATTATTAACCCCTTCACATTGAGATCATCATAGACCTACAACAACAACTCATTTTATAATTTTGATCAAAACATCAAAAATAAAAAGGAAAATATCAATTCACTGTAGATTTATAAAATTATGTTAAAATTAATGATAAACTATATATACATTAAACTATAAAATCATAAGTTTTTTCATTGATCAATAATTAAATTTTGAAAGTACCACCGTTTTGTAATTGGCCCAAAATTAAAAGTCCCAAAAGTTCACAAGGTAACACACAAAAATTAATAAAGTCAATACATCTAACATTACACTAATAGTAAACCCTCAAAAAGATGTATAATATATATAAGTTATTATATTTGTGATATTATAACTCAAATTTTTTTCAGTCACAACTAAAAAATAATAATAAGTCATAACCAAATATCAAATAAGGTATAAATAAAAATATTTTCAATCACAACCAAGATAGTAATTACGATAGATCATAATCAATGTCACAACAAGTCATAACTAATATCACAATTAGTCATAACTGAATTATAATTAATATATAATAGGTTATAACCAAAGATCATAAATATTATATAACTCTAACACGTGATACATACTTCAAAATGAAATGTATATTATAGAATTTACTACTAAAAAACATGTGCATATACGAAGGAAACAACTAATTTGTTTCTTTTGCTACAAAAGGAATTTTATAATTTTTTTCTTTCTTACCTGAGTTCTTTCTGATCATATTATTTTAGTTGGTTTTGTTTCAAATTAAAATTTACAAAATTTAGAATATTACAAATTTCAAACATATTATAGTTTTTTGCTACAAAAGAATAAGAGTAATATTATAGAAATTGCGAAATTTTACAAAATTGTTCTACTTGAGTTGTTTAGATCATATTATTTTAATTGGTTTAATCTTAAAATCTAAAGTTCTATTATTACGTGTCACATAGGTAAGTAAGAGTACTTTTTAAACTTTGTTAGTTTGTGAAATATTTTCTAAAGAATAATCGCAAGTAGCTTTTTCTTTTGCTCTAAGCTTTGGTTGGAAGTTAGGAACTTGTATACCAGGAAGTTAAGAAGTTAAAGCATTTATGGGTAATTACATTTTTATCCCCACACTATCACCATTTTGTTTATGTACTCCTTAAACTATTAATTTTGTCTTGTTGGTCTCTAAACTATCACATTTTGGTTCTGTTTAGTCCAAATGGTAGATGGCATCGAAATTGTTAACGGCAAAGGTGAAAACGTGAGATTCAAAGCTGGTAAAGGGGTAAAATAGATTTTTCACCTGTATATTAGCATTAAAAAAATCCAGTGGAGGAAAGTTCCTGCCAATTTCATAGAGTATTGAAAGAAAGAAAGAAAAAAAAAAAAAGAAAGAGGAAAAGATGAGAGGTCTGAAGAAAATGGAGAACAGAATACTAGAAAAAAAAAAGAAAAAAAAGAAAAGAGAGAGGAGAAGATAAGAGGTTGAAAAAAAATAGGAAGAGGAGAACAGAGTATTGGGAGGGGAAAAAAAAAAAAAGGAGAGAGGAGAAGATGTACAGGTTTGAAAAAAAAGGAAGAGACTAAATACCTTTTGTCCATGAACTTGTTATGGTGTATTGTCTCCAAAGGCTCTGAGACTAAATAAAGAACCAACATGACCAACATGACTAACCATAACCTTTGCTTCATGAATCTATTTCATAAACAAAAACAAATCAACAAAGTAAATAAAATCACAAAAGTTAATCACACTAGAACTTTAATATGACATTGAACTTGTTTTAGGGGTGCAACTCGGGCGGGTTCGGTCGGGTTAAGAGATTGTCCAAGCCCAGCCCAAGTTGTGCTGAGATCTGTCCAGGCCCACCCAAGCCCGAATTGTAACCCGAGGTTGCCTGCCCAAGCCCGACCCGAGTTAAACCCGAATTGCCCGAATTGTTTTTTTTTTTTTTTGCAACTACATTATTAAATTATTAAAATTTGATTCTATTTACATTTTTTTATATATATAGAAAATCATTAATGCCATCAAAACAAATAATTTATATAATGTAAGAGAGATGCTGCTATAGTAGTTTTTATAATTTATGAGTGAAAATAAAAAAAAGTAAGATTTTATGTTATTTGTATATATAATATATATTCAATATGATTTAATAATCTAAATTACTTTAATATCATGTAATAGCTAATAATTTATATATATATATATTTAATATTTTTATATATCTATATATGTATAATTTGGGCTTCGGGTTGTTCGTGTTGTTTGATATCTTTGCCCAAGCCCGTCCAAATTTAATTCGGGCTTCTGTAATTTTTGTCCAAGCTTGTACCGAATTTGAAAATATCTTGTCCAAGTCCTAAAAAAATTCAACCTGGATTCGAGTTGCTTGGGTTGAGCCCGCCCAAATTGCACCCCTAACCTGTTTCATAAACAAAAACACATCAACAACCAAATAATTCAAGTCACAAAAGCTAATCAACAAAAGCAACCAAGAACCACCAACCGCGACCCCACCCATTTTAAACAAAATAATCATCATCTGCATTCATGAAAATATTCTAGTTGATTACACAAAAGTAATAGCACTGTAAAACTAAAGCTAAATAAAGTTTTTCAAGTTTTGCCTCTAATTGTTGTTATTACATCCCAAAAACTAGATAATACAAAGACATCGTGAATGCACACAAAATAGGTAATGCCACTGATGCAGATTGAATTTTAGAAAATAAGTACTTTTATTTTATTATTTTAAAATTAATATTGTTATGAAATTAGATAGTTGTTTAGTTTCCTTATTTTTGTATTGCATTATGATAGTTGTCAATTCTGGTTGTTTCCTAATTAAGTTAGGCCTATATTTTGGTAGTTGCTAATTCTGATTGTTTCCTAATTAAGTTAGGTCTATTTTTTTGCTTATAAATAATGAATGTAAGCCTTAGGGCAAAGGAAGGGGATAGTTTTTTAAGAATTAATATATTTCGAGTTTTATACTCTTTTGATCCGACTTTGGGTATTCTTGCAAATCAACCATTGTTGAACCTTTATTCTCGGTATACTTTGTGAATCAACGAGTCTAAAGAAGAATCTTACTTCCGGTATTTTTGTTTGAATCAACGGATTTTAAGATTATTCTTATTTCACGTTTCGTGCTGCATCAGCTGGTATTAGAGCTTGCTATGTTCTTGCTTCATGCATGCTCAAGAGGTTCTTGTGGAAGAGGAGAAGGTAATAGATGATGATTCTAACCTACTGAGTTTTTATAGTGAAAGACAGAGGAGAGATCATGCATTGAAAAATTATAAAGATCATGTGAACCAAATCACTAAACAGGATGATCTGATTAAATGGCCTTTCACGTCAAAATTTATTCTGGATCCGATTGTGGATTGGAGTAAGCCACCGATTTTTGATGACGAACCATTCATTGATGGAACTAATAATATGTTTAATCATATTTTGTCTGCTGGAAGCATAAATCAGAGTTATGGAAGGGTTGGTGTTAATTTTATTTTTGTGGAAGATCATATACTTGGTTTACATGAGTTTAATGAACATTCAAAATCGATTTACAATATGGAGAATATTTTCTATGATCTATTTGAAGAGAAATTTCATGAAGAGTTTACAAATTTTAGTTTGAACCGTTCAAATTTGGGCTTTGATGAAGATGTGTTAAATTTGTTAAAGAAAGTTGTTCCTTTAATTTTAGGAAACTCTTCTTTGAAGTTTCGATTTACAAAAATTAACTTCAAATACAAGGTTGATGCAGATAAGTGCAGACGTGCCAAGTTATTTCAAGTAATAGAAACTCGAGGATGAGTTTTCTCAAGCGCAGAAGAATGATGCAAATTGAATTTTAGAAAATAATTATTTTTATTTTATTATTTTAAAATTAATATTGTTATGGAATTATATAATTATTTAGTTTCCTTATTTTCGTATTGTATTATGGTAGTTGCCAATTCTGGTTGTTTCCTAATTAAGTTAGGTCTATATTTTGGTAGTTGCTAATTCTGATTGTTTCCTAACTAAGTTAGGTCTATTTTTTTGCTTATAAATAATGAATGTAAGCCTTAGGGCAAAGGAAGGGGATAGTTTTTTAAGAATTAATATATTTCGAGTTTTATACTCTTTTGATCTGACGTTGGGTATTCTTGCGAATCAACTATTGTTTAGCCTTTATTCTCGGTATTCTTTGTGAGTCAACGAGTTTAGAGAGGAGTCTTACTTCCGGTATTCTTGTTTGAATCAACGAATTTTAAGATTATTCTTATTTCACGTTTCGCGCTGCATCAGCCACATAAAATATTTCATCTTTACTATGTTGACCCTCTCTTCTTTGATGTGCCACCCTTAACTGGAGCTGTCATTTTAAGTAGATGGATTGACATCCATTGGCCCTTGAATGGAAGAGAGTGCAGATGGTGGTGGCCTCCTAGGCATTGCCCCTTGAGTGGCAAAGAGTGCAGGTGGTGCAAGTATTGTTGGTCTCCCACCCATTAGGGCTTCAATGTTGAACATTGGAGTTGGTGGTGGCCTTCTTGGACTTGGGCCTTGAATGTTGAACATTGCAGCTGGTGGTGGCCTCCTTGGACTTAGACCTTGAGAGTTGAAAACTGCAATTGGTGGTGGCCTTCTTGGAGTTGGACCTTGAGAGTTGAATGGTGGTGGCCTCCTATGCGTAGGACCTTGAGGGTTGAATGGTGCAAGTGATTTTTGTGGAGGCCTTACGGGTGGAGGCCCTTGATTGTTATTCTTCTGTTACAAACACCAACAAATATGACTTGAGGAAAACATTGGGAAAAAAATTTAATTTAAACAAAATGGAGGTTGTGTTTTGAAGAACTTACTAAAGATTGCACCTCTGACTTGCAAGTCCGGGTGTTGTGGCCATTTTGTCCACATTTTCTGCAGCTGAGATTCTTGTGAAACTTCCTTAACTTGGTAAGATTTTTAGGTGCTTCATCTGGTCCTTTCGTCTTGCCTTCTTTGGTCTATCAGGTGGCTTAGAGTACTCTGGAGGCAAAGCTGTCTCTTTCCTTGTCTTCTCCCACATCTCAGTACCATTGATAGGGGACCACAATGGAATAAAAAAAATACGATGTCTTTTAAAAATTCCACTAATGGAATAATCTGTTCCAAAACAGAACTTTCATAACTTCTATTCCAAAAACAAACAAGAAAAAATACATAAAAAGTCATGTGGCATCAAAATACACTTTTTTGTAAAATTTTATTTTTTTTATTTTTTTATTTTTTTTTTATATATATAAAACTACAGCACTTTTCTGTTAAGTATTTGACAGAAACAAACAAAAAAAAATAAAAAAATCTTAAGAGCATCATCACTTTGAAGACTTTGATAAAATAGAACACTATTTTATATAAAACATACAGCACTCTCTTAATTTTTTGTTCCAAACACAAACAAAAAATAATGCTTAAAAAAACATAGAACGCTTAAATAATGATTTTACTTGTAGTTACAAAAACACCGAATATGCAAGTTGAAAACAAAAACCAAGCACAATCAACCATACAAATGCAAACTAACAAAGAGAGAGGGGGGGAGAGAGAGAGAGGTATACTTAAAGGTTTGGAGTTCACCGTGTTTAAGAGTGTAACAATGGCCTGTGGCCCGAAGCCCGCCCATGGCCCGGGGTGGGCTCTGCCCTATTAGGCCCGGGCCAGAGATCAGCCTAGGACCCTAGGCCTGGGCCTGGGCTATCATTTTGAAGCTCGACCTAGCCTATAGGCCCGCTCAAGACCCGAGGCCTAAATACCCTTTGAGCCTGGGCCTAATTTTATGGCCCATGGCTCGACCCGAATTTTGATGGGAGCCTATGAGGCCTAACATGGGCCGGGCCAAATTTACACCCCTAACCATGTTTGTGTTCATCTTCTCCATGTTGATCCATCCGAAATCAAACTCAATAAATACAAACACCGGTGCAAAACCCTTCCAATGTTGTTGATTCACACAAATCCAAACCTAAATCAAGTTGATTTGGGTGAAATTTTGAAACCCTAGATAAATCCCAATTGTTCTCTCCTATTTACATCAGATATGTATGACGTATAAGTTTTCTCCTATTGATTTTATTATTTTTTTTAATGGAGATATAGGTGAAAAGTCTGTTTTACTCCTTTACCAGTTTTGAATCTCACATGCAGGCCACGTTTTCACCTTTGCCGTTAACAATTTGGATGCCATCTATCATTTGGACTAAATAAAACCAAAATGTGGTAGTTAGGGACCAACAAGACAAAATTAATAGTTTAAGGACTACATAAACAAAATGGTGATAGTTTAGGGGGGTAAAAGTGTAATTAGCCCAAGCATTTAGGATAAATTATACTGACACCTTTGAGGTTTGGCTCGATGATAATAATCCCTTGACATTCTAGAAACTACATTTTCCTTCTTGAGGTTTAGAGTCACATTACAATTTCATCCCTCTGTTAGTTAACTGTTCAATCAACTAACAGAAAATGTTGAGGTAAGCAATGAAAAATTTTTAAATTCCTATTTTATCATATTCCTCTCCATCTTCTATCTCTATCACCTCTCTCAAAAACAAACTTGAGACCCACACCCATCTCTATCATATTCCTTTCCATCTTCTATCTCTATCACCTCTCCCAAAAACAAACTTGAGACCCACACCCACCTTTTTTTTTTTTTTTTAATATTAGAGAGACCCACACCCACCTTTGCCTTACCCAATCTTGCCAGCATTATTAAATTCTTCACATTGAGATCATCATAGACCTGCAACAAAAACTCATTTTATAATTTTGATCAAAACATCAAAAACAAAAGGAAAATATCAATGCACTGTAGATTTATAAAATTATTTTAAAATTAACGATAAACTATATATACATTAAACTATAAAATCATAAGTTTTTCCATTGATCAATAATTAAATTTTGAAAGTACCACTGTTTTGTAATTGGCCCAAAATAAAAAGTCCCAAAAGTTCACAAGGTAACAGAACCTACAAACCCACAAAAATTAATAAAGTCAAATACATCAAACATTACACTAATAATAAACCCTCAAAAGGATGTATAATATATATATATATATATAAGTTATTCTATTTGTGATATTATAACTCAATTTTTTTGAATCACAACTAAAAAATAATAATGAGTCATAACCAAATATGAAATAAAGTATAAATAAAAATATTTTCAATCATAACCAAGATAGTAATTACACGTTACGTTACGTTTATGTAGGTGTTACGTTACGTTACGTTACATTTATGTAGGTGTCACGTTACATTACGTTTATGTAAGCATTACGTCACGTTACGTTTATGTAGGATTTTGTGGAATACATTCCTATCTAAATAGGACTTGAGACTCTATAAGAAATTACATAGGACTTACCCTACCATAAGTATATGAAAAAGAACTTATAAATAAGTCTCCCTATAATCAAAGACCATAAATGTTATAACTTGAACATGTGACACATACTCCAAAATAAAATTCATATTATAGAATTTACTACTAAAAAACATATACATATACAAAGGAAACAACTTAATTTTCTACTCACTTATTGCCATAAAACCACTGCACCAATCTGCTGTTGAAATAATAAATATGATTTTAGTTCAATTAATTTACACATTTTCTAGAAGTATCTATTTATATTTTATTCATGTATTGTCAATGTTAATGTATTTTTGAGATTCATGTATTCCTAGGATGAATGTATCTAAAAAGATTCATGTATGGTACATTGGATATAGAAGATGTATTGGTCTCTTGGCTTGTTCAATAGAGACTATAAATAACTCATGTACCTAAGTGTTTTAAGTAAGGGGAATCAAAATAGTTGAGAGTTAAGAATTCCTCTTCCCTCTTTCAATCTCTCTAGCCCTTGTGTGATCTATTTTATTTCTAACAAAATGGTATTAGAGCCCAGGTTGTATGGTGAAGAAAATGGCGAATGGTGCGATGGGATTTTAGTTTCCCTGGCTTCAAAAAGATAATTACAACAATTGGTCAATTCGGATGAAGGCTATGCTTGGATCACAAGATGTTTGGGAGATTGTGGAGAATAGCTATGTGAAGCCACAAGACGAGTCAAGTTTGACTGCTAATCAGAAAGATGCAATCTAAGAAAAAAGATAAGCAAGCCATTCCTCTCATCCATCAGTGCTTGGATGATCCTTTGTTTAAGAAAGTGGCAAATGCAACCACCACAAAAGAAACATGGGAGCTTCTCCAAAATAGTTATAGAGTTGACAAGGTGAAGAAAGTTCAACTTCAAAGACTTAGATGTGAGTTTGAAAGTCTTCGAATAAAAGAATCCGAGTCTGTTTCGGATTATTTCTCAAGAGTATTAGCCATTGTGAATCAAATGAAAAGATATGGAGAAGATTTACCAGATGTTCGCGTAGTGCAGGAAATTCTTCGCTCGTTGCAACCAAAATTTGAACATATTGTGGTGGCTATTGAAGAGTCAAATGATTTGGAGTCCATGACTATTGATCAACTCTCGGGATCTCTACAAGCTCATGAGGAAAGGCTAAAGAAAAATTCAACTGAGACTGTGGAACATGTTTTGCAAACAAAACACTCTTCTAGATGTGGAAGAGGTCAAAGAGGTCGAGGACGATCACGTGGACATAGTCACGGAAGAGGTGAAAAAGGTGGTTGTGGCTCATTTGTCAATGAGTCAGAAAGAAGAAACCAATCCTCATCATCAAGAATGCGTGGAAGAGAAAGAGCTAGAGGACGAGAAAACTTTTTAAAAAGGTATGATAAGTCTCAAGTTGAATGTTATAATTGCCACAAACATGGCCATTATGCTCTGGAATGCCAAGATGCTATTGACAATCACTACTAAAAATCGGACTTTTTGCGACGGTCTCAAACGTCGCAAAAGGTCCATATATCATCGCATTGCAACAGAGTAGCGACGGAAATGGGGGGTGGCGGAAGGGGGCGTGACAAAAAGTATTTGCGACGGTTTAACCTGACACAAAAAAAGGGGGGAAAAACTTCACTTTTAGTGACGATATGGGTTGCCGTCGCCAAAAAATTTTTAGCGACGATATTTGTCGTCGCAAAAAGTATTATTAGCAACGGTCTAAAACATTGCAAAAAAATAAAAATAAATTAATATCGTATTTGCGACAGTTTAAACAATCGCTAAAGATGGCACTAATATGTATATGCAACAAGCTAACCCATTGCTAATAAATGTAAGGAAATGATGATTACATTAGCGACGGTTTATTACTGTTGCAAAATAATTATTTTCATAAAATAAATATATATTTTATTAATTAATTCCCCATACAAATTATTAATATTTTCTAAAATAAAATATATCCACATCCACATTCACATTCACATTCACAAAATCATATATACGAATAATAATATATGTGTACCATGTAACAATACAGTGTCAACCAAACATTCCTTACAAAAATATATAAAACATCCTCCAACAATATTAATAATTTTTTATAATTCAAGAACTCAAATTTGTATTTAAACAAAACAAAAGTATCGACAATACAAATAAAAAAACCTATATGTTATAGCTTGTTTTAGTATCAACAGTAAGCTCCAATATTGATATGCGAAGATATCATCACGTACCCAAAAGATAGCATCTGCAAAAAGAAACAAAAAAAATAAAAATAAAAATAATTATTTACAATATAATTAATTTCAAGCTTAAAAAAAATATAAAACATTTGATATTTATTTCAATAAATAAGATTATAACATATACATGAATCGAGCACCACACAATGTATATGTAAGATTTCTAAACAAAACTATATATTAGATGTAATTGAACAAAGAATATATACATCACTCACTTATATAGAATACTAAATCCTAATCCTAAACAAATACATCACTGATATAGTGTTCTATTAGATATAGAACACTAACACTAATTCCTAATCCTAAAAGGAAAAGGAAAACGGAAAATGGAGAATAGTGTTCTCACACCCCCGCTCAAACTCAAGGTGTTTTAGCAGAAAATACTGAGAATTTGTTAAGAAAAAATCGAAACCGAGCAGTGGTGTGAGTCTTGGTGAAGAAATTAGCAAGTTGCAGAGTGGAAGAAACAAAAGGAAGTGAGATAGCGCCAGACTGTAGATGCTGACGGATGAAATGGCAATCAATCTCAATATGCTTTGTGCGTTCATGAAAGACAGTGTTATGAGCAATTTGAATAGCACTTCGGTTGTCACAATAGAGAGAGGTCGGGGAAGACTAAGGGACACCCAAGTCAGATAAGAGACCACGAAGCCAGACAATTTCAGCAGTAGCATGAGCCATAACACGATACTCAGCTTCGGCAGTAGAACGGGTAACAACAGTTTGTTTCTTGCTTTTCCAAGAAATTAGGAAATCGCCAAGAAACATACCGAAACCAGAAGTAGATTTACAATCATTAATATCATTAGCCCAATCAGCACCAGCATAGACCACCAAATCTAATGAAGAAGTAGAAGAGAATAGCAAGCCTTGTAAGATAGTACTGCGAAGATAGCGAAGAATTCGAAGCAAAGCAGCCCAATGTGTAGAGCGAAAAGGAGAAACAAACTAACTAACCACATGGACAACATAGGCAAGATCATGGCGAGTAACTGTCAGATAGACTAAACAACCCACAAGTTCGCGATATAACGTATGATCGTCTAGAGGAACACCATCAGTAGTGTTAAACTTCACATTGAGCTCAATGGGGGTATCAGAAAGCTTAGTGTCAGTAAGTCTGGCACAATGGATAACCTCGTTGGCATACTTAGCTTGGGATAGAAAGTAACCCTTGGGAGAAGAAGCCACTTCAATACCAAGAAAATACCGCAATGGTCCCAGATCCTTCATTTCGAAGGTGCGGAAAAGATGCTGCTTGACCTCAGAGATAGCAGTAGAGTCAGAGCCAATGATGATCATATCATCCACATATAGTAAGAGAGCAACAAAACCAGCCGAGGTATGTCTCAGAAATAAAGTAGAGTCGGAAGTAGAAGGATGAAATCCAAGCTTGGTAACAGCAGTCTGAAAGCGATCATACCAAGTACAAGGAGACTGCTTCAGACCATACAGAGCACGCCGAAGACGACAAACTTGGCCAGAGGAATGGTGAAGACCAGGGGGAGGATGCATGTAAACCTCCTCAGTAAGATGGCTATTAAGAAAAGCATTCTTAACATCCATCTGATAAAGAGGCCAAGAACGAATAGCAGCGATACAGATCAAAGTACGAACAGTAGTCATCTTGGCAACAGGAGCAAACGTCTCCTCATAATCAATACCATATTCCTGAGAGAAACCTTTGGCAACCAGACGAGCTTTGTAGCGTTCAAAAGAACCATCAGAATGAGTCTTGACTTTGTAGACCCATTTGCAACCAACCAGATTCTTACCAGCAGGCAAAGGAACCAACTCCCATGTACTAGTTTTCTGTAAAGCAAACAACTCATCCTCCATAGCTTGAACCCAATGAGGATCCTGACAGGCATCCTTGTAAAACTGAGGTTCTACAAAAGAGTGAATAGCAGAAAAACAAGTATTAGACCAACCCAACCTATTTGGAGGATGACGCGCTCGAGGAGGATATCGGTGTGCAGCAGGATCAGAGTCGTCAGAAGCAGGAGGATCAGCAGTAAGGGCAGGGACAACTGGTGGAGGAGGAGCCTTGCGACGAGAATAAACTAACAACAGAGAAGGAGAAGAGGCCGAAGGAGGAGAAGCAGCCAGAGGTGAAGCAGAAGGAGAAGATGGAATAAGCTCAGGAGTAACTGTGGAGATGTACTCATCAGACGGGACCTCAGAAGGAAATGGATCAATATGAACCAAATCCTCTTTGGAAATAGGGGCGGTGAGAGAAGGAAGCTGAAAGTAAGATAGACGTTCGAGAAAGGCAACATGGCGGGAGACATAAAGGCGACAAGAAACAGGGTCATAACCGTGATAACCTTTCTGAGTGAGACTATAACCCAAAAAGACACATAGGACCGACCGGACACTAAGTTTGGTCCTATCTTTACGGGGTAAAAGGACAAAACAAGCAGACCTAAACACACGAATGAGGGAGTAATTAGGAAGTTGAGAAAACAGAGCCTCATAAGGAGACCCACCAGAAAGAAGAGGGGTAGGCATACGGTTAAGAAGAAAAGCAGCAATAAGAACTGCCTCACCCCAAAACGGAGCCGGAACGGAGGCAGAAAGAAGGAGAGACCTAGCTATCTCAAGGAGATGACGGTGTTTACGCTCAGCTCGACCATTTTGGGTAGGTGTATCAGTACAAGAAGTTTGGTGAATAATACCCAATTTGGCCAAGTATTCACAGAATTCAGCTTTAAAGTATTCCCCACCCAAGTCAGACCACAACAATTTAATAGTAGACCTGAATTGTGTAGTGACCATAGACTGGA
This sequence comes from Camellia granthamiana, assembly GCA_036172215.1. Lineage (NCBI taxonomy): Eukaryota > Viridiplantae > Streptophyta > Magnoliopsida > Ericales > Theaceae > Camellia > Camellia granthamiana. Next base: position 135,550,930 of record CM069907.1, on the reverse strand, counting down.
AGGTACGATATATCTGGTAGAAGTCAGATTTATGAGTCATAAGATAAACCCAAGTGTAATGGGTGCAGTCATCAATAAAAGACACATAATATGCAGAGCCCCCTTTAGTAAGAATAGGAGAGGGTCCCTAGACATCAGTATGTACAAGAGAAAAAGGAGAAACATAAATAGAGGTACTTTTATTAAATGGTAAGGCTGACATTTTAGCAAGTTTACACCCCCGACATTCATCAATTTGACTAGGAGAAACTTTACCCAACAACCCTAACTGAGCTAAAGACCGTAAGCGGTGAACAGACAAATGACCAAGGCGAGAATGCCATAAGTAAAACTGACTCGACTGTGAATCTAACTGAAATGAGAAAAGTACAGCTAGAGAGGTGGATAAAGGGAGATTCAAGCTTTCGACCACATAGAGGTCTCCAATTCTACGGTCGGTCCCAATCTGCTTCTTGGACACCCGATCCTGCACACAACAGACAGAAGAGGAAAAGATAACATCAAAACCAGACGCATCAAGTTGACTGATAGATAATAAACTGACAGATAACTGAGGAACATAAAAAATAGAAGGAATAGTAACAGCAGACATGGCAGAGGGTAAGACAGACCCAACAGACAGAACAGACATACCAGATCCATTAGCAGTATTAATAGTAATAGGAACGGGTGAGGGAATACAATTTTGAAGTAAGGAAATGTGAGGAGTCATATGATAAGAGGCACCAGAATCAAAAATCCAGACAGAAGAAGGGATACCTGAAGAGGACCCAAGCAAACTTGAATGAAAAGAGGTAAGAGCGGAGGCGGATGGGGATGACTGAGAGGTGGACAGGATATGCGGAAGTTGTGCAACCTGAGCACTCAGGGAAGCCAAGTCAGGATCGGAAGCCGGAGTAGATGCAGTGTAAGCAGCAGGAGGTCGGAAAGTACCCGAAGTAGGACGTCGGAACTGTGTTTGAGAAGATGGAGCAGGCTGACGTCCCTTTTTGGGACAATTGTTCTTCCAATGACCCCTCTGATGGCATAAAGCACACTCATCTGGCCCTAATGGTCCTCTCTTGGGTTTTGCAGTGGCCTGAAGCTGATGAGGAGAAGGGGTCGATAACAAGGGCGGCTTGGTAGGAGCCAAGAACACAGAAGGAGGCAAAGTCTCACTGGCCGTCTTAAGACGAGTTTCCTCGGAGAGGAGTTCACGAACAATAGCATCCACAGAGGGAAGAAGAGATCGGTGAAGGATGCCACCTCGAATAGCCTCATACTGAGGGGAAAGAGCTGTTAAGAACTAGACTAAACGACCCTGCTCTCGAAACTCAATATAAGCGTCTAGTATCTTGAGACTAGGTGGTTCCATAAAAGCCAACTGATGCTAGAGACCTATCATCTCAATATAAAAGTCCTGAATAGTCTGATCCTGCTGACGAGCACTCTGAATAGTTATTTCCAACTCATACCGTTTGGCAAAGTTGGATTGCTGATAAACACTGAGTAAATAATCCCACACTTCCTTGGCAGTACTGTACTTGGAAAACATCATTCCAATACGGTCATCCACAGAATTATGAAACCAGGTTAGAACTTGGGCATTATCACAATCCCAAGTGTCACAAGAAAACAGATACCCTTCCGCCTTCGGGTCCAATGGACGAGGAACAGAACCAGAAACATAGCCCCATTTTTTTTTACCAAAAAGAAAATTCTTCATGACACTGGCCCAATAGGCATAATTGCCACCAGTGAGTTTACATTTAATGGCTTGGATTTTAGTATCTAACATTGTAATAAAACAAAATTTGTAATAAATAGACAAATATGGGGCTTTAGTGCAATAATCCTGAAATAGGGTTTTAAATAGAAATAGCCAAGTTGAAGACACAGAGAGAGACACTGAGGCTAAGAAACGAATCAGACATAGATCATGAGGAAGAGAGAGGCAGACAAACCAGAGAGCCAAAGTAGATGGCTGCGAATCGAATCAGACAGAGATTGCGAGGAAGAGAGAGGCCTTCGCGAGATGAACCAGAGAGGGCTAGGGTTTCGAACCTTCGTGAGTCTGGAGAGAGACAAGTCGCGACTCTGATGGTGACAAACTAGTCGAATCAGAGAAGGCTGATGGTGATGACCCAGACAAACCAGAATGTCACCACTTAGGGCTGATCACGAACCAGAAGAACCAAGGAGGGTTCAAGATCGATGACCCTTTGACCAGCGAACCACGATGGCGACAAGCGAAGCAGCTAGGTTTCGAACCTAGCTCTGATACCATGTAAGATTTCTAAACAAACTGTATATTAGATGTAATTGAACAAAGAATACATACATCACTCACTTATATAGAATACTAAATCCTAATCCTAATCCTAAACAAATACATCACTGATATAGTGTTCTATTAGATATAGAACACTAACACTAATTCCTAATCTTAAAAGGAAAAGGAAAACGGAAAACGGATTCTCATAGTATCTTCCAACAGCTTCTCTAACTATTTTTAGACCTTGGGATGGTGTTTCCAAACCAGCAACTTTTTCGCCCCTGGGATAAAATATAATTTCCCTCATTTATGAGCAAAATGCATTTCTTCTTCTTAAAGATCATCCAAGAAAAAGTACATCATAAATGCTAGCAGATTTTTATAATAAAAAAAAATTGTTGAAAAATAAACTCATACCTGGTAAGAAGGTCTTGTGCAAGTTTGATTAGTTGCTGCTCTGAATCAGGGAATATTACCCAATAAGCAGAGACCACTTCCACAAATTCCCGAGTAGAAGCCTAACACAAAAAATAGTAGATAAGCAATGGTTATTGTGCAAAAACTAACTACAGGATTTAAGAAAGTAAAACAAAAAATCTAACATGAGCACTTGCTATAAGAACTAACAAGAAAGAGTACATGCTTCAGGGAAAAAGAAAAAAAATTGGTAGAACAACAGTACCAGCTAGCTCCTATTTCTGAAATTAAGTTCTTTTTGCGTAATACAAGCACGGTTAGAAATTGAAACAGAGTTCATCTCATTAAAATTGCACTAACGGCTAGGAGTGGTTTGATACGATACGTTAATACAATTAAATTTAAATTTAATCCAAGAAGATACCCATATAAAAAACAAATATAATGTCATTTTGTGTTCACTTACCTTGGAAGCAGCAGAAAGTAGAAGGAACTGAGTCGGGGTAATTTCCTTATTTAAAAGGTCTATCATGATCCAATGAAGAATTGCTTACTTCTCTAGAATCAAGTTCAAGGTTGACAATGAATTGTTCCAACTTTTCAAGGAGTTTTTCCTTCAAGCTGTCAACCTGTCAATACATGGCCAAACTGTCATGGTGTATGCATCAATACATCAGTCACAAGCATGGTTGTTTAATCTTTCTGAATATAATTGCATTCCAAATAATTTGAGTGAACAAACAGAATTCTAATATTTAGCCCACAAACCCTGAAATTTGTAGAAAATAAAGTTTCCAACTTAATAATATGTAGAATTATATTTTTCACTTTTAATATTTAGCAATATTTATTAAGGCTATTTTGTAATACAATGACAGACAGAATGACTAGATTCCTTAAAAGAATAAAACATGTAAAGCAAGTAATAATTAAGTTTGATTGACAAAACTTAAAAATAGTTTTAACACAAATCGGAAAATCCAATTGCTTAAGAAGCATTATAGCCTCGGCACTCAACTGTATAGAGTTGTGGCAAATAAACAGTTACATTAGAGACACTTCAAAAACTAAGCCCAAATCCAAAACCAAAATACCAACTCCATAGGGTCCAGAAATGAGTATCAAAGGCACCTTGACCTTTTGGAGTATGACATCTGAAAAAAAAAAAAAAAAAAAAAAAGTAAAATAAAATAAAATTAAAAGCAACAGCTTAGTACAATAAAAACAGAATAATAAAAAATTATGATAGGATATAATACTAAGACCAAACAAGAACATTGGCCAATCATAACAAAAAAAAAAAAAAAAAAACTCCTGCTGCAAATTGAACTTGCCTAAACAACTTTCTATAGAAATAAGTTTATTTGAAATGTCTTAAAATTTTTCACATCGTATCATATTTTAAATATCACTTCTACCAGTTAAAGTGAAAGCTGACTCTTTGAAATATATAAAGATTTTATCACACATCTTAAGATAATTTGGTTTGAGATTTATAGCAATAAGTCTGCAAAACAATTTCAGAAGTAGGATGCAAATTGTATCATATATGTTCTCCTCTATCTCAATTACATGTTTATTTAACAAATTGAAAGATCAAGGTATGTAAGAGGCCAAAATTGAAGGCTTACCGTGTTTGATGATAGATCAGCAGCTTTTCTATTCCTATAAACGGAATAACCGATTATCTTATGACTAAACCAATTAATAATGCCCATTCCATATTAGCTTTATTCCTCTAGGTGTGATCAACCTATTTGGAATTTAAACTCTGATGAGGAGTTGACTATCAACTCTACCTGGAATCATTGGAGGAATAAGTATGATAAAGTTGCTTGGCATAAGCTCATCTGGGATCCTCATATGATACCTAGAGGCAACTTCATTGTTTGGATAGCTTCTCATGAAAGATTGAATACTGGTGATAGATTGAGTCTATTTGAGTTCACCTCTACTTCAATCTACTCTTTCTGTCAGTATCCTAATGAGAGTCATTCACACCTGTTCTTTAATTGTTTATTTTCTACTAGGATCTGGAATGCTCTCAAAGCCAAGTGCAATGTTCACTGGCCTGATGGTATTAACTTTGCTACCAAAGAGACTAAGGGCAAATCTCTGAGATCAATTATCCTTAAATTGTCCTTCTTGTGCTCTGTCTATCATATATGGCTTGAAAGGAATAATCGAATCTTTAATAAAGAATACAAACCTGAAGAGGTGGTTATTAAATCTATAATGCAAATGATTAGAGATAGACTTTTGTCTATTAACAATTTGCCAAGATCAACTGGTGATGGCTGGTTCACTGCTCAGTGGAATATGCCTGAGTCTGTTTTGAAGCCCCATATCATCAGGAATGGGAGGACTACTGAGTGATATGAGTTCAGTATAAGAGAGATGAGTGAAGGAAAGCAAAAAAGTGTGTTTTTCTAATTGTTTGCTAATCTATGTAACAGCATAAGGAGCTAAACAACAATTTGATGAGGGTTGAGTGAAGTGAGAAACACATTTAAAATGTTATACATTCAAATATTTGAGTGATGGGTTGAGTGGATTCAGGCTTTATATGAGTGATTTTTATATGTAGGGTAAAGAAGCTGTAATAGAGAGATGTGAGATTCTATATTGTGGGTCAAGTGTAGTGAGCCCATATATTGTGTGCTTTAGCCTGGTGCTGTTATGTGATTTGTACTACCTATTTCTTGGTAATACTTATTTCATACTTCATTATTGGTAGGTTATATTGATTACATCCAGCTTGCAAATGCATCCAGGAGATTGCTGCTGCCATGTGTTGGATGCACTTGTAAGACTGCTGCCAGTGAAGGCTGGTGACTTGGAGGAATCTTGGATGATTGTTGGCTTAGTGTGGTGGATTGGAGGTGGGTGCATCTTGCTCCTACCCAAAGGAATTGAGGCTTGGTGGTGGCAGCAGCTTACACCCTATCATGCTCTCTGTCTTAGTTTATTGTATAGTTGTTATTACTTTTTGAACCATCTTTTCAAGACTGATGTAAATACTAATTTATTAGTGTTATGGCCTACTCCTACGGGCTGTGTAGAAGACTCACTATGTTTTGGTTTTGGGATAGTAGATAGTGGGCTCTTGAACATGTTTTTTAATATGTGCTGCCTTGATGAAGTTATGGTGGGTACAAGTGAAACTATTTTTGTCAAACCATACCATGCCCAGATTGTGTTAATAAGGAGCTTCTTGATTGCCAATGCTTGGATTACTGTTGTTCAGGACCCCTATTCTATCAGGATATGGCTGCTGAACATCTTAGATCTATATATAATTATTATGGATTAGGGCAGTTTTATATATCATTTGAGGACAGGTTAGATAATTGTTAGTTTTTGTGTAACTCTTTATAGTTATAGTAGGGCCTGGGGCATGCCCCTTGTAATTTTGTATATTCTCTAGTTTTAATTTATGACTTATTCACCAAAAAAAAAAAAAAAAAAACTCACAGGCCTTAATTCACCATACTTGAGCTCAAATGAGCAAAAGTTTGACAGCACAACAATTCACAATCAACTTAGCCGAAACCTTTTCAAGTAATTCACATCGGTACCTCCTACATTTTCATAATCTGATTGTTCAAAATAAATGGCTAATATGGTTTCACATGGATTATGTAATTAGGACACAATTCAAAGTTAGAACAGTAACGAATACAGAGATTATAAAGAAAACAAGGAATGCAATCTAGTTTCTGGAAAAATACACCATGAGGGCATAAACTCATTATCAATATCGTGACAGGCTTCACGCACCTACTAACTAAGAATCTCAGAGTTCAGGGCTTTTATGAACTTACCTAAACAACTTTCTATAGAAAACATGAGTTGTTCCTATAATTGAACTTCAGTATCTTGCTATAATCAATGTTCTTCATTATTCATGTAATTTGATCATAAGAGCAGTTAAAATGTAAGTTCCAGAAAATTCAAGAAATAGCAAAGAACTTGCTCACAGCTAAATCATCGTACCCCAGACGTACTCCTCCACTTAAATCATAACAAAACAAAATAATAATAATAATAATAACAAACAAAAAAATAAAAATAAAATGCACCATTAGCTATAAGTTTGATGCTTTGGTTTGCCTTTTAGATGTCGTCTTATTAGTCATTTGCTGCAAATTTGACGCAATCAAGAGCAGTCTCATACCTGAATCACTGTTGAAGGCTTGAAAATAAACTTGGTGAAAAACCTCCTGTTGGCACTAAATGAAAAGAATACTAGAGCCGAAGAAAACTTTTAAATCATCAGAAGTCTCCTTAAAGAGCTATGATAAATATAGCTCAATATTATACAAATATAAGAAAAGGGACCAAAAACCTCACTAAATAACCCAAACTCTAATCTTAACTCTGTAGCATGATATAAATAAAAAGACAAGCACGACAGTAACAATTTATCCGTAATTTCGATACACCAAGATTATTAGTTTTCTAGCTAGAATTTTAGAATTCTATGCATTCTAAGTTGAGTTAGTTTAGAAGTGCAATCCAACTAATTTAGTTGCTTGGGAACTACTATCTATTTTGGTAATATTAGCAGTGGAAAATGTTTACAAGCTTTGCCAATGCTCTTAATTATCATTTATAAAGAGGGCCCCTAATGGCCAAGGATCATCCTGTGCCCGCAAATCTCTCCGTCTCCCTGTCCCAAAACACTTGCAACTATTGAATTATGTGAGAATCTCAAATAACAAGAATCTTGATGTATAACTCAACACCTATGAGTGTTTTGGGACAAAGGAACAGAGGATCCCACGTTGTCCCCTATTGTCATAAGACATTAAAGTTCTTGATTTTCTTGATGAATGACTTTGGAACTTTCCATTGATCCAATAGTGGCTCTCGATCAAGCCATTAAGTAGATTATTTTTCCCAATCTTTATATCTCAAATCTTTAAAAGTGCTGATTTTATTCTCCCATTAAATCGTTCATAGCCCTTTACATTAACAAAATCAATGCACAAATCAAGCTCTAATAGCTTCTTTTGTCTTTTGTCTTTTTCTTTTTTCTTTTCCCTTTTTTTTTTTCTAGATCTAAATTTAAATCTAAATCTATTTCCCTTTGTTGATACACAATACCCGCTCCCTACAATTGCTCTAAAAACAAGTCTGCGGAGCGCGATGTCGAACACCATAAAAGACAAAAGTGAAACACTCTATAACACCAATTAATTTTAGGAGAGATAATAAAACTTGATCCAACACCCTTAATTTAACTACTTAATTCACCACTTCATCGCAGTTCAGCCCAAAAGACCAAGAAGAATAAATATATGCATCAATATCTTGGGTTTGACAAGTAAGCACACAACCAATCAACTCTTAAGCCCTAAAGCAACTTTTTCAAATTAAAAAGTTACCAGCTAAGAAAAATTCCAATCTATGGACCACAAATTTATATGAAGCTTCTTGGAACTCAATAATTCATACTCCTACCATGAGCACCCAACAATTTCCAAACATCTGAATAACACTTGGCATAAATAGCATGGAAATAAACACCAGACACTTCGCACAAAAAAACAGACATACAACAACATGGAAATGCAGATATGGAAAATTCTACAAGTAGGAAACCGAGACAGCAAGGGTACAACAATCATAAATACATGTTTACACATATTCAGATATATAGATTATTTACTTCTGATACATGTACATGTCTTCATATATTTACAGAGACCTCGATGAGCATTTATACTGCAATAAACCAACACAGCAAGAAAGAGATATGGATGGAATTAAACCCAAACAAATATTGCCATCATGAAATTCCCAAAAAAAATTCTATTTAAGCTGTAAGAACAAAGCTTCCCTTGCAATCAGAACCTTCATAACTTTGATTGAATAGTATCGCTTTGAAAAATCGATGGGAAGAAAAAGAATACGAAACTGAGATTGTAGACGGTGGTGCTCACCTCAGCATTACTTTGTGAAATGGGAGACTGTTTTGCTTCCATTACCAACTAAGGTCAGCAAATATAACTCAAAAATCATCAAAATTCAAAAAAAAAAAAAAATGAAAAACAAAATAGTTGCAAAAATCAATTGAAAGTGAATACCATTTTCTCACAAATCAATCAGATTGAGAGCGATCAAACCCTAAATTTCCTTCAAAAGCGCAATGTAGGCGAACCCCATTGATTCTTTCCAATATACCCACAATGTGAATAACCTACAAGATCCAATTTTTGCCCCCAAAATCGATAAACTCGCACCAGAGACGACTCTCTCTCTCTTTCTATATCTTCCTCACTTTTCCTCGGGATTTTCTCTCTGAAAACAGTAATGGAAATGAAAAATGAAGGTAATGATGGGGTTTAGAAACACATAGGAATTGTTACAGAGGCTTTAACCTCTGAGAGAAACCAAAAAACAACGAAAAAACCCTCTGTAACTTTTTTCCCTCCTCAGCCCCAATTTTCTCTCTCTTTCTCTCTCTAGATTCTCTCTCTACACTTGGGGAGTTCCTTTCTTCCTCGTTCTCTATCACGAAAACACTCGACACGAACGAACGAACGAATGAACGATCATGTAAAGGTGAAAGAGGTCGTTAATTTTTGTATTCCGGATTTGCCTATGATGTTTTCCGTAACTGCAAGTGTTGCCATCAGGTGCTGCTAGTTTACGATGGTGATATTAATGGCGGTGGTGGTTGTGTGCTCCTGTACCGATGATGGTGGAGAAAGGAGGGAGAGAGAGAGAGGGAGGAGGAGGAGGAGGAGGAGGAGGAGGGCGTGACAGAGATAGAGGCGTGATAGAGAAAGAATAAGAAGCGCTTTTTTTTTTTTTGGGTCTATTAGAGCATCTCCAATGGTTTAGCAAATTTTTCACCAAATCTAAGTAAAAAAAAGACAATTTCCTCAATTTGATATGAGCCGCTCCAACTGTTACACTGTAGCATGCATCAAAATAAAGGGGACGTCCAGTGGGACGACCGGCCGGTCGACCGGTTAGGCCTGAATTTTTTTTTTTTTTTCAATTTGATCAACCGGTTCTGTCTTATCTTGATAAGCAGCCTCATTTTTGTCTTATCTTGATTTTACAAATAAAGCTTTGAAAGCTTTCATCAATGGCAGTTTTAGATCTCATGTTTACTTCGTGAAGAAGGGTCGTGAATTTTTTCCAAAAACAATCCAAAGTCTACATTTTTTTTATCCAATAAACAAGGCTTTTTAACAAATCCTCAACTTTTTCTCTTTTCTTGCAGATTTTTGTCTTCCTAACAACCCAACTTTCCATATTCAGCTGAAAAAAGAAAAAAGAAAATAAAACCCAGAAGAATTACGTCATTTCTAGATAAATAATGATGTGGGTTCGAAATAAATTCGCGTAAAGAATTGATTTTTGGGTTTGGGTTTGTTTCGAGAAAGTGATTTGAGTTTTGATTGCTTGGTTCTGGGGTCATTTTCTTTCTAAGGAAAGTGAGAGAAAACATGAGAGAAAAAGTGGGATTCATTGTGTGTTTTTGGTTTCTTCTATATAGGTCTTGTTTGGGTAGATTTGTGGTGGAGAGGAATAGCTTGAAGGTGACTTCACGGGACTCTTTGAAAGGTGTTTATGAATCTACAATTGGGAATTTTGGGTTCCTCAATATGGAGGAACAATGGTTGGAACTGTGGTTTATGCAAAGGCTAATCAAAAGGCTTTTAAGAGCTTTAGTGATGTCGATCTCTCTTTAAAATCCAAGCCTGGTGGTCTTCCGATCTTCCTTCTTGCCGATCGAGGAGGTGAAATGTTTTAATTTATAATTTTTCTTTCTTATACTCAATATGAATGTGTGTTTTCTTACACTCAATTCTTCTTTTCCTTCTTCTGTTATTTTGATAGTCGACCACATGGGACGACTGGTGGGATGACCCATGGGACAACTGGTGGGTCACCCGGCTGGATATCCGGCTGGTTGACTGGTTGGCCCACCCCCAATGTTACAGCACAGTGAAATGGTGAAATCTCGCGCTTGTCCTCAATTTGATGAAAGTTTTGTTCCATTCTCAGTTTGATATCAATTTGGTGAAACCATTGGAGAGGGAAAAAGGACTTTTTTCATCAAATTTGAATTTGATACTTAATCTGATGCACCGTTGGAGATGGCCTTAGCCATGACACAATGAAGGGCCATGCCAAAAAAAAATATTTTTGCGACGGGAAAAAAGTCGTCTAAAAAAAATAGTGTAGGTTTTTATGATGGCTAATAATTTGCCATTGCAAAAACCATCCAACATATGCTTTCATCTTTTTGAGACAGGAATTGCCATCGCAAAAAGTTTCGTGTCTTATACCCACTTTTCTAGTAGTGAATCTTGAAGAAAAAGCTCATCTTGTTGAACAAAATGATGAAGTAGAAGAGCCTACTTTATTGCTAGCCGTCAAAGACAATGAAGAATTAGAAGTGAATCTATGGTATATTGACAATGGTGCAAGTAATCACATATGCGACAATAGAAGCAAATTTGTGGAGCTTGATGAAACTTGGAGAGGTCAAGTTACTTTTGGAGACTCCTCAAAAGTTCCAATAATGGGCAAATGTACAATTTTACTTCGCTTGAAAAATGGGCATCAGAGAATTATGTTTGAAGTATATTTTGTGCCCAAAATGAAAAATAATATTTTGAGCTTAGGTCAACTTTTAGAAAAGGGTTATGAAATTCAAATGAAGGACCATACCCTTTGTCTAAGAGATGAAATGAATAATTTGGTTGCTAAAGTTTCAATGACCCGAAATAGAATGTTCTTGTTGAATCTTCAAACCCAACATGGCCAAGTGTTTGAATGCAAATGTGAAAGATAAGTCTTGGTATTGGCACATGAGGCTTGGACACTTGAATTTTGGAGGACTAAAATTGATGGCCAAAACAAAGATGGTGCATAGGTTGCCCTTTATCAACCATCGGGAACAATTATGTGAGGGGTGTTTATTTGGCAAACAATTTCGGAAGTCCTTTCTAAAAGAATCCACTGCTAGAGCTACGGAGCCACTGGAGCTTGTGCATACGAATATTTGCGGTCCAATTAAGCCATCATCATTTAGTAAGAACACTTATTTTCTACTTTTCATTGATGATTTTAGCAGAAAAACCTAGGTTTATTTTTTGAAAGAAAAATTTGAAGCTTTTGGAGTTTTCAAAAAATTCAAGGCATTGGTTGAGAAGCAAAGTGGCTATGTCATTAAAGCCTTAAGATCCGATAGAGGAGGCGATTTCACATCAAATAAATTTAAAGAGTTTTGTGAAGCTAATGGGATTCGTCGTATTTTAACGGTTCCAAGATCACCACAACAAAATGGTGTTGCTTAGAGAAAGAATAGATCAATCCTTAACATGGCGAGAAACATGTTGAAGAGTAAGAGAATGCCAAAAGAATTTTGGACAAAGGCTGTGAACTGTGCAGTTTATTTGTCAAATCGATGTCCTACAAGAAGTGTACAGACCATGACACCACAAGAAGCTTGGAGTGAAATGAAGCCTAATGTCTCACATTTGCATGTATTTGGAAGCATTACATATGCTCGTGTTCCATATCAACAAAGGTCCAAGATGGATTCTAAAACCGAGAAATACATTTTCATCGGGTATGATTCAAGTTCAAAAGGCTACATGCTCTACAATGATATTACGAGGAAAATCATCGTCAACAGAGATATGGAGTTTGATGAAGAGAGCACATGGGATTGGAATACTCAAGAAGAAGAAAGTTATGATTTCTTTCCAATTTTTGAAGAAGAGCAATCACTTTCTGAGGTGCCAAAAGAGCCTATTACACCTCCAGTATCTCCTTCTCATCATCGTGAACCATCATTGTTGGAAAGAAGCTCAACGCTAGACAAGATGAGAAGTGAAGAATTGTTATGGTTAAGAAGTTGAATGCCATTAACAAGAACAACACATGGGAGCTCGCTACTCTTCCAAAAAGACAAAAAGACATTGACGTGAAGTGGGTATACAAGGCAAAGAAGAATGCAAAGGGAGAGGAGAAAGATACAAAGTACGATTAGTGGCAAAAGGTTATAGTCAACGTGCTGGGATTGACTACGATGAGATATTTGCCCCTGTTGTCTATTTAGAAACTATAAGGTTGTTGATTTCTCTTACTACCAACAATAATTGGAAAATTTATCAAATGAATGTCAATTCTGCTTTTTTGAATGGGTTTCTTGAGGAAGAAGTGTACATCAATCAAACTATGGGGTATGTGATCAAAGGCCAAGAAGATAAGGTTTTCAAGCTTTCAGATGGTTTCACTAAATGTCCATATGAGCATGCTCTTTACTCTAAAGTGCATGGAAATGGAGATGTCTTGGTTGTTTGCTTGTATATGGATGATCTTATTTTTACAGAAAACAATCCAAGCATGTTTAAGGAATTCAAGAAAGCAATGATTTGAGAATTTGAGATGACTGATATTGGACTCATGGTGTACTACCTTGGCATTGAAGTCAAGCAGATGGAGAATGGAATATTTATTTCTCAAGAAGGATATGCAAAAGAAATACTCAAGAAATTCAAGATGATTGATTGCAAGCCTATTAACAACCCCGTGGAATGTGGAGTCAAGCTAACAAAGCATGAAGATGGAGAAAATGTTGATGCAACTCTTTTTAAGAGTCTAGTTGGAAGTTTATGGTACTTGACTTGCATAAGACTAGATATTCTTTTTGGAGTTGGGCTGGTAAGTCGCTTTACGGAAGCACCCACAATGACTCACTTTAAGGCTGCGAAAAGAATTCTTTGTTATGTTAAAGGAACAATTGATTTGGCCTTATCTTATTCATCCTCAAATGAATACAAGCTTTTTAGCTATTGTGATAGTGATTGGGCTAGAAACTTGGATGATAGAAAAAACACTACTGGCCTTGTGCTTTTCTTGGGAAATACAGCTTTTACTTGGAGTTCAAAGAAACAACCAACAGTAGCACTTTCTACTTGTGAAGCTGAGTACGTTGCAGTTACATCATACACTTGTCATGCAATTTTGGCTAAGGAATTTGATGAAGGATTTGCAATTTGCACAAGAGGAAGCAACGAAGATCTTTGTTGATAACCAGTGTTTCATGATCGAAGTAAACATATTGATACGAGGTATCATTTTGTTAGAGAATGCATTGCGAAAAAGGAGGTACAACTCAAGTTTGTGAAATCTCATGATCAAATTGCTAACATATTCACAAAGCCACTCAAGTATGAAGACTTCATCAAGTTTCGAACCTTGCTCGGAGTTACTAAAAGTCAAGTTTAAAAGGGGGTGCTGAAATAATAAACATGATTTCAGTTCAATTAATTTACGCACTTTCTAGAAGTATCTATTTATATTTTATTCATGTATTGTCAATGTTAATGTATTTTTGAGATTCATGTATTCCTAGGATGAATGTATTTAGGAAGATTTATATATGGTACATTGGATGTAAAAGATATATTGGTTTCTTGGCTTGTCCATTAGAGACTATAAATAACTCATGTACCTAAGTGTTTTAAGTAAGTAGAATCAAAATATTTGAGAGTTAAAAATTCATCTTCCGTCTTTCAATCTCTCTAGCCTTTATGTGATCCATTTTATTTCCAACACCTGCCATTGCCAATGGAAAAAACAAAAGATCAAACTTGGCAGTCGTTCGAACTACCACAACCCCAAAATCAAACAATTAACCATCAAACCAGAGACACCAAACTACGGCACCACACCACGGTCGCCAACTGTGGCCCAATCTCTCTTTTTCTCCCTCACATTCTCTGGCCTCCAATTCATTCTTCTTTTCTCCCTCCCATTTTGATTTGGCCGTCGATTTGGGTTTAATCTGTTAGAGGTTTAGTTTGGATTTGTTCTATTATGGTGGTTTAGGTTTGGTTTGCAACTTTTCTGTCGCGGGTTATGGTGGAGTAGACATGGGTGCATATGGTGTGGCAATGGGGGATGGTGAGTTGTGGGAGGTGGGTAATGGTGGCAAGTTTGCGATGGTGGAGGTAGAAGGCAGATGTAATGAATGTGATGATGGGTTTGTGAAGTAGTGGTGGCAAGTCTGTGAAGTGTTGTTATGTACAGGGTCTATGATTGTGGTGCTAGAAGGTAGATGGGGCAGCTGATAGAGTGTGAGCAGTAGTGAGTGGAGATGGATAATGGTGGGTGATGGTGATTGATTTTGATAGAGGCAATAAAGAAGGGCAAAAGAGAAAGGTAGAAGAAAATGATAAGGGTCAAATGATAATTTTACATTTTTAGTAAAGGGTCTTAAAGTCTTTTTATATTTGTCGTTATTCATGTGAATAGACAAACACTAACAGGGGAGGTTAGTGTAATTTCTAAAATGTCTAGAGGGCTTGTATTAAACTCAAATTTTAGGGGTGTAAATATAATTTACCTAAGCATTTATATAGGGGAAATTTTGATATACACCATTTTTAAAATGGTGTATTATATGCACCTCTAGTAAGGGTGTTTGCGGTTCGAATTTGGACGGTTTGCAGATCGGTTTAGACCCGCTCGCATCTATGCTGTTTGGAAAAAAGACAACCCACAACCGGCGGCAATGCGATTTGCGGTTTGTAAGGATATGATTCGTGGATGTGCGGGCAGTTTGTGGATTTCATTTTTTTCTTCAAAAATTTATTTTTGAGCCTTATTATTTTTCCATTTAGTAAATATTTATTTTGGGCCCTTTTCTCCCTATTTTCTAAAATGCTCCAACATTAATAATTAATGAATTAAAACTTATAAAATTAAAAACACAACAAAATCAATTCGCAACACAAATAAATCATTCAAAATCTTAAATCAAATCATAAATTAACACAAACACATATTTCAAAATCCTAAACTAGAACTCCATATTCATTAAGGAATTTAAAATTCCAAATCACACTTCATCCGGGACAATTTCAGTTATGTAACAATAATAATATGATCAGTATTTATTCAGTTTCAGTTGATATAATACTATTAGCAAATATAATGCTAGAGTAAGTTCAAAAAATAAAGGGCGTTTTGTTTTGGGCAAAAATATCTAGGTAGAATATAGAAACGAAATCAACGGTTAAGATAAAAATAAAAAATAAAAAATAAAAAAGTGCAGGTGAGTTCTTGAGGGTGCGGACCCACTCACAATCCGCAAACATGCCATATTTCAAACCGCATCCGCCCACATTATATTTGCGAAACCGCCCATTTATATGCTAGTTGGGCGGGTTGGGCGATTTTTGCGGATCGGATAAACCGTTGCCCACCCCTAACCTCTAGTTATATTATTTTTTTTCTTTAATTATGACAAATTTTTTTCTTTAGTTTTGATATTATTTTAGTTATGATTTATGAGTTCTTTAGTTATACCTCATGTTTTGTTTAGTGATAGCATTTTTTTTTAATATGACTCAGAAAATTAAAGTTATGTTATTTTTCTTTTTAGTTATAAAGTACATATGATGCACACCTTTTGAAGGTGTACACCATAATGTTTCTCTGTATATATATTTTTCAATATATTATATTAAAGGGGCATTGGACCCATAAATCTTAAAATTAGAACTTATAACCAACTAGTCCCACAATTATTTTAATGAACAAAAGAAGTCCTTATTCATGTAAATTGACACATTTACCATTGTTTTTATGGTATCGTCAAATTAAATGTCACATTTCAAAAAAGTATATTAAAAGATTTTTGTAGTTACATTACTAGTTTGAACAAACAACATTCTACATTCAATCCACTCAAAATGTAACATGCCTATTATGAAAATCAATTCTTATGTCACATTTCAAAAAAGTACATTCAAGAATTTTTAATAAACAAACCACATTCGACATTCAAAAATCACATTTTAACTCTTATATCACGTTTCAAAAACCACATCACCCAAAATGTAACATGCTAATTATGGAAATCAACAATCAATCAACAAGGGTAAAAACGTCTCAATGTGACACAATAATATATTAAACAAGATCTCATAGAAAATGTTTTTAAATAAACAGAACTTACCAATCTATTAAAAAAAAAAAAAATTCTAGATATATAGATTTCTGAAATGAGATTTTTAGGTAAATTTTTTTATATATTAAAATAGAATAAATATAATTAAATTATCATATGACCTGAGAATTACGGCATATCAGCATTTTTGGTTTATTATTCATATGACCTGAGAATTAGACAACTACTTCCCTTTTCGGCAAAAGGGGTGGTAGTAGAGGTGTGGAAAAGGAATAGAGAGGTAATCACATGTGGTATGGTGTATGTAAAAACTCATGTAGCCCAGTGAGTATTCAAGATGTAACTAAAATTAGTTGATGTGCCTTTTATTCATTGGCAGTCCGTAAATCTGGCTTTCACCGAGTAACCGTGAATTAGTTCTTAATTAATGAAATGGTTAAAGTTTAATTAATTCTAACTTATTTTTTCTATACATTTTAAACAAAATTTGGTTATTATTTAATTTAAAAATTCATTTTTAATTATTTCTTTAAAGCAAGGAAACCTAGAAGATGATAAAACAAAAAGGAAGTTTCAAATCAATTTAAAAGTTAAAAAATAATTACAAATTAATGATAAATTTTAAAATATTAATAATTAAAATTATAAAAAAAAAAATTGTATATGTGTAATAATTTTCTCAACTTACATCTCATGGGCAACTTTTCCCAAAAAAAATGGCATAAAAACTGAAATTACTAGACCAAAAAAAAAAAAAATTCCTACTAGTAAATTTACCGAGACAAAGGCCCAAGTGAAGCAATCCACCCAAATCAAACTCGGACGTCGCTTTACTACTGGGATCGTTAATGGGCCAACTAAAAATAATTTGGAGCACTTATCTGTAGGTCTTGTATGTAAAATTTAAAATTCATCTAATCTAAAAATAAAGGAATAAACTCCTTTTCATATCTTAATCTCTCAATACCTCTCTATATCCCTCTTATAAGTCTCAATTTAGATTCGCATTAATGATCCAAATCATTTATCTAGTAAGTTTCGTAATAAAGGTCATTCATGCAAAAAATGAGTTTATCAGAAAATTATGAATTTAAGAAAAAATTGTATTTTGTTTGATAAAATAAAAGACAAATGTGATCGGAAACATAAATCATCCATTTTATAAAATAAAATGTTTTTTGTTTCTGTGTTTATAATTTTTCGATGAAACTCATTTTTTGCATGAATGATCTTTTATTACGAAATTTACAAAATAGACTGTTCAAATCATTGGTACGAATCGAAATTAAGGCCTACAAGAGGAGTATGGAGAGATAAAAATATGAAGGGGAGTCTATCCCCAAAACAAGATACTTGTATCAATTAGTCTAACATATTTTTTATTGTTACTAAATTATTTATTTATTTATTTATTTTATAAATAAAAGAAAATAAAATAAAAAAGAAATTTAAAGATGCTGTTATATCCCACCACCGTCGAAATTTCGTCAGACGGTTACTGGTGGCTCGCTCAAATGTTCAACATCACCAAGAAGTCACCGAAGTATCACTAGAATTTAGCTGAAGTATCGCCGAAGTATTCTGAACGTCACTAGAAATCGCCGGAATGTGTAAAATGTTCCTTGGACGTTATGAGCATCATCAGAGACTCGCCAAAATGTCTAGAATATTACGAAGAAAAAAAAAATAAATTAAGAAATTAGAGCAAAAAAATATAGCAAAATGTGTTAAATATTGATAAACTGAAAGAAAAAAGAATATAACAGCAACAATGAGGGAAAAAAAATGTTATTTTTTAATTTTTAGAGGGTTTAAGTATATAATCTCCAATATTGATCAAAATAAAAAACAAGCTTTAAAACTGTAAAATTGTTAGAGTTTCAAAGTATGATTCTATTAAGTATTTATTCTTATTAATCAAACTGAAAAACACATTATGAAATTGTAAAATTTTGCAATAAAATCATGCTATAAAACTGTAAAATTTTACAGTTCTAAAGCATGTTATGAAATTGTAAAATTTTACAGTTTTAAAGCATGATTCATTTCGGTACCAAAAAACTGAAACTGGAAAATTTTACAATTTTCATCGCTTGTAACTAAAACTTGAAAACAACTTGTTCAGAATTTGAAAAATTTCTCTATTAAAATTGAAAAAAAGAAGTGTGTAATAAAGAAAAAGTAAAAAAAAAAAAAAAAAAACTAAGAAATCGAAAGAGAGAAACAAAATAGAGAGAGGATTGTACTCCTGCAACTATTTTTTGTTCAATCTAGCCAAATCTAATGTAGATCTATTTACTTATTCTCTTTGTCGGAAACTCATCTCATTCACTGTTGGTGAGAGTGAAACAAGGAGTCAGTGGTTGGTGGTTGCAGATGAACCCTAATCAATGGTTGTCATAACCCAACCTCGGGTGCTTAGGGCTGAATTCGCAACCAGCTAATTAATTCTAATTTGAACAAATTAAATGGCATAAGCGGAGACAAGATAAAGTAGTAAAGAAATTAAATAGGTAAATAAATAATCAAAATACTCAATAATTTTTTTTTAAAAAAAATTTATCGAAACTTTTATTAAAAAAATATAAAAAAGTCTACGTTAAATCATATGCTAGTCCCATTACATGAGATTACCATTGTTCCTTACATTTCATCACCTGAAAAGAAATAATAGCTGTAAACACATGGTAGAGTGATAAATATTATACTGAGAGTATAAAAATATAAAATCACCATGGATAATTATTTAAGTCAAATAAAGAATAGTTTGGTTCGAGTAAATCATTTAAATAACAGAAACAAAATGGAGAATTATAGCAAAATAATCATAACCACGATACGGAACAAAATGGAATAGAATAGAGAGTCAATAGATCCATGACACACAGAGGGTCACAAAGTAACTAATTAGATGTCCATGGTTATTTAAGTCTTCCAAGGCATAGAATCGTCAGAGGGTCACTAAAATGACAATTCAGAGGCTCATGGTTGTCTAAGTCTCCCAAGACATGGGACCTCTGCAGTGGTACTTATAAAATAATTGTTCAAAACATATTTAATAAACGGTTATATCCATGGGTTTTCATTTTAAGCAAATAGGATTCATAAATAATGAACGTAATTGAACATTAATATAATTTATAAAATATGAATTGCATAATTTATAAAATATGAATTGCATAAAATAATTTGAAGTAACTCTAGATATATATAAAATATTTTATGATAACTCAAGATATAATATTACTCACCTTAATATTAATCCATTACTTTTACTTCTCTGTTCACCGAAACTCCCTCCTTTTACTAACTGACCACACTTTCACTTGTTCCCTCTTCCTTACTTCATGCCAATGTTTTAAAAATCGGATCGGTGAGCGAACCGGAAAAGGGATCGGGTGGATGGGTCACCGGTTCAACCGTCGAGTTGAACCGGAATCGAACCATGACGTAATAAATATATTAAAATTATATTTAAATAAAAATATAAGTAATAAAGTTATAAATTAAAAATATTAAATTATCTTAAATATTTGTCCTAATATTTTTTTACTGAAAAATATAATAATATATTTTAAAATATTATTAATTTCAATTTTAGAAGATGAAATCAAATATTTAATATTCACTATGATTTTAATTCAAATAATTTGATTGAAAGTAGAGCAAAAATTTTGGAGGGATATCAAAATTTCAATATTCCCTCCAATACATTTGATTGAATCTCACATGGATTTCTTGAATTTTTTTGAAAGAGTTTTTTTTCTTATAAATAGGCGAAGACTTTCACAATAATTTCATTAAGCTCTTAATAGAATTCCTCACAAGAGGAGACTCTTGAAAAATAGTTTCAAATTAAACTTTTCTTATATTCTTATATTATATATATATATATATATCATAAAAAAGAAAGAAAGAAAAGAAAGAAATAAAATAAAAAAAACAAAGAAAGAATAAAAAAGAAAAATCTGAAGATCAAAAACAAAAAACAAAAGTAGATCTGATTTTTTTTTTTTTTTATATATATACAAGCAAACCGTCCCGGTTCAATCAACCCGGGAACGGGTCAACTGGTTTACCGGTTTAACCGCGGGTTTCATCGGTTTTCAATAAAGACACCGGTTTTTACACTTGATCGGTTTTAGAGGGCCAACCGGACCGAAATCTCATCCAGTCACTGATTTAACCGGTTAAACCGACCGGTCCGATCCGAGTTTCAAAACCTTGCTTCATGCACCTATTTATAGATGCTGGGCCATCGCATTTGGGCAAGGTACCAGCACCTGGGTCATTGCATTTGGGCCAGGCAATCACGTGGCATCACATGGCAAGTCCCATTAATTGCCTTGCCAAGCTTATCTTAAGGTTTATTCTTATCACTTAATTCTTTTTTCTCTTTTTTGTTAAGCATAATGACTGGTAACTTAAATTAAATTACATTTTAACATATATAAACATTAAATTAAATATATTAACACAGAGTTAAAATTAATTAATCATTTGAAATGTCACAATGGTGGTCACCAGTGACTATATATCATAAAGAAAAAGAGGAGGAGAAAGGCGTTGTCGCCAAATATCAAAAAGAGAAAGAGAAGAAAGAAAACGTAGAGAAAGAGAAATGGAAAACGTGCATGACTTTTGGATCTAACCAAAAGATTGAGGAATTAAATAGAGTGCACATGTTTCAAAAAAAGACGTGGATTCAACTTAAAATTTATCAAAAAAATAAAAGGATAAATTACAATTTGAACAATTTTATTACTTGGATGTGGCTTTAATCCCCATAGTTTCAATTTGAACAATTTAATCCCTAAAATTTTGATTTTGTTGCAATGTGATCCCTCCATTTATTGTCAGAATTTGAAAAAATAAAAGTAAAAATAAAATAAATAAAAAAACATGTTTACGATTAGAAGAACCAAAATGAAATTCAAAACAAACTACAAGGATCCCTGGTGTATTATATTCATTACACCGATAGTTTTTGTAATTTGCTTTGAGTTCCACTTTGGTCCATTTAATTTTGCATGTGATTTGTTTTTTCCGTTCAAAATATTAACCATGCATGACAAAGAGACTAAAGTACAACAAAATTAAAAGTGTAAGGACTAGATTATGCAAATTAAAATTACGGGAACTAAGTGATACTTCATTCAAACTAGAGGGACCGGCGCTGTAATTTATCCAAAAAAATATTAAAACTACAATTATGATGGGATTTTTGAGCAAACTAATTTGCTAGTCATGAAGTTAACGCCAAACACAACATCCAGATGTGTGGCCACTATCCACAGGGTCTAGTTTACCAGCTAGTTGCAGTGATAAAATTCTCTCCATTGCTTCATTCCGAGCACAATCCGAATGGAGCTTGAAATTACAAGGTGCACATTCAATGCTCCCGAATTCAACAAGCTCACCGCAACGGTCGCACGCAGAGATATCCTTAGGTTGATGAACACAACTGAGGTTGTGTGGGTGGCTTGCAATGTTGAGCTCACCCCTATATTCATCAATTTGAATACATAATGCATGAAGAAATAGGTTGTAGTCAACACAATGATAGAACCAGCACTTCGGGTTAATTTTCCCCCAACAAATTTCACAATAATTCTCACCCTGATCGCCAAAATAGGTTAGAATGAAAGGGTGTTCGTTATATCTGTGTTTAACCGTCTGCGGCAAGGATGCACATCGAGTGTGTAATGTGAAGTTGCAAGTATTACATCCAAACCCAACCCCATAACAATCATGCTTACATGCTTCACAAGGAACATTGCATGTTTCCTTTAGAGCAAGGGTGTGTTGATGAGATTCATGTGTGATAAAGCGTTGTGGTAAGAAACTAACCGGATGAATGCATTCCTTATGGAGAGACCGGTTGCAGTCATCACAGTGATAGAACCAACAAAATGGGTTTACTTCTCCCTCGCAAATTTCACAGTAATACTCATCCTGATCGCCGAAATAGAGTAGGGAGAAAGGGTGTTTGTCAAATCTGTGGCTAACCGTACGTGGCAACAAGGCACATCGAGTGTGTAGCTTGAAATTGCAAATGTCACATACTAACCCGACCCCATAAAAATTTTTATGACATGCAAAACACAACCCTCCAGTTGTTTCTCTTAGGGTAAGGAAGTGCTTATGAGTATCATGCAGGATAGTGCCTAGTAAGGAAGCACACTTCATGTCGAGGAAGAAATCACAGGCTACACAACCAAACAAAACCCCATTGCAAGACATTTTGCAACCTTGGCATAGGGGTAGATCAGGATATATGGATTGCCATCTGTTCAATATTAGCGGGTGGTTTGGGTGAATCGGGTGTTGCAGCTCAATGGGCAACTCGACACAACACTCATGCATAGTGAAGTTGCATTCAGCGCAATGGTAAAATGGGGCGGTGATTGGCTGTGTGCATCCAGCACATACAAGTAGTCTGCTCGCGGTGCATGATTCATCATTGATATGATTGTCAACAAATAATAATGGATGATAATGACTAACATGGTCAATCTTCATCGGTTTATTACTCTTCCCCTCCAAATTGATCTTCTTCTTGAAATGTGTAATAAGATTAATTGATTCATCAAGCAGTGGCAAGCTCATCAAATCGGGCTCAAGTTTTTCAACTCTACCATCATTGTCATCGACATCATCATCATCATCATCAACCAGTGCCAAACCAATCAAATTGGGCTCAAGTTTTTCTAGTACAAACTTTGTTTTTTGGTCGATTTGTTTAGTTTTGCATGATTCTTCTTCCAACTCTCTAAGATCACAACATTAAGAATAGAATGTAAATTAAACAATTATAACATGACAACAACAAAAACAAAATTAATACTAATAATAATAAAAGGAGGAAGAGGAGATCAAACCTGGAAAGCTTTATCTTTGATGTCAAACAATTTATATGGGCGAAATATCTGCATTGGGCACAATAATATGCCCAATATATTCTGTCCACTTTTTCAGTGCAGATTGCGCAATAGGAAGTAAATCTGAAATGTTCATATGGAAAAGAATAGATGAGGAATAGAAGGTGATCATGCTCACTATATTTTATGGTACTTGGTAACAAAGCACAATTTTGGTTGACCCAGAATCGGCAAGTGGTACATTGATAGAATGTGCCTTCGTGTTTGGTGCCACAAGCATCACACAATAACAAAGTTGGCCTCTGTAGAGGAGTCAAAGGGTGTTTGTGACATATGTGCTCAATCTTCTGCACCAACAAGGCACACAATATATCGAGCTGGAAATTGCAATCGAAACAGCTGTAAGTGAAGCTCTCGTAAGGTTGTTGGCAAGCACTGCATTCGTAAGCCGATTGAGAATAAGGCAAATCTGGGAGTAAGATAAGGTGGTGTTCAGGATGCATGGGGTGTTCCATCTTTGTTGGTAGTTCTGCACACACTTTGTGCAAAGAGAAATGCTGACATTGCCTGCAACTATAGGTTGGACCTGAAATAGGTTGCTGACAAACATAGCAAGAGACTTCTACACCATTATTGTTGTGCTCTTCCTCGAGAATCAATGGATGTTCATGGCTAAAGTGTTCCAACTCCATCTCTTCTCTCTTCCAAACCTAGTAGTGAATGAAAGTGGTAGCTGAACTGACCATTGAAGTAATGAAGTAGATAAGAAACTCTTATGGGTTCTATTAAAAGATTTAAGAAAAAATTTTGGGACTGAGATTCTCTCCATTATTACATTGTAATGGAAGATCTCCATTATATCAATCATCCAAGTGTTGTGAAATAATCATGAAAATTTATCGATATTTTAAATTTAGAAAGAATCATAACAAGCTCTTAGATAATGCAATGGAGAGGATCATAATCCAAAATTTTGTGTAGTTTACCCATGAATAAGTACATAAGCATGTTTGTTTTGAAGGATAAGGGTATGGGATTGGACTATTAGTCCCACCGGACTAATTGTTTGTTTGAAAAATTTTGCTCTGAACTAATAGTTCCCCTGGACTATTAGTTCCACAAAAATGGGACTATCCTATCGCATGGGGGAGATGGGATAGAAACCGTGGGATTGGTATCCCATGGGTATTATTTTGTGAAATGTCTATTTTACCCTCCATGCTATTACTAGTAAACAATTAGAAAATGGTAAAATAGTATTTTGAACATTTATAAACTATTTTTTTTAGTGTTGTTAATTTAAAATTATATATTAAATAAAAAAATTAAATTATAAATTATAAATTATAAATTAAATTTAATTAAAAATAATAAATTAAAAATTATGGCCTTATAAATTAAATTTTTTTAGTATTGTTAATTTAAAATTATATATTAAATAAAAAATATAAATTATAAATTAAATTTATTTAAAAATAATAAATTATAAATGATGGCCTTATAAATTAAATTTTTTTAGTGTTGTTAAATTATAAATTATAGATTACAAATTTAAAATTAGATATTAAATAAAAATTATAAATTACAAGGGTAAAATAGTCTTTTGAACATTTATCCTTACCCAGTTTGTTTAACCAAACATTGGGTTCACAATCCAGACATCTAATCCCATGACTAAACAAATATAGGATACAAATCCAATCTACCCAAATAATCCGGGGACAATATATTCTGGGACTAACAGTCCGATGGATTACAATCCCCCTTTTCCAGTCCGTCCAAACAAAAAGTTTCCAGAAGTCACACATAGAATAAAACATAGGGGTAAATTGATTTTCTGCACAAAATTTAAATCAAACAAATGTCATCGCTTAACAAACTAGGAAAATTCAGCACTTGCAACTTAATCTAGTTTATTTAGTTCAACTTCATAGCAAGCTCCTTGACAGCTATATACACCTTAATTACAACAATGTCTACGAAGTCTAAAAAAAATTAGTATTAAAACAAGTGATAATTACTTTAGGTAACGTATGTATTTGATTACAGGATGTTATAAGAGAAGTTTTCACTGAAAATTGCATTTTTAATTGAATAATTTTGTAAGTATTAAATATTTCTCAAATTATTTGAAAAAAATACAGCACTCTCAAACACCTCAAAAGGTCAGGTTGAGTGGTTTAGATTTTGCAACCTTAAAAAAATGAAATTAAAATAATATTAATCTTAACTTGAAGTATGTGTAAACTTTTGTGAATTTTAACATTATGATAGTTTTAATAACTTATTTTATCACATATTAAACTCTTTTTTTTTTTAAAAGGATAAAAGTTGTTAAAAAAAAAAAAGATTGATATGTTTGACAAATGTTTAAAATGTTGTTTTTTATTATTGAGAAAGTTCGTGTAAGATTTGAAATTTTTTTGTCTTTAAAAACTTTTTGTGAATTTTTCCATTTGTTTTTTTTTACTTCTTAAATTATTCTAGATTAGAAGGACCAAAATATAAAGAGCTTTAATAATATTTTTAAATTACTACAACAAAAACAATAAAAAAAAAGTGACTTTTTTTAACATTTGAAAATGGATTGGTCTTGTAAAAAAGTGACATGTTTTCACAATTCAGTATTTTCCAAACACGCAAAAGAAAAAACAATTAATAATAATAATAATAATAATTAGAGTTAATTATAATTACACACTTGAAATTTGCTTCAAAGATAAATTACCTTACATAATTTTGGAAATTACATCCCGTCTTTTCAAGTTTATAATTACATAACAAATAAATTTTTTTATTAATAAATCATCAAATTAATTATGTCAAAAATATATATTTCAATTAACAATTTAGATAATTTTATTATTATATAGAAGAGTAGTTAAAAAAATTATTTATTTTTATTAATTTTATTAAATAAAAAAATTCAACAAAAAATATTTATAATTTTTTAAATCATATAAGATAATTCCTTTGGAGTGTAAATAAGTGTAAAATCTGAAAAGTGCAAGATTTTGAGCTACCAAACATTTTCTTAATTTATCCTAATAAATTATCCAATCCCACTAGGGTAGCTCGAAAAGTCGAGGCTCGAGTGGCCCCCTTTGACTTTTCAACTCACTCTTCTCCAAACAAACATCCCCTCTGTTTCTTCTCCTCTTCTTTTGTATTTTTCACTCCACCACCCCTGTTTCTTCTCTTCTTCTTCTTCTACTCTATTTTTTGCTCCACCACTACAACATCAACTCCCATCTCAAATCCCATCTTCTACAAACACCTCATCAAAACTTTCTCATTCTCTAAATCCCAACCAAACCCAAAATCAAAATCAAAAATCAATCCCAAAAGCAAAACCAAACCCACATAATCAAAATCAAAATCAAATCAAAATCAAAATCAAATCAAAACCAAACCCACAGAATCAAAATCAGAATCAACATCAAAATCCAAAATCAAAACCAAACCCATAGAATCACAATCAAAACAAAATCAAATTGGGTTGTGGTGATCTCCATCCATGGCCCCCTCTCTTTGTTTTCTTCTCCTCTCTTCCTCCTCCTCTCTTTCTCTCGGCTCTCTCCCCTCTCTGTTTCTCTGAAACTGAACCCAGTTTCAGCGTGAGGAGAAAAAAAAATAAAAATAAAAATTACCAAAAAGACGTCGTTTTTGAGCTTAGACATTCCAGTCTAACTCCCGGCAACCAAGCAATTTTCTAAATCATCAAAAAGTATTCGTAAATTACCAAAAAGTAAACTTTTTTTTGATAGACTAAAAACAGATACTGTATCCAATCTATAAGTAACAATAAATGAAAAATAATGATGCTTTTATACCAATTACTATATAAATTATTTTACCAATATATATATATATATATATTATGACATTGTTATTTTAAAATTATAATATCAATTATTATAAAAATTATAAAAACTTAAACCCTTGAAAATTATATTACAACATTAATTAATATATTAATTATTATTTAATAAAAAAACACAGATACTGTACAATAAACGCATAATTGAGGGTTTGAAGTTTTGAAGAAATAGTGATGCATAAAATTTCTAGAAGGGCTTTCCTTCAACAATCTGCAGCAATTCACAACTCAAAAGCATAAATTAAATACCCAGAGAGAGAGAGAGAGAGAGAGAGAGAGAGAGTATATTGTGTGAAACTGACCTATCAGAAGGCAAGTCTTGTCTTCGTCGACGGTGGTCGGAGATCCTCTAGGAATGAATGGGTCCCAAATCAGCCTCTGAACAGATCAAGAATACATATGATAAACGGAGATATAGATGCAGCAGAGAAAATGAGAGAGAGAAAGATCGACGAGGAGAGTTTGACTTTTTTTTTTTTTTTTGACATGCTTAGGCTAAGCCACCGGGCTTGACATTCTAGACTGTGTTGTGGTTTAGATATTTTTTGGGGAGAGATTTTTAACAGAAAAAATACCACACCGTTTTCTATCTATCTATCTATTCCATTTCTATCTCTATCTCTATTTCTATTTTCATATTTAGCAAATGCCGCTCTGACAAAAATTTCGGTCTAACTGAAATTACCTCATTACCCTTTGCTTCAAACATCATAATAATCACATGCCATCATATATGCCGGGCTTGTTTGGTTTGTTTTTAGGAGAATTGTTTTTGGAAAAAATTTGGGAGAGTTGTTTTAGAAATTTTTTTGGTTTGTTTGGTTGTATATTTTGAGAGAGAAATTTTTTGTGGGAGTTTGGGATGATTTGATATTTTAGAAGAATTGAGTAGATGTGTATGAGAGAAAAAGTGATTGAGTAGGAGAGAGGAGAGAGAAAAAGTGATTGATTGATGTATAGGAGACAGAAAGTGATTTTGAAATTTTTTTTGAGAAAAACTCAAACCAAACAATTTTTGGGAAATTTTTTTCTAAAATTCATCTCCGAAACTCAAACCAAACAAACCCGCAATGTCTCGTATTAAGGTCTGTATAATAATTATATATTTTAATCAAAGAGTCATTATAAATTATCATATCATTTTTTTTATTTTTTTATATTTCTTTTTATAAAAATTAAAAAATTGCTAAAATAACTTATTTTTAAATGAAATCTAAATTTGAAGTTATTTGGAAATACACTAAATAAATGCACTTATATTTGATAAATATATTTATTTAGATTATATCACTTTTTTAACATTTTAAATTATATTTATTTTTCAATAAATTATGCTCACCCTCTTGAAGTTTGAAAAATACACAGTTAATTTCACATCTTTAAAATAATTATACTGATTTTTCTTAAGATTTTAACTCACATAACACTAGGTCATTTTTCATTGATAATTTGTTAATGGTATAAATAAAAGATGATGCCATTACACCTTTCTTTCTTTTTTCTTTTTTGTTTTTTTACTAAAATGTATATTTATCTTTATTTATTTATTTCGGTATTTACCAATTAGTTTTTCAATTGTTTTAACCATACTAAAAGACAATTTAGTGTAATTATTTCAAAAGTGTAAACTTAATTATATATTTTTTCAAATCTCAAGAGAGATAAGTGTAATTTACCCTTTGTTTTTTTAATGCAAAAGCTATTTTTTTCTGCTTCTCTAGGTTTGAATAATGCTTAGGTAGTGTTTAAATCATGAATTTGGGAAGATGTTTAAAAATGGTCCAAATACAGTGTTATAATTATGTATTAATTTTGTTATTTTGCATGTTTTTACCATCACCAATTGGGATGTAATAAAAATTAAAAAAAATCGACCAAATCAATTGAATCGGACCGAGCTGTTCATATTTGTTTTGTTTTTTTAACAAGAATTAGGCTGTGCAATTTTTAAATTTGATTTTTTTTTCAATTTTTGATTTGGTATCGATTCAAGCACCTTGTGCACTGAACTAAACCGAAATCGACCGTTTCAACATATACTGTATTTATAATATATATAATCTAATAATATAATGACATTAATAAAAAAAAATAACAAATTATTAACCTCAATTAATTAACTTTATCATCTCTATAACCTAAGTTGTTAAACTCTTATTATATATAATCTTAACTCTAATTTATTATTCTTGGCCTTTAGTATTTATTTATTGTTAATTTAGGAATTAAAAAGTATTTATTAAATTGATCGATTAGATATGTTTGAAGTAGTGGAAAAATAACTAATTCAATGCTTTTACATAGATTAATGACTATACAAAAGAGTGATTTAAGTTTGAAAGGTTCTAAACCGATTAAATCGCATCGAGTCGAATCGTTACAAATGATTTGGTTCAATGCGGTTTGATGTAAAAAAGGGTTTGTATTGGCGCTCAAAATAATAAAACAAACATTATCGATTCAATGAAAATTTTTTATCTAAATACCAACCGTATCGAACCGATATTTGTCTTGAGAAAGATTATGGTACACACCACACTATCACTAAAAACAAGTTACAAATTTTTGTGGTGTTATTTTTTTTTTGGTTAATTACAACGAAAATAAAATAAAATAAAAATCCCAAGGTTTCACACATTTTTCACTTTCAACCTCAGTGTTTCAATCTTGACAAATTCCATCTATATTTTAATTTGCCTTTCCGTCCATCTCCATTTGTCTAAGGTAATAGAGGGAGTTTAAAGTGAAAAATATTAGGGTTTAAAGTAAAAAATACGTGAAATCTTGAGATTTTTTGTGTAATTAACCATTGTTTTTAAAATTAAAATCATTTAAAACAAAAAAAAAGGGTTACTTACAAAATAAACTCCAAGGTTTCACATATTTTTCACTTTAAAATGAAAAACACATGAAACTTTGGGTTTTTTTTTTTTTTTTTTTTGTAATTAACCCTTTTTTTTAATTTATATATATATTTTTGCAATAACTATATTTTCTTTTTCTTTTTTTCTTCTCTTCGTTTATGTAACACCTATATTTATTAGGGAATTTACATGTAGGTCCCACTAAGTAGACTTATTGTCTAATAAGTCATATGATAATTAATAACATTTTTTCTCATATATTATTAAAAAAATCACTAATTGTTAATTTTTAGTAATAGTTTGAAAACTTTGTCACAAATCACTAATTATAAGTTTCAGCGACAGTTTAAAAAAATCATTACAAAAAAAAGTCACTAATTTTTAACTTTCAACGACAGTTTGAAAAATTAGTCACACAAAAAGTCACAAATTGTAAGTTTTAGCGGCAATTTATTAAGACCGTGACAAAAAAAAAATTCACTAATTGTCAATTTTTAACGACATGTAAAAAATCGTCACAAAAAATTATTTTTAGTAACAATTGTAATAGGACTTATTTTCAATAGAACTTTATGGGAATTATAACTATTATGACCTATTAGTAGTTTACCCTACTTATAATCTATCTATACTATATATTAAGGAAAAATGAATTTTTAACCACAAGCATCTTCATCTATATCTATATGAAAGGGAGATTCCTGACCTAATGTGGGCCGAGCTGGCTCGGGCCTCGGTCAAGGTCTTTAGCTCGGTCAAATTTTGGATACGAGCTGGATCGAGGTCTTAGCCCAGTCTTATGGTACAAGTTTGAGGTGCTAGCACAGCCTAGAGATGTGCATCGTACTAAGTCGGACAAAATTTGTTCTTAGGTCAGGTTTGACCAAGCAAGAACTTATCATGGACTGTAGAGTTTGGTTGAGCTCACACTTGGGTTTGACTGATGGGACCAAGCAAGTAGCGCGGTCCCATGGGAAGTTTGTGGCATCGCGCCGAGCGTAGCATGGTACGCTACGTGGTATGTTCGGATTGCAGAAAAGAGATTCCGCCATCTATACGCGTCAATACCGTTAGGTGGTGTGGCCATTTGGAGTTCGGCAGTATTTACGCTTACACGTGAAAGAAAGTGAAAGGGGAACATATCCATGTGTCAGGAAGAGGATAGACAGAGGAGCGCACGGAAACTATATAAATGGTGTTGTGCCTCCATGCACATGTCTGGAACTTTTGGTTATCAGAGCTACCTACCCCTTTGTGTCCTCTCTTTTTCTCTCCTTATCCTTCTCTCTAAGTGTGCTAACTTGACCGTCGGAGGAGTTTTCCGACCGCACACCACCGGGTAGCTCATCATCTTTGTGTTCTTAGGTTATTCAGAAAAAAGCAAAGCTTGGACACGAGGAGTCCAGAGAGCGATGGTTATTTCCTCCCTGTATAATTAGCGTCGTCTGTGGGAATCTTTGACAGACAAAACCTTGTCCTCCAAGCTTTCCTGACCATCTTTCATGGTGAACAACAATGACATTTCGTTGTCCGTCAACGACGGCATCACTCCGGAGTCGGTTCGGAGAAGAGATGGCCTTTCTGCCATTCCGACCATGGCAGGCCTGGAGACTTCCTCTCGAGGGCTCTCCAGAGACGTGTGAGACAAACATGCAAAGAACATAGATCATTCACAGAGTCCTAAAGGGTGCCGGCGGCGAAGAGAGTCGCACACTCAGCACTTGGAGCACAAACTGAAAGACCAAGATGCCATCATTCTTAGGATGGCGACTGAGATGGAGGTGTTGAAGCGGTAAGTCAATGGGAAGGGTGTTGTTGGAATGGAAAACCACAATAAGCGCGCCCAACCCCGTTGTTCAGATAGCCAGAACTAGAGGTAGACACCTTCCCTCTCCATCACCTGAAGTTATGGGGTTGGTGATTCTGACCCGTTAGTGGAGAAGTCTTGCGCATAGGATAACAGCTACCGTCCCTCACGTCTATCGACGACATCAAAATACTCTTACTTTACCCATTCAAAGGACTTGAGGGATGTCCTGGAAGAACGAGCATGTCGGTGGGAGGTGCAAAAGGTCCCGGCATTGCAGCGGTTATCCCACAAAGGTCGCGCCAGTGAAAAGGTCAAAATACCGTCACCACGCTTGGCAGCACATGTGCCATTGGACAGGGACTTGGCAAGGCTGAGCGCCATCCCTTTCTCCCTCAAGATAGAAAACACGCCGCTTCTAGCAAGGTTCCACTAGCCCAAGTTCACACTCTATGATGGAAAGACTGACCCCTATATGTACCTGAGCCACTTCCTACTAGTCATGGCTAGCTACAGGCAAAACGACGCACGTATGTGCCTGATTTTTCCATTGAGTTTGGGTGAGTTGGGCCTGAAATGGTTTAAGAGGCTGCCAACAGAAAATATTGAGGGGTGACAACAGTTGGCAGTGGCATTTGTGACCCGATTCAAAACTAACACAAAAATGCCCAAGGAAGTCGACCACCTTCTAGCTATCAGGATAGAATCGGATGACTCACTCAAGGCATACAACGCCAAGTATTGGAAAACATTTAATGAGATTCTTGATTGGCCGACTAATCTAGTAATCACCCAATACAAGCGCAGTCTCGTAGTCGGATATAGACTGAGAGACTCGCTCACCATGAATCAACCGACGACCATGGAACTACTGATACAACGTATCAATGAGCACATCTGAGTTGAGAATGATGCTACTGCGGCTGCCACGAAAGTGAATCTGGTGGCAATAGACAAAAGGGTAGCTGGGAAGGTTCATGCTGTCTGACAAGAGGCAAACCGTCCGCACAACCGTGAAAGAGAACAAGGTCATGGCGATAACTGCAATAATCGGGGTAAGGGTTATCGCAATGACCGAGCTGACTACCCTCACAATGCTGTGAAAGATGCAAAGAGAAAGTTGAATGCCTGAACTAGCATTACCATGGTTTTCAAAATCTCAATCTACTGTATTCTTAGCGAGATCCGTGATGAGGCATACGTCTGGTGGCTAGCTAAGTTGGGTGATGCACAAAGAGGCTTCAATCCAAGGTATCCTTGCACCTACCATGGTGAGCGTGGGGCACCACACAAAAAATTATGTCCCTTTAAAGCAGTATTTAGAGGAGTTAGTGGCGGCCGACCACCTAGACCGTTACATTGATGGAGGCATCAAGGCCGCGCCCCACGTTCAAGCCGAGCCAAACAGCTAGGCCGCTTTAGAAGCACCCCCCAAGGCATAATCAATGTGATCCATGGGATCGTCGAGCTAGTGCGGGTATACGAGCTCTGGGGGATGACCTAGAAAGTGGAACATATGAGAGAAGTTCTGTTGGTCCAACCTCCCATCAAAAAAGGCAAAACTAAGGTGAAGGATATCCTCAATTTTTCAAGTCGAGATCTTAAGCGCATTCAAACGCCGTACAATGATGCGCTGGTGGTCACACTTTGTGTGGAGGACTTTGAAGTTGGGTGCATTTTAATCGACTAGGGTAGCTCGATCGAAATAATGCATTATGACGCCTTTAAGCAGCTCAAGCTAAACGACAAGGACTTGGCCCCAACGACCTCACCACTGGTTGGCTTCAACTTATAGCCGGAGTGGCCCATAGGGAAGATCATCTTACTGGTCAAAGCTAGGTCCATCGTCAAGTAAGTAGAATTTTGGGTGTTGAAGGTGCCCTCCACTTACAACCTAATCCTTGGCCGAGGATGGCTTCATGCCATACAAGCAGTGGTGTCGACTTACCACTAAGTCATGAGGTTTCCCTCTGCTACAGGTTCATAGGAGAAGTTTGAGGCGATCAAGTTATGGCCAAGCAGTGTTTTGTGGCCATGAATGGAAGCCGAGTTGCCAAAGGCTTCGTATAAATGATTGAAGGTCCGGAAGATCAAAGTGTCCTAGACAACGTGGGTACCAGAGCCGAGGAGAAAGCTGTCGAAAACTTGGTAGAGGTAAGAATCAACGAGAGTGATCCTGATAAGTTCTTTCTGCTAGGATCCACCCTGACCGCCCAAAAATGACTAGAGATGGTGAATTTCTTGGTGGCAAACATCGAGGTGTTTGCTTGGATGCCTTACGACATGCCTGTCGTCGATCCAAACTTCATTTGCCATCAACTCAATGTTTTTCTTGATACCTGGCCAGTCATCCAACGAACACGGAGATCAGCGCTTTATCACGACGAAGTGGTGGCTGAGGAGGTGAAGAATTTGTTGGAAGCCGGAACGATTTGAGAGGTACACTACCCGCAATGGGTCTCTAATATGGTTGTCATGCCAAAAAAGAATGAAAAATAGCGAGTTTGTGTCGACTACAAGACGGTCAACCGAGCTTGCCCCAAGGACAACTTTCCCTTGCCTTGAATCGATCAACTAGTCGACCTCATAGCTGGGCATAGAAAGCTGAGTTTCCTAGATGCTGCGGTTACCACCAGATTGCTATACATGAGCCCGACCAAGAAGTTACTTCTTTCATGACCCCAAAAGGGTTGTTCTGTTACAGAGTTATGCCCTCGAGTTAAAGAACGTCGGAGCGACCTTTCAGAGGATGGTTACCAAGATGTTCGCTCCCTTGCTCGGCTAGACTATGGAAGCATATATCGATGACATGGTCGTGAAGAGCAAATGTGTGACCGACCACTTAGTCGACTTAGCGGAGATGTTCGCCATTCTCAAACGACACAAGTTGCTTCTGAACGCATCGAAGTGTGCTTTCGGCGTGGGGTCAAGGAAATTCTTAGGTTTTTTAGTCACCAACCATGGAACTGAGGCGGATCCCTCTCAAATTAAAGCCATACAAAAATTGAAGCAGTCCAACTCAGCAAAAAACATATAACATCTTGCCGAGATGCAAGCCGCACTTAACAGATTTATAAGCCGATCATCAGATCATTGACGCCCTTTCTTCCAAGCCTTAAAATCAAAGTTTTCATGGGACGAAGAATATGACATGGCATTGGCCGAACTAAAGACATGCCTATCCTTTGCTCCACTTCTTGTTATACCAAAGTAGGGCAAAAAAACTCTTTCTCTATTTGGCCGTTTCTCAACATGCCGTCAGCGCGGTACTTGTTAGGGCAGAAGGCATACAACATCTGCCGATCTTCTATGTGAGCAAGACCTTACTCCAAGTAGAATCGCGATACTTGCCGCTTAAAAAGCTAGCCTTGGTACTGTAGACACCCCATTTTTTACTGTCCTCAAGACTTGGACGTCATCGTTTGAGCACTCGATGATTATCCATGTTCATGTTCGTCCTGAGTTCTCGGAGGTCTCGGCCACGCGCCTTGCCTCAAGACCTCTCGACTCGACTGTTCTGTGCTTGGTTTTGCACAAAACACTTGTTGTTTTGCTTCTGAGGATAGAGGAAGGCCTGTTGGCCATCCCCACACCTCACCGGCCATGGCTTGAGGCTACCGGCCCTGTTTTGTTGCTACCGGCCATTGGTGATGGCCGGTCGGCACTCTTTCTGGTCGGTCGACCATTTATTTGGTCATTTTGTCATTTTTGGCTGGCCGACCACTGTGCATCTGCTTTTGGAAAATATTTTATGCTAGCTGTGATAGCTGGCATACACTTTGCACCCCCTCCATACACGTGTATGGAGGGATTTCACTCTTGCTTAGCTTGTTTTGTAAGCTTTGCAAGAGTTGGAATTCTATAAAAGGAGAGCTTCTCCTCCCTCCTCAAGGGTTCCAAAAATTCCACAGCTCTGAGATTAGGGTTAGAGGATTGTGTATCTATTCTATCTCTATATCTCTCTCTTCCATATTGTGTGTGTATTAAGGTGTTTTGCTCATAGTTTTGTATACAAACACCTAGTATTACACTTTCCTTTAGCTACTGAGGTGCTAAGGAGTGATTTTCAGAGCTCTTGAGTTGATCTAAGCTTAGAGAGACCAGCTGGAGCATTGTTCTTGAAGAGGTCTTTAAGGGTAAGAACTTTACCCCTTTATTCCCCATTTTTGCTTAGGCTTTTAGCCATCCTTGCATCTGTTTTTAAGCTTTGTGTATAACTAATAAAAGTTCTGATTTTGAGTGCTTAAAATAGTTGTTTAAGGCTATTTTGGTGTTTGGGGTTGTTTGACCCCTCTTAGGCCTTGTTTGGCCTCATTTTTGTGCATTTTTGGTGAGCTCCGGGACCACCTTGTTTTGGCCTCCTCACCACTGAAATCCAGAGGGATTTCAGTGATGAGGATGGTGCTTTAAGGTCCTAGGAAGGAGAGGGCCATCCCCTCTCCTTGTTACCTTCAAAACTTGTCATTTAGCCTCATGTGTGAGCACCTCTCTTAAGTTCATGTTGGCCATGTCTTAGGTAGTATTTGTGCTTATTTTGTCATGATATAGCACTATTTTTACTTGGTTTAGACACACCATACATGCCTTGCATACTTGTCTTGTAATGCCATAAAATTGCCTTAATATGCTTTGTGCTTTGAGCCTTGTTTTAGCATGATTTTGGCTTAGCTTTGTGAAGTTTTTGTGCATGATTTAGTATGCTTAAGGTCTGTTTGGAGTTTTTTTGGCCATCCATGACATGCTTTGTATAGCTACCTTGCATTTTGGCTTGTTAGCCTTGGGTGTGTGAGTGTTGAGCATGCATTGCTTGGCTTGTTTTAGTGGTTTGGCACCACTTATGGCATCATTTCAGTCCATATAGCATGCTTGTATACTTGCATTTATGGCTCCTTTGATGCTTCAAAAGGTTTATGTTTTATGCTCTATGTTTGGACCTTTGTGCTTGCCTTTAGATTTAGGCCATTTAGATGCCATATAGGTGTGTCTTTGGTCTTGTTCAGACCTGCACTGGGACTGTTTTAAGTCTCCATGGCCCTTTGGGGCTTGCTTCGTTTAGCCTTGGTTTGAGTCCCGTGGCTAGTTTTCAAGTTTGGGCTTGGTCGCATGCTTTGATTGTTTTGTTTAGTTGGTTTGGCACCATCCTTAACATGATTTTCAGAGTTTATCATGCTTATCATTCATCCCTGTTCATCTCCTTTTAAGTGTGCTTAAAAGTCCCCTCTCTATGCTTAAGTCTTGAACCATGTATCTATGCATGTTTGTATGTACATTTGCCTTCATGTGCTTGGCATATTGGCCACTGTTTAGGGCCTATTTGAGAGCCGCCCAAATTAGTTTAAGTCCATCCTTCGCATGTTGTTGCATGCTCACCTTGCGTGTTGTTGCATGTTTGGCCTATCGCATGTTGTTGCATGTTTGAATCACATTGCATTTGGCATGCATTCGTCCTTTTGTTTTGGTTGCTTAACATGTTACATGTCTTGCATGTTTGCATGTTTACATTGCATCTTGCATGCTTGTTAGCTTGCATACTTGTTACATGCTTGCATGTTTGCGTGTGTGTTCACATGTTCATGTTGCATACCTAGCTCACATGCCTAGGTTGCATTGCATTTGGCATGCATGCCTTGCCTCTTGAATCACCATGATAGAGGTTAGGCCCATTGTGTGTTTTGTGTGCATTACATTTAACACCAAAACGCACACTTGACTTCTTGGACCATCACGCATTGAAATGCGCGATTGGTGGTCCGAGGGTCGAGTACCAAACTCCCTTGAGTCCACAACATGATGGGGAGAGTGGTTATGCAAACATTTGCTTTGAAATGCATTGCCATGTCTTGTCTGCCCTCTGCTGCTGTCAAAACAGGGTTCTGCAGGAATGGATTGCTGACCGACCACCTTCAGTGCCGATCGACTAACCATTGATGGCCGAGAACTCAATATATGGTCGATGACAATTTTACCATGGCCGGTGACCTCCCACAGTGATCAGGGAGTGGTGCTGAAGCATCCTTGGGACTTGTGTAGTCGTCAGAGAGGCAGAGCAGTGTAAAGAGAGGCAGCTTGTGCATGGCGATGGATTTCTGAGCAAAGCCGAGCATTCACGCATCTGTTCCTCTCCCCAAGGCTGTTTATTGTTTTCTTAGCTTAATTAATCTGTTAATTAGTTAAGTAATTTGTAATAATTAATTAGCTTGTTAGTTAGTTAATTTGTACTATTCTTTCGGAACCGCCGAGCGAGGGCGAATTTGTAATAAGTGTGCGTGTGTGTGTGAATGTCTTTCCACCCCACGTCTTTCTCTCTTTTACTTACCTACTTTTGATGGTTAGTATTAGGGCATATTTCAATTAGCATCCTTATGCTATGCATGCGTGCATTCATTCATCTGTATTGCATGCACCGGGCTCGGCGCATCATACTAATTGCATAGTATTTCAAATCTAACTTGAATACATGTTATCTGCCACATCTCATATGTCATCTTAGATTAGCCAAGCCTATTCTAGTTGCATTTTGCTTGCGATGCATTAGCCATCTTAACATGAACTAGAATCATGCATGATTACTAACTAGTTTCTGTTTTGGCTTGGAGTACTAGGTAAGCATTTACGCTTTAGCATCCTTGTACGTGTGTGAGTGTTGCCATGTCTAGCGATCCTGGGTTTTAACCCTTGTTGTACAGTGATCCGGAGTTGGTTCTGTGGATGTTAGCAGTTGTTTAAACCTTGTGTACGTCCTTTCACACTTTGTATTTGAGTTATAGGATGTGTTGGGCAGGTTTGTTGCAGGTTGGTTGTGTTTGGAACCAAGTGTTGCTGTCCAGATTTTTGGACCTTCACTCGAGCGAGTAGTTTGTCGCTCGAGCGAGCTTTTGTTTTTGGTCCTTCGCTCGAGCCAGGGTTTGGTCGCTCGAGCGAGAGTTGAGTTTCTGTGTCTGGTGGGTCGAGCCAGAGTGGATTCGCTCGAGCGAGCGATTGCGTCTGGTTCTGGACCTGAGAGTTGCATTTCTTGGCTCGAGCGAGCTTTTCTTCGCTCGAGCGATCTGGTTTGTTCTTCGCTCGAGCGAGCGTTCCGTCGCTCAAGCGTGCGTCTAGTTGCAGACCTGTAGGTTCGAGTTGTTGGCTCGAGCGAGCAGTTTGTCGCTCGAGCGAGGTTTTGGGTTGTTGGCTCGAGCGAGACCTTCTTGGCTCGAGCGAGGTTTTCTGTGTCTGGTCGCTCGAGCGACCAAGTCTTCGCTCGAGCGAGCCTGCTTTATATCAGCAGGCAGCAGCGATTTTAAACATCACTTTTTCATCTCATTCTTTTTGAAACCCTAGCAGCCGACTCTCTCTCTCTCTCTCTAAACTTATCTTCTCTCTAGGATTTCATCTCTCTCTAGTGTGAATCTATCCTAAGTCCTTTGTTAAAAAGATAGAGGGTGTTGAGATCTTTGTTTTAATCTAAAAAAGTTGAGGTTTGGAGCACGTTGGGTCTTGGTCTTCATCTCCGTTGGAGCTCAAATTTCGAGGTAGGGATAACCTACTCCATCTTATGAACTTTGTCTTTGAATTTTAGCATTTTGATACGTTGGGTGCTGTTGGGTAAATTTGAGAAAGTTTGGGCCTTTTGTGTAATTTTACAAAAGTTGGGGTTTTGGTTGAAATAAACCTATATGCAAGTTTTCTATAGAAAAATGAGATGGATGATGGATTGTGGATGAAAATAGAACCTTAGAGTTGTTTTGTTAATTAAGGGAGTTTGCCCTAATTGTTTTAATTAATTAATGTGTATAATTAATTAAAGGAAATGAGGGAATGAATTGGAAAAGTTGAAATTGGGAAGGTATGGGACTAAAGGGTGTAGTTAAATCATTTATTGCTCACCTAATTGAAATGTTGATATATTATCCATTTGTGCATTTATTTCCTGTTTAGAAATAATTGCTTTGGGCTACCGGTGGAGGGTAGTATCGATTGTTGTAGACAATGCATGATGATTAGGCAAACTAAAACTAATCAATTGGATGTGTCATAGAGTATGACGGTTGATAGAATACATTAACTTTATGTATTGATTGATTGTGTATATGACCAATGTGCCTATATGCATTATGTGTAGACGGTTGACAGAATACATTAACTTTATGTATTGATTGATTGCGTATATGATTCTGTGTTTATATGCATTGCTTGTGTATGGGAGGAGATGGGGGATGCACTCCACGGTTTAGGGGAAGATAGGAGATGTACCTCTAAACCGGTTAATGGTTATGGGAAGATGGGGGATGGACCCAGGGATGCAGCTCATATGCTCTCCCATTGTAGTGTTGATATAGCTCATATGCTTATCTGTTGAAGTGTTGATATAGCTCATATGCTTATCTGTTGAAGTGTTGATATAGCTCATATGCTTATCTGTTGTAGTATTGATATAGCTCATATGCTTATCTATTGAAATGTTTGTTTGATTTGATATAGCACTAAATTGTATATCATCATCGTTTGTGAAGTATGGAAGTGGTTTATGTGTTATGGATACAACACCAAAATGTGTATCCACCTTGAATTTCGAAAGTGTTTTAGTGATGAACTATAATCTCGTCAAATGTTTTGGCCAGAGTATTGAGCCTTGTTTTCAAACTCAATGTTGAATAAGAAATGGAAAGTGAATTGTAACATAGACTTGATTGTCATGGAATTGTAATAAGATGTAAATGGATGTGTGAGTGATGACCATGTATCAATTGCTAATCTTTTAGTCATTGTTTATAGCTGGTTTAGTGTATTTCTACTGGGCTGTGGCTCACCCTATATGGGAACATCATTTTCAGGTACAGGTAGCATGCCACCTCCAAGGACATAGCTTGGGAGGCTAGAGGCGGACAGACTTTTGTTGTCTATTTTCTTTTGATGTATTACATGAAGATTCAAGCCAAGGGCTTAATGTGTAATGGAGTTAGCACTCCCTTTTTTGTAACCAAGTGTTAACTTGGAAAGCTGTAAGCCCGTAGGGCATTTGCTTTTGTTGTTAACATGTAAT
Source organism: Camellia granthamiana (assembly GCA_036172215.1). Lineage (NCBI taxonomy): Eukaryota > Viridiplantae > Streptophyta > Magnoliopsida > Ericales > Theaceae > Camellia > Camellia granthamiana. The sequence goes on along the minus strand of CM069907.1, from coordinate 135,509,851 downwards.
TTTTTTTTTTTTGTAATCGAATACTCTGATGAATGGAAGAATGTTAGTCTTTTCTATATCAATGCATGTCTATATTGATGGGTTTTATGTTATTATTTGAGGGCGTTACAACTTGGTATCAGAGGGTACCGGGTTCGAATACTTTGGGTACGTGGGAAGTGATTAGGATCATAATGGGTTTGTCTCGCTTGTTAGCGACTTAGATGTAATGTTATGTGCTTATGTGATAACATGTTTATGTGACTATTTGGGTATGGGATTTGGTTTCTAGGATGTTGATTGGATCCTTGGGTTTCTGGGAGTCCTGTTGGAAAGGCACCTGATCAATGCTGTTTCTAACCGGAACTCTAGTAACACCTCGGGACTATCATTATCCGGAAATGAAATTCGTAAGTGCTTATGTGTTTATGTGCTTACGTGGAGTGAATTACAATTGTCCATGTATTAGGACGTGAGTGTTTAGCTTCGGCACATTTTTGAATGTGCTAATATCCTTTGTTACTTTTACTAGGATGCCTAGGCGAGGAAGTTGTGATTTCCCTCCTTCCACTCGGGAAGAGTTACGGAAACAGTTTGTGGAGTTACGCCAAGGTACTACACCTTTGGTGCGGTTTGAAAGATGGTTTGCTAACCTGTCGAGGTTTGCTCCAGAATTGGTGGAAACGGAGGAATTGCGTTGTTTCGAGTTTGAGAGGAAGCTGTGTGACGACATCCGTGTAAGGATAGCGGGGTCTTGGCATAGAAGTTATAGTGTGCTTGTTGAGGCAGCTGCCCATGTAGAGGCTGCGGTGCTAGCAATGGGGCAGAGTGGGGAGGAAGCCATCTCGGCGACTCCCGTGACTTAGGGTGGTTGTAGGCCTTTTAAGAGGCAGAGGGGTTTAAACCCGCAACAGGGAGGTCAGGTTAGAACTACCCTTCCAGTGTCGGATTTGGGTTCGGGAGAAAGTAAACAGAGGGGTGTTATTTGTTTCAGATGTGGTCTGCTGGGCCACAAGGTTTCGGTTTGCCCACAGAGGAAGGGGGCAGGGTTAGCAGTTCAACCAGTAGTTGCACCACCAGGACCTTCTAGCCAACTAGGTTTTGGACCGATCAAATGCTCAGTGGGGAGGCAGTTGTTGGGGTCTTCATCGGCCCAGATTTTGAACCAGTCTCGTGCTCAGGCACCGCCTACTTATTGGGTGTGTAACCAGCCGGGTCATATTCGACGTTTCTGTACTCAGCCAGGGGCTTCTTTAGGGGTTTTGCAACCTAGCCAGGCTCGGTTCCATTCGACTAGGCAGGAACAGTATCGTTTTGGGGAACAAACAGGCCAGATTTCGAGGGCCTCAGTAGAGTCGAGTTCCCAAGCCCCAGTTGGGGGAAATTCATAGTTGTTGCAAGTGTGGCCAGTTGGGGCACATCAGTAGTCCTTGTTCGTGTCTTGTAAGCTCATAGAATATCTTGGGTCAGAGAATGACCAACTTTTGGCGGTCCAGCGAGGGACGGCAGTGGTGGTAATACCGAGGGGTTGGTTTTGTTTTGACTAATCTGTTTTGTAACCGGTGAATTATCGTTTTGTGGCCATTGGGTTCTATTGTGTAACCAATGTGTTTTGGGAATGTTGAAACATCTAAACTGTTTGTTTATCTATATACATATGCTTGGTTTGTTAATATCCTTGGATTGGGTGGATTGGAACATGCTGTAGCTCTAAAAGCTTTATTAATATAATAGGTTGTTGTGAGACCATAAAATCTTTGGTAATAATGCATTCTTATGCGTGTGATTTGGGTTTTGAAAAAAAAAAAAAAAGGGGGCTGATGAGCCATGTTTTTCAAATTTGAAAGGATTATCGAGAAATGTGTATCTTAATTAGAATTACTAGGGGGCGAGAACAGTTATACTTGCCGGATGCTCGAAATTTCATTAGTGCTATCTAATTGATTCTTATATGTGTGAAAGCGATGTTAGTCTACTGTCGCGGGAACTCCTCGAGAGGATGTGAAGTGTGAGATTAATACTAGGTATAGTATGTAATTAACATGGTATTTTACGAGGGCATAGCGCATAATCTTGTTAGGATTAGACTTGCAGCTTCGTGGTAGGTAATGTTGCCGAATGGGCATGTGTTATGATTGGTCGTTTGATAGAGGGAGTGTTAGTCCCTATATAAGGGTGTGGCTGTTAACATCGGGAGTGGTGCGTTGTGAGCAGCTGGTGCTATATCTCGGGTAGTAGCTTATGGACGTTTTCTAAGTTTTTGGACTTCCTTACTTTGATCAAAAGTGATAGGTTTGTACCTTAACACTGGTTAGGGCGGGAGATGCTGTTGTGAGGGTTGATTGGGTGTATGGCCCATGGTTGGGGTGTGACCCGTGAGTCGAGTCACTGTGGTAAGTCTTTTGTGAAGACAGGTTTGGGATGGTAATGAGAAGGTTGAGGACCTTTACTCCTCTGGGAATTTAGAATGGCGCATCTTTGAAAGCCTTATCTGCGACATGCGATGATGTCGGGGTTGGTTCATGGTGATTGTCTAGCGGTAGCATTGGCTAGTGGTTTGGCACGGGGCTGGGTGTCTTGATTGTACTCGCAGGATGAGTGACAAATAAGGGTTGGAATGAAGGGTGGACCCTATAGGTCATTGGCGGATGAAGGTACTATGTTAGTTTGTGTTCGGTGCGAACAGTTACTTGGTAGTGCCGAATATCACGGTGTAGCAAACCCTGTCAGTTAACTCAGTACGAGGGAAGCGGTATGCAAATTTTATTACTTCGAGTTCAGTGGAGGTGGTGAGTGAAATCTCTAAGATGAGGGAGTTTTGCACAGTGCGATGCGTGGTAATGTGTGGTTCGTATGGTTTCTGATTGAAATCGAGAGGTTGGATGTTTGGTAAAGTTAGGCCACTTCGGCATAAGTGTCCGTCGTCCAGTTTGGACAGTGGTAACACAAGTGAAGTAGGAGAGTTGTGAAGAGTGAGTGAGGTACTCAGTTGGAATCGTGTTGATTCGTTTGGTCCTTGTTAGTATGTTGTAAGGCGCGGGGGTGTGCAATGTTAGCCGCTGTGTCATTACGTAATTGGGAATTTCAAGTGTTTAGGAGTTCTTTTATGAAAGTTCTGTTTTTGGGTACAGTGTCATCAGCATGAGTATGACGAATTTTGTGGGATGGCTATGTTGTGTTTCACTTGGGGGTTCATTGGGTACTCCTCGTAAACTAAAATGATTTTTGTTGAAGACCTTGAATTTATGGGGTAGTAATGTACCGTAATGCTGTTCTTTAACCGTGTTTCGTCTTACACCTGTTGTGTGAAAGTTGACTGGAAGCTTTGTGTGCAAATGTGTTCGTGTTTCCTCTATTGGGAGATTGAGTACCAAATACCGGTTTAAGTATTGTGGGTAGTCGGGACGTGGTGGATGTCTCAAAACACTGTAGTGTTAGAATGTGTCTTACTATTATCATTGTTATCGAATCTGGCTAAGCCGGACTTTTCCATTCGTTAAGGTATTGAGAAAACGTAACGGGGTTGAGGGAAACCACTTGGGTAAGTAAATTTCGGTTCCGAGAGAGTGGTATCTGGATCCATTGGTAGGTATTTGAACATATGCTGAAAATCTGGTTATATTGACGAACTGCATGAACATTGCTTATGTTTCAGTCTGTGGTAGTATTATGGGTTATGCCTTCAAAATGGTAGTTAATTTAGCATTATATATGTTAAATGTGATGTAGGAATGCAAGTGTACCATGTTTCCTTGTTAAGCCCTTTCCATGTGTGAGGGTAAGTAGAACACCAGTTGAGAGATTAACTTCTTTGTATTGTGAGCTTTGTTATTAGTTGGCCTTGTGTTTTGTCGTTTCCTTAATTTCAGGGACGAAATTCTTTAAGGGGGGAGGCTATAGCGATCCCGGGTTTTAACCCTTGTTGTACAGTGATCCGGAGTTGGTTCTGTGGATGTTAGCAGTTGTTTAAACCTTGTGTACGTCCTTTCACACTTTGTATTTGAGTTATAGGATGTGTTGGGCAGGTTTGTTGCAGGTTGGTTGTGTTTGGAACCAAGTGTTGCTATCCAGATTTTTGGACCTTCGCTCGAGCGAGCAGTTTGTCGCTCGAGCGAGCTTTTGTTTTTGGTCCTTCGCTCGATCCAGGGTTTGGTCGCTCGAGCGAGAGTTGAGTTTCTGTGTCTGGTGGGTCGAGCCAGAGTGGATTCGCTCGAGCGAGCGATTGCGTCTGGTTCTGGACCTGAGAGTTGCATTTCTTGGCTCGAGCGAGCTTTTCTTCGCTCGAGCGATCTGGTTTGTTCTTCGCTCGAGCGAGCGTTCCGTCGCTCGAGCGTGCGTCTAGTTGCAGACCTGTAGGTTCGAGTTGTTGGCTCAAGCGAGCAGTTTGTCGCTCGAGCGAGGTTCTGGGTTGTTGGCTCGAGCGAGACCTTCTTGGCTCGAGCGAGGTTTTCTGTGTCTGGTCGCTCGAGCGACCAAGTCTTCACTCGAGCGAGCCTGTTTTATATCAGCAGGCAGCAGCGATTTTAAACATCACTTTTTCATCTCATTCTTTTTGAAACCCTTGTAGCCGACTCTCTCTCTCTCTAAACTTATCTTCTCTCTAGGATTTCATCTCTCTCTAGTGTAAATCTATCCTAAGTCCTTTGTTAAAAAGATAGAGGGTGTTGAGATCTTTGTTTTAATCTGAAAAAGTTGAGGTTTGGAGCACGTTGGGTCTTGGTCTTCATCTCCGTTGGAGCTCAAATTTCGAGGTAGGGATAACCTACTCCATCTTATGAACTTTGTCTTTGAATTTTAGCATTTTGATACGTTGGGTGTTGTTGGGTAAATTTGAGAAAGTTTGGGCCTTTTGTGTAACTTTACAAAAGTTGGGGTTTTGGTTGAAATAAACCTATATGCAAGTTTTCTATAGAAAAATGAGATGGATGGTGGATTGTGGATGAAAATAGAACCTTAGAGTTGTTTTGTTAATTAAGGGAGTTTGCCCTAATTGTTTTAATTAATTAATGTGTATAATTAATTAAAGGAAATGAGGGAATGAATTGGAAAAGTTGAAATTGGGAAGGTATGGGACTAAAGGGTGTAGTTAAATCATTTATTGCTCACCTAATTGAAATGTTGATATATTATCCATTTGTGCATTTATTTCCTGTTTAGAAATAATTGCTTTGGGCTACCGGTGGAGGGTAGTATCGATTGTTGTAGACAATGCATGATGATTAGGCAAACTAAAACTAATCAATTGGATGTGTCATAGAGTATGACGGTTGATAGAATACATTAACTTTATGTATTGATTGATTGTGTATATGACCAATGTGCCTATATGCATTATGTGTAGACGGTTGACAGAATACATTAACTTTATGTATTGATTGATTGCGTATATGATTCTGTGTTTATATGCATTGCTTGTGTATGGGAGGAGATGGGGGATGTACTCCACGGTTTAGGGGAAGATAGGAGATGTACCTCTAAACCGGTTAATGGTTATGGGAAGATGGGGGATGGACCCAGGGATGCAGCTCATATGCTCTCCCATTGTAGTGTTGATATAGCTCATATGCTTATCTGTTGAAGTGTTGATACAGCTCATATGCTTATCTGTTGAAGTGTTGATATAGCTCATATGCTTATCTATTGAAATGTTTGTTTGATTTGATATAGCACTAAATTGTATATCATCATCGTTTGTGAAGTATGGAAGTGGTTTATGTGTTATGGATATAACACCAAAATGTGTATCCACCTTGAATTTCGAAAGTGTTTTAGTGATGAACTATAATCTCGTCAAATGTTTTGGCCAGAGTATTGAGCCTTGTTTTCAAACTCAATGTTGAATAAGAAATGGAAAGTGAATTGTAACATAGACTTGATTGTCATGGAATTGTAATAAGATGTAAATGGATGTGTGAGTGATGACCATGTATCAATTGCTAATCTTTTAGTCATTGTTTATAGCTGGTTTAGTGTATTTCTACTGGGTTGTGGCTCACCCTATATGGGAACATCATTTTCAGGTACAGGTAGCATGCCACCTCCAAGGACATAGCTTGGGAGGCTAGAGGCGGACAGACTTTTGTTGTCTATTTTCTTTTGATGTATTACATGAAGATTCAAGCCAAGGGCTTAATGTGTAATGGAGTTAGCACTCCATTTTTTGTAACCAAGTGTTAACTTAGAAAGCTGTAAGCCCGTAGGGCATTTGCTTTTGTTGTTAACATGTAATATTTTTTTTTTTTGTAATCGAATACTCTGATGAATGGAAGAATGTTAGTCTTTTCTATATCAATGCATGTCTATATTGATGGGTTTTATATTATTATTTGAGGGCGTGACAACTTGGTATCAGAGCGTACCGGGTTCGAATACTTTGGGTACGTGGGAAGTGATTAGGATCACAATGGGTTTGTCTCGCTTGTTAGCGACTTAGATGTAATGTTATGTGCTTATGTGATAACATGTTTATGTGACTATTTGGGTATGGGATTTGGTTTCTAGGATGTTGATTGGATCCTTGGGTTTCTGGGAGTCCTGTTGGAAAGACACCTGATCAATGCTGTTTCTAACCGGAACTCTAGTAACACCTCGGGACTATCATTATCCGGAAATGAAATTCGTAAGTGCTTATGTGTTTATGTGCTTACGTGGAGTGAATTACAATTGTCCATATATTAGGACGTGAGTGTTTAGCTTCGGCACATTTTTAAATGTGCTAATATCCTTTGTTACTTTTACTAGGATGCCTAGGCGAGGAAGTTGTGATTTCCCTCCTTCCACTCGGGAAGAGTTACGGAAACAGTTTGTGGAGTTACGCCAAGGTACTACACCTTTGGTGCGGTTTGAAAGATGGTTTGCTAACCTGTCGAGGTTTGCTCCAGAATTGGTGGAGACGGAGGAATTGCGTTGTTTCGAGTTTGAGAGTAAGCTGTGTGATGACATCCGTGTAAGGATAGCGGGGTCTTGGCATAGAAGTTATAGTGTGCTTGTTGAGGCAGCTGCCCATGTAGAGGCTGCGGTGCTAGCAATGGGGCAGAGTGGGGAGGAAGCCATCTCGGCGACTCCCGTGACTTAGGGTGTTGGTAGGCCTTTTAAGAGGCAGAGGGGTTTAAACACGCAACAGGGAGGTCGGGTTAGAACTACCCTTCCAGTGTCGGATTTGGGTTTGGGAGAAAGTAAACAGAGGGGTGTTATTTGTTTCAGATGTGGTCTGCTGGGCCACAAGGTTTCGGTTTGCCCACAGAGGAAGGGGGCAGGGTTAGCAGTTCAACCAGTAGTTACACCACCAGGACCTTCTAGCCAACTAGGTTTTGGACCGATCAAATGCTCAGTAGGGAGGCAGTTGTTGGGGTCTTCATCGGCCCAGATTTTGAACCAGTCTCGTGCTCAGGCACCGCCTACTTGTTGGGTGTGTAACCAGTCGGGTCATATTCGACGTTTCTGTACTCAGCCAGGGGCTTCTTTAGGGGTTTTGCAACCTAGCCAGGCTCGGTTCCATTCGACTAGGCAGGAACAATATCGTTTTAGGGAACAAACATGCCAGATTTCGAGGGCCTCAGTAGAGTCGAGTTCCCAAGCCCCAGTTGGGGGAAATTCGCAGTTGTTGCAAGTGTGGCCAGTTGGGGCACATCAGTAGTCCTTGTTCGTGGCTTGTAAGCTCATAGAATATCTTGGGTCAGAGAACGACCAACTTTTGGCGGTCCAGCGAGGGACGGCGGTGGTGGTAATACCGAGGGGTTGGTTTTGTTTTGACTAATCTGTTTTGTAACCGGTGAATTATCGTTTTGTGGCCATTGGGTTCTATTGTGTAACCAATGTGTTTTGGGAATGTTGAAACATCTAAACTGTTTGTTTATCTATATACATATGCTTGGTTTGTTAATATCCTTGGATTGGGTGGATTGGAACATGCTGTAGCTCTAAAAGCTTTATTAATATAATAGGTTGTTGTGAGACCATAAAATCTTTGGTAATAATGCATTCTTATGCGTGTGATTTGGGTTTTGAAAAAAAAAAAAAAAGGGGGCTGATGAGCCATGTTTTTCAAATTTGAAAGGATTATCGAGAAATGTGTATCTTAATTAGAATTACTAGGGGGCGAGAACAGTTATACTTGCCGGATGCTCGAAATTTCATTAGTGCTATCTAATTGATTCTTATATGTATGAAAGCGATGTTAGTCTACTGTCGCGGGAACTCATCGAGAGGATGTGAAGTGTGAGATTAATACTAGGTATAGTATGTAATTAACATGGTATTTTACGAGGGCATAGCGTATAATCTTGTTAGGATTAGACTTGCAGCTTCGTGGTAGGTAACGTTGCCGAATGGGCATGTGTTATGATTGGTCGTTCGATAGAGGGAGTGTTAGTCCCTATATAAGGGTGTGGCTGTTAACATCGGGAGTGGTGCGTTGTGAGTAGCTGGTGCTATATCTCGGGTAGTAGCTTATGGACGTTTTCTAAGTTTTTGGACTTCCTTACTTTGATCGAAAGTGATAGGTTTGTACCTTAACACTGGTTAGGTCGGGAGATGCTGTTGTGAGGGTTGATTGGGTGTATGGCCCATGGTTGGGGTGTGACCCGTGAGTCGAGTCACTGTGGTAAGTCTTTTGTGAATATAGGTTTGGGATGGTAATGAGAAGGTTGAGGACCTTTACTCCTCTGGGAATTTAGAATGGCGCATCTTTGAAAGCCTTATCGGTGACATGCGACGATGTTGGGGTTGGTTCATGGTGATTGTCTAGCGGTAGCATTGGCTAGTGGTTTGGCACGGAGGCTGGGTGTCTTAATTATACTCGCGGGATGAGTGACAAATAAGGGTTGGAATGAAGGGTGGACCCTATAGGTCGTTGGCGGATGAAGGTACTATGTTAGTTTGTGTTCGGTGCGAACGGTTACTTGGTAGTGCCGAATATCACGGTGTAGCAAACCCTGTCAATTAACTCAGTACGAGGGAAGGGGTATGCAAATTTTATTACTTCGAGTTCAGTGGAGGTGGTGAGTGAAATCTCTAAGATGAGGGAGTTTTGCACAGTGCGATGCGTGGTAATGTGTGGTTCGTATGGTTTCTGATTGAAATCGAGAGGTTGGATGTTTGGTAAAGTTAGGCCACTTCGGCATAAGTGTCCGTCGTCCAGTTTGGACAGTGGTAACACAAGTGAAGTAGGAGAGTTGTGAAGAGTGAGTAAGGTACTCAGTTGGAATCGTGTTGATTCGTTTGGTCCTTGTTAGTATGTTGTAAGGCGCGGGGGTGTGCAATGTTAGCCGCTGTGTCATTACGTAATTGGGAATTTCAAGTGTTTAGGAGTTCTTTTTTGAAAGTTCTGTTTTTGGGTACAGTGTCATCAACGTGAGTATGACGAATTTTGTGGGATGGCTATGTTGTGTTTCACTTGGGGGTTCATTGGGTACTCCTCGTAAACTAAAATGATTTTTGTTGAAGACCTTGAATTTATGGGGTAGTAATGTACCGTAATGCTGTTCTTTAACCGTGTTTCGTCTTACACCTGTTGTGTGAAAGTTGACTGGAAGCTTTGTGTGCAAATGTGTTCGTGTTTCCTCTATTGGGAGATTGAGTACCAAATACCGGTTTAAGTATTGTGGGTAGTCGGGACGTGGTGGATGTCTCAAAACACTGTAGTGTTAGAATGTGTCTTACTATTATCATTGTTATCGAATCTGGCTAAGCCGGACTTTTCCATTCGTTAAGGTATTGAGAAAACGTAACGGGGTTGAGGGAAACCACTTGGGTAAGTAAATTTCGGTTCCGAGAGAGAGGTATCTGGATCCATTGGTAGGTATTTGAACGTATGTTGAAAATCTGGTTGTATTGACGAACTGCATGAACATTGCTTATGTTTCAGTCTGTGGTAGTATTATGGGTTATGCCTTCAAAATGGTAGTTAATTTAGCATTATATATGTTAAATGTGATGTAGGAATGCAAGTGTACCATGTTTCCTTGTTAAGCCCTTTCCATGTGTGAGGGTAAGTAGAACACCAGTTGAGATTAACTTCTTTGTATTGTGAGCTTTGTGATTAGTTGGCCTTGTGTTTTGTCGTTTCCTTAATTTCGGGGACGAAATTCTTTAAGTGGGGGAGGTTATAGCGATCCCGGGTTTTAACCCTTGTTGTACAGTGATCCGGAGTTGGTTCTGTGGATGTTAGCAGTTGTTTAAACCTTGTGTACGTCCTTTCACACTTTGTATTTGAGTTATAGGATGTGTTGGGCAGGTTTGTTGCAGGTTGGGTGTGTTTGGAACCAAGTGTTGCTATCCAGATTTTTGGACCTTCGCTCGAGCGAGCAATTTGTCGCTCGAGTGAGCTTTTGTTTTTGGTCCTTCGCTCGAGCCGGGGTTTGGTCGCTCGAGCGAGAGTTGAGTTTCTGTGTCTGGTGGGTCGAGCCAGAGTGGATTCACTCGAGCGAGCGATTGCGTCTGGTTCTGGACCTGAGAGTTGCATTTCTTGGCTCGAGCGAGCTTTTCTTCGCTCGAGCGATCTGGTTTGTTCTTCGCTCGAGCGAGCGTTCCGTCGCTCGAGCGTGCGTCTAGTTGCAGACATGTAGGTTCGAGTTGTTGGCTCGAGCGAGCAGTTTGTCGCTCGAGCGAGGTTCTGGGTTGTTGGCTCAAGCGAGACCTTCTTGGCTCGAGCGAGGTTTTCTATGTCTTGTCGCTCGAGCGACCAAGTCTTCGCTCGAGCGAGCCTGTTTTATATCAGCAGGCAGCAGCGATTTTAAACATCACTTTTTCATCTCATTCTTTTTGAAACCCTAGCAGCCGACTCTCTCTCTCTCTAAACTTATCTTCTCTCTAGGATTTCATCTCTCTCTAGTGTAAATCTATCCTAAGTCCTTTGTTAAAAAGATAGAGGGTGTTGAGATCTTTGTTTTAATCTGAAAAAGTTGAGGTTTGGAGCACGTTGGGTCTTGGTCTTCATCTCCGTTGGAGCTCAAATTTTGAGGTAGGGATAACCTACTCCATCTTATGAACTTTGTCTTTGAATTTTAGCATTTTGATACGTTGGGTGTTGTTGGGTAAATTTGAGAAAGTTTGGGCCTTTTGTGTAATTTTACAAAAGTTGGGGTTTTGGTTGAAATAAACCTATATGCAAGTTTGGTATAGAAAAATGAGATGGATGATGGATTGTGGATGAAAATAGAACCTTAGAGTTGTTTTGTTAATTAAGGGAGTTTGCCCTAATTGTTTTAATGAATTAATGTGTATAATTAATTAAAGGAAATGAGGGAATGAATTGGAAAAGTTGAAATTGGGAAGGTATGAGACTAAAGGGTGTAGTTAAATCATTTATTGCTCACCTAATTGAAATGTTGATATATTATCCATTTGTGCATTTATTTCCTGTTTAGAAATAATTGCTTTGGGCTACCGGTGGAGGGCAGTATCGATTGTTGTAGACAATGCATGATGATTAGGCAAACTAAAACTAATCAATTGGATGTGTCATAGAGTATGACGGTTGATAGAATACATTAACTTTATGTATTGATTGATTGTGTATATGACCAATGTGCCTATATGCATTATGTGTAGACGGTTGACAGAATACATTAACTTTATGTATTGATTGATTGCGTATATGATTCTGTGTTTATATGCATTGCTTGTGTATGAGAGGAGATGGGGGATGTACTCCACGGTTTAGGGGAAGATAGGGGATGTACCTCTAAACCGATTAATGGTTATGGGAAGATGGGGGATGGACCCAGGGATGCAGCTCATATGCTCTCCCATTGTAGTGTTGATATAGCTCATATGCTTATCTGTTGAAGTGTTGATATAGCTCATATGCTTATCTGTTGAAGTGTTGATATAGCTCATATGCTTATCTGTTGTAGTATTGATATAGCTCATATGCTTATCTATTGAAATGTTTGTTTGATTTGATATAGCACTAAATTGTATATCATCATCGTTTGTGAAGTATGGAAGTGGTTTATGTGTTATGGATACAACACCAAAATGTGTATCCACCTTGAATTTCGAAAGTGTTTTAGTAATGAACTATAATCTCGTCAAATGTTTTGGCTAGAGTATTGAGCCTTGTTTTCAAACTCAATGTTGAATAAGAAATGGAAAGTGAATTGTAACATAGACTTGATTGTCATGGAATTGTAATAAGATGTAAATGGATGTGTGAGTGATGACCATGTATCAATTGCTAATCTTTTAGTCATTGTTTATAGCTGGTTTAGTGTATTTCTACTGGGCTGTGGCTCACCCTATATGGGAACATCATTTTAAGGTACAGGTAGCATGCAACCTCCAAGGACATAGCTTGGGAGGCTAGAGGCGGACAGACTTTTGTTGTCTATTTTCTTTTGATGTATTACATGAAGATTCAAGCCAAGGGCTTAATGTGTAATGGAGTTAGCACTCCCTTTTTTGTAACCAAGTGTTAACTTAGAAAGCTGTAAGCCCGTAGGGCATTTGCTTTTGTTGTTAACATGTAATATTTTTTTTTTTTGTAATCGAATACTCTGATGAATGGAAGAATGTTAGTCTTTTCTATATCAATGCATGTCTATATTGATGGGTTCTATGTTATTATTTGAGGGCGTTACACCATGACAGCATGCTTACCATGAGGCTATTTGTGTATGTGATATAACTGCCTGAATGCCTGTGGGTGAAGGTTGGATTGATTGAATTGGAACAACTCGTTGAAATCCGTGTTTTAGCCTACTTACGAGTAGCAAAATTCAAACTGTCTTTCGAACGAGCGGATATGCAATGCTTTGTTCCAAATTAGGCAATCTAGTCTATACTTTTGTGTTGTGCGCATCACATAGTAATTCTAGGCTAATAACCGGAATAAGAGCACATAATATTTTCAAAACTCGATATCATGGTTAGTAGAGGCCGATCTACGGATCGGGCGAGCGAGGGTGCTCATAGCTGACCTTCCCTAATCGTACCCAAGTTCCTTAGCCGAGGTAACTTTGGTGATGACGCATACGTGGCCTTAGGCATGAGTCAGGGTTTCCTCAATTCCCCCAAAATAAAATATTTAGGTGGCGACTCTGTATCTAGCAAAGCAGTCCATGTTTGTCACTTCTTTCTAAAAATCTGTTTTCAAAACGATTTGCCGAATTTGGACTCTTTGGTGATTTATCAGTCTCGCATTGCACATTGCAAGATCAGATTAAGAACCGACACAAATTGAGTCTGAGCTGTAGTGAGGCCCACAAGGGCGCGTCTACAGGTACTAATGATGGCCTCTAGAAAGTTGGCACATTATTTTCATGCGCACACGGTCGTTGTGCTGACTGAATTTCCATTGAAGGCCTTGTTTGAACAAGCTGACTTTTCTGGGCGAATCTTGAAGTTGGCAGTCGAATTGGGGCAATTTGACGTCAAGTTTCAACTAAGAACCACCATCAAGACCCAAGCCTTGGCCAACTTCGTTGTAGAATTTTCACCTGGAGCTCACACAGTTTGCCTGGTGGACCTTACCTACGCAATCGAGCTAAGGAGGTTGGATACCGTGGAAATTGCATAACTAACTCCCACTCCGGTCTAAGTCGACCCTCTTAACAAGTCAAACATGGAAGGTGACGCAAAAATTACGCGCCCAAGCACAAACCCATCAATTGAAGGCCCACCTCACCTTGGCAATGCGCTAATGGATTTGGAAATAACAAGCCAACCCGTTGGATCCAACACCGCATCACCAAGGGGGGATGGGGTCATGCAGGTTGCATTCAACAACGGCGCGCTTGACGTGAAAATAGTCAAGCGGCCGAGCAACTCAAAACAGTTGGTCCTCTGAAATTCTAAAGACCCCACTGAATATTGGAAGCTTTTTATCAATGAGATGTACAAACTTTTCGTCGATGGCGCTTGAAACAAACATGGTGCCCGGTAGGCGTAGTTTCGATCTCGCCAAACGAATTGACCAACATTCCATAATGTTGGGGTTCCCTGCATTGAACAATGAAGCTGAGTACGAAGTGCTGCTAGCTGTGTTGAAAAATGCACTCCGACTACAAGCATCAGAGCTTATGGTCTACAACAACTCCCAACTTGTGGTCAACCAAATGTCTAGGGAGTATGAAGCCAAAGATAGCAGGATGGCCAAATCTCAAACCTTGGTGAGAGAGAAAATCAAGAAGTTTCAAGCCATACAAGTACAACAAATAAGTTGAGAAAACAATAGCCGAGCAGATGAATTAGCTGGTTTCGCTTCCATGGTCGACAAATTAGCTTCTAGCCCTTTCCTGATTGAATTGCTCCCAAGACCCAGTATCGAACAACCAGAAAAGAAGGAGGCCTTCTGCGCCGAGTTAGGTCCATCCTAGATGGTCCCCATCATTTTTTTTCCTGAAAGACAGAATCTTGCAGACCGACAAGAAAAAGGTGAACAAAATCCGGGTGAAGTCTAAGCGGTTTTGGCTCTCTTCATCCGACGTCTTATATAAGAAATCGTTCACTGATCCATACCTTAAGTGTGTTCATCCAAGCAAAGTCGATGCTTTGCTTTTTGAAATCCATGAAGGGATGTGCGGAAGTCATATTGGTTGGAGATCTCTAGCCTACCATGCTATCTTGCAAGGATATTGATGGTCATGCATGCAAGCCAACTCGCAAAAGTATGTGAGGAAATGCGAGAAATGCCAAAAATTTGCTTATCAAATTCATCAGCCAACCAGAGAATTACTTTCCCTCACAAGTCATTGGTTGTTTGTAATATGAGGACTAGACATTGTGGGAACACTCCCAACCGCCCTAGGCACCCACAAGTTCTTCATCACTGCGACAAATTACTTCACCAAATGGGTAGAAGCGAAGCCGTTGGCAACCATCAAGGAGAAAAATGTGAAGAAATTTTTCTGGCAAAATGTTATAATGCAGTTTGGAGTCCCCAAAGCCTTAATATCCAACAACGGTACCCAATTCGATAGAAAACTATTCAGAGAATTCTGTGAACAGCTGAAGATATAGTTCTATAATTCTACATCGGCCTACCCTCAGTTGAATGGCCAGGTCGAAACGTCAAACAAAACCATGTTAGATGGATTAAAGAAAAGACTAGAAAAGGCCAAAGGAAAATGGACTGAGGAACTTCCAAATGTTCTTTGGGCCTACCAAAAAACGTCGAGACACTCAACAGGGGAGACACCTTTTGCCTCGGCATATGGCATGGAGGCAGTCATCCCACTGGAGATCAGCATGCCCACTATCCGTAGTGAAAATTTTGAGCCAGACTTGAACGCCGAAGCCATCACTCTTGAATTAGACCTTGTTGAAGAATGCAAAGAGAGGACAGTAGCAAAGCTAGGGGCATATTGGGAAAGGCCTTACAAAATAACCAATTTGGTAGGCATAGAGGCATACCGTTTGGAAGATTTAGACAGCCAAGTCGTACATCGGCCACGGAACACAACCAATTTGAAATTGTTACTTTTAGTTTGTACTTCCAATGTAATTTTTGTAGAGGGCAGACGTACCCCTCCATTTTCCAATGTAATTCTTTTAGTCGCCTTAAGAATTTGTGAATTCTTTATATTACTCTGCATACGATGGAAATGAATTCTTGTAGAATTTATTGTATTGATAGATTACAATGCACAAAAAGCATTTAGCTCCGAGCTGAGGTGACTTTGCCCGGATAAAAGAGTTGATGAATTGCTCAACTCCCAATTTCCAGCTTTTAGCCGATGTGACTTTGCCCGGCTAAAAGAGTTGATGAATTGTTCAACTCCAAACTTTTAGTCGAGATGACTTTGTCCGACTAAAAAACTTGATGAATTGTTCAACCCCAAACTTTTTGTCTAGATGATTTTTCCCGGTTAAAAGAGTTGATGAATTGTTCGACTCCGAATTTTTAGCCAAGATGATTTTGCCTGGCTAATAGAGTTGATGAATTGTTCGACTCCGAATTTTTAGCCGAGATGATTTTGCCTGGCTAAAATAGTTGATGAATTATTCAACTCCAAACTTTTAGCCGAGATGGTTTTGCCCGACTAAAAGAGTTGATGAATTGATCAACTCCAAACTTCTAGCCTAGATAATTTTGCCCGGCCAGAGGAGTTGTTGAATTGTTCAACTCTTGCTTTCTAATCGAGATGATATTGCACGGTCTAAAGTTAGAAGCGAAATGCATTACAAAATTACAAATGACAAGAAGTTGAGATTTTCATTGATTGAAAGTTGAAGTACAAAGTCGGGGTAAGTAGCCTGATTACAAGAGTTCAAAACAAAAAACAGAAAAAATCGGGCTAAACTAGGGGAGAGAGATTGGCAAATTCATCTTCAGCTCCGGCCGCGGTGCTCTCCAGGTCGACCACAGCGATTGCATCACCGAGTTCTTTTTGACCGGCCTCATCCCGCCCATCTCCTTTTTCGACTTCTTCTTCTGCTTCCTCTTGTAAAGCGTTGAAGACATCGTTAGCATAAAGCACTATGTAGTTCGGCAGGAAGGCGGCGAGAGAAGAGGTAAACACCACGGTTTCAGGTCCTTGGCTGAGCTACTCATAGGTTTCCTTCCAACTGGACTTGAAAAAGATGTCCTTGGTGGCTTCGACCTACTTTGTGTAGTTTTCCTCAATCTTTTTTTAGCCGAGGTTATTAGCCTCATCCACAGCTTTGTCCCTCGCCTTCTTCACCTCCTCCAGCTCGGCCCAGAAGGCATCTCTCTCTTGCTCAGCTATACCAAGCTGTCCAAGGAGCCTCGCGTTGTCAGTATTCACGATTTCGTGCGAAGCCTTAGCTCGGCCCAACTCAGCTGAGACATTCTTTCTAGCAACGTTTAACTCGGTTACTTTTTGCTGTAAGCTGGTAACACGGTCCACAACAAGGTGTGTTTTTTGGATAGCCTACAAGAAATCAAAATAAAGTTAGCCTAAGCAAGAAATCAACTGAGCAAACAGTTAGAAAAATTTTGAAGCTCTTATTCTAGTCATTGACTTCACTGCGAACTTAACCATTCGAGTGTCTGGTACATGCTCGGTTCCAACCATGTTTTCTGGCAGAAGTAGGGACTTGAAAAGATCGAAAACAAGGAGATATTCCTTGTCCCCCCTTTATAGAAGCTTTGGCCAGGATGGGATTTCCCTGGGATTTCATCTTTGGTTGCCAAGCAGGAACCGGCTCAACTTCGGTTGCCGCATGTTCGGCATTAAGCTCGGCCTCCTGTTCAACTGAAGGATCGGCCAAGCAAGCCCTTTTGTCAGCCCTGCGCAACTCAACGTTCGAAGCAGCCGTTGAAGCCAACGCTATCACGATCCCTAAACTTTGACCAACAGTTAGCGGAGACGGTGGGTTGCTCGGCAGCTCGGTGGAAATGGCAATGATGAGGTTCTTTATTCAACTTCTATTCGCCATCTCTTGTTCCTAAGTCAATTGGATTAGGGTCACGTCTGGAAATGTTGGATCTGGAGGTGGAGATGGCGCTCGAAGAAAATTAGTGACTACTTTTACGGGGAACTGAGTAGCGGTAGCTCGGCACGTAACCGAGAAGCTTGCATCAATCTCGGTGACGGTACCTTAGCATGGCTCTGATCGCAGCTTCATTTGGGTTGAAGTAGTTTTCTTACAACTCTTCAATAGCTGTAAAAAGAAAGCAATTAGTACAGATTAGCAAAAGTAAATAACTTGACCGGTCAAAGAACTCGGCTTACAGGATGAACCGAAGTTATTGCTGATGTACTAACCGGGCACGTCGGTTGTCTCGTAATTCCCGGACACCCAGAAGAAGTCGTTGTCTTGTATGTCCCTGTCCGGTGTGCTGGTTACTAACCGTTCTCTGCCTGGCCTTATTTTTAAGTAATAATTAAACCCATTGGCTGTGCGACCAAGGATATATTGATGCAAGATCTTGGCCAACCTTAGGTTCAGCGACTCCATTTATTATTTTGTATGTGTTCGTCAAGACTTGAGTCAGTGCTAGCCCGGTCCGCCTTAAGAACTCGCAAATTAATGGCTGCACTGGGAAGCAAAGACCTCCTTTAACTATCGACATCATGGTAAAGAGGCAAGAATCTAGTCTGCCCCATGGAGTAGTATCCTCCTCACCGAGCTCTAAATGTACGTCGGCTGGGATGCCATACTCCTCTCAAAACGTGGCCAGGGCACTCGATGTGTTTCCAAGGAAGCGATAGCATCCCATAAGAGACTGGTCTAATTTGCTCGGCAGAATTTAGTTGGCAAATTGGTGCACAGTGGATGCTTGGTCTTTGAGAGCCCTCGTGTTAGTGTGTCTAGTCCCCTAGGATTCTGTAATTAAAAACCAAGTGTAAGTGATAGCAAGGCCGCGTGGGTAGAGCCGATTGGTAGCTCAATCGAGTAATTTTGGGCCTAAGTCAAGGTCTTTGCCCAATTATTTGTTGTCACAACTCAGCAGTGCAAGTAAGCCAGATCTTAGCTCGGTCGCATAACCCCTGTATGTTTTAACAGCTTGGTCTTAAGTTTTGGCGGAATATAGCCTGGTCGCGTGAGTGAGCCAGAAGTTAGCTCATTCACGCTACCTGTTGTTCGGCCTAGTAGCCCGGTTTTCTTCTAAACTCCACGAACAAGAAACTCGCTTGGTCAAATCATGTTTTTGGATCAAATGGGGGTTCGTAGCCCGATCTATCCCAGATTTCCACCTATTCATCACAAGAGTGATGAACAGTGTTTGGAACAAGAGGCGAAGACGCTTTTTAACACCAAAAAGGGAAAGTAAAACTCTAGCCTAGTCTTATCTTTAACACTGTTTGGCTATTGTTATCATGTCCTAAATACGGATATGGGAGTTGAAGTTCAAAAATGCAAGAAGAACATGAAGAATAGATGAAGAACAGGAAGGGAAGTGAAAAATTACGGATCGGTGCGCAAATCGAAACTCCAATCGACGAAATGCTTCGCAATGGCAGCGACGGGACCAACTCCACCAAGAAAATGCTACGATTTGGGCAAGAAATGCAGAGAACAGGGGTTAGGGATGCTGTTGCTCTGGATCGTCTATGGAGGGAGTGATGAACAGTGAAAGTGAAAGGTTTTGAATATGAAGGGTTATACTTACGGAATGGGAGAAGGCGTGAGAATTTGAATCTGAAGAGATGGCGTGGGACAGCTGGATTGGCAGTACGAGACCAATGGACGAGTGACACGTATGTGAAGAGACTAGTGTTAGTCTTGAAAAGACAAATTGAACAGACCAAGCGCCAGCTGGGCAAGTTGTGGGGCCGACCATGAAGGTTAGCATGGTTGAAGGTAATAAACCGATTTGGGAACGTGAGTGACCGAACACTGAACCAAGCAGACAGTGACTGAGCAAGGAAATGAGCTCGACCAATGAATGTAATCCCAGTCTCACTAGCGCGAATGGAATTAAAAGAAAATTGAGAGGGAGATTCATGACCTAATGTGGGCCAAGCTAGCTTGGACCTCAGTCAAGGTCTTTAGCTTGGTCAGATTTTGGATACGAGCTGGATCGAGGTCTTAGCCCAATCTTATGGTACAAGTTTGAGGTGTTAGCACGGTCTGGGGATGTACATCGTGCTAAGTCAGACGAAATTTGTCCTCAGGTCAGGTTCGACTGAGCAAGAACTTATCGTGGACTACGGAGCTCAATTGAGCCCACATTCAGGTTTGACCAATGGGATCAAGCAAGTAGCACGGTCCCATGGGAAGTCTGCAGCACCGCACCAGGCGCAGCTCGGTAAGGTACGCTACGTGGCATGTTCAGATTGCAAAAAGGAGATTCCGCCGTCCGTACGCGTCAATATTGTTAGGTGGTGTAGCCATTTGGTGTTTGGTAGTATTTGCGCTTACACGTGGAGGAAGGTGAGAGGGGAACATATCCACGCGTCAGGAGGAGGACAGACAGAAGAGCGCGCATAAACTATATAAACGGTGCTACGCCTCTATGCACATGTCTGGAACTTCTGGTTATCAGAGCTACCTACCCCTTTGTCTCATCTCTCTTTCTCTCCTTATCCTTCTCTCTAAGTGTGCTAACTTGACCGTCAGAGGAGTTTTCCAGCCGCACACTACCAGGTAGCTCACCGTCTTTGTGTTCTCAGGTCATTTGAAAAGAAGCAAAGGTTGGATACAAAGAGTACAGAGAGCGACGAATATTTCCTTCCCGTACATTGTATATTAAGGAAACATGAACTTTCTAACGAGAAAGCCCTTGTGAAACTCAAAACCCTTATACTAATTTTTTAGAATTTTTATTGTTTAAATAATTAAAAAAATCTTCGATTAGCTAGCTTTTATTGAATCATTTTTAAAAAAAAATAGTACTTAATCCATTTATATAGTAATTAATTTATTTATATCCCTGGATTTATGACTTTCAACTATACTAATCCATTTTAAAATTCAAATTCGAAATGGATAAGAGATTTTCAAAATATTTTAAAGGTAAAAGATCAGTTTGATTTTAATTCAAATTCCTTCATTAGATTTATATCTTACCCAAAGATATTTCACAAAAAATAAAACTTTATCTCAAAACCCAACATCCATGACAATATGAAATTGGATAAAAAGATTGAAGAAGAGAATGAATCCTGTAAAGGAATTAAATAGGTGATTTGACCAATTATACAAAATTCTTTGCATCTTATATGAGAAGAACCACGTGTTTGAAATCTCATATTGGTTTTTTTTTTTTGGTCTCTATTTTGCTTTATGCAAATTTTTTCTTTGTTTTAGTTTTAGTTTATTTGGTGTATTTAGTTTTTTTTTTATTATTATTTTTTTACTTCGTAATCTAAGTTAATCGTTGAAATTATAATAATGCAGTGGATGTGATTGTACCTACAAAATCTACTGTTCATTTTTTAAAAATTTTACAAATACAACATACTGGAAAAAAGTAGCAGTGGCAATGAAGAGTTAAAAGACTAACACAAAGAGTAATATTTTGTGATGCAATTGGAGTTCACACATTTTATTTTGTTTTTGAGAAAAAGTTTACTTTAAGAAGAGTATTTGGAACACATTCAAGAGTTTGAATGAAGTCTTTGTTCAATCCCATTTATTTTTATTATATTTTTTCTTCAATTATATTAATTTATGTGTTCCATTTTTTGGTAATATACAAGGAGGACCCTCGATTTAAATCCAACTATAACTAAACTTAATTACGTAACTCTATAATATTTTTGCTTACATTTTTATTTTTTTTATTTGAGATCTTCATGGGTTAAAATTTGTTTCTTTACATATATATAGTGAGTACACTAATTAAGTAGGTTTTTAAATGATAGGTTTCTTTTTTGTAGTAAAAAGTCCTATGCACAAATGAGCATTTCAAGCAAATGGATTTCAAATTCCTTAATAAATATATAAATAAATTACTTTTGTTTTCAACTCATAATAATTATTATATATATATTAGATAACGAAAACCAATTGTAGACATGATCTTTTGAACCCATTTGAAGAACAAAAACTCAAGATACATATTTTTTATTTTATTATTATTTAATAGGTAATTTCAATTATGTTATTGAATGTCATCTGATTTTTAAATAGACTAAATTCAATATGTGAATATTTTAATAAAAGTTTAAAACAAAATTATTATCCAAGTATGTTATGTTGAAATTAAAAACACATTACATATTTATAATCAAAATTTTAAAACTTAATTTAAATAAATATATTTTATATATTTAGATAAAAATTATAGGTCAGATTTTTTTTTGTTTCTATGATTGTTGAATTTTATATTCACATGCATAATACATGTCATTGCCAGATAAACATTCAAGTCATGTGTGTTCTATGCTTAAGAGCTTATTATTTAAAATGGATGATCATATTATTATATAATAAAGTAAAAATAAAACTAACTAAGATTTTAAAAAGAAAAGTGATGTTATTTTTATTATTATTTAGTAGCTTCAGAATACAAAAATTGCTTAAATTTATAGGTTATTAACACAAAATAAAATTAAAATGAATGATTATATTATCATATAACACAAAGTAAAAATAAAACTAAGATTTTAAATAAAAAAAAAGTGATGCTATTATATATATATATATATATATTTAGGCCTCATTTGGAAACAGGCTTTTTTAGTAACTTTTTGAATTTTTTGGCTAAAATATGATGTAAAAAAAAAAAACTTTTTTGTTTGGGAAGAACTTTTTGATTTTTTACGAAAAAATGTGTAATAAAATAATATAAATAATTAAAAGTGAGAAAATTGAGTTTAACCCGTGAGATTTCACTTGACAAGGACAATTTTGCAGCATGAAGTGACCTGTGCCTTGGGGAAAACATGAGGGTTATTGACAAATTTATCAAGAAGGTGCATACGTACAAAATATTTTTTTTTTGTATATAAAAATATTTTTAAAAATCTAACATAAATACAATAAACGTATAAAAATATTTTTAAAATTTTTTAAAATATTAACATATGAAAATTACAAAAAAACAAACTTTTTTTTGTATTTATTAATTTTTGTAAATATTTATGTACACATATTTTACTTTTTCCATACATGTACAAGAAGATGCATACGGACAAAATTTGCTTCAAATTTGTAATATACTACAAATAAAAAAACAAGGAAAATGAAAAACCAATTTCCAAGCAAGGCCTTAGTAGCTTTGATGGAGCTACTGTACATAGGTTTGTAGGCCACTGTGCATAGGTTTGTAGGATAAAAATTGTAGACTTTTTATTTATTTATTTATTTTTTGTGACCTTTTGATTTTTAGACTAGAACTATTGCTTGCCAAGCAAGGCCTTAGTAGCTTCAGAATACAAAAATTATTAAAATTTATAGGTTGTTGACACAAAACGAAATTAAAAAATGAAAACGTGATCCCTTGAATTTTTATTTATTTATTTTTAATTAAGTAACTTTAGAATACAAAAATTGTTAAAAATTATAAGTAGTAGACACAAAATAGAGTTAAAATTTGTATAATAACTACACAAAATTTAAATTCAAAAAAATCATAGGTAATGTTTAACTCTTATCTAATTATTAACTTATTATACCTCAATTCTTATTTTTGAGATTTTTTTACAAAATTTAAAAAATTATAGGTAACATTTCACTCTTATTTAATTTTTATACTACTATCCTCTTCTATTCTTCTATTATTAGAGTTATATTAGATTTTTTTTTCTTTTAGATTTATCTTATTTTCCTTTTGAATTTTTAAATTTGAACTTGATTTCTTTTTTAATCTTCATTTGATGTTTACTCAATTTCTCTCTACCTAATTTTTTTACGATTTATTTAATTTTCGCTTTCTATATTCTTGTAATTTATCTTCAAATTTAAACTTGATTTTTTAAACTTTATCTTATATTTGCATAATCCATTCTTATTCTTAATTTTCAATTGAGTTTATTCTTTTTTGAGAATTTATCTAATTTTCTCTTTCTATATTCTTATAGTTGATATTCAAACTTAGATTTTTTTTATTATCTATATCTTATATTTATAGAATTCCATTATTACTCTTCTTTTGCAATTAAGTTTATCCGATTTAGTGTATTTCAAAAAAAAAAAAAATTTGAATTAGTCCTGCATATTTATATAAATATAGTGAAATCACTCAAATCTATTATTTAAATACCTATCTAAATTAATATCATAATTTTTAGTTCATTTTTAAAATGTTTAATATTATTTATCACCTTTTGTTACTTGTCCAATAGATATACTTTTTAAAATTTTAATTTATTCACTTTGATTCTTAAAATATATGATGTGTAACACTTTCGTCTTTGGTATTAGGGTCTTTCAAAAGCAATAATAGAATAAAGATATTTTTTAAAAATTTTACACTAAAAATAAATTAAAAGATTTGGACTAAAATGCAACAAATTGAATGCTAAATGAAACAAATTTTATATTGGGATCCAAGAATGTAACGAAATTCATATTTTTGAGATTATATGTGTACTAGCATATCACTCGTGCTATGCATAGGATAAAATAATATATTATTTATTAAAAATACAATTAATTATATTTAATTTTTTATATTTTGTCTCTCATAAATAAAATTTTATATATAAGTTTAGAGGTTTTGTTTCGAATGCTTCTTTACAATAATATATAGTATAGATAGATTAAAATTGTTGTATTGACAATTAATAATTAAAATTATGCGTTGTTATAAATTAAAAAAAATGATATAGTTCTAATACTTCATTATTTTAGAATAAAAAATATGAATTTTAAAAAATTATCATAGTAATTTTTGAAAGGGAAATAATTAAAGAAATGCTAATGTCACGCCCCCAAAATAATACTATAAATCTAACTCATAGGAGAAGTGATAACAGAAACGATATACTGTCATTTATTAGAGTTCGTATTATAAGATATAACACATGCAATATACATTCATAAATGTACTGTCACGACCCCAACCCGCCCCTAGTAGGATGGTGCCGTGATGGCCAGTAACCCGTGGTTACCGAAGGCCAACTTTCAAAATCAAACACAATCAGAGTATAATCTATGGGGCTAACAAGAGCGGAAGCAATAACAAAATACAAGTGGTCCATAAGAGCTGTGCACAAGTCAAATGAAATGGCATGCATCCTTACATAACTTTACAACTTGAATACAACGTAAACAAAATACATAATACATCTTTACAAAAGAGCTTCACAAGCTGACATAAACAAATATAACGAATACAAGTCAAGAGATCATTGTCTGCAGAACTGCCGATGTAAACATAAGGTTGCCGACCTAAAAACACAAAATGCCGACATAAGCATTGCCGACGTAAACATGCATACAAACATCGGGCACAAACACACATCTCGGCGAAGCCGACTTCTTGCTTGGAACCTACATATATATGGAGAGGGTGAGTATTGAAACTCAATGAATGGTACAAGTAATAAAGGGGTTAATGAATGATTCCCGAGGTTTTGTCAAAACAATACGTACATCATAGCTTGTTCAAAACTTGTACTTAATGCGTAGCTTATTCAAACATACGTATAACATGGCTTGCATCAAACATATACTTAGCATAACTTGTACGAAACATACTTGGCAGGACTTGCATCAAAACATAGGATGAACCGTATTCATCAATCAAACCTTACAAAACTTGCTTACTTGTGTGACTTAGGCCCGTAGCCCTCTTTCACCATATTGTGAACTCACGAGGTGTCTCACACAGACTCTAGAGGTGGCTCACACTGTAGCACTTAGCTCCGTAGATTCTAGAGGTGACTCACAGTGTAGCACTTAGATCCGTGCAGCACTTTGCTTCATGGCCCTTACTCACAGAATATTGTGAACCCAAGAGGTGTCTCACACAGACTCTAGAGGTGGCTCACACTGTAGCACTTAGCTCCGTAGATTCTAGAGGTGACTCACAGTGTAGCACTTAGATCCGTGCAGCACTTTGCTTCATGGCCCTTACTCACAGAATATTGTGAACCCAAGAGGTGTCTCACACAGACTCTAGAGGTGGCTCACACTGTAGCACTTAGCTCCGTAGATTCTAGAGGTGACTCACAGTGTAGCACTTAGATCCGTGCAGCACTTTGCTTCATATCAGAATGGCATAAGCCCTTACAGATTGGCATAAAGCCCGCTTGAACACGAGAGACTTATCTTGAATGTGCCACTAAAGCTTATAGTCCTCTGGCACATAAGGACTCAACACGTTGACATCAAAACAAAGCTTATACTTGATACATCAAAATAAGGGTAATCATTCATGCTTAACAAATACTTTTCAAAACAAGGCAAAACAAAGCTTGTCAAAACCTTATAACATAACTTTATTAAAAATACCACTCACTTAGTTCTCGGGACGTCGGGATCAAGGCAAAAGTCCAAATCCTACAAACACATGGCAAGGTCCACTGAAAACACATCTTAAAACAAGTCTTACATGCATGCAAATGATCTCGGAAAAACGTGCTAGAAGTCAAAACACTGTTTTACATGTCAGGAAGACATGCTGGGTACCAACCAGGTCTGTGCCGAGGTCCCACACCACCTGGCCGAGGTGTGGCTACCAAGGCTTCGGCGTGCGACTGCAGGCCGAGGTTCATGCAAGACAGACTAAAGGTGCAAGTGATCATGCAAGGTAGGCCAAGGTGAGATACGATGCTTGGCCTAAGTGTGAGGTCTAGGTAAGAATGATCTCGGTGACTACACTTCGGGAAGTGAAGTCTGGAAATCTGGGTTTCCACCCGTGAAGAACATGAAGGACATGAACATGAAGAACACGAATGGGATAAATGCCAAAATCACAATTTGCTTATACAAAATCTGGGGTTTTCATGATATGAGCTCGAAAACATGGACCTGGGTACCCATACTTGAAGATCATATGAAAACAAACATGAAAACATGAATCTTGGCATGAGCTTTCGGATCAAAACATGACTTTTCTTGAAGAACACTTGAATATCATCTTCTCTTTCTAAAACCGAACTTCAAAGCAATGCATGGCTTACAAATCATATTCAATCATGCAATGCAATAACATAAACATAAAGAACATCATACATTGATCAAGAATCTAACCTTAGAACACGAATCTAACGGTTTGATCTCTAGGAATCAAGCTTGGAAGTCTACTCTCTCTCTCCAAGAACTCCTTTCCCTCTTCCTTAGAGCTTCTCTCTCTACCTTAGAACAAAATATAACAAATGATAGGTTTCTCTCTCTAACGGCTGACTTAACACTCAGCTCGGCCACGTGGCACTACCGGGTTGGTCCTCCTCAAAAAGGTGACTGATTGACAAGACAAGGTTCTGACAAAGCGTATCTAACAAGCTTCACAGCAAACACCCCGGCAAGTGATGACATCGGCAAAAGACAAGACATCGGCAAAACAAAGGACAATGACCTCAGCTAAGAACAACACTTCGGCAGTAAGATAACAATGACATCGGCTTGGAAGGACAGAGCCTCGGCAACTAAGATGACAATGATCCCGGCTAGGAAGGACAACACTTGACTGAACTGTGCCACACCTCGGCCTAGATGTGCCACACCTCGGTCTAGGTCATACCACTTCCAGGACAAGATCACTTGGGTTCAAGATAACATCTCGGCCCAGATAATACACATCTCGGCCTCGGCGATACACACCTCGGCCCAGATGATAATCATTTCGGCCAATATGCCAGAACAAGGGTAGAGATCAAACAAAGGGATTCCAAAACAGTTAAAGGCTTAAGATGACCTCGGCTTGAAAATGATCTAGGCTTAGCATAACAAGGGAGGAACAAAGCATACATATACACTTAGGCAAATCAAATACATACAAAACAAGGCACAATTCATGATAGCAAATCTTAACATGGCAAATCATATAACTGCATGCAAGCATGATTAAGGCATGAAATGTGGGTCCTTACATGTACATTCTGAATCTATAGCATGCAATACCAGTTAATGATCAGCAAAATATATGTCCTACAAGTTTACATCTTTCCAAGTCATTACTTGGTTACAACAAAAGAGAGTCATAAGCTCTGTACACATAAAGCCCTAAGTTTGAATGAACATCAAATACGAAACAACATAGAAAGAGCCTTCAGCTCCAAGGTCCTCCCAAGCTACGTCTTTGGAGGAGGTATGTCACCGGTACCTGAAAATGGTTTCCCAAAGTAGGGTGAGCCAAACCCAGTAAAAACAATCTGACACAATATATAAAATTTAACAAAGGTATAAGTACGATGTGCATATGCAGTGCTTGAAACAAAACATCTTCATTTATATGATCATAAGGTACCCAAATTCATATTTCAATTTGTTTTCCTTTAATTTATTTATAACCGATTTATATCATCTCAATTTATGAGCCAATTTTATTTATATTTCAACAACCCAACCAAGACTACAACTCAGTGGTTCTCCAATCAATGCAACCAACACATAAACACTTCACTTTGCCATTTTACGAAAATTTCGTCCGCAGGAATCGACACCCATGTATATACAAGTTTTCGGAACTTTCACCCTAGACACTCCGGCCAACTTAATTTCAATGGAGTCCATCCCCTATCTCCTCCCAAACAATAGAGTACATCCCCTTTCTTCTTCCAATCAATCATACATATACATTGTATTCAAACATAGTCATATTCAATGACAATCAATACGATGTTAGTTTCAATTTACCTAATCCTCATGCAATTTCTACAACAATCATGACTATCCTCCACTGATAGCCCAATACAGATATTTCTAAACAGATATTCAATCTCAAGACAGATAACTTATTCAAATTTCCATAAGTAGGAGATAATACATATCAAATTCCACTATTTCTATCAATATCGATCCAATTTTATATTTGTAACACCAATTTCATTTATTTATGTATTCGAACCATTTAGGGAAAAACTTCTCCCTTTTTCAAGTGGCAACCCAGGTGTCCCAAATCAAGCATTTGGCCAAAATACAACCTTATATTCAACCCCTATGACCATCTATTTCACATTTACTCAAAACCCCTTTTTTGATTTTATATCCCAAACCCTAGGTTTGTCCATAATACTCCCAAAACTCACCATCGTTACACAACCACAAATAACTAAGTTAAAAACTATAACAAAGTGTAGAAAGTCCCTACCTCAAAGAGAGAAGATTAGCCAAGCAAGGGTGGAACTTCAAAGATGTCCAAACCCAACTCTATTCGGATCAAAGTGTAGGTTTTAAGATAGTCTATCTTTTTAATAAAGGCGAATGGGTGGAGAAACCACTAGAACTAGGTGAAAATGTAGAGAGAGAGAGAGAGAGAGTATTTTAGAGAGAGAGAGAGAGAGAGAGAGAGAGAGAGAGAGAGCCTTACTTTAGGGTTTTTGGAAGAAAAGATCTGAAAAAGTGATGTAAAAGGCCATTTTCGCGATCTGATATACGCACAGTCTGCTCGAGCGCAAGAGTTGACGTTCAAGTGTCAGACACAATAAGTTGTTCCGCTCAAGCACAAGAAGTCCCGCTCGAGCACAGAATACACACCTCCAGTACTTTTGCAGACAACAAACAAACCGCTCGAGCGTAAGAAAGGCAGCTCGAGCGCCAACCTGCTTGAGCGTAGGAAACGCCGCTCGAGCGTGGAAAATACCGCTCTAGTACTTTTACAGACGTGCAAAGTACTGAGAGTTTGCAAATTCCACTCGAGCGCAAGAAGGGCCTCTCAAGCGGATGACCAAAATTCTAGGCAACGTAAGGTTTGAAAACCAAGTAACCAACCTGTTCCAAACACACTCAACACATCCAAATAACCAAATTTAAAAAGAAATAAAGAGAAAAGACAATGAATAACATTCAGTAACTATAAACCCGAGTCCGGACTATTACAAGCGTCGGGTTAAAACCGAGATCGCTATAGTTAAAAACTTAATGAGTAAAAAGAATCATCGTAATATGTAAAACTGCTAAAACTACGGTTAAACCAGCAAATCATTCAAACCAAAAATTAATTAATTAAAACTTTTAAATTTTATTTTATTAAAATTTAAACTGTCACTAAATATGAAAAGAATATATTAATTTAAATTTAAAATTGACATAACATAAATTTAAAATTATAATAATCTATCTCATAATTTATAAGTCTTAAATACAAATTTAAAATTATTATAATTATCTCATAATTTTTGTATTAAGGAGCAGTAAAAGTGACATTAAGATTATCGATATATATATCTATATATTTTATAAAAGAATATTTTTAAGAAGAGTTATTATGAGAGTTTCAAAATCTCATACAAAATTATTTTTAAAATCAAAATCTCTATATGGGATTGTAAAATAAAAGTTAAATTGAAGTTAGCCAATAGAGATTTTTTTAATTGTTTAAAATTAAGAAAATCAAAAAAATTAGTATGAGATATTGGTCATAAGGTTTCTCATTAAAAATCTCATTTTGTTTATATAGATGGAAGCATAAGATTTACTTTATGTAAGTGAAACAATTCACTTTTTCCTTCTTTTCTTGATATGAGATTATAAAATAAAATTTAAATAGAAGTTAATCAATGGGGATTTTTTTAATTGTTTAAAAGCTAACAATTGTTTGGGCGGAAAGTTTATTTCGAATCAAACTATAACACCCTAAAAATAATACATAAATCAATCATTTATAAGATGCGGAAATCATAGAAGAGATATTATATTTCCATTTATCGGAGTATTTTCTACAAAGGTATTACATGTTGATAACAGAAGTAAATGCCCTACGGGCTTACAACTTTCCAAATCAATATTTGGTTACAACAAAAGAGGGCCAGAAGCCCTTTTACAATTTAATCCCTCGGCTTGGAAATAAAAACATGTAATACAGAAAAGTAACAACAAAAGGAAGCCTACAGCCTCTAAACTGTCCAAGCTAGGTCCTTAGAGGCGGCATATCACCTGAACCTGAAAATGATGTCCCATATAGGGTGAGCCAAAGCCCAGTAGAGATACGCTAAACATAATATGAGAAATAACTAAAACATTAGCATTCGATAAATGTTTAACAGTTTGAAACTATCTCAACCCCTTTCCATAATCAATCAACATAGATTTCCATACATCCACTTACATTTACAACCGTGTTTTCAATTCATTCCCATTTCTTTATCTCAATCAAATCAACAACATCATACGTTATTTATCCAAACAATTTCAAATGTGACTACAACTCATATTATCAACACTTCTATCATCAACAATTTCAACTGAGACTACAACTCATATTATCAACACTTCTATCATCAACAATTTCAAATGAGATTACAACTCATAGAGACCACGCTTCAATTCATCAACATTATTCAGATGTATATGAGATTTCGGGACTTTCACCCTGGACACTCCGGCCAACTTAATTATCAATGGAGTCCATCCCCTATCTCCTCTCAAACAATAGAGTACATCCCCTATCTCCTTCTAAACCATGGAGTACATCCCCTATCTCCTCCCAAACAAAGATACATATGCAATGTATTTAAACACTTTATCATATACAATGATCATTTAATGCACATATTCAATGTGTTATTCCAACCGTCATATTCAATGGCATATTCCAGGTGATTAATTTCAGTTTGCCTAATCATCATGCAGTGTCTACAACAATCAAAACTATCCTCCACTAATAGCCCAAAACAATTATTTCTAAACAGCTAATACATCTATCAAACAGATAAATTATCAACATTTTCATAGGTGAGTGATTAATAAATCCAACTACACCATTCAATCTCATAATTTCCCAATTTCATGATTTTCAACTCATTTTCATATTTCCATATTTTTCCAAATTAATTATACAAATAAATCAATCACATTAAATTAGAGCATTTTTTCCCTTTTCTCAATTTTAGCCTTAAGGCTCAATTTCCTCAATTTTACACCAATAATCCCATTTTTCCAAGGTCTCACATATACATGGAGCTCAACAATTGAAAACCCCCTTCCTATAATTTCAAATTCAAACCCTAGCTTTCTAAAATTTCCATATTTCACCATTTATACAAAATGACTAAAATTTAGGTTAAAACTCATAAAGACGAGTAGTTTATCCCTATCTCAAATGAAGAGACTCAAAGGAGATGATGAAGAAAACTCAAGATGCTCCAAAGTCCAACTTTTTCGGATCAAAGTGTAGCCCGAGCAAAGCTCTACCCTTTTTACAAAGGAAGTAGGATAGAAACCCTCTAGATCAAGTGTATTGGTAGAGAGAAGAAGTGTGTAGAGAGAGAGAGTGACGGATCTAGGGTTTGAGATGAAAAGAAGATCAAAAAGTGAAGGGGAAGACCGCTGCTACGAATTGATATATACAATGCTCGCTTGAGCGAAGAAGTGGTCGCTCGAGCGACCAGACACAAAAGAACCTCGCTCGAGCGCAAGAAGCGTCACTCAAGCGAACAATGCGAAGTTTCAGGTCTGCAACCCAGAAGCACGCTCGAGCGCAGGACTCCTCGCCGAGCGAAGAAACACAAAACATATAGCTCGCTCGCTCGCTTGAGCAGAGGAAAGCTCGGTCGAGCGAAGAAACATAACCTTCAGGTCAAAAAGAGGCGCAGACGCACGCTTGAGCGCAAGAGTGCTTGCTCGAGCGAAAAGACACACCACTTAAAGCTCGCTCGAGCAAAGGAGCCCTGGCTCGAGCGAAGGAACTAACACCCAAAGCTCGCTCGAGCGACAAAAGCCTTGCTCGAGCGAAGGAAAAAAAAATCTAAACAGCACCCATTTGTTCCAACACTCAACCAACCTGTTACAAACTTGCCCAACACATCCCAAAACTCAATTACAAGGAATTAAAGGATAGAAATAAGATATAGACAACAACCAACAACTACAAAACCTAAGTCCAGAACACAAGAAACAATGGAGGAAAACCGGGATCACTATACAAACAATCTTAACTGTTTAATCTTTAATTAGGTTAATCTTTAATTAGGTCAATCTTTAATTTATTTCAAATCAAACAAATTTAACTAGTATATTTTGATAAAACAACTAAAATTGCAGTTAAACCAGCAAATCAGTCAAATCGAAAATGATTCACCTTATCGGGTAAGTCAAATGACCAACCAACTTATACAAAATATTAATTAATTAAAACTTTAAATTTTATTTTAATTTTAAAATTTAAACTTTCTTGAACTAAAACATATACAACACTACAATATTAAATGGGAGCATAAGGTTTATATAGTGAAACAACTCATTTTTTTCCCCATTTTTCTGATGTGTGGTTGTAAAATAAAAGTTAACAGTTGTTTGGACCGGAAATTCATTTGTAATCAAACAATTTCAGTCGTTCAATTTTTAATAGAGCCAATCTTACTTTATTTCAAATCAAACAAATCTAAGCAATATATTTTGATAAAACAGCTAAAACTGCGGTTAAACTAGTGAATCAGTTAAACCGAAAATGATTTAGCCTGATCAGCTAAGTCAAAAGACCAACCAATTTACAACAAAATTAATTAATTAAAACTTTTTAATTTTATTTTAAAATTTAAACCATCTTGAACTGAAACATGCACAATACTATAATATTAAATGAAAGTATAAGATTCATTTATATAAGTGAAACAACTCACTTTTTCTTTCTTTTCTTGATGTGGGATTGTAATTATTTAAAAGTTAAATATTATGAAAGTTTCAAAATCTCATACAAAATTATTTTTTAAATCAAAACCTTTATGTGGGATTGTAAAATAAAAATTAATTGAAAGCTAATTAATGGAGATTTTCTTAATTGTTTAAAATTAAGAAAATTATAAAAAAAAAATGGTATTGATCATAGGACTTCTCACGGAAAAATCTCATTTTTCTTATATAAACAAGGGCATAAGATTCACTTT
The DNA here is from genome assembly GCA_036172215.1 of Camellia granthamiana. NCBI lineage: Eukaryota > Viridiplantae > Streptophyta > Magnoliopsida > Ericales > Theaceae > Camellia > Camellia granthamiana. Next base: position 135,476,585 of record CM069907.1, on the reverse strand, counting down.
ATATAAGTGAAACAATTCACTTTTTTCTTCTTTTCCTGATGTAGGATTGTAAAATAAAAGTTAAATGAAAGTTAGACAATGGAAAATTTCTTAACTATTTAAAATTAAGAAAATTCTATAATTTATATAAATTGAAACATAATATTCATTTTATGTAAATGAAACAATTCTCTTTTTTCTTTTTTTCGCGATGTGAGATTGTAAAATAAAAGATAAATGAAAGCTAATCAAAGGAATTTTTTTTAATTGTTTAAAATTAAGAAAATTTAATAATTTTAGAATAAGGGTTTGGAAGTTCTAAAAAGCTTCTCCTTCAAAATCCCCTTTATAAGATTCACTTTAATCAATGATTTCTTTTTTTTCAATCTTCATTTGATGTCACTGAATTTCTCTCTACGTCATTTTTCTACGATTTATTTAATTTTCTCTTTCTATATTCTTATAATTTATCTTCAAATTTAAACTTGATTTTTTTAACTTTAACTTATATTCATATAATCCATTCTTATTCTTAATTTTTAATTGAGTTTATTCTTTTTCGAGAATTTATCTAATTTTCTCTTTCTATATTCTTATAGTTTATATTCAAATTCAGATTTTTTATTTTTATTTTTATATCTATATCTATATCTTATATTTATATAATTTCATTCTTACTCTTCTTCTTCAATTAAGTTTATTCGATTGAGTGTATTTCCAAAAAAAAAAAAAAAAATTTGAATTAGTCCTGTATATTTATATAAATATAGTGAAATCACTCAAATTTATTATTTAAATACTCATCTAAATTAATATCATAATATTTAGTTAATTTTTAAAATGTTTTGTCACGCCCTCAAAATAAACCCATAATTTATTTAACATTGACATGCATTGATATAAGAAAGTAAAACATTATTCCATTCATCAGAGTATTCTTATTAAAAGATATTACACGTAATAACGAAAGAAATTGCCCTACGGGCTTACATCTTTCCAAGCTAACACTTGGGCACAAAAGTTGAGTACTAACTCAATTACAGATTAAGCCCTAGGCTTGAGTTCACATGTAGTATCAAAATAAACAAATAACTAAAAAGAGCCTTCAACTCCAAAACCTTCCAAGCTAAGTCCTTGGAGGCAGCATGTCACCTAGACCTAAAAATGATGTTACCATATAGAGTGAGCCACAGCCCAGCAGAAATATACTAAATCAAATATAAGAATTGACTAAAGTAATAGCATTCGATAGATGGTTAACACTCAAAAATCAATTTCATCCCAATACAATTTCATGACTATTATGTCCATGATACGTTTCTCTTTCCTTTATTTAATCAACTTTCCATACTACAAACATGGCTCAGAACCTGGCCAAACAATAAATTGAGACTACGTCTCATACTAATTTTTACTTCCATTATCAACTATTCGAATGAGGCTAAGGCTCATACTAAAATACTTCCATACATCAATAAGTACACATATTTGCTGTACTAATACACTTCCATAAATCAATAAGTACACATATTTGCTGTACTAATGGAGTCCATCCCCCTTCTCCTCCCAAGCAGGTTTGAGAGTCCATCCCCTATCTTCCCTCAAACCCTGGAGTACATCCCCTATCTCCTCCCAAACAATATGCATATACAATGTATTTAACACTTGTCATATACACTATCCAATCAATACACGTATTTGCTGTATTAATTCAACCGTCATATTCAATGACGTATTCAATGTGATTAGTTTCAGTTTTCCCTAATCAGCATGCAATGTCTACAACAATCACGACTATCCTCCACCGATAGCCCAAAACAGTTATTTCTAAACAGGAAATAAATGTATCAACAGATATAATCTTAACATTTTCATAGGTGAGTGATTAAATTTACCAACTACACCATCTAATCAATAATTTCCCAATTTCATGGATTTCAACTAAATTCCATATTTTCCCCAAATTAATTATACCAATTAATTTATTACAACAATTAGGGCATTTTTCCCTTTTTATCAACAATCAACCCTAAGGTCCAATTTCCTCTATTTGACACTATAAATGCCATCTTTCAAGTCTTACAAGCATATGGAGTTTAATATATGAAAAACCCCCCTTTTTCCCAAATTACAAAACAAACCCTAACTTTTCCCAAAGTTACCCAACAACGCCAACATATCAAAATGACTAAAACTTATGAGAAAACGTATAGAATGGAGTAGGGTATCCCTACCTCGAAAATAGAACCCAAATGGAGATGAAGGCCAAAAACCAAAGTGCTCCAAATCGCCAAACTTTCAGATTAAAATGAAGCCCTCAACCCACTCTACCTTTCTTACAAAGGACCTAGGATAGATTCGCACTAGAGGGAGATGAAAACCTAGAGAGAAGGTGTGTAGAAAGAGAGAGATGACGGACCTAGGGTTTTGAAATCAAAAGAGGGTGAAAAAAATATGAAGTTTAAAACTGCTGCTGCGAACTGATATAACACAGGCTCTCTCGAGCGAAGAAGTGGTCGCTCGAGCGACCAGACACAAAGAATCCTCGATCAAGCGTAGAAAGCCTCGCTCGAGTGACAGAATGCTCGCTCGAGCGAAGAAACTCAAAACATACACCTCGCTCGCTCGAGCGAAGGAAATCTCGCTCGAGCCAAGAAACACTGCTCTCAGGTCAAAATGAGACGCAGACGCATGCTCGAGTGCAAGAATTCTCGCTCGAGCCACCAGACGCATGCTCGAGTGCAAGAATTCTCGCTCGAGCCACCAGACACAAAACTCAACTCTCGCTAGAGCGAAGGAAACCTGGCTCGAGCGAAGGGTCTAAAACACAGATCTCGCTCGAGCGACAAAAGTCTCGCTCGAGCGAAGGACCAAAATTTTGGGCAGCAACCATTTGCTCCCATTCACTCCCAACCTATAACAAACCTGCCCATAACATCCTATAACTCAATTATAAAGTATTGAAGGATTGAAACAAGATATAAACAACACCAACTCCACGGAACCTAAGTCCGGAATACAATAATCAAGGAAGGAAGAACCGGGATCGCTATAACCTCCCATTCTTAAGGAATTTCATCCCCGAAATTAAGTGCAAGTTTCCAAAAGACAAGTTTTTCTCCATTTTAAACAATGTTATATGCAACATTCAATAACTCGACCCATCCCGGTCATTCCATCTCTTATCAAGAGGCATTTCACAATATGTAAAACAATATAGATCTCAACCTGCATTAACATTATGCATTTCCCTCCCAATTTCATCAATCTCATATCATAACTAATGTTCATGATACATTTCCATTTCTACAATATATTCAACATATGCAATGTTATACTAAACTTCCATTTCGAGGCAAGTCTCAAAATTCTTCCATTAAACCAAAACATTTTCAATGTTTTACAACTTAAGACATATATAAAGCTCTTAAGTTCAACAATATTACAAAATCTAAATACAGGATTACACATCAACAAACATGTCCGGATATTTCTCACGGACTTCCAACTCACGTTCCTAAGTGGCTGCCTCCACTCCGTGATGTTTCCACAAAACTTTTACCAAGGGAATGGTCTTGCCTCGCAAGACTTGATCCCGGCTATCCAAGACCCAAACCGGCCTCTCCTCGTACGAGGCATCCTCATCTACCTCTAAGTCGGTCCAATCCAATACATGCGATGGATCCGGCTCATACTTCCGAAGCATACTCACATGAAACACGTCATGAACTCCGAACAATTGCGGCGGCAAAGCTAAACGATAGGCAACCTCGCCAATCCTCTCAAGGATCTCAAAAGGGCCAATAAACCGAGGGGACAACTTCCCACTCTTTCCAAACCTCATCAATCCCCGCCTAGGTGATATCTTTAGAAAGACGTGATCACTCACCTCAAATCCCAAAGGCCTCCTCCTACGGTCGGCATAAGATTTCTGATGACTCTGGGCTGTAACAAGCCTTCTACGGATAAGCTCAACTTTCTCCGTCGTTTCCCTCACCAACTCTGGTCCTAACAAAGGTGCATCTCCCACCTCGGCCCAACAAACTGGAGACCTACACGGTCGGCCATACAAGGCCTCAAACGGTGCCATACCGATACTAGACTGGAAACTGTTGTTGTAGGCAAACTCTACCAAGGGCAAGTGCCTCTCCCACGTCCCACTAAAGTCAAGGACACAACCCCGAAGCATATCCTCAAGGATCTGAATAGTACACTCGGACTGTCCGTCAGTCTGAGGATGATAAGCCGTGCTAAAGGTCAACTTAGTGCCCAAGGCACTCTACAAACTCTACCACAACCTGGCAGTAAAACGAGGATCTCTATTTGAGACAATCGTCACTGGGACCCCGTGCAACCTCACTATGTCTCAAATATACAAGTCGGCAAGATGATCTACCGAATCTCTCACGCGCATAGGAATGAAGTGCGCCGACTTAGTCAACTAGTCTACAACCACCCAAATAGCATAACTACCCCGCTGAGTCTTCGGAAGACCTACAATGAAGTCCATAGTGACATGCTCCCACTTCCACTCGGCAATAGGCAAGGGTTGTAATAAACCCGCTGGCCTCTGATGTTCGGCCTTCACTTGCTGACAAGTAAGGCACTTAGATACGAAAACTGCCACATCTCTCTTCATACCCCTCCACCAAAATTGGCGACCCAAATCTCTATACATCTTGGTGCCTCCCGGATGCACTGCAAGACATGAATGGTGAAACTCCCGGAGTACCTCCTCTCGGCAAGCCTCCGGCACAAACAGATGGTCTCAGTATCTCATACTCAGGTCGGGATACACAATCAAACCCTTCTCAACCTTCCCATTGGAGATCTTCTCTCGGAGGGATTCTACCTCAAGGTCACCTCTCTGTGCCTCTAATACTCGACTCACAAGTGTAGGCTGCGCAATGACAAAAAACAAGGCCGCAGCCTCAACGGATTCGCCCAGAAGCAAATTAAACTCCCCAAGTGCACCCAACATCTCCCACTCCCGGATGGCCATACAAGCTACATCACTAATGGATTTCCTACTAAGGGCATCGGCCACAACATTAGCCTTCCCCGGATGATAGTGCAACTCAAAGTCGTAATCTTCAATAAATTCCATCCACCTCCTCTGCCTCAAGTTCAAGTCTTTCTGTGTAAACAGATATTAAAGACTTTTATGATCCAAGAATACCTCGAATTTCTCACCATACAGATAATGCCTCCAAATCTTCAAGGCAAAAATCACGGCTGCTAACTCTAGGTCATGTGTAGGGTAATTCTTCTCGTGTATCTTCAACTGACATGAGCCATAGGCAACCACTTTCCCCTCTTGCATCAACACACAACCCAAACCCTCTCGTGAGGCATCACAATAAACAGCATAGCCTAAACCTCTCTCCAGAATAATCAAAACCGGAGCAGTAGTCAATCTAACCTTCAACTCTTGGAATGACTTTTCACAAGTCTCACTCCATACAAACTTGACCCCTTTCCGCGTCAATCTAGTCAACGGCGAGGCTAGCCTGGAGAAATCCTTCACAAATCGGCGGTAATATCCAGCTAATCCCAGAAAACTGCGGATCTCAAAAACACTCTTAGGCTGTGCCCAATCCTGCACTGCCTCAATCTTGGATGTATCAACAGACACCCCTTCCCCGGAGACTACATGGCCTAAGAATTTCACCTCCCTTAGCCAGAACTCACACTTCCCAAACTTAGCATATAGCTTATGGGCTCTAAGCAACTCAAGTACCACTCTCAAGTGTTCCTTGTGCTCCTCCTCAGAAGGTGAATAAATCAGAATGTCGTCCACGAAGACGACCACAAAACAATCCAAGAATTCCCGGAATATCCGGTTCATCAAGTCCATAAACACTGTCGGTGCATTGGTGAGCCCAAAAGGCATCACCAGAAACTCATAATGGCCATACCGCGTACGGAATGCCGTCTTCGGGATATCCTCCTCCCTGACCCTCAACTGGTGGTAACCCGATCTCAAGTCTATCTTAGAGAAACAACGGGAACCCTTCAGCTGATCGAACAGATCATCTATACGAGGCATAGGGTACTTATTCTTGACCGTAGCCCGATTCAATTTCCGATAATCAATACATAGTCTCAAGGCACCATCTTTCTTTTTAGCAAAGAGGGCCGGTGCTCCCCACGGCGAAACACTAGGACGAATATAGCCCTTATCTAGCAATTCCTGGAGTTGAATCTTCAACTCACTCAACTTGGCTGGGGCAAAACGGTAAGGTGCCATAGAAATCGGCGTCGTGCCGGGCACTAGATCAATAAAGAACTCGATCTCTCGATGAGGTGGCAAACCGACAAGATCCTCGGGAAAGACGTCCGAGTACTCACAAACCACCCTCGGCAATACGGTCTGGGTCTCACTACACTCACTACTCACGAAGCTAGCAAGAAGACCACTAAGCTCACTCCGCCCTCGCGGATTATACACCGGTGGCAAAACACTACCAACCCGATCTCCCAAGAAATGGAAACAATCCCCGCTCAAGATACATACAGTGACCCTCTGGCGGTAACAGTCAATAACAGCTCGGTATGACGATAACCAGTCCATACCCAAAATAACATCAACACCCGACATAGGCATAACCACAAAAGGAAATGAAAGTCGGCGGTCGGCAACCTCTATATCACAGCCCCGACACCCTTGTTTCAAAATCAATTAACCCCCAACAGGTGATACAACACATATAGGAGATGCTAACTGTGCCAACTCCAAACCCAAGACAGATGCAAATGCAGCAGATATAAATGAATGAGATGCACCCGTATCAATCAATACATTAGCAACCGAGTTGCAAAACAAGAAGGTATCTCTCACGACAGATGGAGCAGGCACAAGATCCTGCGCGGTAACAGCATACACGCGCCCTGACGGTCTCTTATCTACCTACTCACCCCTAGGAGCATAAGATTGCTGCGCAGACTGAGACGATGAAGCTCCCTGATTGGCCCTCAAGGCCTGAACTAACTGAGCTGGCTGATGACTCTGAGCCTGCCTCAAACCAGATGCACCAGATGTGCCACCCAACTGCGGGCAAAACCCCTTCAGGTGCCCTGCCTGACCACACTGGTAACAAGAAAGTGGCTGGCTCCTGCCCTGACTCTAGCTCTGAGGTCGAGCCGAAGATGAAGCTGCTCTCTGCCCTCCTTCCTTCTGTGGGCAAGCTGGAGACTTGTGGCCCAGCTGACCACATTGGAAACAAGTAATGTCTCCCTGACTGTCTTTCCCAGAACCTGCACTCGGCACTGGAAAGGTCGATCTAGCAAAACTACCCTGAGACTGTTGAGGGTTAAAACCCCTCTGTCTCCTGCCATCACTCTGGCCATCCTGACTCCTCTTGGAGCCCCTCAGTCTCTCCTCCTCCTCCTGCATCATGATCTCCATATGGGCCACAGCATCCACAAGGCGCCCATAGTCCCGGGTCATAGAACCCCCAACTCTCATCTTGAGGCCATGCCTCAACTTCTTCTCAAACTCCAGACAACGGCGTTCCTCAGACGCCACAAGCTCAGGTGCAAACCTGGATAAGCTGGTAAATGCGGCCTCAAACTCGGCCACTGAAGAACTCAGCTGCTTAAGTTGGCAGAACTGCTCCCTCAACCTCTCCCTGGCAGCTGGAGACAGGAACTTCTCTTGGAAAGCAGCTACGAAGGTCTCCCAAGTCCCTCCTATATGGCCTCTCGTGAATTTCCACCACTGACCCGCATCTCCCTTAAGCTGGAAAGGTGCCAAGGTCACCTTCAGGACCTCATCCTCGATGCCAAGCATCTCAAACATCTTCATTGTCTGTTCGAGCCATTCATTTGCCTTAAGCGGCTCTTTTGGATCACCCACAAACTCGTCCGGGTTAGACCGGAAGAACTCTCTCTTCAGAAATGCAGATCCTGCATCTGCAACATGAACCTGGGCTTGATTTTCAGCCCGGAGAATGCCCACGGACTCCCTGAATGCCCCTGCTATCTCGCGAGCTAAGGCACCCATAGCCTGCTGACCCGCTGGTTTGGCCACATTGGCCTGACCAACACCCTCCTGCTTCTTCGGAATCTCATCCGGTATGGGCACCTCCTGCCTACCACTCCTACCACGTCCTCGTCCTCGTCCTGACATCCTAATAAAGGTAACAAAGACGTTAGCACATTAACAAATGTGTCGAAGCTATAACACTCGCATCCTAATGCATTGGACAACAGTAATTCATTCCACGTAATCACATAAGCACCTACGAATTTCATTCCTGGATAATGACAGTCCCGAGGCGTCGCTAGAGTTCCGGTTGGAAACAGCATTGCTCAAGTGCTTTTCCAACAAGACTTATAGAAACTCAAGGATCCAATCAATATCTTAGAAACTACATTCCATACCCACATAGTCACATAAACATGTTATCATATAAGCATATAACAGTACAGCTAAGTCTCAATCAAACGAGATGAACCCATTGTGACACTAATCACTTCCCACGTACCCAAGGTATTCAAACCTGGCTCACTCTGATACCAAGTTGTCACGCCCTCAAAATAAACCCATAATTTATTTAACATTGACATGCATTGATATAAGAAAGTAAAACATTATTCCATTCATCAGAGTATTCTTATTAAAAGATATTACATGTAATAACGAAAGAAAATGCCCTACGGGCTTACATTTTTCCAAGCTAACACTTGGGCACAAAAGTTGAGTACTAACTCAATTACAGATTAAGCCCTAGGCTTGAGTTCACATGTAGTATCAAAATAAACAAATAACTAAAAAGAGCCTTCAACTCCAAAACCTTCCAAGGTAAGTCCTTGGAGGCAGCATGTCACCTAGACCTGAAAATGATGTTCCCATATAGGGTGAGCCATAGCCCAGCAGAAATATACTAAACCAAATATAAGAATTGACTAAAGTAATGGTATTCGATAGATGGTTAACACTCAAAAATCAATTTCATCCCAATACAATTTCATGACTATTATGTCCATGATACGTTTCTCTTTCCTTTATTTAATCAACTTTCCATACTACAAACATGGCTCAGAACCTGGCCAAACAATAAATTGAGACTACGTCTCATACTAATTTTTACTTCCATTATCAACTATTCGAATGAGGCTAAGGCTCATACTAAAATACTTCCATACATCAATAAGTACACATATTTGCTGTACTAATACACTTCCATAAATCAATAAGTACACATATTTGTTGTACTAATGGAGTCCATCCCCCTTCTCCTCCCAAGCAGGTTTGAGAGTCCATCCCCTATCTTCCCTCAAACCCTGGAGTACATCCCCTATCTCCTCCCAAACAATATGCATATACAATGTATTTAACACTTGTCATATACACTATCCAATCAATACACGTATTTGCTGTATTAATTCAACCGTCATATTCAATGACGTATTCAATGTGATTAGTTTCAGTTTTCCCTAATCAGCATGCAATGTCTACAACAATCACGACTATCCTCCACCGATAGCCCAAAACAGTTATTTCTAAATAGGAAATAAATGTATCAACAGATATAATCTTAACATTTTCATAGGTGAGTGATTAAATTAACCAACTACACCATCTAATCAATAATTTCCCAATTTCATGGATTTCAACTAAATTTCATATTTTCCCCAAATTAATTATACCAATTAATTTATTACAACAATTAGGGCATTTTTCCCTTTTTATCAACAATCAACCCTAAGGTCCAATTTCCTCTATTTGACACTATAAATGCCATTTTTCAAGTCTTACAAGCATATGGAGTTTAATATATGAAAAACCCCCCTTTTTCCCAAATTACAAAACAAACCCTAACTTTTCCCAAAGTTACCCAACAACGCCAACATATCAAAATGACTAAAACTTATGAGAAAATGTATAGAATGGAATAGGGTATCCCTACCTCGAAAATAGAACCCAAATGGAGATGAAGGCCAAAAACCAAAGTGCTCCAAATCGCCAAACTTTCAGATTAAAATGAAGCCCTCAACCCACTCTACCTTTCTTACAAAGGACCTAGGATAGATTCGCACTAGAGGGAGATGAAAACCTAGAGAGAAGGTGTGTAGAAAGAGAGAGATGACGGACCTAGGGTTTTGAAATCAAAAGAGGGTGAAAAAAATATGAAGTTTAAAACTGCTGCTGCGAACTGATATAACACAGGCTCGCTTGAGCGAAGAAGTGGTCGCTCGAGCGACCAGACACAAAGAATCCTCGCTCGAGCGTAGAAAGCCTCGCTCGAGCCAACAATACGATGCTTCAGGTCTGTAACCCAGAAGCACGCTCGAGCGCAGAAACTCAAAACATACACCTCGCTCGCTCGAGCGAAGGAAATCTCACTCGAGCCAAGAAACACTGCTCTCAGGTCAAAATGAGACGCAGACGCATGCTCGAGCGCAAGAATTCTCGCTCGAGCCACCAGACACAAAACTCAACTCTCGCTCGAGCGAAGGAAACCTGGCTCGAGCGAAGGGTCTAAAACACAGATCTCGCTCAAGCGACAAAAGTCTCGCTCGAGCGAAGGACCAAAATTTTAGGCAGCAACCATTTGCTCCCATTCACTCCCAACCTGTAACAAACCTGCCCATAACATCCTATAACTCAATTATAAAGTATTGAAGGACTGAAACAAGATATAAACAACACCAACTCCACGGAACCTAAATCCGGAATACAATAATCAAGGAAGGAAGAACCAGGATCGCTATATGTTTAATATTATTTATCACCTTTTATTATTTGTCTAGTAGTTATACTTTAATTTCAAACTTTTAATTTATTCACTTTGATTCGTCTAGTAGTTATACTTTAATTTCAAACTTTTAATTTATTCACTTTGATTCTTAAAATATATAATGTGTAACAATTTCGTCTTTGGTATTAAGGTCATTCAAAAGCAATAATAGAATAAAGATATTTTTTAAAATTTTACACTAAAAATAAATTAAAAGATTTGGACTAAAATGCAACAAATTGAATGCTAAATGAAATAAATTTTATATTGGGATCCAAAAATGTAACGAAATTCATATTTTTTAGATTACATGTGTATTTGATCTTTCTATGTTGTTGAGGCTTTGTGTAATTTTGAAACATTTTTTTTTCCTGATGATTTTAACACGTCACTAATGTTCAGAATTAAAATGTAACAACTTAAAAAATTAAAAACTGTAAGATAAAACAAAACGACATAGTTTAAGAATCATTAGTTAATAAAAAACATTATGGATTGATAAATCCAATAGGGTCTGAGTGGTGAATTGAGAAACTTGGTTAAAAGCTGCGCTTTGCAGCTTTACAAAAAAGCTAATAGCAGCTAAAAACATAACAAAATTATTTGGGAAGGTAGCAAAATACAGGCTGTGAAATTACATCAATTACCCTCCAAAATGTAAATTTTATTGTGATGTGAAAATTTAAATTTTCTTAATTGAGTTGAGATATTTTGGTCATTTTATTATGATGTGATATCATAAATAAAATATTAATTAAAAAAATTTAAAAAATAACTTTTTATCAAATTTTCAAATCACTTTTAAAAAAAATCAAAAAACTTGATTAACACTACAAAAAATACCTTGGAAGAGAAGTGCGAACGTAGCAAAAGGCGAAAGTGAAATGGACGGACGTATCTGATTCTGAAGCAGTCTTTGAGAGAACTAAGGTTTGGTCAATGATCGGACGATCAGTATTTAGAGAGAGAAACTCTAGAGAGAGACAGCGAGAGAGAGGATTGGTTGGAGTTGTTGCTTTTGGAAGAGGAGAATGAGGCTTACGGTATTTATAAGGGGAAAGGGAGGCAACAATGGATTGCTGTGCAATACATCCCATATATAAAACATTTTCCTACATCTATCTATCTATCTATTATATAAAAAAAATAAAATTTGTAATCCACAAATCTTTTAAAAATTTTAATATCTCAATCTTAATTTTTTAATTTAAAAAAATAAATAATCTCAGCATTTATTGATTTCTCTCAACTTCCAAGCCTTTTTGACTTCTCTCATAATTATTACAGTACCAGTTTCAACTTTTTCCATGCATTATGGTTAGTGATATAATTGTTAAATTATTTTTATAAAAAATCTAAAAAAAATAATTTGTATATTAAAAAAAAATATAAAACAAATATATATATATATATATATTATAAGGAAAATGAGGTTTCTAATGAGAAACCTCCTAAGAGCTCCAAACTCTCATTCTAAAATTATTGATTTTTTAATTTATAAAATAGATTGAAAAAAACATATTGGTTGATTTATTTATTTAATTATTTTAGAAATAATAATTATTTATTAATTTATGGATTTCAAATGGAAAAGATAATAAAAATTTTCATAATCTCTCTCACTACTGCAGCACATTTTTCAACTTTTTCCATACACTATGGGCCCGTTTGTTTTCAGAGGTAGAATGGAGGGGATTCATAGTGAGGGGATTAATAGTGAGGGGATTAAGTAAAATTGTGTTTGTTTTGATGATAGTTATTAGTGTATAAATTGTTAAATTATTTTTATATAAAATAATAAAACAAATAAAAAAAATATAAAAATTAAACATTAATTTTTTTAAAAAAATTCTCAATATGTAAAAAAAAAAAAGAACAAAAAAAAAATTTCTAATCCCTTCACTATTTTTCTAATACCACCTCTACCTCTTCCGTGCCAATCCCCCTTCCAACATCCATCTTAATCCCCTCCTCCATCTTAATCCCTTCCCTACCTTTACAAACAAACACAATACCTCACATCCATCCTAATTCCCTCCCATCCATTACACCCCAAAACAAACGAGGCCTAAGGTTAGTGATGAGATTGTTAAACTATTTTTATAAAAAAATCTAAAAAAAATGATTTGTATATTAAAAAAATATATAAAACAAATATAAATATCTATATCTATATCTATCTATATATTATATAAAGAAAATAGAGTTTCTAATGAAAAACTTCCTAAGACCTCCAAACTCTCATTATAAAATTATTGAATTTTTAATTTATAAAATAGGTTAAAAAAACATATTGGTTGATTTATTTATTTAATTATTTTGGAAATAATAATTATTTATTAATTTATGGATTTCAAATGGGAAAATAACGAAAATATTTCATAATCTCTCCATCACAATCTCTCTCACTAATTTTCAAAAAAACAAATTAAAACTCGCATTCATTTTCTATCTTCCAAAAAATCAGATAATATTTTTCATGAAAATTGTGAGTATCTATCTATATCTTATATATTATATTATACCATAACAACAAAAATTAAAAATCAAATATACAAACAGATAAAATTAATAAATTTGATTTTTATTTATTCAGTTAAAATATTTCTTTTGTCGCTCAATATCCAATTTTAAATTTTCAAAATCTATAAAGTTTATCTAAACAAATCTAATTTGAAAATATCTCCTACTATTATACTTTAAATCAATAAAACTCACATGTCTATCACATATTTAACTCACATCATAACTTATCTAAATAATAATAATTAAAAAGAAATAAAAACCATAGATAAATTAAATTTAAAAAAAATAAAAACTGATAATTCTATCTTAAATAAATTGGAAAAAAAAATAAATAGAAACCTGTGGTCCAGGGACGGAACTAGGATTTGATTATCGGAGGGGCTAAAAGAAAAATAATTTTTTTTCATCATATACACAAAACATACATGTATGTATATATGATATATAAATTATATATACATTAAAAAAAAAAAAAAAACTAAATACCATAGAAGCAATTTCAAATAGGATGAATACGTTTTTTTAATGTAAAATAGAAATAGAATTCAAAATGGAAGAAAAATAACATCTTTTTTATACTGGGGGCATTTTATATATAAAATAATATGTATATATATATATATTTAAAGTTCTATGACAAACAATAATGTTCACAGAAACAGGGGGGCCATGGCCCCCCATAGTCTTCTCCTAGTTCCGTCCCAGCCTGTGGACTCGCCTTTTTTCGCCCCCCCTCCGCCTGCCTTTTGGAAAGGGTTTGAAAAGAAGGCATCACAGTTCGGACTCCTGCAGTTCTGAATCCAGTCTTACAAAGTGCAATGTGAAACTGATAATCACCAAAGAGTCCAAATCTGGCAAATCGTTTTGAAAAATTGATTTTCAATCAAATAATGCCAAAATTGGACTACTTTGCCAGATTGCAGAATCGCCACCTAAATATTTTATTTTTGGAAGAAATTTAGGAAACCCTAACTCGTGCCAAAGGCCACGTGTCCGTCATCACCAAAGTTGCCTCGGTTCGGGAACTTGGGTACGAAAGGGGAAGGTCCTGAAATGAGCACCCCCTACTCACCCGATCAAAGATCGGCCTCTACTAATCATGATATGTTCTTTTATAAACACATGTGTTCTTGTTCTGATTATTAGCTAACATTACTATGTGATGTGCACAAGCAAATATAGACTAAAATTGCAAGAATTGGAACAAATCAAGTTATGTTTGTTTTCGAAAATGGTTTGAAGTTGCCACCCTCAAGTGGGCTTAAAAGATGCGGATTTGACATCTCAAGTGGGCTTAAAATATGATTTGCCACAACAAAGTGGGCTTTAAAACTCACATTCGTTGAATTGTTCCAATTCAATTAACAAAGCCTTCATCTACAAGCATTCATGCAGTTTATCACTTAAGCACATAGCCTCATGGCAAGCATGCGAAACATGGTAATATGACAATCACACTCATGCAAGTATGCTAAAGCATAAAACTCACCGAGTACTCCAAGCCAAAATAAAAGCTAGTTAGAAATATGCATGATCCTAACTATACAAAATACCTAATGCAACACATGCAATAATGCAACTAAATAGGCTTGGCTACCTAATCATGGTATTTGCAATACTTAGATAGCATGCTTTGAAGCATGTATTCAAAGAAGCATTGAAATTACGATGCAGTTTGAATGATGCGCCGAGCCTCGGTGCATGCAAGATAAATGAATGGATGCAAGCATGCGAACATAAGGTATACTAATTGAAAATGTCCTTAATCTAACCATTGAAAGCGATTAAATAAAAGGAAGAATGACGTGGGGTTGGAAGACATGCACACACGCACGTACACTTATTACAACTTCACGCCCTCGCAAAGGAGGGTTCGAATGAATAAGCACTAACTAGCTACGCTAATTAAGCTAAGCTATTACAAACCAAAACTAATTAACTATTCTAGTTAATTATTACAACAATTGAAATAAATTAACTAACTATTCTAAGCTAGCTAAATATTACAAACCGGAACCAAAGAATTAGTTACATTAACTAATTAAGTACACCATTTGAATTAACTAGCTATGCCAAACTAACTAAAGCAATTAAATGGCCTCGAAGGCGAGGGATGCACGCATGCTCGGTTGCTCCACCCAAAAATACCACCGCCTTGCCATCGGATGCCTCTGTTTGCATTTGTTTGATCTCTGAAAATTGTGCCAACTCCCAGAATGCCTCTGCTTCAACTCAGAAGCACACTTGTGCGAAAATTCATTGGTGGCCGGTCAGCTACCAAAGGTGGCCATCAGCCATTTTAACTGGCCGGTCGGCTACTTCTACTTCTGGCTGGTCGGCCACCCCTGCTCTGAACTTCCTTTTTTGCTGCAACAAAGAGCAAACAGAGGCAAAGTAGTGTATTCTCAAGGTTTGTATGCATTGCTACTCTCCTTATCATTACACAATTTAAAAGGAGTGTACTTCTCGACCCTCAAGCCATCAACCAAGCATTTTCAATGCATGATGGCCAAGAAGCCAAGCTTGTACAAGTTAATGAATGCAAAACAAGACTCGATAAAACCACAACCCTATCATGCATGATCAAGGGTGATGGTGACCAAAAAAAATGACACGTTTCATCACTTTGAGTATGAAACGTCCCATTTTTCTCATGTTCGAATTAACGTCCGATCCGAACACATGCAATGCAACACAAAGATGCTTAATCTTGCCTCTTTTATTTTGTTCATTTTGTTTACACATTTTAACTTACCAATCCATTCTTTAATTGATTAGTCCAAAATGTGAGTGTCCTCTAATGGAAAGAGGGCTTAAACCACAAGTACCTTGAGCATGAAAGAGGCCTCATGCTGTTGGTAATGAACTCCTGAAGGAATTAAACTATTAGGCATGAGGGTCTCAATTCCAAACTCAGGCCAACAAGGGGTTCAAAGCCCCTTTCAAAACAAATGAAAAAGTGCAGAATAGAGGGAGATTGTAGAGATTTTAGTGCTAAAATGGAGTGCAAAAAGACACTAAAACATGCAAGCAACTCATGCAATTCATGCTAAAAAGCCTAAAACATTAAGCTAGTGAAGAAAATTGCACTACAACCACACAATACAAGCCTCAAAGGACCAAACCAGCTCAAAACAGAGCTAAAACCAGTCAAAACAGTAGCAAAAATATGATGAGATTAAGGTACAAAATGCTAGAAAATCATGCTCACATGTTAAGCTATCTAGGCTAGCAAATAAGACACAAGGAGAAGAGGCTACCTCCTCCAATTTTGGACTTCAAAACAAAGTTTTTACCACTGAAATAACTCTGAATTTTAGTAGTTTAAAGGGTCAAAAAGTTTGATGTGATTATGCTAAAAGATGGTACAAAAGCTTACACAATAAAACAAAAAGAATGGTGGACTGCCCCTTACCACAAAATGACCTCAAACTATCATGTTAAGGCTAAAAAATCAGAGTTGTTTGTAGTTGAAAACCAGCTAAAAAATAGTACTAAAAGATGGTAAAACAAGTAGCCAAAACAAAGCTTAAAAGGTAAGTCTTATACCTCTTAAAGCACAGCACAAAATAGCCACAATTTCAGGCTTAAACCTCATTCCAAAAGCTCAAACTAGGCTCCAAGGGACCTCAGCTCCAAGGTGGTCAAGTTTGGTCAAGGGTTAGTATGCAAAGGTGTAGAGAAAACTAACTACCAAGCATAAAACAAGAAGAGAGGGAGAGAATTTCAAAGAGAGAGAGAAAATTTTGATCCAAAATGTCTAACCCCTCCAAATGGGGGAGAGCACCCGTTATATATAGAAAATCAAGATTGAAGCTTGTATTCATCCCTCCATACTTATGTATGGAGATGTACTTCAGTGAACAACAGCTGGTACAGCTGGCAAACAAATATCTAAAAAAGGAAACAAATGGCCGTCGGCCACTCTTAGTAGCCGACCGGCCACCTAAAGTGGCCGTCGGCCATCACAAGTGGCCAACAAGAACAAAAAGTGGCTGACAAGGCTAAAAACTGGCCGACAAGGTCCCTCCCCCTTCCAGGAAAGAGGCAACAAGGTTTGGCCAAAAAACAAGCACAAAACAAATAGGTTTAGAGGCTTGAAGACAAGGTGTTCCATCGAGGACTTCGGGCGCCCAAAACGAGCACAAACAAGCACAATCATCGAGTGCACAAACGATGTCGTCCAAGTCTTGAAGTCAGTCAAAAATGGGGTGTCTACAAAACCACACAAAAATAAAGAAGATAAGAATTTAGATATGGATCTTAAAAAGATATAACAATATCTAAATTTAAATTATGATTTAGTAATATAATTATTTATTTTTTGATGTATATCTATCAAAATTTTAAATCACTTAATAGGACAAATTAATCAATTTTCTAAAATTATTTATTTTCAATTTATAAAATAGATTAAAAAAAAACTATTGACTAATTTATTTATTTAATTATTTTAGAAATAATAATTATCCTTAATTTATGGATTTCAATAGAAAGATAAAAAAAATATTTTATAATTTCTCCATCCTAATCTCTCTTACCGATTTCCAAAAAAAAAATATTAAAACTTTCCTTCCTTCTCTCTTCCCAAAAAAATCAGATAATATTTTTTATGAAAGTTGTGGATATCTATCTATATCTTATATATTATATTATAATACAACAAAGAAAACTAAAAGTCAAATATACAAACTGATAAAATTAATAAATTTGATTTTTATTTATTTAGTTAAGATATTTTTTTGTATCTCAATATCCAATTTTAAAATTTAAAAATATTTAAAGTTTATCTAAACAAATCTAATTTGAAAGTATCTCCCCATCATTATACTTTAAATCAATGAAACTCACATGTCTTTCACATATCTAACTCACATTATAACTTTCCTAAATAATAATAATTAAAAATAAATAAAAATCACAGATAAATTAAATTCAAAAAAAAATATAAACCCACAACTCTATCTTAAATAAATTTTTTATAAAAAATAAATAAACCACAAAAATTTTAAAAAAAATGATAAGAATTTAGATATGGATCTCAAAAAAATGATAATATCTAAATTTGAATTATAATTTAGTAATATAATTATCTATTTTTCTGAGGTATATCTATCAAAATTTTAAATTACTAAATGAGACAAATTAATCAATTTCAAGTCTTATTTAAAGAACAATCTGATTAGTCATCCCAACTTCTAGATTTCGTGGGCACTTGCAGAGTTGCTAACGGATTGGGTAAGGTGAGGTCTAAGTTGTTGGAGGTAACATTCTCCTACTCTATAAATTTATTTGTTTTTAAATTTTATTTTTTTTCCCTATGTGATTCTCTTACTCTGCTGTTGGTTTGGTTTTGGTTTCAATTTTAATGAGATTTATGTGTTTGTTTACAAGTTTGTATGGTGGAAAAGATATATTGGTGATTATGGTTGTAATCGAAGTATCTATGTCCGTTCTGTACCAAGGATTTTAATCGTATTTTTTTTTCTTCAATAAAGCCCATAAAATTAAAGTAAAAAAAAAAAAAAAATGGGTATCAAAATTTTATAAAAGGCTGTGTTTAATCTCATTTAATCATGTTTAATTTTTTTTTATTACAAATTATGAAAGTTGCACTAAATATATATATATATATTTTTCATTTTTTCAAACTAATGATTTAAAAAATTATAAATATAAAAGTTAACTTATAAATTTCATGTATATCACAAGACAAAATAGTAGATTATTTTAAGATAATTATAATAATTTTTTTAATTTAAAAAGTCTCGTACATAGTACGGGCTACCACTAGTATATTATATAAGAAAAATAAGGTTTCTAATCTACTAGCTTTGTAGGAACTCTAATATTCTAATCATAATTTTCTTATTTTTTGATTTAAAAAAAAATCTATGCATTTATTGATTTCTCCCAACCCACAAATATTTTTGACTTCTCTCATAATTACTGCAGCACCTTTTTCAATTTCTCCCATACACTACGATTACACACAAAAATAAAGAAGATAAGAATTTAACTATGGATCTAAAAACGATATAACACCATCTAAATTTGAATTATGATTTAATAATAAAATTATCTTTTTTTTTTTGATGTATATCTATCAAAATTTTAAATCACTTAATGGAACAAATTAATCAATTTTCTAAAATGATTGATTTTTTAATTTATAAAATAGATTAAAAAAACTATTGACTGATTTATTTATTTAATAAAAAAAATATTTCATAATTTCTCCATCCTAATCTCCCTCTCACCGATTTCCAAAAAAAAATTAAAAATTGCCTTCTTTCTCTCTTTCCCAAAAAATTAGATAATATTTTTCATGAAAGTTGTAGATATCTATCTATATCTTATATATTATATTATAACATAACAAAAAAAAAAAAAGAAGCTAAAAATCAGATATACAAATAGTTAAAATTAATAAATTTGATTTTTATTTATTCAGTTAAAATCTTTCTTTTGCATCTCAATATCCAATTTTAAAATTTAAAAATATTTAAAATTTAACTAAACAAATCTAATTTGAAAATATCTCCCACCATCATACTTTAAATCAATAAAACTCACATGTCTATCACATATCAAACTTACATCATAACTTACCTAAATTATAATAATTAAAAACAAATAAAAATCACAAATAAATTAAATTTAAAAAAAAAAAAAGAAACCCAAAACTCTATCTTAAATAATCTTTTTTAAAAAATAGAAACCACAAAAATAAAAATAAAAAATGATAAGAATTTAGATATGGATCTCAAAAAAATATGACAATATCTAAATTTGAATTATAATTTAGAAATCTAATTATCTATTTTTCTGATATATACATATATATATATATATCAAAATTTTAAATCACTTAATGAGACAAATTAATCAATTTACAAGTCTTATTTAAAAAAAAAAAAAATCTGATTAGTCATCCCAACTCCTAAACTTTGCAGGCACTGATAGAGGACTAACGGATTAGGTTAGGTAAAGTTTAAATTATTGGAGGTAACATTCTCCCACTCTATAAATTTATTTATTTTTTAATTTTATTTTTTCCTTATGTGATTCTTTTTCTCTACCGTTGATTTGGTTTTGGTTTCGGTTTTAATGTGGTTTATGTGTTTGTTTACAGGTTTGCGTAGTAGAGAAGAATTATTGGTGATTATGGTTGCAATCGAACTATCTATGTCCGTTCCATGTTAAGGATTTTGATCGTCAGTGAAGACCATAAAATTGAAGTAAAAAAATGGATATTAAATTTTTTATTTTTTATTGTCATTTTATTTTATAAAAAATGTGAAAATTTATTGAGAATTTAAGATTTTACTATAATATTAGATTTTTGTATAACTAGGTAAATTTAAAACTTTTAAATATTATTGTGTTCTTTATTTTTATCTTCTTTCTATCCCATTAGACCATTACTGCTATTTGTTAGTTTGTTAATTATAATTCAATTAATTGAAAATGAAAGCTTAATATAACTTTTCATATATATATATATATAGATATATTATAGTTAATTTGTTACAATTATAGTTGTATATAATAGCATAATATATAGGGATAATCTCTAAATATAATTTCTATTTTTTTATGTGATTAAAATAGTCCATCTTAATAGTATATAGAAGAGTTAGATGGTTTCTTTTATCTCTAAAAAATCCAATCTATTTTTTTTTTTTTACTTTTTAATTTTTAAAATTGAAACATCAATTGTTTATGTCCATAAAACAAAACTGATAAACACATATCAAAAAGCTACACATTTTTTCTTTATTTTTTAATATGTAAGATATTTACAAATGGAAAATATTTGACATCCCAAATTTTTTTTTATAATCCAACTTATAATGATGTAGTCATAAGTGTCAATTTTTATACAAATATGATAAGAGAATTAATTAAATTATACATTTTAACCAACCACATACTCAAACTTTGATTATTTCAAAATGTTATTTCACTATAATTCCAATTAAAAGAATCTTCAACTCTTAATATATTTTTTTATCAAATTATAATTTGATAAAAGTTTAAAAACATGAAATGTTAAAAATTATTGTTTTTCCATCAAAATTGGTAAAAAGAAAAAAATTTGGGATAAGAATGAAAGTTCTTTTAAAAATTAATAAAAATTTAATGAAAAAGTTAAAGTAATTCATATCAAATCAAAAATTTTATTCAAATTTTAAATCAAATTAGATAAAAAAAAAATTAAAAGAAAATGATGAAAGTTTGAAAATATTTTGAAACCTTCTTATTTATAAAGATTAGAAATCCGTGTGTGTATTATATTTGGGGGGGCCGAATAAATCGATTACGTACGGAGGCCGAATAACTTGAGGAAAGAAACCAAGTTGTGTATTATACGGCTCTATCCCGGAGGGACGAAGGCTGAATAACCAGATCGGCCGAATAATCATCTGTAGACCTGGTCGAGTACGTACAGTTAGCTGAATGAGGGATTATTCATTGGAAGAAATGTGGGCCCAATAATCAACATCAAGAACAACTATAAATAAAGAGAATATTAACTAAGAAAAGGTATGTGAGAACAAGTAAGTTTAACTTAAGATATAAGCAACCAAGAGAGTATACACTGACTTATCCGTCGGAGTGCTAATTTCGGCACCCCTGACCGGAGTGTTCATTCCTTCTCAGGTGACTAACTGAGGATCTCGAGCGTCCCATTGGATCTAAAGAGTATTTCCAAACCACTTCTCCACAATTGGCGCCGTCTATGGGAATACTCTAGCACATCCATGGCGGGCGTGACAGAAGATCTTTCAGTAGTTGCTGATGACCTTACACCACGAGTTGATACCACTCCAAGCAACATGCTTGGACCAGAAAACATTACCGCACGAAGAGCCTTGAACTTCGACTCAGCTGCCCAGACCTCACCCTCGACATCAGCACATGAGACAATGCAAGCAATTATGGATCAGGCGAAGCAAAACGAACAGAGGTTGGAAAACATGATGGCTGAGAATGAGCGCCTTCGACCGGATTTGGCCTTGGAGGTGGCAAAATCCCAACAGGCCGCGTGCCAAGATCCGGGACGATCTCTGAGAAAGGATGGTCGACGACCTCGAATTCAGAGACAAGATAGTAGCAATGATTCTGACTCGTCATCCCCAGAATCCAAAAAGAAGGGATGAGTCGAAGTCTTTAGTTCTTCCGAAGGGAGTCTGCGTGCAAGGACTAAATGAAGAAGAAATGATTCAGACGAAGAGGATCAACATGACCCCTTTGTGCGACGGATCACAAGGGCGGTACTACCTAAAAAGTTCAAAGCTCCATCGTTCACCCTATATGATGGAAAATCAGACCCCACTGATCACATCTGTCATTACAAGCAAGCCATGACACTACATGTAGACGACGAGGCCCTCATGTGTCGAATATTTCCCAACAGTTTGGGACTATTGGCTGTCAGATGGTATTATAAATTGGAACCGGCATCAATTGAGAGCTTCCATCAACTCCAAAAATCCTTTAGGGCAAGGTTCATCACCAATGAGGTCCAGCCGAAGCAGGCCGATTCTCTCCGGACAATGCAAATTTGACCAAGGGAAACCCGACGTGCTTATTCGGCGCTCTATTGGGAATGCTTTAATCTCGTAGATGATGCCTACAATGACTCCAAGGCCATCACTGCCTTTAAAATGGGGTTGTACCCTAATAGTGCCCTCCGCAGCTCCTTGACCAGAAGGCCCCCCAAAATAGTCTGGTCGCTAATGAAGAAAGTCGAAGAATACTGCAAAGTGGAGAATGACACCCTGCGGGTTAAAGCCGGACACAAGGCCAACAAAACAGCCTCATCTGAGATCGTTCAGTCGATAAATTCTGTACCCTCACAGAGCCCTGAACCAAGGAATCGGGCTAAACGAGACAAAAGACGAGATTCGCGCTGATCAAATGACCAATGTTCACAACGGGCTAATGAACAACTTTAAGTGGATAGCAGGCGCATCAGAGGCGCGGACAAGAAATATATGGAGTTGTCGGAGCCGATCAGCACGGTAATGTCTAAAATTCAACATCTTCCATTCTTCAAATGGCCACCTAAGATGGTGGGACCTCTCGACACGAGGAGACGGGATAGACGGTGCGAATATCACAAAGACCACGAACATGATACCGACAGTTGTTATGCCTCGAAAGATCATCTTGAGGAGTTGGTACAAGACGGTCGACTTAAGCAACACATCTGAAAGAATAATTTAACCAAAACAGTTGCCTACGACAAGATTCACCCCCACTCAACGTAATCCATATGATATATAGCTTGCCGACGGCATCCGCGGTATATACAATTCAGTCGCATCCTGACCCTGAAAAGCAAATCACACCAGTAAAACGGCCCTATGAAGCTCCGAGTATTACTTTCGACAATTCTAATTTGGTCGGCGTAACGCTCCCCCACATTGATCCCTTCGTCATCGAACTACGTATAAACCGATTCACCGTAGAACGCGTTCTCATTGATCAGGGGAGTACTTCGGAAGTTATGTACTACAAGACCTTCATCAAACTCGGGTTCACTGAGTCAGACCTGTCTCTAGCTCATTATCCGTTATTCGGCTTTGTAGACGTCCCCGAACGCCCCGGGAGGGTTAAGTCCCGTTCTGTTCATTTGGGCTCACTACAGTTCAAGGACTCGAATGTCACGGTTCTAAATCTTGAACCAAAGAGTCCAAATCCGGCAAATCGTTTTTGAGAAAACAGATTTTTGAAAGAAGTGCCAAACATGGACTGCTTTGCCAGATGCAGACTCGCCACCTAAATATTTTTTTATGGGGAAATTTAGGAAACCCTGACTCGGTGCCAAAGGCCACGTGTCCGTCATCACCAAAGTTGCCTCGGCTCGGGAACTTGGGTACGATTGGGGAAGGTCACTTCGTGAGCACCCCCGCTCGCCCGGTCAAAGACCGGCCTCTACTAACCATGATATCTATTTTTGAAAACATTGTGTGTTCTTATTCCGGTTATTAGCCTAGATTTACTATGTGATGCGCACAGCATACAAATATAGACTGAGTCGCCTGAATTGGAACAAAACATTTCATGTTTGTTTGTTTGAAAATGGTTTGATGGTGCTACCCGCAGGTAGGCTAAGACGTGGATTTGCCACCCTCGGGTGGGCTTAGAAAACGTGATTTTGCCACTATCTAGTGGGCTTAAAACAAACATTTGATGAATTGTCCCACTCCAAGTAACCCAACCTCCACCCACAGGCATTCAAGGCAGTTATATCACATAAGCACATAGCCTCATGGTAAGCATGATATTCATGGCAACACTCACACACATGCAAGGATGCTAAAGCATAAAACTCACTGAGTACTCCAAGCCAAAACAGAAGCTCATTAGAAATCATGCATGATCCTAAATATACAGAAATGCCTAATGCAACACATGCAGAATGCAACTATAGTAGGCTCGGCTATTCTAAACATGACATATGGAATGCTACAGCTAACACGTATTCAATTTGGAATTGAAATACAAATGCAGTTTGTATGATGCGCCGAGCCCGGTGCGTGCAAAACAGATGAATGAATGCAAACATGCTATCATACTGTATGCTAATTGAAACATGCCCTAATCTAACCATCATAAGCAGGTAAATAAAAGGGAAGAAAGACGTGGGGTTGGAAGACATACATCACACTCACGCACACTTATTACAATTATGCCCTCGCGCAGAGGGTCCAAATAAATATACAGTCCCGAATAAAAGAATAGTACAGTCCAAATAATACAGTCCAAATAATGTATAAATTCTTAATTAATTAACAAATTAACTAAGAAAGCTATAAAACTGGCATGCAAGCCAGGGACTGCCTTGATTCCGCTCCGGGTGATGAATGATGTATGTTTAGGCTGCCTTTGCGCGGAAATCCACTGGGATGCCCCGATTAGCCTCTGTTTGCACTTATTCTTGAAATGCGTGCTAAGCCTCGGAAGCCTGCTGATTCTTGATTTTGCTGTAACAGAGAGCAGGAAAGGGGCATAGTAATGTATTTTCACAAATGTATGCATGTCTCGATCCTCGTGCCACCAGTCACGCATCTCGATGCATGATGGCCGAGGAGCCGAATTGCACAACTCAATATAGAATGAATGCATATGAACACTACAACAAAACCTAACTCCATCATGGATAATCCGGAGTGTCGGTGACTTGGGAATCGAGACACGTTCCGTCACTCGGAGTACGGAACGTACCTCGTTTCCCGTGCCCAGGCTAACTCCTATCCCGAACACGATGCAATATGCATGATATGCGTGAAATGCAACTAAGATACAATCCTAACATATACAATGTTATGGAATGGCATACACGCTACACGAGGTGATACACAACCGAGCATACACAATGCTATGGATGAAAGGGCATACGCAATGCAACATGGGCTTACACCAACATGAGAGAGCCTCAGCCACACTCACATAGGAGGCCATAAGATGAAAATGAGACAACTCGAAGTGCGTGCACGCGTGCACGCAAACCGAGGACCTACCCTAAGGCACGGAATGCCACTCTAATGAGACATGGCAAGACGTGGAATATGATATGCAAACATGCAAATTTCAGAGGCAAAATGACATGCAAAACAGCCCCGAAACATAGAATTAAGCACATGAAATGGCCTATAGCTATGCAATGCATGCATGATTTGAAAATGAAGTATGAAGACAGAAGCTAGGCAGCCACAAGAAATGAAACCCGATGCAAGGAACGAGTCCCGAAACATGGAATTAAGCACATGAAATGGCCTATAGCTATGCAATGCATGCATGATTTGAAAATGAAGTATGAAGACAGAAGCTAGGCAGCCACAAAACAAGCATGTTTACAGTTCGAAGCATGGCCAAACAGTGGGTACAAATAGGGCAAAATTAGCATGCAAAAATGGGGGGGGCAAGAGAGGTAATGAAGCAAGTCACAAATGCTGGCCCCAAACAGAGAAAGGGCCTTCTACAACATTGAAGAGGTACCAAAAATATGGTTTTTTACAGTAGATGATCAAGCCCAAAACAGTGTAGAAATATGCTCAAAATGCCATGCAAAATTAAGGCCACAAGAGGGCTATAACATGAAGTATACCAAGGATGTCTCAAACAGCCCTAGACCCTTAATGAAACATGAAGAGGGGGTCATTTTAGGGCCATTTATAGTTCGGACCAAGGTCCAAAAACAGAAGCACAATAGCCTAATAAATCATGCAAAAAAGGGGACCTGAGAGGGGTACAATGACAAGTGATATATGGAGGTCCCAAATAGCGTTGAGCCCTTCTTTAAATGTTGAATAAGGGCTCAAAATAAGCCTATTTTCAGTTTATGACATGCTCCAAAACAGATCACATATAGGCCAAAAATATCATGCAAAATAATGGCATTCAAGAGGATAATGAAGCAAGTGCCAAAAAGAAGCTTCAAACTGCAATGAGCCCTTAAAGAAACATGGAATATAGCTCAAAAAAATGACATTTTCAGTTTTGGTTGGAGCTCAAAACAGCAAGAAAATAGGGCTAAGTAATGGTACAAAATAAGGCCAAAAAAGAGGGGAAATGAACTTACCCTTGAAGACTACTCCTTGGCTGCCTTTTGGCTTGAGAAATGTTGCCTCCTAGCCTCTGAAAAACCCCCCAAGCTGCTGGAAATGGAGTAGTGGTGGTGGTGCTTGGTGGTGATGAAGAAATGAGGTGTAGGACTTAGGAATATTTTGAGGGTTTGGAAGAGAGGAAGAGGGAGATGTGTATGCAAAGCTCTTAGGGATTTTTTGTAACCCTCAAACCAACCCTGGGAGGCTGGTTATATGGCCAAGAGAGGGGGAGAAAAGGAGGGAAAAAATGGGAGGGAAATTGCATCAAGTTTCCCTCCAAAAAAGTTCCCTCCGGATATAGGTTTTGGAGGGAAAAACAATGCACAGCTGTAATGTACTCACCCTGAGGAGCAAGGCCGGCCAGTTTTTGGAGCTGCAGGTGGCCGGCCGGCCACCCCCTATGGCCGGCTGGCCAGGGGTCAAAAGGGTCAATTGGAAATAATGGCCAGCCACCACAAATTGGTGGCCTCCCATGTGTGCTCAACACAGCTATGTGATCAAAAATTGGCAACTGTAAACCAGGAGAGAGAACAAGCCATTTTTCAAAGGGGTTCAAAAGGTTCAACAGTAATTACTGGCCAGCCATATAATATTTGTGTCCTCCCAGGTGTCTACAACACAAATATGGGGGTCAGGATTGAAGAAAGTGACCCTAGGGTGGTCAACATTGGCTTGGAAGTGGGAAAAACGGGCGTCGACAGGTGATGAAGGAATATAACTGGTTGCTAAAACAATTACTGGCCTCCCACCCTTCTATGGCCTTCCTAATGATGAAACAGAGGTACCTGCCAAAAATGAACGAAAACCGATGCAAAATGAAGATTCGGGGGCCGAAACGCGCAGTCCGAGGCCCCGAAAACTGACTGTTAGGCACCGGGAGTGGTGTTCGACCACGAAGTGGGTCTCTCAGACCACAGTGTCCCTCAAAAGGGAGTAAACAAGATGCATGCCAAAAATCGGGGCAATCGGAGATGGTTAGGTGGTCCCGAACCGAGGCACACGGCCTGACGGCTCCGAAAACCGGGAACCGGGCTCCGAAATGGGCAGAGTGGCCTATGACCACGAAATGTAGCCCACGGCCACCGAGAGATGGTCTACGAGACCTCTCCCTCCCTTTAGGAAGAAAAACAGAGAAAACCAAGCCTGGTTCGCAAACCGAGGCAGAGTACAGAAAAGCCCGGAAGTCCGGAGGCAAGGCTCGCAGCCGCGACTCTGAAACTCCTAGACGAGCACAACATGCAACATCACCAAGCGCTCAACTGGTGACGTCTGAGTCTTAAGGTCGGTCAAAAATGGGGTGTCTACAGGCTTCAACGCCAATCTGGAATATCCATTGGGCAAAATCACGCTACCAGTTCGAGCGGGCTCCCGATCAGTGGATGTGGAATTTTTGGTTGTCAAACTTCCTTTGCCGTATAATCTCATCATGGGACGAACTTGGCTGCATACCATGCAGGCCGTACCAAGCACATATCATCAACTACTTTGCTTCCCGAGTGAACGCGGCATTGAACAAATCCGTGGTTCCTAGAAATCGGCACAAGCATGTCATCTTCTTGCCGCAAAGACACCACAAGAGCTGGAAGTGAATTCTATTGAGGTGCTGGATTAAGAGAGCCTCGACGATGTTGGGCGGCTCCCAAATGAAAAGACAACCGCTGTCTGAAGCTGGATCAGAGCCTGAACTGGAACCCTCCTTAGCCTCTCCAGCCTCACTACTGGCAGAATCTAAGCCGGCGTCGTCGTCTCCCCCATCAGATGACTCAGACTGTGGACTCGTTGCCTCAGCCTCCTCGCTCGTCTCGTCATCATCATCGCCCAGAATGGGCTCTGAAGGGCCACTCTCACTACGGCTGCCTCTAGCTCTACCTTGGCTGCGTGCCTGAGCCTGTCTTCCTCTCCTCTCTGCTATTGGGGGAGGAACTGAAGGCTCTGTCGTTGTTACTGTTGGGGTGCCCGATAGGGCTGACATCTCGAAAGGAATTTGAAAAGAGTAGTTTATGAGAATGCATTAATCGTGGTGTATATGATTGCAATGTATGTGTTGTGAACAGTGAATGATTGAATGAATGTGCCGTAAGCAGTAAATGATTACAGTGTATATATGCCATGGGCAGTGTGTGGGAACAGTGTATCGATGCAGTGTTTTAGTGCAATGTGTCAGATCAGTGTAGTGTCGAACAGTTGCAGCGCTAGTGTGTTAGTAGAAAAACTTCGTGGTAGTGCAAATTGAGAAATTATCGGGATCTTGTAGAGGCTGAGCAGATCCAGGCTTGTGTGCACCATCTCTCTAAAGGAAGCCACTAGCTCAAGGGCCTGCCCTGTGTACTCTATGGGTGCCTGCAAGTGCATTGAAGGGATCAGCATTCTATACAACATAATTGAAACGAAGTAAATATGCAAAATACAAAGTTTGGTGTGTACCCGGGTCGGGCCGCGAACTCCGACAAGTGCATGACCAGCTGGTGCAGGCTCAATGAGGATCTAGCAAGTCTCCCCAGAACGTCTCTGATAAGTCACTGAGGTAGGCAGCTCTGGCCATCCCAGACCCTATCTCTACCTCTCCCCAGAATCCCTCCTCCTACGAGACCTGGTTGCATTGGCTCCTCTACCTCTCTCTCGCGGTTAGAGCTCTCTCTCCCTTACCTCCGCGAGCGCCGGTCAAAGGTAGCATCAGATGAGTCAGGATGAAGGTCGCGTAGTCGCCCTCTGCACGGAAGTACTCTATCTCCAGTCCTACCATAAACTGGATCACCTCATCAACAGAAAGCCTGTTTGTCTCTCTCATTGATACTGGAGGTGCCGTCGGTATGAACGGGGCAGGCAGTCCTAAAGTCTGGCGCGTGAAGCGCTCGCTCAAGAACCAAGCCCCGCAGATCGGGCCCTCGAGGAGAATATGATAGCGAGCGACGACCCTGGCTGTCTCATACTGCTCTTGGAGCCCTGATGGTATCGCATCCCATGGCTGCCATGTGATCTGAGAATAAGAGAATGAACAGGTGATTAGTCGCCATCAATCGATTAATATGTGTATCAAATTGATTGAAATAGCTTTGTCGTGGAATTACCTCGCGCACCGTGACCATGTCGAAGTACTGTCGGAAGAACATGAAGTTTTCCCGGGTCCTACGACGGAGCTGACCGTTGTATACCCGAGAGAACGGGACTGTCGTTGGTGTCTCCTCTATAGGCTCTGGAGCAAGAGCCGAGAAGTATGCGTACACCCACAGTTGCAAGGGAAATGTGATCAATACAGTGTATGAACAGAAAATGCAAAGCAAAAAGCATGCAGTATATGAACAAATGCAAAATATGTAGAACAGAAAGTATATGTGTTGAACAAATGTAAAGCAAGAAATGCTAAGCATAAATTGTAAAGTGAGAAGGGGGAATTAAGCTGTGTACCTCCCAAGCCCGCCAGTACCCGCCGATCAAGGTCCTGTTCATGCGAGAGGTCGAGCTCATATATCCATACAGTGTGGTGAGACCGGCTCCGCCCCAATCGTAGAACTGAACTCTCTAGAGTACCACCAATGCGCTTAGAAAGTACAAACCTACGGTATTCCACTTGTTCGAGAACAAGGTGGTACCGAAAAGGAACATTAGGAAGCCCCTAGCATACTGCTCTACCTCCTCAACTGTCTCAGGCTTAGCTCCTCTAAACTGCTCCTCAAACCAACTATCGAACCATGCTCGTCCGTAGTGTCGGTGGGTGTGCCCCAAGCAGTGCGGTCCATACAGCCTCCTACTCTCCCATGTCAGGATTGAGAGGGATCGGATCACCCCCTACGCCTAAGCCGATGATCATGGCAAAGTCGTAGGGAGTTATCGTCATCTCTCCCGTGGTGGAGAAGTGGAAGGAGTTGGTGGTATCCCACTACCTCTCCACAAGAGCCCCCAAGAAAGGGCTGCTCGTTACGACCCGCGTCAAGCTGGAGCAAAACAAACCAAAGCTGGTCTCATCAATGATGTCGCGAACCTTGGCTGAAAGCTTTCCGTACCAGTCCCGGGTTGTTATCGTGCCATAGCCTCTGAAGGAGTAGGATCCATCCTGTAGTAATGCATGAGATGCAATCAAATCAAGTACAGTTGTAAGTACAATTGAATGCAAAGCAGTGATGTATGAAGTACAGTCGAATGTAAAACAGTGATGTATGAAGTACAGTTGAATGTGAAGCAGCGATGTATGAAAAACAGTCAGATCAAGGCATGTGATGCAATCAGATTAAAACAGTGCAAGAAATGCAAATAGTTGAAAGTAGTACTACAGAAAAGTGGAGTTTGTACCTCAACGGCAATGGCCGATAAGTGAGACGTAGGCTCTCTCAGTAAGAGGTCGTCTGGCGTGTCCTCGGCAAAATCAGTCAAGGTTTTGATGCCTCCTGCAGCGGGTACTATGGTGTCTCGGGGTGATACCTCACCGGATCAAAAGGACGTATGCTCTGTGGTAATAGCTGAGGCTCGACCTCCGCCTCGGCCACAAAGTCTGCTACAAACTCTACTGGAGGAAGTGCGGGGAAACCCCCGTCATGTGGGACATCATCTGCCATCTGAGATAGATGCAAAATGAGCAAAAATGCGGGAAATGGTGAAACTTTGAACAAAGCAAACCCTAGAAGAGAGGAAAAAGTCAAAGAAAGTCAAAGCCCGGGAAAGTGTGCTAACCTTGGGAGAAACTTAAGGGGAATGAACCTTGAACGGTGGAAATGAAGGAAGAAGCGTCGAAATCAAATTCTGATGGGTTCAAAGTGAAGAGAACAAGAGGGTTTTCACGAAGAAAATGTTCCTAGGGTGTT
This sequence comes from Camellia granthamiana, assembly GCA_036172215.1. Classification (NCBI taxonomy): domain Eukaryota; kingdom Viridiplantae; phylum Streptophyta; class Magnoliopsida; order Ericales; family Theaceae; genus Camellia; species Camellia granthamiana. The sequence goes on along the minus strand of CM069907.1, from coordinate 135,444,917 downwards.
GGGAATATGAATGGCAACGGGGCGGGGCGGGGCCGAGGATCACACTTCCCATCCCCGATCCCCGATGGTGGAAATGGCCCCGTCCCTGGCCCCAATCCCCGACGGGAAAGCTATCACCGCCCTCATCCCTGCCCCCTAACGGGGATCGGGTTTCCCCGACCCCGAAAATTCCTCGGCCAAAAATAAAAATCAACTTCAGATCTACAACAACAACATCACCAAAACAGATCTGTCCTACCATACGGTTCAGTCCATAAAATAAATTATTAAAATAAAATCGGGATGAGTTTCATAAATCCAACCATACAGTTCAGTCCATAGATCTGAGCTCAAATGTAAAAAATCAAAAATCAAAAATCAAAAACAGATCTCTTCTTGTTCTGAGGAACTTCCAGATTGGATCTTGGCAAAATCAACAAACCAGAACTTCAAGATCTGAAAAGTCAAATCAAAAACCAGAGAGAGAGAGAGAGAGAGAGAGAGAGAGAGAGGTCTTCTCTTATTCTGTGTCGTCGGCGACGGCGAGTAGGTCAGATCTTGGCACCGGAGCCAACCCAATTGACGTCGTTGAAAATGAGATGTCTCTTCTTGTTCTATGTCGTCGGCGACGGCAAGTAGGTCGTCGGAGTCGCTGAGATCAGTGAACTTCAGTTTGTGAGAGAGAACTTGGAGCAACGACATAGAGAGAGAGAGATAGCAGCTTCGGTTTGTGAGAGAAGAAAAAAAAAGGAGAGAAAGAGTGAGACTAATATAACCCTATATATATATATATATATGTGGGGAATTCGGGGATTAACGGGCCGGGGCCGGGGCCGACAAACCTATCCCCGTCCCCGGCCCGAAAACTGTCGGGGATTTGATTTTTAATACCATCCCCGGCCCTATAGGGAGTAATTTTCGGGGAAACCCTATTTTAATCGGGGTCGGGGGATCGGGTCCCCGTCGGGCTAGTTTTAAATTGCCATCCCTAGTTGGGAAACGTGTAGAATGCATAGATCTAAGGAGAATGAGAACCTAGAGAGCAAGGGAGAGCAATTTTGTGCAAGAGGTTGTGAGGAAATGAATTGGTTTTGTGTGTACTTAAAGAGCCACGGTTGAAAAGACAAATTTGCCCAAATCTGCCATCGATGGCCGGCACCTCTTTATTGATGGCCAGCAGTGGCCACTGATGGCCGGCAGGGGGCCGGTGGCCTCCCTTGGTAGCCGGCATGGTCCCACCAGCTTCCTATGTCCTTTTGGCTCAGATATGTGTCCTTGGATTCTAAGAAATGCAAGGTGGGCTCAGATTTTGATTCGAAATGCCTCCGCAGAAGCCCAGAATCACCTTCACAATACGCGAGGGTCGTCACCCATCAACACAAACAAGGTGTATCCTTTTTAACATATTGCAACTCTCCGACAGGTAAATCGGGAGTTGCCTTTTGAGTCTACTTTGCCAAATATGCTTTTGTCCTTGCATAGAATGCGCATTGCTTTCATCGTTGCATGGAGCTTGTATTTTGAATTGTTGCATTGAACATGCATTACCATGTTTGCATAGAGTTTGCATGTTGCATTGAATATGCATCGTTGATTATCTTGCATAGAATATGCTTCGGTTTCGTTTCATACATGTTGTGAATATGCGTCGTTGATTATCTTGCATAGAATATGCTTCGGCTTCGTTTCTTACATGTTGTGCATTGAGCATGCCTCAAACATCATGTTATGATCATTCATCTTGCGTGAAACATGCATTGTATTGCATTGTACCTGTCGAGTTTCTTTCTTATATATGCACAATATTGTATGTACGGTTCATTCAGAGGAATTCCAGGTAAAACCATTCCTCTCCTTCATATCGTTGGTTAGAGACACCGGTCAGCCTTATGGTCATGCCTTGACAAGAGAAGCCTCCAGCAAACCGCTCAGGAATAGTAGATGGCCAACACGGTGTCCTAGGCGCACCAATGCACATGCAATGCAAAGAAACACATAAGTGTAGTCAAAACAGGATATCACGAGTTCGAGTCAAGCTTTCTAAAGTCCCAAGCGGAGTCGCCAGAAACTGTAACACGTCCCGCGTGGGAACTCACGGGTTACAGTTCGGACTCCCCTTTCTTTGTTTGTTGCGGTTCGTAATCTGAACCAAAGAGTCCAACTCTGGCAAATCATTTTGAGAAAAACAGATTTTGAAAAGAAGTGCCAAACATGGACTGCTTTGCCAGATACAGAGTCGCCACCTAAATATTTTTTTTAAAATGGGAAATTTAGGAAACCCTGACTCGGTGCCGAAGGCCACGTGTCCGTCATCACCAAAGTTGTCTTGGCTCGGGAGCTTGGGTACGATCGGGGAAGGTCAGCTATGAGCACCCCCTTTCGCCCGGTCCGAAGACCGGCCTCTACTAACCATGATATCCAATTTTGAAAACGTTATGTGTTCTTATTCCGGTTATTAGCCTAGAATTACTATGTTATGCGCATAGCAAACAAGTATAGACTAGATTGCCTAATTTGGAAACAAGCATTGCATATCCGTTTGTTTTGAAAATGCTTTGGAATTTGCTACTCGCAAGTAGGCTAAAACACGGATTTCAACGAGTTTTTCCAACTCAAACAATCCAACCTTCACTCACAGGCAATCAAGCAGTTTATCACATAAGCATCTAGCCACATGGTAAGCATACTGTCATGTTAACATTCACACGCATGTGGTATGCTAAAGCATAAAAGCTTACCTAGTACTCCGTGCCAAAACAGAAACTAGTTAGTAATCATGCATGATCCTAGTTCATGTTAAAAATGGCTAATGTATCACATACAGAATGTCACTAAAATAGGCTCGGCTAATCTACAATGACATGTGAAATGCTACAACTAACATGTATTCAATTTGGAATTGAAATACAAATGCAGTTAGAATGATGCGCCGAGCCCGATGCATGCAAGACAAATGCATGGATGCACGCATGCATAGCATAAGGTATGCTAATTTAAATATGTCCTAATACTAACCATCAAAAGCAGGTAAGTAAAAGGGAGAAAGAAGTGGGGATTGGAAGACATACACACACTCACCCACACTTATTACAAATTTGCCCTCGCTCGGAGAGACCAAAAGAATAATACAGTCCGAATAACGAATTAACTACTCTAGCTAATTAAATTATTACAGACCAATTAAATTAATTAAGCAAATTAATTAATCTAATTAAAGCAGTAAACTGCCTCGGGAAGAGGGCCCAATGCAACGCATGCTCGGTTTCGCTCGGAAAGTCACTGCCATGCATAGTCTGCCTCTGTTTTCCCTGCTCTGCCTCTCTGAAGACTGCCAAAGTCTCAAGGATGCCTCTCTGGATACTGGGAATCACCACCGGCTGAGTAGAATTACCACCGGCAGTGAATTGTGGTCACCGGCACAAAATGAATCCATCGGCTGGTGATTTACTGTCGGTCGGCAATGTATACTGCCGGTCGGCAAAGAATGCCTGCAGAACCTGCAACTCACAGCAGCAGAGGACAGAACTTGCATGGCAATACAATTCAAGCAATGTATGCACCAACCAAGCTCCTTATCATGTGTATGACTCAAAGGGGCATGGTCCTTGGTTCTCGGACCACCAATCGCGCATTTCCATGCATGATGGCCCAAGAGCACCAAGTTGTGCATGTTGATTTCAAATGTAATGCAAACCAAACAAATGAAAGCCCAACCTCTATCATGCTCAATCAAGAGGCAAGGGATGCATGCCAAATGCAACCTAAGCATGTGAGCTAAGCATGCAACATGAGCATGGAGGCAAGTATGCAAACATGCAATATGTACTAGGCACACAACCTAAGCTAACAAGCATGCAAGGCATGGAATAAGGCAACAACATTTGAGCAACATGTCAAGCATGGATTTAAACTAATTTGGGCAGCTCTATACTAGGCCCAAAACAGTGGCCAAGTGCCATGGAAATGAAGGCCAAAACACATACAAACATGCATGCACACATGGTCCAACACTTAGGCACAAGGAAGCAACTTTTAAGCACACTTAAAAGAAGACAAACATGGGTATATGGCATGCATTATAAGCTCTGAAATCATGTCATAGATTGTGCCAAACCAAGTAAGCAAAACAAGCAAAGCATGCATAGAAGCTTGGAATTAGCCCAAGGACTTAAACCATGATCATATGACACATGAAGCAAATGATCAAAGTGAATCAAAACAGTCCCAAATCATGTTAAAGTAAGCCCCAAAAACCACTTAGATGACATCTAAATGACCTACACATGGAAGCATACACAAATGTCTAAACATGGAGCACGAAACACCAACCTTATAAAGCATTAAAGGGGCAGCAAATGCAAGCATACGAGCATGGAGCAAGGACTGAAATATCATAATTAATGGTGCCAAACCACTGAAATGATGCAAATAGAACATGGTAGAGGAGCCAACACTCAAGGCATACAAGCTAGATTGCATGGTAGCTATACAAAGCAAGCCATGGATGACCCAAATAACCAAAATCAGACCTAAATCATGCCAAAATATGCATAAAAACTTCACAAAGCTAAGCCAAAATCATGCTAGAAACAAGGCTCGAAACACAAAGCATGTTAAGGCAATTTCATGGCATTATAAGACAAGTATGCTAAGCATGCATGGTGTGTCTAAACCAAGTAAAAACAGGGGTAATACATGGCAAAATATTACCAAATAACACTTAAGACATGGCCAACATGCACTTAAAAATGGTGCTCACACATGAGGCTAAAATGGGACTTTTTGAAGACAACAAGGAGAGGGGATGGCCCTCTCCTTCTTAGGACCTTAAACCACCATCCTCACCGCTGAAATCCCTCAAGATTTCAGTGGTGAGGAGGCCCAAACAAGGTGGTCCCGAAACTCACCAAAAATAGCACAAAATGGGGCCAAACAAGGCCTAAGAGGGGGTAAACGACCCCAAACACAAAAGTGTCCTTAATGAAGTATCTTAAACACAAAAAAAAATAACTTTTTTATGTTATACACAAAGCTCAAAACCGCAAGCAAGATAGGCTAAAATCTGGTGCAAAAACGGGGAATAAAAGAGGGTTAGACGCTCACCCTTGTAGACCAACGGGGACAGCAGCCTCTTGGATCAAAAACCAGTCCCTTAGCCTCTGAAAATGGCCTCCAAGCTCCTTAGGTTGATGATGGAGGTGTTAGGATAGGAGTTGTAGTGTAAATGTGCAAAAACTAGCCCCTTTTGAACCCTCTAACCCACACAAATGTAGAGAGAGAGGGAGATAGAGAGAGAGAGTGATATATATGTATGATATATATCAGATTTTTCTAACCCTTGAAATGGAAGGAGAAGCCTTTCTTATATAGACAAGGCAAAGGCTCCAAGCTTCTAAGAGAAGCTAACATAAAAAGGGTCAAAGGGGTCAAGCTTCTAAGGGAAGCTAAGCAAAGGAGTCAAGCTTCTCTTAGAAGCTTGATCAAAAGGTGCAAGCTTCTCTAAGAAGCTAAAAAGGTGCAAGCTTCTCTAAGAAGCTAAAAAGGCCAAGCTTCTTGGAGAAGCTAAAAAAGGCCAAGCTTCTTGGAGAAGCTAGAGTAAAGGGTTCAAGCTTCTTGGAGAAGTTAAACCAAAGGTTCAAATGGTTCAAGAGGTTCAAGCTTCCCCAAGAAGCTAAAACCAAGGGTTCAAAAGGTTCAAGCTTCCTCAAGAAGCTAGAACCAAGGGTTCAAAAGGTTCAAACTTCCTCAAGAAGCTAAAACAGGGGTTCAAAAGGGTCAAGCCTCCCAAAAAAAAGGTCTCGGCCAGAAAAGGAGTCAATCGGCGAAATAAAGTGCCGGCCGGCCACAGAGAGTGCCAACCGGCCACAGAGAGTGCCGACCGGCCATTGATACCAGGCAACCACGGCCGGTAGCAACAAGGAATGGCCGGTGATGTGTGGGGACGTCTCACAAGTCACCCCCTGCCCCTCAAAAGCAAGACACAAGTGTTTGGTGCAAAACCAAACACAAAACAGTCGAGTCGGGAGATCCTGAGGCAAGGCGCGTAGCCGAGACCTCTGGGAACTCGAGACGAACACAAACATGGATGATCACCGAGTGTTCAAACGGTGACGTCCAAGTCTTGAGGACGATCAAAAATGGGGTGTCTACAGTGTGATACGCTAAGAGGTGTATCGTTTGAGACTTCGGGTACGCCCGACAATCGCTTTTGGTCTTTCCTGCGTAAGGCACAGTGAAGATTGCATAATTTTCTTACATCCTTTTTATTGAAATGTGTGAGACTGCTATAACTTGTTGGTTTGCTTAAAATGTTGTATTCATTTTGCATAAATGCTTCATTACAACTTTCTTTGCATAATCATAAGTTATATCATTTGCATTTTGCCCCAGCCTGCGGGCGCATCTATATTGTTACATTGAATGTTTGTCTAAGTCTTCGGCCTTGTTAAAAATGGGTCGTCTCTGGGCTTTGACATTCACTCCCGTCATTTTATGACTTCCGAGTTCTGTTAAAGAGGGGCAACTGTAGACACCCCATTTTTGACCGTCCTCAAGACTTGGATGTTCTTGTAGGTACATCCAGCAACAGGTTTGATTGCTCGTCGAGTACTCAACTTTCGCGATGGAATGCTCCAGGTTTGATCCTTTCAGACCCTATTTCCATTCTGTCTCATATTTGGACCATGTGTTGGCCTTTGTATGGAGATGTTATTGATGGCCTGCCGGCTATCATTAAGGGCTGCCAGCCATCATTAAGGGCTGCCGGCCAACAATGAGGCCACTGTCGGCCACCACTGATGGCCGGTCGGCCACCACTGATGGCCGGTCGGCCACCACTGATGGCCGGTCGGCCACCAATGCTTCAGTAAATATTTTTGCAGATATTTTGACAGCTGTTTGCACAGATTGGCTCATCTGCATGCACGTGGATGGCTGGATCTCTTCAAGGGATTTTTGTATCTTCTATATATAGTGCTCATCTATATGCATGCAAAGGGTTACAAAGTTTGAGCTGAGCTATATTTCTCTCTCTCTCTCTCTCTCTCTCTCTAGAATCCTCTCTCTCTATATTTTATGCTTGAAAGTGATCTTTCTCTATATATTTGCACTAGCACCCTTAGCCAAATACCTTCACCTTAGAGTTGAGGTTCTTGGAGGCCTTGTTTGAACTCCTTGGAGTGGTTTTGGCTCAGAAGTTTGGCTGTTAGCTTGCTGTTTTTGTGCTGTGCTTCAAGGGTAAGGATTTCACCCTTTTAAGCTTTGTTTTGGTTCATTGCTTGGCCACCGTTGTATGCTACTTTAAAGCTGGTTTTAGCCTCTAAAAAGTTCTGTTTTTAAGGTCTTAAAATGTTGGTTTAAGCCTTGTGTGGTTAGGGGGTGGTTTCCTCCCTTGGCTCTTTGGCTTGTAAAGCCTTTTGAGCCAACTTCCTAAGCTCTTGGAACACCCTTTGTTTGGCCTTTCTACCACTAAAACTCAGAGGAATTTCAGTGGTAGAAACTTGGTTTGGAGGTTTAGAATAGGAGGGGGTGGCCTCCCCTCCTTGTGTTTTGTTTGCATGTGTTGATGGCCCAATAATTGAGCATGTATTTCTACCTTTTTGTAGCTTAGTTCAAGTATGTTTTAGGCTCTAATTTAACATGTTTTAACTCTGTTTGTTGCTGGTTGGAGCACCTCTTGTTTGCTTCTTACACTTGTAGTGTAATCTTGCTTACTAGTCTAGTGCACTTGATGATTTAGCCTATCATTCTATCTTGTGTTAGCCCAACTCCAGCATGTTTTTGGCTCTGATTTAGCATGCTTTTGGCTCTGATTTAGCATGCTTTAACTCTGTTTTGAGTGGTTTTGATCATATGAGGCTTGCTTTGTATAGCTATAGTGTAAATGGACTTGACTTGCTTTGAGTTTCAAGGTCTTTAACATGCTATGCTTGAGTTGTTTGCATGTTTTGGCATCATTTCACACATGATTTCAGTGCTTTTGGATTAGTCACACTCTCACATATTTCACTCTTTCATTGTGTTTGAGAGGTATGCTTTGTGCCTTGTTTATGAGCCGATACATGAGCATGTTTTTCTTGCTTTTCATGCTACAATCTTAGCACATTTTGGTCACTGTTTTGGCATGTTTGGGGTCTATCCATAGCTGGTTTGACCATTTGAGCATTGTATTGCATGGTTCTAGTGTAAAGCTTTTCACTAGTTTTAATGCTTAAGTCTCCTAACATGTTGTGCATGAGTTGTTTGCATGTTAAAGTCTTGTATTTCATGCCACTTCAGCACTAAAATTCTTCCAACTCCCTCATTTCTTCACTTTTAATTTGTTTTGAGGCTTGGTTAGTCTTAAAAGTTGTGCTTAAGCCATGGGATTGAGGCTTATGATTAATTGGCTTTAACCTTCTTTTGAGGGTTTCTACTAGTCAAAGGCATGGCTTCTCTCATGTCTTAAGTCATCTTTTGATTGACCTTTTTCTCATTAGAGGACTTTCACATTTGAACAAATCAATTAAAGAATGGTTTGGGTAACTTAAAATGTGTAAACAAGAATTGAATCAAGTAAAATATGTCAAGATAAGCATGTTGCATTTGCATTGCATTGTGTTCAATCGGACGTTATATTGAACACAAGGTGAATTGGTCCATCTCATACTCAAAGTGATGAAAACGAGCCAATTCCCTTTGTCTCCATTGCCTTTGATCTCTTATGATAAGGTAATGGATTTGAGTCTTGTTTGTCTTGTATTTATTGAATGAGTACAAGGATCCTTGGCCATAATGCATTAGAAATGCTTGATTGGTGGCTTTAGATCCAATGGTGCCTCTCCTTTGATGTTTTGAGATGATAAGGAGTGGCACAGTACACACATGTCCTTGGGAGACTCTCCCTTTTCCTCTAGTTTGAGCTCTGTTGTAGAATGGCAATTCAGCACACCAGTGCCCGGCAGTGGCACACTGATGGCCGGCACTACTTCATCCTTGGCCGGCAGAACACATCTTTGGCCGGCAGGTGGCCGGCAGCCACCATTCATGGCTGGCGGGCCACTGGTGCACTCCCCAGCATTGTTTTGGTAAGGTCCAGCAGCAGGTTCTTGGAGAAACCCTGCAAACAGAGCCTCTCAAGAGCTAACTGGAGAGCTTTTTGGAAAAATAATTTCATCACTAATAAAATTACTTTAGTGACGAAATTTTTTGTCACCAATAAGACAATATTTTATTGCAAAAAATCTTCATTTTCGTTATCAAATAATTACTCAGCACCGTATATAAAACTTTAGTTGACGAATAAATTTGTCACACATGTTGATCATTGGTGAGGAAATAATTTCATCACAGTAAGATGTAAAGTTGATGAAATTTTTCGTCTCCAAAAATTAGACATGGGTGACGAAATATATTTCGTGGTAAAAAGATGTATATGCGATAAAATTTTTAGTCACCAAACAATAAAATCAACCAAACTTTTCATATATAAACTGTTATAAATTTCGTCACAAAACTTATTGTTCCATATTTTACAATTCAATTTAAATTATTATTTCATAAATATTCCTGTTCATATCTCAATAGCCTTCAAATATACTAACAAATCCACTAGCTATTATACATCACTTCACAAAACAATTCAGTAACCAATTTATATTATAAATCAAAATATATCCGTCAAACAAATTTAATAATAATTCATTAAGTATAACAAAAACACCATCACAGCAAACCTCAAAATGAACTAAAGTATCAATCAACAAAAAAAATAACACTTGATCTTGATTTACAAGTAAAACTAAGTATCAGTCCACAAGAAATATTAACACTTGATCTTGATTTGCAAGTATGCTTCCAAATATTATCAAAAACCAATCTGCAAAGAAAATAAAAAAGGAAAACATTAATATGTTGGGTAAATTATACTTTTAGCCCCTAAACTATACGCGCTTTTTCTATTTGGTCCCTTAACTATTGTTTGTGTTTCTTTAGTTCCTAAACTTTAATAATTTATGTTTGTCAAGTCCAATTTGTGTCTATCATCCAAATCATTAACGGAATAACGTTAGTGGAGGGCAAAAGGGGCATTTTACACACAAATAAAACTAAAGCGAATGTTCCCGCTAGTCTTCAGATATATACCCACATATATATACATGGCTGTGTATGGGGAAAAAAAAAAAAACAGAGCATCAAGAAGACAAAGAAAAGAAAGAGGAAGGAGAGTAGAAAGAGGAAGAACAATGTACTGGATGGATGCAACGCATTGCTCATGTGGCAGAGCTACTGTGATGAAAACATCTTGGACAAACTTGAACCTGGGATGACGATTCTTATGCTCCGAAGGATATAGGCTCAATGGGGGGGGGGGGGATGTGGATTTTTCGAGTGGTTTGATGTACCTATGTGTGGCCAAAGCAAGTTATACCAGGACTCCTACGAAGGATTACTAGGATGGAGGAGCAAATATCAAAGATGAAAAGGAAAGAGAAGATACTCTACGTTTGTTTGGTTGTGTCTTGGCTGATCACCTTAGTATTGTTGTTGTAGAAGATGCTCTGGGTTTCCTATGTAATATATTTGTTATGTAAGTTGTTGGATATGTAATGAATTGAAGGTTTTGTATGGAAAATTGTGTGCCCAAATCTTTTATAATGGTTGATTGCGTTTACCAACAAAAAAGGAAAAAAAAAAAAAAACAGAATAACAGTTCAGCCCCTCCTCCCCCCATTTAAAGATAAACATCATCATTGTTTCCATTCATAAAAGTTTAAGTTCATTGTCATTACAAACACAAAAAACAATCCTACATTTCTAAATACAAATGTTGTGGGCTTTACTTACAAAAGGTTGAAGCTCTGACTTGCAAGTCTTGGTGTTGTGGCCCTTCTGTCCACATTTTCTACAACTCAAATTCTTTTTAAATCTCCTTAGCTTTGTAGGCCTTTGACCATTAGGTCCCTCATTTGGTTCCCTCATTCTTTCCTTCCTTGGCCTTTTAAGCTACTTAAGGTATTCTAGGGGAAGCATTGGTTCTTTTCCTGATTACTCCCATATCTCAGCACCATTCATTGGGCACATCATGTGTGTGTAAGCCTTCAGAAATGTATCTTTTTTGTAACAATAATGGACATAGTTCTCAGGTTGTTCTATTGATGTCCAAATGACAGATATTGCATGTGCACAAGGGATTCCTGTCAACTTCCATCTTCTACAAGAACATGTCTCCCCCTTAAGGTCCACTATAAACTGATCACCATGCATTCCTCTTACTTCAAATTTTTTAGCTCCTTCTAATGCTGGAATGTATGCAGCTGCAGTTGTCTTATTTTTCTCCAATACCTTGTGTATCTTAGGGCCTATTTTATCTTGCCATTTTTGTGCACACTCTCTTCTCTTAACTAGCTTTTCCATCAAATACATTATAATTCTCTCAAAACAAGTCAAAATTGGCTTGTCCCTAGCAAATACAATAGAAGCATTGAAAGACTCACATAGGTTGTTTAACAGAATGTCACATTTTGCACTGGTACCAAAGTGGGACCTGGTCCAATGGACTAGATCCTTGGTAGCCAACCATTCATATGCCAATTTGTTCTCCCTCTTCAATTCTTGCATTTGAGCATTGAACCTGCCCACATAAGTTGCTCTAGCTAAATTCCATAACCTATCCTTCAAGTTTTGACCTCCAAACCCATCTGTCTTGAAATTGTTGTGTAAATGTCTTATACAATGCCTATGTTCAGCTGCTGGAAGCAAATCAAAAATTGCTCTCTCCAAACCCATCATCCCTATCTTCTGATTCTTCAAGGCTAGCAAACCCATCTGAGGAATCCCATTTTTCACTTTTTAGTTCAAAAAAATCTTGAACTTGACTATTTTCTGGTGGCTTACTGGCATGTTGGTGCACTCCTGTCATTGGCTCCTCATTCAAGCTGTAATCACTGTCAACAAATACTTCATATTCAGCCTCTAAAGCAGAATTTGAACTATGCTCATCCTCATCAACATTGGGTTCATAAATACTTCCTTCTGTTGTGTTGCATTCCTAATCCCATTCCTCTACATTGACATCCTGGAAATATTCATCAAAACTCAGTGGAACAGAGACAGATTCCTCAATATAAAGTTCCAATACACCTGCCACTATAAATTTCATCATTTCATACACATCCTCATCAGAACTAATAAATCTAAATCCTACATCCATGCTCTGCTTCTCACTGACTCTGTAATGAAATCCAACAAAATCACTATTTCCTACCATTTGGGCACATTCAACCAATGCTAGCAATGACATCCTCTTCCTATCATTGTAATCAATGTAATCTACTTGGCCCCCAACATAAGACCTCTTTCCATTTTCTGTCCTAAATTGACCACAATTATTCACTTTAATGGTAAAACGATCAGCATTGATGTCTGCATGGGCATTGGACCAGTATAACATTAAAAAACAAAAAATTGAGGAACATATGCAAATGCATGGGACCAAAGTATCATTCACAAACAAAGCATGAAAACAAACACTAAAAGACAGGGGACAATCAGATGAACTCGTAAAAGAAGACTTCACTTTTTGGAACAATACATACACTTCAAAATTTACTTGTTCAAAACAACACAGTAAACAAGAAAGATTCAACAAATAAAAAATTGACCAAAAATATACAAAACTGACCGAAAATGCTCAAAAAATCATAACCATGCAAAAATCTTAACCAAAAACTAAAAAAATTATACTTACATTTTGGTATATAACTATCTTGACGTCGTACATACTTCGCCATGGCCATCCAACCTCAATCAACACCAATAATGTAGCAAAACCCTTCGATTCTTCAGGAAAACTGCAAACCCTAGCCTCAATTGAAGTTCTGAAGACTCAATCGATAATCTGAAAACCACAAACCCCCCATTTTTGTTACCCCAATTCGCCTCACGTGTATGGCACATGCGATTAAGGATGAAATGTCCATTTTGACCTTCGTATCAGCCTTACGTATCACGTGGAATGCACATGCAATGCTATTTCGTTAATGATTTGGATGACAAACACAAATTGAACTTGACAAATACAAATTATTAAAGTTTAGGGACTAAAGAAACACAAACAATAGTTAAGGGACCAAAATAGAAAAAGCGTTTATAATTTAGGGGGTAAAAGTGTAATTTACCCTAATATATTATCAATTACATCTAAACTAATATATAAATAATTTTATTTTATAAACCAATTTAGCAAAAATGAATTTTTTTAATATTGGACTTTCATCTATCCTAAATCACAAAAAACAGCTGATCTAACGAAGGGCAAGTGAATCATGTGAAATGAACACATATGAACCTGCCGATGTTGAAAACAATCAAGCAACATGATGACTTTTATTGTCATATAGAATGGTTCAATGAAACTTGGAAATTGGAATCAAAGGTGGTCCACTAATATGCAAGCATCATATCCAGTTGGTAAGCAACTAACCAAAAACATAATAAAATAACTATACAAATAAACATAGGAAGCAACAAAACCAATGTACACCCCCTAAGCTACCATCCCTTGAACTAGCATACATTCTATTCATCAGAAACAACTAAACACACTCTATATCCGCAGCAAAACCAATACACACTCCATTTATTGACAGTAGCAAATATACACCTCAGTAGTAGCAAAATAATATGTCTTAGCTAGTTCTGAAAATTTAACAACATATGCTCTATAAAGTCAAAGCCATTCAAGTTCCTAACTAAATTGACATACTTAAAAGCTTAATTTCCTAAGACTAAGTTTGAATCATGATCTTCAATTTTCTACAGCATGACAAACATAGAATTACTAAGACTTTCACTTTAATATTGCATTTCAGGCTAGCACATCCCAAATGAAACCATATTTTTTAAAACCAATCTCAAAAATGAAATTACTTGTTCACAAAATAATTATTTCTCATAACTCCTTAAATAACCACAAAGAAAAACAAAACGTAAAAGTAAAATAATCTACCAAAGAACATTATATGATTACATTCTAATAGTATATAAATAGAGTAATGCTAGAGACCCCAAATATTTTATCAAATATTCTACTAAATGTCTCACATGGGTGTGGGACCCATATAAGATTCACATGGTGTGAGTCTCACACCTATGTAAGACATTTGGTAGAACATTTGGTAAAACATTTGTGGTCCCTAGCATTTTTCATATAAATATTTGTGGTGGAGATCCCAATTACACAAACATATGTTCAATACAAAATACTTCACACAACCAAAGTGACAAAACTTCTAAATGGAAAAGGAAAACTTTTAAAAGATTAAAATAAATGGCTGTGGTGTAATGCAAGAGGGATTGGCACGTAGATTCCTTATTGGTAAAATGTAGCATAATTGAGTCTGAAAGTGTAACTTTCTTAAACTGTTGTGCTTTAACCAATATATAGGTCTATTGTCACTCAACCGTCAACAAAAACCAAAGCAATAAATAAGGTAAAACCCATTAACTCATAACAAGATAAAAAGAAAACACTTAGAGCAACGTTCACTTAACCCTCAACAAAATGCTCCTTAATATAAATAACTTTAATATCATACCGACACTAGATTTTTTTTTTTTTTTTTGGAGGGGGGGGGGGGGTTGCCTTTATGCCTCTACATCGACATCAAGAGGTTGTGAGTGTTAGGTCTCTACATCGTCATGTAGTGACATCAAGGAACCCCCATTCAAAACAAAAATTGCCTCATGCGAAGGTTGAAGAGATGGTACTAGTAGTAGTAGTGCATAAAGTTTTCACTCATCTTCTATTATCCTCTCCAATTAATGTGATGATAAACCAACTATCTTTTTTAATAAACTCAAAAACCTTCTCTACCTATTATTGTCTATCTGAACACGATATATGAGAACATAAATGACAGGACACTGAAGAAGTTTGTTTCTCAACCAGATCCAATGAACTGATTCATCCACCTCATACTACCAAGTTTTGAAAATATGAGAAACCCCGTTCCCATTTATTTCTACACTCAGATCAGCACTGTTTTAACAACTAGAAAGGGTGTAGTTTAAATTAGTGTCAATTCCACTATTTTTAGTAACTGTAAGCCACATAACATATTCAAATTGCATCAATTGTCACAATAACAAAGGTTATAATTGTAAGATATTTTATAAGTAGTTCAATGGAAGAGAAACAAGAACTTAAAAAGGTCCATATTACCTCTAACTTTGCCTTTGCAAGAGCAGTTCGTGACGAGGGACTCCAGTGAACTGGTTTTCTGCCTCTATATACCCTTGAAGGGCCATCTCACCAAACACCTCAATCCAATAAAGGAAAGGGTGCAGAACAAACAATAGCTAAGCAACTCAACAAATTATAACATCAACATGAAAAAGATAGAAACACCTTTTCATCTTCAACTATATAACCGTGTTGTAGACACGCCCTCCGAGGGCCTCATGTTACTACAGTTCGGACTCAAATGTCACAGTTCTGAATCTAATCCCACAAAGTGCAATGCGAGACTGATAAATCACCAAAAAGTCCAAATCCGGCAAATCATTTTGGAAAATTGATTTTTAAGAAAGAAGTGCCAAACATGGACTGCTTTGCCAGATACAGAGTCGCCACCTAAATATTTTATTTTGGGAGAATTTAGGAAACCCTGACTCGTGCCTAAGGCCACGTGTCCGTCATCACCAATGTTGCCTCGGCTCGGGAACTTGGGTATGATTGGGGAAGGTCATCTATGAGCACCCCCGCTCGCCCAATCCGAAGATCGGCCTGTACTGAGCATGATATTGAGTTTTTGAAAACACATGCGTTCTTATTCCGGTTAATTGGCTAATCTGTACTACGTGATGCGCACAACACACAAGTGTAGACTAGATCGCCTAATTTGGAACAAAACATCGCATATCCATTTGTTTGGAAATGGTTTTGAATTTTGCTACTCGCAAGTAGGCTAAAACATGGATTTCGATGAATTATTCCAATTCAAGCAATCCAACATTCACCCATAGGCATTCAGGCAGTTATATCACATAAGCAATTAGCCTCATGGTAAGCATGCTGACATGTCAACACTTACACACATGCAAGATGCTAAAGCATAAACACTCACAGTGTACTCCGAGCCAAAACAAAGAACATGTTAGTAATCAAATGTATGATCCAAGTCCATGTTAAAATGGCTAATGCATCGCAAGCAAAATGCACCTAGAATAGGCTCGGCTAATCTAAGAATGGCATGTGAAATGCGACAACTCGATACATGTATTCAAGTTGGAATTGAAGTACTATGCAATTAGTATGATGCGCCGAGCCCGGTGCATGCAATACAAATGAATGAATGCAAACATGCACAGCATAAGGTATGCTAAATCAAATATGCCCTAAAACTAATCATCATAAGCAGTTAAATAAAATGGAGAAAGAAGTGGGGATTGGAAGACATGCATCGCACACACGCACGCTTATTATACAATTGCGCCCTCTCGACGGAGGGTCCGAAAGAATAATACAAATTAATTAACTAACAAGCTAATTAAATATTACATAGTACTTAATTAATTAAATGAATTATTTAAGCTAAGAAAGCAGTAAAGAGGCCTCGGGAAGAGGGATGAATGCATGCATGCACGCTCGGCTCTGCTCGGAAATCCATCACCATGCTCATGCTGCCTCTGTTTACACTGTTTTGCTCCTCTGAAAACTTTGCAAGTCCCAAAGATGCTTCTGAATCACCTTCTGAGCACTATGGGATATCACCGGCCAGGAGTCAAGGCCACCGGCCAAGGGGAACTGGTCATCGACCACTTGTGGCAATATCGGCCAGAAATTCATGGCCGGCCGGCACTGAAGACGGTCGACCGACCATCTCTTCCTACAGAACCCTGTTTTGCTGCAGCAGAGGACAGACAGGGTATAGCAATGCATTTTCAAAGCAATATTTGCACCACCACCCTCCTTATCATGTCTAAGACTCAAAGGAGCATGGTCCTCGACCCTTGGGCCACCAATCACGCATTTCGACGCATGATGGCCAAAGAGGCCAAGTGTGCAACTTCAATATTAAATGAAATGCATATAAACACATAAAGAGGCCCCAAGCCTCTATCATGATTGATCAAGAGTCAAGGGATGCATGCTCGATGCTATGCAACCTAAACATGCGAGCATACTAGTGCAAAATGAGCATACAAGCAACAATGTTACACAAGGTAATTAGCATATAACAATATGCAAAGACAAGCATGTAAACAAGCGTGTGACTTCATTCAATCATGTAACAACATGTGAGGCAAACATGTAACAACATGTTAAGCAACGTAAAACCAAAAGAATGCATGCCAAATGCACTACCACTCAACGTATTAATAGGCCAAGCATGTAACAACATGCAAGGCAAGCATGCAACAACATGTAAACGATGGACTTAAACCAATATGGGCAGCTCTCAAATAGGCCCAAATCAGTGGCCAAAGTTAAGAATTGGAGGCATGAAAATGCAAAACAATCATGCACATGTGAGTGGTCCAACACTTAGGCAATTATGCACAATCCTCAAGCATGAGCAAGATGTGATAGATATGAGAATATGACAATGCATTAAGCTCTGAAAATACGTGAGGAATGATGCCAAATCAACTAAATAAAGCAAGCAAAACATGCAAAAAAGGTCCAAGGCCTAAGGCTAACCAAAAGGGTCAAACCATGGCCATACAAGGCAAGTCCCAAAGGGTCAAAGGGACTCAAGATAGTCCCAATGCAGGCCAAGACAAGGCCAAAAACACACTTAGATGGCATCCGAATGGCCTAAGCATGGAAGCACACGCAATGATCTGTTCAAGAAGCGTAAGACCACAACTCTTTAAGACCTTAAAGGAGCGATGAAAGCAAATATTCAAGCATGAATCATGGACTGAAATAGTAAAACAAATGATGCCAAATCATTGAAATTGTCCAAGTAATGCATGCTAAAAGCTTGGACACCCGAAGCCAACAAGCTAGAATACATGGTAGCTATAAAAAGCAATGCAAGCATAACCAAAACAATGAAAAACAGAGCTTAAGCATGCTACAACAAGGCTAAAAGCTTCATGGAGTTAAGCCAAAATCATGTTAAAAACACATGTTACAGCATGATGCATGTTAAGGCCAAATCATGGGATTACAAGACAAGTGTATGAAGCATACAAGGCATGTCTAAACCAACTCAAAACAGAGGTGTATCATGGCAAAACAAAGCCTAATACATACTGAAATGAAGCTGAAACAAGTTAAACACACATGATACCACATAAGCCATTTATGCAAGCATCAAAGACAACAAGGAGAGGGGATGACCCTCTCCTATTTAGGACCTCAAAACACCATCCCCACCACTGAAATCCCTCTGGATTTCAGTGGTGAGAAGGCCAATACAAGGTGGTCCCGGAGCTCACAAAGAAGGGCACAAAAAAGAGGCCAAACAAGGCCTAAGAGGGGGTAAACAACCCCAAACACCAAAGTGATCTTAAACAACTATTTTAAGCACTTAAAAACAGAACTTTTATCAGTTATAAGTTAAGCTTAAAAACAGATGCAAGATAGGCTAAAAGCTTGTGCAAAAATGGGGAATAAAGAGGGTAGTTTCTCACCCTTGAAGAACCTCTTCAAGAACACCACCCCAGCAAGTTTCTCTGATCAAAACCAGCCCAAGAACCCTAACAACAACTCCTTAGAGCCTCAGCAACCAAGGATGGTGTAATGCTAGGTGTTTGTGTGCAATAGTGTGAACAAAACACCCTTTAGAGCACAAAACACACACACAAATGTAAAGAGAGGGAACTATAGAGATAGATAGATACAAATTCTCTAACCTAAATTCCAGAACCTCTGAGAAGGGAGGAGGGTCTGCCCTCTTATAGGAATTCAATTCCTAAGCTTCTTGGAGACGCTAACACAAGGGAGCAAATCCCCTCATACACGTGTATGGAGGGGGTGTAATGTGGATGCCAGTTGTGACAGCTGGCATGAAATATCTGCCAAAAGCAGATGGAAAGGGGTCGACCAGCAGAAATGGCCGATTAACCAACAAAGGTGGCCGACCGGCCAACAAAAGTGCCGACCGGCCACAACCTTTGGCCGATGGCAAGAAAAAAGGGCCGGTGGCATCATGCCTTGGCCGGTGGGTTGAGGGGATGGCCAATCAAGCCACCCTCTTCCCTTAAAAACAGAAATACAAGTGTTTGGTCCACAACCAAGCACAAAACAGTCAAGTTGAGAGATCTTGAGGCGAGGCGCGCGGCCGAGACCTCCGAGAACTCAAAACGAACACGAACATGGATGATCACCGAGTGTTCAAACGGTGACGTCCAAGTCTTGAGGACGGTCAAAAATGGGATGTCTACAGTTGCCCCTCTTTGACAGAACTCGAAAGTCATAACAATGACGGGAGTGAGTGTCAAAACCCAGAGACGACCCATTTTTGACAAGGCCGAAGACTTAGACAAGCATACAAGATAGCACGATATGTGCCCGAAGACAGGGGCAAAATGTAAGAACAATGCACAAAGCCGAGCATAACTTATGATTATGCAAAGAAAGCTGTAACGAAGCATAACATACAACAGTTTTAAGCAAGCCAAAAACCAAACTACATTACAATGCAGAAAGGATGTAAGATAGTTATGCAATTCTCGCTACGTTTGACGCGGAGAATACAATACCGTCTGGTTCGTCTGGTCACGCCAGCCTCAAATGAACCGTATATACAATATCATGCCTGAAAGAAGAAAGAAAACTTGACAGGTACAACATTGTTAGAAACATGCATAGCAATACAAGTGAAAAGTGCGTGACAACGCAAGTGAAGGGAATGCAAGACAATGCAACCTAAGTGTGACGCATAACAATGCGATTTGAAACAAGCATAACAATGCAAGGAGGGCATGCGCGACAACGCGAGCCGAGTAGGATGCATAACAATGCGATTTGAAATAAGCATAACAATGCAAGGAAGGCACAAACACATATAAGTAAAGTACACGTCACAACGTGTACAATGTATAAAGCAAGGATAAGTATACACATGTAAGTAAAGCACGCGCGGAAACGCATGTAATGTGTGAAATAATAGGAACTTGAACACATATAAGTAAAGTACACGGGACAACGCATACAATGTGTATAATAAGAAGCTTGAACACATATAAGTAATACACGCAACAACGTATACAATGTGTATAAAGAGAAACTTGAACACATGTAAGTAAAGCGTGCGCGGAAATGCATGCAATGTGTGAAAATAAAATAAACTTGAACACATGTAAGTAGAGCACACGCGACAACATGTACAATGTGCAAAGCGAGCAAGGTATGAACACATGTAAGTAAAGCACACGCAGAAACGTGTACAATGTGTAACCACCTGAAAATATATATACACATGTAAGTAAAGCATGCGTAATTAACGCAGGCAATGTGTATAGCAAGAATGAACACATGTAAGTAAAGCATGCGCAATAACGCAAGCAATGTGTAACCTCTTGGAAAATGCATGAACACATATAAGTAAAGCACACGCGGAAACGCATGCAATGTGTAAAGCAAGCAAGGTATGAACACATGTAAGTAAAGCACACGCAGAAACGTGTACAATGTGTAACCACGTGAAAATATATATACACATGTAAGTAAAGCATGCGCAATCAGCGCCGGCAATGTGTATAGTAGG
Organism: Camellia granthamiana; assembly: GCA_036172215.1. Classification (NCBI taxonomy): domain Eukaryota; kingdom Viridiplantae; phylum Streptophyta; class Magnoliopsida; order Ericales; family Theaceae; genus Camellia; species Camellia granthamiana. The sequence goes on along the minus strand of CM069907.1, from coordinate 135,424,236 downwards.
AATGAACACATGTAAGTAAAGCATGCGCAATAACGCAAGCAATGTGTAACCTCCTAGAAAATGCATGAACACATATAAGTAAAGCACACACGGAAACGCATGCAATGTGTAAAGCAAGCAAGGTATGAACACATGTAAGTAAAGCACACGCAGAAACGTGTACAATGTGTAACCACTCGAAAATATATATACACATGTAAGTAAAGCATGCGCAATTAACGCAGGCAATGTGTATAGTAGGAATGAACACATGTAAGTAAAGCATGCGCAATTAACGCAAGCAATGTGTAACCTCCTGGAAAATGCATGAACACATATAAGTAAAGCACACGTGGAAACGCATGCAATGTGTAAAGCAAGCAAGGTATGAACACATGTAAGTAAAGCACACGCAGAAACGTGTACAATGTGTAACTACCTGAAAATATATATACACATGTAAGTAAAGCATGCGCAATTAACGCAGGCAATGTGTATAGCAAAAATGAACACATGTAAGTAAAGCATGCACAATAACGCAAGCAATGTGTAACCTCCTGGAAAATGCATGAACACATATAAGTAAAGCACACGTGGAAACGCATGCAATGTGTAAAGCAAGCAAGGTATGAACACATGTAAGTAAAGCACATGCAGAAACGTGTACAATGTGTAACCACCTGAAAATATATATACACATGTAAGTAAAGCATGCGCAATTAACGCAGGCAATGTGTATAGCAATACAATGCAAATGAAACGTGTATGACAATGCGAGGTAGGAAAATGCATGACAATGCATATACTGAATTGCATGATAATGCAGAAGAGACATGCATGACAATGCAAGAGAGATATGCATGACAATGCATGATAAGGAAATGCATGACAATGCATGATGAGGAAATGCATGACAATGTATGAGAGATATGCATAACAGTGCATGATAAAGAAATGCATGACAATGCATGATAGTGCATGATAAGGAAGTGCATGACAATGCATGAGAGATATGCACGACAATGCATGAGAGATATGCATGACAATGCATGATAAGGAAGTGCATGACAATGCATGAGAGAGATGCATGACAATGCATGAGAGATATGCATGACAATGCATGAGAGATATGCATGACAATGCGTGATAAGGAAATGCATGACAATGCATGATAAGGAAATGCATGACAATGCAAATGAGGAAATGCATGACAATGCAAATGAAATGTGCATGACAATGCATGTAAGGTGCGCATGACAATGCGTGACAAGGAACATGCATGACAATGCATGTGAAATGCGCATGACAATGTGAGATAAGGAAAATGCAAGACAATGCATGTGAGGTGCACATGACAATGCGTGATAAGGAACATGCATGATAAAGCATATATGGCGTGCGCATGACAATGCGAGATAAGGAAATGCATGACAATGCAAAGTAAAGAAATGCACGACAATGCATGTTTAAGGAAATGCATGACAATGCGAATGAAATGCACATGACAATGCGAGATAAGGAAGATGCATGACAATGCATGTAAGGTGCGCATGACAATGCATGACAAGGAACATGCATGACAATGCATGTGAAATGCGCATGACAATGTGAGATAAGGAAAATGCATGACAATGCATGTGAGGTGCGCATGACGATGCGACTTAAAGAATGTGCATAATAATGCAAGTATGGAGTGCGCGACAATGCACAAAATGTGTGCATAACAATGCGAGTGAAATGACGTATAACCAACGCGCGCTCACAACAAAACGTTGTAATGCAACGCATGTACAGCAATTTCCGAATCTCTCAAGAGACAAAAGGATATGGAAAAAAGGATACACCTCGTACGTATCAAGTGCCACGCACGGCAGACACGGCTCGAGGTCAACACAGAGACCGATTAAGCTTTGAAAATGCACTTTCTTGCACTGTCTTGAGTAATGAAGGTCCATAACCACATAAATGACCCAAACAAGGGTGTAGGAGATGCACCGGCCACCGGGGAAGACCACCGGCCAATATCGGCCACGAAATAATGTCACCGGCCAAATATTTGGCCGACCGGCTAACAATTTGGGCGACAGGCCAAAAATTACTGTATCGGGGCAGTTTTGTCCTTTGGCCATGGGTCTTTAAATATGGGGTTCCAAACCCTTATTTTCTCACTTGCCCAAGCTCGAAAACCCTTCCCCCTTCTCTCTAGGTGATTTTCCCACCTTCGATTCGTGTTTTTTCCTTGTTTTCGTCGCTTTTTCGTCGTTCGATTTGCAAAACCCTCCTCGTTTCTCGCACGTTTTGAACCGAACAAATCTCAGTTTCGGTGTACTTTTCTCGATTTCCACCACTTGGGGTTTGTTTCCCCCGAGTTTACCTCGATCTTTGTGCCTTTTTCGGACTCCGCCCTTTCCGCCCATTTTTCACCCTCTCGGGGTTGACTTTTGGGTTGACTTTTCACATTCTTGCCCAGTTTTCACACTTTCGGCCATTTTCACACTATTCTTGAGATGGCAGACGACATCCCAAGCGGTGGGGCTCCCCCGGAGTTGGACATGGACCCTGAGGCTGAGCTCTTGCCTCTTCACATCCAGCCATTTGATCTGGCAACCTACAGGCCGGCGATACACGTGCTTCCTCCTGACAGCCTCCGTCACTTTAAGAGCTATGAACGACGCGTGCCACTGGCGCTTCTGCTGCGTGAGCTAGAGTCACATCTATCCTATGGCGCTTCTGAGGTACACTCTTGCCTGTTTCATTTTTCGCAGCGTAGAATACCTACTTGCAATAGTCGATTCTGTTCTTTAACTGTTTGGCCCAGATACACCGATATACCACATGCTGTAGTTCACTGTGAGCACACCCACACCCGTTATTTGTTTAAACTTAAACACATGCACGCACACTGCATATTCATCAATTCTGAGCGTATTCAAACACAGGCACACACACTGCATTTTCCCAAATTCTGAAGGCATTCAGATACATGCACACACACTGTATTTTCTCTAAATTTTGAAGGCATTCCAACATATGCACACACACTGTATTTTCTCCGAATTCTGAAGGCATTCCAACATATGCACACACACTGCATTTTCTCCGTTCTGCACGTTTTCACACATTGTACTTCTGACATTGATTCGCAACTGTTGTTTGTTGTTGTTTTTTTGTCACAGATGCCTTTCGAGGGTATGGGAAGGTCATGGCCCGAGGATGGTATATGGAGCTACCCGACGCAGTCTGCCGGATCATTGACCAGGCTGGTTTTGGTACCTTTTGCATGGGACTCTTGCGCCACATTGTGAGCAGGTCTCTTCTTGCTGCCTTGGTGGAGAGGTGGTGGGATACCACCGACTCCTTCCAACTTTCTGCCACTGGGGAGATGACGATGACTCCCTTTGATTTCTCGATGCTCACTGGCATCGGGGTAGGGGGTGATCTCATCCCCTTTGATGTTAATATGGAGGAGTGGGATGCCGCTCAGGTATACTTGCTTGGCACTCGGCCACCTCTTGCCCGGCCAGGGTTTGTGAGGTGTTCGTGGTTCAAGGACCACTTCCGGATCCAGGCGCCTACTACCCGGGAGGAGGAGGAGCAGTACGCCCGCAGTTTTATCATGTTTCTGCTAGGGACCACGCTTTTCGCCGATTGGGCGAACACCGTCGCCCTCTATCTGCTGAGCGCGCTTGTGGACGTGACGCGGATCCGCCTTTATGACTGGAGTGGCGCTGGCTTGGCCACTCTCTATGGTTATATGAGCTCATCGTCCCGCCGTAGCGGACAGTTACTTGGAGGCTACTGGCAAGCCTAGGAGGTACACATTCCCTTTCTGCCTTTTCAATTCTGCTTCTTATTATCTGTACATCATACACACTACGCACACGCAATCTTTTTTACATTGGCTGTACACTGCACACACTGCACAACATACTGCACACACTGCACCATACACTGCATACTGTTCTCTAATTTCTGCTTTTATCTGTATACTGCTTTATTTGATAAGCCTGCTCATGTCTGCTCTGTTACGTTCTGTAGTTGTGGGTGTATGCCTACTTTCCTAGGCTTGCCCCAATACCAGACGATGAGATGCCCCCTATGGTCCCATTTTCCCATCACTTTGACGTGAGGTGCGAGCGGAGGCCGCAGGAGCCCTTCATGTTCTTCCGCTGCTATTTTGACACCATTACCGCAGCTGAGGTATGTCAAACATTCTAGTTTATTGGCTTTGCTTTGCGATGTACTTTAAATAACAGATAACAAACTGTATTTCCTGCCATGTGCAGATCACCTGGCAGCCGTGGGCATCGTTGCCCATCGTAGTTCAGGAGCGGTATGCCGGTGCTCAGGAGAGTGCCCGATTCAGAGTCTTGTTAGAGGGCCCGATTTGCCGTGCCTGGTACTTTGGGGAGCGCTTCTTGCGGCAGACCTTAGGCATGCCAGAGCAGCCGGTTCCAGCACCTCCTCCTACCCATGCGAGGGACACTGAGAGGTATACCTTAGCGGAGATGGCAGATTACACTATTGGCTGGAGCCATGAGCGCTTTGTAGACGAGGGCGACTATGCGGAGTTCGTCCAGACCTATATCATGTGGCCTCTGACTGGTGCCAGCCGAGTTGAGAGAGAGAGACCAGCGGCGCCAGCTGTGAGAGCAGAAGCATCGCAGGCACCTCAGGCTCGAGGTAAGAGTAGGCCCCGGAGAGGGCAGAGAGCTGGGTGGCCCGAGCTGCCTACTATGATGACATGCCGAGGGCAGGGTGGGAAGACTTACCAGATCCCCATCGCTCCCCCTCCGGCTGATCACGAGCTAGCTGGATTCCACGGTTTGCCTCTGGTATTTATTACTGCACTTTGCATCATGTACAGTCATTTCATTTCATTTCTCTTGATATTCCGTAGAATACTAATGCTTCTAACACTTTTGCAGGCTTCCGCTGAGTACACTCGCCAGTCTCTGGAGTTGACCGCCTCCGTGATGGGGATGCTACAGCAGAGCCTCGACCTGCTGGCTATTTACAGTATCCCGGTAAGCTTTTTCAACCACAATCTCAAACTGTGCATAATCTGTTTCACACATAATCTGATGCACCGCACTGTCAACATGGCACTTGATACGCGGCCCTCACGGCATTGATACACTGTAACCTACGGATTGCTCACAACATTGCTTACGACATTCATACGCTGCACTCAGTCACTGTATTCTGTACTGATATACTGCTCACAGCATTCATACCCTGTACTCATACACTGCATTCTGTATTCATACTCTACTTTGCATAGTATAACTGATGCATTTACTATTTGTCCTTTTCAGGCCCGATTCTAGATATCGGCTGCAGGGGGTGCTCTAGCAGGACCATCCGCATCTGCTCGAAGGGGAGGGAGAGCAAGGCGAGGGACCACAGTACCCCCCCGCACCAAAGCGGGGCACACTCATGTTGGGAGCAGCTCACGAGCACCGATTCCAGATGATGATGAGTCCGAGACAGAGGCAGAGGCAGAGTCGTCTGAGGATGAGACTGGAGATGACTCGAGCTCGGGCTCAGATGGTGGAGCCAACGACGATGCTCCTGGACCTTTGTCCAGGAAGAGGACGAGGCCAGACTCTCATGCTTGAGACCAATTGACATTGATCTAGACTGTTGCTACTTTTCTTCTTTTTCTTGCTTTGTTTAGACATTTCGTTGCTTTGAGCTCATTGTACTACCGCAGGCAGGTTTTACTTTCTCCAAACTATGTATTTGAAAAGATGATGGAATGAAATAAGCTTTTTGCTAAAAAAGTGTTGCATTTGTACATCGCATCGCATCGCATCGCATTATATTACATAACAATGTAATCGAATGGAAATTGAACATGCATGTATTACTAGGTCAGGTAGACCAATGTAACAAATAAACTCAATAAGCAACAATAAGGCCTTGACAAGTTTACAACTCAATAAGCAAAGAGCAACAACTCGATAAACAAAATTGCGACAACTTGGTAATCAAATGAGCAACAACTCGACAAGCAAATGAGTAACAACTCGATAAGCAAATGAGCGACAACTCGATAAGCAAATTGAAGTAACACAGGTGTGACTTTGCAAAATCAACACCGGAAGGCACCGGAAGTGGAACTAATCACAAATTCCCAACATGTTCATCACATAGACTGCTCATTTTGAACACACAGCTCGTAACACAGTACACTGTTTATTTTGAACATACGGCTCATGCAGAACACCGCTGATTCTGAACATACAGCCCACTCTGAACATTGCTCATTCTGAACTCACAGCCCATAACACAGCATTCTATTCATTTTGAACACACAGGATGTAAAGACGGAATTTGCAGAAGTCGAAACAAACTCAGATGCTCCGAATCCTCCCTTTTTTCTTTTGCATCGCAGTCCGGAACCCATAGGTCCTGGTTTCACTGTTCTCACATGACTTGGGTTAAACCCTGCGGTTTTATGAAAGAACGAATTCTGTTTTGTACAAGTGTAGAGAATGGCACAGCACTCTGAGCACAAAACAATTTTGTTTTGAAATTGAGTTTTTAACCGGGTATTGAGCCTACGACTGACCACAGCAAAAACAACTCAACAACGGAAGACAAAAGGTAAACAACCTAAACACATCGAGTAACACTCGAAACTACTCAAAACAAGAATCGAGACAAAACAAAAAGACACAACTCAAACGTGCACAGGGAGCCTGTTTCTCTGGGTATTGTTTCCCACCCTTTCTCATTTGTGATTCTCACATCACTCGGCCCTCAGGCTCTGTTTTTCTGAAAAAGCCATTTTCTCACTTTTTCTCTCATCGCACATCTCTCCATTCTTCAATCTCTCATTTTTTATCCCTTCCCTGGGTGGTTGATGGATAAATAGGAGGTTGCGGGCTCTTGCCCCTAGCATTCCACTAGATTCTTCTTCTTCTTCTGCTCACAGCAGTGAACTTTCCCACAGAGGGGTTGCGCTACAATTGGGTGTATAGCAAATCTGCAACTGACATCGGTTGACGATACTCTGCTGGGGAGTTTGGACGTGATCAGATCTGTCTAGATGAGGGAGTGGAATATCTTGATTCATTCCAGTTCGTGCTTCGCACTTGGCTCGATACCTCGCTGCTTGGAGGATGAGAGAGCTTTCGGCATTTTGCTATTAACTTCAGTTGTGCCCTTTTCTAGTAGGTAGAGTGCCCTTTTTGGCAAGTATGTTGACAATGGGGAAAAGACAGAACACCTGACTCAACTGTGCCCCTAGTTCATCATTTTGACCATTTTTTTTGTTTTGGTTTTCCACTAAAACAATATTGATCAATATAAGAGTTTGGGTTAACATGCTTGTTCAACTTTTCTGATTCAAAATCATGCAAGTTAGGTTATGAGCACTGAAAATTTCCCTTTTTTGGGTCCAAGAAAATGGTCCAGTTTTGGAAAATAATAATTTTCGAGAAAACTAGTCAACCTTAGTAAAAATTCTCAAAAAAAACTATTTTTGTAAACGGCCATTGCTCGATGAGCATGGAACCTACTCTTGAGATGCACAACCTCAGATCCAAAACAATGGAAAACTGCCCCTTTGTCTGAAGCATACCACATGGCAACGGAAAGTTTCCCCTTGTTTGAATAGCACCACGGCACACTGTATGGCAACGGAAAGTTGCCCCTTGTTTGGATAGCACCGCAGCATATTGTAATCAGTCCTCGGAGTGATGATCACAACCGAACTCTCGGATACAGAAATGACAAAGATGATCGGAGTCATTACATGGACACAATCGATTTGGAAGTGTTTATGGCTGGACTTCAGAATGAAGTTGCTTACGTATCCCAAACATGGGAATCAAGCCTTACGTAGTTCAGGTTAAGGTACACTCGGGTATTAACCTCTCATTTTACGCTCTAACTTTTGCCAAGGCCGCCCTTCCGGGTTTTCAACCTTGCGAGCTATGTTCTTCTTTTCTTTTCAATTCTTTTCATTTTTGTTTGTCTTTTTTTTCTTTTTTCATTTTTCTCTTTTTTGTTCTTTTCTTTTCTTTTTTCTTTTTTTTTCTCTTTTTTTTTTTTTTTTTTGCTCTAACTTTTGCTTGGGTCGCCCTTTCGGGTTTTCGGCCCAGCAAGCCTCTCAAGGGTAAAAGTGTAGCTTTGTCCATATCAAATGGTTTTGAGATCTTGAAGCCATCTGAATCTGGGAGAGTGGCTGTTGTTCGCTGATGATGTAGTAGTTCATCCAATGGGGGCTGAATTTGTCCCTAGTGCTGTGGATAGGAACTCAGTTGTTCTCTGGCAGTACTTTCTTCTTTCCTCCTTTCTGGGATTTGGCATTCTTACCGATCTTCGTCTTGGACTCTTCGAGTGCATTATTTGACGTCTTTTGCCCCTTGTTCGAGAGGTGCTTCTGATCTGACCATACAAGCCTCTCATTGCGGGTGACCGTTTGAACATTCTGAATCCAAGTTCAATTGTTTGAAAGCAAAGGGGTCGAGTCTCGAGGCTGAGAGCAATCCTAAGCTGCACAATCTCAAGAGTGATTCCACATAGGTCTTCGCAAGACCGCGCAAAACATTTTTTTGAAATTTTTTTTTAAGAAAGCGACTAATCGCTCGCGTTGAAGACAATGCGAAACCAATTTAGATCAAGCCAGGATCCTTCTCAGTACTCACATTAACAAACATGATCTCAATCATTAAGGGCTTAGCATGCCTCTCTTTCTCTCAATTGATCAAATTTTCGCAAATCCCAAGGAATTCCTTCCTCTTCGTTTTCAACACAATATTCGAAAAGTTTTGAAAAACTTAGGTCAAATGCAACGATTTCAAGGCACAGAAGAGCAGGTGGAATGTACTGCCATTTCATTCTAAAACTTGCTGGCACAACAGGCTCAAAGCAAGAACAAGCACAAAAGCATGAAAAACCACTACTGTTTCATTCAGAACTGTCTGCACAACTGGCTCCGAGACGGGAACAGACTCAAAAGAAAAAAAAAAGAAGATAAACACAAAATAAAAATAGTGATGTCCGGGGTAACACCCCCGAAATCACTCGAGTTTTGTACAACAGGACTGACTCGATACAACAAGACAAACCCCAAACAAAAAGACTAACTCAAAACAAAGAAACAGACTCAAAACAACACAAAACTGACTCAACACCCAAGTCAGAAACTACAAAAAAAAAAAAAAAAAAAAAAAAAAAAAAAAAAAAACCAGCATTCGTAAATGCTCAAAACAGTGCGTGCCACACGCTGAAGCAAACTGAACACCACCCGTAGGTGGTCCGACCCCTGATCACATACTTGAATTATCTTCGAAGTCCAACAACTTAGTGGTGACAGACTTTGCTGAGCTAGGCGAGAGGATGACCTCATTGTCGATCAAGTCTTGCACTTCGTGGCGAAGACGAAAGCAATTGTCGGTGGTGTGACCAGCTTGTTGATGGTACGCACAGTACTGGGTAGCATCATGTGAGAGAAGGAGATTGCTCGGGAGAGGCTGAGGCTCAAGAGGTTTGAGATGACCTTTTTCAGTGAGGATTCGAAGAACCTTGGACAAAGGCATGTAGAGGGCGTGAAAGACCCTGCGCCCTCGGGGTAGATACTTCGAAGTCTGTGGACCTTTGCTGGACACACTAGCAAAAAGATCAGCATGTGCTGCTTTGGCCCTCTGATCTTTCCCAGGTGCAGGGTTAGGATAGGAAGGAACTGTTCTGGTACGACGGTCCCTATTCCAATTTTCCCTCTGGCTTGAACTGCTCTCGGTCTGAGCAGGGAAAATGTCATCCACAGTCTTAGCCACAGCTGCGAGTACTTGTTGCTTATTCAACCCCCTGGCTTTCAGAGCCTCAATAGCTTGTTGGAGTTGTTCATAGGGATCTGTGTCCACCTTCATCTTGTTCTTTCCACTAGCCTCAGCTTGGTGGATGGTTTGGGTTGCTACTTCAGTGCGAAGCCCCGTTGTCGCCGACAGATCATTGCCGGAGCTTGAGACAGCTTCAGGTTGGCTGAGCTCGATTACAATTCGCCCCAGTAGCGGGGGCTCCTGCGGCACGAAGTTCCCAGCATATGATGTGGTTGGTGGCGAAGCCGACATTCCATAGGCGAGATCAGCCACAGACCTCTGAAGGTCGCCAATCATTCCCATCAACTCAAACATGGTGGGCTCACGAGTTTGAAACAACTGGGGCGTCCAGATTGAGTGCGCGATAGGCGACCTAGGCGGATGTGGTATTTCAACATTGGTCTCATCCTGCAAGATGATTCCTTGGTCCAATGTGGCTGCCATAACCACAATTTCCTCTGAATTTTGTGTCATCATAAGTCCGCTGAACTGAACGGAGATGATGTAATCGGTGACTGACGGATTAGATGAATCGGTAGGCCTTGACTGGTCTTGCCTCAACAAAGGAGAATACTGGCTATTCTGAACTAAGTCTCTGAACCTTGAAAGACAAAACAGGCAGCATTTCAGCCCAATTTCATCAGAACTGACATAGGCATAACTGAATAACTGTACTCTACTACTGATCACTGTTCCCCAAAATCACTGCTCAAAAACTGATACTCGCGGATATAACTGATTCTCAAAACACTGATATTGATGCCCGCAGGCCTGATACCCAAACTTGCAAACTGATATATGCATTCTTGTAGAGGCACAACTCTAAAAGCACATAACAAGCAAATGAGAGCCAAAACACCCCTATGTTGGGGTAGGGTTTCCCTGTCCTATTTTGTCAGGAAGTAGGGTTTCACTACGCACACAGCGGTTTCAAACAACCTATAATCGGGTGAGCAACCTGTCCTAGTTTGGAACGGTCACTACAGATTCCGAATATGCACTAGGTCAAATGGTCAAAAAGGGTGGCCCGGTAAAAATCGGGGTTTGTATTCCCATCGTGGCAGAGCCCGTAACCGGTCAGCCTTATGGCACGCAGCCTCCGACAAACCGTTTAGGAATAGCAGATGGCAAACACGGTGTCCTAGGCGCACCAATGCAAATGCAATGCAAAGAAACACATAAGTGTAATCAAAACAAGATATCATGAGTTCGAGCCAAGTTCTCTAACTCCCCAGCGGAGTCGCTAGAAATTGTAGACGCGCCCTCCGAGGGCCTTATGCTACTACAGTTCGAACTCAAATGTCACGGTTCTGAATCTAATCCCGCAAAGTGCAATGCGAGACCGATAAATCACCAAAGAGTCCAAATCCGGCAAATCATTTTGGAAAACTGATTTTTAAAAAAGAAGTGTCAAACATGGACTGCTTTGCCAGATACAGAATCGCCACCTAAATATTTTATTTTGGGGGAATTTAGGAAACCCTGACTCGTGCCTAAGGCCACGTGTCCGTCATCACCAAAGTTGCCTCGGCTCAGGAACTTGGGTACGATTAGGAAAGGTCATCTATGAGCACCCCCGCTTGCCCGATCTGAAGATCGGCCTGTACTGAGCATGATATCGAGTTTTTGAAAACACATGCGTTCTTATTCCAGTTAATTGGCTAATCTTTACTAAGTGATGCGCACAACACACAAGTATATACTAGATCGCCTAATTTGGAACAAAGCATCGCATATCCATTTGTTTGGAAATGGTTTTGAATTTTGCTACTCGCAAGTAGGCTAAAACATGGATTTCGATGAATTATTCCAATTCAAGCAATCCAACCTTCACCTATGGGCATTCAGGCAGTTATATCACATAAGCAATTAGCCTCATGGTAAGCATGCTGACATGTCAACACTTACACACATGCAAGATACTAAAGCATAAACACTCACAATGTATTGCGAGCCAAAGCAAAGAACATGTTAGTAATCAAATGTATGATCCAAGTCCATGTTAAAATGGCTAATGCATCGCAAGCAAAATGCAACTAGAATAGGCTCGGCTAATCTAAGAATGGCATGTGAAATGTGACAACTCGATACACGTATTCAAGTTGGAATTGAAGTACTATGCAATTAGTATGATGCGCCGAGCCCGGTGCATGCAATACAAATGAATGAATGCAAACATGCACAACATAAGGTATGCTAAATCAAATATGCCCTAAAACTAACCATCATAAGTGGTTAAATAAAATGGAGAAAGAAGTGGGGGTTGGAAGACATGCATCGCACACACGCACGCTTATTATACAATTGCGCCCTCTCGACGGAGGGTCCAAAAGAATAATACAAATTAATTAACTAACAAGCTAATTAAATATTACACAGTACTTAATTAATTAAATGACTTATTTAAGCTAAGAAAGCAGTAAAGAGGCCTCGGGAAGAGGGATGAATGCATGCATGCTCGGCTCTGCTCGGAAATCCATCACCATGCTCATGCTGCCTCTGTTTACACTGTTTTGCTCCTCTGAAAACTTTGCAAGTCCCAAAGATGCTTCTGAATCACCTTCTGAGCACTGTGGGATATCACCGGCCAGGAGTCAAGGCCACCGGCCAAGGGAAACTAGTCATCGACCACTTGTGGCAATATGGGCCAGAAATTCATGGCTGGCCGGCACTGAAGACGGTCGACCAACCATCTCTTCCTACAGAACCTTGTTTTGCTGCAGCAGAGGACAGACAAGGCATGGCAATGCATTTTCAAAGCACTATTTGCACCACCACCCTCCTTATCATGTCTAAGACTCAAAGGAGCATGGTCCTCCACCCTTGGGCCACCAATCACGCATTTCGACACATGATGGCCAAAGAGGCCAAGTGTGCAACTTCAATATTAAATGAAATGCATATAAACACATAAAGGGGCCCCAAGGCTCTATCATGATTGATCAAGAGTCGAGGGATGCATGCTCGATGCTATGCAACCTAAACATGCGAGCATACTACTGCAAAATGGGCATACAAGCAACAATGTTACACAAGGTAATTAGCATATAACAATATGCAATGACAAGCATGCAAACAAGCGTGTGACTTCATTCAATCATGTAACAACATGTGAGGCAAACATGTAACAACATGTTAAGCAACGTAAAACCAAAAGAATGCATGCCAAATGCACTACCACTCAACATATTAATAGGCCAAGTATGTAACAACATGCAAGGCAAACATGCAACAACATGCAAACGATGGACTTAAACCACTATGGACAGCTCTCAAATAGGCCCAAATCAGTGGCCAAAGTTAAGAATTGGAGGCATGAAAATGCAAAACAATCATGCACATGTGAGTGGTCCAACACTTAGGCAATTATGCACAATCCTCAAGCATGAGCAAGACGTGATAGATATGAGAATATGACAATGCATTAAGCTCTGAAAATACGTGAGGAATGATGCCAAATCAACTAAATAAAGCAAGCAAAGCATGCAAAAAAGGTCCAAGGCCTAAGGCTAACCAAAAGGGTTAAACCATGGCCATACAAGGCAAGTCCCAAAGGGTCAAAGGGACTCAAGACAGTCCCAATGCAGGCCAAGACAAGGCCAAAAACACACTTAAATGGCATCCGAATGGCCTAAGCATGGAAGCACAAGCACTGATCCGTTCAAGAAGCATAAGACCACAACTCTTTAAGACATTAAAGGAGCGATGAAAGCAAATATTCAAGCATGAATCATGGACTGAAATAGTACAACAAATGATGCCAAATCATTGAAATTGTCCAAGTAATGCATGCTAAAAGCTTGGACACCCGAAGCCAACAAGCTAGAATACATGGTAGCTATACAAAGCAATGCAAGCATAACCAAAACAATGAAAAATAGAGCTTAAGCATGCTACAACCAGGCTAAAAGCTTCATGGAGTTGAGCCAAAATCATGTTAAAAACACATGTTACAGCATGATGCATGTTAAGGCCAAATCATGGGATTACAAGATAAGTGTATGAAGCATACAAGGCATGTCTAAACCAACTCAAAACAGAGGTGTATCATGGCAAAACAAAGCCTAATACATACTGAAATGAAGCTGAAACAAGTTAAACACACATGCTACCACATAAGCCATTTATGCAAGCATCAAAGACAACAAGGAGAGGGGATGACCCTTTCCTATTTGGGACCTGAAAACACCATCCCAACCACTGAAATCCCTCTGGATTTCAGTGGTGAGAAGGCCAATACAAGGTGGTCCCAGAGCTCACAAAGAAGGGCACAAAAAAAGAGGCCAAACAAGGCCTAAGAGGGGGTAAACAACCCCAAACACCAAAGTGATCTTAAACAACTATTTTAAGCACTTAAAAACAGAACTGTTATCAGTTATAAGTTAAGCTTCAAAAACAGATGCAAGATAGGCTAAAAGCTTGTGCAAAAATAGGGAATAAAGAGGGTAGTTTCTCACCCTTGAAGAACCTCTTCAAGAACACCACTCCAGCAAGTTTCTTTGATCAAAACCAGCCCAAGAACCCTAGCAACAACTCCTTAGAGCCTCAGCAACCAAGGATGGTGTAATGCTAGGTGTTTGTGTGCAATAGTGTGAACAAAACACCCTTTAGAGCACAAAACACACACACAAATGTAAAGAGAGGGAACTATAGAGATAGATAGATACAAATTCTCTAACCTAAATTCCAGAACCTCTGAGAAGGGAGGAGGGCCTCCCTTCTTATAGGAATTCAATTCCTAAGCTTCTTGGAGAAGCTAACACAAGGGAGCAAATCCCTCCATACACGTGTATGGAGGGGGTGTAATGTGGATGCCAGCTGTGACAGCTGGCATAAAATATCTGCCAAAAGTAGATGGAAAGGGGTCGACCAGCAGAAATGGTCGATTGACCAACAAAGGTGGCCGACCGACCAACAAAGGTGCCGACCGGCCACAACCTTTAACCGATGGTAAGAAAAAAGGGCCGGTGGCATCATGCCTTGGCCGGTGGGTTGAAGGGGTGGCCAATCAAGCCACCCTCTTCCCTTAAAAACATTAATACAAGTGTTTGGTCCACAACCAAGCACAAAACAGTCAAGTTGGGAGATCTTGAGGCGAGGCGCGCGGCCGAGACCTCCGAGAACTCAAAACGAACACGAACATGAATGATCACCGAGTGTTCAAACGGTGACGTCCAAGTCTTGAGGACAGTCAAAAATGAGGTGTCTACAGGTGTCTTTTCAAGTGTGGTATGTATGACTACTATCCTAAAGAGTTATAACAATCAGAAACATTAATAGAATCCCAGAATTAATGGCACCTTAGAGAGTTATAGTTCATCCTACAGATTTATATAACTACAATGCCACAGGAACTTCGCAACTTAAATTCAATGTCAAGAATCCACAAAAAAGAAACTTTTGAAAAAGTCGTACAAGGTAACTGAGCAGCCTTATGTAGACACCCCATTTTTGACCGTCCTCAAGACTTAGACGTCACCGCTTGAACATTCGGTGATTATCCATGTTTGTGTTCGTTTGGAGTTCCCGGAGTTCTCGGCTCGCGCGCCTTGCCTCAGGACCTCCGAACTTGACTGTTTTGTGTCTGGTTTTACACCAAACACTTGTGCTTTGCCTTTGAGGGGCAGGGACTGCCTTCTGAGGCATCCCCACATACCACCGGCTGTGGCTAGAGGCCACCGGCTGGCTGGTGTTGCCACCGGCACTATTTTGTGCCGGTCGGCACTCTTTTTGGCAAAATGACCATTTTGCCCTGCCGACTGCTTTACAGCTGCTTTATGAGATATTTTTAGACAGCTGTTTAGCTCTTGTTTCCCCTCCATACACATGTATGGAGGGATGAGCCCTTGGATGACTTAGTTTGTAAGTCTTTGTTGCCTATAAGGAGAAGCTCTCTTCTCTTGGCTCAAAAGTTAGCAAATTTAGAGAGTTACAGAGAAAAAGAAAGAGAGAAGCTCTGGTTTTTCTAGGGTTTGAGTTGCATACACCTTCTATCTCTATCCTTCTCTTGTGTGTCTAGGTGTTTTGTGCCTTACTATTGCACACAAACACCTAGTGTTTCACCTTCTCCTTGCAACTGAGGTTCTAAGGGCTGGTTTTTGAAGTTTTTGACAGATTTTGAGCCTAAGGAAGCATCAACTACATCTTTGTCAAAGAGGTCAACAAGGGTGAGACACTAACCCTCTTTTTACCCCATTTTTGTACCTTATTTTTACCTAGTTTAGAACTGTTTTTGTGCTTAGTATATAACACATAAAAGTTCTTTTTTTTAAGCCTCTTTATTGTTCATTAAGAGTGTTTTGTGGTTTGAGCAAGTTTGACCACCCTTAGGCCTTGAAAAGGCCACTTTTTGTGCTATTTTGTGGGAGATCCGAGACTTTGGTGTTAGGATCTCTTCACCACTGAAATCTTGAGGGATTTCAGTGGTGAAGAGCATGCCTTAGAGTCTCAAGAAGGAGAGGGCCACCCCCTCCCCTTGATGTCCTTGAAAAGGGCAAGTTTTGGCTTCCTTATGGAGCTTCATGCTTGAGTGTGTGTTGAGCATGTTTGACTTGTTTTTCATGCTTATATTGCCATGTTATAACATGACTTTAAGTTGGTTTTGGTCTCTTATGCATGCTTAGCATAATTGCCTTGTAATGCCCTTTGATGCCTTAACATGCCTAGGTTGTGTGCCTTAGTTTCTAGCATGTTTTAGGCCTACATTTGTGAAGTTTTTATGCTTATATTTCCATGTTTTAGGTCTGTCTCATGTTGTTTGAGTCAATCTTAGCATGCTTAATATAGCCCCTTTGCATTGTAGCTTGTATGCTTTAAGTAGGCGCATGTGTAGTATGCATTGCTTTCATCATTTCAATGGTTTGAAACCATTTAAGATGTTATTTCAGTCCCTTGGACATGCTTGTATGCTTACCTTGCATGCTCCTTCGTGACTTCTTAAGCTTGTGTTATATGCTCCATGTTTAGGCCTTATTGCATGCCTTAGATTCCATGTCCCTTAGATGCCATCTAAGTGGTCCTTTGGGCCTAATTTGACATGCTAAAAATCTGTTTTGAGTTGTTAAGTGCGTGCCATAATTGCCTTGCATAGGTGTAGTTCAATGCCCTATTGGCTTGCCTTAGCCTAAGACCATTTGCATGCTTTATTTGGCATGCTTTATCCCATGATTTGGCATCATGTTTAACATGAATTTCAGAGTTTTTTTTAATGCATGCTTTTAGTCCACGTTTGGTCTCTTCAAGTGTGCTTAAGAGTTGCCTTGCTTATACCTTAGGTTTGGACCATAACACTTGCATGTGTGTGTGTGTGTTTAGTCTTCGTCTCTAGGCATTTTGGCCACTGGTTTTAGGACTATTTGAGCTGCCTAAGTCATGTCTAAGACCATCATTTACTTGGTTTGCATGCTTGCCTTGCATGTTTGCTTGGATGCTTTGCATAAGTGTATTGCATTGTTCATGTTGCATGCTAGATAACATGTTTAGGGTTGCATTACATTAGCATGCATACTAAGCCTCTTGAAGTGAAGTATGATGGAGGTTTGGCACCTTTGTTTGCTTGTTTGCATTGCATGCATTTGAAATCAAAGTTGCATTCTTGGTTCTTAGGGCCATCATGCATGGAAATGCGCGATTGGTGGTTCGGGAATCGAGGCACATGCCCCTTTGAGTCAATAACATGATAAGGGGTGTGTATAGTGCATAAATGGCTTGAATTATATTGCCATGCATGTTGTTCCCTTCTGCTGCTGTGAGTTGCAGGTTCTGCAGGCATTAATTGCCGGCCGACATTATTTAGTGCCGACCGGCAGTCAACAAACAGCCGATGGCTTCTTTTTTGTGCCGGTGGCCTCCTCCTTCAGCCGGTGGTGTCCTACCCCAGCCGGTGGTGATCCCCAGTGCCCTGAGAGGCACTCCTGGGATTTTGGCATTTTTCTGAGGAGGAGAGCAGAGGAAACAGAGGCACACTTGCACGGCAGTGCGGTTCCGAGCCAGTCCCGAGCGCGCGCTGCTTTTGGCCCTCATCCCGAGGCGATTTACTGTTTAATTAGATTAATTAATTTATTTAATTAATTTAGTTAATTTGTAATATTTAATTAGCTAGAGTAGTTAGTTATTTATTCGGTTCTGTATTATTATTCGGTCCCTCCGAGTGAGGGCAAAATTGTAATAAGTGTGTGTGAGTGGGTGCATGTCTTCCAATCCCCATTTCTTTCTATCCCTTTCATTTACCTGCTTATAATGGTAGATTAAGGCACGTTTATTTTAGCATACCTTATGCTATGCATGCGTGCATTCATGCATTCGTTCACATGCATCGGGCTCGGTACATCATACAAACTGCATTGTATTTTCAATTCCAAATTGAAAACGTGCATCGAATAAAGTGCATTTCACATGCCATCTTTAGGGTTAGCCGAGCCTACTCTAAATTGCATCCTTGCCTATGTTGCATTAGCCCTTTAACATGATCTAGGGACATGCATGTCTGCTAACTAGTTTCTTGTTTTGGCGCGGAGTACGATGTAAGTATTTTACGCTTTAACATACCACATGCGTGTGAATGTCGCCATGACAGTATGCTTACCATGCGGCTAAGTGCTTACATGAGATAAACTGTTTGAATGCCTGTGGGTGGAGGTTGGATTGCGTGAGTTGGAACAACTCATTGAAATCCGTATTTTAGCCTACTTGCGAGCAGCAAAAACTAACACGTTTTTCGAGACAAAACGGATATGCAATGTTTATTTCCAAATTAGGCAATCTAGTCTATACTTGTTTGCCGTGCGCATAACATAGTAATTCTAGGCTAATGATTGGAATAAGAGCATGTAATGTTTTCAAAAACGGATATCATGGTTAGTAGAGGCCGGTCTTCGGACCGGGCGAAAGGGGGTGCTCATAGCTGACCTTCCCCAATCGTACCCAAGCTCCCGAGCCAAGACCACTTTGGTGATGACGGACATGTGGCCTTCGGCACCGAGTCAGGGTTTCCTAAATTTCCCCTTTTAAAATATTTAGGTGGCGACTCTGTGATCTGGCAAAGCAGTCCATGTTTGGCACTACTTTTTCAAAATCTGTTTTTCTTCAAAACGATTTGCCAGAGTTGGACTCTTTGGTTCAAGATTTAAGAACCGCAACAAACAAAAAAGAGAGTCCGAACTGTAGCGCGAGGTGGTCCCCCGCGGACGTGTTACACCTTATAATTTGGATAAAGAGTCAGATAAAGATGATCCCAATCTCCCCATACTTCAAATCGCTGTAAAAATTGAACATATATGCTTAATATTCGAGCATCCCCAAAACTAAAAATTAGCAGTGATATGCAAGCAAAAAGGAATTTTTTTAGTGAAAAATGAGTACGCTAAGAGCAATTATTAACTTTACAAAGAATACAAAGGCCATATGTTAAAGATAACTTTGATGTATTATTATGGATACCAACAATTCAAGCAACCAACCTTAAATGAAGCCATTTGTGTCTTAATGGTGGTTTTCACAAACTTGGTTATGCCTTTGCTCTCAATTTCACTGATGTGAACTCCTTTCTAACATCGTGTTCCAACGACTACAACACTGAAATAACTCAAAACAACAATTAAATCTTAAATAGAAAGTAGAAGAAAAAAATAGAGGGAGATAGATTCTGCAGAGAGAGCGAGAAAAGGAGAGGTATGGAGAAAACTTAGTTCTTAATTGTGCCAAAAGTTCTGATAATTCATTACACTAAACCAATGAGCCCTATATATAGGCTTCTCCCACAAAAGGAAATAAATAAGTGAAAGCCTAAATTATTTTTTTTTTTTTAAATCTTAAAATAAATTTGAACTTCTAAATAAATACTTTATGTGAAGCCTCTTGTCTTCCTTGATCTCCATCAACCTTTGAGCTTCCAACACTCACAAATTAGCAATCCAACCATCACAAATCGAATATGGTTCAGGCAACAATTGTGAATGTGACTTTTTATCTTACTAAACATTGAAAAAAAAAATGTAAATATAGTATTTTTCAAAAAAAAATGCAGATACATCATGACAGTTAATGAATCTTACTACAAGTGATCACATTTGATTATAGTAAAATGACATAAAGCCTCTAACTTTCAAGATAGCCCGCCATAGGCAATATGTCAATAAACTTCACTGTTTGCAGTTAATTGGAAGCATCATTGTCAACAGATCATAATAACATGAGAGTTTAAATTAGATGGCAACACTACCAAAAAAAATTATATAAAGAAATACCTGCCTTTCAACTCAAGGCCATGACAATCCCAACTAGGCACATACTTATTAGTTTTTCAAAGAAGCTGCTGGAAAAAAAAAAAAAAAAAAAAAAAAAAAGAAGAAAGAGAGAGAGTAAATACGAAACAACAATAGCTATATTAATATTTTTGTGCTTCAGCATGTATAACGTTGACAATATACAAATAAATTATGCAACCTTCAGACTATAACAATTACCCCAAAAAAGTGTTCAACATGTCAGGAAATGTTGTAATGCTCATTTAATATTGGGCACCACCAATCTGAATATTACATGCACTAAGGGTGCAAAATACACGCACTTGATGCCTCTTAGCATCCATTAAGCTCACCAAAAGAATATTGCACTCACAATTTTAACATCTTCCAAGAGAGCCAAGTTACCTCAAAGATGGATCAACTGTACCAAAATTATGAATCGGTAGTAAAAAAGGATACAAATTTATTTAATAAGAAAGGTTGAAGGATTGTGTAGACATATAAATGTATCGTATGACCATGTGCCATTAATTTTGAAAGGATGAACATTAATCTGAAAGAAAGGGAGAGACGTTCATGTTGAAAGAAAGGATGAACATTATTATGAGTTTGAGATTGCCTCTAGTTCCTTAATGTTTGAGTACAATTACAAAATAGGTTGGAAAACTAATTATAAATGAAGAAAATATTGAGGTTACTATGACAAGATGTATATCCAAAAAATTGTGAAAGAAACTCACAAAATTCTAATAACCATTTCCTTTTCTTTTTTCTTTTTTCTTTTTTGTAGTTTCTATAATTAATAATCAAAGTAAAATTGCTCCTAGTTTTCTAAATAAACAAATTTATTGACATGTTTTTGATTGTTTCCCAATTTCTTTTTCCCCAATTTTTGGATGTCATAGGAGGAAAAGAAGAAAATCCAAAACATCTCCAAAAAATTTCATCTGTTTACAAATTGAAGAGCTTGAAGTTACAGCACCTAGTCATATAATTCACCAAAACTATTCTGGATGCAACAAAAAGTACTCTACAAACACAGTCAAAACCCATATCCCCTGCGCAATGCTCAACTACAAATAATGTCATAATTACATAAACAATTAATTTAATATTGTTAGGGTTTTCGAAATTAAGGAAAACAACAAAATTAGTTTTGAAAATTAAGAAAAACAAAGATAGAAAAATAGAGAAATTGAGTGTGTGTGTGTGTGTGTGTGTGTGTGTGTGTGTGTGTGTGTGTGTGAGTGAGTGAGAGAGAGAGAGAGAGAGAGAGATGGTTTTTTGCTAATGCATCAGAAGCAACTAAGAATCTGCAATTTCCTTCAAATTCCTCAATTTAGATCCAATGCTAAGTATCTAAGGTTGCCATCTTTCTAGGGGCGAAGCAAGGCAGAAGCTTTCAACTACATTGAGGAAAAGCTTTGAACAAAATCCAGGGATGGAAGTAGAAGCTTCTCTCACATGCCGAGTGTGAAATTTTATTAAATCTGTGGTTCAAGCTATTCCCGCTTACACCATGGCTTGTTTTCCTATTACCAAAGAGTTTCTATGCTAAGCTTAATTCCTACATCACAAAGTTTTCGTTGAGGGGAGATATTGAAGGTAAAGGGTCCATTGGCTGAATTGGGATTTTCTAACCCAAGCCAAATTTCAAGGGGGTTGGGCTTCAGAGATCTGAGATCCTTTAATTTTCCTTTTCTAGTGCGTCAAGCTTGGAGAATTCTTCAACATCCAAACTCCTTTTGGGCAAAGATACTTAAAGGAATATACTTTCCTAGGTCGAATTTCCTACATGCATCTAGAGGTTCTAAGGCTTCCTGGTTATGGTCTAGCCCAATTCAAGGCAGGGAACTTCTTGCCAAAGGTTTAAGATGGCAGATTTTCAATGGTGAAAAGTTGATTTTTGGGATGATAAGTGGCTTAAACACTCCTGGTTGCAGAATCCAATCCTCTAGGCCTTCGGGGTATTGTATTTTGAAGGTTAGCGAGGTCATTAACCCTTCTTTCAAATCTTGGGAAGGGTCAAAATTGAGAAACATTGTCAACAAGGAGAAGACAGATCTGATTAGGTGTATTCCTATCTCAAAGAAAGGTTTCGAAGACAAGCTTGTTTGGAATTTTTCACCAACAGGCCAATTCTCTGTCAAATCAGGTTATCAAGTGGCTTGCCAAGATTTTTTTCGAGGTAAAATTAGAGAGTCATCATCGTGTCAACCTTCCACAAACCTCTAGAAATCCATTTGGAGTTTAAAACCCCTCCCAAGGTGCGGTATTTGTGGTGGAGAGCGTGCAGAAATTGCCTTGCTACTAAAGAAAGTCTTTTCAAAAGGAAGCATTCCTCTCTAACCTCTGCCCTATCTGTTACATCGAACTAGAATCTGTGGGACATATCCTGTTTGGATGGTCTTGGACCATTTCAGTTTGGTTTGGTTGTGACCTGAACTACAAGGTTGATAAGACATTTATCACTTCCATGACACAATAGTCTGCTGCTATTTTTGAGGACAAAGGCAACAACAATAAGAACCCCCATAGGATTGGTTATATAACTATGATAGCTTGGCATATTTGGAAGGCTAGGAATGAATTTGCTTTTAATGGTATTCCTCTAGATCCGTACTTACCTGCCCAAACAGCAACCCATGTTGACGACCAGTTTCTTTCAACAAACTCTTTACCAACAAACCGGACTCCTCCTCCAATGGGTGGTTTCAAATTGAACTGTGATGTGGCCATGGACAAGGAGCGCAATAAAGCCTCTCTTTCTGTTGTTATCAGAAATTAGAAGAGGGATTTGATTGACAACATTGCCAAACCAATCCTAATTTCTTCGATCATGCAATGTGAAACGTTAGCTATTCGGGAGGCTAGTTTGTTTGCCAGAACAATGGGTCTTATTCCAGCCTATGTCAAGAATGATAGCCAGATTATGATTCATTTGTATCTTTGAAATAGTACCACCCTAGGAAAGAATGAAAAATTTTCAAGACATTTAAGGATGTGTAGCAGATCGATTTCAACTTCATTTAGAGGCCTCGAGTTTGCAACAAAATAGCTCACTAGGGTAGCTCGAGCGCACCTACATGGCAAGCTTTATGCGAATTGGTGTTTGAACCCATCTCCTGCACTTTTTAAGTGCCTTCTGTTTGATATTTCATGTCCTCTTTTGTAGCCTTTATTTACTATAAAAATAAAAATAAAAACTCAAACTCGATTTGACATGCTCTTTTGAATAGCAATTCCTACAGTTCTTTGTTCGTGGTCGACTATCAAACTGGACACGTTGTCCAGTAGTCAAGTAAAATTGGACATTTTTTAATTACTTAAAAAGTTAAGCTACAAAACCATCATATCCCATTGTAATTTGAAGATTCTGCGAATTTGAAAATCACAAATTCTCTTTTATTTTGCAGGTGAGAGGTTTATGAAAGAGGAAAAGTCTCCAATTTCTCCACCTCTGGTATTCCCTTTCAACATAACTCCCTTACGAATTTCATTGCTTAGCGAGGTTAGAGTAATGAAATTGCCATATATAAATACACAAAATAAATCCAAATCCAAAATACATATTGCTTTACTCTTTTATTCCTAGCCAATAACAAGACGACCCGTGGGGTTCCAACTAGCAGTAAAATAAGAACATCTCCAATCCTTCATCTTTTCTTTCATCAAATTTAAATTTGATGAAAAAGTATTCAAAAATCATCTCCAATCCTTTCATCAAATGTTCATCAAATCAAGGTGTAGACACCCCATTTTTGACCGTCCTCAAGACCTGGACATCACCGCTTAAACACTCGGTGATTATCCATATTCGTGTTTGTTTGGAGTTCCCGGAGTTCTCGGCTACGCGCCTTGCCTCAGGACCTCCGAACTTGACCGTTTTGTGTCTGGTTTTGCACCAAACACTTGTGCTTTGCCTTGGAGGGGCAAGGAATGCCTTGTGAGGCATCCCCACACACCACCGGCAGTGGCTAGAGGCCACCGGCTGGTTGGTGTTGCCATCGGCACTATATTGTGCCGGTCGGCACTCTTTTGTGCCGGTCGATAGTAAATTTTGTCAAAATGACAATTTTGCCCTGCCGACTACTGTTCAGTTGCTTTTTGAGATATTTTGAAGCAGCTGTATAGCATTTGTTTCCCCTCCATACACGTGTATGGAGGGATGAGCCTTTGGTTTGCTTAGCTTGTAAGCTTTGTTGCCTATAAGAGAGGGCTCTCTTCTCTTGGCTCAAGGGTTAGAAAAATTATACATTTTTAGAGAGAAAAGACAGAGAAGAAGCTCTGGTTCTAGGTTAGAACTTGTGTATCTATCCTATCTCTCTTTTCCTCTCTTGTTTCTACACTAGGTGCTTTAATCCATATTATTGCACACAAGCACCTAGTGTTTCACCTTCCTTCGGTTACTGAGGTTCTAAGGGCTGGTTCTTGAAGTTTTTGGTTGGATTTGAGCTTAAGGAAGCAACAACATCAACCTTTGTGAAGGTGGTCTTCAAGGGTAAGAAACTACCCCTTTTTACCCCATTTTTGCACTCCATTTTTGCATAGATTAGAACTGTTTTTGTGCTTAGCATTTGATACAAAAAAAAGTTCTATTTTTTAGTCCTCTTTATTGTTGGTTAAGAGTGTTTTGTGCTTTGGGAAGGTTTGACCACCCTTAGGCCTTGAAAAGGCCTCATTTTGGTGCTATTTTGTGAGAGCTCCGGGATTTTGGTGTTGGGGTCTCTTCACCACTGAAATCTTAAGGGATTTCAGTGGTGAAGATGATGCCTTGAAGTCCCAAGAAGGAGAGGGTCACCCCCTCTCCTTGTTTTCCTTGAAAAGGACCTATTTTGCCTCTTGAGGGAGCCCCATGTTTGGTTGTTTGTTGGTTATGCCATGGCTGTATTTTGTGCTCATATTGCCATATTATAACTTTGTATCATGTTGGTTTTGGTCCCTTATGCATGCTTAGCATAGTTGCCATGTAATGCCTTGTAATGCCTTTAACATGTCTTAGGTGGTTAGCCTTTGTTCGAGTGTGATTTGGGCTTAGACTTATGAACGTTTTGTGCTTATTTTGCCATGACCTAGGTCTGTCCATAGTCGTTTGGATTGATTTTGGCATGTTTAGTATAGCCCCTTTGTATTTGTGGCTTGCCGGGCTTGTATGCCTCAAGTATGTGAATGTGTAGCTGGTGTTTCTTGCATCATTTCGGTGGTTTGGAACCACCTAACATGTAATTTCAGTCCCTTTGGCATGCTCATATGCTTGCCTAAGTTGCCTCTTTGAAGTTTTGAAAGCATATGTTGTATGCCTAATGATTTGGTCATTGTGTGTGCCTTGCTCTAGAGCCACTTAGATGCCATCTAGGAGGTCCCTTTTGTATGGTCTAGGGCTGCCTTCGACCTGTTTTAAGCCTTCTTGGCCTTGTGAGGCTTGGTTGGCTTAGCCATGGTTTAGGTCTCCTTTGGCTTGCCTTGGATGCTTGGACCATTTGTTGCATGCTTAGTCTATTTTGTTGCTTGGTTTGGCACCATGTCCAACATGATTTTAAAGCTTATATATGCATGTTAATATGTCCATGTTAGCCTCTTTTAAGTGTTCTTAAGAGTTGCTTGTTTATGCCTAAGTGTTGGATTATGTATGCTTGCATGTGTGCATGTATTGCATATATCTTAGCCTTCACTTCTATGGCATTTGGCCACTGATTTTAGGCTTATTTAGAGCTGCCTAATCTATGTGCAAGTCCATCCTCTTGTTGCTTGCATATGCTCCTTGAGTGTTGTAATGTATTGGTAAGTAAATGCATGTTAGGACTAACATGATTGAATGAAGTCACATGCTTGTTTGCATGCTTGGACATCCACATTACACCTTGCATACTTGATGGTTGACATTGGTGCTTCATGACTTGTATGTTTGTTAGCTTGTATGCTCCTTTGCATTGGCATGATTGCATACTAGTTGACATGTCTAGGATTGCATCACATAAACATGCATGCTCTACCTCTTGACCAAGTCATGATAGAGGCTTAGCACCCTTGTGTGTTTGTTTGGTTTGCATGCATTTGAAATAGAAGTTGCACGTTTGGTTCTTTGGGCCATCATGCATGGAAATGCGTGATTGGTGGCCCGAGAATCGAGGCACATGCCCCTTTGAGTCACAAATATGATAAGGGGCATGATTGGTGCACACATTGTTGGAATTACATTGCCATGCAAGTTTTTGCCCTCTGCTGCTGTGAGTTGCAGATTCTGCAGACATTCAGTGCCGGCCGGCAGTATTTAGTGCCGACCGGCAGTCTATTGATGGCCGATGGATGAATTTTGTGCCGGTGACCTCATGCTGATGCCGGTGGAAGTCCTACTCAGCCGATGATGTCCCTCAGTGTCCTGGGAGGCACTCCTAAGACTTTGGCAGTCTTCTGAGATGCAAAGCAGGGAAAACAGAGGCAACCTAAGCATGGCAGTGCAATTCCGAGCAAGTCCCGAGCATGCGTTGCATCCGGCCCTCATCTCGAGGCGGTTTACTGCTTTAATTAGATTAATTAATTTATTTGATTAATTTAGTTGGACTGTAATATTTTAATTAGTTTGCGTAGTTAATTAATCTGTATTATTATTTTGGTCCCTCCGAGTGAGGGCAAATTTGTAATAAGTGTGGGTGAGTGGTTTGTATGTCTTCCAACCCCCACTTCTTTCTTCCCTTTTATTTACCTGCTTATGATGGTAGATTAGGGCACGTCTATTTTAGCATACCTTATGCAATGCATACGTGCATCCATGCATTTGTCTAAACATGCACCGGGCTCGGTACATCATACAAACTGCATTGTACTCTAAATTCCAACTTGAATACGTGCATCAAATGATTGCATTTCACGTGCCATTTTAGGGTTAGCCGAGCCTACTCTAAATTGCATCCTTGCCTGTGTTGCATTAGCCACTTAACACGACCTAGGGACATGCATGTCTGCTAATTAGTTTCTTGTTTTGGCACGGAGTACGATGTAAGTATTTTACGCTTTAGCATACCACATGCGTGTGAATGTTGCCATGACAGTATGCTTACCATGCAGCTAAGTGCTTATGTGAGATAAACTGTTTGAATGCCTGTGGGTGGAGGTTGGGTTGCTTGAGTTGGAAAACTCATTGAAATCCGTGTTTTAGCCTACTTGCGAGTAGCAAATTCCGAAGCATTTTCAAAACGAACGGATATGCAATATTGATTTCCAAATTAGGCAATCTAGTCTATACTTGTATGCTGTGCGCATAACATAGTAATTCTAGGCTAATAATTGGATTAAGAGCATGTAATGTTTTCAAAATCGGATATCACAGTTAGTAGAGGCCGGTCTTCGAACCGGGCGAAAGGGGGTGCTCATAGCTGACCTTCCCCGATCGTACCCAAGCTCCCGAGCCAAGACTACTTTGGTTATGACGGACACGTGGCCTTCGGCACCGAGTCAGGGTTTCCTAAATTTCCCATTTTAAAAAATATTTAGGTGGCGACTCTGTAATCTGGCAAAGCAGTCCATGTTTGGCACTTCTTTTCAAAATCTGTTTTTTTTTTTTCTCAAAACGATTTGCCAGAGTTGGACTCTTTGGTTCAGATTTAGAACCGTGACAATTCGAGTCCGAACTGTAGTACACCCACAAACGAACAGAACGGGACTTAACCCTCCCGGGGCGTTCGGGGACGTCTACACAAGGGAGTCTTTTTTTTTTTTTTTTTTTTTTTTTATCAAATTGGGAATTCATAAAATCCTTCAAATTGGGAAAACCAATTATAAATGAAGAAAATATTGAGGTTACTATGACAAGAAGTATATCCAAAAAATTGTGAAAGAAACTCACAAAATTCTAATAATCATTTCCTTTTCCTTTTTCTTTTTTTTTTTTCTTTTTTGTAGTTGCTATAATTAAAATAATCAAAGTAAAATGGCCACTAGTTTTCTAAATAAACAAATTTATTGACATGTTTTTGATTGTTTCCCAATTTCTTTTTCCCCAATTTTTGGATGTCATAGAAGAAAAAGAAGAAAATCCAAAACATCCCCAAAAAATTTCAACGGTTTACAAATTAAAGAGCTTGAAGTTACAGCACCTAGTCATATAATGCACCAAAACTATTCTGGATGCAACAAAAAGTACTTAGCAAACACAATCAACACCCATATCCCCTGCGCAATGCTCAACTACAAATAATGTCATAATTACATATAAACAATTAATTTAAGATTGTTAGGTTTTTGGAAATTAAGGAAAACAACAAAATCAGTTTTGAAAATTAAGAAAAACAAATATAGAAAAATAGAGAAATTGAGTGTGTGTGTGTGTGTGTGTGTGTGTGTGTGTGTGTGTGTGTGTGTGTGTGTGTGTGTGTGTGTGTGTGTGTGAGAGAGAAAGAGAGAGAGAGAGTGTGTGTGTGTAGCGATCCCGGTTTCGATCGTTCTTTCATGTTTTGCCACTTCGATTAGGTTGGTCAAGGGTCGAGCCGCCCGGTCAGGTCGCGGGGGTCCAGGGGGCAGCATCTCTTAGCGGGTCCAAGGGCAGCGCCCTAGCGGGGGTCAAGCTGCCTGGTCAGGTCGCTGGGGTCTAGGAGGCAGCGCCCCTTGGCGGGTCCTAGGGCAGCACCCTAGCGGGGTTGAAGGGTAGCACTCCCAAAACAAAAATGCAAAATGCATTCGAAGTTGCTTCTCCACTCGAGTGGCCGTTTATGCGCTCGAGCAGAGAATGTTTGGTTTCAGAAGTTTGACTTGTCTGCAAAAGTACTAGGTTAGTGTATTTGATGCTCGAGCGGACCATGTTAGATTAGTTCGTGAATTTGATATTTCATATCACTTTTTCAGTCCCCTCTCTCTCTCTAAAACTCTCCAAAATTCTAGATCGGGAGCTTCTCTCTCTAGAAGTTATCTTCTCTCTTTGATTTCTCCAAATTCATTTGGATTTAGACCTAAGTTCTTCACCAAAGTTAGTCATCATCTCAAGGACTTTCTTGTGTGCGGTGGAGATCAAGTTTCGACACCGTTGATTTTGGGGGTTTCATCTCATTTCTTTTTCAAAACTTGAGGTAGGGATTTTCTTAGAGTTATATATATGTTTTTGCAAGATCTAGATGATTTTTGAAATCATCCTTTGATTAGCTTTGAGAAATTGATTGTTGATTTCAAGAAGATGAGTGATTTTGAAAGAGGGTTTAATTTCTTTTCCTTTACTACAAAAATAGTTAAAGATCACACTTTGACAAAAAAAAAATATCTCACTTTTATTAGAAGTGTGATAAAAAAAAATTAGATTGATATTTTAATCACACTTAATTTGAATGAGTGTGATAATATTTATTTTTTATGTCACTTTTCAATTAAGTGTGATTATATATATATATATATATATTTTTTTTTTTATCACACCTTCTAATTAAAGTGTGATTATATATACACTACTACTTTTTAATCACACTTTTTAAATAAGTGTGATTACATATATATATTTTTTAATCACGCATTCTAATTAAAGTGTGATTATTTATATATTTTTTAATCACACCTTCTAATTAAAGTGTGACTATATATACACTACTACTTTTTAATCACACTTTTTAAATGAGTGTGATTATATATATATATATATATATTTTTAATCACACATTCTAATTAAAGTGTGATTATTTATATATTTTTTAATCACACCTTCTAATTAAAGTGTGATTATATATACATTACTACTTTTTAATCACACTTTTTAAATTAGTGTGATTATATATATATATATATATATTTTAATCACACATTCTAATTAAAGTGTGATTATTTATATATTTTTTAATCACACCTTCTAATTAAAGTGTAATTATATATACATTACTACTTTTTAATCACACTTTTTAAATAAGTGTGATCATATATATCTATATATATATATATTTAATCACACTTCTCAAACAGGTGTGTTTGTATAAAATATTCCAATTTGATTTTTATATAAAATATACAATTCCCAATTTTTTTTTAAAAAAAAAAGCCCCAACACCAAAACACAAATTAAAAAAAAAAATTCAAAATACATTTAACTCTTTGGCTACTTCTAATCAAAAGGAAAGTAGAAGGTTAGGGTTCATCACAAGGCACAAGAGAGAGAGAGAGAGAGAGAGAGAGAGAGAGAGAGAGTGCGTTCAATACTGCTGGGGGCAGAGTGTTTCTTACGGTCACCGTTTGCGGAGGCCTCTCTCTTATCACCCCAAACCAACATCGCCTCGAAAAGCCCTCCGCCTGCAACGTCAGCATCGTCGCCGACAAGAAGCTTCTAGTCTTCGAAGTCGTCTCCTTCAGCTTCTTCCTCTTCTCCTCTTTAGTCACTGAGGGCCTCAAGCTCGCCATAAATCTCTTGAACATACAACAAAAAGAGTCTTTAGAGACAAAAACTAATGATGAAAATAAATTTTGTCCAAAAAAATGTACTTTTTAATGAAGAAAATAATCTTTCGTCTCTAAATTAATATTGTTAGGAGGTAATTTAATTAATCTTAAACTTTAAATAAATTTATTATGAAAGTCCACATGGCCAATAATAATAATAATAAAACAAGGAGAGTAATTATTTTAGGGTTCATAATATAAATACATAAATAAATAAAAACCTAAGTTCTTATTAACACAGCCGCCGCAGCCGTGAGAATGAGGGAGAAGGAGAAGAACAGCCGTAGTCCAAGTCTTGGACTTAGGTTTCATAGCTCTTGCTCCGGGCCACCATTATCACAAGTAAGAAAACTTCCATTTCTCTCTCTATTTTTCTGAAATCTGGTTCTTCTCTGATCTGATGAGTGAAATAGTTTTGAATTCAGTTCTGAAATGGTTTGATTTTTAAATTTCTTCTATGATTGAAATGGGTTTCTGAAATGATCTTTATTTTCTGAAAGGGGTTTCGGAATGGTTTCTATCATTGCACCGTTTCAAAAATGGTTTGTCATCTGTATTTGCTGATTTTATTTTCTGAAAGGGGTTTCGAAATGATCTTTATTTGCTGATTTTGGATTTTTTTTTTTTTTTCTCTCATCTGTATAGTTTCTCTGTGTATAGTAAAGATGAATCGTGCTATATACTTTTTGTGTCTGCAAGGTGCTCGACAAAATGTCACAATGGCATTGCAAAGATGAGATTTGTCATCTCAGTTCTGTTATTTCTTGTGTTCATTTTATTTGGAGGTAAACACACCTTGGTACTTTTTCAAAAGCTTCAGTTTTGATTTGTATATATGTTTTTGCTTGATTCTGATTTTCTTGTTTTCAAAAATTATAGTTGCGTATGATCCATTAGCTTCAGTTGTGGCTATACATGTTGTTAAGAGTCATTTTGTTATTTTTATTACTATATGGTTTACTGGAGTGGAATTTTAAGTGGTTTTCATTGATCAAAATTTTAATAAACAACAGAGAGTCTTAGTAATTAATTTCTGCTGTTAAAGATTTTGTATAACATAAATTTCTACTGAACAATGCATGTGGTTTAAGGATGTGATACAAAGTGCTGCTCTGTTTTTGTCTTTTCTTTTTTTCTTTTTCCCTTTAAATTAAAAAAAGTACATGGTTGTTGAAGTTGGGGAGAGTTTTAATTTTGTTGTTTATTTTATATGGAAGAAAGGCCTTTCTGGTTATATTTTTCTTCTAATCTCAGTTGTGTATAAATTTTCTAGAAAGTAGAATGAATATTATGTCATGCTAATATATTATTCATTTTATTGTGTTGTCCATGTCAGAAAGCTTTTTATGTGTTCTCTAATAAGTAATGTTTCATTATAGTTGGCTTATCGACTCAAGTATTTATGAGTAATGAATCTTCCCAAACCCACCTATGATAGACATTTTGTACTTTGGTATCTTCTAGCATTAGTGGGAGCATTCAGAATTTGTGATCATGGTTCTTGAGGTATACAATTATCCATGTTATCTTCTTGCCTTTCCTAACTTAGGAATTGTTCGGTTTTCTTTTTTAATTACTTTTTGTCTATTTAAGTAAAAAAAAATTAGATCATTTTGCTTGTTTGCAGTTCCTTTTGTACTCTCTTCAACCCAGTGTTATTAAAAGCGCGCCTAGGCGCAAAGCCCAGCCATGCCCCACCCTTGCGCCTTGCAGTGGTCAAGGCGAGGCGATGTCACTAAGGCGCGCTTAAAGCGCACGCTTCGAGCTAGGCTCAGTTAAGCCCAAGGCGCAGGCCTTGAGGGCTTTTTTTTTTTTTTTTTCATACAGATTGGACCACCAAATTTCAGGGTCAGCTACAGCAGATTTTTTCTTTCAAATATACTTGAAGATTTAGCCCAAATCAGCCACGACGAAAGAAAGATCGAGCCCTAATCCAAATCTCCAAAGAAGTTCTTCTCTTCGAAGCATCTTCCAGCACAGTCGTCTTCGTCTCTTCAGAATGCCCAGGTATGTTCTCTTTGTTTCTTCGTCTCTTCTTCTCCTTCTCTCTGTCTGTTCTCTTCGTCTGTTCGTCTTGTTCGTCTGTACTCTCGTCTCGTCTGTTCGTCTTGTTCGTCTGTCGTCTCGTCTCGTCTCTTCGTCTGCTTGTGCTTGTTCTTCGTCTTCTTCTGCTTCGTCTCATCTGCCTTGTTGGTCTGCCTTGTTCGTCTTCTTCTGTCGTCTCTCCAGTCTGTTCGTCTGTTCGTCTGTTTTTATTTTTATTTTTTTATTTTTTTATTTTTTTTATTTTTGGCCTTCTCCTCGTCTGTTTAAACCTTTTTCTTTTTTTTTTTTATTTAATTTTTTTTTAAAGATTAAGCATCTGCCTTTTTCTTAATTTATTTAATTTAAGAAAAATAAAATAAGAAAAATAAGATTAAGCATCTGCCTTTTTTTTTTTATTTAAGCATCTGCCTTTTTCTGTTTAGATTTAATTTTAGCACAACTAAAATTAATTTCTAGTTGTGCTCTGTTTATGGTTCAATGATTTAATTTATTTAATTTCTTTACTTCTATGATTAATTTTTTATGGTTCAATTCAACTAAAATATACTAAAATTAATGGTTCAACTAAAATATACTAAAATTGATTTTTTTTAATTCTGTTTATGGTTGTGCTCTGTTTATGGTTCAGAATTTAATTTAATTTCTAGTTGTGCTCTGCTTATGGTTCAAGTTCAACTAAAATATACTAAAATTAATTTTTTTAATTCTGAATTCTCTACTTCTATGATTTAGATGGCATCTGAAAGTACAAGAAAAGATCCTGCATGGAAATATGCACATCAGTTACATCCTAAGAACCCAAATCAATTTAAGTGCAATTTTTGTGGTAAAGTATCTAATGGAGGGGTTTATAGAGTCAAACAACATCTTGTTGGAGGTTCAAGGAATGTCACAGTTTGTCAAAAATGTCCACCTGATGTAAGGAAAGAGATAAAAGAGTATATGGGAAACAAGAAAACACAGAAAGATCAAATGAACTTGTTGCCTCATTTTGATGAGATGAACAATGATTTTGAAGAGGATGAAGATGACATTGCTTATGAGATTCAGCGGCCTCGTGGATCAAGTGGTAAAGCATTGTCAAGCAATCAAAATAGTTCTTCTGTTGGATCAAAAAGGTTGAAGAAGAAGGGGCCCATGGATGTATTCTACACACCCAATCCTGATTTTGTGGTGCAAAATAGAAAAGGAAAACAGACAACAATTGATCATAATGATCCTTATAAGAAAGAATTAAGAGACCGAGCAGTGATAAGAATCACAAGGTGGATGTATGATGCAGGCATAGCTTTTAATGCAGTTAGTTATGATAGCTTTGGACCAATGGTTGAAGCAATTGGGCAATATGGTCCTGGTATGAAACCTCCCAGTTTCCATGAAGTGCGGGTTCCATATATGAAGAAAGAGTTGAATCATACAAATGAGTTGATGAGGATTCATAAAGGGGAATGAGTGAAATATGGGTGTTCCTTGATGTCAGATGGATGGACTTCGCAGAATGGAAGGACTTTGATTAATTTTTTAGTCAATTGTCCTAGAGGAACTATGTTTGTTGAGTCCATCGATGCTTCAAGCTATTCAAAGGATGGGCAAAAACTCTTCGAACTACTTGATAAGTTTGTGGATGATGTTGGAGAAGTTAATGTAGTCCAAATTATCACAGATAGTGCCTCAGCTAATGTGTTGGCTGGTAATAATCTTTTGTCTTCTTGATTCTATATGTACTTACTAGCTAGCTAGTTAGTTAGTTTAGTTGTTATTAAATAATCTTCTGTGTTTTGCTTCTATAATTTTAATAGGTAAGTTTTTGGAGGCAAAGAGACCACACCTTTTTTGGACACCATGTGCGGCTCACTGCTTGGATTTGATACTGGAAGATATTTTCAAATTGCCACATATGAAGAAGACATTTGACAGGGCTATTCGGGTACACGGTTATATTTATAACCGGCCAGGTGTGTTGAATATGATGAGGATGTTTACACAGTTAAAGAATTTGGTCAAGCCTGCAAAGACAAGATTTGCAACAGCCTTTCTCACTCTATCTAGGATTCATCAACAAAAAAACAACTTGAGAAAGATGTTCACTTCGGAGGAATGGACAAGCTCCAAATGGGCAAAGGAGCCAAAGGGTAAACAAGCAACACAGATTATGTTGATGCCATCATTTTGGAATTTGGCTGTCTATGCTCTTAAGGTCTCAGGTCCACTTGTGCATGTGCTTAGGTTGGTTGATTCTGAGAAAAAACCTACCATGGGATACATTTATGAGGCTATAGATAGGGCTAAAGAAAGTATTGCAAAGTCATTTAATGAAAAAGAAGAAAAATACAAGAACATCTTTGAAATCATTGACAATAGGTGGAATATCCAATTGCATCAACCTCTTCATGCAGCTGGCCATTTTTTGAATCCGGAGTTCTTCTATTCTAATCCAAGTATTGAGCATGATCCTGAAATCATGACAGGGTTGTATAAGTGTGTGTCAAGGTTGGTTCGAGGCACTGACATTCAAGATAAAATCACTCAAGAAATGAGTATTTATACAAAATCTGAAGGTCTCTTTGGGATGCCACTAGCAATTAGGCAGAGAATGACAAGGGCACCAGGTAATCCATTTTACACCATTAACTTTTTCATGCCTCTAGATTAAATCAAAAGTTTCTAGTTGTGCTAAAATTAGTTGCAATTCACAGCTGATTGGTGGTCTGCATATGGTTCTTCAGCCCCAAATTTGCAAAAGTTTGCCATAAAAGTTCTTAGCTTAACCTGTAGTGCATCTGGTTGTGAAAGAAATTGGAGTGTATTTGAGCATGTGAGCATCTACCTCAAGTTTGGTGAATTCCTTTTTTTTTTCCCTTCTCATATGGTAAATTTTAATACATTCTCTTTTTCTTGTAGCTCCACAACAAAAAAAGAAATAGGTTGGAACAACAACGTCTCAATGATTTGGTATTTATTAAGTACAATAGACAATTGAGACGTCGATATGATATGCGTGACACACTTGATCCCATCACTTTAACAAATATTGATGAAAGCAATGAGTGGTTGGTTGGAAGGATGGATGGAGAAGAGGATGAAGACAACGATAATGTGTTTGATGATGAAAGTTTGACGTGGGGTGATGTTGCTAGAGCTTCTGGTGTTCGGGAAAGAAATAAGCGAACTAGATCAACAACTTCAGAGACACCATCATCGTCGAGGGCAAGGTCAAGGGGTTCTAGATCATCAAATGCATGTCAATTGATAGATGAGGAAGAGGCAGATTCAGAGGAGACAGAAGAGGAAGATGTAGAAGGATACAAATCCAATGATGAAGAAGAAGATTATGAATTGCGTGTTGTTGATATTGAGGATGATGATGATTGTTAGATCCTCATTGGATAAATGGAAGCAAAGACTATGTTTTGTTGGTTTAATTTGTTGATGTTTTGAAATGTATGCTTAAACTTTTGAAATATTGTTATTAGTTGACTTTTAGATCATGGATATTCGCGTTTTATGTTTTGAAATGCATGCTTATACTCATTTGTCTATGTTAAAATAGCGATATTTGTTGGTATTTATTTTTTTAAATGTTCAATATTGCATTTTGTTTATGTTATACCAGTTAGTTATTTGCTTATATGTCTCATATTAAAGTATATCATTTTAACTTGTCATGGTGCGCTTTACTTCGATAAAGCCTGCGCCTCGCCTTGCACCTTGCGCCTAAGGCCCCAAGAGACCTTGGCGCCTTGGTGCGCTTATCGCTTTTAATAACACTGATTCAACCAGACAAGTTTTATTAATTGCTCCTGCACAAATTAAGAGGTACTTCTATATTCTTCTAATTGCATGAACCAATTGATTTGATTTGGTGGGTCCACTTTGAATTTGAGCATTGTTTATTTATTTGCATTTTGCCTATTTGATCCCATTATTGATGGTAGAGAACTACAGATCTCATTTGACAATTTTCCATATTATTTATGGTAGAAGCCTTCCACACTACTGTAATCTTTCCTGTATAGTCATTTTATGTACTTATTCTATGTTCTAACATCCACTGCAGATCTCTTATCATAATTCAGCTTTTGAGTATGTTAGCATATTCCACAGTACTTTTGAACTTGATAACTAGTTCTTATATAAGATGTTGACTCGTTTCCTTCTTCTACAGGATAGGTAATATAATGATCTAAATGGAAGCACACATTTACACTGAAATTGATAACTAGTTCTTATATAAGAATTCTTTACATGGATTGAACTTGTGTGTGTGTATATATGTATGTCTAATCTAATGCCTGTTGGAGATGAAGAATTAGGGATGCGGTGCACATTCCAGGGGGTGTATTTCTAACTCACCCTATTATTAGGCAATATTGATTGGTTCTTAGTTGGAAGAATATTAGACATGTATATAATGAACAATATATATGACATTTATTTTATTTACTTACTCTTCTAATCTCTACTGCAAAATTGTCCTAGCATAAATATTGTCAAAACTGTTTAGCAACAAAATGGAAGATGATTTTATTGAAATGTCAAAATAGAAAAGACATATAGGTCCTGTGTATCATAAGTTATGCATTATTGTTCACCAGTTCTCATTTTGTGATTCTTGTCTTGAATTTTGAACTTAGGTTCGACTTGGTATACGTATGTGGTCCTATGTACAGGAAGAGGCTTCCCATGGAAGGGTAACTCTCTCGACTCTATTCTTCTTCAACTCATTTTAATTTTTCCTCATAGCTACTTTTTAGTATTCAATAATGATCCTAACAACTAGTTTCCTATGTTGAAAATTAATTGGACTTTGATTCCGGACACCCTAGTGCCAATAAAAAAATAAATAAATAATTGGACTTCGACGCAATTTTTTGTTGGTCCTTTTCTTTAGATTTAATTGCTACTTGCTTAATATGTGCAGAAAGCACCAATTAATCCTTTCAATCGAGAGAGTTGCAAGCCATCAGCATCCCAAGGTGTCCCACTTTGAGGAATGGGTTAAGCACTGGTTCAGTTGTCAAGCATGTCATCTTTGCTAATATATAACAGTAGAACACTCATTTCGTGTATATTTTTCATTTCCCTAAACTATCCAAAGAAAATTAAATTATGCATTATTAAAATCCTTTTATTTCTATATTCAGTTAAGGGTAAATGTTTAAGTAAACACATTATTTTAAAGAACTCTCCACAACTGCCTAGAACTCCCAATTAGTTTTTAAAATTCCCCTTCCTAATTAAGAGGCTACTTAGTACACCTCTCTCTCTCTCTCTCCCTTTTATAATTTAGAGGCTACCTAGTACACCTCTCTCTCTCTCTCTCTCTCTCTCTCTATGCACTACTGTTCAAAAAGTGGCTAATTTAGTGGTTATTTGTGGCACTTGCACTCAGGTAGTGAGTGCCTCCCTACTAGTTTCTGTAATATTTCTATGCATTTGATGGGGGTCAAATCCTTTTGATGTTATAGGAGTGGCAGCATATCTAGAGGTTTTAGAGGAGAGTTCAGGCATTGGCAAATTATTCCTGGTACATGTGACACTTCTCCTATCATGGCCAATCAGTTCTCTGTAATGCTATGCTCGCCAACTCATCATCTGCTAGATGTTTTTTTATTCAACTCTAGGAAATAAAATATGTTAATAATTTGTTATAATACATTATTGGTGTTGAGTGATCTATTGGTTCTTGTTTGTAATGCCAATGGCACAAACTATACACGTGGTTTATATTTCAAGAGGTGTTTGAGATGTTACTGTTTTCTTTTGTAAAGAACATGCTGAATTTTTTTCATGTAAATATTTACTGTTTTACTAGAATGTTGTGTTTGATTTTATTTGATTATTTTTACTACAAATTTTTATATCTCAAGACGAAGGGAATAAAAATTATGCTTCAGTTCTAACCCCAGGCCAGCATGAAGGGCTAGGGTAAGGGAATTTACATTTCAGTTGCATTTTTCTTAAGGAGATCATGAGCTTTGTTAAGTCCCATATTTAAAGATGATTTGTGCATGTTTTGTTTTTGCAATTTGTTGGTTCATTTTTGGCAGCATACCAAATTTCTTGTTCCCTGAACTTCTGGATTCTTATGGATAGGTAAGCTCTTCAACTCCAGCGTTTCCTTCAAGAATAAAGAGGGTGTTCTACATGTCAAGTGAGGGCAGCAATTTATTGCATGAGGTAAATAATAAAAGTAATGCCAAACTCTAATATAACATGAAATATCATCGGAGCTTAAATAAATAAATATATGTTCCCTATTTGTGTTAAACTGTATTCTCCTGTCCATTTTTAAGTCAATTTAAAGATATTCTTCTTCAAAGCTTTATATAAGCATGATACCAACATTTTTGTCTAAAGTTAATTGTAGGAAGGGATCATTGAATTAATGTGTATAGTTTAGGAATATAATGGATACAAATTAAAGATTGGGCATCAAAATGAAATAACTAGTATACTTTAGAAACTATCTGTGTAATTTACCCATGAGTTAATATATTCATTTTCTTCATGTTGGTATGAAGATGATTGTTTTATACTTTTCTTTTAGCTAATTTTTTGACTTGGATTTGATTATTTATATTGGCATCATTTGTTGAGATGGGTTAGATAGTGATATGATGATACTTCAAGATGAATTATGTTTGAAAAGTGAAAGATGGTTCATATGGTTTGATTAATGCTCTTCTTTAGCTAGTTATTGGCATTTCCAATGTGTGGACATTTTGATATAGATGGATGGTGCACCTTTATCCATCAACCCAGTTCTATTACCTACATATAATGATTTAAGACATGACTATCCCTGTCCACAATAGACAAGATACATCTCCTGTTATATACGCCTTTAATTTATGTCAATACTCAATAGCCCCTTTGGTAATCATGCTAGAATAAAATTTAGGTTGTTTTTCTCTGGAATTTGAAGTTATCAACTAGCTATTAGAGCTTCAACAGTTAATCGAGCATGATATTTAAAATACCATGTCTAGCCTAGGCAAGGACGTGTTGGTTGCCCAAGGCCCTGCTTTTACTATGTGTTGATGTTTATTTTGATCACTTATGCTAGCCTTTTTTTTTTCTTTTTTTCTCTTTTTCTTTTTTCTTGACCTCAATAGGTAAATCAGGGACTTACTGTTTATGGAAATAAAGGGAGCACGGATCAGCATGCGTGAGCTTTTGTTCTCATGTAGTACCTTATATCTTATATCTGTAGATGCAGACCATATTTAACCTTCCATTTCTTTTCTACAGCTACATCCAACAACTGAGGGAGGGCATGCAAAACTTCTTTGTAACGTTCATTGAAGTCCTGCTTGATAGACCCCCTGGCCATGATTGGGAGCTTGAACCAGGGGTCACATGCGGTGACTACCCGTTTAGTATGTTACAGGTCAGTTTTCTGATCCATCTATTAGTTTGATATATCAAGATTGGTTATGTGCTGATCTGTTTTGTTTTTGTATAGATCTGATCGTTGAATCGACGACTGCTGCTTTGAAGAGATCAATGACGACTTGTTTTGCTGGTTCTTGTCGATCTACATATATGCTTGACGTATGGTTTGGATTTACTGAAATCAACGCAAATCTGCTCAGTTTTTGGTGGTTATGGAGAAGATCCAGAGGTATTTTTAGAGTTTAGTATAGCTCTTGAATGTTAATGTTTTAGAATTGGCTTAACTGGATCGAGTAATCGTAGTTGAACTCGCTGCTGATAAATTTCCCATGGAGACTCTTGCTGTTGTTGCTCGGCATCAGAATCAATACTACAGTAGAAGCAGCAGGGCTCATAATTGTGTTTAGAGTGATTTGGTAGTGATTTGGGGGGGGGGGGGGGGGGGGGGGGGAACTCTTTTTTATGTTTGGTTTATAATTTTGGATTTGTCGATTCTATATATATTTGGTTTTATGACTTTAAAATATTTGCGGCTTCTGAATTAATTTGTGTTTTTATTTTTCAGGTTAGAAATTTCCTAGAGAGATGCAAAATATGGTCAAAGAATTCAAGAATTTAGTTTTTTTCAAGTTTTTTTTTCATTTTTTAATATATGTAATCACAGTTAAATTTTTTTTTATTAATTCATTTGTATATACTTTTGAACATTTAACTTTCATTTATTGAATATATGACGTTATTCTATTCAATATGTGGTTATGATTCAAAATATAGTATATAGTTTGTATTACATTCTTCAAATGTGCATACAAAAATAATATTGATTATTTTTCAAATATGTCGAACCCTTTTTTTATTACAGATTTTATTAGTTATGAATCACACTTAAAAGGTGTGATCTAAATGTTATTAATCACACTTAAAAAGTGTGATTAAAAATGACCCTTTTTAGCCTCCGTTTGGGAAGCCAAAAAGCCAGGCTTTTTGGCTATTTTAGCTACAAAAGACAAAATAAGCTTTTTTAGCCACAAAAAACAAAACATCACATCCAACCCATAATCATTACACTCCTCTCTCACAAAAAAAGTCAAAAAAGTCAAAAAGCCAAAAAGCCCTTCCCAAACCAAACTTTTAAGCCCAGGCTAAAATAGCCAAAAAAGCTAAAAAGCCAAAAGCCAACCCACTTCCCAAACGGAGGCTTAATCACACTTCCAAAGATCACACTTAAAAGGTGTGATCTAAATGTTTTTAATCATACTTAAAAGGTGTGATTAAAAATGACCATTTTTAATCACACTCCCGAAGATCACACTTTAATAAAACTTAAAAGGTGTGATTAAATAACATACATCACACCAAAAAAGTGTGATCTTTATCTATTTTTGTAGTAGTGATTTTAAAATAGAAATTGAAGGTTTTGAACCGTATTGATTTAAGAAAGATGATTTTGGGGAGATTCTTCTAAATATTTTGGAGATGAATAGTTTTGGTGAGAAAACCTAGAAATTTGGTATTTTCTTTGAAAGATATTGAAAATCCTTGGAAGATGTTGTCATATTTATTTTGCATACCAAAATAAATGAATGTTTTGAAAATTGTTTGTTTATATATCAAAGACGAATTTTGTGAAAAAAATGAGAAATGTTGTTTATTTTGGAAATTGTTGTCAAAATATTGTTTTAGTCTTGAATTTGAATAAATTGTTGAGATTGCTCGAAATATAGGAATTACGTTATTCTCTTGAATGAATTGGATATAAAAGTATATATATATATATTCATCTTGTGGAATTGTGTTGAAAAGAGGATTGGGAATTTTGATCACAATGGTATATTGTGTGGAACAATTGAATATGAAAGTAATGTTGCATTACATTATTAAGCATACATTGGCATTTCAATTCATTGGACTATGTTAAGCTTTGGAAATTTGCATTGAGAAAAGAATGTTGGGAAATGGGTTTTCATGAAATGGTTTTGGGGTAAATACGGTGGTAAGTCTTGATAGGTGGTGTAGATAAAATTGTTTAAGTTGGCCTGAGTGTCCTTGGTAAAAGACCAGAAAGTCGCGCGGATAGGTGTCGAGCCTTCCGGTTAATATCGGTAAAAATGACAATTGGTATTACTCGTATAGTCTACTTGCATACACCGACCTAGGAATTACTAGAGTTGTATTTACCGCCCTCTTTAATTAAATTGATAAATTTTGAACAGTTGAAGTTTCATAACATCATTGAGCATGATGGTTTTCAAAAGATGAAGATGTGTTTTATTTTCAAAAAGGCATAGCATGGCATGGCATGTACATTCATCCCTTGAGACTTATATAAAATGTATATACTTTGTTAAGGATTTCCTACTGGGCTTTATGCTCACCCTACCGGATTTTTGTGCAGGAAAAGACGTGGTGAATCCACCTAATTGAGGGCGTGGAAATGTGTGTGTTGAGAGCACTAAAGTTCTCATTTGCTGTGATCCTATTTGTAAGCCAAGGGCTATGTATGTGTGGGTTTGAATAACCATTTTGTGTACTGGGCTTAAGCCTTGGAAGATTGTAAACCCTTGGGGGTGCTTATTTGGTTATTTACTTGTTGTTGAATCAATGTAATATCGCATGAGGAACTATTATTATTATGTAATGCAAGTATGGGAAGTTATATTTGGTTTTTCTTTAAGAGAACCATGATTGTTACATTATCATTTGGGCTTAAAATTTGGGGCGTTATAGAGAGAGAGAGAGAGAGAGAGAGAGAGAGAGAGAGAGGACCCATACCTGAAATTGGGTTTTGGGAGATAGGCAAACTACTAGTGCCAAGAAAATGGTAATGGAGGTGCTGGTAAGTGCGAAAAAGGAGTAATGGAAAACAAATACAAAGATTGAGAAAGAGAGAGAGAGAGAGAGAGAGAACTCCATACAAAACAATAGAGGCTGATCGAATACTCGAAGCAAAGTTGGCGGCGCTGACGCTTGCTCGAAGATGTGACATCGGCGATAGTGCTGAAGGAGGAGAAGACGTCGGCAGTGGCACTAAAGGAGGACAAGGGGTGTAACGCCCTCAAAATAATAACATTAAACTCAACAATATTGACATGCATTGATATATAAAAGATCAACATCCTTCTATTCATCAGAGTATTTCCTTACAAAAAGTATTACATGTTGACAACAAAAGTAAACGCCCCATGGGCTTACAACTTTCCAAGCCAACACTTGGTTACAAGAAGTGAGTACTAACTCATATACACATTAAGCCCTAGGCTTGAATTTACATGTAATACATCAAAAGCAAAATGACATCCAAAAAGTCTGACAGTCTCTAGCCTCCCAAGCTATGTCCTTGGAGGTGGCATGTTACCTGCACCTGAAAATGATGTTCCCATATAGGGTGAGCCACAGCCCAGTAGAAATACACTAAACCAGCTATGAACAATGACTAAAAGATTAGCAGTTGATAGATGGCCAACACCGATACATCCACTTATATCACATTACAATTACATTACATACAAGTCCATGTTACTTTTCATTTGCCATTTTCAGTAGATAAGCATACTAGCTAAATCAATACATCAACAGATAAGCATATTAGCTATATCAACATCTCTACTGATAAGTATAAGAACTATATCATATAACCAATGATAAGCATATGAGCTATATCCACACTTCTCTAGACAAGCATATGAGCTATATCTACGCTTCTCAAGGATAAGCATATGAGCTGTATCCACGGAGTTCATCCCCTATCTCCTCCCAACGCTATCCGGTTTAGAGGTACATCCCCCATCTTCCCCTAAACCGCGAAGTACATCCCCCATCTCCTCCTCTACACACAATGCATATAAACACAAAGGTTCTATACACAATCAACCAATACATAAAGTTAATGTATTCTACTAACCGTCATGCTCCATGACACATTTCATTGATTAGTTTTCGTTTGCCTAATCATCATGCATTGTCTACAACAATCAAGACTATCCTCCACCGATAGCCCAAAGCAGTTATTTCTAAACAGAAAATAAATGCACAAAATGGATAATATATCAACATTTCAATTTGGTGAGCGATAAATAATTCAACTACACCCTTTAATCCCATACATTCCAAATTTCAACATTTCCAATTCAATTCCTCATTTCCTTTAATTAATTATATACATTAATTAATTAAAAAATTAGGGCAAATTCCCATAATTAACAAAA
Organism: Camellia granthamiana; assembly: GCA_036172215.1. NCBI lineage: Eukaryota > Viridiplantae > Streptophyta > Magnoliopsida > Ericales > Theaceae > Camellia > Camellia granthamiana. Next base: position 135,380,127 of record CM069907.1, on the reverse strand, counting down.
GAACCCTAAGGTTCCATCTTCATCCATAATCCATCATCTATCTCATCTTTCTATGCCAAACTTGCATTTAGGTTTATTATAAACAAAACCCCAACTTTTGTAAAATTACACAAAAGACCCAAACTTTTTCAAAATTACCCAACAACACCCAACATATCAAAATGCTAAAATTCAAAGACAAAATTCATAAAGAGGAGTAGGGTATCCCTACCTCAAAGTTTGAGCTCAAAAGGAGATGAAAACCAAAACCCAACGTACTCCAAATCCCAACTTTTTCAGATTAAAACAAAGCTCTCAAAACCCTCTATCTTTTTAACAAAGAGCTTAGGGTAGATTCACACTAGAAAGAGATGAAAATTTAGAGAGAAGGCAAGTCTAGAGAGAGAGGGTCTCAGATCTGGGGTTTTAAAATGAGAAGTGATGAAAATGTTATGTTTAAAATCGCTGCTATCTGCTGATATAAAACAGGCTCGCTCGAGCGAAGACTTGGTCGCTCAAGCGACCAGACACAGAAAACCTCGATCGAGCCAAGAAAGTCTCGCTCGAGCCAACAACCCAGAAACTCGCTCGAGCGACAAAATGCTCGCTCGAGCCAACAACTCGAACCTACAGGCCTGCAACCAGACGCACGCTCGAGCGACGGACTGCTCGCTCGAGCGAAGAAAAAACCAAACCGCTCGAGCGAAGAAAAGCTCGCTCGAGCCAAGAAATGCAACTCTCAGGTCCAGAACCAGACGCAATCACTTGCTCGAGCGAAGCCACTTTGGCTCGACCCACCAGACACAAAACACACCTCTCGCTCGAGCGACCAAACCCTGGCTCGAGCGAAGTACCAAAACAAAGAGCTCGCTCGAGCGACAAACTTCTCGCTCGAGCGAAGGCCCAGAATTCTGGGCAGCAACACTTGGCTCCCAGACGCAACCAACCTGTAACAAACCTGCCCAACACATCCTATAACTCAAAACAAAGTGTGAAAGGATGTAAACAAGAGAATAACCACTGCTAATGTCCACGGACTCAAGTCCGGACCACTGTACAACAAGGGGTAAAACCCGGGATCGCTATAAGGGGCGCTAAAAGGGGAGTAGCGAGGGAAAACTAACATGTGTTTAGAGAGAGAGAGAGATGAGGAAAACTGATAAACACACAAAAATGGGGAAAATTCAATAGCCATTTTTTTTTTCATTACCCGCTCAATATCTCAAAATTCTTCCTTCAAAATTTGTGACAAAATAATTTCCTCAGCAAAAAAGTCTCAAAATTTTAAAAATTATTATCCACAAGAATATATTCCTCACCAAATGATTTCAAATTATTTAAAATCATTAGTGATGAAAATATATTTCTCACTAATAATTTTGTAATTGTTGACAAATTTTTTCCTCACAAAAAGTCTTAAAAATTTGGCGCCACCCAAAAAAATTAGCGGGAAAATCTTCGGTGATGAAACTTAATTTTTCCTCATATAAAAGGAATTATTTATTGACAAAAATAAATTTCCTCACCTATTATTTTTATTTTCTTATTATACGTAACAAAATTTATAATTCCTCATAGATTATTCTTATTTAGTGATGAGATTTATTTTCGTCACTATAGGTTACTTTTGTTGTAGTGCTAATTTTTTGTTTGTTTGTTTGTTTGTTTGTTTATATGATGTAGAAATTGAAAGAAATGGTTTTGGAAAAAACATTTGAATTTAATTTAATTTTTGTTTGTTTATTTTGTTTGTTTGTTTGTCCGTCCGTCCGTCCAGGTGCGTGGTGTAAGGCTGGGTTGGGCTTGTCCGACCAAAAACATTTGAATTTAATTTAATTTTTTTTTTTGGTACAATAAAATCTATCCAGTTTTAATTTCAAATTTTAGTTGGAAAAATTCAAATTTTGCTTGCACCTCTATACAGATTCATACCTGTCCTAACAGGTTTAGGTACAAACCCATATCTGTTTAAATTCAAATCAAACAGGTTCATACTTGTTGAGTTCAAAACCGAACAAATTTTCTACCTGTTCTACACTGTCCAAACAGGTACCATACCTGTTGGATTCAAAATTTGAGAATAGTAGTAATATACTGTTTGTCATTAACAATTTCAAAATATTAATTTGTGTGGTAGTGTTACAGAAAATAATTGTGTGATATTTATTTTTCTTGTTTTAGTAACTAGAAAAGTAAAATTATTTTGTGTTATAATTTATTTTCTGGTTTGAGTAACTAGAAAATTAATTTGTGTTTTGGTTTTTCTGATTTTTGTAATCAGATATTATGGCTATTGTAATTGAAAGTGGTTCTCCAATTGTTACAACAACTCCGATCCCTATCCAAAACCATGTTCAAATTCCAATAAATCATGGAAAAAAATGAAAAAAATTTAATGGCACCGAGTTTAAGAGATGGTAGTAGAAAATGTTGTTCTATCTCACGACTCTAAATCTTGCCTAGTTTCTCCGTGAAGAGACTCCAGTGCTTAAAAAGGATGAAAGTGATCAGCAAGTTGTTACCGCTATAGACGCTTGGAAGCATTCTGATTTTCTGTGTAGAAACTACATCCTCAATGGCCTTGACAACATGACATATAATGTTTATAGCCCTCTGAAAACAGGAAAAAAATTGTGGGATTCTTTGAAAAAAAAATACAAGATAGAGGATGTCAGCACAAAGAAATTTGTTGTCGGTAAATTTCTGGACTTTGTTATGGTAGACTCCTAAACGGTAATTTCTCAAGTTCAAAGTTTTCAATTAATTTTGCATGATATTCATGCTGTAGGTATGTCTCTTAGCGAGTCTTTCCAAGTCACTGCGTTAGTGGAAAAATTACTACCGGCTTGAAAAGATTTCAAAAATTATTTGAAACATAAACGCAAAGAGGTGACTATGGATGAACTGATTGTAAGACTAAGAATTGAGAAAGATAACCGTAAGGCTAAAAAGAGGAATGGTAAAAATCCCATTGAGTCCAAGGCTAATGTGGTTGAACAAGTGCCCAAACCATATAACAAAAAGAGGAAGTTCGCTGGAGATGGTCCTAAACAAGGCGACAACAATGGCAATAAGAAGTTCAAAGGAAAATGCTATAACTGTGGCAAGACTAGATATCAAAGAATGATCATGGAAGTACAAGCAAGAAGACCACCAATCAAGCGAATGTAACAGAGTTAGATTACATCTCTGTCGGGGTAAATGACATCAATCTCTCTACTGTGGTGCCTGAGGCTAATTTGGTTAGAAATCCCAAGGAATGGTGGGTTGACACTGGGGCAACTCGTCACATTTGTGCGGACAAGAAGATGTTCACTACATATAATGAGGCTGCAAATGGTGAACAACTTTTCATGGGAAATTCTTCTACCTCTACTGTGGCTGGACAAGGAAAGGTGATCTTGAAGATGACATCGATGAAGGAACTTACCCTCAATAACATCCTGCATGTACCAAACATTCGAAAGAATTTAGTTTCTGATTCCTTATTAAGTAAAAATGGTTTTAGGCTTGTATTTGAGTTTGATAAATATGTATTAACAAAGATGGGTATGTATGTTGGTAAGGGATACATGAGTGATGGTCTCTTCAAGTTGAATATAATGACTGTTGTACCAAAACTTTCTATTAATAAGAATAACACATCTTTTGCTTATATTTTTTAGTCAAATTTATGGCATGGTAGATTAGGACATGTAAATTTTGATGCTTTGTGTAGATTAATTGGTTTGGATCATATACCAAAGTTTGAAATTGATCATAATCACAAATGTGAGATTTGTGTAGAAGTGAAACTAACTAAGGCTTCATTTAAATCGATTGAAAGAAAAACCAAGCCTCTAGAATTAATTCATACTGATGTGTGTGATCTTAAATTTTTTCAAACTAGAGGAGGCAAAAAGTATTTCATAACATTTATCGATGATTGCAGAAGATATTGTTATGTATACTCACTTAGAAGTAAAGATGAAGCCTTGGAAATATTTAAACTCTACAATACTGAAGTTGAAAATTAACTTGGTAAAATCATTAAAATGGTTAGAAGTGATATGGGTGGTGAACATGATGCACCTTTAAATGAATTATGTGCACAACATGGCATTATTTACCAAACTACAGCACCCTATTCTTCATAGCAAAATAGAATTGCTGAAAGGAAGAATAGAACCCTGAAAGAAATGATAAATGCCATGTTATTAAGTGTAGGCTTACCACAGAACTTGTGGGGAGAAGCAATATTGTCTGCTTATTATGTTCTTAATAAAATACCTCACAAGAAAACGAATAGCAGTCCTTATGAATTGTGGAAAGGTCGACCACTTACCTACAAATACTTAAAAGTGTGGGAGTGTTTGGCAAAGGTAGAAGTTCCTATTCCGAAAAAGACTAAAATATGACAAAAAATAGTGGATTGTATGTTTATTGGTTATGCTCAGAATAGTAGTGCATATCGGTTTTTGACTTATAAATCAGAAATACCTGATATACATGTGAACACTACTATAGATTCAATGAATGCTGTGTTTTTTGAACGTGTTTTTTCTTACAAGAAAGGATAGGAATTAAGTTCACATAAAAGAACTTATGATTGTACACAAAATCAAGAGACTAATGACAATCAAACGAAATAGACTAGTAATGGTCTCGACCAACAGGATTCAATTGATGATGAACCATGACAAAGTAAGACAGTGAGAACATCAAAATCCTTTGGTCCAGATTTTCTGACATACCTGTTAGAAAATGAACCTCAAAGCTTTAAGGAAGCAATGACAAGTCTTGAAGTACCTTTGTGGAAAGAGGCTGTTAATAATAAAATTGAATCTATTATGCAAAATCATACATGGGAATTGGTAGATCTTCCACCTGGTTCTAAACCTCTTGGATATAAATAGATATTCAAGAGAAAAATGAAAGAAGACGGTTCAATAGATAAGTATAAAGCAAGACTTGTGGTAAAAGGTTACAGACAAAAAGAAGGTCTGGACTATTTTGACACATATTCTCCTGTGCCAAGAATAACATCCATCTGCATGCTTATTGTTATAATAGCGTTGCATAATTAAAAGATACATCAAATAGATGTTAAGACAACTTTCTTAAATGGTCATCTAAATGAAAAGATCTATATGGAGCAACCCGAAGGGGTTGTAGTGCCAGGGCAAGAAAAAAAGGTATGTCAGCTTGTAAAATCTCTTTATGGATTAAAACAAGCTCCTAAGCAATGGCATGAAAAATTTGATCATGCTATACTTACTTATGGTTTAAGATAAACCAATGTGACAAGTGCGTGTATATTAAAAATACAGACAAAGGTTATGTTATTATTTGTCTTTATGTGGATGACGTGCTTATCATTGGAAACAGTCAAAACATGATCAAATCAACTAAGTAAATGTTGAACAAAAGATTTGACATGAAAAATATGGGAGTCACAGATGTAATATAAGGAATAAAAATTACTAAAACATCTGATAGATATGCATTATCTCAATCTCATTATATTGAGAAAATTATTGGTAAATATATCAAGAATGATATGAATGTAGCAAGAACAACTGTAGACATTGGTCTTTATTTATCAAAAAATAAAGGTGATGCAGTGTCTCAACTAAAATACTCCCAAATCATTGGAAGCCTAATGTACCTAATGAATTGCACTTGTCCTGATATAGCTTATGCTGTCAGTAAGTTGAGTAAGTACACTAGTAACCCTGGAGAAGACCATTGGAAAGCGATCATTCGGGTTCTTAGATATCTAAGGTTTACCCATGATCATGGTTTAAACTTTACTCGATATCCTGCAGTACTGGAAGGTTATTGTGATGCCAATTGGATATCTGATACTAAAGATTCAAAATCCATTAGTGGATATGTCTTTACTCTAAGAGGCGCTGCTGTTTTTTGGAAATCCACAAAACAAACATGCATCGCATGATCCACAATGGAATTTGAGTTTATTGTTTTAGACAAACTAGGAGAAGAAGCAGAATGGCTTTGCCACTTTTTAGAAGACATTTCAATGTGGCCAAAATCTGTGCCAGCTATTTGCATTCATTGTGATAGTCAATCTGCAATAGGTAAGGAACAGAGTCATATGTATAATGGTAAGTCACGACACATTCATCGTCGATATAATACCGTAAGCAGTGGCGGAGCTAGGAAACTAAATCAGGAGGGACACTTATTAATTACAACTTTAAGTTTTTTTCATAGCCAACAATAAGAAGATAATAAAATTTTACAAAAGTATTTCACATAAAATTTTACAATTAATTTCGAGTAAAATCGAAAAAAAAGTATTGCGTGCAACTAGTGTATCATGGACAATATAAAAAAGTCATATATTTAAGTCCTAAAATAAATTATATAATGGTGAGATAAATCAATTTTTTACAAAATTTGAGCAAAAATTTCATATAATAGTGATATCACGTCATTATTGACATATGATATCACCAAACAATAGTAAAGCAACATATGAAGGGTGAACTTTATATGCAAATATAACTAATGCTCTAGTAATTTTTACATGTATATAGTGAGATTAATTATATTTGCATATCAATAATGATAGATATTACATTTTTATTGAGATTTTTTCACAAAATTTTCATACATAAAAATATAATTTGTTGTAGTCACTTCATTTTCAATAAAACAATCACTATTATTTTCATAAATTTAAAAATGCCTTTGACATTTTATTCTAAATATTTTTTTAAAAAAATTTATTTATAAAAAAATAAAAATAAAATAAAATAAAAAAAGAGGGAAAAATCTAGGGAGGGCACATGACCCTCCTTGTCCTCATGTGGCTCCACCACTGACCGTAAGACAATTGCTCTCAAATGGAATAATCTCAATAGATTATGTAAAATCTAAAGAGAATATTGCGGATTTGTTAGCAAAAGGTTTGACAAAAGAGCAAGTGTATAGTTCATCAAAGGAGATGGAATTAAAGCCTATTACATAAAAGTTATCATAATGGTAACCCTACTTAGATGACTGGAGATCCCAAAAACTAAGTTCAAATGGACAACTAAGTTATGCGTGGCTCGCCAGAAATCACCAAGGGATTAAAAATTCCTAACCTATTCCTATGATGAGAGTGATATTTGCAACATGTGTTGTATGTAGGGATTTAAGGATAAGTTTTGCCTTTAATGATTACTTATATCTTGATTTAGGCATAAAAATCAAGACGAGTATAAGAGATACTCACAATAAGAATCACCTATATGAGTGTCGAACAAGGGCCGGTTCTATGATAATGAAGAGGCTAAATTCTCTAGAAGCACTCATGAACAATCAGGAGCGTTCAAGGCCAAAATGAATACAACCGTGAGAACCACGATGTGTCAGAAGATATTTTGTGTGAAATCTATTATCTTGACGTACACAAACGGCTGAACAATTCAAGACATCGCGTCCATTGGTTAGCTAGTAAGTCCGATAAGTTATCACTAAAGAAGGTTCAAGACCGAAAGCTGCCTATCCTCATGCAAGATATTTTCGATTTATACTCTTTTGACAAATTCTACATATTGTTACATTTCCGTTGTCATCAAATTCCATTCATGTGGGGGATTGTAAGAAATGGTTTTGGAAAAACAGATTTTTCCTCAACTTTGATCTATTTTTAGGTGGGACCCATGCGTCAAAGTTGGCGGGTCTAAGTGGTAACACATTCTATGTCACGTTGTGATTCATATAATATATTTGGTTACTCAAAACCATTATCGGGTAAATGAGAAATTAAAACCAAAGTGAGCTCCATGGAAATGGTGTTCTTAGTGAAATTTCCATAAAGGTTTAATTAAAACTTGTCCCACATTGGTTTGGTGGGCAAACTTTTGTGAGTTTATAAGGTTTAGGTTTGTAACTTGGGGAGGGCCCTAAGGGATATCCAAGTTGTGTAGAAGGGTGAGGTTATGGGCAAAATGGGCTAGACCCATTGGATCCAAAATAAATACACACGCGCGCGAGTCGCCACCGTTCGGTCAATCAGTCGGGCGGGCGGACGGGCTGGGCTGGACTGGTCTTGAGTGTGGGTGCATGGTGTGAGGTTGGGTTGGGCTTGTCCGGCCCAATACTTATCTTTTTGGGCAAAAAACATTTGAATTTAATTTAATTTTTTTGGTAAAATAAAATCTTTCCAGTTTTAATTTCAAATTTTGGTTGGAAAAATTCAAATTTTTCTTGCACCTCTTCAAACCTTCTGTACAAATTCATACCTGTCCAAACAGGTTCAAGTTCAAACCCATATCTGTTTAAATTCAAATCAAACAGGTTCATTCCTGTTGAGTTCAAAACTGAACAGATTTTCTATCTGTTCAACACTGTCCGAACAGGTACCATACCGTTTGGATTCAAATTTGAGCAGCCACATTTTGTCCTATAAATAGATAGGCCCTCATTTGGATTTTGCATTCATAAAATTCGTTCTTGCCTCTGCTATTACTCTCTGCATTTTGTTGTATTAATTTTTCCTATGAGAAAGAGTGTAAACACAAAGTGTGTTCACTGTATGAATAGTTTGTAGTGCTGTTACTATTCACTGTTGATCATTTTATCCTGGAAGATAGACGTCCACAATCTGAAAGTATCGTGGAGATGACAAATCTGTCTTAAAGACACAGTGTTAAACACGGGATTTAATCAAAAATTTGTTCGACAAATAAATAAGGTAAGTAATTAATTTACTTTCTATTTTATTTATTTTTATCAGATTCTGATTTTGTTTTTGTAAAAGAAACAAAATAAGAATCTGTTATTTTATTTTATTTTATATACTGTTTTGATTTTATAATCAAATAGTTTCTCTCATTTCTTTAATTTTTTTGAATACAGTGAATATTGTTCGGCAGAAATGTCCTTCAGAGGTTTTGGTTGGCTTTGATTTCTATGTTTATGATATCCGTTAATGTGGGTTTCTTTTATTTTCTTTTTCTCTCTCATTTTTTATTAAGGTATTCTTCTTGTTTGGTCTTTTCTATTTCTTAGTTCTGTCGCGTTTTGGTTTCTTGACTGTTTGTTTGTACACTTTGCTTATTTCTTAGTTGGTTGTCAAGACTCTTTTTAAAGAGAGTTTGCATATCTGATTTTTTCTTTATATTCTCTATTCAACATTACATGTTCTTGAATGAAGATATTTTTCAAAAGTTTGAATACTTGTAGTTCTTATGATATCTTTTTTTTCAGTTATGCTATCAAATATTTAGATTGATTGACACTTGCTTACAACGGAAATTCAAGCTTCTGCATGGCTCAACTGTTTAGTCGTTTTGCTTTCATACAAGTTTATATGTGGGAATGTTTTATGTAAAATTCTTATTGATCATTTTGATTTTTCTCAAATGCACACCCTCCATTCTCTGATGGAACTTTTCAGAATTTACACCTTTAAACCATTCACATGTCACGTTATTCCATTCCATTTATTTTCACACATTCCCAATCAATTGTGTTTGAATTATTAATTTTTTTAATCATTTACATTTCAATAAATTCAATGCCCTATTTTTTTCCAGCTCCTCTTGAACTAATCTCGCTTCATGTTCTCTTCAATGAATTGGTGGCTATATCTGTAACAACCCTGATTTTTAATTATTCTGTAGAATTTATATTAATATTATTTAATTATAGTTGGAAAAATATATGATTTATTTTGTATTATTATGTATAATTTTGTGAAATAATATAATTATTAAAAGTTTAGGGGTCAAAATATAAATAACAATAATATAGATAATATTAATAATAATAATAATAATGGGTGTGGTAATAAAATAAATAATTTATTTTCTATTGGTATATGATAAATTGTAATTTAATTAGAAATTATTTTATTTATATAATTATATTAAAATGTTGGGTCAAATGGTAATTATCTTAAATATCTATTAAGGATAAGAACGAATCTATATAATTATAATCGAATCTGCAGATTGATTTGGGAAGGGGCACGTGGTGGCCAAAGACTGGGTTCACCTCCCTATAAATAGGGAGGTGATTTGGCTGGGAGGAAAGGAAAGAAGAAAAGAAAGAAAAGAAAAGAAGAAAGAAAGGAAAGAAAAGAAGAGAGGAAGAAGGAAAGAGTAGTGGAAGTTGAAAGGGTCTTTAATAGTGGAAAGAAAGAGTAAGGTATTAAAGTTAAGGTGAGTTATATTATACCTTAAGTCACTAAAATGTATTTTACTTATGTTTTGACTTACCATATTTATTTTATACAAGTTATGTTTTATAAATTATATTAAGTTATATTATTATTTCAGTTACGTGGTTTTATTTCTGAACCCTATTTGCTTAAAAGGAAATCCATAGATATGTTTGTTTTACTTTTAAAAAATATTTGACTATGACCTTATAAACAATTATGTTTTGTAAGTACCACCACGGGAGTCCCACGCCTTGGAGGACTTAAATAACCATTGGCCTCTGTTTGTCATGGATCCATTGACATTTGTTCTGTACGGACCAAAGTGCTGTGCGGAGCTAAGTGTTACACTATTGTGGGAGCCACCTCTAGAATCCGTACGAGCCACCTCTTAAATCCGTACCTCTATTCTGACTGTCACTTCTGTGACCTCTGTTCTGTTATGTTCTGTTCTGTACCGTGGTTATGGTTATATATTTATATAATATATGTATTTCAGTTTCTGCTACTTAAATGATTTGTTTATGTAAATGTTTTGGCCTAACTAACTATCCATGGTTATTTCGTGTCCCATATACTCTTGGTATAATATTTCCCACTCTGCCATGTGCTTATAGTTTTTACCAATTTTCAGGAAATATGCAATTCAGAAATAGCTTTTGGAAAGTCTTAGATGCGGGGCTGCGGAATAGACACACACAGCACCTTCGTCATATTTTTTTTATGTAAATATCGGCCTTTTTGGTCAATATAATTTTGTAATAAAAATAGAAGCTCCAATGATTATTTTGGTACCCTTACTTAAATATTTCTTCCGCTTGCGTTTATTGATTTGTTTAAGAATTGGTCGTAGGTAACTTCAGTTACTGGCCATCACGATGCTTAACCCTTGGGTACGGGGAGCGGGTCATGACAATACCTCCTTACGCAATTAGTTTATTAAAAATATTTAATTCGATTTGATGTTGGCTATAATATATTGCTAATATATTACAGTGTTAATTATCTAAAAATCATATTTACAAATATTATGGTAGTTCAGGTCTTATCTAAAAAATTTTGAACCAATAAATCTTATTTAGTAAACTGAGAATATTATCAGTTTTTCTTAATTTTTAAAACGAAAAGCATTATCAATTTTGCATAGTAATATTCCATATAATTGTTTCACTAACTGAGAAAAAAAAAAGAGCATGAAATTAAACGTTTTCGCCTTTCTACTTATCGGTTTGATTCAATTATCAAATAAAATCGAGAATATTATCAGTTTGTTCCAGTTTTAAAACTGAGAACATTATCAGTTTTTTTATTTTTTTTTTCAATTTTGCACATCAATGTTCCACCATCATACTCCTTTTATAGACACAAAATTTTTAGTTTTGCACGAAAAAAAAAAAAAACTTTTTTTTTTTTTTTTGCATATAAATTTTTTAAAAAGTTTTTTCAATTTGAAAGTAGATATTTTAAAATTTTAAAAATCAAAATAAATGTCAAATCATCATGTTCTTTTATAGATAATCATAAATGATGAACAATTATTGTGTTAAGAGTAATTCTGACTAGTAAAAATTTAATAGGACTTAAAGGTCCAAAAAAATCTTAATTAAGACTTAATGGAGTATAAGTTCATAAATTAAGACTTGTATAAATATCCCTTATTTTAGTTATGACTCATGAATTCTTTAGTTATATCCCATGTTGTATTTAGTTATGACTAAAAATATATATATATGAAATTATATTATTTTCTTAAGGTGCATATGGTAGACATCTTTTGTAAAGTATATATCATAGTGTTTCCCGAAACCCATAACAATAGAGGTACAGTGCTATTGGGCTTCTACCATAGGGAGGTAAAATAAATTTTGTCCTATTTCCATTAACAATTATTCAAAATTAATAATCAAAACAAAATTCAATATAGTTATTTTTTTTTTAACAATTATTCAAAATTAATAACTAAAATAAAATTCAATGTATATATTTTAATAATTATTTGTTAAGATTAACATTATATAACATTGACAGCAATCTCTAAAATTCTCTCAAATTTTGGTTAACTCACTTGGTATCTTTTCCAAAATTTAATTATCTTTATAAATCCTCTAACGCATGCATTATGAAAGAGAATTGTCTCATTTTCACAGAAAGAGAATTGTCTCATTTTCACACCAAGATAATTCATCTTTCCAACCATAGAAGTTAAGAGAAAAACATGACTCTTTTATTCTATGTGCCTTTTTAAAAATAAGGTATTATTTATCCATTTCATATGGTGTCATGGATAATCACTGAAAAAAATTACAAAATATATAATTTTAGAGGAGAAAAAAATGGTTAAAAAAATGTACCAAAACAGAAAGGGTCCGTCTTAAAAACCAAACTGGATCGGTTGGTTTAATCGGTCTAAATTCTAATCCAAATTAACACTCAGACCCATTGTCCTTTTAAAATCAGCTTATTTTGAAAAATCGCTGTAAACCGCGGTCGGTCCATGCATGAAAATAATACTTTTGATGGGAGTTGAACACAAGCCATTATGGATAATGTTCGGTAATCATTTCGTTTTCAGTTTTTAATTTATATTTATAGAAATTTTAAAAATTATCATAAAAATTTGTCTGATAATTTTTTAATTTATAAATAGTTGTCTCAATTTATAAATTTGAAGAAAAAATGCAAACTCAAAAAATGAATTTACGTTGGTTTTTAAACAGAAATTTAAAAATTCGAGTAACAAAATTTTTTTTCAATTAAGTTTTTTTTTTCAATTAATTGTTTTTTTCAAATAATTTTATTTTTCAATTATTTTTTTTTAATCAATTTTTTTCCAATTAATTTTTTTTTTCAATTATAATGTGTATGATCCAAATGCTATAAATAATAAAAAAATAAATATAAATATTTTAGGCCTAAACAAACATATTTTAGTTTATGTTTTTAAAAATTTTCAAACGTTTTGTTCAAACCAAAAGCGTTTGTAATTTATGTTTTTCTAAAAATAAACAAAAATCAGTTTATAAAATTTTTGTAAACATAAACCAAAAACGTAAACGTCACCAAACGCTAATATTTATATGGTTTATGATTTTTTTTTTCATTTTCAAATGCATAAATATTTAAAATATTAAAATAAAAATAAATTAAACATATAAATATGAAATTAAAATTTTATATATTTTTAAAATTATTTGTGACGTAATTATGATGTCAAGGTTCAACCTGACGGCTGAACCAATGACTCGTCCAACTAATCTCCTTTTCAGTTCGCTCACTGGTCCAGATTTTAAAACATTCCCACCTACCATTCTTGCATTTTTTATCTTTGGCCCTGTTTGTTTTGAGAGGTAGAATAAATGAGATTCACAGTGAGAGAATTAATAGTGAGGGGATTGTTAGTGAGAGGATTGATAGTGAGGGAATTAAATAAAATTGTGTTTGTTTTGATAATAGTTGTTAGTGTAGGAATTGTTAAATTATTTTTATATAAAATAACAAAACAAATAAAAAAATATAAAAAATTAAACATTAATATTTTTTTTAAAAATCCCAATATATATAAAAAAAAATTTATAATTCCCTCACTATTTTTCTAATACCACCTCTACCTCTTCCATCCCAATCCCTCTTCCAACCTCCATCTATATCCCCTCCTCCATCCTAATCTCTTCCCTAACTCTACAAACAAATACAACACTAACTCCACTTATATCATAATCCCCTCCCATTCATTACACCCCAAAACAATTATTTTGCTGTTCTATACTTTCTAATTTTTTTAAAAACAACAAAAACTCAAAAAATATATAAATATATATAATGGATTAAGAATCTTCAATATAAAATAAAGAGTAATATTAAAATAAAACCAATGCTAGCAAAAAGAAAATAATAATAATAATAATAATAATAATAATAAAGTCTAATCGAAAAAAATCAAAAAAAAAACTCAAATATGCACCTGAATTCAATTGGTAGTGTGTCCCTAATTGGATTCAATGAACCAACTCAAGTTTCACTTTACATTAGGTTTGCGTACTACATAATTAACAGTGACATTAATACCGATGATAGTTATAAGTTAGAGTATGACGGATTTATTACACTAATACTGCATTGGAGGAGGATCTCCTAGTCCCCATTTTGGATTGGATGGTGTTGTTTGGGCCCGTAGAGCCCACCATGGATCCGATGATTCGAACTATTCATTTTGTCGAATACTTTGTGTATTTCATCCACACAAAAAATTAAGTCGATCCGATAGCTGTAACTCATTCAATTTATCGTTTTTTTAACCAAAAAAAATTTATGATGTATTTTTAAAAACATAATTTTTTGACTAAAAATACGATAAATTGAATAAGTTAAAATTATCAGATCGACCTAATTTTTTGTGTAGATGAAATACATAAAGTACCCGATAAAACGAACGATTCGGATCATCAAAACGGAACCGTGGTGGGCCTCACAAGCCCAAATAGCGTCCTTCAATCCAAAATCTGCTGCATTTGTTTGGATCATATCAATAGGAAGAATGAGAATTTTACGATTCTGGATTACGAACAATGAAAAAAGAATAATTGCATCTAATATATAGAATTTTTTTCCAAATAAATAAAAATTAATTACAAATAGAGCAAATAGATACAATAGATATTGAATTTTCCTATTTTATATGTATAGATTAATAAATGACAATACAAAAAAATGGTAATATTCACCTTTTAAAAACTTTTCAAAAAATCATAAATCATGGGATAGTGTTAACAATTTTGAATTTGAAGTTTTAACATTTATTTGACTGATTATTTGTTATTACATTTTGTAACTCTTTTTTTCTTTAAATAAATGAAATATGATCGAATAGAAATTGAGTACATTTTTTAAATCATTTTAAAATATAAAAATTCAATCATTTTAGATTGAGATTTGAAAAGTTGTTATGAAACAAAGGTGTCATCCCACGAAGATAACTCAAGAGGGGGGTGAATTGGGTTTTTTAAAAATAATTTCACAATATTAAAAATATTAACCCAAATAATAAATAAATAAACATGCTCAACAATATAAAATAGAGTAATAAAATAAAATGAGCAAAGGAAAGAGAAAGCAAATTCAGTGATTGATAGTTGTTCGGCACATTGGACCTACATCAACTCCCTAAGTATCCTTCTCGCGAATTTCTTTACTATTCTTCAAATAGTAATTACATCACTAGTTTCGCGGGTGCTACTTGTAACAACCCGGACCCATAATTAATGTCTACTGCATGATTAAGAATGCCTAATGAGAAATTAAGATGAAATCTCGAGTTAATTGCATGTGTTATATGATATTTGTGTTTATATCTGTTTGGCGTAGAATTATCTGTTTGTGTTTCTATTTCATTATGCGAATTGAAGGCCTTATCGGCATCTGATCATGAAATTGACTTCGTTTATGTGTCATTTGGAATTTTCAGAAAATTATGATAAGTTCAATCGAAATTCGATTCGGAATGAAATAATTAGAATAAAATAATGCCATCTACTTAGGCGTAAACCAAGCTTAATTAAGGAAACCTAATTAAGCCTATATGAGCATTAGATAGCATTAGATACACCTTTATTTCCTCATCTTTTGAGCTCAAACGTGGGAGAGAGAGAGAGAGAGAGAGAGAGAGAGCAAGAAGAATTGGATTCAAGCTTGAGGATTGTGGAAAATTAGAACTTGGAGGCTTTGGTTGGGAAACTCAAACAATTAGCCATGTAGATCACAATTGAGAAGCTAAGGTAAGAATTTAATCCTTTAGTTATGTAATTGAGATAGCTAATATTAGAATTCAAGTGAATTGGGAGATGAATCACAAGAATTGAGCTAAAAGTAAAGAATTAACACTCAAGCCATGCATGCATGCATATTTCATGGCATTTTGAAGTTGTTTTCTAAAGAATTTCCTCTTATATGTCCTTATTTTGGCTTTGTTCTAAGAATTCAACATGCATTTGAGTTAAACACTTCATTTGATCATGTTTTGAAAGCTTTGAAGCCAAGACAATTCATGTATGTTGTCTTCATGTTTTGTTTTTTAAGTTTCCAGTTTGACATTGCACAATTGGAATGCTTTTGGACTTTGATTTTGTGAAATGATCCTTAATTCTTAATATTTTACAAGTTTGGACATGTTTTCTCAAGTTTTGAGCCCAAATGATGTGTTTTAAAGCTTTGGAATTGAGTTTTGCATCTTGAACATCAATCTGAAAATTCCAGAATTCAGCATCACCATTCGAGCGACCAAAGCTGGGCTCGAGCGACCACCATTTGCTTTACAATTCAGCTTGAATAAGAAGAAGTTGGCTCAAGCGTAAAATTCATGCTCTTAGAAGTTTTACAAAATTTTGCTGACCGCTCAAGCAACCAAAGTTGCGCTCGAGCAAGGATCATTTTTACTCAATCTTGCGTTCGAGTGATCGTCGAGCGTCTCCGTCAAACGAAAAAATCATGCAACCAATACTTTTACAAACTTTGCAGACCATTCGAGTGACAGAACTTGCGCTCGAGGAGATTGCCATGTTTTTTAAAATTTGGCTAAGTGTTTCAAATCACATTTTAGCATCCTTATTGCATCCTAGGCATTCTTAAGCCCTAATTAAGACATAATATTGAGGAAAAGACTTAGAAATACACTAAGAGCAAAACATAATGAGTAAAGTATTTTTCGATTATATGTTTCAGTGTGTATCCATTATCTGTTTGTGTAGGGCACGCACCGTAAGCGATTTGATCTGTCTGCTCTGTCTGTCTGCTTCTGGAGACATCTGTGAGTAATAACTTAGTAAAGTTATATTCAACTTTATTTATTTTCTTTATGATGAAATAAGATCTGTTTTCTGAAATAATATGTTTTGTACAATGAATGATTGTCCAATTTCTGACAATGTATTCGTGACATCCTTAGCATCATGTGATATCTGTTAGCAGGTACCCAGTATCGAAGGTTCCATCATGGAACTTAGTATATCTGTTATCTATTACCCATGCCAGAGGCGCTATTATGGAGCTCAGCATATCTGTTATCTATTACCTGGATCTGGAGGTTCCTTTATGGAACTGGTTACTTATAACCACCATCTGCTATGCATATGCTCTGTAACTGTTTTGTACCTGTTATGCTTCTATTCTGTTAGCGCTAATGGATGTACCACGTCTGATCAAGCATGAACTCTGATTTCTATATATGATTTGAATAAGAATGTAGATATGGATATGCTTCTGTTTCTGAGATAAACATGAATCTACTTTCCGAATTTGATAAGGGACGTCATTCAATTAAACCCTTTTACTCTATTATTATTCACTGGGCTCCAGCTCACTGTATTATTTATGTATGTAGGTGATCAGGCACGTAACTAGGCTCAATGATGAATGCCTAGAATTTTATTTGGTTGGCCAACCCTTGTGCCTCCCGAGGAGGTTCTAGAAGAAGTCATGTGGTCGAGTTTGTGAATTATGTATAAGTTTTCTACTTTCTATATTTGGTTTGAACAAGTTTTTGTATAAGTGTTTCTCGGGCTAAGTCCCAGTTTGACTTTGTGTACATGTGACAGTGACGTAAGAATTTGTTAATATGACGTCACGTATGTGTGCAATTAAAGTTTAAAATTTTTGTCCCATGTATGTCTGCACAGCTCTATGGACTATGTATGTTTTATATATCTGCTTTCACAGCCCCTTATTATGTGATGATCTGTTCAGAGGCCGTTGGTAATCCAGGATTACTGACCAGTTACGATGCTAAACCTATAGGGGTGGGTTTGGGTCGTAACACTAGTAAACCTTTACAACAAGTGACTAATCTCGATCACTCTAACTAGTTTAGAATCCGATGCCTAATCATACCCAACCCAAGTGATTTTATCCCAAAAAAGTCACTCATAAAAATATCCCAACTAGTTTTGAATCCGGTGCTAAGTCACACCTAACCTAAGTGGTGTTATCCCAAAAAATCACTCACGAAAACTCTCTTTTTTTACAAGTATAAAATGAAAAAGGGATAGAAAACCCTTTTACAATTTTGCTCAAACTCTCAACAAATTTTCTCACAAATAATATAGCTCAATGAAGTACAATACTGTTTTGAGAATCACAAGATATAATCACTTTTCTTTGTTAATATGACGTCACGTATGTGTGTAATGAAAGTATAAAATATTTGCCCTATGTATGTATGCACAGCTCTATGGACTATGTATGTTTTATATATTTGTTTACGTAGCCCTTTATTATGTGATGATCTATTCAGAGGCTTTTGGTACTCCCAAGATTATTGACCTGTTACGATACTAAAGCTATAGGGGCGGGTTTGGGTCGTGACAGAGTGGTATCAGAGCACGTGTTATATCGCACACACAAGTCCATGTGAGCTATAGGATGTCCTAGGAAAGAATTAGGGACGTTATATCTGTATGTGTGAGTGTGTGTACAAAGTTTGTGAATAAGAGAACCGACAATATGAACATATGAATCTGAAATATAATGAACTGAATGTGAACACTGTGAAAAGAACTATTGCCTCTGTTACTATTGTTTTGTTTACCTATAGTAAATGGAAAATACAAGAAGTGATGGTACAACCAAATCTTCTAAAGCTCGAATAAGCCGAATAGAACAAATGCTTACAGCCTTAACAAAATCTTTGAGGCAACAACCTTTGCCCTATCCACCTCCGCCAGTGCAAGTTGAACCAGATAATAATGATATCATCAACCTAACTCAGAAGCTCATGAAGATGAAACCACCAACTTTCTTAGGTGGTATTGAACCATTAAAGGCATAAACATGGCTACTTGAAATGGAAAAATTATTTGAAGCGTTTCCCTGCTCCAAGACTTAGAGGTTCTCTTAGCCACCTATACCTTAAAAGATGAAGCCCGAAGATGGTGGTTGCTAATCCAAAATGACAATGGAAACATGACATGGGTTCAATTCAAAGAGATCTTCTACGACAAGTACTTCCTTCAGTGCTTTCGGGACCGAAAAGTTTCTGAATTTCAAGAACTCAAGCAAAGCAACATGTCAATACCAGAGTACGAGGCCAAGTTTACGAAGTTAGCCCAGTTTGCACCCGACATTGTTGACACAGACTACAAGAAAGCCCGGAAGTTTAAAGGAGGTCTAAATCTGGATATCTTTGATTGGGCAAAAGTGTTGAAACTGCCCACATATGTGGATGTTCTAGACAGAGCCTTAATGGCTGAAGGCAACCTAGCAGCTATGGAACAAACTAACGCCCCAATAACAACAGAATGGAGAGGTAAGATATCTGGGTATAGTTTTCAAAAAGGGTCGCTCTTTTGTAAACAAAAAGAAAAACACGGGGTCTACAAGTAGCTCAAGTCAGAGCAGTGGGTCTATTCCAGTTTGTCCTGATTGTGGAAGGAAGCATAGGGACATGTGCTACTGTGCATTCGGTGCTTGTTTTCGATGTGGTAAGACACGCCATGTAGTGAAAGATTGTCGGCTTGGGTCCAATAATGCCAACTGTCTTGTGATAAGTTCAGTCGGATCCGCTTCTGCATCTAGAACAAATATGAAAGCTAACATTGGGAGAGAAACCTTAAGACAAGGCCAAGTTTTCGCACTAGTGCCTGGTGATGTGCAGAACACCGAAGCTGTGGTGACAGGTATACTCCCTATTTGTGCTCAAAATGCATATGTGTTGATAGATTTTGGTTCTACACATTTATTCGTGTCACATGCTTTTTCTCGAAAATTGACTAGACCACTAGAACCAATGAATTATTTGTTATCTGTATCTACACCATCTGGAGGTTCTATGGTATGCGTGTATGTTTATCCGGCATGTGACATTGTGATTGATGATATGACATTATATTTTGATTTGTTGCCATTGGGTATTTATCATTTTGACTGTATACTTGGTATGGATTGGTTGACGAAATATTGTGCAACTATTGATTGTGTGAATAAAATTGTTGTGTTTCGACCACCTGGTATGCCTAGGTTTGTGTTTGTTGGGAATGGGGTAATTCCTCCACCGTACTTGATTTCTTTTGTGAAAGCCAAAAAATTGTTAAAAAAAAGGTGTCGGGGTTACTTGTGTTGCGTTTTGAATATGATTTCTGATAGTCCTAATATAGAGAACATCCCTGTAGTAAATGAATTTCCGGATGTAATTCCAATGGATTTGCCTAGAGACTTAATTGATAAGGAAATTGAGTTTACCATTGATGTTGTGCCTGGAACACAACCGATTTCTAAAACACCATACCGAATGTCAACATCTGAATTAAAAGAATTAAAAGTTCAACTCCAAGAGCTCTTAAACAAGAAATTCATCTATCTGAGCACTTCACCTTAGGGTGCTTCAGTCCTATTTGTAAAGAAGAATGATGGATCATTAAGACTTTGTATAGATTACAGAGAATTGAACAAAGTGACCATTAAGAATAAATATCTGTTGCGCCGAATTAATGATTTATTTGACCAACTCTAGAAAGCCAAAGTGTTCCCAAAATTGACATTAGATCCGGATACCACCAATTAAAAGTTAAGGTAGAGGACATAGAGAAAACAACCTTCTGAACTAGGTATGGGCACTACAAGTTTTTGGTGATGCTGTTTGGGGTGACAAATGCACTGGCCACCTTCATAGACATAATGAATAGAGTGTTTAAACAATTTCTGGATGAATTTGTTGTTTTATTCATTGATGATATATTGATTTATTTTAAACGCAGGGAAGATCATGAAAACCATTTGAGAACTGTGTTACAAATTCTGAGGGAAAAGAAATTGGATGCAAAACTCTCCAAATATGAATTATGGCTGGACAATGTGACATTTTTGGGGCATCTAATCAACAAGGATGGCATATCCATGGACCAACAGAAAATTAAAGCTATTGTAGACTGGCTGAGACCAACGAATATGTCAGAAGTTAGAAGTTTTTTGGGCCTTGCTGGCTATTATAGAAGATTTATAAAAGATATCTCCAAACCTGCCATGCCATTGTTGACACAAAAAAATGTATCATTTGATTGGAATGATCAACGGAGTTAGCCTTTCATGAATTGAAGACCAGGTTAGTAACTACACCAATTTTGATTTTGCCTAATAGTACAGATGGATTCAAAATTCATAGTGACGCTTTATATAAAGGCTTGGGATGCGTGCTAATGCAAAATGGAAAAGTGATTGCTTATGCTTCTCGCCAACTCCGACCTCATGAAAAGAACTACCCAACTCATGACCTTGAACTAGCAGCTGTGGTGTTTGCTTTGAAAATTTGGTGACACTATCTGTATGGTGTGATTTGTGAAGTATATACTGACCACAAAAGTCCAAAATATTTCTTTACTCAAAAGGAATTGAACATGAGACAGAAACAATGGCTTGAGTTGATAAAAGACTATGACTTGCAAATTCTATATTATCCAGGAAAGACAAATATTGTTGTAGATGCATTGAGTAGAAAGTCAATTGGGAATTTGCCATGTTTGCTCTCCGGTCAGAAAAAGTTGTTATGTGACTTGGAGAGGAATGAGATTGAAATTGTGTTGTGCAAACAGTGTGGAATTCTAGCTGCCATCTTTGCCCAACCTGCAATTATTGAAGAAATTAGAGAGAAACAACTTGAAGAAGAATTTCTAAAGACAATTGTGAATGAAATTGACATAAGACCGAGGCCGGGATTTGTAGTTAAGAATAGTGTGCTAAAATTTCAAGACAGGCTTTGTGTACTGGATTGTTCTGACTTAAGAACACTGAGGCTCACAATTCAAAATTAGCTATGCATCCGAGTGATACGAAAATGTACAAAGATCTGAAGCAAAATTTCTAGTGGCCTAGAATAAAGAAAAGTATCGCTAATTTTATGGCTAGGTGTTTGCATTGCTAATAAGTAAAAGTTGAACATCAACGACCTCACTGGATTACTTCAGCCGCTTCCAATACCGAAATAGAAATGGGAGCACATTACGAGGGAATTAATTATTGGACTGCCTCACTCCTCCTGAGGTATGGATTATATCTGGGTCATTGTTGATCATTTAATTAAGTCTGCTCACTTTTTGCTTGTTAAAACTCTTTACAATGCGAATAAATTGGCTAACATCTATGTGAACGAAATTGTGAGACTGCATGGAATACCTATATCTATTGTATCCGACAGAGACTCCAAATTCACTTCAAGGTTTTGGCAAAGTTTGCAATAAGTTTTGGGAACTGAATTGAGATTGAATAGTGCTTATCACCCACAGACAGACAACCAATCTGAGCGAACTATTCAAACCTTGAAAGATATGTTACGGATGTGTGTGTTAGATTTCCAAGGGAATTGGGAGACTTACCTCCCACTGGCCGAGTGTGTGTACAACAACAACTATCAATCAAGTATTGGAATAGCTCCTTATGAAGCATTGTATGTAGGAAATGCCGATTTGCAGTTTGTTGGGCCGAAGTAGGCAATAGACCGTTATTGGGATTGGAACTTGTTCAAGAGACGACTGAAAAAGTTAAATTAATTCAGCAACATTTGAAAACTACATAGAGTCATCAAAAGAGTTATATGGATGTACGGAGGTGAGATAGGGAACATGAAGTCGGGGATCATGTGTTTATCAAAGTAACTCCGATGAAAGGCCAAACAAGGTTTGGAGTAAAGGACAAGTTGGCACTAAGATATATTGGAAATTCTTGAGAAAATCAATTCGGTAACGTATTGAGTGGCTTTATCTCTGATCATAGAGCAAATGCATAATGTTTTCCATGTTTCAATGCTCCGAGATTATTTGAGGGATCCGTTACATGTTATTGAGCCAACTCATGTGCTATTGAAAGATCATTTCACCTATGAAGAACGGCCAATACAGATTGTGAACCGCCAGATCAAAGACTGAGAAATAAAGAAATTCCATTAGTGAAGGTTGATTGGCAAAACCACAGAGAGACCTATGCAACTTGGGAAACGGAAGAAGATGTGATGAAGAGATATCCAGATTTATTTCCATTAGACCCAACGTTCTTCCAAACTGAAGGTAATTTGAGTTTGGTGGACCAAACTCTTTAAAGAGGAAAGACTATAACAACCCTGATCCATAATTAACGTCTACTGCATGATTAAGAAAGCCTAATGAGAAATTAAAATGAAATCTCGAGTTAATTGCACGTGTTAAATGATATTTGATTATATCTGTCTGTCATAGAATTATCCATATGTGTTTCTATTTCATTATGCGAATTGAAGGCCTTATCGGCATCTAATCACGAAACTGACTTGGTTTATGTGTCAATTGCAATTTTTAGAAAATTATGGTATGTTCAATTAAAATTCGATTCAGAATCAAATAATTAGAATAAAATAATACCAATTACTTAACCATAAACCAAGTTTAATTAAGGAAACCTGATCAAGCCTATATAAGGCAACTTGTTGACTTAGGAGCATTAGATACACCTTCATTTCCTTATCTTTTGAGCTCACACGTGGGAAAGAGAGAGAGAGAGAGTGAGAAGAATTGGATTCAAGCTTGAGGATTGTAGAAAATTAGAAGAACTTGGAGGTTTTGGTTGGGAAAGTCAAACAATTAGCCATCTAGAGCACAATTGAAAAGCTAAGGTAAGAATTTAACCCTTTAGTTATGTAATTGAGATAGCTAATGTTAGAATTCATGTGAATTGGGAAATGAATCACAAGAATTGAGTTAAGAGTGAAGAATTAAAACTCAAGCCATGCATATATGCATATTTCATGGCATTTTGACGTTGTTTTCCAAAGAATTTCCTCTTACATATCCTTATTTTGGCTTTGTTCTAAGAATTCAACATGTATTTGAGTTGAACACTTCATTTGATCATGTTTTGAAAGCTTTGAAGTCAAGACAATTCATGCATGTTGTCTTCATGTTTTGTTCTTTAAGTTTCAAGTTTGATATTGCATAATTGGCATGCTTTTGGGTTTTGATTTTGTGAAATGATCCTTAATTCTTAATGTTTTACAAGTTTGGACATGTTTTCTTAAGTTTTGAGCCCAAATGATGTGTTTTAAAGCTTTGGAATTGAGTTCTGCATCTTGAACATCAATTTGGAAATTTCAGAATTCAGCATCACTGCTCGAGCGACCAAAGTTGTGCTCAAGTGACCACCATTTTCTTTACGTCTCAACTTGAGCAAGAAGAAGTTGGCTCGAGTGTAAAATTCATGCTTCCAAAAGTTTTACAAAATTTTGCAGACCGCTCGAGCGGCTAAAGTTGCACTCGAGCGAGGACCTTGTTTATTCAGTCTTGCACTTGAGCGACCGTCGAGCGGAAAAATCATGCAACCAATACTTTTGTAGACTTTACAGACTGCTCAAGTGGCAGAAGTTGTGCCCAAGTGGACTACCCTGTTTTTGAAAATTTGGCTAAGTGTTTCAAATCATATTTTAGCATCGTCATTGCATCCTAGGAATTTTTAAGCCCTAATTAAGACATAATATTGAGGATAGGACTTAGAAACACACTAAGAACGAAACATAATAAGTAAAGTATTTTCGAAATGTGTGTTTCAGTGCGTATCCGTTATCTATTTGTGTAGGGTACATGCCGTAAGCTATTTGATCTGTCTGCTTTTGGAGCCATCTGTGAGTAATAACTTAGTAAAGCTATATTCAACTTTATTTATTTTCTGTATGATGAAATAAGATTTGTTTCTGAAATGATATGTTCTGTATAATGAATGATTGTCCAATTTCTAATAATATATTCGTGGCATCTTTACCATCGATCATGTGATATCTGTTAGCTATTACCCGATATCGGAGGTTCCATCATGGAACTTAGTATATCTGTTATCTATTACCCATACCGGAGGCTCCATTATGGTGCTCAGCATATCTGTTATCTGTTACCCGAATCCGAAGGTTCCTTTGTGGAACTGGTTACTCATAACCACCATTTGTTATGCATCTACTCTGTATCTATTCTGCATTTGTTCTGTTAGTGCTAATGGATGTACCATATATGATCAAGCATGAACTCTGATTTTTGTATATGATTTGAATGAGAATGTGAATATGGATTTGTTTCTATTTTTTAGATAAACGTGAATCTACTTTCCGAATTTGATAAGGGACATCATTCAATTAAACCCCTTTACTCTGTTATTATTCACTAGGCTCCAGCTCACTGTATTATTTATGTATGTAGGTGATCAGGAGCACAACCAGGCTCAATGATGAATGCCTGGAATTTTATTTGGTCAGCCAACCCTTGTGCCTCCCGAGGAGGTTCCAGAAGAAGTCATGTGGTTAAGTTTCTGATTTATGTATAAGTTTTCTACTTTCTATATTTGGTTTGAACAAGTTTTTGTATAACCGTCTCTCGGGCTAAGTCCCAATTTAATTTTGTGTACATGTAACGGTGACGTAAGACGTTGTTAATATGACGTCACGTATGTGTGTAATTAAAGTTTAAAATTTTTGTCCCGTGTATGTCTACACAGCTCTACAGACTATGCATGTTTTATATATCTGTTTCCGCAGCCCCTTATTATGTGATGATCTGTTCAGAGGCTTTTGGTAATCCCAGGATTACTGGCTAGTTATACGATACTAAACCTATAGGGGCGGGTTTTGGTCGTGACACTAGTAAACCTTTACAACAAGTGACCAATCTCAATCACTCCGACTAGCTTAGAATCTGGTGTCTAATGATACATAACCCAAGTGATTTTATCCCAAAAAAGTCACTCACAAAAATATCCCAACTAGTTTTGAATCCGATGCTTGGTCACACCTAACCCAAGTGGTGTTATCTCAAAAAATCACTCACAAAAACTCTTTATTTTTACAAGTATAAAATGAATAAGGGAAAGAAAACCCTTTTACAATTTTACTGAAACTCGCAACAAATTTTCTCACAAATAATATAACTCAATGAAGTACAATATTGTTTTGAGAATCACAAGATATAATCACTTCTCTTTTCTTTTCTTCTTCTCTTCTACTCTATTTTTCTTCAATCAAAATACTTCTTATATAGCAAAAATATATCTATCCGTTGCAAGACGACGATCCCACAAATTGTAGCTTCGGGCACGCGAGACACCTCTTTTCTCATCTTAAAAAATTATAGGTGGAGTTTTGAAATTAGTTATCTAGGGTCGCTTTCAATAAATAGTAATTTCTGATTTTTCCTTCAAAACCTTACGAATTTCAAAAGTTACACAGTAATTTGAATAGTAACTTCTCTATTAAAAAATATATGATGCATAGTAAAATCTATTTAAATAATATTTATAACACATACATCATACAACATATATTTTAACATGTAGTATTTTGTGTCAAAGAATGTAAAATACGTATATTAAAGTATCACAAATTATCCCATAATATTTTAAATATCATCAAAATCAAACCATATAATTAGCAAAAGGCAATAGAGATTTGAGTTAGGCGAGAGAGGTTTGTTGTAGAGATTTGGGTTTGGCAACATCAAGAGTGAGATTTGGGGGATAGCAGGCAAGATTTGGGATACTTGAAATTAACACTTTTAGACAGGATTTTATGAGTTTAATAACCCATCTACACTGTTGGATTAAACTTAAAATTAATCCTAACCATTCTAATTAATTGTATCTAAAATATTTTTTAAACCTTTTTGTTTTATTATTTTTTTTGTTTTATTTATTATTATTATTATTCTGCAATGTATTTAATTAGCTTTTCTCTCATGTTCACACAATTATATTTACAATTATAACCACAGAGTGGTTCACCTAGTGGGTGACAACTGGGGCCTAGAGGTTTGCTCCCTTCCAGATTTTAGGTTCGAATCTCCTAGCCAGTAAACGCATACCTTGGGGTCACGGACCGCAGGGCGTAAGCCCTGTTTCGAAGAGGTTGTTCAGGCTGTAAGGATTTAGTCTGGTGCGCGTAAGCTGGACTTAAAATACCCTACATAACAAAAATATATGTATATATATTTACAATTATTAATTGGTTAAAGAGCTGAATTTAAATATCACATTTAGATCATGTCTTGTATTGTGAAAAAGGACAAATCATGCGCTTTAAATGAATATTAGATATTGTTAGAAATGGTTTTGGAAAAATCAGTTTTTTCCTCAACTTTGCTCTAATTTTTAAGTGGGACCCATGCGCCAAAGTTGGCGGGTCTAAATGGTAACGCGTTCTATGCCGCGTTGTGATTCACGTAGTATATTTGGTTGTTCAAAACCATTATTGGGTGAATGGGAAATTGAAGCCAATTTTTAGTGAAAATTCCTTAAAGGTTTGAATTAAAGGCTTATCTCACATTGGTTTGGTGGGAAAACTTTTATGGGTTTATAAGGCTTGAGTTTGCAACTTGGGAAGGGCCCTAAGAGGCGCCCCAAGTTTGAAGAAGGGAGAGGTTATGGGCAAAGTGGGCTAGACCCATTGGACCCAAAAATAAACACACACGCGTGCGACGCAGTCCGTCTGAGTGGGTTGGGCCGGGCTCGGCCTAGGTGCGGGTGCATGGTGTGAGATTGAATTTTTATTTTTCTAAAATTAAATTCTTACCTTTTTTGAATTTAAATTTTGAAAACAATTCCGAAATGGTGTCTAGATTATTCCTACACCTAAATAAGTCCATATCTGTCCAATATAAACCGAACATATTCAGTTATGTGTTCAAAATTCAAACCGAACAGGTTGAATCTATTCAAACAGTGCCCAACATGTACTGTATTTGTTCAAACAGGTTTGCTACCTGTTGGATTCAAACCGAACAACCACCAAGTCATCTTTAAATAGGCAGGCTCTCATTTGGTTTTTTCACTCAATTTTCATCTTCAAATCTGCTAATCTCTTTGCATTTTGCTACATTTAATTTTCTGTGAGAAAGAGTATAAACACAACGTATGTTCGTTGTGCGAATAATTTGTAGTGCTGCTATTATTCGTTGTTGATCATTTTATCCTGAGAGATAGACGTCCACAATTTGAAAGCACCGTGGAGAGGATAAATCTGTCTTAAGGACACTGTGTTAAACATTAGACTTGATCAAAAATTTGTTCGAGAAAATAATAACGTAAGTTCCTTGATTACTTTTTTGTTTAATTATTTTTTCTGTTTCAAATTTCGTTTTTGTAACAAAATAAAGATCTGTTTGTTATTCATTTATTTATATACACTGTTTTGATTTTTTTTAATCAAACAGTCTCTCTCCTTTCCTTTTTTTCTTTTGTGTTCTGTTTGTTGTTAAGTACACAAACAGAATTTATTCTTACTACAGTGAAGATTGTCTAACAATCTTAAGACAGACCTATTTTCTTTGTCTTCATTGTATTAATTTTCTGTGTTTTTATAAAATTGATATTTTGATTGGAAAATACTAATAGTAGTCATATACTATTTGATAAATAGTAGTAATATACTGTTTATTTTCTTTGGCAAATAGTAGTAATATATTGTTTACCATTAACAATTTCATAATATTAGTTTGTGTAGTAGTGTTATAGAAAATTAAGGTATAGTATTTTATTTTTCTGGTTTTAGTAACTAGAAAAGTAAAATTATTTTGTGTTATAATTTGTTTTATGGTTTTAGTAACTAGAAAATTAATTTTTGTTTTGGTTTTTCTGATTTTTGTAATCAGATATTGTGGCTACTACAACTGAAAGTGGTACTCCAATTGATACAACGACTCCGGTCCCTATCCAAAACCATGTTCAAGTTCCAATAAATCATGGAGAAAAATCGAAAAAATTTAATGGCACCGAGTTTAAAAGATAGTAACAGAAAATGCTATTCTATCTTAAAACCTGAAATTTGGCTCGGTTTCTCCGTGAAGAGGCTCCAATACTTAAAAAGGATGAAAGTGATAGACAAGTTGTTGCCGCTGTAGACGCCTGGAAACATTCTGATTTTCTGTATAGAAACTACATCCTAAATGGCCTAGACAACATGCAGTATAATGTTTACAGTTCTCTGAAAACAACAAAAGAATTGTGAGATTCTTTGAAGAAAAAATACAACACAGAGGATGCCGGCACAAAGAAATTTGTTGTCGGTAAATTTCTGGACTTTGTAATGGTAGACTTTCAAACGGTAATTTCTCAAGTTCAAAGTTTTTAATTAATTTTGCGTGATATTCATGCTGAGGGTATGTCTCTGAGCGAGTCTTTCTAAGTCGCTGAATTAGTGGAAAAAACTACCACCCGCTTGAAAAGATTTCAAAAATTATTTAAAACATAAACACAAAGAGATGGCCATGGATGAACTTATTGTAAGACTAAGAATTGAGGAAGATAACCGTAAGGCTGAAAAAAGGAATAGTTAAAATGCCATTGAGTCTAAGGCTAATGTGGTTGAACATGTGCCCAAACCACATAACAAAAAGAGGAAGTTTGCTGGAGATAGTCCTAAACAAGGTGACAACAATGGCAATAAGAAGTTCAAAGAAAAATGCTATAACTATGGCAAGACTGGACATCAAGCCTTTGATTGTCGCCGCCCTACGAAGGATCGTGGAAGTATAAGCAAGAAGACTACCAATCATGCCAATGTGATAGAACTTGATTACATCTCTGACGGGATAAATGACATCAATCTCTCTGCTGTGATGTCTGAAGCTAATTTGGTGGGAAATCCCAAGGAATGGTAGGTTGACACTAGGGCAATTCGACACATTTGCGCGAATAAGAAGATGTTCACTACTTATAATAAGGCTTCAAATGGTAAGCAACTATTAATGAGAAATTCATCTGCTTCTGATGTGGCTAGACAAGGGAAAGTAATCTTGAAGATGACATCGAGGAAGGAACTAACCCTCAACAATATGCTAAATGTACCAGACAACCGGAAGAATTTAGTTTCTAGTTCTTTGTTAAGTAAAAATGGTTTTAGGCTTGTTTTTTAGTATGATAAATTTGTATTAACAAAGAGTGATATGTATATTGGTTAGGGATACATGAGCGATGGTCTCTTTAAGTTAAATGTGATGACAGTTGTACTAAAACTTGCTATTAATAAGAATAACACATCTTTTGCTTATATTCTTGAGTCAAATTTATGGCATGTTAGATTAGGACAAGTAAATTTTGATGCTTTGTGTAGATTAATTGGTTTAGATTATATACCAAAGTTTGAAATTGATCCTAATTACAAATGTGAGATTTGTGTAGAAGCGAAACTAACTAAGGCTCCATTTAAATCGGTCGAAAGAAAAATCAAACCTCTAGAATTAATTCATACTAATGTGTGTGATCTTAAGTTTGTTCAAACTAGAGGAAGCAAAAGTATTTCCTAACATTTATCGATAATTGCACAAGATATTGTTATACATACTTACTTAGAAGTAAAGATGAAGCCTTGAAAAAATTTAAACTGTACAAAACTGAAGTTGAAAATCAACTTGGTAAAACCATTAAAATGGTTAGGAGTGATAGGGGTGGTGAATATGATACACCTTTAAATAAATTTTGTGCACAACATGGCATTATTCACCAAACTACAACACCCTATTCTCCACTGCAAAATGGAATTGTTGAAAGGAAAAATAAAACCCTTAAAAAGTGATGAATGCCATGTTACTAAATTCAGGCTTACCGCAGAACTTGTGGAGGAAAGCAATATTGTCTGCTAATTATGTTCTTAACAGAATACCCCACAAGAAAATAAATAGCACTCCTTATGAATTGCGGAAAGGTCAACCACCTTCCTACAAATACTTAAAAGTGTGAGAGTGTTTGGCAAAGGTAGAAGTTCCTGTTCCAAAAAAGATTAAGATAGGACCAAAAACAGTGGATTGTGTGTTTATTGGTTATGCTTAAAATAGTAGTGCATATCGGTTTCTAACTTATGAATTAGAAATACCAGATATAAATGTGAACACTATTATAGAGTCAAGAAATGCTATGTTTTTTGAACATGTTTTTCCTTATAAGAAAGGACAGGAATTAAGTTCACATAAAAGAACTTATGATTGTACAAAAAGTCAAGAGACTAATAACAATCAAACACAAGAGACTGGTAATAGTCTCAACCAATAGGATTTAACTGATGATGAACTAGGACGAAGTAAGAGAGCAAGAACATCAAAATCCTTTGGTCTAGATTTTCCGACATACCTGTTAGAAAATGAACCTCAATGAACCTCAAAGCTTTAAGGAAGCAATGGCAGGTCCTAAAGCACCTTTGTGGAAAAAGGCTGTTAATAATGAAATTGAATCCATTATGCAAAATCATACTTGAGAATTGGTGGATCTTCCACCCGGTTCTAACCTCTTGGATATAAATGGATATTCAAGAGAAAAATGAAAGTAGATAGTTCAATAGACAAGTACAAAGCAAGACTTGTGGTAAAAAGGTTACAAACAAAAGGAAGGTCTGGACTATTTTGACACGTATTCCTCCGTGACAAGAATAATATCCATCTACATGCTTATTACTATAGCAGCGTTGTATAATCTAGAGATACATCAAATGGATGACAAGACAGCTTTCTTAAACAGTGATCTAAATGAAGAGATCTTTATGGAGCAACCCGAAGAGGCTGTAGTGCCAGGGCAAGAAAAGAAAGTCTGTCAGCTTGTAAAATCTCTTTATAGATTAAAACAAGCACCTAAGCAATGGCATGAAAATTTTGATCATGCTATGCTTACTAATGGGTTTAAGATAAACGAATGTGACAAGTGCATCTATGTTAAAAACACTGACAAATGTTATGTCATCGATTGTCTTTATGTGGATGACATGCTTATCATTGGAAGCAGTCAAAACATGATCAAATCAACTAAGCAAATGCTGAAAAAAAGATTTAATATGAAAGATATGGGAGTTGTAGATGTAATATTAGGAATGAAAATTACTAAAACATCTGGTGGGTATTCTCGATCTCATTATATTGAGAAAATTCTTGGTAAATATATCAAGGATGATACAAGCATAGCAAGAATACCTGTAGACATTAGTCTTTATTTATCAAAAAATAAAGGTGATGTGGTGTTTTAACTAAAATACTCTCAGATCATTGGAAGCCTAATGTACCTAATGAATTGCACTCGTCCTGATATAGCTTATGCTGCCAATAAATTGAGTAGGTACACTAGTAACCCCGGAGAAGACCATTGGAAAACGATCATTCGAATTCTTAGATATCTAAGATTTGCCCCGTGATCATGGTTTGAACTTTACTCGATATCCTGCAGTACTGGAAGGTTATTTTGATACAAATTGGATATCGGATACTAAAGATTCAAAATCCATTAGTGAATATGTCTTTACTGTGGTTGACGCTGCTGTTTCTTCGAAATCCACAAAACAAACATGCATCGCACGATCTATAATGGAATCTGAGTTCATTGCTTTAGAGAAAGCAGGAGAAGAACCAGAATGGCTTCGCCACTTCCTAGACGACATTCTAATGTGGCCAAAACCTGTGACAGCTATTTGCATTCATTGTGATAGTCAATCTGCAATAGGCAGGGCACAGAGTCATATGTACAATGGTAAGTCACGACATATTTGTCGTCGACATAATACTGCAAGGTAATTGCTCTCAAATGGAATAATCTCAATAGATTATATAAAATCTAAAGAGAATATTGTGGATCCGTCAACATAAGGTTTGACAAAAGAGCAAGTGTATAGTTCATCGAAGGGAATGAGATTAAAGCCTATTACATTAGAGTCATCATAATGGTAACCCTACTTAAATGACTGGAGATCCCAAGAACTAAGTTCAAATGGACAACTAAGTTATGTGTGGCTCGTCAGAAATCACCAAGGGATTAAAATTCCCTACCCATTCCTATGGTGAGAGTGATATCTGCAACTTGTGTTGTATGTAGGGGTTTAATGAGAAGCTTCGCTTTTAATGATTGCTTATATCTTCATTTAGGCATAAAAATCAAGACAAGTGTAAGAGATACTCACAGTAAGAATCACCTATATGAGTGTCAAACTGGGGCCGGTTCTATGAGAATAAAGAGGCTAAATTCTCTAGAAGTACTCATGAATAACCAGGAGAGTTCAAGGCCAAAATCAACACAACCCTGAGAGCCACGATGTGTCAGAAGATATTTTGTGTGAAATCTATTGTCTTGGCTTATACAAACGGCCGAACAATTCAAGGCATCACGTGCATTAGTTAGCTAGTAAGTCCGATAGGTTATCACTAGAGAAGGTTCTAGGCCAAAAGTTGCCTATCCTAATGCAAGATATTTTCAATTTATAGTCTTTCGACAAATTCTGCATATTGTTGCATTTCCGTTGTCATCAAATTCCATTCATGTGAGGGATTGTTAGAAATGGTTTTGGAAAAATCAGTTTTTTCCTCAACTTTGGTCTAATTTTTAGGTAAGACCCATACACCAAAGTTGTAAGGTCTAAGTGGTAACGCGTTCTATACCGCGTTGTGATTCACGTAGTATATTTGGTTGCTCAAAACCATTATCTGGTGAATAGGAAATTGAAGCCAAAGTGAGCTCCATAGAAATAGAGTTTTTGATGGAAATTCCTTAAAGGTTTGAATTAAAGGCTTGTCCCATATTGGTTTGGTGGGAGAACTATTATGGGTTTATAAGGCTTGAGTTTGCAATTTGATGAGGGCCCCAAGAGGCACCCTAAGTTTGTAGAATAGAGAGATTATGGACAAAGTGGGCTAGACCTATTGGACCCAAAAATAAATATACACGTATGCGCCGCCGCTGTCCGTCCGGTCGGTCGGGCAAGCTAGGCTGGGCCTGGGCTTAGGCCTGGGCTTGGGCGCCGGTGCGTGGTTTGAGGTTGGGTTGGGCTTATCCGGCCCAATGCTTATCTTTTTGGGCCAAAAATATTTTGGATTTTTATTTTTCTAAAATTAAATTCTTACCTTTTTTGAATTTAAATTTTGAAAACAATTCCGAAATGGTGTCCAGATTATTCCTACACCCAAACAAGTCCATATCTGTCCAATATAAACCGAATAGATTCAGTTATCTGTTCAAAATTCAAACCAAACAGGTTGTATCTGTTCAAACAGTGTCCAACAAGTACTGTATTTGTTCAAACAGGTTTGCTAGTTGTTGGATTCAAACTGAATGGACACCAAGTCATCTATAAATAGGCAGGCCCTTATTTGATTTTTCACTCAATTTTCGTCCTCAAATCTGCTATTGCCCTTTGCATTTTGCTGCATTTAATTTTCTGTGAGAAAGAGTGTAAACACAAAGTGTGTTCGTTGTGCGAATAATTTGTAGAGCTGCTATTATTCATTGTCGATCATTTTATCTTAGGAGATAGACGTCCATAATCTAAAAGGACCATGGAGAGGACGAATCTGTCTTAAGGACACAGTGTTAAACACTGGACTTGATCAAAAATTTGTTCGAGAAAATAATAACATAAGTGCCTTGATTACTTTTTTGTTTAATTTTTTTTTTTCTATTTCAGAATTTGATTTTGTCTTTGTAACAAAATAAAAATCTGTTTGTTATTTATTTATTTTTATACACTATTTTGATTTTTGTAATCAAACAGTCTGTCTCATTTCCTTTATTTCTTCTGTATTCTGTTTGTTGTTAAGTACACAAACAAAATTTATTCTTAATACAGTGAAGATTGTCCAGTGAAAGACGACTTATCTATTTAATGTTTTTACAATTTTTTATTAGCCAATCACGCTACGTAAAATGCTTTGAGGATGTATTCCAAGGGTGCTCTCCCTTACAACGCTAGTAAGGAGTGGTGCACCCAATACATAGGCCTCGATATGGAAAGAAATTATTTTCGAAAAATTACAAAATATATATATATATCTTTAAGTTCTGAAATCTTATAATAAAATAATTTTTAAATTTTACTTATTTTTAATATAAATTATTTGTTTGTGAATTCCTAAATGTTTAATTAAACACCACATAATACATATATATTTATAAAAATAGAGTATATGTGATAAAGTGTAATTTAATTAGGAATTATATATTTAAAAAAAAATGGTATATAATTGTTTTAGGAATTGGGTCAAGGTAGAATTAAACCAATAGTTAAAACCAAACCCAACCCAAAAAAAAAAAAAAAAGCCAAAGAAAAGAGCACATGTTGAGATAAGTACAAATCTAAGGAAGATTGGCCTTAGACACGTATCTGTTTAGAAGACTTCTTGATGGCCACGGTTTGCTTCTTGATGGTCACGGTTTGCCTTCTTATAAATAGGGAGGATATGTTCAAGTTTAAGGACAAAAAAAAAAAAAAAAATTATTCACAAGGAAAAAAATTAAGTAATGAAGTTAATTTTCTTACCTTTATTCTGCCTCCGTCTACACCATTTAATTTGTTAAAATTAAAATTAATTAGCAAGTTGTAATTCCAGCCCTAAGCAACCAGGGTTGGGTCGAGACATTGTCTATTTCTATTAAATAAAATTGATGAAAAATTAGTATTTTAGTCATTATATTTAATGTAGGTGTACAAAAAAATGTATAAAATATTTTTTTAAAATAAATTTAATGACTAAAATACTATTCGTCCAATAATTTTACTAAACATAAATAAGCAAATGGTTTAAATTGAAAATAAATTAAAAAATTAAGATTTAAATTAACAAAACTAAAAACTAAGGTTTATTTTGTTATAAGGCTCAACCTTAGGGTTCTTTCTGTAATTTTCTCAATTATTGTAATTAAAAAGTTAAAAAATTAATAAAAAATTTAAAAACTCAACAAATTTTCAATTCATACCAAAAAAAATTAAAAATTCATTTTTGTTTACTCTACTTTTGCACGTTTTTGAAAAAAAAAAATTGAAATTCTTTTAAAACATATTATTTTTGGGGAGAATTTCAAACAAGTGGAGAGTGAGAAAAAAAAAAAAAAAAAAAAAATTCTAACTAATGAAGGTACAAGATTTATTTATATAATTAAATGCATAAATTACTTGCATCGTTATTATTTTATAATTATTTTTTCACTCTCCACTTTTTTGATATTCTCCCTTAGTTTTTCACTTCATATTTTAATAAAAAAAATTACTTCCTAAACGGGTCCATACAATCATTTCTTTGATAGTTTGGGGAGGTTGCTGTGTACCATACGTAACAGTGACTGTTGTGCAATCAATGGGACCTTTTTCGGATCTCATTCCGATAATCCAAATCGTTGAATTTTTAGAAGACATTAAGTAGAATATACACATAAAAATTCAAGTTAATCAGACTTCGGTATCCCTTTCATCAAGACATATTTGTATTCATATTTGTACTTAAAATTAAATTTACCGTTCAATTTTTTAGATAAAAATATGTCTGGATGAAAAGAATACCGATCTCCGATTAACTTGAATTTTTACAGGTAAATTCTACTCAATGTGTTCTAAAAAGTGAATGGTTCAGATCATTGGAATGAAGGCCAAAAAGGGCTCCATTAACCGTGCAACAGTGGCTGCTGCACATAACGCGCAGTAGTCTCCTCAATCCCTTTCTTTGACCCCACCTAAATATTTAGATCTTATTATATTTTTGAGTAAATTATAAATACACCTCTTGAGATTTAATTAAAATACGAATCACCTCTGTGGTTCTAGAAATTATATTTCACCCTCTGAAATTTCTA
Organism: Camellia granthamiana; assembly: GCA_036172215.1. Classification (NCBI taxonomy): domain Eukaryota; kingdom Viridiplantae; phylum Streptophyta; class Magnoliopsida; order Ericales; family Theaceae; genus Camellia; species Camellia granthamiana. Next base: position 135,343,430 of record CM069907.1, on the reverse strand, counting down.
TTTTCATAACAAATCGCTCCTTTTATTAATAAATTATCAAGTCTTAGCAGTTTTTAATAATATTAGAAATATGCTTCAATTAATAATTTAAGTAACTTTATTATTATATATGAGAGTAATTATAAATTTTATTTTTTTAATTAATTATGTTAAATAAAAAATTATGGCAAGGGATTATTTATAATTTTTTAAATCACAAGAAACAATTTATATTTTAAACAAATTTCAAAAAATATATTTATAATTTACCCTATTTTTTACTAACTAAAAGGACTATTGTTCATACAGTCAAAAAAAGAAAAAAAAAGTGTAAACAAAATGGTGCTATTTAAGTTTTGGTTTTGTGGAACTTGCGTGTTTGTTTGTCAGAGTTTGTCAATTGGAGGAATGCAAAAGGCATTTGGGGGTAGAAATTTTCCCGATAGTAGAAATTTTCCCATCCTCGGCCCCGATCTCCGACGGGGAGCCTATCACTGCCCTTGTCCCCGCCCCCGCCCTCGCCCTCGCCCTCGTCCTGGTCCTGGTCCTGGTCCTCGTCCCCGTCCTCGCCCTTGCCCTCGCCCCCTAACGGAAATCAGGTTTTTCCGACCCCGAAAATCCCTCTGCCAAAATAAAAAAAGCAACAACAACAACATATATATTCAACAACAGATCAGAGCATATACATTCATCAATAACAACAATATCATCACCAAATCATATCTATTCATCATCATCATCATCATCATCATCATCATCATCATCAACAACAACACACCTATATACTAGATTTAACATATATATTCAACAAATCAAACAAATCTGAGCTCAAATGTAGAAAATTAAAAATAAAAAATCTAACACATTCAACAGATCATCATTTTCTTCATCTTCATCAACAACAGATCTGAGCTCAAATCTAATATATATATTTAAACCATAGAGATAGAGAGAGAGAGAGAGAGAGAGAGATGGATAGACATCAGTGACCAGAACACTCTAGACCCATTTGTGTTCCTCAATGTCGATGGAAACTTGTTCCTTAATGTCGGTGGGTTTGTCTATGAATAAGAAAACCCAGATGGACGAAGATCTCACGCCAGCGTTGGTGAGGCCACAGAAGCAACAGAACTATCACGCCCCAAAATTTGAACAGTTAAATATTAAATTACAACTAAATCCCATTCAATATTCCATCATCCAAATCATAGGGGTTAAACAAAATATAAACGTTCACGTCTCCAAAAGGTTTAAGTAAATTTCCATCCTCAAAAGATTACAAGGGATAAAAAAAAAAAAACTAACAAAACGCCAACCAAACCATCCACCATAATTTCATAACTAACCAATATAATAGTCAAAATAACTTAAATAATGTAAAGTTACAAACCATGCAATACATAAACTAACATTAACCCTAAACTCAAGAAAATAAAAGAAGTTCAAATGATATGTCCAACAACTATATTTATTTCTCTTCACCACCTAGTCCCAACTAATCCTGCAAAGGAAGCTTGGCTACGCTCAAACAGAACACACCCGAGATGCCAAGAGACAAAACGGGTCAGTATACAAGTATACTAGTATGAGTACAAATATTTGACACCCACATATCCACCATACACAAACAAAAATATATTGAATTCTTGTTATGGGATAAGACAAGTAGTTCTATCCACACCGAGACGAATGGGTAGTTTCTTGAGATACGATGGCATTTGGTTTCTTGCCCTTACAAAACGAAATATAAATTGAGTATAAAATAAACAAAATAAAAATATGGTGGGTCAGCCCTGCATAAAAAGTTAGTAAGACCTACTATTCTACAAAAATAAAGTTAGTATAATTTAATCATAAGTAACTTGTAGAAGAAGTATAAAAATACATCATTTCATGCTTAAATAATTCGAATTGACCAAAACTCAAAAGAACAAAAGCTGTACAGAATCAAATTTACTAAGAGACAACAAATTTAGTAGAAACTGAATAGGTTGCGAGAAAAACTTGATATAAGAATCTAGACGGAATTCAACCGAAAAAATCTAAAGCTGAAAATGAAAACAAACTGTCCTAAGATGATTTTTTTCGAAAACGTTCAAAACACGAAAAGTGTTCAGAATAATGTTTTACTTTATTTTACGCGATATAAATAAAAATGAGCTCGTTTTGTGAGTTTAAACAGCCTCTAAAATCTGCATTGCTAAAATGAATAAAAACTATTATAACCAAGATTATCCGATTACAAGTTCTAATCGATCTTTTTAGTACAAAGTTAAAATACAAAAGTTGTCTGGAATCACGTATACACGCTTCTGCTCAAATTTCATAATTTTTTAAGATCGTTTACTATTTTTCAAGATATACAAATCTATACAATTCACACTATACCAATAAACTCATATTTAATTATTTGTATCTTAACTCCACCACTTCGGCCTTTCACTTCCGGCCTACACATATATCCCATGTGCCTCCCGTATATCTAACACCGCTCCAAAGCCAAACTTGCACGGGGATATCATCTCGAGTTTGACCTACACTCCTTGTATGGTTAGCATATACGTATGCGTGTAAATCAAAGTATTCGTCTACTCATGAGAACAAACATAACAATGCCAAGCCTAAGGCATTCAAATAAATCTCAAAATCCTCACCTTTTTTTTATACACTCTTTCTCACCAACACTCAAATAAAATAACAATACATAGAGTCATGGTGAAATATAAGAAATTTATCTACGGGTTCTTAATTAATTTTAATTTCATATAACCATGAGTATGATTACAATCACAAAAATAAATACATATGAAAATCCTAAACCTGACATATACAACTAATCAAAATAATTAAAATCAATCTATCATCTTCATGTAAATACAAAATCAAACTAACATCAAAAAAATAAAAACAACGAATTGAACATAAATCAAGGAAAGTGAGTTTTGTACTCACAATATTTTTTTGAAAATTAAAGAAATATCTGAAGAATTAATGGAGCCACCAAAACAAAACCCTAATCTTTTTTTTTCTTCTCCTCTTCCACCGTCTCTCTCTCTCTCTCTCTCTCTCTCTCTCTCTCGGCCTTTGCTGCTGCTCTCTTTTTTTTCTCTTTGTTTTCTTCTTATCTTAGTGACAGCCTCTAATAATTATAACCTAATTGACATTCTATTGTATAATATTATATAAATACAACATAAATATGCCATATATAAATATAAATATAAGATCAATATATATATAACACCTTATATATATACATATATATATAATATAAAAATATATAAATATTCAAATTAATTATATATAATTAAACATTACATGAAATTAATTAAATACCATATTAAATTCTCATATAACCACACAATTAATAAAACCAAATATAAAATAAAGTAATAATAAATAAATAAAGACTCACGAAAAAATTAGGATTGCTACAAGAACTCTGATGATGGAGGCACGACGGCGATCGGCGGTGATGAAGAGGAGAGAGAGAGAGAGAGAGAGTGGGAGGGCTTCAGAGAAGAGAGACGAGAGCCAATGATGGAGATCAGTTGGTGTGAGGGGAGGGTTTTAGAGAGAGAGAGAGAGAGCCGGTGAGAGAGTCTGGAGAAGGGAGACACCAACGGTGAGGGAGGAACGACTGATCGACGGCAGTAGCAGCCGTGTGACCAAAGAGAGAAGATAGAGCACAATGTATATGTGTATGTGAAACCCTAAAATGAGTCAAAGAATAGAGAAAACATATATATATATATATATACGGAGGGGTACAACGGTAATTTCATATCGAGGGTAAATGGGTACGGGGACGAGGACGGAGACGGGGACGGTCCGGGGCTGGGGCTGGGGAAGGTATCACCGTCCCCGGCACGAAAATGATCGGGGATTTATTTTTGAATACCATTCCTAGCTCATCGGGGGTATTTTTCGAGGAAAAATTGTTCCAATCGGGGTCGAGGGTCGGGTCCTCGTCTAGTCGGTTTCAAATTACCATCCCTATTTTTTTTGGAGGGGAGGGGGAGTTCATGTCATGTTGGTCATATTTCTACATAGCATTTAAAATTAGTGTTAAAATTAACACAAATCCAAGTCATTTATTTTTTAAAAAGTTATCAATAAATCATATTTTACTTTAAAGATTATTATCAAATTTAAATGTGAACAATTAATTCCTATTTCTTATAAATTGAAAAAAAAAAAATACAATAATTCTTATTTTATTTTCAAAATTACTATTGAATTATATTAAGTTTTAATATCAATAACTAAAAGGACATTTATTTATAAATCTCTTTTTACCTACTTATATTTCACTTAGTCCAAATTATTTTTTTATGTTCTAATAAGTCCTATGGGTGATATAGTTATCAAAATACCTCTAATAACAATATTCACATTGACAGTGTGAATGTTTTTTTATGAGAATATTCACAATGTCAACAAGAATGTTCACACGTTAATGTGAACATTTACAGTGTAAAATATGAATGTTCACATTACCAAGTTGCTAAGCGTTTAAAAAAATATTTGTAAAGATAAAATTGTCCATGAAATATCTTAAACATGAGAATTAAGATTTGATGGATAAAATGTCCAAATAACAAGACGTATTGAAATCTAAGAATATGTTATAAACTAACTGTGATATAAGTATTTAAAAAAAGATTTCCTAATAAATTTGCCATAACTAAAACCAATTTTTTATACTTTTGTTCCCAAAAAGTTCAGTTATCTATAATTGTGTATTTTATCCAAATTTTCATTAAAAAAAAAATTAATCTACTTAAAATTAGATTTTTAATTGTAAAAATTAAGAATATTATATTAAGCAAAACCATTCTTTCTTTCTTTCTTTCTTTCTTTTACAAACACAAAAAATTAAATAGATTATAATTATTAGATTAATCTAATTTTTTGTGTGGATAATATACATAAATTGTCTGACAAAATGAATGGTGTAGACCAAGGTTTCTTTCTTTCTTATTTTATATATATATATATATTATATAAAATACAAGAATATAAGAAAATTTTAATTTGAAACTCTTTTTTAAGAGTTTCTTCTTGTGAGGAATCCCATTAAGAGCTTTGATGAAATTATTGTGAAAGTCTTCACATATTTATAAGAAAAAAATTCTTTCAAAAAGACTCAAGAAATTCATGTGGGATTCAATCAAATGTATTGGAGGGAATATTGAAATTTTGATATCCCTTCAAAATTTTTGCTCTCCTTTCAATCAAATTATTTGAATTAAAATCATATGGAGGGAATATTAAATATTTGATTTCATCTTCTAAAATTGAAATTAATAATATTTCAAAATATATTATTATATTTTTCAGTAAAAAAAATATTAAGACAAATATTTAAGATAATTTAATATTTTTAATTTATAATTTTATTACTTATATTTTTATTTAAATATAATTTTAATATATTTATTACGTCACGGTTCGATTCCGGTTCAACCCGACGGTTGAACCGGTGACCCGTCCATCCGATCATTTTTCTGGTTCGTTCACCGGTCCGATTTTTAAAACATTAGTGTAGACTATCAAAATAGAACTTCTTGTGGGCCTCACGAGTTCAGACAATGCCCTCTAACACAGATTATGGACAGAAGAGAGTCCACACACTTTATTTTAACTCCTAAAATAATTAGGCTGGGCTGAGCAAGTTGGGCTGGACTTTTAGCCATGCCCACCCCTACTTTGGAGTGCAACTGAGGAATTTTATATTTCTTAAAAGCTGCATGGCAGGCTATGAGGGAGGATCTATAAGGTGGTTATTGTTACTTGGGCTAAAGATTGTATGGTTTCCACAATATGTTCCTAGGTGGTCGTATTTTTTTCTGCGCCCATGGTGGCTCCACCACTCCATAGTATTATCAATTTATAAAATATACTTAAAAAATTATTCAGAATGTGAGATCTATAATGTATATTGAATTTGAAAGTCTTTGTTGTGGGTTAATATTATGAATCAATTTGGGTCATTGATCGTCAATTTTAAGCATTTTTTTAAAATTGTGTTTAGATCATAGATTTGAATAAAAATTTGAAAAAAAAAATTATGATAATGATCCTTATAGTTTGGAACTTATGTCATCTTGACTTCTTATTTTTCAATTGTGATACATTTGATCCTCAATTTTGAATCTTGTTCCAAATAAGGACAACTGAAGATACCATTACTTAATTTTAAGGGCAAAGTCGTAAACTAATTTGAAAAAAATAAATGTCAAAAAATATTTTAAAATTTTTAAAAATTATTTATACCTACCAAAGATAAAATTATATAAAATTGATAAATCTTTTACACATTTGTTTATTTATTTACCAAATTAATTTTTATTATGTGTTTAGATAATGATCATGTGATGGGTGATTGTTTTTATTTTTATTAAATTAGTTTATATTTTTCTAAAAGTCAAATATAACGACAACTTTGATATCATTATTAAATCAATCTATTAAATAAAAAAATCCAAAACTAAATACATTTCATATATTAAATGTATCGATTACATATTAAAAGCTTAACAAGCACCTATTACATGATTATCATCCAAACACATAATAAAAATTAATTTGGTTAAATAAATAAATAAATAAATAAATATGTAAAAAAATTATCAATTTTACGTAATTTTATTTTTTGTGGGTATAAATAATTTTAAAAAATTTAAAAATATTTTTTTGACATTTATTTTTGTCAAATTAATTTATATTTTATCAAATTGACGACTTTGCCCTTAAAATTGAACAATGGTATCTTCAATTGTCCTCATTTAAAACAAAATTCAAAATTCAAGGTTAAATGTATTACAATTGAAAAGTTAGGAATCAAAGAGACACGAGTCCCAAACTATAGGGACTATTAGTATAATTCGCCAAAAAAAAACATAAATGAAATATGAATGAAATAATTTTACTATTGATTAAAATTTTGTGTATTTTTCGAACTGTATTTTTTAGGTTTGTAACCCATTGCTATTTTATCATCATTAGCATTACTGTGTTAATTATTTCGATAGTATGTTTTGAAATTTGATTATTTTGATTCAAATTGAATATTTTTGTGATCAAATTGGCAAAATTAAAACTGGCAAAATTAAAACTTCATTGATCAAACTAACATAGAGCTCATGGTTTAGCAACCAATTCTTAAAATATACAATCAACCTTTTTTCGTAAATATGAAAATTAATAAATATTATCATTGACCCTAATCTAATACGATCTAATCTAATTTAATTGCTTTTTAAGTTTTTATATGAGAATCAATTCAAAACTAAGCTAACCTAACTACTCAAATAATCTAATCTAACATAAAATCATCATTGGATTGTACATTCCAGTTGTTATTGTGTTATAAATGATATGATAAACAGCTCCAAGCTTGGCAAAATTAACTGAACTACTTACTAAAAAAATAAAAAAAATAAAAAACTGAACTACTTATATGATAAATTGAAATTTATTATTGTTAACCTAATTCAAGCTTGCGTTTACTTGAAGAAAATGGCTTCCCCATATATTACTTTATGAGAAATTAATAAGTTTAATTTCTCTTGGTCAGTCTGATGCAAAACTACATGCCAATGTTTTTTTCCTAATTCTTTATTCTTCCTACATTTTTTTTTTTGAAAAGAATAATGAGTCCCCTAATATATTGAGTATTATGGTAATATCGTATAGTAGTATTATCAATTAATGAGAAATTTTATATTGTGATAGTAGAGATTATATGATTGAATTAGTGTAGTAAATAATAGGTATAAGAAAAATTATTTAAAATTTTATATAGAACTTATGACAGTAAAAATATGGTAATGACAATCTTCAAAATTAAAATCATTCCAACAGACCACATCATTTTGCATAAAAATTTTATATGAATTTTTTGTTTCTATAACACTAGTCTAGGTATAATATATAAATTTTTTGTTTCTGTAACACTTGGCTAGGTATAATGGTGATTCCACTTAACGGCATCATTAACCAATGAGAAGTCTCATATTGTGATAATGGGGATAATATTGGGTCCAATAGTGATATTATAGGAAAGTGTTTGGTTTCTCCTGAGATGAGACTTGAGAGAGCATTTAGACTCGGTCAGCTCATTTTGGAATTGATTTCGGTATTATGAACTATTCATTTTTTTAGAATTGTTGAGTAGAATATTGATACAAAAAATCAAGATGATTAGATATCGATAATTATATGTTTGAATCATATTTGTTTCAAAAAAATAGACGACAACTATAATTTTAAGAATAACCATTTATTTTTTGTAATACAAATTTGATTCAAACATATAGCTACCGATATTCAATCATATTGATTTTTTGCATGAATATTCTACTTAATGAGTCTTAAAAAGTAAACAATTCGAATTATCAAAACGAGACCAATGGTAGACTCCACAAGCAGTGGCGAAGCCAGAAATTTAATGTAGAGGGGGCACATACTAATCACAACATTGAATTTTTTTTTTCCCCCATAACAAGTGACAACGAGATATTATTAAATTTATACATTTTTTACTTTATTTTTATTACAATTATCTTAAGATTTGCATTAACGTGACTTATAAATCTACAATCAATAACTAAATTCTATTAACTAAATAATCAATAAGTTAAATCATATCAACTCAAAAAAAGTGCCCCACAATGAGGAGAAATAAGCAACTAAACAAATCCCATAATAAGAAATGAATTATTAATTGATTTCTATTCTTGTCTTGACCTATCAATTAAAAGTGTACAAGAATAATAAAAATAATAAAATACAAAAATTTTAAAATTGGGCAAATTATGCAAATAGTCCCTGTAGTTTACACGATGTGTCAATTTGGTCTCTATAGTTTCAATTTGCTCGATTTTGCCCTTTAATTTAACGAATTGTGTCATTTTAGTCCAATAAATAACAGTTGTTAAGTTAATTTAACGGAAAGTTAAACAATGTGTCAATTTGGTTCCTGTATTTTTCACAATGTGTCAATTTAGTCCCTGTCAAAATTGACAAAATTAAAACTACAATGACTAAATTGACACATCATGTAAAGTACAAGGACCAAATTGACACATTGTTTGACATTCCATTAAATTAACTTAACAACCGCTATTTATTGGGCTAAAATGACACAATCCGTTAAATTAAGGGGCAAAATCAAGCAAATTGAAACTATATGGATCAAATTGATACATTGTGTAAACTACGAGGACTATTTGCATAATTTACCCTTTAAAATTTTAAAAATATAAAAATTTTTACATAATTTAAGGAGAGATACTATTAAATTTTATAAAAGATAAATAATACATAATCTTTATATATATGGGTAATAGTATAAATATTGAAAATTTAGGGGGGACATGTGACCCCCTTAAGCTTTAGGTGGCTCCGCCCCTGTCCACATGTCCCTCAAGTCCTCTCATATTAAGATGCAAATATGAGAGAAATCTAACCTTACGGGCAATTATTATTAAAAAACAAAAAAAATCTCACGTTAAGATAATGAAAACTAGCTAATTAGACTAACATGAGATGAGGGATGCTCTTTATTTGCAATATTTCTTCAAGTTAATAACAGATAAAAAAAAATATCAATGTTTGACTAAATATTTGATACACTAACCGAGTTGTCAATATTTGATACAGTAACCGAGTTGTCTTTGGTTTTCGGGCTCATAAGAAAGCATGGCTGCGGTGTTATCTGAAGAATATAGAACAGAAAATTTTGGAGACTGCCAACCCAGAAAATGAAGAACCACTTAGAGCCTACACCTTAATTTAGTTAGTCCACCAGCCACAAAAGTGACCACCCCACCCCAGTTAACAAGCCTTGCCTTGGTTAATATTTGGGGTAGGGTGTGATCTGGATACATCTGAGTGGTGAGTTCCCACTTAACAAGCCTTGGAATTGGTACTTGGGTACGTGTGGTCTGGGAATACATTTAGGTTTTTTAAATTTATTTTCATGTGACTGTATAAAATAAGGTGGGAATCGTGACATATTATTTTTGTATTGCGTTATTGCCGGTTCATATCTAAAATATCTCAGATGTTATATTAAAATTAATACCGTCACATTAATTGAATTCGTTCAGTCCAAATTTGTTCAAATTAAACTCTTCCTAGTAAGAGTTTCTCCTTTAAAAACTCGCGGGAGACTTGTTCTTGGTAGAGTTTCATTCGGACAAATTAGAGCTGGACTAGGGGTGAACAAACATGAGGTCAGGCCGGGTTCGGGCCAGGCTGCATTATATAATAGGGGACTTTGTGTCTACCCAAGTCCAAGCCTAAAATCGGGCATCTATATCTGTCCAAGTCCGTCTAAAAAATAATTATAAATCTCAAACTCGCCAATTAAGCTATATGTTAAAAAAATTAAAAATTTCATAATTAAATTCAACAACATATTATATTTATTAAATAAATATATTGACATAATTATAAATTAAAAAATTTTGTGTATAAATTGAAAAATGTGTTAAGTAAATTCAATCATCCATCATCACAAATGTGACTTTCAACAAATTGAACAAAGATAAGTCTAGATCTCAAAAAAAAAAAAAAAAAAAAAAAAAATGTATTATAAATATAGTTTAATAATAGGTTGGACCGGGCTGAATTGAAAATATAAATTCTAAGCATAACCCATTAATATTTCAAATTAAAATGTTAATTCAGTCTAGTCCTCCAAGTTAAAACAACCTTCTTAAATCCTAAAAAAATAAGATTGAACCGAACAAGCTGAGTGCGTCAATGCATGAATATCCACTCCTATAGCGAACAAAATTGGTGATGAATCATTAATCACTAAAATAATTCTTTTAAAAAAAATCCACATTCACTGCCCCTATCTTGAAAAAAACACAAAAAAAACCACACCAAATGTGGGTGATCGCCGACGGCCATCAAACGTTGACCTCAATTTAAACAATTACCTTCCCATCTGTTTATAAAAATTTAAAAACCCTCTTCATAACCTTCTCTACTTAAATCCCTCTCTCTCGCCATGTAATCTCCTTGCGCCTCTCTCACTCTCTAGTTCTTCACTGTCTCTCTATATGTGATATATATTTACGTAGATAGATACATATACTTTTGGGAATGCTTAGAGATAGAGATGGAAAAAGAGAGGAGCATCGTGGTGCTAGCGGATTCGCAGGCGGAGATGAAGAAGAAAGCGGGGAGCTGTGGGAGCTGGATTTTAATGGACGAGGCGGGGAAGAGCACGGTGTTGGATGTGGACAAGTACGCCATTATGCACAGAGTTCAGATTCATGCTCGCGATCTTCGCATTCTCGATCCTCTCTTGTCTTATCCTTCCACCATTCTCGGCCGTGAAAAAGCTATCGTCCTCAATTTGGAGGTGAAATTTCACTGCCTATATATTTATATATTTGTGTCAATCTTATAATATTGATTCATTGATACACTTATATTTGATCGGTATTGTTTGGCATTTTTTTTTTTTTTTTTGTTGGGGGTGGGCAGCACATAAAGGCGATTATTACACCCGAGGAGGTAAGCTTTAATTCTTTGTTTTTTTTGTTCATTTACATTTTGCTTCTCGGAAGATGTGTGGTAATTAGTTAAAAGAGCAATACTAGGTATCATGATAAAAATTTCATGAAAATGATTACGAAAGATTTATGACCCTTGAATTACACTTAAAACAAAGAACCACACACTAATCAAGGTAATCCAAAAGTCATAATTTTTTCATGATCATTTTCATGAAAGTTTTTTCATGATTCCTAACTTTTCTTTAGTTAAAATTATCAAAAAAATTATTATAAAAAATCAATTCATTCTTTTTATTTTTACATATGTTTTTTAGCAAAAAATTTAAAAATTATTTAAACAAAATCAATTTCTAAACTATGGTTTAGTGGAAAATGTCTAAAGTTGACTTTTTAGAAGTTGAAAAGGATTAAGCTGAGATAAGCAAATCGAGCAACACAGTAAAATGGAATGAAATTATCTGGAAGGAAACAGTTATGATTGAGAGCTCTAATAATAGAGCTCTAATAAGAGCATTAGTGATGTGATAACTTAAAAAAAATAAATAAATAAAATAAAACAAAGGTCAAAACATCAAATCATACACTGGGGTCCACAGATTAGAGCTCTTTTAGAGCTCACAATTTAGAGGTCTAAAGCATTTTTAGGAAGGAAAATGAAAGGGCCGGCATTTGACGTGTACTCCACTGTTCAAGTATGGTATTTGAGATTCTTCATAAAAGGAAAATGAGTGAGAGCAAGAATTAGTGTCATCACTAATGATGTGACAGTCGGTTCTACCCACTGTCACAATGTTGTTGTGTTTTTTTTAAAAAAAAAGTGGATACCACATCATTAGTGGTTGCTTTAGAGCACCACTCTTAGTGGTCTCTATCATTGTTGCTTCATAAAATTTAGGGCACAGTAAACAGATAGTTCGTATATTTTGATTTTTATAATTCTAATTAGTTTTATTTTTAATTTTAAATTTATGATTTTGTTTCAATTAATTAATTAATTAATTTTTTTTTTTTTTTTGTCAAAGTTAGATTTTATTGATAGACAGAAACAAATACATCAACAATCATTATTCCCAGCTCTAAAAAGAATTATAACCAAGGTCCAGTGTTTCAAATCCAAATATTCGAATACCCAACAACCATAACCGGCATCATACTGAGACCATCAACCAACAATTGTCATAACCATAATTGTTAGTATTTTTATAATAGGAAATGAGCACATAAGCATCATGTTATACTTTTATATGCAAAATTATAAATTTGTTCAACTCAATGAGTTAATCTTAATTAACTCACTTTCCTCCTAAAACCTTAATCGGTAGTATTAATTAAATCAAATTGACGTAAAATCTAAAATTAAGAGATAAAAATTGAGCTAATTGAAATTATAGAAACTAAAATGACAAAATGGGCAAAATGGGTAAAATACAGGAATTACCAATATAATTTGTCCTAAATTTTGTTTGGAGGTTTCTCTTCAGGCCTCGTTTGGCAAGTGACTTTTTTAACCAAAAAGTTAAAAAGTCACTAAAAAAATCAAAAAGCCAACAACCCATACCAAAAAGTCAAAGATTCTCTTTTCTCTCTACTTTTTGCATATCTTTTCGTAAAAGGTCAAAAAGTCATCCCAAACATACTATTTTTTTTAGCTCATATTTTAGCCAAATAGTCAAAAAGTTACTAAATTAGTCTGTTCCCAAACGAGGTCTCAGTCTCTAATTAGGATTGCAAGACATGATAATTTGAAACCGTTCATTTTGTCGATCACTTCATGTATTTCATCCATATAAAAAATTAAACCAATTTGATAATCATAAGCTATTGAATTAAATGCATTTGTCACCAAAAAAAATACAAACAATTGTGTTTTTTTTTTAAATTATCAATTTATTCAAGCTACTTTTATTTTTATTTTTATTTTTTTTATTGTTATATTATTATGATTAAATGGAAGACAATTACATTTAAGTTGAGATTAGGGCTTTAAAACCATCTCTAATGGTTACTCAAATCTTTTATCAAATTTGAATTTGATTAAAAAAGAATTCTTTTTCTGCTCCAACGGTTGCATCAAATAGGTATTAAATTGAGAATTTTATTTTTTTTCATCAAACTAAGGACAAATGTGCATTTCATCAAATCATTGTTCATTTACTCGTTTTACGCTAAAAATTAGGGTAAATTATATATACTCCATCTGTCTCAAAATAATAGTCTTTTTTAAGAAATTTAACTTTTTTGGTAGTACAATTATTGCACTTTAAAAATATTAATTTTTCAAAATTACCATTTGATAATACATTTTTTTTGAGAATATCAATTGTATAATTGTACTATTTGTGTTGTTAATGAATTTAAAAGAAAGGTAAAATAGGAAATTCATATTATTTTAGTAATTGATTTTTGAAAATGGACTAATATTTTGGGATAATAAAAAATGGAATAAAGGACTAATATTTTGGGACGGACGGAGTACATTATTTGAGATTTATTTAAAATATAAATTGTATTCTGTGGTTCTAGAAATTATGTTCAGTCCTTTAAATTTTTAATTGTATAACAAATTATCACTTTTATTAATAAATTAATAAATCATTAAATCAATTAACTATTTTTAATTATGTCATAAATATATTTTAATTAACAATTTAAATAATTTTATTATTGTATTGGAAAGTAGTTAGGAATTTTATTTTTCTGTTAATTCTTTTAAATAAAAAATTCTAACAATTTTCAAAATTATAGAAGACAATTCATATTTTAAATAAAGTATTTATAATTTATCCTAAAAATTAAGGTAAGAGATACAATTATTCATTGATTTGAGATTGTGGGGAAGTGGTTTGGAAATACTCTTCTGATCCTAGGGGACGCTCGTGATCCTCTGCTAGTTACTTGAAAAGGAACAAACTCTCTGATCGGGGGTGCCGGAATTAGCACTCCGACGGGCAAGTTAGTCTCTGCACTCAGGATTACTTGTATTCTAAGTTAAGCATAATAGTTCTCACATACCTTTCTCTGATGGGTGATCCTGCATTTATAGTATTCTCTTTGGGCCTTTGGGCTGGGCCCATCCTTGATCCGTTACATGTACCTCTACTCGGCCTTTGTTCTACTGGCTGGGGTACTGGTTATTTTATTTGGCTCTTCGATTGACTAGGGTATGTGCCAAATAGAGGTTACGTTCCGGATCGGACACACTCATTCGTCCCTATGGATCTGATGAAATTCGGCTTCCACAATTGCCCCCTAAACATCCTACTAGCATCAGTTAGTCGGCGTGTTTGGCTCCTAGCCTGGGAAGTCAAAAATTCAGCGGTTAACCCTCTTCCCAATGCGTGTCTAGAACGCGCACACGCGTCTTGGTCATTGTAACGCTTTCCCGTCCCTTCATACACTGCTTCCATTTAATATGATTTGAAATTGTCTCTTCGAGTGTATGTTCTAAATATTCAAAAGATATCTTGCTCGTCCTCTGGTGCAACTCCTTCTCTTCGCGGCTTCTACAACTCCTTGTTTCTCGTTTCTCCCTTCGTCTCCTGTAAGTCTTCTCCTCCTTCATTTTTGATCCCGCTTCCTTATTTGCTTTTAACTTTCCATAATCCTTGGGTTTGGCCAAAAAAATGGCAAAACATCTGAAGGAGCTCCTTTCGGCGGATCGAATCTCCGATTTTCGACGCCATTTCTCCATCCCTGATGACGTCCACCTGTCACTTTTGGCAGACAACACCACTGATATGAAGAGGGAAGATGAGAGCACAATCGTCTTTCCGCTCCTATCAATTGCTGAGGGCGGAGTTCGCTTTCCTCTTCATCCATTTTTGAGGGCCGTTCTTAGATACTGGGGTCTAATCCCTTCCCAGCCCAACGTGAATTTCTTTCGCATCATAATGGGGATCGTAGAACTAAATCGTCATCTTAGGATCAATTTAGGTATACCCGCTATTCGGCACTGTTACGCCCTAGCCAAATCTACTGGCCGGCTAGAGCGCTACTTTCTTAGAGCCAAGGATACTGATCATCACTTAGGGATTATGCTCGCCAGCTCTAGCAAGCGTGTTGACGACGTGATGGTCGTTGTTCGCTGCAATTGGGAGTTCAGCGAAAGTGAAGATCGCCTAGACCCGGTGCCGAGGCGAAAAGGCGAACCAGGTGGCCGATTAGATCACTTGTTTCTGTTATTTTTATATCTATATCCGTATTCAGCATTACATATATCTAATCGTTTTGTTTGTGCAGGCAGCGACTTGAAGAGAGTGCTGGTTTCAGACGATGACGTTGTTCTTGTAGAAATCAAAACTGCGCTACAGTTCGTCGGCCGTCCAAACCTTCAAAAACAAGGAAGGGCGGCCCACATTCTACTTCGGTACAAGCCGACTTACACGACATTCTCGGCATCGGACAATATTCCGATTGGGAGAGGCGACAGCCATCTCACAACCCTCATCTTCTCCAGTTTCAAGAACTTGAGACAGATTGGTTTAGAAACATCCGATTCTGAACACATGGAAGAACAAGAGGCCGAACTAATCGCTGAGGACCCAGACCGGTTTGCAGCGCAAGTTGACGAAGCTATTAACTCGGCCTTTGAGGAAGCCGGGTTGAACTTTTCCGATCCTCCGTCTACATTAGGCCGAGGGGACACCTTTGGAGATATTTTTACAAATTTGGGAGACCTTCTCGGCGATTATTCTGAGGATATGGCTAAGGAAAATCTCACGCAGATGGCACGAAGGAGAAACACCGAACGCATGGTCGCCTGACAGAAAGCCGAGGCTATCCGTTCCGAACTTGTCCCGACTGAATTTGTCGTACCTACTGTTGTAGAAGAAACGGCTCACGTTGACGTGGCCGAAGTGGAGAAGGCGGTCGATCTTTCGAATCCAGAAGAACGGCCGATTCCAGATCGGGGAGAGAAACGTGCCGCCGAGGGCGAGGCCGGCTCTGAGGAGGAGAACCCTGTCGATAAACGGTTGTGCTTAGAGGAATCGGATGTGGTTCCTTTCGTTGTTCAACCCAAAATAAAAAACACGCCGATCTCTTCCGAAGCGTCGGCCGTGAAGGATCCCACTGTTGCTTTGAGCTTGGCTGCCTTGGTCTCGTTGCCGGCTTACAAGGCAACCCTTCGAGCGGAGCCGGATTTGGTGGCGATAGCATTAGCTGCCCAGTCGGCCCTCCTGGTATGTAACTTCATTCTAATTCCTTGTTTTGATTTTGTTTGCAAGCAGTATTTCTTGGTATGTGACGATCCCAACTTGTTTTGCAGACGATCGGAAGGATCGCCGAATTGGGCTGCCGCCAGCATGATGCCGTCAAAAGGATTGGCCGTTTGCAGTTGGAAGTGGAGGGTCAGCAGAGTAGGGCTGAGTTTGAGGCGATGAGAGCGACAATGGAAAGTGCGCGGGCCGAAGCAGAGAAGGAAATGGCGCGGACTACCGACCAACTCAGAGCGGAAGCCGAGGAGAGGGCCAACGTGAACGAGGAATCGCTCAAGTTGGCCAAGGAGGCGCTTGCCAAGTTGGAGGCCGAGTTGGCAGAGTTGAAGGTGGCGAAGGAGAAAGCCGACTCCGAGGCGTCCGAAGCATTTGAGGCTGGGAAGAGCGACGCTCTTGAAAATTATGTAGAAGAGGTCCCCAAATTTGAGAATCGGGGATTCAAACATGGCTGGCTCAAAGCCCTTGTTGCCGTTGGAGTGACATTGGACATGTCGATTCCATACGAGCAAGTGGATGTTGAGCCGCTTGAGTCTGATGCCGAGGATTGATTTGGGGATCACTTTAGTTATTTTCAATGTATCTTTTTGCAATCATGTTTTGTTTTCTTAGTAGACAACTATTTGCTTGGGATAATTTTCATGTATAAAATGATGACTGTGCTGTACTCAATTTATGAATGAAAATTTTCTATGTTCTCAAGTTATTGCTTGTATTGTTTGCTGTATGAGTAGATAATTAAAAGAATCAACAGTTAGAACAAAATGTGACGACTACGTGAGATGGCAAACTTAATAACCGATTCAATTAATGAATTTGATTTAATCATAAATAAAATGAATTCATGAGGTGCCGATAGGTCAGCCTTTGCCCTTGCCCCAACTTATGAATATTGTTCTGATGAATTGATTCGTGGAACGGCTGGGGCATTCGAGCCAACTAGATTGATGAATCTGCCCTTGCCCCAGCTGGTTCATGAACGTACAACACCGAATAAAACGAACTTATGAATATTGTTCTTATGAATCGATTCGTGGAATGGCTGCAGCACTCGAGCCGACTAGATTGATGAATCTGCCCTTACCCCAGTTGGTTCATGAACGTAAAAACGCCGAATAAAACGAACTTATAGATATTGTTCTGATGAATCAATTCGTGGAACGGCTGGGGCACTCGAACCGACTAGATTGATGAATCTGCCCTTGCCCTAGCTGGTTCATGAACGTAGAACGCTGAATAAAATGAACTTATGAATATTGTTCTGATGAATCGATTCGTGGAACGGCTGGAGCACTCGAGCCGACTAGATTGATGAATCTGCCCTTGCCTCAGCTGGTTTATGAACGTACAACGCCGAATAACACGAACTTATGGATATTGTTCTAATGAATCGATTTGTGGAACGGCTGGGGCACTCAAGCCGACTAGATTGATGAATCTGCCCTTGCCCCAGCTGGTTCATGAGCGTAGAACGCCGAATAAAACGAACTTATGAATATTGTTTTGATGAATCGATTCGTGGAACGGCTGGGGCACTCGAGCCGACTAGATTGATGAATCTGCCTTTGCCCCAGCTGGTTCATGAACGTACAACGCCGAATAACACGAACTTATGGATATTGTTCTGATAAATCGATTCGTGGAACGGCTGGGGCACTCGAGCCGACTAGATTGATGAATCTGCCCTTGCTCCAGTTGGTTCATGAATGTACAACACCGAATAACAGAGGTTGATGGGGCGATTAGAGCATGTGACTCGATCAGCGCCGTGCTGTTGAGGTTTCGATATTAATGAGATTGCCTCGGAGGTGCTGCCTTCGTAGGGAGTAAATGGACGTGTACTTCGTGAACGAAAGTCCTATTTATATGCTCTGATAGCAACTCAGTTCAGTTCTTAGAGGAAAATTAAACAAGTGCGAATGTCAAATAGACTTTTCTTCAACAGCAGAGGGGAAGTGAAGATGCTAGCTGAGCTGGGAGGAGACATGAGTCGAAGTGGTGAACCTTCGCGCGTGGGCAGTAGGATTTCAAGGGATCGGGAGAGACACCAATCTCCTTGTCGTCGAAGTAAGGTGCCCATGAGGGACAAGCAACCACAGCGTAAGTCTTCTCAACCCCGTCCTGGAAGGGAATCCGACGCGACTCCTCGCCCATTGAGTTTTGTGGTTTTCGTGGGTAATAGATCAATGACAGAGGCAGATTCGATCGTTCGAGATTTAAATGTGGCAGTCGAGTTCGCTCGACAGATTTTTCCACCCAAAGTCCAGCAGTCAATGGTAGGTCGGCAAGACTTCGAGGTGTTTCATGAAGGCGTTCACGAGGCGGTGAGGGGACTGTACACCGTTTATGAAATCGGCATGTGTCTCCGCGCCGCTCGCCGTGATATAGAATAGAGAGATGAACGCATTTGGAAGTTAGAAGCTCGCACCGAAAAGGCCGAGCGTGAGCTGAGGAAAATCAAGTCTGCCGAGTCTCACTCAGCCGGCCACCCCAACCCGGTTGTGGAAGAGAGGGTTACGCAAAGGCTGATTAGTGATGCAATCGTCGATCGGAACACGGCTAGCATGTTCCCGATTGAGACTGCAAGGGCCGCGGCCTATAAAAAAGGCTTCAATGACGGCCGAAAGGTCAGAATTCAGAAGACCAAGGAGAAACTCGCCGAAGAAGTTTGCCGATGTGAAAATCGTGGATTTAAGCACGGCTAGATCAAGGCACTTCAGCAAGCTGAGGCTCTCCAGGCAGCAGGATTGGATTCTGCATTGCCTTTGTACCAACATAATGATTTCCCCTTCTTCGCTTTTGAAATTGAGAAGAGTGATGATGAAGGAGCCACCGAACAGAAGAAGACCTTGTAATGCTTATGTAGATTGAAAGCGAAATTATGCATTTATTGGTTGATTTTAATAAAACGCTTAGTTTTTAATTCGTTGCGTACTTGTTATTTATATTAGTATACATTTTATTCTGAATGTTCGCACGTTTTAGATTATGTTTATGCGGCTTGAACAACCTTAGTTTGAATATTTGCATTTTTCGACCTTTGTTTATACGGTCTTGTACGAAGGCCATACTTTAATCAGCCTAAAAGCGTCATGCGTCGATGACGCTCTGAATCCGGAGGCTTTATCGGCCCAAAGGCGTCATGCGCCGATGGGGCTCCGAATTTGGAGTCTTTGTTTGGCCAATCGTGATATCTACGAAGGGCGCTCTGAATTCGGAGGTTTTATCGGCCCAAAGGCGTGATGCGCCGATGGGGCTCCGAATCCGGAGTCTTTATCGGCCCAAAGGCGTCATGCGTCGATGGGGCTCCGAATCCGGAGTCTTTATCGGCCCAAAGGCGTCATGCGTCGATGGGGCTCCGAATCTAGAGTCTTTATCGGCCCAAAGGCGTCATGCGTCGATGGGGCTCCGAATCCGGAGTCTTTATCGGCCCAAAGGCATCATACGCCGATGGGGCTCCGAATCCGGAGTCTTTGTTTGGCCAATCGTAATATCCACGAAGGGCGCTCCAAATCCGGAAGCTTTATCGGCCCAAAGGCGTCATGCGCTGATGGGGCTCCGAATCCGGTGTCTTTATCGGCCCAAAGGCGTCATGCGTCGATGGGGCTCCGAATCTGGAGTCTTTGTTTGGCCAATCGTGATATCCACGAAGGGCGCTCCGAATCTGGAGGCTTTTAAACTGAATTGCGCGATGAAAAAACGAGAAACTTTGCATTGAAAAAGTGAGATATATACAAGTATCAAGCCCCACAAGTCGGGTCAATGATAGAATTTACGCAAATGCGTTGAATTCCAAGGCCATGGAAGACTTCGTCCAGACATGTCTTTTAGCCGATATGCCCTTACTCCCGTGATCGAGTCAACCTGATAGGGGCCGTCCCAGTTAGGACCCAACTTTCCATCGGCCGGTTTTTTGGCAGCAAGAAGTACTTTCTTCAGGACTAACTCTCCTGGTGTGTAGCGGTGCAGTTGAACACGTTAATTATACGACTTAGCAAGCTGCTGTTGATACCGCACCACGGATGCAAGGGCACGGTCTCTTCGTTCTTCAATCAGAACTAAATCCAAGGTAAGCATCATGTCGTTTTGGCCCATATCAAAAACTTTCGATTTCAAGGTTGGGAGGCTGATTTCCAGGGGTATGATTGCTTGGGTTCCAAAGCATAGAGCAAACGATGTTTCCCCAGTGGATCGCCTCGGCGTAGTTCGATGAGCCCATAACACACTCGGCAATTCTTCGACCCATTTGCCTTTAGCTTTCTCCAGCCTCTTCTTGATGCCGTCTAAGATGGATTTGTTAAAGGCTTCGGCTTGACCATTGCTTTGGGGGTAAGCCGGCGTGGAAAAGTAGGGCCGGATACCATACTTGCTGCACAACTCTCAGTAGACGCCACAATCAAACTAGGTGCCGTTGTTAGAGATGAGAGCTCTCGGAATGCCGAATCGTATTATGATATTTCTCCATACAAAGCGCTTGACATCGGCATCTCGGATGTGCGTTAATGCCTCCGCTTCGACCCATTTCGTGAAGTAATCTGTGGCGACGATCAAGTATTGCTTGTTCCCTGGGGCCCTCGGCAATGGTCCTACGATATCAAGCCCCCACTGGGCAAACAGCCAGGGACTGGTGATAGAGCTTAACTCTTCAGCAGGCAGATGGGTTAACGGGGAGAACTTCTGGCACTACTCACATTTTTTCACATAGCATTCGGCATTGGATCTCATTGTCGGCTAATAATACCCCTGTGTTATAGCTTGATGGGCCAAAGAGCGCCCGCCAGAATGTGCGCCACAACTGCCTTCATGTATTTCAGTCAGAAGCTCTTCGACTTTGTCCGGATGCACGCATTGTAGGTATGGACCAGAAAGGGACTTTTTATAAAGCTTTCCTTGCGGATCCAAGTAGTAACGCAGGGCTTTGTTTCGCAGCTTGTGCGCTTTTTTCTTGTCCTCTGGAAGCTGTTTGGAAGATAAGAATGCGGTAATGAGATCCATCCAACTCGGTCCAGATTCTATGACATTGACCTGGACTTCCTCCGAAGGACCAATGCTTGGCTCCGGGATGAAACCCACTTTGATGGTCCGTTTGATCTCTGAGTTAATGGTCAATTTTGCATGCGTTTGACCTAGGGCGTCTGCATGCGTGTTCTGATCACGCGTTATCTGATTCAATTCGTGATGGTCAATTTTGCCAGCAAAGAGTTAGTCGTTTTCATGTAAGCCGCCATACGATCATTTCTTGCCGCGTACTCCCCCTTCAGCTGATTAATCACCAGCTTTGAATCGCAAAATATAAGCAGACGCCGAGCACCCAGAAGATGTGCATTCCGCAAACCGGTCAGAAGGGCTTCTGTAACGCCCTCAAAATAATACAATAAACCCACCAACATTAAGATGCATTGATATACAAAAGACCAACATTCTTCTATTCATCAGAGTAGTTCTTACAACAGTATTACATGTTAACAACAAAGCAAATGCCCTACGGGCTTACAGCTTTCCAAGTCAACACTTGGTTACAAGAAAATAGAGTGCTAACTCAAATACATATTAAGCCCTTGGCCTGAATTACATGTAATACATCAAAAGAAGATAGACAACAAAAAGGTCTGTCCGCCTCTAGCCTCCCAAGCTATGTCCTTGGAGGTGGCATGTTACCTGTACCTGAAATGATGTTCCCATATAGGGTGAGCCACAGCCCAGTGGAAATACACTAAACCAATTATAAACAATGACTAAAATAATAGCGTTCAACAGATGGTCCACACTTATATTCCCACTTATACCGTGTTACAGTTTCATGACAATCATGTCCAAGTTACATTTCACTTTCCGTTTCTTATCCAATTCTCAATTCATACCATAGTTCAGAACCTAGCCAAACAACTTATATGAGACAATAACTCATCTTTAACATTTTCCCATTTCACAATAGATAAGCATACTAGCTATATCAATACTTCAACAGATAAACACACAAGCTGCATCAACACTTCAAAGGATAAGCATATGAACTATATCAACATTTCAAAAGATAAGCATATGAGCTATATCAACACTACAAAAGATAATCATATGAGCTATGTCAACACTTCAAAAGATAAGCATATGAGCTATATCAACACTTCAAAAGATAAGCATATGAGCTGTATCAACACTTCAAAAGATAAGCATATGAGCTGTATCAATTTCTGGTTTAGAGGTCCAGCCCCTTTCTTCCAATAAACCGCTTGCACAAAACAACATATATATATATACACATCGGTAGTATACATAACCAATCAATACATAAAGTTAATATATTCTTTCAACCGTCATACTCTATGACACATCCAATTGATTAGTTTTAGTTTGCCTAATCATCATGCATTGTCTACAACAATCAAAACTACCTTATACCGGTAGCCCAAAGCAATTATTTCTAAACAGAAAATAAATGCATCCAACGGATATAATAGTCAACATTTCAACTTGGTGAGTGATAAATGATTCAACTACACCCTTTAATCCCATACATTCCCAATCTCGACTTTCTCATTTCAATTCCTCATTTCTCACAATTAATTATACAATTAATTAATCAATGTAATTAGGGCATTTTCCATAATTAACATTACAACTCTAAGGTTTCATTTTCATCAATGTTTCAACATTAATTCCATTTCTCCATGCCAAATATGCATATAGGTTTTATATATTTAAAACCTCAACTTTTGTAAAATTACACAAAGGCCCAAACTTTCTCAAAATTACCCAACAACCCCCAACATATCAAAATACTAAAATTTAACGACAAAGCTCATAAAGAGGAGTAGGATATCCCTACCTCGAAGTTAGAGCTCAAACGGAGATGAAGACCAAAACCCAACGTGCTCCAAATCCCAACTTTTTCAGATTAAAACGAAGCCCTCGACGATCAACACAACTTTTACAAAGGCCGAAGAGAAGGAAAGCACTCTAACTAGATCAAACCCTAGAGAGAAGGGAGCTTCTAGAGAGAGAGGCTCTCAAAATAACTTTTTGGAAAGTAAGAGAGAGAGAGAGAAAGTGTAGAAAATGATTAAAAAATGCCCAGCTGCCCTCTGTTATACGACAGGTCCGCTCGAGCGGAAAACAC
Organism: Camellia granthamiana; assembly: GCA_036172215.1. Taxonomy (NCBI): domain Eukaryota; kingdom Viridiplantae; phylum Streptophyta; class Magnoliopsida; order Ericales; family Theaceae; genus Camellia; species Camellia granthamiana. The sequence goes on along the minus strand of CM069907.1, from coordinate 135,319,578 downwards.
AATGCTCGAGCGTCAAGAACAAAAAAACTGGATACGCTCGAGCGCCAAGACACAAGAATAAAGTTCATCCGCTCGAGCGTGAAAAACCAGTCCGCTCGAGTGCAATTTTCCCCCTCCCAGAATCTACACCAAAAATGCACTGTCCGCTCGAGCGCCAACAATACCGGTCGAGCGCTACGCGCTCGAGCGCAAGAAACCCGCTCGAGCATGAATAACGCACTTGCAGAAGTTTTGCAGGGCACCATTTCATACCGGGAGTGTGAAATCTCCGCTCGAGTGCTCCAAGACCCACTTGAGCGGAAAGACCAAAAACCTGGCAACAAGATTTTAGACCAAGGCTCGACCCACTTGCTCGGAACAAGCCCAACACATCCTAAAACTCAAACGTATGGATTTAAAGGACGACAACAAGATAGATACAACCACCAACTCTACGGAACCGAGTCCGGAATACAACTGAACAGTAAAGGGACAACCGGGATCGCTATAGCTTCGTATTCGGCTTCGTTATTTGATGCTTCGAAGCCGAGTTTGACGGCCTGCTCAATTACTGCGCCGTCAGGAGCCATGATTACTACTCCGGCTCCACTACCCCGTTGATTGGATGACCCATCATATTACAACTGCTAAATGTCCCCAACATAAATTCTCCAGTTCGGCTTAGGTCGAATTTCATCAGACTTGAAGTCGGCAAGACCCCTGGTAAATTCAGCCACAAAGTCGGCAAGCACCTGCCGCTTGATTGAGGTTCTAAGTAGAAACTGAATGTCGTACTAGCCAAGTTCGAGAGCCCACTTTGAAACGTGTCCTGATGCTTCCGCACTACGTAGTACTGATCGGAGGGGGTAATTTGTTAGCACCCCGATGCTGTGTCCCTGGAAGTAATGCATCAGTTTTCTTGCCGCCATGACCAGGGCCAGGATGAGTTTTTCCAGCGGTAGGTAGCGTGTTTCGGCGTCGACCATTGCCTTGCTTACATAATACACTGACCGTTGCTCCCCCAGCCCTTCCTTTATCAGTACGGCGCTAACGGCCTGGTTGGAAACTGCTAGATACAAGATGAGCGGGTTGCCTGCCAAAGGTGTTGTCAGGAGAAGAACTGATCGGAGGTAGGTTTTTAGACTGTTGAAAGCGGCTTCGCACTCGTCGGATCATTCGAAAGCCTTGCCCTGCCATAGTGTATGGAAGAATTATCGGCAGTGGTCCGTGGAACGACTGATGAACCTATTGAGTGCGGCGGCCATCCCCATTAACTTCTGTACTTCCTTGACCGATCGAGGGGAGCCGAGTTTTAGGATTGCCGTGATTTGCCTTGGGTTGGCTTCGATTCCTCGGTGGTTGACAATGTAACCCAAGAATTTTCTAGAGCCGATCCCAAATGCACATTTGGAAGCGTTCAGCTTCATTCTATATTTACGTAGAATGCCGAATGTCTCTTTCAGATTGGCTATATGATTCTGCTCTTCCTTGGACTTGACCACCATATCGTCAATTTACACTTCCATAGTGTGGCCGAGTTGTTCCTTGAACATAGCAGTGACCAATCTTTGGTAGGTTGCCCCTGCATTCTTCAGCCCAAAAGGCATAACCTTGTAGCAGTAGGTTCCTCTTGGGGTGAGGAATGAAGTTTTCTCTTGGTCCTCTGGATACATGGCAATTTGATGGTAGCCTCTATAAGCATCGAGAAAGCTCATACGTTGATGGCGTACCATCACGTCTACAAGTTGGTCAATTCTGGGTAGGAGAAAACAATCCTTGGGACAGGCTTTGTTTAGGTCCGGGAAATCAACGCACACTCGCCAAGTCCCATTTTTCTTCTTCACAACCACTGTATTAGAGAGCCATGTAGGGTAGGTCACTTCCCTGATTGCCCCGGCGTCAAACAGCTTGTCAACTTCCTCAACAACGGCGGCAGTATGCTCTACGGCTGATCGCTGGCTTTTTTGAATGATCGGCTTGCACTTAGGGTCAAAATTCAAACGGTGATGTGAAACGGACGGATCTATGCCCGGCATCTCGTAAGGAGTCCATGCAAAGACGTCGAGGTTGCTGAGTAGGAAGGAAATTAGCTACTGTCTGTCGGCTTGATTCAGGGAGGCGCCGACTACGAAGAACTTGTCTGGGTTTCCGTCGATTTCGACTCGATCTAGGGCTTCCGTGGCCTTTTCATTCGGGAGCTGTCCAACATCATCGAGGCTCTCCCGATCCGGTACCTCAATGGAGTTCACTTGCAACTCTTTCGACGTCTTTTCAGCAAGGACATAGCATGCTTGTGCCGACTTCTGTGAACCACGGATTTGCTCAATGCCGCGTGTTGTCGGGAAGCGAAGCAGCTGATGATATGTGCTTAGCACTGCCTGCATAGTATGCAACCAAGTCTGCCCCATGATGAGATTATACGGCGATGGCAACTTCACGACCAAGTACTCCACATTCACTGTTCCGGAGCCCGCTCGAATGGGTAGTGTGATTTTCCCCAACGGGTACTCTGGATTAGCGTTGAAGCCGAATAGTGGATAAGGGGCCAAGGAGAGATCCGATTCGGAGAAGCCGAGTTTGGTGAATGTCTTGTAGTACATAACCTCTGATGTGCTTCCCAGATCAATGAGTACGCGTTCAACTGTGAATCGGTTTACGCGTAACTTAATTACCAAGGGATCAATGTGGGGCAGAGTTACTCCGGCCAAATCTGAATCATCAAAAGTAATGCCTGCAGCTTCATGGAGCCGTTTAGCCAGAGTGAGTTGATTTTGAGGGTCGGGATTCGACTGAATTGTATGCACCGCCGATGACAGTGGCAAGCTATATATCATGTGGATCATGTCGAGCGGAGGTGAATCCTGTCTTAAGGCTATTGTTTTGGTTGGGTTGCCTTTTCGGACGTACTGTTGTAGCCGGCCATCTTGTACCAATTCCTCCAGGTAATCCTTCAGTGCATAACAACTCTCAGTATCATGGCCATGGTCCTTGTGATACTCACACCATCTATCCCGTCTTCTTGTGTCAGGAGGTCCTACCATTTTTTACGGCCATTTGAAGAACGGAAGGTGTTGGATTTTGGACATAACCGCACTGATCGGCTCTGTCAACTCCGTATATTGCTTGTCAGCGCACCTCGTGCGTCTGCTGTCAACTTGCAGTTGTTCATTTTCTCGATGGGAGCAGTGGTCGCTTGATCGGCGGGAATCCCGTCTCTTGTCCCGTTTGGCCCAATGCCGTGGTTCAGGGCTTTGAGGTGGTATAGAATTTATTGGCCGAGCAATATCAGGAGCTGTCTTGTTGGTCGTGTTTCCGGCTTTAACCCGCAAAGCGTCATCTTCCACTTTGCAGTATTCTTCAACTTTCTTCATCAACGACCAGACCGTCTTGGGGGGTCTTCTAGTCAAAGAACTGCGGAGAGCACTGTCAGAATGCAAACCCATTTTGAAGGCGGTGATGGCCATGGAGTCGTTGCAAGGGTCATCAACAAGATTAAAGCACTCCCAGTGGCACGCCGAATATGCTCTTAGTGTTTCTCCTGGCTAGATCTGCATTGCCCAGAGAGAGTCGGCTTGTTTCGGCTGGACCTCGTTGGTGATAAATCTGGCCCTGAAGGATTTCTGTAATTGGTGGAAGCTTTTGATCGAAGCCGGCTCCAGTTTATAATACCACTTGACAGCTAATGGTCCCAAACTGCTGGGAAATATTCGGCACATAAGGGCCTCGTCGTCTGTATGCAATGTCATGGCTTGCTTGTAGTGACGGATGTGATCGGTGGGGTCTGATTTTCCATCATAGAGAGTGAACGACGGAGCCTTGAACTTTTTGGGCAAAACCGCCCTGGCGATCCGTCGTACAAAGGGATCATGCTGGTCTTCTTCATCTAAGCTGTTTCTTCTGCGCTTATGCCTTATACGTGGACTCTCTTCAGATGAACTGGAAGTTTCAGATCGTCCCTTCTTCTTAGGCTCCGGGGATAATGAGTCGGAGTCGCTATCAGTGTCTTGTTGTCGGGCTCGAAATCGTCGACCACCTGCCCTCACCGGTCGTTCCGGCTCTTGGCGTACAGCTTGTTTGGACTTCGCCACTTCCAAGGCCAAATCCTGACGGAGGCGTTCGTTCTCAGCGATCATGTTCTCCAACCTCTATTCGTTTTGCTTAGCTTGTTCCATGATCGCTTGCATTGCCTCATGCTCTAAAATCGAGGGTGAGGCAAAGTTCAAAGCGCGTCTTGCGGGGATAGTCTCCGGTCCAAGCATGTTTGTTGGAGTGAGGTCGTCTCTCTACGTGGTTTCATCAGTGACTATCGGAGGGTCTTCCGTTACGCTCGCTATGGATGTGTTTGAGTATTCCCACAGACGGCGTCAATTGTGGGGAAGTGGTTTGGAAATACTCTTCTGATCCTGGGGGACGCTCGTGATCCTCTGCTAGTCACTTGAAAAGGAACAAACACTTCGGTTGGGGGTGCCGGAATTAGCACTCCGACGGGCAAGTTAGTCTCTGTACTCAGGATTACTTGTATTCTAAGTTAAGCATAATAGTTCTCACATACCTTTCTCTGATGGGTGATCCCGTATTTATAGTATTCTCTTTGGGCCTTTGGGCTGGGCCCATCCTTGATCCGTTACATGTACTTTTACTCGGCCTCTATTCTACTGGCTGGGGTACTGGTTATTTTATTCGGCTCTTCGATTGACCAGGATATGTGCCGAATAGAGGTTACGTTCCGGACCGGACACGCTCATTCGTTCCTATGGATCTGATGAAATTCGGCTCCCATAGAGATATTATAAATTTTTATAAAATCACTTAAAGCTTTTTTGTAAATCACTTATTTACACCAAGTTAAAAAATCTACAAAACTGAATTTTTTTATATAATTGATTTTAGTTCTTCAACCAACAAAAATGAAAAGTTCGGTTCCATACTAAAATTTTCCTTCACTCCGATCGAACGGAACCAATTACATCTCTGATTGAGATTCGATGAGCAAATTTTGAAACTAATTTTATTTGTCGAATAGGTATTGCTTCGAGATCCATTGGATGATGATGTTATCCCTGTTATTGAGGAACTACAAAGGCAATTGCCCCTTATAAATTCCATTCGTGAAGGCCAAGTAGATGGAAAGGAATTTGGTGGCCAGCAAGATGTTGAAGCTGGTGAAGAAGAAGGTATGACATATTACGTACTCATCTCCCTTTTTAGGAAAAATTACAAAAAGGACCTCAAGGTTTGAATCTTGTAATAAAATAAATCTTTAATTTTAATTTTATCAATTTAGATTCTAATCTTTTAATTATTTTTTTTTTCCAATCTAAATCAGTTGTCTATTTTTGTTAAGCAAAACTTATTGAAAATGATATTTTAGACAATTTTCATTCATCTATATTGAGTATAATGACCAAAATATCACTTTCTTTGTCAATTTTTTCTAACAGAAGTAGACAAATAATTTAGATTAAAAATAAATAAATGAATTATAATTTAAATTGACAAAATTAAGTACTCAAAATTTATTTTGTTACAAAACTTGAACTTTAGAAGTTTTTCTTCTTTTTTTTTTTTTTTTTTTTTTTTTTTTTTTTTGTGGTGATAAGTTTAAAATAAAGTTAATTAGAATAACAAAAAGAAGTCTCCCTTTTGGACATCTTGACATTCTTTCCCTACGATGGTTTTAAATAAACATACGTCAACAAAGAATATAACGAGACAGTTCAAGTTTAAAATTAAGATAAAATATAAAGAAAATTACATTTGTAGTTTGTGCAATTTATTTCAAATCAATGATAAAGTTTATCAACTTTAATAATTGAAATTATAAAGTTTTCCATCACCTTTAATTTTTGGGAGAATTTCAAAAAAGTGAAAAGTAAAAAAAATAAATAAATAAACTAATGAAGGTACCAGATTTATTTGCATAGTTAAATGCATAAATCATTTGTAAATTCATCATTTTGTAATTATATTTTCACTCTCTCACTACTTTGATATTCTCCCTATTTTTTTTAGTATTGATTCACAATTTCCCCTATAATTTATCCAATAAAATAATATTAAAATATTTCATTTTTAATTTAAATCACATATCGTAATTGTTTTACTTTAATTTTAAACGTAAATCGTTGAATTATTATAATAAAATCATTGCAGAGAAAAGGATGACAAGGAATCTTAATCTCAATGTTTTTAGCTTTCTTAAAAATGTGTTTTTCTCGCTAGATTCCTTTCTATCAATTCCATATTTTCAAAATCACTTTTTATGTGTGGACTATATTTGATATTTTAATAATTTAAATAATGCTTATATAGAATCTCCATTTGAATTTCGGGTCTTGGAGGTAGCTTTGGAAGCCATTTGTAGTTTTTTTGACACCCGTACAACAGAGCTAGAGACTGTTGCTTATCCAGCTTTAGATGAACTCACTTCTAAGGTGCGCTTTTTACATTTTTTTTTAATACTTTGTTTTGAGAATGGATTTGGATAGGTATTTAGAAATGTTAAAAAAAAAGATAGGTGAAATATGAATAAAATTGAATTGAACTTTGCTCCAATCCACTTTATGGATTGGATAGTACTTTGGGCCCAATGGAGCCGACCACGGGTCCTGTTTTGATGACCGAACCGTTCAATGTATAAAGCTCGTCGAGTAATTCTTCCTTACTAAAATATTACGTTAATCAGATATCGATAGCTCTTTAATCGAAACACATTTTTGTAAATAATTTATTTTTAGAATCATATTTAACATTGAAAAAAATGTGTTACGATCAAGGGGTTAACAATACCTGATCAACGTATTTTTTGCAAGAATAAAGTGCGTGACGAGTTCTACACATTCAACAATTTGGATCATCGAAACAGAACCCTTGGTGGGCCCCACGGGCCCAACAGTATGGTCCAATAGACAAAGTGGATTGGAGAGGAGTCCATTTCATATAATATAATTACATTTCACCCATATTTTTTCTTTCTAAATTCTTATTTGAATTTAAGATCTAAATACAACCATGGCAGACATATATTAGAGATTAAAATGCAACAAAATTCATACCTTGGAATGTTGTGTTTGTTTTTCATCTTTTTGATTTTGCCGAAATTTCATGTGAAATTTCAAAATATTCCTCATTTCATTATTAATTTTAACGACATTGATGCTAAAGAATGTGAAGTAATCTTGATAGAAAAAATTGTTTTTCCATCGGCCTAAGAATAGAGGCTGCAATCAAGTTTGTCAAAAGTGGAGGCTGCAAATCAAGTTTGTCAGAAGTGGTTGCAGCCGTTTGAAATTCATAGCCTCAGCCGTATTTGCATTTAATGTTTTCACATTGTTAGTTTTATCTATATATAGCTATTGTATGTTGGGAATTCAGAGTGTGGGAGAAAGAAAAGAGTTAGAGAGTAAAAAGTGTGTTTTTCATTTCCTCAGTGTATTCTAAATATTTGAGTGAAATAAATCTGTTTTTCAGATTATACATTCTCTCTTGTATTTGTTTTGTGAACCACCATAAGTGGTGTGCACCCCACTTCCACCAACAGTGGTATCAGAGCCGGTTTTGTGTGTTTTAGAAAAAACAGAGTGTGTTTTTCAAAAATTGTCCAGAAATCAAAGTGGTCGAAATCCATTTTTGATCACATCAGCTTGAAGCTCCCGACGAGACAAGCACAACTGTGAAAATCGCGCCGAAAGCGGATCTCGGACGACTCCATACGTCCCACTGACGTCGTTCTCACGCGCGCTGCACGCGCTGCCAGCGGAAGAAGACGCGTGATCCCACGCACAAGCACGTGCCACACGCACGCGCACCAGACGACCTAACATCATTCGCTGACGTTAGCTGAGCCGCTGACCAAGCCGTGTTGACCAAGCCGAGCTCAAGCCGTTGACTAGAGCCGTGCCGCTGTCTAAGTCGCGTTGACCAGAGCTGCTGACCAAGCCGTGCCGTCAGCCGCTGACCCCAGCCGTACCAGAGAAATTATCCGGTGCTTCTCAACCGCACCAGATTTCACCGATCTGAGCCGTTCAACTTGTTTTGGCTTGATCTAAGCCTTTTGAAGTCCATTTTTGGTGATCCAATAGTGCTTTTCAACTATTTGGAATATTCCGGACACATCTATACAGTCAGAATGTGCAAATTCCATCCTGAAAATTTGCAATTTTTTAAAGACAACCAATGGCCAACACAAACAACTTCTTTCAGCCCCAGTTTCCAAAACTCAACAAGGAGAACTATGAAAATTAGAGTATTCACATGCAAGTCCTACTAGCCTCACAAGATTTGTGGGAGTTAGTGGATCGAGGATATGGCGAGCCAGCTACTCTCGAAGATGAAGGAAATTTAAATGAAGTTCAGAAGACGACATTAAAAGATTCAAGGAAGAGAGATAAAAAGGCCTTGTATCTACTCTATCAAGGCATTGATGAGTCAAGTTTTGAGAAGATTTCAGCAGCAGCAACCTCTAAAGAGGCATGGAGTATTCTTCGCAAGTCACACCATGGAATTGAGAAAACGATCAGAGTTCGACTCCAGGTGTTACGTAGCGAATTTGAGATGTTGCACATGAATGAGAATGAGTCAATTTCTGAGTACTTCAACAGAACATTGACCATTGTTAATTAGATGAGAAGATATGGAGAGAAGATAGAATCTCTTCAAGTGATAGAGAAGATTCTTCGATCAATCAGTCCCAAGTTCGAGCACATGGTTGTAGCAATAAAAGAGTCCAAGGATCTCAGTGCCATGACCACCGATGAGTTGATGGGCACACTTGAGATTCATGAACAAAGGATCAACAAGAAGACTCCCTCAAGTTCCCTAGAGCAAGCTCTTCAATCAAAGCTGTTTTTCAGAGATGATAGAAATGAGCAATGGGGGACATCACAAAGAAGTTGTGGAAGAGGTCATGGTTACAATAACCGAAGTTCTGGTTTTCGAGGAAGAGGCGGAAGAGGTCTAGCCAGAGGAGGAAGAAGTCAAACACACTTTGCTCCAAGAGGAAGAGGAGGTGGTTACAACAATCGACCAGGATTTGACAAAGCAATGTTCAGTGTTACCATTGTCACAAGTTTGGGCATTACAGCAATGAATGCCGAAGTAGAGCAACAACAGAAGCCGGAGAGCAACCAAATTTTGCCAAGGAGGAAACAAATAAAGTTGGACCTACAGTCCTGCTTGTCCACCATGGAGACACTGAAAACCAAAACAATGTTTGGTATCTAGATTCGGGCGCTAGTAATCACATGTGTGGTAAAAGAGAGTTGTTCGTTGAGCTTGACGAGACTGTACAAGCACAAGTCTCATTTGGTGATTCTTCAAAGACTCCAGTGAAAGGAAGGGGCAATATTCTGATCAAGCTCAAGAATGGAGATCATGATTACATTTCCAATGTTTATTATGTTCCTGTTATAAAGAACAACATTTTGAGTGTGGGACAACTCCTAGAGAAAGGATACGACATCAGCATGAAAGATTGTTATCTTACCATCAAAGACAATCATGGTAATTTGATCGCTTGGGTGAGAATGTCCAAGAATCAGATGTTTGCATTGAACATCCAACATGATGCTGCGAAGTGCTTAAGTGCCATCATCAAAGACAAAGATTGGCTATGGCATTTGAGGTTTGGACATCTCAACTTTGGAAGCTTGAAACTGTTGTCAAGCAAGAATATGGTGAAAGGGCTCCCTCATATTGCTCATACTAATGAAGTCTATGAAAGCCGCATTCTTGGCAAGCATCACAGAACTAGCTTTGCCAAAGAAGTGAAGTGGAGAGCAACAAAGCCACTAGAGGTAGTGCACACTAATGTGTGTGGTCCATTGAAGCCAATGTCAAATGGACAGAATAGATATTTTTTCACCTTCATTGATGATTATAGCCGGAAGACATGGGTGCATTTTCTTAAAAGAAAATCGGAGGTGTACAGTATCTTCAAAGAATTCAAAGTTCTTGTAGAAAAACAAAGTAGCTACTACATCAAGACATTGCGGTTAGATCAAGGTGGAGAATATACATCAGATGCTTTCGAGAATTATTGCAAAGAGCATGGAATCAAGTATCAAACAACACCATCCTATACGCCACAGCTGAATGGTGTTGCTGAAAGGAAGAATCGCACAATCTTAGATATAGCAATGAGTATGTTGAAAGGAAAGGGACTGCCCAAGCAATTTTGGGCTAAAGCCGTATCATGTGCTGTGCATCTACTAAATAGATGTCTAACCAGGAGCCTTCACTCTATGACTCCAGAAGAAGCTTGGAGTTCATATAAGCCAAGTGTCAATCATCTCAGAATATTTGGATGTGTTGCGTACACCAAGATTCCAGAAGCAAGAAGAACCAAACTCGATGATAAGGGAGAAAAATGTATCCTTGTCGGATATGGAGACAGAATAATGGGATACAAGTTGTATAATCCCATTACCAGAAAGGTGATCATGAGTAGAGATGTGATATTTGAAAAAGAAGAAGCTTGGAACTGGAATCAAGATGAAGTTGTTAAAGATGCAGAACTTATTCTTGAAGATGAAACATCAAAAGCTCCGGCTGAAATCACAAGAAAAGTTAAAGATGAGCCACAAACTTCTCCACATAGAATACTGACATCTAGATTGCCAGTTTCTCACAGAAGTGATGCATCATCATCATCATCATCATCATCAGATGATAGTTTTTTCCAAACAACCAAGACCAATGAGAAATTTACAGGAGATATATGAAGCTACAGAAGAAGCATATTTGAATTTGTTCTGCCTACTCACAGATAGTGATCCGCTTACTTTCTGAGAAGCCATCCAAGAAGATAAATGGAAGAAAGCAATGGATGAAGAAATTCGTGCCATTGAGAAAAATGACACATGGAAGCTTACAAGTCTATCGGAGGGGCATAAACCTATTGGAGTGAAATGGGTATACAAGACAAAGAGAAATGCACAAGGTAAAGTGCAACGCTATAAGGCAAGGTTAGTGGCAAAAAGTTACAAGGAGAGAGAGCTGAAATTGATTATGGAGAGGTGTTTGCTCCAGTTGCCCGATTGGAGACTATCAGGCTAATGATTTCTTTGGCTGCCCAGTACAAGTGGCAGATTTATCAACTTGATGTGAAATCTGCATTTCTTAATGGTTTCCTTAAAGAAGAAACCTATATTGAACAACCTTCGGGGTATGTTCAAAATAGGCATGAAGACAAAGTGTACAAATTGAAGAAAACACTTTATGGATTGAAGCAAGCTCCGCATGCATGGAATACTAGAATTGATCAGTATTTTCATGAAAATAGTTTTGAAAAATGTCCATCTGAGCACGCACTATGTTTGAAGAAGGAAGCTGATGGAAACATGTTGCTTGCTTGTCTTTATGTTGATGATCTAATTTTCACCGGAAACAATCCAACCATGTTCAAAGACTTTAAAAGAAACATGGTCAAAGAATTTGAAATGACAGATATTAGATTGATGGCTCATTTTCTCGGCATTGAAGTGGCACAAAGAAAAGATGGAATTTTTATTTCCCAAAGTGGCTATGCCAAGGAAATTCTCAAGAGATATGGAATGGAGAATTGCAATCCAGTGAACACTCCTGTAGACAATGAAGTGGAGCTCAAAAAAGGTACAAAGGCAGGTGATGTGGATCCAACTTATTTCAAGAGCCTAGTTGGAAGCCTTCGTTATCTTACTTGCATCAGGCCAGACATACTCTATGGAGTAGGGCTGATTAGCAAATATATGGAAACACCGGATCAGTCACAATTGTATACAGCAAAGAGAATTCTTCGCTACATCAAAGGCACAATCGATGATGGTTTATTCTATAAACCAACTAATAATTTCAGTCTTGTTGGCTATTCAGATAGTGACTGGGGACATGAATTGGATGAATAGAAAAGTACTACGGGATTTACTTTCTTTATGGGAGATATAGCCTTCACATGGTCGTCCAAGAAGCAAGCCATTGTGACATTATCAACTTGCGAAGCTGAGTATGTTGTAGCCAACTCAGCTCTGTGTCATGCAATTTGGTTAAGAAATGTGCTGAAGCATTTAGGATTTCTACGAGAAAATCCTACTGAGATCTACGTTGATAATCGCTTTGCAATTGCATTAGCAAAGAACCTAGTTTATCATGAAAGAAGTAAGCATATTGACACCCGCTATCATTTCATCTGAGAGCATGTGAAAACTAAAGAGGTGTAAGTATTTCTTTGCAAATCTCAAGATCAGCTCGCTGATATTTTCACAAAGCCATTGAAAAATGATCTGTTCAACAGAATGAAAATGATGCTTGGGATGAAGCAGCATGGAGAATCAAGATTAAGGGGGATGTTGTGAAGTAATCTTGATATAAAAAATTGTTTTTCCACCGGCCTAAGAATAGAGGCTGCAATCAAGTTTGTCAAAAGTGGAGGTTGCAAATCAAGTTTGTCAGAAGTGGTTGCAACCGTTTGAAATTCATGGCCTCAGCCGTATTTGCATTTAATGTTTTCACATTGTTAGTTTTATCTATATATAGTTATTGTATGTTGGGAATTCAGAGTGTGGGAGAAAGAAGAGAGTTAGAGAGTAAAAAGTGTGTTTTTCATTTCTTCAGTGTATTCTAAATATTTGAATGAAATAAATCTGTTTTTTAGATTATATATTCTCTCTTGTATTTGTTTTGTGAACCACCATAAGTGGTTTGCACCCCACTCCCACCAACAAAGAATAAAGAGTAATTGATTGCATACTTTAAAGACTAATGTGAAAAATTTTAAAGGTTAGGAATATCATTTTTTAGTTTAAAAGTCAAAAAGTTATTATAAAAGCAAAAAATTTAACAAATTATACACACAAAAAAAAGAGTAAAAAATTCTCCTTTTTCTCAAAAAAATTAAAGTCATCCAAATATAATAATTTTTTTTTACCTCATATTTTAACCAAAAAAAATAAAAAAATACTAAAATAACATATCCCAAACTAGGCCTAAAACATAGTAGATCAGATATGTTAAGGTCCATTAAAAAAGGTAAAATTTATAGAAGATTTATAAATATTTTTTTTCTTTGTTTTGAAGACCAATTAGCTGAAAGAATTAAAGGGTGCATGAATTTGACATAATGATGACACAAAAAAAAAAAAAAAAACCCAGTGATTTTAATTTTTTTTATGTTGAAAAATAATTTTCATTTAAGATTATATATTCAAAAATATTTTTAAAAAATCATTTATAATCAATTTTAATGTTATTTTAATTATTTATATTCATGTATAGTTAAATTATAAGAAGGGTAAATAAAGTATTTTATAGAATTTAAAATTAGACAAAAATTATAAAAAATTGAACTTATTGATCATTAAAAAAGTTTACAAGGTCTTTTTATACTCAAAAAAAGAAAAAGAAAAAAGAACTTATTTGTATAAAAAAAAACATTTGTTCAACTTATTCGTATATATTCAATGATTGAAATCAACCCCTCACGTTATTCGATTAAATTTTATTCTTGTAAACCCAATACAATCTTAGTTTCTTCCTATTAGAATGACCATGTTCACCTGTTTGTGCAAGTGAATAGTTTCGATGGAATTCTTCTTCCTTAGGGTGACTAAGTTCCATCAAATCCGAATTCAAAAATTTTATGCAGAGCTTAGAACATTTCTGCTTCTAAAAAAATGGGTATTTTCCATTTTAGCTCAAGGCTTTTAACAAAATTGTTGTTCAATGAAGGTGTTTACGTATCACCACGTATTCCATTAGTATTTATGCAATCTTTGTAAGACTTATTATTATTTTTTTTTAAATCTGGAAATGCCTCCATTGGTCTATTTTTATGCACTTGGTATTTGTTATGTATTCCAAATTTTGCAAATGACAAATTTGATTTTGTAGATTAGTACCCATAACTTGGATCGGGTTCGTAAATTGAAGAGTGCAATGACAAGGTTAACTGCTAGGGTTCAAAAGGTATAACTACTTCCTATCAGAGCTTCCTGTTTTTTTTAAATCATCAAAATCCTTTCTTTTCTAATATGGTCAACTTTGCATTTTATTATTTAGTATTGATTTCTCTTATTCGGCGTTGATGTTTTAATGCCGAATGACCTGTGATGTCCTGAATTTTGTGCTTTTGATAATAATTGAGCTTACAAGTCAATTTGATCTGTGCTCACAAGTATTTCTACCTGTAGGTGAGAGATGAGCTTGAACAATTACTGGACGATGATGATGATATGGCTGATCTTTACTTGTCAAGAAAATTGGCAGACGCATCTTCGCCTATTAGTGGCTCGGGTGCTGCCAATTGGTGTCCTGCCTCACCTACCTTAGGTTCGAAGATATCTAGAGCAAGTAGGGCAAGTGTGGCAACATTTCGTGGAGATGAGAATGATGTTGAGGAGCTTGAAATGTTACTTGAGGTTATAACATTGACCTACTTCTTTGTTTGTTTGTTATGTCCTCTTAATTTTAGCAGCTCTTCTACTTGCATATAAATCAATCATAGAATCAAACCTATTACGTGGGTGTGGAATCTATATCATGTGAGATAATTGTGTCCGGTTTAGTAATCATTTTCTATGTTGTTAGACTTATTCTAATTTTAATGTCTCAGTGGTATATTTGCAGGCTTACTTCATGCAAATTGATGGAACTTTGAACAAATTGACTACGGTATGTTGCATAACTTGTATTGAATTCTGCTCACCAATTTGTATTGTTGATTATCAGTTTGTGGCAATATAATTATGATAAGCAATACGAAATTAGTGAAAACTTTCTCTGAATTTTTATTAAACACAATCAATTGGTAACGAGTCTCAATTTCTTAGAATCCCATTTACAGGAGAAGTGGCTTGCAAGCTATGCCACAATTTGAGTAATTACTTCCTAATAATGTCATGATCACAGAAAATAAATAAATAGGGAAAATTCTAAAATAATTTCGAATCTAAAATGAAAAGAAATTTCTTTAAAGAATTCTAACTCAAAATGAATTTGATTACAGTTTCTGAATTAAGTAATCATAATTTTCCAAAAACAGTAAAATTTTAAATTTGAAGGCATAAACGAAGGAATTTGGCCAAAATTTACCGCCAGCCACTGCGTAGCTATAATTTGCTATAGTTGGGCTGTTTTGGATCGAATATGGGTTTTTCAGCTAATCCAACAACATTGAAAATTTTATTAAATTACAATTTTGCTATCAAACTATCAAATTACTTCATGAATGACCGCTAATTGTAGTAATTTCTTTTAAAATTGTTGCTTAGATTCTCTGGCATTTTATATTGAAACCATCAATATCTATTTGTCTATTTCTGATTGAAAAATCCCCTTTATTGCATCATCAGAATTGATCCATATTCTTCAATTTTGCAGCTGCGTGAATATATTGAAGATACAGAGGATTACATTAATATTCAGGTAATCAACTGGAAATGGGAACAAATACGAAAATTGAATTAATTGATGAATTTAAATAGATTTGGATTTACTTTTGTTGTTCTAAATACACTCTCATGTTTTCATTTTCCAGCTTGACAATCATCGAAATCAGCTGATTCAGGTAATGTGTCAATTATGTGTACTTTATACAATATTGAATACATTGATTTCTTTTTCTGTTTTTGTGTATTTGAAAACATTGTTGGGACAATACATTTATCTTATTATTATTATTTTTTTGCCTTGTTTGTGCAGTTAGAGCTTTTTCTAAGCTCTGCAACTGTTTCTTTGTCGATTTATTCATTGATAGCTGGAATATTTGGTGTGAATATCCCATATACTTGGAACAAAGAACACGATTACATGTTTAAATGGGTATGCATACAATTTTGAATATACGAGCACAAAATCCGATTTACACAAAATCAAACATAACTCTCTCACGTGAAGTATTTTTTGATTTTGTGATCGGATTTTGTAATTGATATAATTTTGAATGTAAGTTTATTTCAGTTAATTTAAATGTTTTTCTTCTTATTGTTGCCAGGTGGTAATCGTTGCTGGGACATTTTGTGCCAGTATTTTTATACTTATCATTTCCTATGCTCGCTACAAGGGTCTGGTTGGATCTTGAAATTTATAAATAAGTAAGAATTATTTAAATTATAGTAGAGGTAATTTTGTAAGGGATCTCCCGTTGGAAAGAAGTGCAGATGGATCCGTGGGTCTCGTAGGTTTCACTTTAGCAATTTGAACTATTTGTTCTGTAAATCATTATATATAATATTGATTTTACAATTGTAGTTTCGTAAAATTTGATGGTCTATTTCATAATCATATACATATTTTGAAATAGACCCGATAAAATTATGTGGCGATGATTATTGGATCAATTGAATTGTTTCCCATAAATTTCATGAATGATCTACTTGTAAAGTCCTAAAAAATGAACAACTTAAGTCACTGAAATGAAATTTGTAGTGGGCTCCACGAACCTAACTGGACCGGATTGCACTTCTGTCCTGTAACTTATTGAGTTTCAATTTTCTTTTGATTTTTTGGATGGCTCTTAGTAGCTATGTGAATTAATAAGTTCTGTCTTTACCTTTCACCACGAAATTTCAGATTGCAGAGAAGATCCAGAAGCAGTGTTGTTTGCAGCCTAACCCGTTTCGGCTGCGAGCACAGATAATTGTAAACAACTTTGTAGAGTCATATTTTACTCATTTGATCTTTTGATTTGGAGTCCCTCGTTATTCTATTCTTTATATATGAAGTGGGGTCAATTAGAGTGTCCTTTATTTCCGCATAATCTTGGTAATTCTCTCTACTTAAATCGCTTTCTTAAATACATGTAATGAAATAAGTTGTTTCTATATGATCAAATTCAAGTTACCTTTTTGTTATTTTTAGTATGGATCTGATTTCAGAATTCATTATTGGTTTATAAACCATGCAATCAGTGTAAACCATATTTTTGAAGGGCTTCAGTCTGGGTTATTTCTAAATGTATTTATTTAATTTATTCTTTTAACGCAAATACTTTTACAAATGGTTGTTAGATTATGTTAAAGTTATCTAAACCATTAGATTTTTTTTAACGAACTAAAATACATGCCGTAGATATGATTCAACAGCGTTCCATCATATGTTGTTAACAGCGGCATGTTTGATTTTTCTACAATTATTTTTGCACACCATTAATTCAAGGAACAACCCATGACGTTCATTGCTAGTTGTTGAATATTTAATGCAATGACCTATTTTGTCTGCTATAGATAACTCAAGTTTCACAGCATTTTTTACATGCCGTAGAATATGTATATATATGTTTTTAAATTCAGCAGGTTTTATTTCACCCGTTATGCACAATTTGAGAAAACATTATAAACAAGCTTTACAAACATATATATATAAATATCAATCAACCACCAAAATATTATTTCAAATATCAAACTAACAAACAAAAAAATATATATATCCATACATTCTGAACAACCAAAAACTATCTATACATTCCAAACCATCCAAAAACTACGTTTTTAGACGTCAAAAAATATGACATAAGTTCAAATCTATCCAAAATATTCTGAATGATCCACAGGAAGTCCTTAAGTTCTAAATCATCCAAAAACTATCCATATCTAGGTTTTTAAACATATTCAAAACTATTAAGAGAATATAGAAATCCATTCATCAAAATCATATCCAAATTATCCATAGATTATAGAAATCTATTCAAAGTCAAAGCTGAATGAAATTGAAATCATAGAAGTATAGTTTGGGGGCAAAATGAAATCCTCTCATAAAAAGAGGACAAAGTCAAGGAAGAATGCCGCTGCCAAGGGGCCTTTTGTCTTATTACGGGCCATATCGAAATATCATACCCTCAAGGGCAGCCTAATAAAAGAAGAGGCTTAGCTCAACACCCACTTTGAAAAACCTAACAGCTTGACTTGGAAGTACACAATCTGCGAGAATGGATACAAGGAATACAAATGGAAACACCATAGTTATTAAATGAATTTAGGAAGCGTTAAAAAACCTTTATAGATCACGAGGTATTATCAAAATGAACATGATGCGCTTCATGGTTAGCATAATAATAAGCAAACTATGTAACTTATTTCACGCTTATTTATTTTACATCACATGTATAACAAGATATAATAAAATATTATCTATGAATATTATAAAATATTATTTGTATAATTATAAATGTAAAGAAGGGTTGTCAATTATGTCATCTTAAGTTTGGTTGAGAGAGATGGCCAAAAGTCTCTGCATCTTATCAAGAGGTTGTACTCTCTCCACTTACATGTAAGTTTTCAATGTGTAAGTTTTACCTACTTGTATTTGTACAAAACAAGGTGCTCTCCTCATGTGATTATCAAATTGTGATATGCATGTAATAATATATTATTCCACTTTCTTACATAGTTAAATGTCGTGTGCAATGTAAGTTGATATAATTAACGTAAGTGATTAGTTCATTGATTGGATGAGAAAAAATATTAAGATAATATATATAATCTCAAGAGGTTGACTTAGTGGATAGAACTTGAAATTAAGGGTGTACTCTCTCCATATCTCAAGTTCAATTAATGGAGACACAACCATTGTGTCTTAATTAGTGTATTAGTTGATACACTAATTAGTATTAGTTCACGAATGATCACATTAAATTTCATTTAAAAATGTGAGATTTATTGTAATACAATTGAAACATGAAAGTAAAATTTTGTTAAAAGTTTAAAAGTGAAAATTAAAATTTACGTTATATTTTAAATGTGGATAAGTTACACTCACCTCACTTGAGGCTTGTGAAAAATACAATTAGTTCTATAAATTTGATATAATTTCACTGACTCATGTCATTGAAACTAAAACAAATGGCGGATAGACATTAAAATAAAAAAAACGATAAATTTACATTTTAGTAGAATATATATGACAAATTATTTTTTCATTCACACATATCACCAATTATTGATAAAAAAATTATCTAAGTTTTATGTGAATTAAAATATGAGGCACTTATTCATGAATCTGTCTTCACCTACTTATGTTCCATTTAGTCCAAATTAATTTTTTATATTTCAATAAATTTTATTGGTGACATAGTCATCAAAATATCTCTAATAATAATATTCACATTGACGGTGTGAATGTTTACACTGTCAATGTGAACATTTATACGTCAATGTGAATATTCACGTTATAAAATATGAATGTTCACATTCTCAAGTTACTACCCATTCAAAAAAAAAAAAAAAACTTGTAAGGGTAAAACTGTCCAAAAATTACCTTAAATATGAGAATTAAGATTTGGTAAGTGTCCAAATAATAGGATTGATTAGAATACAAGAATATATCATGGACTAATTGGGATATAAGTATTTAAAAAAAAAGAATTTCCTAATAAATCTTTCATAAAATATCTAGGAAGATAAATATAGGGAATATTTACTAATAAATCCCATTCCACAAACAATTGCACCATTTGGTCCCAACATTGTGTTTGTTGCTCTGATTGGTCCTATCAGTGGGTGAATATATTCTTGTTGATCCTTTTTTCCTTGTTTGGTAATATGTATTGGTCATTTATACCGTTTTTTTTTGTGGGTTTGGTTGTATATATGGAAGTACAATATGTTTCCTTCATTGTGTTAGGGTTTTTCTGGCTGATGTGACGGTGTGTTGTGGTCATTGGTGTGCTTGTGGACAGACGGTGATTCGAGTTTCACCCGCAGTAGTTCTGCTGTGTTGGAGGGTATTGTTTTGTTTCGATTGTTTTCGTGTGCGTCGTGTGTCTAGGTTATTGCATGGTGTGCCATATAATGTTCATATTGTAATCGTTGTTCCCTATTCGTATGGGGTTGGGCACATTCGTATTCAATATGCTAACAGTTTTCGACCGTATACATCGTTATCCAGATGACACATTGGTGTCGTGTATTGGTGTTTTGGGTGTTCTAGGTTTGTGTTACTGTGTAATTTATACGATTTTTACACTCAATATGTGTTGATACACATTGGCCATTTTTTTGTGTATGCGATACATATGGCTGGGTTTTGCATAGGGTACGGGGGGTGACAGGGGTTGTTCACACATATTTGTATGTTACAGTCTGCTACGTTGCATTGATTGTAATCTAAAACCATTTTGTTACATTGTTTGCATATTGTAGGGATGGACGCTTATGTTATGTTGTTGTGTTGTTACCGCGATATAAACGCCACCATCAAGTTGCAATTTTCATTTCGATTTGATGATTTGGTTAGTTTTGTTCGTCAAATTTTTAATGGTCTCACACATGCTGATGTGTGTTTATTTTTCAAGATTCCGGTATACAACAGTTTCAAATTACAAAATGATATCGATATGGAAAATGTGGTATCCCTTGCATGGTCTTTTCGTTTAGGACATATTGACGTCGTCATTGAAACTCGATGCACGCAAAGTTCAAACGGTATTGGCGACGCAAATTGGAAACCATGTGATGTTACATTTAGTTCACCGAGGCAAGGATATGAGTCTGACGATGACGATGAACAAGATGATTTACTCCCCAAATTTTGTCCTCATGTTGACAAAGTTTACACGTCCGCTCCATGGGCTAATGGCATCACACATGTGGGTCAAAGCTTTGAGGGCGGGGCTGCTAAATTCCGTAATGTTCTTCGTAAGTATGCGGTTGAATGTGGATTCCAGTTCAAGTATCTAAAGAATGACTCCGTTCAGATTATAGCTATATGCACGATGAGGGAATCAAAAGGATGCATGTGGTCTATACATGCAAGAGTCCTTCATGCTGATGAGTTCTTTTACATTCGTAAGTGGAACGTAGAGCACAGTTGTGGTGTTGCCATTCGGACGCCAAAAAACCTGAGGGCAGGGTCTGATTTAGTATCCGATGTTATCTCTAAATGAGTACGTGACAAACAGCTCACACGACCCTCCGATGTTGTTTATGACTTGAAGAAAGATTATGAATTAGAGATAAGCTACCAAGTAGCATGGTTGGGAGTTGAGAAAGCAAGGGGCGAGATGTTCGGTGCACATTCCATTTTGTTCGATCAATTACGGTGGTATAGTAATTCTGTTATGGAAAACAATCCGGGCAGTTACATTAACATTGACTATGATGACCAAAATCACTGGTTTGTACGATATTTTATATCGTTCAAAGCACGCATCGATGGTTTCAATCATTGTCGCTCTTTACTATTCCTGGACGGTACTTTCTTGAAGGGGAAATTCAAAGGCAACTTGCTAGCTGCTACTGCAAAGGATGGCAATCAAGGTTATGCTCATTCATAACACACACACTGTTAATGGCATAATTTGTTTGTTTGTTTGTTTTTTTTTTTTTTAACTCAATGATGTTTGCGTCCTACCCATTTACTGAACCCACTATCAATTTTGCACACAGGTTTATTCCCATTGGCAATTGCAATTGTTGACTCGAAGAACACAACTAATTGGGCTTGGTTTTTGGAACATGTAATAACCCCGACCTCAGATTAATGCTAAAACATGATTAATTATGCCTAACAGTAATTTAGAGGGAATCTGAGATTAATTTGCATATGTATTGCATTATTTATGTGTTTCTATCTGTTTGATCGCTAAATTACCCGTTCATATCTTATGCTTTAAAACGCGAATTGAAGGCCTTATCGGCGCCTGATTCCGAAATTGATTAGTGTTATGTGCTAGTTAGGATTTATAGAATTTTATGGTAAAGTTAGTTGAAATTTGATTTGGTACGATTAAATGTGATTAAATTAATGCCACTAATCAACCTTGTTAAGCACATTTTATTTAATGGCCTAATTAGAGCCTTAGTGGGCCACTTTGTGCAATTTTGCTTAGGAGCCTTTGACACACATATCTCAGCCATTCTTCATTCCCAAACCGACTAAGAGAGAGAGAGAGAGAGAGAGAGAGAGAGAGAGAGAGAGAGTTTGAGTTCAACTTGAAGATTATGCTTGGAAGTTAAAGGAATTGAAGGTTATTTGCATAATTGAGCTTCTACATCTTGAGTTCAAGACCCTAGGTAGGAAACCTATCTTTTTATTTGTGAATTCTAGTTGGTTCTTGCATGGTTTAGAGCATTGTTGGAGTTTAGAGCCAAATTACGGCCTAACATGTTGAATTGTGTAGGAATCCTTGCATGCATGTTCATATCATGATATTTTGAAGTGTTTTCTTGGAGATTCTTGCATGCAAGACTAAGTTCTAGTTATGGTCCATGAGTTCATCATGATTTTGAGTTTAATCTTGCATTTGGTCACATTTTTGGAACATTGAATTCAATTTAACTCATGCATGTTATGTTTTACATCATGTTCATGAAATTGTATTTAATTGACTCACCCTTGGGCTTTGATTTCTCAAATTGATCTTTGAAACATCTTATATTATGAGTTTTGAAGTGTTTTCCAGAAAATTAGCCCAAGAGGATCGAATTTGATGCATTAAAACTTGGTTTTGAGCTTGAGGTTCAAATCTGGAAATTCTAGATTTTGGACTCACACTCGAGCAGGAAACTCCACGCTCGAGCGTACATACTGAGTTCATGCATTATGCTCGAGCTGGTAAAATGACGCTCGAGCGGGAATTTCGTGTATCCAGTACTTTGCCTGTGTTTACAGTCCGTTCGAGCGAGGTAATGCACGCTCGAGCGAGGACTTGTGTCTCAGGCTCGAGCGGGTGTCGAGCGCCCGTCGAGCGTGAATTTCATGCATCCAGTACTTTTGCCCTGTTTTGCAGACCGCTCGAGCGGGAAAGGCTACGCTCGAGCGGAGGCCTTTGTCTGCATGTACGCTCGAGCGGGAAAGGCCACGCTCGAGCGTGACCCCTATTTTTTGAAAATTCTGAAAAATGTTTTTCTAAGGTATTTTTGCATCCTCATTCCATCCTAGGCATTCCTAGGCCATGTTTAAGACTCCATAATGAGGATAGGGGATTAGAAACACACTTAGAGCTAACGGCATAAGTTTTATACATTTAGAACGTGTGTTTCAAGTGCGTATCTGTTTTATGCTATGTAGGTCACGTGCCGCGTCTTGTTTGACCTATCTGCCTCGTCTGTCTGATTCAAGATCAACTGTGAGTAATAACTTAGTAAAGTTATGTTCAACTGTATCTACTTTCTGTATGATGAAGCAAGATCTGTTTTCTGAAATGATATTTCTGTATGAATGAATGGTTGTCCAATGTTTTCGGAAATGTATTCGTGACCTTCTTAGCGTCAAATATGTTTTGTCTCGTCCCTCATGGGCCAACTATACGTCTCATGAGCCAACTGTTTATAGATCCTTACGCCCCTTTATGGGTCAACTGTACGTCTCATGAGCCAACTGTATCGTCTTCATGCACGTGAGTCAACTGTTTGCCTTTATGGCTGTCCCTTTATGGGTCAACTGTATCTGTGAGAGCTAATGAATGTATCACGTATGCTTATGCATGACTTAGGATTTCTGAATATGATCTGCACAAATATGATTTTGATATGAACTGAATTATGATTTCTATATCTGTATGGACTCATTCATTGAAAACCCTTTACTCTGTTATTGTTCACTGTTACTATTATGCATGTAGGTGAGTCGGCACAGGACCAGGGCCAGAGTTGACGACCTTCCGTACCGTTTTGTCAGCCAACCATTGTGCCTCCCGAGGAGGTTCCGATCGAAGTTTAATGCCATGGCTATTTTTGTATTTCATGCTAGTCTATGTATATGTTTGTAAAGACAGGTCTTGGGTTGTACACTTTGTAAATATTGTGTATTTAGACTGGCATGTTTATGTATATATATAAATAAGTTTAAAATTGTTCTGTCCCATGTACGCTATCACAGCTCATTGGACCTTGTCTATTTTGTATTATTGCTTCCGCAGCCCCTTATTATTTACTAATCTGTACAGAGGCCTTTGGTAATCCACGGGTTACTGGCCGGTCATGGTACTAAACCTACAGGGGCGGGTTTGGGTCGTGACATGCACTTTCGCCACTTTCCCTTGCATTATACTTCGATCGGAACCTCCTCGGGAGGCACAACAGTTGGCTGACAAAACGGTACGGAAGGCCGTCAACTTTGGCCCTGGTCCTGTGCCGACTCACCTACATACATAATAGTAACAGTGAGCGAAAGCCCAGTGAACAATAACAGAGTAAAGGGGTTTCAATGAATGAGTCCATACAGATACATAAATCATAATTCAGTTCATATCAAAATCATATTTGTGCAGATCATATTCAGAAATCCTAAGTCATGCATAAGCATACGTGATACATTCATTAGCTCTCACAGAGACAGTTGACCCATAAAGGGACGGCCATAAAGGCAAACAGTTGACTCACGTGCACGGAGACGATACAATTGGCTCATGAGACGTACAGTTGACCCATAAAGGGACGTAAGGATCCATAAACAATTGGCTCATGAGACGTACAGTTGGCTCATAAGGGACGAGACAGAACATATTTGAGGCTAAGAATGTCACGAATACATTTCCGAAAACATTGGACAACCATTCATTCATACAGAAATATCATTTCAGAAAACAGATCTTGCTTCATCATACAGAAAGTAGATACAGTTGAACATAACTTTACTAAGTTATTACTCACAGTTGATCTTGAATCAGACAGACGAGGTAGATAGGTCAAACAAGACGCGGCACGTGACCTACATAGCATAAAACAGATACGCACTTGAAACACACGTTCTAAATGTATAAAACTTATGCCGTTAGCTCTAAGTGTGTTTCTAATCCCCTATCCTCATTATGGAGTCTTAAACATGGCCTAGGAATGCCTAGGATGGAATGAGGATGCAAAAATGCCTTAGAAAAACATTTTTCAGAATTTTCAGAAAACATGGGTCACACTCGAGCGTGGCCTTTCCCGCTCGAGCGTACATGCAGACAAAGGCCTCCGCTCGAGCGTAGACTTTCCCGCTCGAGCGGTCTGCAAAACAGGGCAAAAGTACTGGATGCATGAAATTCACGCTCGACGGGCGCTCGACACCCGCTCGAGCCTGAGACACAAGTCCTCGCTCGAGCGTACATTACCTCGCTCGAGCGGACTGTAAACACAGGCAAAGTACTGGATACATGAAATTCCCGCTCGAGCATCAGTTTACCCACTCAAGCATAATGCATGAATCAGTATGTACGCTCGAGCGTGGAGTTTCCCGCTCGAGCGTGAGTCCAAAATCTGGAATTTCCAAATTTGAACCTCAAGCTCAAAACCAAGTTTTAATGCATCAAATTCGATCCTCTTGGGCTAATTTTCTGGAAAACACTTCAAAACTCATAATATAAGATGTTTCAAAGATCAATTTGAGAAATCAAAGCCCAAGGGTGAGTCAATTAAATACAATTTCAAATACAATTTCATGAACATGATGTAAAACATAACATGCATGAGTTAAATTGAATTCAATGTTCCAAAAATGTGACCAAATGCAAGATTAAACTCAAAATCATGATGAACTCATGGACCATAACTAGAACTTAGTCTTGCATGCAAGAATCTCCAAGAAAACACTTCAAAATATCATGATATGAACATGCATGCAAGGATTCCTACACAATTCAACATGTTAGGCCATAATTTGGCTCTAAACTCCAACAATGCTCTAAACCATGCAAGAACCAACTAGAATTCACAAATAAAAAGATAGGTTTCCTACCTAGGGTCTTGAACTCAAGATGTAGAAGCTCAATTATGCAAATAACCTTCAATTCCTTTAACTTCCAAGCATAATCTTCAAGTTGAACTCAAACTCTCTCTCTCTCTCTCTCTCTCTCTCTCTCTCTCTCTCTCTCTCTCTCTTAGTCGGTTTGGGAATGAAGAATGGCTGAGATATGTGTGTCAAAGGCTCCTAAGCAAAATTGCACAAAGTGGCCCACTAAGGCTCTAATTAGGCCATTAAATAAAATGTGCTTAACAAGGTTGATTAGTGGCATTAATTTAATCACATTTAATCGTACCAAATCAAATTTCAACTAAATTTACCATAAAATTCTATAAATCCTAACTAGCACATAACACTAATCAATTTTGGAATCGGACGCCGATAAGGCCTTCAATTCGCGTTTTAAAGCATAAGATACGAACGGGTAATTTAGCGATCAAACAGATAGAAACACATAAATAATGCAATACATATGCAAATTAATCCCAGATTCCTTCTAAATTACTGTTAGGCATAATTAATCATGTTTTAGCATTAATCTAAGGTCGGGGTTATTACAGTCTTCCCCCCTTAAAAAAGTTTGGTCCCCAAACTCGAATTACCTTCGTTCTGAATCAACATTGGGTCCAACAGGAACAAATCGGGATATCTTTTCATCATGTCTTCCTCGGTTTCCTAAGTTACATAGGTTCCTCTGTGGTTTTGCCAATCCACTTTTACCGACGGTATCTCTTTGTTTCTCAATCTCTTGATCCTGCGATTCACAATTTGAATAGGTCTTTCCTCGTAGATGTAATCATCTTTCAAAAGCACATGTGTCGGTTCAATGATGTGAAGTGGATCTCTCAAATATTCCCGAAGCATCGATACATGAAAGACATTGTGCATATGACGTTGTATGTAGACTTACTACCCTTGGACATTCATCATTTTGATTGTATTTTGGTGATGGACTGGTTGACTAAATACTGTGCTACCATTGACTGTGCAAATAAAATTGTGGTGTTTAGACCATCGGGGATGCCTGAATTTACTTTTATTGGGAATGGGGTAGTTCCTCCCCCATATTTGATTTCGGCTATGAAAGCTGTGAAACTCCTTAGGAAGGGATGTAGGGGTTATCTGTGTTGTAACTGACTGCACCATCTGACAGTACTACTGTAGAAACAATCCCTGTTGTTTGTGAATTTTCCGATGTGTTTCCAACTGACTTACCCGGGGACTTAGTTGATAGAGAGATTGAATTCACTGTTGAGGTGCTTCCGGGGACACAACCTATTTCCAAAACTCCCTATAGAATGTCTACCTCTGAGTTGAAAGAATTGAAAACCCAACTTCAGGAACTGTTAGATAAGAAATTTATCCGTCCGAGTACTTCACCTTGGGGTGCTCCAGTCTTGTTTGTCAAAAAGAAGGATGGATTCTTGCGATTGTGTATAGATTACCAGGAATTGAACAAAGTGACTATCAAGAATAAATATCCTCTGCCCCGAATAGATGACTTGTTTGACCAACTTCAGGGTGCCCAAGTGTTTTCCAAAATTGACCTCAGGTCTGGGTATCATCAACTAAAGGTTAGAGCTGAGGAGATAGAGAAAACTGCATTTCGAACTAGATATGGACATTATGAATTTTTAGTAATGCCGTTTGGGATGACCAATGCACCTGTAGCTTTTATGGATCTTATGAATAGGGTGTTTAAATCATATCTGGATGACTTCATTGTTGTATTTATTGATGACATTTTGATCTATTCTAAAGACAGGGAAGAATATGAGAATCATCTGAGAACCACCTTACAGATTTTGAGAGAAAAGAAATTGTATGCTAAATTGTCCAAGTGTGAGTTCTGGCTTGACAGTGTGGCATTTTTGGGACATGTGATCAACAAGGTTGGAGTTTCTGTCGACCCCTAGAAAATTGAAGTTGTCGTGGATTGGCCTAGACCGACAAATGTAACAGAAGTCCGAAGTTTTCTGGGACTTGCAGGTTACTACCGGAGATTTGTGAAAGACTTCTCCAAGCTTGCCGTACCATTGACTCAATTAACTCAGAAAAATGTGCCATTTGACTGGAATGAACAAAGAGAGGTAGCTTTCCAAGAGTTGAAAACCAGGTTAGTGACTGCACCAATTTTAATTTTGCCTAATGGTACTGATGGGTTTCAAGTGTACAGTGATGCTTCCTACAAAGGTTTAGGGTGTGTACTAATGCAAAACGGAAGGGTGATTGCCTATGCTTCTAGACAACTCCGACCTCATGAAAAGAATTACCCAACACACAATCTTGAATTAGCGGCGGTGGTGTTTGCTTTGAAAATCTGGCTCCACTATTTGTATGGAGTCACTTGTGGGTTGTACACTTTGTAAATATTGTGTATTTAGACTGGCATGTTTATGTATATATATAAATAAGTTTAAAATTGTTCTGTCCCATGTACGTTATCACAGCTCATTGGACCTTGTCTATTTTGTATTATTGCTTCCGCAGCCCCTTATTATTTACTAATCTGTACAGAGACCTTTGGTAATCCACGGGTTACTGGCCGGTCACGATACTAAACCTACAGGGGCGGGTTTGGGTCATGACAGAACACCTCGCAAACGTGGTCAAAACGGACAGGATGATCACATTTATTTCAGACCGACACACAGGTATACTTGAATCTATTCCGATCATATTTCCATCTGCCCACCACGCATTCTGCTTGCAACATTTGCAACAGAACTTGCAAGACAAGATGCGATACACTAATAAGCTGCACTGTGTTGGCTTGCTAAGCAAATTTCGTGAATGTGCTTACGCACCGATTGTAACAACATTTAATTTCAGCTTAGAAAGGTTTAACACATTGGGCCGACAAGTGGTAATGGGTTTTCTGAAAGATTTACCTTCGGCGTATTGGACAAATGCCTACTTTCGATACGCACCAGATCATGAATATATTGCACCAAATTAATTTCTTACATTGCTTGGCTTAATGCATTTTCGTTCATAATTACAGGAAACTATTTTTTACATTTTCATCTTTGTGTGTGTAGGGGTGACCGATATAGCGAGATGTGTTCCAACGTTGCTGAGTCATTCAACTCATGGATCTGTGAGGCACGACACCTCCCAATCATACAGATGGTTGATAGTAGTAGAACGAAAATTATGGACCAAATGTCAAAACACCGACGTAAGGCAGCCGCGTGGCCTGGAGTTCTTTGCCCCAAAATGGAGTCCCGGTTGGTAAAAGCATACAACAAAGGCATGGTGTGGCTTGTAAGCTAATCAAATGAGGATGTGTACGAGGTCCATTCATACCCATCAGTACTTGTGGATGTTGGCAGGCAGACATGTTTGTGCTTTTAGTGGCAGATCAAACGAATTCCATGTGCAAACGTGATGATTGCAATCCGTAACAGCGGACGAGATTTGTGTGACTTGGTTGAACCATATTACCATGTGTTCGAATATCGCTCCACATACGTGTAGACGCGCCCTTGGGCTTTGCTACTACAGTTCGGGCTCAAATGTCACGGTTCTGAATCTAATCCCGCAAAGTGCAATGTGAGACCGATAAATCACCAAAGAGTCCAAATCCGGCAAATCGTTTTGGAAAACTGATTTTCAAGAAAGAAGTGCCAAACATGGACTGCTTTGCCAGATATAGAGTCGCCACCTAAATATTTTATTTTGGGGGAATTTAGGAAAGCCTGACTCATGCCTAAGGCCACGCGTCCGTCATCACCAAAGTTGCCTCTGCTCGGGAACTTGGGTACGATTGGGGAAGGTCATGCAATGAGCACCCCCACTCGCTCGATCAAAGATCGGCCACTATTGAACATGATATCTTGTTTTTGAAAAACACATGCGTTCTTATTCCGATTAATTAGCTAGAATTACTATGTGATGTGCACAACACACAAGTATAGACTAGATCGCCTAATTTGGAACAAAGCATAGCATATTTGTTTGTTTGAAAACGGCTTGAAGTTTGCTACTCGCAAGTAGGCTAAAATGCGGATTTCGATGAATTGTTCCAATTCAAGCAATCCAATTTTCACCCACAGGCATTCAGACAGTTATATCACATAAGCAGTTAGCCTCATAGCAAGCATGCTGTCATGTTAACACTCACATACATGCAAGATGCTAAAGTATAAACACTTACAGTGTACTCCGAGCCAAAACAAGAAACTAGTTAGTAATCATGCATGATCTTAGTTCATGTTGAGATGGCTAATGCAACACATGTAAAATGCAACTGGAATAGGCTCGGCTATTCTAAGATGGCATATGAGGTGTGATAACTCGATACATGTATTCAAGTAGGAATTGAAATACGATGCAATTAGTATGATGCGCCGAGCCCGGTGCATGCAATACAGATGAGTGGATGCAAACATGCAAGCATAAGGTATGCTAAATGAAACGTGCCCCAGAACTAACCATCGTAAGCGGTTTAAGTAAAAGGAAGAAAGAAATGGGGGTTAGAAGGCATGCATCACACACACGCACGCTAATTACACAATTGCGCCCTCTCGACGGAGGGACCGAAAGAATAATACAAATTAATTAATTAACTAACTAACAAGCTAATTAATTATTACAAAACCAAATGAATAACTAGTTACAACTAATTATTACAACACTTAAATAATTAACAAATTAATTAAGCTATGAAGACAATAAAAGCAGCCTCGGGAAGAGGGACAAATGCATGCTCAGTTGGCTTCGCTCGGAAATCCGTTGCCATGCTTCATGTTGCCTCTGTTTGCACTGCTCTGTACCTCTGAAAACTGTGCCAACTTCCGTGACACTTCTGAACCACCTTGTGGGCATGCTGAGAGGCCATCGCCCAAAAGATAGGGCCATCGGCCATGGGAAATTGGTCATCGACCAAATATAAGGCTCTCGGCCAAATGCTGTTAGCCGACCGGCACTGAACATAGCCGATCGGCCATCTCTTCCTGCTGGATGCTTCTTTTGTTGAAACAGAGGACAGACAGAGCATGACAATACATTTGCAAGACAATGTTTGCACAACCACACCCCTTATCATGTTTGAGACTCAAAGGAGTGTAGTTCTCGACCCTCGGACCATGAATCACGCATTTTGATGCATGATGGCCAAAGAGGCCAAATGTGCAATTCAATATGGAATGAAATGCACAAAGACACACAAGGGGCCCAACCTCTATCATGCTTGATCAAGAGGCAAGGAATGCACACACAATGCAATGCAACCTAAGTATGCAAGCAAAGCTAATGCAACATGAGCATGTTAACAACAATGCCATGTAATGCAACTAGCATATAACAATATGCAAAGGGGCAAGCATGTAACATGTTAATTAGCAAGCATGTGACAACATGCAATTTGACAAGCATGCAACGAGCATGAAAGCATGATGTAATAGGACTAGCATGCAACAACATGCAATGGAACTAGTATGCAACAAGCATGCGACAACAAACAAGGCAAGCATGCAACAACATGCGAAGATAGACTTAAACCAAAATGGGAGGACCTCAGCCATGCCCAAATCAGTGGCCAAAATGCTAAGAAATAATGGACAAAAGCACATACAAACATGCACATGTAATGGCTTATCACCTAGGCATAAAAGGGAAACTTTCAAGAGCACTTAAAAGGAGACAAATATGGGCATGTGACAAACATGGTAAGCTCTGAAATTATGTTAGGAAAGGTGCCAAACCAATCAAACAAAGCAAGCAAATCATGCAAGAAGACTCAAGGCTTAAGGCTAGCCAAGGGGTTCAAACCATGGCTATGCAAAACATGAAGCAAATGGCAAGTATAATCTAAAACAGTCCTAGATCATATCAAAATAAGCCTAAAACATGCAAGGACCAAAGCCAAAATAAGCTAGAACGAAGGACCAAAAGCATGAGGCATGCAAGACCACAAAAGGGGTGTTACACTACACCTATCAAAACCAAACATGGCATGATTTAAGCAACCAAAATCAGAGTTATGGCATGTCAAAAATAGGCCCAAAA
This sequence comes from Camellia granthamiana, assembly GCA_036172215.1. Taxonomy (NCBI): domain Eukaryota; kingdom Viridiplantae; phylum Streptophyta; class Magnoliopsida; order Ericales; family Theaceae; genus Camellia; species Camellia granthamiana. Next base: position 135,287,955 of record CM069907.1, on the reverse strand, counting down.
ACACATTGAAATGGCATCCTAAAGGCCTAAACATAGAGGCATGCACAATGGTCCAATCATGAGGCATAAAACATCAACTCTTCAAAGCATTGAAAGGATGACAAATGCAAGTATATGAGTATGAAACATGGACTGAAATAACATTACAAATGATGCCAAATCATTGGAATGAACCAAGTGAAGCATGCTAGTGACTTGAACACCCAAAGCTAACAAGCTAGGATGCCTTATGGCTACATAAAGCATGGCATATATGATCAAAACAGTATGAAACAGAGTTGGAGCATGGTAAAACATGACTAAAAGCTCCTTCGAGTTGAGCCAAAATATGCAAGCATGATGGTCTAAACACAAGATGCATGTTAAGGCAATAGAGAGGATTACAAGACAAGTACATGGTGCATGCAAGAAGCCATTAAACCAACCTTAGACAGAGGTAAAACATGGAAAAATAACACCAAATACTTGCTGAAATGAAGCTAAGACAAGCTTAACAAACATGCTACCAACATAAGCCATTTATACTAGGATACAAGACAACAAGGAGAGGGGATGACCCTCTCTTATTTAAGACCTCAAAACCACCTTTCCACCACTGAAAATCCTTTGGATTTCAGTGGTAGAAAGGTCATGCAAAGCTAAGAACAAGGGCCAAAAGAGATGGACTAAAACAAGGCCTAATAAGGCCTTGGAGGGGGTAAACAACCCCAAACCAAAAAGAGACCTTAACCAAAGATTTAAAGCACCAAAAAATAGAACTTTTATCAGTTAAAGCTAGGCTTAAAACAATAAGCAAGTAGGTCTAAAAGCTTGAGCAAGAATGGGGGTTTAAAAGCAAGTTTGCTCACCCTTGAAGAATCTCTTCAAGAACACCACTCCAGCAACTTTCTCTGATCAAAATCACCTCAAGAACCCTAACACCAACTCCCTAGCACCTCAGCAACCAAGGATGGTGTATTGCTAGGTGTTTGTGTGCAATATTGAGAACAAAACACCCTTTAGAGCACAAAAACACACATAAAGATGTAAAGAGAGGGAAATATAGAGATAGATAGATACAACTTCTCTAACCCTATTTTTCAGAACCTCTGAGAAGGGAGGAGGAGCTCCCTTCTTATAGAAATCCAATTCTAAGGCTTCCTAAGCAAGCTAAGCAAAGGTGCAAATCCCGCCATACACGTGTATGGAGGGTGTGAATTGTGCATGCCAGCTGTAACAGCTGGCATAAAATATCTGCATAAAGCAGATGAACAGGGTTTGGCCAGAAAATATGGACGATCGACCAACATAAGTGCCGGCCGACCAAATAAAGTGCCGATCGGCCAACACTTTTGGCCGATGGCAAGAAAACAAGGCCAATGGCCTCAAGCCTTGGCCGATGAGTTGAGGGGATGACCAACAAGCCACCCTCTTCCCTCAGAAGCACAAACACAAGTGCTTGGTCCACAACCAAGCACAAAACAGACAAGTTGAGAAATCTTGAGGCAAGGCGCGCGACCGAGGCCTCCGGGAACTCAAAACGAACACAGGCATGGATGATCATCGAGTGTTCAAACGATGACGTCCAAGTCTTGAGGATGGTCAAAAATGGGGTTTCTACAATACGCTTCAAGCATAACTCCAATACCAACTGTTGAGAAACCACCGTTCAACACTGAAGATTTCATCATACACCCACTAGTTGGAAACGACCATCGGGGAGGCCAAAGAAAAAATGAATTCCGTCTCGGGGGAAAGAAGTACAGCAAATTCATTGCGAATGTTGTCAACACACGGGGGACCACAACAGGAAGACATGTAAAGAACCAATTTAGCTGTCACTGCATGCGACATTATGTTTACTGTTTTTGTTCCAAAGTTTGTCACTGCGGTTTTGTTTTTTCCCCTTTTAAATAAGTGTATATGAACACACCAGACATATCATACTATTATCGTTTGCGTTATTATGTCATCTTCATTATGTAAGTCGACCAAATAATTTGGGTGAGACACAATCCCAAAGTTAACAGTTTACCTAACTATTTTCCTACTACTGTGCTGTTTTACATTTTTTAAAATATTCTGCAAACATTGGTATGTACCGTAATCTTCCACAATTTTTACCAACTGCGACTACGCGTTCAATTTGTTACATTAATGGCATTCAAGTTAAATGTGGTCCTATTCAACTACACACTTCAATAGTTAAAACATACACCATAACCACCTTCTCACTTACTCAATACACGATCGTCACAATCCGTAACATACCATACACAACACATAACATGGTCCACCCATACCCCAGCATAAACATTTACCTAACCACCCTCTACGTGGAATAACACCAACCCACATAATCTGTTTTGCCACACAAACTAGTGATGTTCAACATACCCAACCACAAAATTATGCACCAGACAAACCCACTGTCAAACAACATCACTAGCCAGTATCATGTACATTTCATACTGTAGACACCCCATTTTTGACCAACCTTAAGACTCAAATGTCATCGATTGAGCGCTCGGTGATTGTGCATGTTGTGCTCGTTTCGAGGTTTCGGAGTTTTTGGCTGAGAGCCTTGCCTCCGGGCCTCTGAACTCTTTGTGCTTCTGCTCGATTTGCGGAACAAGCCTTGTTTTCCTTGCCTAAGGGAAAGAGGGGTCTTGTAAACCCCCTTTTTGTGGTCGTAGACCACTTTCCTCGTTTGGAGACTAGTTTCCGATTTTCAAAGCCTTTAGCTGCGTGCCTTGTCTCGGGACCGCTTAGCGTTCTCTGTTTGGCGTGGTTTTTGAACCACACTTTGTTTCGTTGGCCTAGAGGGCCACTGTGGTTTGGGAGACCACTTTTGTGGTCGCAAACCACTTTTGGTGCTCGTCAGCTAGTTTTCGGGTCTCCCGGCTGCGCGCCTTGCCTCCCGGACTTTTGTCTTGCATCCGTTTTGGTTTGTTTTTGGTAAAAACCTTTTTTTCCTTGTTTGGAAGGTGGTACACGGGTGGAGGACCAGTTCTTCCCCTTGGAGACCACTTTGCTTCTTGCCAGCCAGTTTTCTGGTCGGGAAATTGGTTTGCTTGGTCTTTGGACCATCTTTAGTGGTCGGCCACCACACATTTTGCTTTATTTCATGCTGCTGACCATCTCCCACCATGGCCGACCAGTTGTCTTCTTGGGAGACCACTTAAAGTGGTCGGTCGACCACTTAAAGTAGCTGGCCGACCACTTCAAGTGGTCGGCTGCTTTTTGTCACCTTTTTGGAGATATTTTCTTCCAGTTGACACAGCTGGAGAGCACTAGAACCATCCTCCATACGTGTATGGAGGGATGGCCTTGAGCCTTAGCTTCTTCAAGAAGCTTGTGCTTTTGCTCTCTATAAGAGGGAGGCTCCCCCTCCCTCCTCCAGGTTGGTGTTAGAGAGTGATAGATACACCTTTATCTCTATATCTCTCTATTTGCTTCATTTTTGTGCCTTAAAGTGCCCTTTTGTCATACTTTAACACACAAACACACACTCAAACACCATACTCTTGGAGCTGAGGTCCCTTGAAGTTATTTTTGAAGTTTTTGGACTGGTTTTGGATCAAAAAGAGTGATGGAGTTACAGCCTTGAAGGTGGTCATCAAGGGTGAGAAACTAACCTCTTAAACCCCCATTTTTGCTTAAGCTTTTAGCCCTATTTGCATGCTGATTTAAGCTTAACTCTTAACTACAAAAAATTCTGATTTTTGGTCCTTAAGATCTTTGTTTAAGGTTACTTTTGTGTTGGGGGTTTTCTACCCCCCCTTAGGCCTTGTTTGGCCTTGCTTTTGTGCCTTCTTTGTGAGCTTTTGGGACCACCTTGTTTTGGCCTTCTCACCACTGAAACTCAGAGGAATTTCAGTGGTGGGAAGGGTGTTTTGAGGTCCCAAATAGAAGAGGGTTATCCCCTCTCCTTGTGTCTTCAATACTTGCTTTGAATGCCTCATGGGTAAGCATGTTTGTTAAGCTTATGTTGGCCATGTCTTAGCTTGTATTTGGGCTCATTTTGCTATGGCATACCACTATTTTTACTTGGTTTTGTCACTCCATGCATGCCTTATACACTTGTAGTGTAAATCACACAAACTAGTTTTGTATGCTTCATGAAGTAGCATGTCATTCTAGCTTGTTTTGTTTCCATTTCAGCATATTTTTGGTGATGTTTTGCCATGTCATACCTCTGTTAGGGTTTGGTTTGGTCACCTCTTGCATGCTCCATGCGCTTGTAGTGCATTTCCATGAATTAGCCTAATGTGTATCATGCTTTAACATGTCATTCTAGCATGCTTTTGGCTTAACTTCAAGAAGCTTTTGTCCATGTTTTAGTATGCTCTAGCTCTGATTTGTATTGTTTTGGCCATGCATGACATGCTTTGTATAGCCATAGTGCATTCTAGCTTGTTAGCTTTGTGCATCAAGTCCACTAGTATGCATTACTTGGACTATTTGAATGATTTGGCATCATTTATTATGTGATTTCAGTTCATGTTTTATGGTCATACACTTGCATCTTTCACTTATTCAATGCGTCGGAGGGTTTGCCCCTTTATGCCTTAACATGAATCATTGCGTATGCCTTCATGCCTAAGTTTGCGAGCTATCATTTCAATGTGTTTTTGGGGTTATTTTGCCATGATATAACTTTTATTTTTGTTGGTTAAGTCATCCCATGCTTGGTCTTAATAGGTGTAGTGTAATCCACATTATTTGCCTTGTATGCATTATGTCTTATGCCCTTCATGTTAGCTTGTTTTGGCTTCCTTCTATTCATGTTTTAGACTCATTTTGGCATGATCTAGGACTGTTTTAGGTTGCCCTTGCCATATGCTTCATGTTTTGCATAGCTATAGTGTAAGTGCTCTTGCTAGCTTCAAGCTTTGGGCACCATAGCTTGCTTCATTTGTGTTGTGTACATGATTTGGCATTATTCATCTTGTTATTTCAGAGCTTATAGCATTGCCATGTTCCCACATCTTTCATGCTTTGAGTGCCTTTGAGTGTTATGCATTGTTGCTTTGCTTATGGCCTAGCTTGTATGCTTGCATCCCTTGACCTTTGAGCCCCTAACTTAGCATGTTTTGGTCCATGTTTTGACCTGCTTGAGCTCTGTTTGTGGTTGGTTCATGCATATTTTCCATGTATTGCATGCCTCTTTTGTAGTCCTCCTCATTAGCTTTCATGCTTTAGGACCTTGGCATGCTATACTTGTGTTTGATTGAATGATTTGGCATCATTTCTTACTTAATTTCAGTGCATTTAGTGTTGTTACACTTCTGCATTTGTCACTCCTTGAGCTTTCTTGAGGGTTGTGTTCTTAGGCCTACTTGTATGGCCAATGCATTGTGCATGCATGCTTTGTATTTTATGTCTTTATTTTGGTGTTATGGCCTCTGTTTTGGCATGGCTAAGGTCTACCCACATTAAGCCCATTGAGCATTATGTATGCCATGTTACATCACATCATGCATGTTATGTTATTGTTTGCATTGCGCATGCCATGCTCTTGATTCGCATTGTGTATGCCATGATCATACTGCATTGAGTATGCCATGTTAGTCATTGCATTGAGTATGCCATATTGTTCATTGCATTTGTGTATGCTATGTTCATTTGCATTGTGTATGCTAGTTGTTGTCTATATTGTTGCATGCTTATGTTGTCTTGCATTGAGCATGCATGCATTAGCATTGTGCATTGTGCATGCCATTAGCCTTGTTAGGTTGTTCATGTTACATTGCATATTTGCATGATTAAGTCATATTGCATATTTGCATGCTTGTGTTGCGTTGCATTTTTGCATACTCCATGTTACATAACATTGTGCATGCCATGTTATTTGTTGCATTTGTTTGGAAAACACGAGGAACGAGGGACGTTTCATACTTGAAGTGATGAAACGTGCCTCAATTCTCGGCCGCCGACATTCTTGATCATACATGATAGAGTTCTAGGCACTTATGTGTTTATGTGTGCATTCATTTCATATTGAGTTGTGCAACTTCGCCTCTCAGCCATCATGCATCGAAATGTGCGATTGGTGGTCCGAGGGTCGAGAACCATACTCTCTTGAGCTTATGAAATGATAGGGAGGGTGGTTGTGCACACATATCTTGCAAATACATTGTCATGCCCTTTCTTGCTCTCTGTTGCAGCAAATTGGAAGAATGCAGCAACAACTGGTCAGCTAGCCAGAAAAACTAGCTGGCCGACCACTTTTTCTGGTTTGCAGCAACAAAAAGTGGTCGACCAGTGGCTGGAAAGAGCAACAACTGGTTGGCCACCCTCCCATAGGTCCCCAAGATGAGTTAGAAGCTATTTGGAGCTTGGTGCAAGTTTCTGAGAGCAGTTGCAAACAGAGGCAAATTGGGGCATCGCGACGGATTTCCGAACGAGGCGACCGGGCATGCATGCACTCTTCTCCCTCTGAGGGCCTTGTTTTATTGCTTTACTTAGCTAATGTGATTAGCTAGTTTATGCTTTGGCTTGTACTTAAGTAGTTAATGTGTTTAGCTGCTTAATTGTTCTGTAATAGTTAGTTAACTAGGATTAGTTAATTAGCTTTGTTGTGATGTAATAATTAGTTTAATTAGCTTAGATTAGCTAGTTAGCTTCTTATTCGGACCCTCCATCGAGAGGGCCAACTGTTGTAATAAGCGTGCATGTGTGTGATGCATGTCTTCCAATCCCCATTTCTTTCTCCCTTTTACTTAACCGCTTACGATGGTTAGTTTTAGGGCATGTTTCATTTAGCATACTTATGCTTCGCATGTGTATATCCATCAATTTGTTTTGCATGCACTGGGCTCGGCGCATCATACAAAACTGCATTGTATTTCCAATGCATTTACTTGAATACGTGTTCAACAGCATGTTACCAAGTTGCATTTCACATGACATTCTAGAATAGCCGAGCCTATTTTAGCTGCATTTTCGCATGTGTTGCATTAGCCATCTTAACATGAACTAGGATTATGCATGATTTCTAACTAGTTCTTTGTTTTGGCTCAGAGTACACTGTGAGTGTTTACGCTTTAGCATACTGCATGCGTGTTATTGACTGCCATGAAAGCATGCTTGCCATGAGGCTAACTGCTTATTTGATATAACTGCCTGAATGCCTGTGGATGGAGGTTGGATTGCTTGGATTGGAACAATTCATCAAACCCCCGATTTAGCCTACTTGCGAGTAGCAAACTTCAAATCATTTTTTGCAAACGAACATGCAATGTTTTGTTCCAAATTAGGTGATCTAGTCTATACTTGTATGATGTGCGCATCACATAGTAAGATTAGCTAATTAACCGGAATAAGAGCACATGTGTTTTCAAAAACAAAATATCATGCTTAGTACAGGCCGATCTTTGATCGGGCGAGCGGGGGTGCTCATTGCATGACCTTCCCCTCTCGTACCCAAGTTCCCGAACCGAGGCAACTTTGGTGATGACGGACACGTGGCCTTAGGCATCAGTCAGGGTTTCCTAAATTTCCCCCCAAAATAAAATATTTAGGTGGCGACTCTGTATCTGGCAAAGCAGTCCATGTTTGGCACTTTTTTATAAAAATCAGTTTTCCAAAACGATTTGCCGGATTTGGACTCTTTGGTGATTTATTAGTCTTGCATTGCACTTTGTAAGATCAGATTAAGAACCGTGACATTGAGTTCGAACTGTAGTAGCTTAGAACAAAACGAGATTTCGCACCCTCGCAGGCACGGATATCGGAGAGTTCCCGGGAGCACGTCTACACATACACAACTACATTTTCCCAATACCAAGCTTATATAAACACAGTGCCCATGCAAGTATCACAAGTCACAAAAAAAACAACACATTCAACGTAACCCCACATCGTATTTACTACCAAATTCATATTGTTAATGCACGTCCACAAAAACAAAAAACCCATGCATATACCACTTGATAATAAAAAATATATAACTGTACGATAGTGTTTTCATATGCGCTTAAAAATAAACATTCAGATGGAATGTTTTAGACCCCTAATAATGTCATTCAAAAATCCCTTAACCATGTTTTCTCTCAACACGATGCCGTTGGTACCTAGCAATGAACGCCCCACATCAACATGGTGCACGTACTACCTCATCACCATGCAAACAATAACCGTATAATCCAGCTTGCGTTGGGAAAAAACAAAAACTAATTGGTCAATTACATTGCACAATCACTTTCGTAAACAACGCAAAAACATTACGGTTCCAACACCGGTTTACTTACGAGTCGGGTTTCTGCTGGGGGCAGTCTTCAATAGACTCGAGGGGGTGGTTGAAGGTCTCAGCGATGCTTACCTCGTCTATTCCATCTGCTCGTAATGACTGCTTCATTACAATTGACACACGTTCCTTCTATCACACACAAAACAACCAGCCAAATTAAATTCAATCTCACAATACATCCATGACCTTATTAAAACAACAATTACATGTGTTTCTTACCAGGATAAGCGCTTCACTGTAGCACATGTTTGACCTGCCAGACGAAGGTTGCCTCATTGGATTAAAATGTTTCCAACTTCCATCCTCTGCGTCGTACACCACCAGCGTCCAGTGTGCTTGGTTGCATATGGGGAAATAAATGTACTGACAATCCTTTGACGATGCAAAATTCTTCAGCACATAACTTTCCATTGTTTGCATGCTGCCAGTTTTGATAATGTTCTACAAAACAAACATTTTATATCAGAAAATAAACCACCGGTTACCATGCAACAATTAAATAGTACTTTCTCACCATGCAAATACTACTGAAGAAGTACGATTTGTCTGCTAAAGCATCACCCGCACAGACATGCGCCTGCTCTGTCACCAATATCTCAGCATACACATCAATTACCTACAGTGAGACAGGAAAACATTAATTACAGAAAACAACCATAATTACATATGGCAACACACATTTTTACAATTCCATGTAACACAACACAACGCGTGCAACACTAACATAATAACAAAACTCACATTGCCACAAATACTTTCTCCACGTACAAGACTCTTGACGTCTGTAAAGTATACCGTCACACCACTGTTAACACTAGCCCACATGACAGCCCTATACATAAAACAAACACAGCATCACATCATCTCACCAAAACACATTACGCTTACGGGGGAAAATTACATAAATACCCACACATACTTGTCACCATTCCGTTCGTAAGCCTTTGTTATTTTCTTCTTCTCCTCAAACGTCATTAGTTTCCATACCCCAAACCGGTTGTTCAACTCAAACCCAGACCATTTATTGGCAGGCACACCAACTGTGTCCACATCTATAACTGTGTCATTTACAGTGCCTTTTTCCACCTCCCCACCCTTGCACCCGTTTGTGACTGCTTTCTTTTCGTGCTCACGACCTACCTAGTAGTTATAATCTTTCAGCCTTAATTCTTTCCTAACTTTGTTCTTAATGTTAAGCACAAACGAATTTCTCACACCTTCCCCTATATTCAGAAACACTCCCACTTCAAGGTCTGACGGACTGACATCACCCACACTCCGTTATGGCACCGGACTCGAATCAGACACTGTGTGCACAGTTACATTTTGACCACTAACACCCGAACTTATTCTAACTCGAATAGGCGTAACATTGTGTACCACCGTCACATCAAACCCACTTCCTTCTTGGCAATGGCTTGCACCAACGTTCCCAAAGTCATTTTTCCAATAAGCTTGCGTAACATGTGTACTTGCTGGTCAGCCAGTTGGTCCTCCAACATTGAAATTGTTTGGCGTAATTCCTTGTTCTCATTTTCAAGTTTTTGTATCTCGTCATCCTTAACCATCATGACACACTCAAACCCAACAACAATGTTCACGGTTTGCATTTCCATTTTACTCTTCAAACTAACTACTTCATCCTCCAGCTTTGATATTGTCCCCTAGTTCATTTTGTTCCACACTTCCATGTCTGCCATCGACTTCAAAGCCTTCTCCAATTCGGTTAAACCTGCCACGTCACTCCCTGTATTACGCACTATGCTGTGCACGTCTTTTGTTTTCACTCCCATGTCATTCCCAACCGCATGCGCCACATGTACCATCCCACCGGCACAACCAGCAACCACATCCGTCACTCCATCATTACAATGGCCAACATGCTCGTCTGTTGCCAAAATGCCATGTTCGTACTCGAAAGACCTTAATTTGTCAGTTCGTACCTGCCCATCACATAAACACAACACAACACGAACATCACGAACATTCAAACACCCTCATCAAATAATAGTTATGAACAAATATTACACATCATTATGTAGGTCATATACCTGGAATTTGCCAGGTGCTAAGAAATCCAAACCCCGTATCCTGGTAACTAAGCTACTAATGTCCCATCTCATAAATCTTGGGAACATATTCTCCGTTTTAGGTTTCACCAGCGTTGAATGTTCACAAATCCAATACTGCGTTCCAAACACAAAATTCTTTAAAACCGGCCATTATTATAACAACACATATACGCGTAAAACAATTAATACATTTGCAAAACAAACCAAAAAATACATACCAGCAACACGACAACAGACCCAATGACCTTCTCCAGTGTATGATGGAAATCTTTGATTGAACCCATCAACATTTGCAGTATTGCACCAGTCCAATCGTATGTGCGTACGGTCTTCAAGTCATTAATGTATTGCACAAATGCCCAGCTTATCGTCTATCCAGAATTAGCAAAAAACATCTTCCCACACATATAAAGTGTCAACAACTTCGCTGCGTCCTCCTCGTCAACCCTTTTTTGCCCAGCCACGGCTTCTTCGAACAATGTCTTCACGAGCTTCGATGTTATCCTTACAGTGTTATGACTCCTCCGCTGAATGAAATCCGACGGTGGCCTTTGACAAGAGAGAGATCAATATGCCTAGTACCACATCGAATCCCAAACAGAAGTCTAATATCACTCCTACATAGCTTCACAAAATTTTCACCAATGTTGAATGCATCACAATGTGCATCGTATGTCCGTATTATTTTCAAAATCGCCTCGTCAAACTTCCTGAATTCATTGTGATTCAGCTTGTTAATTCAGATAGCCTCAATCATGATCCAAAATGGAGCCCTCTTCAACTGTTCAAAGTGACCAGCCCTCAAAGAAGATGTTGTTACAAGCTTCACGATACCTGCAATGTTTGGGCGGAAGTTAATCCTTGTGGGTGCAGTGCGTGACGGCCCTATAGCAAGCTTATTAACTTGTTCACGAGCTTGCTGGTGGTTTGTTTTCGATTGCTTGAACAATATGTGGCCCTGTATGTTAACACCCAGTTTGTTTGGTTTTGCACCACATGCACCTTCAACACACTCCATTCAGATGAATGCGTCCACGGACTTCTGCTACCGTCACCATTTACATTTTCACCAAAAACAAATTAGTTACATTGCATACACCCCCACACCTACCCATTGTACCCACAAACCATTACAATTGAAAAGTATTAATTACAAACCTAACCCACAGACCTAACACAATATAAACACACACATACAACTCCATGGCAACTACAACCAACAGACAATTCACAATGGAGAACATAAATCATTGCAACGACAATGTGTCAAAGGTTTCGCAAAAATGTGACAAAACATAAACATGTCTAACATTGTACAAACATGTCCCACAAACCCACTAATTCCCTTACACATTTCTTAGCACTAATTTCACCCCCCAACCCACTCACACTTACCCATATCACATTGCCCCCCCCTCCCCCCACCCAAAATTTAACACCACAACACTTGTACATACCCAATACACATTCTCACATATCAACTTAGTCAGTCAAACCACCCACATACCAAACATGTGTGAGTTGCCAAAAACCTTATCTTATATGTTCACTACATGCAATCGCCAACACGTAACAGCCCAACACACTTTACGCTAATACCATTCAACAAAAAACACACAATCAACAAAAAAAAAAAAAAAAAAAAACTACACCACTTGCACAACATCAACGCCACATCGTGAACATTACATACCAACACGGGGACATGCCACATCATGCCACATTACATGCCAACACCAAACTTGCAACGCATATCACAACCCAACACTTGTTAATTCAACATACACAACCACCACCACACCCATCACCATCGTTTGATGTATATGACACCTACAATATACAACAACACACCCACTCACCCAACAGTGTAACACACAATATACACCCACACGTTTCCCAATCACAAAAGAACTGATACGGAACATCATACAAATATCACCAAACCACAACCACACAATGTTACAACCACACAAGGAACATAACAAACAGGGAAAACAACAACAAAATTGGTGACACGTACCTTTCGCAGATATCGTTCCACCCCGGTTGAGAAATTACAATGCCTCCTTCAAATCTTCTCCCTGTACCCTGCTCGGAATACCTTCAAATGTCGTAACGTAACAAATCACCAAACCGCCGACACACACACAAACAGATCACGATTGGCGATCGCACCTCAACATGTATGATAGATCTCTCACAAGTTTAGAACAAAACAAATGGAATCGACAGGAATTAGGGTTCCCAAAACATGCCTAACTCACCCAAAAAAATGGGTTCGGGTTAAGAATGTATTACGACAACAATTTGCCTAACGGGTCGGATCGTAGTATGTGTGGCACGTGCATTATGCTCCAAACGTAAGAAAACACTAAAAGCCTTAGTGTACTTTCCAATGTTGTGGCACCCAATAAACACCATCAACGTGCCATGTGACAATTGAATTTCAACATCTCAACAACATTGGACTGTGTCACGTGTCAAAAAAGTTCACGCGTGTAACACTAAATACCAATACAAAGGACCAAATAGATCGTAAGAATAAATATTGGGACTAAATGGAGTACAATTTTAACATTTAGAATTTATGGGTAACTTTCCCTAAATATAATTATATTAAAAATATGAAATTAAATGTATTTTTTCTACATCTCAAAAAAAGGTCGGTGTAACTTACCCTTTATATATTTCATAGTCAAAACATATTAGTCTTGTTTGGTACTAAAAGCTAAAAATCTAATAAAAATGTCTAAAAAATCCTCTACTCACCAATATTTTGCAGCATATTAAAATAATTTCCTGCTCATATTTAAACTATAAACAAATGTTACACTAAAATAATTCTTTTAAAAGAAAATCCATATTCACTACCCCTAACTATCTTTAAAAAGTAAAAATAAAAAAACCCACACCAAACGGGGTAATTGTTTAGTATTCTCAAAATATAGACATGTGATAATTTATAATATTATGATTGGTAGAGAAAGTAGACAAGTATAATATTATATTAGGTGAATAAGAAATATGAAAAAATATAATAAATTATGATTAGTTAGAATTTAAGAACATATGATATTCCCAAATATTTTATAATTTCCCAACCAGAGGTGGGCGATTGTCAACATCCATCAAACATTGAGCTCAATTTAAACAATTGCCTCCCTGTTCCTATCTCTTATGTCAATTAGAAACATGCGTGTATCCACTGGGGGTGGTGACCTTGCGGGAAACGCAGTCATTTTCAAAGGGTATGTCAGCTTCAACTCTTGGGCGGTGCAGCATGCTTGTTTTGTCTAGTTGACTCTCTTTGAAGATTTTATGTTGTACTTTAATCTATATTTGACAGGATGCTTGTTTTGTCTAATTGACTCTCTTTGAAGATTTTATATTGTACTTCAATCGATATTTGACCTCTTCTGTGACACGTGATTGAATTTCATTGGATAGTGGCGGAGGGAAGTGAGGACCAGGGGATCAAGTGGCCCCCTTGGATTTTGGGCTTTATTTTTTTGACAAATATAAAGAAAATATTTTAAATAAAAAAAATTACAAAAATATTATTAGAGTGAAATGTCAATGACATTTTAAAAATTATGAGAACAATAATAGTTATTTTGATTGAAAATAAAGAAACTATTATAAATCATATTATCTATGAAATTTTTTGAATGTAACGGTGATATCATTATTATTTTTTTTTTGATCGGCAAAACAAAGAAGCTTTATTGATGAAATTATAGTACAAAGTACAAGATAAAATACATCAATAAAGAAGGCGAGCGCACAAGCATCACAATGAGCTCAATCATCCCAACCAGGTTGGCACAAAGGAGCCCATCCTATCATTTGCGAGCGCCACCAAGGTTGGTGAGCAACCAACCGAACAAACAGAAAAGGGAGAAAGAACACCCAGACCAAAATAACACCAAAATAACACCCATAAAGAGCAACCACAGATAGACCATCAGCCACTGCAGATAGAGCATCAGTCCAGACAGAAACAGAACTCAGATGTATTCTCCCCCCAAGCACAACAGAGCAGCCCTGATTACAGCAGTCCAGCCAGACCAGTGAGCATACCAGACCAGTGAGCATACCAGAAGCCAGTAAGCATACCAGAAGCCAGACTAACACCCTCATATCAGAAATCCAGCATGTTCACCCACACCAGCCCAAAAATCAGAAGCAGCACAGAAGAATTTATAATCAGCACAGGAGTTACACTGCTGTGAGGATTGAAGGTTTTTTGGGTGCCTTTTGAAGAGAACATAGGAGTGAATGGATGAACACAGCAGCAGGCATGGAGAGCATAAACACAAATCACCATTATGCTATGTAGGCCCCCATAGCAGGCATGGAGAACTTAACCACAAAACAGCAGCAGCAGGCATACAGAGTTGCCACCTAAATATTTTATTTTGGGGGAATTTAGGAAACCCTGACTCGTGCCTAAGGCCACGTGTCCGTCATCACCAAAGTTGCCTCGGCTCGAGAACTTGGGTACGATTGGGGAAGGTCATTTCATGAGCACCCCCGCTCGCCCGATCAAAGATCGGCCACTACTAAGCATGATATCTTATTTTTAAAAACACATGTGCTCTTATTCCGGTTATTAACCTAAAATTCCCTCAGATCAAAAGTGCTGCCCTTCTGTATACTCCCCAGGCTGAGAAGACAACACCACAGCTGGACAAATAAATTCAGAATATCTTAGCAGTACACAACTTTGATGACAAAACATCCACACGACACTCCCCATACCAGAATGAAGTCATGAAGAACCTAAACAGCGCCTGACTTGTGGCCAATTAAACACGACATCATTGACTGCAAATGAGACGTCCCTGGACTGAGATCTCAACCACATTGCTAACCTCACCTTGATGCATTCACCAAGAACCTGAACATTGGGTTGGACTGCCTTAAACACACATTCATTTCTATAACTCCACACAGACCACAACACTGCTGCTGGGAGGGCCTTCCATACCTGATGAACTTTCTTCCTAAACTTCCACCCCATCCACCAGAGTAAAAGCCCCTCTATGGATCTGGGAATAACCCACTGCAAACCCCACCAATCGATAATAACAGCCCAAATTTTCCAAGTAAAAGAACAATGAAGCATAACATGGTCAAGTGATTCACTAAACTCATGACAGAATATACAATTAAGGGCAGCATCCCCTTCTAAAATTCCAACCCTTTGTAGCAACTCTTTAGTTTTTAGTCTTCCTCTCCAAGCTAGCCAAGAAAAAAATTTTGCTTTAGGTGGGGAGAAATTATTCCATATAAGATCAACTGGTCTATGAATAGGACTATCATTGATCATACCCCAAGCATAAACAGCATTAACCTTAAAAAAACCTGGTGGAGCAGCCTTCCAACCCAAGCTGTCATCTATAATGATATCATTATTATTAACATGCAAGTATAAGTAATCTCACTATAAAGATATGAAATTTATTAAATTGTTAGTTACATTTGACATGTGAGATTCACTCTCTATGTGTTTATTTACTATTAGCTAGTGATATCACATACTAATGATAATGTGACATTACCATTATACTGAATTTTTAATCAAATTTTGAATAAAAAAATAATTCATCATTATATAATTTATTTTAAGACTTATATTTATATATTTTTTATATTATTCATGATACACTAGTTATAAATAAAATTATTTTTATGATGTTTCTTAAAATCAATCGTAAAAACTTGCATGAAATATTTTTATAAAAACTTTCAATATTGTAATTAATAAGTGTCCCCTCTAATTTGATTTTCTAGTTTCGCTATTGTCATTGGGTATCTCGGTGGTGGATTTCTTTCTATAGGCTGGATTAAATCTGGCCATTACCGATTATCTCGAGACCAGGGCACGTGAACGCTGTGATATTTTTACGTAGCATTTTTTTTTTAAAGAAAAAAGAAAAAAGAAAAAAGAAAAAAGCGTGTATACCAAACTAAATTATTTTAAAAATTTAGAAACCCTCTGCTTAAATACCTCTCTCTCACTCTCACTCTCTAGTGCTTCACTGTCTCTCTACATGCGATATATATTTACGTAGATAGGTACATATAACTTTGGGAACGCTTAGAGATAGAGATGGGAAAAGAGAGGAGCATTGTGGTGCTGGCGGATTCGCAGGCGGAGATGAAGAAGAAAGCGGGGAGTTGTCGGAGCTGGATTTTAATGGACGCGGAGGGGAAGAGCACGGTGTTGGATGTGGATAAGTACGCTATCATGGACAGAGTTCAGATTCATGCTCGCGATCTTCGCATTCTCGATCCTCTCTTGTCTTACCCTTCCACCATTCTCAGCCGTGAAAAAGCTATCGTCCTCAATTTGGAGGTGAAATTTGTTTCACTGTCTATATATTTATATATTTGTGTCAATCTTATAATATTGATTCATTGATGCACATATATTTGATCGGCATTGTTTGGCTATTTTTCTTGTTTTCTTTGGCTGTGCAGCACATAAAGGCGATTATTACACCCGAGGAGGTAAGCTTTAATTCTTTTTTGTTATTCATTTACATTTTGCTTCTTGGAAGAAGTTTGGTAATTTGTTAAAAGAACAGTGCTATATTCCCTAATTCATAACTCCTACTTTAAATATTCCATAATTCATAACTTCTATTTTGACTTTGACAAGGTGGAAGAGAGATAATAGAAAGAGGTAGAGAGAAGCATGATGAGGAGTGCGGTCTTCTAATATATCACTCTTATTTTAACTTCTAATGAGATGGAAGAGAAAGAAAAAATAGAGAGACGAACAAGGATGAACAGTGAGAAGTAGGGTCCATTTCACATGATTAAGAGCGGATTATGGTTGCTCAGCTAGAGCTCCCAAGTATTTGTTTTAGCTAAAATTATCAAAAAATTATTGTAAAAAATCAATTTGATCTTTTTATTTTTATATAAGTTTTTTAGTAGAAATTATTTAGACAAAATCAAAGGGCTGGCCTTTGACGTGAACTCTACTGTGCAAGTTTGGTCCTTGAGATTGTCCATAAAATTTAGGGCAAAGTAGACCCATAGTTCTTATATTTTGGTTTTTATAACTTTAATCGGTTTAATTTTAATTTTAAATTTATAATTTTGTCTCAATTTAATTCAATTGATTATAATTGTTAGTATTTTTTTTTTTTTTTTTGGATAGAAAATAAGCACATAAGCGGTTGTGTTATACTTTTATATGCAAAATTGTAAATTTGTTCAATTCAGTGGGTTAATCTCAACTAATTCAGTGATCACTTTTCTCCAAAAACCTTAATCGGTGTTATCAATTAGATCAAATTGACAAAAAATCTAAAATTAAGAGACAAAAATTGAGTTAATTGAAATTATGGAATGACACAAGGGGCAAAATACATGAATTACCAATATAATTTGTCCTAAATTTTATTTGGAGGGTTCTCTCGGTCCCTAATCAGGACTGGAGGGCACGATAATTCGAACCGTTCATTTTGTCGATCATTTCATGTATTTCATCCACATAAAAAAATTAAGCTAAGCTGATAATTGTAACATATTCAATTTAATCCATTTGTCACCAAAAAAACACACGACAGTTGTGTTTTTTAAAATAAATTATCAATTTATTCAAGCTACCTTTGTTTTTGTTTTTATTGTTACAAAATAATGATTAAATGGAAGACAACTTACATTTAAGTTGAAATCAGGGCTCTAAAAAAAATTAGTGGAACAAAATTCACTGTTTAAGACTGATCAAAATTTCAGTTTTGGGTTGATTTTTCGCAAGGGAAGGTCTGTTTTAATGTTGAAAAATTTACACTAATATCCGAGGGAATTCACCAAAATATTATATCAAAACATTTTTCATATTTTAATTTTTTAAGTATTAAAAGATGAGTGTGGCATTCCATTGTTTAATGCTACACGTTTTACAATAAAAATTAGGGTGAATTACATCACTACAAGAAAAAGCACCTTTAGTCGCCAAAAGTCCATTTTTAGTCGTCAAAAGTCGACTTTTTAGTTTCCCCGACTAAATTTTTTAGTCGCCGGTTTTGTCGCGAAAACACGGTCGGGGAAGGTATTAGCGACTATAAAAGTTTTAGTCGGCAAAAAATAGGTCTTTAGCGACCAAAATTTTGGTCGCCAATAGTCAATTACACTTTTTAAAATTATACATTTACCGACTAATCTTTTAGTTGCCAATAGTGCAGGAATCGCCGACCAAACCTTTTAGTCGCCAAAAGCAACACTTTTGGCGATCAATAATTTTAGTCGCCAAAAGTGGTTCTATGAAAAAAAAAAATAGTAACTTTTCTTTCACTGAGATTCGAACAACCAACCTCCCACATTCTAAATGTTAAGCAACACACTATCTCCACTATGCCTCTACAACACCACATGATTATATATGCAACATATTATTTATATAGTATATTGACCCGTATTAATATAAAACTATATATAAACATAATTATTTTTATTCAATATTCGTTTATGTAAAAAATAAATTATTGACTAAAAAAAAAAGGAGAACACTTTTGGTGACTAAATCTGTTTTTTAGTCGCCAATTCTATACTTTTGGCTACTAATTATTTTTTAGTCGCTAAAAAAATTAATTTCCGCCTAAAAATAACCACTTTTGGTGACTAAAATTATTTTTAGTCGCCAAAGACCTCCACTTTTGGCTACTAAACTGAATTTTAGTCGCCAATTGTAGACTTTTAGCTACTAAATTTTTTTTAGTAACCAAAAAGCTTCAGTTTTGGCTACAAAATTTATTTTTGTCGGTAAAACACGTATAATCGGCGACCAAGCTATTTTTTAGTCGCCAAAACCTATACTTTTGGTTACTAAATATTTTTAGTCTCCAAAAACCTTCACTTTTGGCTACCAAAATTTTTTTAGTCGCTAAAACCCATATAATCGGCGACCAAACTGATTTTTGGTCGCCAATACGTATACATTTGGCTACTAAATTGTTTTAGTCGCCAAAAGTCTTCACTTTTGGCTACTAATTCCATTTTAGTTGCCGAAAATGCTACTTTCAGTGACGAAAGGGGAATTTTTAGTCGCCAATTCTGCTTTTTCTTGTAGTGCATATACATTACTTGAGATTTGTTTAAAATATAGATTGTACTATGTAGTTTTGGAAATTATATTCTGCCCTTTAAAATTTTTAATAGTATAACAAATAATCACTTTTATTAATAAATCATTAAGTCAATTATTATTTTTTTGGTTAAATTATGTCATAGATATATTTTAATTAACAATTCAAATAATTTTATTATTGTAGTTATAACTTTTATTTTTTTAATTAATTCTTTAAAATAAAAATTTTGACAAGAAAATATTTATAATTTTCAAAATTATAGGAGGCAGATCGTATTTTAAATAAATGTCAAGAAAAATATTAATAATTTATCCTAAAAATTAAGGTCAGAGATACAATTATTCATTGATTTGAGATACTATAAATTTTTAGCGTAAATTACTAATAAATTCTAATAGTTAGATTTAATTCTCATAAAGTCTTGTTGAAAATAAATCCTAGTAAAATCATCGCTAAAAATAATTTTTTGTGAGAATTTTTTTGTATATGTCGCTAAAAATTGACAATTAGTGACTTTTTTTTTGTCATGATTTTTATAAATTGTGGTTAAAATTTACAATTAGTGACGCTTTTCTCTAACAAAATTTTCAAACTATCGCCGAAATTTAAAAATTTGAAACTTTTTTTTTTCTGACAATTTTTTTGCATATTTGCTAAAACTTATAACTTGTGAAATTATTTGTCATAATTTTTAAACTGTTGCTAAAAATTAACAATTAGTGACTTTTTTAATTGTGTTTGATGAAAAATATTAATTATCATAGGGCCTATTAGACAATAAATCTACTTATTATGATCTACACGTATATCTCCAATTTTTTATAAAATCACTTAAAACTTTTTGTAAATCACTCATTTACACCAAGCCAAAAAATCAACAAAACTGATTTTTTTTTTTTTTTTTTTTATATAATCGATTTCAGTTCTTCAACCAGTAAAAATGATCACTTTTATTAATAAATCGTTAAGTCAATTAACTTCTCTCTTTTTTTTTTTCTTTTTTTTTTTAAATTATGTCATAGATATATTTTAATTAACAATTCAATTTGGTTTGAGTTTTTTGGATTAAGTTTTTTGAAAACTGAGTTTTTTAATTTTTGTGTTTTTTTGTTTTTAGTAAATATTTTTAAAATTTTAAACAGCTTTTTTATTTTTTTAGATGCACCTTACTTAGATGTATCTAAAAAGTAAAAAAATTGTGAAAAAATATTTTAAAAAATTAATAAATGCATAAAAATACAAAAAATGTACTGAATTATTGTATTTTTTTTTTTATTTTTGGTATTTAGTGAATTTTTAAAAGATTTTTTTTACAATTTTTTTACTTTTTGGGTATATTTATGTTAGGTGTGTCTAAAAAGTAAAAAAATTGCTTAAAATATTAAAAAAATTCAGTAAAAACAAAAAAACACGGAAAATAAGAAAGTAGAATTTTCTGAAAAGTGTTTTTTAAAAAATGAAAACAAACAAGCTGAATAATTTTAATATTGTAGTTATGAATTTTATTTTTTATATTAATTCCTTTAAATAAAAAATTCTAATAAGAAAATATTTGTAATTTTCAAAATTATAGGAGGCAATCCATATTTTAAATAAATGTCAGGAAAAATATTTACAATTTATCCTAAAAATTAAGGTCAGAGATACAATTATTCATTAATTTGAGATACTATAAATCTCTAGGGTAAACTACCAATAAATCCTAATAGTTGGATTTAATTTCTATCAAGTCCTATTGAAAATAAATTTTAGTAAAATCGTCGTTAAAAATAATTTTTTGTGAGGATTTTTTGTATATATTATTAAAAATTAACAATTAGTGATTTTTTTTGCACGATTTTTATAAATTGTTGCCAAAATTTACAATTAGTAACATTTTTCTGTGACGAATTTTTCAAACTGTCGCTGAAAGTTGAAAATTAATAACTTTTTTTGGACTATTTTTTGCATACTCGCTAAAACTTATAATTAGTGATATTTTTTGCCATAATTTTTAAACTGTCATTGAAAATTAACCGTTAGTGACTTTTTTAATTGTGTTTGATGAAAAATATTAATTATCATAAAACTTATTAGATAATAAGTTCACCTATTATGACTTATACGTATATCACCCAAATTTTTATAAAATCACTTAAAACTTTTTGTAAATCACTCATTTACACCAAGCCAAAAAATCAACAAAACTGAATTTTTTTTATATAATCGATTTCAGTTCTGCAACCAGTAAAAATGAAGAGTTCGGTTCGTATTAAAATTTTCCTCCACTCCAATCAAACTGAACTGATTACACCTCTGGTTGAGACTCGATGAGCAAATTTTGAAACTAATTTTATGTGTCGAATAGGTATTGCTTCGAGATCCATTGGATGATAATGTTATCCCTGTTGTTGAGAAACTACAAAGGCGATTGTCCCTTATAAATTCCATTCGTGAAGGCCAAGAAGATGGAAATGAGTTGGGTGACCAACAAGATGTTGAAGCTGATGAAGAAGATGGTATGCCACATTACTTACTTATCTTCCTTTTTTAGGAAAAATTACAAAAAGAACCTCAGGATTTGAATCTTGTAATAAAATAAATTTTAAATTTTAATTTTATTAATTTAAACTCTAATCTTAAAAAAAAAAAAATCAATATAAAGCAATTGTCTATTTTTATTAAGTAAAACTTATAGAAAAAGATATTTTAGATATTTTGGTACACTTATATTGAGTATAATAATTAAAATATTATTTTTTTGTCAACTTCATTGAACAGAAATAGACAAGTAGTTTAGATTGAAAATAAATCAACAAATTATAATTTAAATTGATAAAATTAAATATTCAAGATTTATTTTGTTACAAACATTGAACCTTAGAGGTTTTTTATTTATTTTTATTTTTATTTATAATTTCCCTTTTTTAATAAGTTTTAAAAAAAAGTTAATTGGAATAACAAAAAGAAGTCCCCCCTTTGGACATCTTGACATTCTTTCCTGGAATGATTTTGAATAACGTACGTCAACAAAGAATATAACGAAACAGTTCAAGTTTAAAATTAAAATAAAATATAGAGAAAATTACACTCATAGTTCACGCAATTTTTTTTTTTTTTTTTTTTTGGTGTCAATCTAGTTTATTTTATTCTTGAATTTCTCCTAATGTGTTCAATTGTTAATGCCCCTTTAAAAATTAGATAGGAGTCAAGGGACAGAGGATTTCACTATCTTAAAAGTGATTCGAGAGTTGATGTCTAATTTTAAATGATCTACTTTCCTTTGAATGGATCATTTTGTCTATAACTTTTTGTCCAATTTCTAAACTGATATTATTAATTAGGCTAAATTGCCACAATATAAAAAAATTAAATATGGTTATATTTCAATTACAAGTATATAAACCAAATTGACACAAGGTAAATTACAAGTATTACTAGTAAAATTTAAACCAAATTGATAGAATTGGAAGTATATAAACCAAATTGACACAAGCTAAATTACAAGTATTACTAGTAAAATTTAGGAGAAATTACAATTCAGCCCATATTTCCAAAATAAATTTTAAATCAATAATAAAGTTTATCAACTTTAATAATTGAAATTATAAATTTTTCCATCACCTTGCAAGTTCTTTTAGTCTTCCAATTGATTCACAATTTCCCCTATAATTTATCCAATAAAATAATATTAAAATATTGCCTTTTTTTTTTTTTTTGAAAATTTAAACTACATATCGCAATCGTTTTACTTTAATTTTAAACTTGGACCATTAAATTATTATAATAAAATCATTGCAGAGAAAAAGATGACAATGAATCTTGATCTCAATGTTTTTTTAGCTTTCTTAAAAGTGTGTTTTTCTCTCTAGAACCCTTACTATCAATTCCATATTTTCAAAGTCACTTTTTTTTTTCTTTTTCTCATAATTATTTTTAATTTTTAATTTTTAATTTTTTGTGTGGGCTGTATTTGATATTTTAATAATTTGAATAATGTTTATATAGAATCTCCATTTGAATTTCGGGCATTGGAGGTGGCTTTGGAAGCCATTTGCAGTTTTTTTAATGCTCGTGCAACAGAGCTGGAGACTGGTGCTTATCCAGCTTTAGATGAACTCACTTCTAAGGTGTGCTTTTTTAATTTTTTTTATACTGTGTTTTGATAATGGATTTGGATAGGTAGTTAGAAATTTAAAAAGAAAATATAGGTGAAATATCATTAAAATATAGTTATATTTCACTTACCATTTTCTTTTCTAAATTCTTATCTAAATTTATGATCTAAATACAGCCTTAATAGACATATTTAGATTCGAGATCAAAATGCAACAAACTCATACCTTGGAATGTTGTGTGTGTTTGATCTTTTTGATTTTGTCAAAATTTCATGTAAAATTTCAAAAATATTCTGCCTTTCATTATTAATTTTGAAGATGTGATGCTAAAGAATAAAGAGTAATTGATTGCATACTTTAAAGACTAAAAAATTTAAAAGGTTAGAGACTAAGGCATAGTAAATCACATATTTAAGGTACATTAGAGGAATAAACCCTAAGAAAGGTAAAATTTGTAGAAGATTTATAAATATGTTTTTTCTTTATTTTTGAAAACCAATTAGTTGAAAGAATTAAAGGGTGCACGAATTTTTAAACCTTACCCAATTTTGACATAATGTTAACATCAAGAAAAAAAGAAGTGATTTTAATTTTATTTATGTTAAAAAAATAATTTTCATTTAGGATTATGTATTTAAAAATATTTTTAAAAATTATTTATAACCAATTTTAATGTTATTTTAATTATTTATATTCATATACAGTTAAATTATAAGAAGGGTAAATAAAGTATTTTATAGGATTTAAAATTAGACACAAGTCATTAAAAAAAAAAAAAAAAATTGAACTTGTTGATCATTAAAAAAGTTTACAAGGTTTTTTTATACTTAAAAAAAAAAATGAAAATGAAAAAAGAACTTATTTGTATAAAAAAAACAGTTTTACAACTTATTTGTATATATTCAATGATCGAAATCAACCCTCACATGATTCGATTAAATTTGATTCTTGTAAACCAAATATGGTCTTAGTTTCTTCCTATTAGAATGACCATGTTTACCCTGTTTGTGTAAGTTCCATCAAATTTGAATTCAAATTTTATGCAGAGCTTAGAACATTTCTGCTTCCAAAAAAACGAGTATTTTCCATTTTAGCTCGAGGCTTTTAACAAAATTGTTGTTCAATGAAGGTGTCTATGTATCACCATGTATTCCATTAGTATTTATGCAATCTTTATAAGACTTGTTGTTATTATTATTTTTAAAAAGCTGGAAATGCCTCCATTGGTCTATTTTTATGCACTTGGTATTTGTTATGTATTCCTAATTTTCCAAATGACAAATTTGATTTTGTAGATTAGTACCCGTAACTTGGATCAGGTTCGTAAATTGAAGAGTGCAATGACAAGGTTAACTGCTAGGGTTCAAAAGGTATAACTACTTCCTATCATAGCTTCCAAGTTTTTTTAAATCATCAAAATCCTTTCTTTTCTAACATGGTCATATTTGCATTTAGTGTTGATGTCTCTTATTCGGCTTGATGTTTTAATGTTGAATGACCCGTGATGTCCCGAATTCTGTGCTTTTGATAATAATTGTGCTTATAAATCAATTTGATCTATGCTCACTAGTTTTTCTACCTGTAGGTGAGAGATGAGCTTGAACAATTACTGGACGATGATGATGATATGGCTGATCTTTACTTGTCAAGAAAATTGGCAGGCCCATCTTCGCCCGTTAGTGGCTTGGGTGCTTCCAATTTGTGTCCTGCCTCACCTACCATAGGTTCGAAGAAATCTAGAGCAAGTAGGGCAAGTGTGGCAACATTTTGCGGAGACGAGAATGATGTTGAGGAGCTTGAAATGCTACTTGAGGTTATAACATTGACCCACTTCTTTGTTTGTTATGTCCTCTTAATTTTAGTAGTTCTTGTACTTGTACATAAATCAATCATAGAATCTGACCTATCACATGAGTGTGAAATCTATATCATGTGAGGTAGTTGTGTCCGGTTTAGTAATCATTTTCTGTGTTGTACTTATTATAATTTTAACCTCTCGGTGGTATATTTGCAGGCTTACTTCATGCAAATTGATGGAACTTTGAACAAATTGAATACAGTATGTTGCGTAACTAGCATTGAATTTCTATAATTAATTCTGCTCACCAATTTGTGTTGTTGATTATCAGTTTGTGGCAATATAATTATGATGAGCAATATGAAATTAGTGAAAACTTTCTCTGAATTTTTATTAAACACAATCAATTGCTAACTAGTTTCAATTTCTTAGAATCCTATTTACAGGAGAAGTGGGGCTTGCAAGCTATGCCACAATTCGAGTAATTACTTCCTAATAATGTCATGATCACAGAAAATAAATAAATAGGAAAAAAAAAAATTCTAAAACAATTTGGAATCTAAAATGAAAAGAAATTTCTTTAAAAAATTCTAACTCAAAATGAATTTGACTAGAGTTCTGAATTAAGTAATCATAATTTTCCAAGAATAGTAAAATTTTAAATTTGAAGGCATAAACAAAGGAATTTGGCCAAAATTTACCACCAGCCACCATGTAGCTATAATTTGCGATAGTTGAGCTGTTTTGGGTCGAATATGGATTTTTCAGCTAATCCGACAAGTTGAAAAATTTGTCAAATTACTATTTTGCTATCAAACTATCAAATTACTCCATGAACGTCCGCTAATTGTAGTAAAATCATTTAAAATGAACAAGCAACAACCAAAGGAAGTTCAAGAGGGTACCCCTAATTAAAATTGTAGCTAAGCTTCTTTGGCATTCCATATTGAAATCATCAAAATAATCTATTTATTTGTCTATATCTGATTGAAAAATCCCCTTTATTGCATCATCAGAATTGATTTATATTCTTAAATTTTGTAGCTGCGCGAGTTTATTGATGATACAGAAGATTACATTAATATTCAGGTAATCAACTGGAAATGGGAACAAATATGAAAATTGTATTAATTGATCAATTTAAATAGATTTAGATTTACTTTTGTTGTTCTAAATACACTTCATGTTTCCATTTTCCAGCTTGACAGTCATCGAAATCAGTTGATTCAGGTAATGTATCAATTATGTGTACTTTATACAACATTGAATACATTGATTTCTTGTGTATTTGAAAACATTGTTGGCACAATACATTTATCTTATTATTATTTTACTTTCTTTGTGCAGCTAGAGCTTTTTCTAACCTCTGCAGGTATTTCTGTGTCACTTTGTTCAACGATGGCTGGAATATTTGGAGCGAATATCCCATTTACTTGGAACTCAAACCACAGTTACGTGTTTAAATGGGTATGCATACAATTTTGACTATAAGTGCACAAAATCCAATTCACATAGAATTAGACACAACTCTTTCACGTGAAGTTTGTCTAATTTTGCGATGGGATTTCGTAACTGATAAAATTTTGAATGTAAGTTTTATTTCGGTTAATTTGAATGTTCTTCTTCTTATTGTTGCCAGGTGGTAATCGTCCCTGTGGCATTTTGTACCTGCATTTTTATACTTATCATTTCCTATGCTCGCTACAAGGGTCTGGTTGGATCTTGAAATTTATAAGTAAGTAAGAATTATTTAAATTACAGTAGAGGTAATTGTAGTTTTTGTAATGGATCTCCCATTCGAAAGAAGTGCAGATGGATCCGTGGGTCTCACGGGTTTCACTTTGTTTTGTAAATCATTATATTTAATATTGATATGACGATTGTTTTTTCATATATTTTTATGAAAAGAAATTGATGGTCTATTCCATAATCATAATTTTCTTAAAAATAGACCCGATACAATTATGTGATGATGATTATTGGATCAATTGAATTTTTTTCTATAAATTTCATGAATGATCTGCTTGTAAGGCTCTAAAAAATAAACAACTTAAGTCATTGAAATGAAATTTGTTGTGACCTCCATGAACCCAGCTGGATCGGACTGCACTTCTGTCCTGTACCTTATTGAGTTTGAATTTTCTTTTGATTTTTTAGACGGCTCTTATTAGCTACGTGAATTAATAAGTTCTCTCTCTACCTTTCACCATGAAATTCCAGATTGCAAAGAAGATCCAGCAGCAGTGTTATTTGCAGCCTAGCCTGTTTCGGGTGCGAACATAGATAATTATAAACAGCTTTGTAGAGTCATAATTTACTCATTTGATCTTTTGATTTGGAGTCCCTTGTTATTTTGTT
Organism: Camellia granthamiana; assembly: GCA_036172215.1. NCBI lineage: Eukaryota > Viridiplantae > Streptophyta > Magnoliopsida > Ericales > Theaceae > Camellia > Camellia granthamiana. The sequence goes on along the minus strand of CM069907.1, from coordinate 135,260,290 downwards.
CTTTATATATGAAGTTGGGTCAATTATAGTGTCCTTTTTTTTTGCACAATCTTAGTAATTATGTGCTTTGTTAAATACATGTAATGAAATAAGTTGTTTCTATCCAGAATTTGAGTTACCTTTTTGTTATTTTTAGTGTGGATCTGATTTCAAAATTCATTATTGGTTTTGTTAGGATTAAGGCATACTAGAAATCAATCACACACAGAAAAGAGACGAAATATTTACGTGGTTCGGCAATAACCTACGTCCACGGGAGAGATATCGACTATAGAAATTTTCCCGAAGGGAGTTGTACAACACTCACACCTCACTGTCTCTCTATAGCACTCTCACTCACAGATTACACTCTTTGTATTTCCTTCTCTTTCTGATTGATCTAACTCAGCTTACCTCTTCCCATTTTATACACAAACGGGAGGGAACAAAAGTCAAGGAAGAGGAGTAATTGGGAGGGCTGCCACCTGCCATCTCCCCTCTTACTTCTTGACTTGGAGAGCCAACCAGTCAACCTTCAACTACTCCATGTGGGTTGGAGTTAATAGGTTCATAAACAATGCAATCAGTGTAAACCATGTTTTTGAAGGTCTTTAGTGCTGGGTTATTTCTAAATGTATTTATTTAATTTTTTCATTTTTCCCAAGTAATTTTACAAATGGTTATTAGATTATGTTAAAGTTATGTAAATCGTTAGATTTTTTTCCCCAAGAAAATAATTAGTTGGGAGAGTTATGGGCCAGATCTTTGGACCGGGCTTAATTCTCATGATATCTTGACCTAAAATAATTTAGATCATTTTCCCATTTTACCCTTAACATGATCACTCAACCATTCCATTCTCTTCAACCGTTCGTCTCTGTCAAGTTGATGGTCGTTAGGATCTGTGAGGGAAGGGGAGAGATGCAGAGAGAAGGGGAAAGCGATGGAGAGAGGAGACTGAAATACTTCTCTCATCTGGTTTAAAATCGATGTCCAAGAGCATCTTTAATGGTGTATTTTTTTCGTAAAATTTGAATAAAAATTTGAGTAAAAATTCTATTTGATATCAAGTGTTTCAATGGAGGATTTTGAGTTTTTATCAAAATACTGGTTGACCTGGCGGATGTTTGGCCGGTCGACCAGTTAGTGTAATTTTCTTAATAAATTTTTGTAAAGAGATAGTCATTCAGGGGACATCCGGTGGTGAAAATCCAACGACTATGCACAATGATTTGAAGAAAACTGCTTACCATCCTCAATTTGGTGAAAGATTTATCATATCCTTAATTTGATACTCATTTGATGAAATTATTAAATTAAAAAAAAAAGATGATATTTTCTTAAATTTAAATTTAATAAAAAAGAAAAATGGTTGAGACCACTAAAAGTGATACTCTAATAGCATTACTAATGATGTGGCAGCAACAGTGGCCTACGCCTTTTTTTTTTTCGGCATTTCCAATGCATTAGTGCTATTAGTAGTCTTTTTTTTAGTGGTATGAATCATTGTTGAATAAAAAAATTGATGATATATTGGAGATGTCTAATAAATTTAAATTTTGAAATTATGCGATTATTGAATTTGGGCTGGCTGAGGAGAGAGAAAACACATCAAACACGGAGACAGAGTTAACCATATGAACTCTGTTTGATAGGGGTGGGTGTAGGGTTATCCTAACCGTATAACCCGCCTAACCTAAATCAATCCGCATACAAATAGGCGATTTTGTAGATACAATGTGGGTGGATGCGGTTTGGAATATGTCAAAATTGCGGTTGCGGACAGGATTTAACTCACACTCGCAAGAATCTGCCCGCACTTAGATATATATATATATATAATATTTTTTTTTTAATAAAAAAACCTAGACCTGTTGATTTCATTCAACCTATCCTACATATTTTTGGCCAACACACCAAACCTTAATTTCATGATACAAAAAAAATATTGTAGAGAACATTGTTTTTGAATGTTTTTGTTTTTGTTTTTGTTTGTTTGTTTGTTTTTTTTTTTTTTTTTTTGCTCTGTGAACATTGGAAGAAATTGAATCTACTTCTTCATGGAGGGGAAATTGAATCTATTAATTACTTTTGAAATTAAAATCAATCTTATATTATATTGAATTTGAAAATTGAAAAAAGTCCAATCTGCAAACTGCCTACACATCTGCGAATCCTATCCGCACAAACCGCAATCCACATTGTGGGCGGTTGCGGGTTAAATTTTTCCCAAACTACATATATGCGGATAGGTCCAAACCAATCTGCAAACCATCCAAAACCGAACCGCGAACACCCTTACTGTTTGACATCTGTTAGAATGATATTTTTGGCTAAATTAATTAAGCTGATGTGGATGGATCAACTGGAAAACAAGTTGGGAGGCGTGCTTTGATTGGTAAAGAGCACCACATGACACATAATGCCCTTAGAGCATTGAATAATATCTCCCAATACAGAGTACTGCTCAGCCCCTATTTCCAGCATTGGACTTGTTGCAATAAAGTTTCTAAACATTAGGCTGGTTTGGTAAAGCTGTGGAAAAATGATTATAAATTATAATTTATAGTTGTGAACATAAGCTGGTAACTTATTTGGTACAATTATGGGATTATGAATTTAAACAGCAGAGTAGTGTTTGATAAATAGGCTGTAAAATAGTTTTTTGTTGTATAATTATCATTTTTACCCTTATGAATATAAAAATTGTAATTTTATCATTTTATTCACTTTAAATTTTGAAAAAGTTATTTCATTAATGGAAATTAATATAATTAGTACCTATATAGGTATATTTTTACATGATCTCAATTTTTTTTAATTTTTAATTTTTAATATAAACTTCACAATGGAACAAGAAAATGTCATTGCAATAAAAATATAATAAATTATTATTAAGGCAATAAAAATAAAACTTTCTACATATTAGATAACTCTTAATTTTGTCTGCAAATTAACATACAAATGTTATGTCTCCTCACTTCCATCTCGTTGTCATCACCTTTAACCTAATTGCTATGGTGTGCTTGTTGAGACCTTGATCATTCCTCTTCATTAGGCACATAATCCGTGAATTTATCATAAGAGTCAAATGCAATATCGCGGGATTGACTTCGTCGGATGAAATTATGAATTGGCATTGTTGCACAAGCAAATTTGACTTGGGTCAGCCATTTATAGTTTGGTGGGATATCCTTTATCATCGGCCATCTTGCTTTCCAAACCCAAACATTATTTTTATTATACCACTAAGTGATGAATGTGCTTGGTTGAATTTTTCTTGTGCATTTTGGGAGGAGGGGTTGACCATGTTCAAATTCAGCTAGATGGTATCTCTTTCCTTTGTAAGGTGCAAGATATCCTTTCATGTTTGAATACCCCGCATCCACCAAGTAAAACTCATTTATTTTAAAATTTTAAATATTAATAAAATAAAGTAAACAATTATAAATGGAAAAAAAAATGAAGGTGTGAGTGTGGTGCATCTACTGTAGCAATCAAATATAAAATAGTTACCTCCTTGTGGCTTTGGAAAATCATAACTAGGATTCCTAATTGTATCTAAGAAGATCCGAGTATCGTGTACACTTCCTTCCCATCCGGATAAGCAAAATGTGAAACACATATCAAAATTACATATGGCCATTATGTTTTGAGTCGCATACCCCTTTCTACCTATTAAACGAGGTTGCTTACCTGGAGATATATATGCTTTGATGTGTGTTCCGTCAATTGCTCCAATACAATCCTATTACAAAATAGTGAATAAAAATATTTTTACTCACAGATTATTAGAAATATCACGTCAACATTATTTATATATAACACCCAAGTTCCACTTGTAGTTAATTATTTACCTTGAAATGAGGATAGTATTTGCGGTTGCTTCTAATATATGAATGCACATCATTTCTCGGTTGAGGCCTTACCTAATCAATAGACATTATTGTAACAACTTTTAACACATTCTTGAAGTATTTTGAAATCGTCTCGCCGGAATGTTGAAATCAAACTTGGACATCTCTGTTTCGAATGTCGCCGTCAACAATATACAAAAATATTGCAACTTGCTCCTGATTCGAGACTTGTCGTCCAGTTTCAAGGCCATAGTTTTTCTGTAACAAATCACACAATTCATAAAATACCTCTCTTTCCATTCAAAAATTTTCAAATATTCTTGTTTGATTCCCTTCTTGTAATTCTACCATCCACTTCCACCATGTTAGAGAAGATGTCCTACATGGTCCTTTTATCAATTAATTTGTTGTATATGTCACTGCAACTGTTGCTGCCGTAGATAAGAGCATATTATTATTTTGTTGAGTTTGCGATGTGCTGCTTTCATCTTCAGCATCTTCATCGTCATGATCATCATTCCATTCATCGTCATCACTATTACTCATCTCCAAAATACGTACTCCTTGTTACTAAAACACAACTAATTATTGAAAATACAATAAGATTTGTTTACCAAAATACCTGGGGGCCAAAATTATGGAACATACAACTGTTGTCGCAGCAAAAAACTTGCTTCAAGAGAGCTGAAACACCTAAATTGATGGATACCTGAGGTCAACACATCTACATATATATATATATACACTTAACCATTTTGAATGTTGATTTTTTGATTTTTTTTTTTAAATGTATAAAAAAAAATAGAGTAGTGATGTGATCTAAAACAAGTTTTTTTTTTTCTTCTTCTAACTGTAATCTAAAATAGGTTAAAAGCTGACTTTTGGCTTTTAGTTAAATTCCCAAATTGAGCCCATTTTTGAAGAGTTTCTAAATATGTTTATTGAATTTTTTATTTTATTTATTTATTTGGATACTAACACAAATACTTTACATATCATTGTTAGATTATGTAAAAGTTATTTAAACTACTTGTTTTTTTTTTTTTGAAGATTTATTAGAAAATCCATTTTCAAGTGTTTGTATCTCAATTAGTTTATAAGATATTCTTGCATTTCAATAAGTCCTATTATTTGAACATTTAATCTACCAAATCATAATTATCATATTTAAGGTATTTTGTAGATATTTCTACTCTTACAAATAGTTTTTGAACGGTTAGCAATTTGGTGATGTGAACATTTATATTTTACAATGTGAATATTCACATTGATGTATGAATATTCACATTGATGTATGAATGTTCACATTGACGATGTGAACATTCACATTACAGAATATTCGCACTATAAATGTGAATATTATTAGAGGTATTTTGGTAACTATGTCACTTATAGGATTTATTGGAATATAAGAAAATAATGTAGACTAAATGGAACATAAGTAGATGAAAAGGAATTTATGAAAAAGTGTCCGCTTTTTTCTCAAAAAAGGAAATATTTAGATCAATAAATAAATAAATTAAAATAATATTTTAGTCAATTAACTTGAGCAAACTGATCACTTTCCTTTGCGACCCTCCAAAGTTGAAATCTTGGCTGCCCAAGTTTGTTTCTTATTTTTTATTTTTTTGAGAACTTGTATATAAAGGAGTTGGGTAATTAAATATTTAGATTAAAAATATGATATAGTTTTCACTTATTTTAATACATTTTTATTTATTTCAGAATTATTTTTTTAATTTATTTTTAATTTATTTATGAAACATTTATCATATAAATTTTAATATTAAAAAATATGAGAAAGTCACTCATTAACATTTGTTTTAAAAAATATGATAAATCCTTTCTCTCTCTAATAGGAATAGAATAAACCTCCATTTATGTAATTAATTGTTAATTAATTGTGATGCTTTGGGTGCATCTGTCGTTAGTAGGATTAGGTGAGAAATCCATTTCAACATTTAGATAAATAAACATATAGCAGCTTTTAAAAATATGGTTACTGGTATCATGTTCATATCATCACTTGACAACGTCTTTCAAATAATATTCATAGCTATATGATTGCTAAATTTTTAACAAACCCTAAACTACAACTAAGGTTTGTAAAAATAGTTTTTATTTTTTATTAGGCACTTGGAGTTGGGCTCAAACTACAACTCTAACTTGTTTTGTGAATTGATATTTTTAGTGATTATTTGATTTTTTACAAAAAAAGAAAAAGAAAAAGAAAAAAAAAAGTAGCGAGATCAATAATTAGATTTATTTGGATTTTGATTCTCTGCATCCACTACAAGAAATCAGCTTTTTAGAAACAAATTTAATCCGTCCTTAAAAGTGTAATATTTGTTGGGAAAAACTTTAGCCAACCAATTTTATCCGTCATGAAGTTTGTCCCAAATGGCCCGTCCGGAAAAGTCAAAAAATGACTTTTAGAGACAAAATTTTGCATTTGTCACTATAGATAGACTTTTAGAGACAAAAATATGTGGTTGCAAAAAGTTTTGATTTTGAGACAACCAAAATTTGTCTCTAAAAGTCTAATTATAGTCCAGCAGGCGGAGTAGTTATGGAGACAAAAATTAATTTTTCAGACAACAGAAATTGTTCTCTAAAAGTTTAGTTTTTGGGACAAATAAAGTGGTGTCTAAAAATTTTAGTTTTTGGAACAAATGAAGTGGTGTGTAAAGGCTATAATTTTTTTTGAGACAACTAAAATTGGTCTCTAAAAGTTGATTTTTTTTTTTTTTTTTGGTAACAATTACTCTAAAAATACTAGTATAAACATCAACTTATATTCCTTTCTTGATTTCTCAACAACCAAACAGAAAAAATCAAACATATCACCAGACCATCTGTTCATCTCCAAATTAAAATTCAACTACACGAAAAAAAAAAAAAATGCTCATCACATTCAAAGAGGCTTAATCAAAAGATATTTCAATAACAAACAAATGCCATGCTCTGATTCATTAGTATGTAATATCTTGATTGTATATCATAAACTAACAGAGATTTCAAAAGTATCATTTCCAATTTATAAGGCTAGTGCCATAAGCATTGTTTGTAGCATTCATTCAATGAACAAATTGTAATTGGAGTTATATCTACCTACATAACAAAACAACTCAACTCATAGGATCTTCTTCTCAATGGCTTCATTGAAATGACATTCAAAATCTAGCAGAGAGCTCCCAAGCTTCAAATCGACGCAAGCTTCCAGGACCTGCATAGAATAGGCCAAACTCTCAAATAGATTATCAATTAAAAATTATCCAATGATAGATTAATTTAGTAGATTGCAATTTAATGTGCCTTGTAGTATCTGTAGCAATCACACATAAATCTTAGTACACAAATCCGTCCAAAATTCACTATTAATATTCAAGAGTTAACAAAGATTAAACTAAATCAACTTGCTACAAAAACTTGAAAATAATTACTCCAAGATAGACATAGTTTACATTGATGTTGTGAAAACAAGATGCAGAATGGTTACCTTGCATGGTTCATAGTTGAGCTCAACATTGTTTAACTGACATGCTTATATAGGGAATTATAGCTAATAATCTTGGATGATTGATGCATGATAAAAATATTTGCAATCTTTTCTATCTCATGTGAGGAATCCATGGGATTGCCAAAAGAAAAGTCTAGGATCATAAACGAAATGCTACGAAAACCCTTTAATCTTTCATTAATTCTTAATACCAATATATAGATTACTGGGGGAAAAAAAAAAAAAAAAAAAAGACTCAATCTGCCACATCATGACCACAACATTAGCAAGACAATAAGACAAAATAAAGGAAATATAACCAGACAATTCACTTATGTACTAAGCTAAACCACATTAAAAACTTCATTTTCCATTTCTGAACACATTCCTTCTATATCTATTATCTACTTCAAGTTCCTGTACTCATTCCATATGCAACAATCATAATTCACACCCATTAACATCATTACATTCATTGGCTACTAGCTACAGAAAAACGTGAAGGCAGATTTCAATTCCAGCAGAAATATAATAGGATTCTACCACCAAGAAGTTCTTAATAGCAGAAAAAATCCAAGCTGCTAATCATAGAACTTAGGGCCTAAGAATTACTAATATGCAGAAAACGAATTAACAACAAAAACAAATAAGCCATGTATCAAGTTGGGGGCATTCAATAACAACAAACACGAGAAGCATAGAACACATGGACAACTTTTGTTTTCAAAATAATACACCATGCTCAACAAAATGATCAGATGCAGACATGAAGAGGGTCCTGATCTTACTCGACACCATTTGAACATTGTCAGCTACTGTAGGATCACTAGCACCTGCTTCTATATCAAAGAGTTCAACTCTCTTATTACCAAGGCTGCTCACATACCTGCAGACCCACCAAATAGAAAAAATTACAACTTGAAGGTGGGAAAACACAGAAGACAGAGACATCATAGATAATCACAAGAACATAAAATTAGTCACAAAGATAATGCATTGCCACTTTCAGCATCTTAAGTAACTCAATGCTTCAAATCTAAACACGTTTTGAGGCGATGTCTAATAACAAATAATATTATGATCCAAATGCTTGGTTTCATGATTTTGCTTTTTAATGAATACTGCATTGGTGGTTGGCTAGAAAGGGAGACGCTCATTTAACTACTGGTCTTGACAACAACAAATTTGAACACAAGATCTCACAAGAAAATCCATAATCTTAAAATCAGAATAGTGCCAATCAACAAATTTATGCAGGGAAATATATAAAAATATATTCATGTATATATATATATCTGTCTACCATGTGGAAGAGAATAAACAACAGATCAATATCAGTATCCTTTAAAAATGCCAACATTTGATCTATAACCAATAACAAAAGAGATGAGGTCTATAATTTGATCTACGAGCAGCCCTCACAAACTTGTGACCTATGAGAAGAATAAATTAAACAAACGAGCTTACGTTTTTCTCAAGGCCACATATGAATTTAGCTCTTTGATCTGCAAAACAAAAATAGAAGAGACGCACACATAACATAAACTCAGTACAATTTCAGACTGTGCATGTGTGTGTGTGTGTGTGTGTGTGTGTGTGTGTGTGTGTGTGTGTGTGTGTCGAGAGGGGGGGCGAATCCTCTACACTGATAAACCATAGTCCAAGTGTCGCTCATTCAGGCACTTTTCTATTATGGGATCACAGGTCACTATTTTAGGACAGCAACTCAAACAGGCTTAACCCAAGCCTAAGTCTATTCGGTGTGTATTCATCATTTTGCTTTCAAATATAAAGGGCGCTTAGGTCTATTCGATATTCATCCTTGAAGTTTGTTTATACTTCTTGTCTTCCTTATATGAGCTTAATAAAATAATCAACACAATAGATCTATAGCTATATGCAAACACATATGCAAGCACAAAAATGCATTTAGAAATGGGGTACTGACTTCTGATATGTGAGTGTTGTGTTTTTATGCGGGAATAATGTGTAAATTACTTAATACTACTGCATCAAGAAGATGACTTACTAAGAAGAAGAATCAGTAGAGGGTCCTCCTCGACTAATCTACTGCATCAAGAAGTCAACTTTGGCATTGTATTTCGTGCGATCGGACTCTAAGATTTGAATTCTTCCCACCAGCTCCTCATAGATTCTTCGTTGCTCTTTAGCCTCCCTTGTAGCAGCCTCATTATCCTTCTCGAATTGGGCACTGGTACGTTTTCCAAATAATGTTGTACTTGGCTTTTGACCATGCCCTAAGCCTCGTACGTAGCTAGATTTTTGTCCAAATACCTCAATAGAAAGTTGCTTATCGGATAGTGGGCCAGATCCATCTTCAATAGCTTTGCCCTATCGTTTTTTAAGCTTGTACTACAATAATCATTAGTTGAGATAAAACTATCGATCCACATTTTATTAAGGATATAAGGAATGAAAGTACATAAAGATTGATGTCTTACATGTCTAATCTCAGCATCAGCATGCACCCATGCCTCTTTTTTCTCACTAAAATTTGTTTTTTTGTACAACTCAACAAGTCCAAGTTCTTCTCCAGTGCCACAGTCTCGCTATACCATTTATAGCACATATTAAACATCAATATAGATTACATTGTTCAATTACAATTGCAAAACATAAATTATAAATTCTGTAATTAATACCTTATCATATTGTACTTTTCTGAAGGCCTTTGAGCCAGCAGTGTGGGGGACTTTCAACTTCTCCCGATTCAACTTATTCTTGCCATATCTCACCTATTATTAAATGCATAAGTTAGAGTATAGAGTGTTTCTTTTATATTATTAAACATTTCTCATATACAAAAAAAAAAAGAATTGGAGATAGCAGGTTGATTTGGGTTAAGTACATCCCAAATCAGAGTACAAAGTGTTTTATTATTAAGTCAGAGTATAAAGTGTTTTATAAGAAGAGAGTCAGCTCAGATTATCCCAAGGTGATGTGTTTTGAAATTGTGTGTTGCTAGTGCTGGTCCTGTTTTGAACACAAGCAGGTTGATTTGGGTTAAGTACATCCCACCCAAAGTCCAATTCTTTGGGTGGTTAGCTTAGAAAAATAGAATTAAAACCATTGTGTTTCTGCAAAGAATAAGAGCATTTCATATTTAAACCACTGTGTCTGACAGAATATGAGTCAAGATTGACAAAGTTACCTTATAGTCCTTGTCAGACCACTTTTCTCACAAGAACCTCCACACCTCTTTTTCCATATTCTCAAGTGGATCCGCAAGGGCAGATTCCGTTGTAGGGAAACTTCTAAAGCGTTATCGTAGGTCATGGCGATAACTCTTATATTGGTTGTGCATCAAATTGAGGATAGATTCGATAGTGTAGGGTTCATTGGTAAACTTAAAACTTTCTTGTCATACCAAACAGGAAGAAATTAAAGCACATTAAAAAAGAGTTTTGATGTATAGATAAAATAATAAAAAGCTAAAAGGCAAAGTCAAAGTCTCCTCTGCCCAAGTTCATGGTATGTTTTACCATTTTAATTTCATAATTTCTTAAGATTCTATTTTTGTAAAGATTATGTTCCCACTGGAAAGGACACAAATAGCTCTGGTACGAGAGGATAGCAGACAATGGTGTCTTTTGGTAGAAGAGAACACACTTGTGGAAACATAAAAGGTCTGAAGGACACACATCTCACAGTATATATATACATACATACATACATACATACATATATATATATATATAAAATAAATTCATGTAGAAGATGCGGATGGGAACAACAGCCTATTAAGTTTTCTAGTTTCAACTGAGCAAAACTATGCTCCCTCAAAGTCATTTATGGTGCTTGTTAATTATTGTGCCAGAAACAAATGCTTCATGAAATAATTTGGGAAGAGGAAATTTACAGCGGAAATAACTGTCCATAAAATAATTTGGGAAGAGGAAATCTAAATCTCAGCAATTGTACCACTTACCTGAAGGTATGCAATCAATGTTTCTTTATTCTCTTCGTTATTATCAGTCCATGATGGCACATTTTATGGTGCAAATTGCCTAGTGACAATCCCTAATCCCTAATTCACTAGTAAATTTTTCAGATGCTTCACCGTATGGTCGTCCACTAACCTTACAAATTTGAATAGGCAATTGCACCCCTTGATTTTTTAGCTTGGCCAATTTGAGGCTTCGTGACTTCCCAATGTAGCTTGCTTTTCGTGCTCCTTTCGGATATGACTAGCCCTACAGTTCAGACTCCCGTGGTTTTGAATCTGATTTTACAAGTGCAATGTGAAATAGATAAACACAAAAGAGTCAAAATTCGACAAATCTTTTGGAAAATTAATTTTGAATTAAAATGCCAAAAATGGACTGCTTTACCAGATTATAGAGTCGCCACCAAAATATTTGTGGGAAATTTAGGAAACCCATGACTCGTGCCAAAGGCCACGTGTCCATCATCAACAAGATTGTCTCGGCTCAGGAACTTAGGTACGAAAAGGGAAGGTCATAAATTTAGCACCCCACTCGCCTGATCAAAGATCGACCTCTACTAATCGTGATGTGAATCTTATTTACATTATATGTTCTTGTTTCGATTATTAAGATGGCATTACTATGTGATGCGTACACAAGTATAGACTAATTTGTAAAAATTGGAACACTTTGATTCATGTTTGTTTTTTGAAAAGTGTTTCGAATATGTACCACTTGAAAAAGTGATTGCATATGTACATTATTCAAATTGTTCCAATTCAAGCAATTAGCCTTCATCCACAAGCATTCAAGCAGATATAACACTTAAGCAATTAGCCTCATGGCAAACATGCCCGACATGGCAACACAAACATTTGATGCAAGATGCTAAAACAATAAAGTCTCACCTAGTACACCAAGGCGAGCCAAACAAAGCAAAATGATTAGAAAACATGCATGCTCATAATAACTAATGCAATATGGCTAAATGCAACGCACAAGTTATGTAATTTTAATAGGCTCGGCTATGAACATGGCATATGATTCCATTCAAGACATGTGATGAATCATGTATTCAAGTAATGAATTTAAACATGTGGTTAGTATGATGAGCCGAACCTTAGATGCATGCAAGACAATGGATAGAAAGCATAAAGATGCTAATTTGAAAAATGGTACTCTACACTACCATAGTAAGTGAATAAGTAAAAGGGAGAAAGACGTGGGATTGGGAGACATACACATTATTACATATTTGCCCTCGTGCAAGAGGATGCGAATCAATGTCCGAGAGTCCGAATTAAACTAATTACTACAAAACCGAATGAATGAATAAGTAACTAACTAGCTAAGCTATGATTAACTAAACTAGCTAATCTCTTACAACAAAATAAACTAACTATCTAACGAATCATTGCTACAACAATATTAATTACAATGATAATAATTACAACAATATTGAGATCATTAATTTACAATTTACAATGGAAGCACAAGGATGGCATGCTTGTAGCGGTTTTAGAAGTAATTCTGTCTGCCTTCCTCGGAATCTGTCCTATTTCACCTTCAGTAACTGCCCTCTGCTTCTCTCAAGAAGGTAAGCTCTTTGTTTTGAATCAAACTAGGTCCAAATACACCCTCAAGCTTGAATTGTGCTGCTCAAGGCTTAACCAAGGTTCCAAGGCTAAGGTGTGAAGGTGTATATGGTGTATGGATATAGGTTAAAGGCGGTAAGCTTGCTCAAAGGTTGCTTGCACAAGAAAAAGAAGCTCTCAAGAAGGTGTATAAGCTTTTTTGAAATTTTTCAACCCTCAAAATAGAGATATAACTTCGTTTTTGTAGAATTTGAGCAAAAGAGGTCATAAATATCTTCAAAAATCAATAGCTGGCAGGCTCTCGTCCAGAACAGTGTTTCTCGCTACCAAGGCACGGCCGAGCCTCAATGTGATCCCCTTCTGTCTCTCTGTTTCAGACTCAGCATAGGGTGGCACAATGTGTAAAAATGGATTTCTGAGGTACAAACAATGTAAATATGGAAGGTTTGGGATTGTTTTGGAGCTTAAATATTGCCCCTTCGTTGAGACCTCGAACCATGCACAACACCACTTTCATCATCGAGCCTACCAGGCAAAGTGCTCGAGCCTTGCGGGCGATCAAAAATGAGATGTCTACAATTGCCCCTCTTTGATAGAGCTCAAAGTCATGAAATGACGTGAGTAAATGTCAAAGCCCAAAGATAATCCGTTTTGACGAGGCCGTAAGACTTGGGCAAACAAACAAAATGCAGATGGAGTTGGTTGAACCCGAGGGTTGCCTACGTATCCCTTTGTAATGAATCAAACCAGCGTAGTTCAGGGGTAGGATGGAAAATGACACACAATGCAACGAAACAATGCAAATGATATACAACGTATGTATACAACGAAATCATCAAACCACGAGCAATGTTTACCACACAAATATCATAAAGGAATGATGATGCAAATCAAACTACGTTTTATATAGAAAAGAAGTGTGGGCACGAGCTAAACGACGCCTAACACAGGCTAAGTGCCTACATCCTCAATACTGGCCTCAGCACATCATGGGTGCTTACACATAACAGAACTATGTTTTAACATGAAAAGGGTGCGAGCACCTGCAAAACTATGTTTTTTGTAGAAAGAGAAAGAGTACAAATAATTGGGTGGTATGATATAAGTGAGGAATGATCTGCTGGTGAAAGATAATGATCCTAAATGCTTAATGCAACAGTACAAAGTATGATGCAATGAATGCAATGGACGAAGTGAATAAGGGCCAAACTACGTCTTACCTAGAAAAGGCATGGGCACAAAACAGACCACATCTAACACAGAAAAGGTGCCGACACCCTTACTACTGGCCTCAGCGTAGCATGGGTACTTACACATGACATAACCATGTTTCAACGAGGGAAAGATATGAACACATGCCAAACTAAGCTTAACATGGAAATGATGGAGGTAATAAAATGGTACGATGTAATGGATGTAATGGACAATGGGGTAGATGCATGCGATAGATGCTATATGCAATGTAATAGAAGTAATAGATGATACTAGATAATAATGGATATGATGTAGTAGCTGGGAAGTGAGCTTCCTCTTCTTCTTGGTTTTCTTTTCTCCCTATTCTCCAACAGGGTGACAGACTAGGTCGATTCAATATTCAGAATTAAGGCGCATACAAGCTACCTCGACCTATGGGGTTGCCGTATAAATTTCAAACCGAGGATACACTTCTAGGTATTTAAACCAGACTTTAGTCTCAGAAATCCCAAACCTTTGCGCTCTAGGCGTCGCCATTCGAACTCTAGTTTCCACCGTCTCAATTGGTCTTTTAGGAATTCACTACAAACACAGTCAGGTGGCTATACTAGACCGCCTGAAGTCGTTCAGGCACGATAAACACCAAAGGAATTGCACCTTTAGAGGATTTAAGGTCTTCTAGACCCAGGGAGTGCACATGACAGTGCGGGTGAAGTGCACAAAATAGTGAGTGAGGTGCACAAAACTGTGCGATGGAGGGGATGTATGCAAGTGCACAAAACTGTGCGCTGCAAGGTGAATGCACAAAACAGTGCAGTGCAAGTTGCACAAAAGAAGTGCGATGGAAGGTGCACAAAACAATGCAATACAAAGTGCACAAAACATTGTGATGTAAGGAGAATGCACAAAACAGTGCGATACAAAGTGCACAAAACAGTGCAGGGTGAATGAATGCACAAGAAGGTCCACAAGATAGTGCGATACAAAGTGAAAATGTATGAATGCACAAAACAACACGACGCAAGCTGCACCAAACAGTGCGATATAGGGTGCACAAAATAGTGCTGTGTAGGTGCACAATGCCATACAGGGTGCACAAAACAGTGCGATACAAGGTGAACACACAAAATAGTGCGATGTAAGGTGAATGCACAAAACAGTGCGATGCAAAGTGAATGCACAAAATAGTACGAACTCAAGGTGCACAAAATAGTGCGATACAAGGTGAATGCACAAAACAGTGCGATGTCAAGGTGAATGCACAAAACAGTGCAAACTCAAGGTGCATAAAACAGTGCGATACAAAGTGAATGCACAAAATAGTGTGAACTCAAGGTGCACAAAACAGTGCGATACAAAGTGAATGCACAAAACAGTGTGATACAAAGTGAATGCACAAAACAGTGTGAACTCAAGGTGCACAAAATAGTGCGATACAAAGTGAATGCACAAAACAGTGTGAACTCAAGGTGCACAAAACAGTGCGAACTCAAAGTGCACAAAATAGTGAGATACAAACTGAAAGATGCATGGTATGTAGAGGGAAATGAGTAGTACTCAGAGTAATGCGTCATGTACCTTATGAAATGAGTGCAGGGCAACTTGCCACAATTTATTTGAAATCAACTTGCCACAACTTATTGAAATGCAATTAAAAAACACTGCAGAAGGTAACTCGATGAAACAGGAGCAACCAATCATGCAATTCAAATTACCCAAAATGTATGAGCATGTATGCATAATCCAAAGCACATGTATTAATCAGAGAGGAGATGACAATCCCAAGAGAGTTTTGAAATGGTTGGAGACAACTTTCAAAAGCTGAATCATATCATAATCATCATGGGGGTGAGCTCACCCAAGTCTAGGGAAAAATGCCCAATAAAAGGCTCTGAGCGGACTGAGGGAAAGGTTGGGTTCATGCCCCTTGTTTAATTGATGGCCCGATCAGATGTACTAAAAATTGCCCTTAGTGTCTAGTTATTGGCCACCTTTTTAACAATATGTAGGCATGTGTGATGGGGATCATTAGATCCTGGAACAGTTGCCAGCCGATCAGATTCATGCTTCTCTTCTTTCCTAACATGTTGAGAACTTACTCCAGTCCTCTCCAAAGCAGTGACAGATTCCTCATATACACTTTGTAATGATCATGAATGCGATGCCCCTTGTATGAGCACTCTCAGCTCATTTATGAATTCCACACATGGACTTGTTTTTTAGTTTGGAGTGAACATTCGTATATGGAATTTTGGCGATGCCACTCTGTTGATCTTTGAGCGACAGACACGCTATGGTGACTCAATGAAGAGCACCTTTTGAGCGACATATATGTTATGGTGACTTGATAAAGAGCGCTTTTGAATGATAGACATGTTATAGTGACTCGATGAAGAGCGCTTTTGAACGATAGACATGTTATGGTGACTCGATGAAGAGCGCAGATTGATTCAAACATCAAGCATGACACAACTGAACTCACAACTGACACAAAAGTAGAAAAAGACTTAAGGTGACTGATCATTCATAGTGCTCCTAGTATTACTTATGTTCCCTTTAAAACTCAATTTCACAAAACCCAAGTTTTGATTCACTTTTTTGCTCAAGTTAGAGATTCCACTGATAAGTTCGAGTATTGAAAATTTCTCCACTTACTGATTCAAGCTAATTCTTTCTTACCCAATGCAAGTATGTGATATGCGCAGTAGTTGGTGTAGTTCAGGGATTGATGTGAAGCTAACGACGTGAATTGGGCAAGGTGATTAGGTTGAGAGAATAAGATGGATATGATTGAGACCGAACTTTAGGATGAAGTTGCCTATGTATCCCAAGAATGGGAATCAGGTCAACGTAGTTCATGGCTGAGGTTCACTCGGGTATTGACACTCTCCTTTTGCGCTCTAACTTTTGCGAAAGTCACCCCTTCGGGATTTTCCACCTTGCTAGCTATATTTTTTTTGATTTTTTATTTTTCATGCTCTAACTTTGCCCTAGGTTGCCCTTTCAGGTTTTCGGCCTAATGAGCCTCTCAAGGGTAGCATTACAACACTTGTGGTGAATTTGATCAATAGTCATCCTTGCCCTAACATTGGAACTGGCTTCGCCTTGATTTGAGCTTGGTTCTCCATTCTTTTATGTATGCCTTCTTCCTTTCTTTTTGTTCCATTTTCAGAGTTGATTCTTCTCGCAATGTGGTACCTTCTTACATTGGCTTCCCCAAATTCAAACAGAAGTTCCCTTCCTCTCAGTTAATTGGATTTCATTCCAATGGATGCCCCTGGCTTGATGGTTAAATTTTTTTTTCCTTTTTTTCTTTTCTTCTTTTCTTTTTTCCTTTCTTTTTTTTTTTTCTTGGTTTCTTTATTTTCTTTCTCTTTCTTTTTGCTTTCTTTTATCCTTTTCTCTTTGAAATAATGAAAACACCAAGGAAGAAATTCCATAATTTGTGAGGTCTAAAAGTCGCCTGGTACTTGTAGGTTTGAGTGCCACCTTGTGCTTGCCAAAATGATCGCCTAATGTCGAAGAGAATCCCTAGGACAATGTAGAATACTACGCACAATTCTGAACCTATCTTTGCAAGTTTTGCAAAAGAAACAGCTTAAAATTTTTGAAGTCATGAATGACTTTGCGTCGATAAGTCAGAATTCACTCAAACCATTCGGGGGATCCTTTTCAACATTCGAGCTTATTAATAGAATCTCATTCAAAAAAACAAATTCAAAGCCTTTTTCTATTTGTAAAAGGTCACACATGCATCACTAAAGGCACAATAAAATGATTAGAAATTTGACTCCTACTTTCTTATAAAGATGAAGACATGAGGGTACATGAGAGCAACTCAAAGGAAAAGACTCAACTAACGCAACAATGCAAGAAAAAACAAAGAAAATAAAACTCACAACAACTATTTGCAGGACATAACTCAAAAAAAAAAAAAAAAAAAAAAAAAGCATTTCTGAGACAAACAGGGTTTTCCTTCTCCAAGTCCATCTGTAGAATTTCAAAAATAACTTCAAGTAGCCCACAAGAAGGTCCAGACATGCATTTAATTTAGCAATACTAACATCCATACCCTGCAGGATTGATTTCAGACTTTTAAACTGAGTCTCACAGACTAAGCCTCACAATTACATTGTCTCCACACATCTTCTTGTCCAAAACAATTTCTTTTTCACACCATGCCCCTAGTTCAGAAGGTGTGCTTTCGACAATTCCCCTAGTTAAGATTGAAGTTCATCATTCTAACCACCAGTGCTGGCATCTGTAAAGAGCCCACTGCTTCATCAAGCTCGAACACACCAAGATCGCGTAAACTTTCCATCTCTTCAGAGATTTTGTTCCTTTTGCTCAGATTGAAATTAGTAGATTCAAGAATGAACACAATGGGTTTGGGCTCATTGGCGGGTATGATGTGTTGGCTAGGATAATGGTTGGTTGTTGGCAAGCTGTGTATGGGTTTGATGTTATAGAGTGGCAATCTATTGCTGTTAGGGAGAGGGTTACTGACAGCTTTGGGATTTTCAGGTGGGGTGATGACCTTATTGTCAATCAAGTCTTGAATTTCATGGCGAAGGTGAAAGTAGCGGTCAGTATGATGACCGTACTGTTGATGGAATGTGTAATATTAGGTAGAGTCGTGTTTAGGTGGGAGAGGGTTAGGGAGAGGTTGAGGATTGAGTGGTTTGAGATACCCTTTCTCCGTCAGTACCTTCAATGCACAGGTTAGGCTCATATGGAGTTGGGCAAAGGTTTATTTTTTGGAGAAGGAAGCATTAGGTTTAGAAATATTGAAAAATGGGTTGGCGGGTGTTGGTTGGGTATTCGTAGGCTTGGGACTGGAATCAGGATGGGTGTTTTTGGTAAAGCATCACTTTCCATTGTTTGCCCCTGATTCAAAATGCTTTCATCTTGAGCGACAAAAAGTGTTATCCACAGTCTTTGCAACAACTTCAAGCAGTTGTTGCTTGTTCAACCCTTTGACCTTCAAAGTCTTAATAGCCCACCGAAGTTATGCATAGGGATCAATACTTGTCCCGGCTATATTCTTGCCACTTGCTTCTACTTGGCCAAGGGATTGGGTGGGTATATCGAAGCGAGGCCCATTTGTTGTTGATCTGTCATCACCAAGACTTGAGAGAGATTCGGGTTGGCCCTTTTCAACTGCGGCTTGCCCCAAGATTGGGGAACTTTTTGACGGGATTGAAACCCCAAATATTAAATCTGCCACCATTCCTTGAAGGTCTTCAATCATTCTGTAGACACCCTATTTTTGACCGACCTTAAGACTCAGACGTCATTGATTGAGCGCTCGGTGATTGCACATATTGTGCTCGTTCTGAGGTTACGGAGTCTCGGCTGAGAGCTTTGCCTCCAAACTTCGGGACTCTTTTATGCCTTGCCTCGGTTTGCGAACCAGGTTCTGTTTTCTCTTCCCGAAGGGAGGGAAAGGTCTCATAGACCATCTCTCAGTGGCCGTAGGCTACTTTTCGTGGTCGTAGACCACTGTTCCCATTTGGAGACCAGTTTTCGATTTTCGGAGTCGTCGGCCGTGCGCCTCGGTTCGGGACCGCTTAACTTTCTTCGTTTGCTCCGATTTTTGGCAGACACCTTATTTCCTCTCTCTAGAGGGACACTGTGGCCCGGGAGACCACCTTCGTGGTCGCACACCACCTTCGATGCTTAATAGTTAGTTTTCGGGGCACCCGACTACGCGTTTTGGCTCCCGAACCCTCGTTTTGCATCCGTCTTGTTTCATTTCTGGTGTGGACCCTATTTTCATTGTTTGGAAGGTGGTACAAGGGTGGGAGACCACCTTTTCTCTTGGAGACCCCCTCTTCTCCCGCCGGCCAGTTTTCTTGTCAGGAAGCTGGTCTCCTTGGTTTTTGAGCCACTTTTGCAAGTCTCCCACTACACCACCTGCTTGCATTGAGTGTGGAGACCCTCCCTAGGGGGTGCCGACCACCTAAATGTGCTTGGCCCTTTTGACCCTGGTCGGCTGACAAGGGGGAGTGGTCGGCCGACCACTTGAACTGGTCGGCCAGCTCTCTGCAGTTTTGTCTCTCTGAGTTGCTTCCAGCTATGCCCATTGGGAGGTATTTGCTCCATCCTCCATACACTGGAGGATTGACCCTCTTGTTTTGGCTTTTTAAAGAAGCTTGGCCCTTTGCTCCAAGCTTCTAAGAGAAGCTTGAACCTTTCTTAACTTCTTGAGGAAGCTTGACCCCTTTGCTCTAGCTTCCTCAAGAAGCTTGCCCCTTTTTGCTTTAGCTTCCTTAAGAAGCTTGGACCTTTGCTCCAAGCTTCTAAAGAAAGCTTGGACCTTTGTTCTTCTATAAGAG
Source organism: Camellia granthamiana (assembly GCA_036172215.1). Lineage (NCBI taxonomy): Eukaryota > Viridiplantae > Streptophyta > Magnoliopsida > Ericales > Theaceae > Camellia > Camellia granthamiana. Next base: position 135,239,881 of record CM069907.1, on the reverse strand, counting down.
CAACCCTCTCCCTCATTAGCAAAGGTTCATATTTTTGGCCAAGGCATACATACACCTATCTCTATACACCTCTATTTTGGTCCCAAAAGTGCAAGGTTCTTGGCCCCATTGCACTACACCTCACAACCACACTTCTCCATCATCCATCTAAGCACCTTGGAGCTTATTTTCAGAGGTTGAGGAGCCACTTTCTTGGTCCAGAAGCTGCTGTCTTTCTTGGCTACAAGGGTAACTCTCTTATTCCCCTTTTGGTCCCTATTTTGCTTCATATCTTAGCTATATTTGCAAGCATTTTTAGATTTTGTCATAAACTGAAAAAAGTCTTATTTTGAGTTCCTCTTGAAGTTTGTTTAAGGTCGTTTTTCTGTTGGGGGTCATCTACCCCCTTGCATGCTTGTTTTCATCTTGTTTTGAGCCATGAACCTAGGCCTTTGAAGTGAGCTTTGTTTGGCCTTCTAGCCAGTGGATTTTCAGTGGCTATAATACTATTTTGAGCCCCAAAGTCAGAGAGGGGTGACCCTCTCACCCCTTGTCATGTTTACTAGCATTGTTGGTCTAACAAAGGGGCCTATATTTGCATACTTCTTGAGCATGTTTCAGGCCATTTTTTGTGGGTTTTAGGACCTGCATAGGCTCTGTCCAGAGCCCTTTTATCCATTTTGGATGTCCATCTTGCATGTGTAGAGTAACCCTCTTCATGGCCTTTCAAAGGAGCCTTTACTTGCATGCTTCCTAGCCTCATTTCAGGCCCTTTTCAGTGAGTTTTAGGGCCTTTATAACCTCTGTCTAAAGGTGGTTTTGTCTTTTTGGATGTCCATTATGCATGTGTAGAATAACCCTCTTTTTGGTCTTTCAAAGGAACATATCATTCTTGCATGCATTGACCATGTTTCCATGAGTTTTTGGGCATTATTTGGCATGGCATACTTCTGAGTTTTGCTGATTTGGCGACCTCTTGATTGCCTCACATACTTGTAGTGCAAATCCTCTTTACTAGTTTACATTGCATGCTATATTGGCCCTTGATTTTAGCACTTTTTGGCCATGCCTTAAACTAATTTTGTGCATGTTTTGGACTTCCTTAGCTCTGTTTTTGGGTCTCATGGTCGAATGATGATTGTTTTGCATGCTTGTAGTACAATATCCATGCCTAGCTTTGAGTTTTGAGGCCTATTGCATGCATATACTGAGGTGTTTTCATGTTTTCAAGCCATTGCACATCATATTTCAGAGCTTATATGTATGCCATATTCCCATGATTTTCACTCTTTAAGTGCATTTGAGAGTTGTACTTGTATGCCTCATTTACCGACCATTGCATGAGCTTCATTTGAATGCATTTCGAGCCATCTTTTTAGACCATTTTCCCACTATCTTGGACCTGCCTAAGGTCTGTTTGGGGCTGGTTTTGCCATTTGTGCATTGCTTTGTGTACCTCTAGTGAAACGCACTTCACTAGTTTCGGTATTCGGGCCACCTAACATGCATTGTGTGACATATTTGCATAATTCGGGACCATTGTGTATCATGTTTCAGAGCTGGAAAATGTGTGTTTGTATGCCATGTTTCATCCCTTGCCATGCTTTGGTAGAGTGGCATTTGATGCCTTAGGTTCGGTCCCTTGCATCGGGCATGTTTACATGAGTGTTCCTACCTTTCATTCCATCATGTTTTGCCACTGATTTCAGTGTGGCTGAGGCCCATTCATTGTAGTTTAAGTCCATCTTGCATTGTGTATGCCATGTCCATGTTGTCGCATGCTTGATCGTCGCATTGTGTATGACTTGATTGTGACTTTGTGTATGTCCATCGTCATATGTGCGTTGTGTATGCCATATTATGTCATGTGCATTGAGTATGCCATTCGTAGTTCATAGCATTGCGTATGCTAGTTGCACCTTGGCATGTCATTCCGTGCATGTTTGCATGTCTTAGTTGCATTTCGTTTAGGATTGCATGCTAGTTGTTGCATCGTGTTTGCATGCCATGCCATTCTAGTTGTTGCATAGTGTTTGGAGTAGGGTTTAGTCCAAGCACGGGAAACGAGGGACGTTTCATACTCAAAGTGACGAAACGTGCTTCGATTCCCGGTCGCCGATACTCTTGACTATCCATGATAGAGTTGTTGGCTTTAGATGTCCATTTGTGCATTCATTTCACATTGAGTCGTGCAATTCGACTCCTCGGCCACCATGCATCGGGATGCGTGATTAGTGGCACGAGGATCGAGGACTACACTCCCTAGAGCTTATGCAATGACGGGGACAATGGTCATGCATACATATGTTGAAATACTTTGCCATGCCCCTTTCTTGCTCTCTGTTGCAGTAAACCGGAAACCAGCAGCAAAAACTGGTCAGCAGCCTTCTGGAGCTTTGTACAGTATTCCGGACCAGTTGCAAACAGAGGCAAATTGAGGCATCGCGATGGATTTTCTGACAAGGCGACTCGAGCATGCATGCATCTCTATCATTCGGAACAGAGCTGAGGCAGTCCGTTTTTGTTTAATTTGCATGCTAGCTTATTTATCTTAGTTAATTTGTTAATTAATTAGGGTTATGTAATAATTAGCTGTAATTCGTTATTCATTCGGTTGTGTATTATTCATTCGGACCCTCCGAGAGAGGACAATATTGTAATAAGCGTACGTGTGTGTGATGTATGTCTTCCAACCTCACGTCTTTCTCCCTTTTATTTACCAGCTTATGATGGTTAGTTTTAGGACATGTTTCAATTAGCATACTTATGCTCGCATGTTTGCATCCATTCATTTGTCTTACATGCACCGGGCTCGGCGCATCATACTAACTGCATTGTATTTCAATTCCGAGTTGAATACGTGTATCATTTGTTGCATTTCATATGTCATCTTAGAATAGCCGAGCCTATCTTAGTTGCATACCTGTATGTGTTGCATTAGGCATCTCAGCATAGTTAGGATTTACGCATGATTTCTAATTAGCTTCTTTCTTTGGCTTGGAGTACTCGGTAAGTGTTTATGCTTTAGCATCCTTGCATGTGTGTGAGTGACTGCCATGATAGCATGCTTACCATGAGGCTAAGTGCTTATGTGATATAACTGCCTGAATGCCTGTGGGTGGAGGTTGGATTATCTGAATTGGATCAATTCATTGATTGCGAGTTTTAAGCCCACTAGATAGTGGCAAATCACCATGTTTTCTAAGCCCACTTGAGGGTGGCAAAATCTGCTTTTTAGCCTACTTACGAGTAGCAAACCGCTTTCAAAAACAAACATGAAATGTTTTGTTCCAACTCAGGCGATCCAGTCTATACTTGTATGCTGCGCGCATCACATAGTAATTCTAGGCTAATAACCGGGATAAGAGCACATAATGTTTTCAAAACTCAATATCATGGTTAGTAGAGGCCGATCTTTGATCGGGCGAGCGGGGGTGCTCACGAAGTGACCTTCCCCAATCGTACCCAAGTTCCCGAGCCGAGGCAACTTTAGTGATGACGGACACGTGGCCTTAGGCACGAGTCAGGGTTTCCTAAATTTTTCAAAATAAAATATTTAGGTGGCGACTCTGTATCTGGCAAAGCAGTCCATGTTTGGCACTTCTTTTTAAAAATCTATTTTTCAAAACGATTTGCCGGATTTGGACTCTTTGGTGATTTATCGGTCTCGCATTGCACTTTGCGGGATTAGATTCAGAACCGTGACATTGAGTCCTGAACTGTAATGAGCCCCAATGAACAAAACGGGATTCCCTCCCGAGACGTTCGGGAATGTTTACACATTCTCAACATCTCAGCAGCAGTGGGTTCGGCCATTTGGCGTTCTTGGTGTGTTTGAACCGGGGTGGGTGTATCTATCATGCACATATCGGTACTTTCAATAATGAACACCTCTGGCTTGGGCAGATGGAATGGAATGATATATGTACTGGGGTCGAAGGAAGGAGGTAGTGTATAGATGAGGTTAATGTGGGGATAAGGTACTTGGTCATGGATGGGAAGTGGGTTAGTGGTAACATTGCGTTCTTGAGGTGGAGCTATCGTCGGGTTGTCGATGAGATTTTGAACCTCATGACAAAGGCGGTAGCAACGATCGGTGCCATGACCGCGCTGTTAATGGTACGCACAGTATTTGGTGGGGTTATGTCTAGCAAGGACTGGGTCAGGAAGAGGTTGGAGATAAAGGGGTTTGAGATACCCTCTTTCCATCAGGACTTTTAGTGCGCTAGTTAGGCTCATATGGAGGAGGGTGAAAGTTTTGCCTTAAACTCGGGTTGGGCTGGCTGTTTGTGGGTTGGTATTGGCGAAAAGGTCAGCAGTTTGTGGGTTGGTGGCAATGGTATTGATTTTAATGGCTTTGGGAATAGTGCTACTGCTAGCATTAGTACTCTCAGAAAACACCCTTCTTGTTGGTTCACTTGTTCTAGGAATAATCCCTTTGTTGAATGCACTCTCAATTTGAACCCCCAATTAATGCAAACTTTTGAAAGTGAAAAGTGGAGCAACTATTAACTTTTGCAACATATCTGGCTCAAGGTTCTGCACCACTATCTGCACTTAGTCCCTCTCAGAAGGTCGATCTATCATTTGTGCTGCCTTTGCTCTCCACCTTGCAACAAATTCTACAAAAGGTTCTTTAGGATTTTGGTGGGTTGCTTCAAGCTCATCGGTGGTCATGTCAATTTGGGTATTGTAAAAATACTTATTGACAAATGCCTCAGCCAAATCTTCTCAATTTTGCTTCACTTTATCCTCCAACTTGATATACCAAATGACTGTTATACCCAATAGGGTTCTTCCATATAGAGAGAGTTTCTGAGGCTTAGTCAGACCCATCGATTTCAGGACGTCTAAGAAAAGCCAGATATGTACCATAGAATCTCCAGACCCGTCGAAACGGTCAATGTGTGGCATTTTAAATCTGTCTGGGAGCCTTATGGCAGCCTCGGTGTACCCATCCTTAATGTTGGGTATGGAGCTAAGGTTAGTAATTTTTAACAAGGTCAGGTCGAGATCATTAATATCAAGGGGAAAAGGCCCTTATTAGGCTGCACCAAGGGTCTAAAAACTCAAACTTGAGCCAACCCTTCTCGAGGTTCTAGACCTTGTAAATCTTCAGCTGGCGGAGGTGGGTCAAAATTCTGCTGGGTGCTCGAGGCTGGATGTGTGTTAGATGCCCCAGATGGGCATTGCATTTTAGCAATAGTCTCATCCTGCCTGGCAATTCCCTAGTTTAGGGCCGTTATCATGGCCACAACTTCTTCTTGGCTCTATGCCATCACGAGTCTGTCGAGTTGGTAATCGGGAAAATGAATGGGTGTAAGTTGAGAGCTGACTAAGAACGATTTTGACCCAGTTATACTTGATGTATCTGAACTAGATTAGTCTAGATGGGTTTGACTGGATTGGGTTTTTTTAGAGTTGGTCTTTTGGATTGGATGGATCTTGTCTGAGTTGGCCTTAGGGATCAAATGGACTGGACTTTTGCTGGGTGGTTTATTTCTGGGATTGGATGGACTGAGCCTTTACTGAGTTGGGTAAGGCTCCTTCTTTGGCTCAGACAAACCTAGCATTAAAACAAATGCCCCATCAGATCAAGATACTAGGCATGCTGGTCAAAACAAAGCAAGATATAATTTTTGGCCCTGGTTCTGGTCTGGGTTCCGATATTTTTCCACTATATCAAACACAAACCCCTGGATTCTGATTCTGATATGACCCTCAAGTTTGAAAGGAATCGCCTCAAGATTAAGACTCTTCTAGGATTACATCACACATTTCCAAAGATTTCACATTTTGCACAAAAACACTCAAAACACCCCTATAAGAGGTTAATGTTTCCCTGTCCTAGCTTTTGAAGTGATCTACAGCTTTACTATTCAAACAAACGGTATCACAATAGCCTAGTAAATAAGAGGGCATCCTGTCCTATGTTTGAAAAGTCACTAGGCTAACTATATGTAGTTTAGGCCGATTGGTCAAAAAGGGTACCTCAGCAAGACTACCTAATATACCTCTCACACCTAACATCGAGAAGTGAAAAAAGGATCAAGCGGTACAGTGGTAATCCGGAGCCAAGGGTTGTGTTTCCAACATGGCAGAGCCCATGACCGGTCAACCTTCTGGCAAACCTTTTGGGCAAGCCTCCGGCAAACCATCCAGGAATAACAGATGGAAAACACAGTAACTTAAAGTAACAATGCAAATGTAATGCAAAGAACATATATAGGTAGATAAAATTTAACATCATGAATTTCATGTCAAGTTCTCTAAATCTCCAGCAGAGTCGCCAAAAACTATAGCTTGCTTTTTGTGTTCCTTTTAGATATGACTAGCCCTATAGTTCAGACTCCCGTGGTTCTGAATCTGATTTCACAAGTGCAATGTGAAATAGATAAACACAAAAGAGTCCAAATCTAGCAAATTACAGAATCGCCACCTAAATATTTTTGAAAAATTTAAGAAACCCATGACTTGTGCCAAATGCCACGTATCCGTTATCACCAAGATTGTCTCGGATCGGGAACTTAGGTACGAGAGGGGAAGGTCATAAATTGAGCATCCCACTCGCCCGATCAAAGATTGGCTTCTATTAATCATGATGTGAATCTTATTTACATTATATGCTCTTGTTCAGATTATTAGGCTGGCATTACTATGTGATGCGCACATAAGTATAGACTAATTTGTAAAAATTGGAACACTTTGATTCATGTTTTTTTTTAAAAAAAAAAGTGTTTCGAATATGTACTACTCGAAGAAGTGATCGCATACGTACATTACTCAAATTGTTCCAATTCATGCAATTAGCTTTCATCCACAAGCATTCAAGTAGATATAGCACTTAAGCAATTACCCTCACGGCAAACATGCTCAACATGGCAACACAAACATTCGATGCAATATGCTAAAACAATAAATTCTCACCTAGTACTCCAAGTCGAGCCAAACAAAGCAAAATGATTAGAAAACATGCATGCTCCTAACTAATGCAATATCACTAAATGCAATGCACACGCTATGTAATTTTAATAGGCTTGGCTATGAACATGGCATATGATTCCATTCAAGACATGTGATGAATCAGATATTCAACCAATGAACTTAAACATTAGGTTAGTATGATTAGCCGAACCTTAGATGCATGCAAGACAGTGGATACAAAGCATAAAGTTGCTAATTTGAAAAATGGTGCTCTACACTACCATCGTAAGTGAATAAGTCAAAGGGAGAAAGATGTGGGGTTGGGAGACATACACATTATTACATATTTTCCCTCGTGCAAGAGGGTACGAATTAATGTCCGAGAGTCTGAATTAAACTAATTGTTACAAAACTGAATGAATGAATAACTAACTAGCTAAGCTATGATTAACTAAACTAGCTAATCTCTTACAACAAAATAAACTAACTATCTAACGAATCATTGCTACAAAAATATTAAATACAATGATAATAATTACAACAATATTGAGATCATTAATTTACAATTTACAATGGAAGCACAAGGATGGCATGCTTGTAGTGGTTTCAGAAGTAATTATGTCTGCCTTTCTTGGAATCTGTCCCGTTTCACCTTCAGTAACTGCCCTCTGTTTCTCTTAAGAAGGTAAGCTCTTTGTTTTGAATCAAACTAGGCCCAAATACACCCTCAAGCTTGAATTGTGCTGCTCAAGGCTTAACTAAGGTTCCAAGGCTAAGGTGTGAAGGTGTATATGGTGTATGGATATAGATTAAAGGTGGTAAGCTTGCTCAAAGGTTGCTTGCACAAGAAAAAGAAGCTCTCAAGAAGGTGTATAAGCTTTTTTGAAATTCTTCAACTCTCAAAATAGAGATACGACTTCAGTTTTATAGAATTTGAGCAAAAGAGGTCATAAATATCTTCAAAAATAGACAGCTGGCGAGCTCCTGCCCAGAACAGTATTTCTTGCTACCAAGGCATGGCCGGCCATAAATGGCCACGGCCGGCTCCCAATGAGGCACGACCGGGCCTCAATGTGATCCCCTGTCTCTCTGCGTCAGACTCAACATAGAGTGGCACAATGTGTAAAAATGGATTTCTGAGGTACAAACAGTGTGAATATGGAAGGTTTGGGATTGTTTCGGAGCTTAAACATAACTCCTTCGTTGAGACCTTGAACCACGCGCAACACCACTTTCATCATTGAGTGTATCGGGCAAAGTGCTCGAGCCTTGCGGGCGGTCAAAAATGGGCTGTCTACACCCACGTCCTCTTTTACCCTTGGATGTGCCTACTAGAAACAATGAAATGTATTAGCATATACTTAACTACATTATTTAAATGCACAAATAAGGTTAAAAATTTATAGCTCTTACGTATTTTAGAAACCATGTATGGAACTCTGATTCTAGCTTCTCTTGAACATTCCTCAAACCTTGTCTCTGAATTTCATCCATGTATTGCCTATAAATTATTACATAACATTATTTGACACATATAGTTGTGAAAGTAGTAGAATCCAAAAAAGTACGCAATCGTTTTTGCATACATGTATTTTTTGATAGTCGAGGCCCAAATCTTGAATTATTTGCTTAGCCTCATTGTAAGAGCATGGAAGTGTTTCACCAATGGGAAGTGCCTCCTTCAACAATTCCAGCGATATCGTGAGTGATTTGTTGCTCCATCTATTAAATATCTTTAGATATAGCAACTTAACCATGAATGATAGTTTGGAGAATCGTTGGCAATCCGGATACAAATCTTGCTTCGCATCCCTCATTAATCTTGCAAATTTATTTGTTTCTCCACCATAACTACTAGGTAAGTTAGGATTATGACTACTAGATGCTTCTCCCATATAACCAAATGTGGTTGTTCCACTTCGTATGTCATGAATAACTTCTCTCACCTCAGTATTGGGGCTATTTGACTTCTCTTTCACATTGTCGAGATATTCATCATTTTCATTTTGTGAGTCATCATTGTCATTCAACTCAAAACCTTTCCCATGATACACCCACCTAGTGTAATTCATGACCACCCCATATGCATACAAATGAATTTCAACTTCCTCTATGGTTTTTTGAATATGGTTGTTGCATCTATAACATGGACACCAAATCTTATCTGACCCTGGTTTCATATGATCACAAGTAAACAAGATAAATTCCTTCACCCCATCAATGTACTAAGGTGACCTTCTATTATGAAGTTGCATCCAACTCCTATCCATGGTGCAAAAGAACTAAAGAAGAAAAAAAAAGAAGGTAAAAGCTTAAAAAATAGAATATACTAAAAATAGGAAATATGATGCTACAATTTTCGACTCTAATAAAACAAGCGAATCAAAATAAATTTAACAATGCAATCAATCGAATTGGCATCTACATTTCCAAATAACACAAATATAATCAAATCAAACAAATCAGGATTTGATCAGACCATATCATCAAAGCAAAAAAAAAAAAAAAAACATTAGATTAAGCATCAATATAGGGATTCTACGAATTCTTCATACACAGCTTTTCCGAATACAAAGGTCAACTCAAAAAGCTACTTCCTACTTCCTTATACAAACACCCAAACCATGTAGTACTATCCTCTACTTCTTTTCTATGCAAAATCTAACAAGAATTACAAATTCTTACATGATTCATATCCACAAATGCATCTATATCAAATTTTCTACAATTAAAATATTAAATAAAGTAGAAATTATAAATAAGTGATACCCTAAAAAAATAATTAGTGGAGTATCACCGACTATATATGCCTTGTTTGGATCTTATATTCAAAAGATGTTCTTCTGTATTATTCTGTGGTCCATGGTTAAAAAAACAATCACTGGCTGATTAAAGGCCTATATGAGAAAAGAGAGAGTCATCACACGTGTTGTTTAGGTCCCAAAGGCCTAGATATAGGTTTTCTTTTACCTACTTTCCATCGTATTCACTTGCTCTTCCTAAGCTTTGGTTCAAAAACGAAGTAAAGGACAAGAAAGACGAAAACACAAACAATCAAATTGTCAAATTAGAACTCATTTTACCTTTTCTCAATGATTCAAGACACAATGTTAAAAGTTTTTGATTAACAATAATCACAACAAACAAAGTAAAATGAAGAACACAAAAGAAACTTGCCACAAGAACTAGCTATGCTACTGTAAAGCACTTAAAGAGAATCAGATTTACCTCCATAATGCACCTAATTATTTAAACCCCAAGATACATTGCAACATTGAGCCATAGACTCGTACTGGGATACTTACAAATATTTGTAATACAATTCTATATCGATTGATAAGTCGGTATTAAAAGTCTAAAATTTTATGCGGGTGAACTGATAATAAATATTGGCCGATATCCATTGAAGAATTACTAATATACTGGAATCTACATGAAATAACCAGTTAACATTGAGCAAAAATTCAGAAGAGACCAAAAGAGAAACTTGTTAACCCTGAAAATCAACTGATTTAATGGCTAAAATCTTGAAACTAAGGTAAAAGAAAAGCATAAGACAGTACACAAAAATAAACTTAGGGTTTCAGTTGAGTGTAATAATAAGTAATAACCAAGCCAAGGCAAGTGGGTTGCCTCAGACCAGAAGTAGATTTTGTCTGGTTATCAAATATATTAATATCACTCAATATGTATAAAACATGTAAGAAAATAAAAGAATAAAATGCAGCCATTATAAGAAACAAATGACAGTAATAGAATGGATTGAATCAGTAAAGTCAGTCACTATGTTATCAGGTAATTTCAAAGCTCTTGATGTAACTCCATCTCTTAAACCACTACAAATAAATAAATATACAAGTAGACCACGATCTGATATGAACTGTAAAATATTAGATGATTGAAACATATAAAAAGCACAACTTGGTGGTTGGGAAGAAGAAGAACTACAATAACCAGTTAAGAAATTTCTATCATTGGTTAGTTTTATATAAATTTCTATCATTTTTGCAACATAAGATTCTAAAACAAACCTACAACATACAAAAGAAATCAAATGCACCTTCAAGGATCTATGAAATATCATCACCCTGTTAAGAAATGCACGATTCAGATAAGATCAAAAAATACACAATTCAGAGATTCAGATATGATTTGATATTCAGTATTTAGAAACATGTTTTTTCAGTGAAATAAATCCTCTATCCCAGCATACTACATGGAATACAGAAAGATTAAACCACAAATAATACCCCGACATGCTTAAACTTGTTCTAGAATGCTATGTTATGCTGTTGAAATTATATAGGATTATATGTCCAGTACAAGTGGCATCACATGAGCAATAATAAATGACAAGATAGATTACACTAAACCGTTACAGGTTTCGAACAACAGTAAAGGCCTCACCTTAAGTTTCTAAAATAACACTGACTTCCCTATCAACATTTCAGTTCAATAGAATAAGCCAGAAATGTTTTAATTCTCTTATCTACGAGAGAATCATCAAAAGTCATAGTCATGCATGCTATAACGCTACAAGACCATTTAGTCATTGACATCATGTCTTTTAATCCTCCAAAAAACATAGTTACCATGAATCTATTTTCCAACTTATAAGGTATTAACACACTAATATTAATCATTAGTATTATCCTGATTTTTTGCATCTTGTAAGTATGTTTCTATCTTGGAAAATCCAATTCCATTGTACAACAATCAATCCATGTATCCTAAGTCAACTACAAAATTGTTGTTGTTAAGTACAAAAAGAGCATTCCTCATTGAACATTAAATCTGTAGTGTCTACTATTAAAGCTGATGGAGAGACATAGAATATGATATTTGAAGCTTAGAAAACTCCTTCTGCAAAATTGTTGGTTTTATTTAGAAATTTTGTTGTAGAGAGTGGATGTTAGGTGTTGGATTCAAAGAGAGCGAGAGATATTCGCGATTTTATAAATTTAAATTTAAATTTAGAATCGCAATTGCATTTTTTGAATTGTTAAAAATGCACGATTCAGAGATTTTCTTATACTATGAACTCTAAAAATGAAAAACATTTAATTATTGATGATTACTATAAACCCCTCACTGAAACAGATTGATTGAACAAACACATGAATCTATACATGTATACAAAACCATGCACAAAATCAAGGGCTAAAATTGCGATATCAAATCGATTATACAAATACATACATGTATGTATATACATATATATATGGTACTTGATCGGAATCGCTACCGGAGAGTCGTCGGGAAATCGAAGAATTGAGGCGAGATAAGGCGGCGATAGAGCGATCCAGCCTTGGAGAGAGATGCTGTGAGACAATTATAAACCACAAATCAGGAGCAATCAACAAGATTCATAGAGAAGAACCATTGAGTTCATATATCGAATTCGTAGATATATGAAAAGAAATTAGGGATTTGAGAGAGAGAGAGAGAGAGAGAGAGAGAGTGATGAAACCTTTTTTTGTTTTTGTTCCCGACTATGAGTTCAAAAATTAATATATAAAATACAATAATATATGATTTGGATTTATTAGGGACCAACTAAAATTGTAGGGATATGATTTGGGTTTATTAGAGACCAACTAAAATTGTAGGGATATGATTTGGGTTTATTAGAGACCAACTAAAATGGTAGGGAAAAGTGACTCATCCTTTTACAACCAAATAAATATGTCTAGAAAATGTAATAACATGATTAAATATATATTTTTTTAAAATTCTTTCATTTTGTCCTTAAAAGTATAATTTTTACAAACAAGTTATTTTTGTCCCTAAAATTTTTTCTTTAAAACCTTTATTTCTTGGAGTGATCTGATTTATATAATAGAGAAACTTCATTACATATCTAATGACTATAAAATAGGAATATAAATTTATAATTAATTTATGTTAGTCATAGAATGAATAACATGATTTTGATGATTTTGTTGTGATTATGTTTTGATTTATTTTGAGGAATTGATTATAATTGAAAACCTTACTGTTTGATTAAATCTTTATAATTTACATTATCTCTATGTTAACAATGCTTTTGGAGGCCAAAATGAGCTTAAACAAGTCAAAAGGTCGACACCAAGACAGCAAGGGTCAACACAAGATTTCAGTATACAATGCTTAAGTGTTGCAGCAACCAAGGGTCGACACCAAGCCTTACAAGGGTTGACACAAATTTCAGAATGCTAAGGGTCGACACCAGGACAAGAAAAGGTCAACACCAAAAGACAGCAAGCAAAGTTAAAGCACTTCCAACCGCAAAGGGTTGACACCAAGTATTACAAAGGTCGATACCAAATTTCAATGTACCAAGGGTTGACACCCATTTACGCAAGGGTCGACACCAAGAATACTAGGAAGTCAAAGCAAAGAAGAAAAGAGAGCAAAGGGTTGACACCCAATTTGCAGGGGTTGACACCCTTATGTCTGGGTTATAAAAACCCTAGCCGCCATTCTAGATCTGTAAGTGGGATTTTGTTAAATCATCGAGAGACAAATCTCATTCAAATCAAAAGGGATTTTGGGGTAGCAACTTTTGACTTAGTGGAGGAAGAATTTTCCACCCACACCGTTCCCAAAACATGGAAAAGCAAAAAGTATGGAGACAACATTATCTCCACCCACCAAGATTTGAATCTTAAGCATGGGCATCACATCCTTTAAGGAGGCTCCACCTCCAACAGCTAGATGATAGCCTGTACAGACCCATACTCTGCTCCAACAGCTAAAAGTCTTCTCCTATGCCCAGCTCCAATGGCTAGAAGACCCACTTGTGCTTCTTCTCTAACGGATAGAACATTGAAGGCTATAAAGGGAGAACTTATCCAGATATGAAGAATGAGAGAACACCACTGCAATATTCTGAGCATTCAAGTATCATTCTCAATCTCTAATATTCTATTGTATTTTCACTTTCATATATGAGTGCATCTCAAAACCCTCCCTGCTCTTACACTTTCATATCTATCTTTTAAGAGAGAAACCTTGTAAAGGAGGATAGTTGTACCTCTTGTTCTTATTCCTTTTTTTCTGAGTGAAACACTTATAAAGTGAGGCATTTAGTTGAGAGGTTTTCAATAGATAAGAGTAAGTCCTTTGTAAAAATCCACAAGCTAAATGAAGCTTGGTGGTGTGTATTGATTCGATTCATAGTGAAGGAATTCTCAAGAAGATACCTTGAGGAGTGGACGTAGACCGGTGAGCCGAACCATTATAAATCCTTCTGTTTGAGCTCTTCTTTCCTTCTCTTTTATTTTTTGTTTTATTGATTGCCTGCTGAAATTATTTACTTAATTAATTGCAATCAATTTTCTGTCCATATTTTTTATTACCCAATTCATCCCCCCTCTTGGGTTGCCTACCTGAGGTAACAATTTAAATTCAAAAAAAATTGTAGTGACTTTTTAACACTTTAACTAAAATTTTAACTTCTCAAAATAGGCATCTGTTTATGTTCTGGGGTTGAGTTTACACTACTGATGATACAGTAAGGCTAAGTTCTCAAACTGGAAGTCTTTGTTTAATATATATATATATATGGACCGTTGGTCCAATAAATGGATATTCCTTGTAATGCTAGTAAGCTCTCTCTCTCTCTCTCTCTTTTGTTTTTTTGTGATGGAGGTCATTCTGTGATCTCTATAGGATGACAGAGTTTGATAAAATTAGCAGTTTGAAAACTGAAAATTGAAATTTGAGGGTTAATATTTGAAGTTGAAAAATTATTTGATAAATTTAAGTGTAGAATTAAAATAAACTATTTGATGTATAAAAAATAAAATTTAAAATTTATTATTTTTAAATTATATCTTTTAATTTTTATGTTGTTATAGTGAGGTACTAAATACTAACAGTGGTGTCGGCGGCAGTTGTGGTGGTAGCGGGTATTCATCGTAATGCTAGTAAGTTAATCACTCATATATGTTATCAAAACAACTAAAATATCACTTTGGCCTATCCACTTTCAGTTGTGATAGCCAACTCTTTGGACGACGTTTATTAGCTAGGTGAATTAATAAGTTCCTTTTGTCTCTTTCACCATGAAATTCCAGATTGCATACAAGATCCAGAAGCAGTGTTATTTGCAGGCTAACCCGTTTTGGGTGCTAACACAGATAATTGTAAACAGTTTTGTAGAGTCACATTTCACTCATTTGTTCTTGATTTAGAGTCGTTTGTTGTTCTGTTCTTTATATATGAAGTTGGGTCAATTGTATTGTCCTTTTTTTTTGTGCATAATCTTAGTAATTATCTCTACTTGAATTGTTTTCTTAATTTTCTATCTGATCAAATTCAAATTGTCTTTTTCTTCTTCTTATTTTTATTTCTCATGGATCTGATTTCAGAATTTATAATTTGTTTATAAAGCCATGTTTAGGAAGGTCTTCTGTGGCGGGTTTCTCTAGAGCATGCAGGTAGGTCTATTTGGGTCTGGTGGGCAGTCTAAACATCATTTTTGAAGAGTTTGTAAACATATTTATTAAATTTATTGTTAACATAAATACTTTACATATGATTGTTAGATTATGTTAAAGTTATTTAAATTATTAGTTTTTTTTTTCCATCTCAAAAAAAAAAAAAAAAAAAAAAAAAAAATGTATATACATATATTTAGATGGATAAATTAATTAATTAAAATAATATTTTAGTCAATTAACTTGAGCGGACTCACTTTCTCCGTGACCCTCCAAAGTTGAAATCTTGGCTAACCATGTTTGTTTTTTATTTTTATATTTTTTAAAACTTGTATGAAAGGAGTGGGGTATTTAAATGGGAAATTTATTAGAAAATCATTTTTCAAGTGTTTGTATCCTAATTAGTTCATAAGATATTCTTATATTCTAATAAGTCTTATTATTTGGACATTTGATCTACAAAATCCTAATTATTATATTAAAGGTGTTTTATAGACGTTTCTATCTTTACAAATATTTTTTGAATGGTTAGCAATTTGGTGATGTGAACATTCATATTTTACAATGTAAATATTCATATTAACGTGTGAATGTTCACATTGACGTGTGAATATTCACATTGACATGTTCACATTCACATTGATGATGTAATTCACATCACGGAACATTCACACTGTAAATGTGAATATTATTAAGGGTATTTTGGTAACTATGTCACATATAGGACTTATTGGAATATAAGAAAATAATGTGGGCTAAATGCAACATAAGTAGGTGAAAAGAGATTTATGAAAAAGTGCCCCAATTTGAATATATCTATTATTATTATTACTATTTTAAAATTCTGAAGAGTACATATGTTTTATACTTTTTTTTTTTTGTATCCCGTAAATATCATTCCAAACTTATTAAACAGCACATAGCAATCTACATCTACCGAACAACCAAACACCTTCTGGAATTCAAACACTTTCAAACATTAAACACATTCAAACATCATAATATGATTATTTTTTTAATAATTCTATTGATGTGGTCTGTTTAATATTTGTCTCATTCACTACATTCTCATGAACAGTGAGCATTCAAATATCAAACACCTTCAAATATCATAATAGGATTATTTTTTTTATTAATTCCACTATTGTGGCGTTTTCAATATTTCTCTTCTCCATTACCTTCTCATGAACGGTAAGTAAGGAAAATTTTGTGAGATTCAAATCAAGAAATTATATAAAGAAAATAAATATTTTTACAATTGATCTACTTTGAATAAGTGGTAATGATTCAAAGTGGCCTTATTGGTAAACTGATAGGCCTTTTAGATTTTTTTTTTCAATTGGTTTTGCATATTAATAATAGACTCTATTTTGGAAGGTTCAGAACAACCACCCGTCACAATCCATTGCATCATTTTCACAAATAATAATTGACTCTGTTCCAGAAGGTTCTAGAACAACCATGTTTCGTAATCTAAAATAGATTCTACAATCAGCATTATCCACTTTGTTTCAGATGTTTCGGACCAAACTTGTTTCATAGCCCAATGGATTTAAATCAAAACATAGCAGCCCACTTTGTTTCAGAACCAAACAATTGATCGCATTGTCTCTCAATCAACTATGTTTCATAACTTTTTATTTATTTATTTTCATTCTCCGTTCATAGTTCTGGTATATTGATTTTTAATTGCCTAAATTTCTTTATCATCTACTTAATTGATTTGTGTAAAATTATGTTTCATAGCCTTTTTGATTTATTTTTATTCTCCGTCCATAGTTTTGGTATATTAATTTTTAATTGCCTAAGTTTCTTTATCATCTGCTTGATTGGTTTGTGTAAAATTTTCATCATTCTTTTTGCTCTATTTGCTCTCTTTGTACATAGTTATAGTATATTGATTTTTAATTGCCTAAGTTTCTTTATCATGTATTTTACTTTTATAGAGAAAACCTAATACATATGAACCAACTATAATAATGTTAATTATGAAAATATGTAGAAAGGTCTTGGCCTTCCAAGTGGAGGGTATAAAAATATACATTAGTGGCTTTTCAAACTTACATATTAATACATACGAACTGATTGGATTTTCTTGCAAAATAACTAATTTTTGCTTTGATCTAAGTTAAATTTTTTAAGTGAAATACGTCTAGTCCTTTTATTGGTTGCTACCTGTTCATTTTTCTTAGTTGAAATTCATTTTTTTCCTCTTGGTTTTAATTAATTTCAAAACCAAAAAAGAAAAAACTAATTGTATGAACTTGTTTGTCAATTTCGATGAAAAGAAAAAAAAAATATTCATGATTTGTTACAATATTAGTTGGGTGTTTTATTTCTTCACCTTTTAATTACCAAGTGGTTTTTACATACTTTCACATAACAAAAGTGAAACAACCTGCTAAATTATATATTTAACAGTAATAAGTCCAACCATATGATATGGACAATAATTATTTTATATAATTGGTTTCGATCTACTTTCAAAATTTCAATACTTAAACATTAATATAAAATATAGGATAATATGGGAAATGTTTATGCTAATTTTTATTCTTTTATCATATGTCCAATGCTCACTCATACGGTCTGCCGAATGCAACTATATAAACAGTTAAAAACACATAAAGCAAAAAATTATTATAAAAGCTAATAACCAAAAAAATAAATAAAAATACCACGTGATTTAGATTAAAAATATGAGATAGTTTTCACTTATTTTTACACTTTTTTTTTATTGATTTCAGAATTATTTTTTAATTAATTAATTTATTAACAAAGCATTTATCGTTTAAATTTCAATATTAAAATTCGTTGAAATTTGTTTTAAAAAAAATATGATAAACCCTTTCTCTCTCTAATAAGAATAGAATTAAACTCCATTTATGTAATTAAGTGTTCATTAATTGTGATGCTTTGGAAATTGGGTGCATCTGCCAGTGGTAGGATTAGGTGAGAAATCCATTTCAACATTCAAATAAATAAACACATAGCAGCATTTAAAAATATGATTGCTGGTATCATGTTAATATCATTACTTGACAGTGACTTTCAAATAATATTCAAAAAAAAATTAGACAGATAGGTTAATTAACCATTGTTGTTGGCTTTCTATTTCAACAAATAGAATTTGGTTTGACTTGGTATTTTAACCGATAAACAATTTTTTTTTTTTTAAAATTTAATAGATAATAAAATGTGAACACGTATTTGAATAGATAAGGGGAAAAAATTGAACAGATAGTCAAAATTTGAATAGATAAAAAAAAATTGAACAGATAGTCAAAAAAATTAAATAGATAAAAAAAAAATAGTCAACAGATAAATTAAAGAGGCCAAATTGGAAATAAAATGTCTTCCAAAACTAATAAAAGGACTTCTCACCAAACTAGTTTACAAATGGTGAATCTTTCACCAACAAAAAATATCTATAGACCTAATGCCTTGCATCCTGTTTAGATTGGATATATCATCAATTTTCTCATGATGACATAAAATTCCGCAAAATCACATTTGACATCATGGCACCACTTGGTAAATTTTTACACCCACTTCACAAATAATTGGCAAAATTTTGACAAAACACTTTGCATCACTTGGTAAATTTTGGCACCCACTTGGTAAAACTTGGCACCATTTAATACACTTGGCAAAATCCTAGCAAAACTTGGCACCATTTAACAAATTTCAGCAAACACTTGGCGAAATCCTGGTAAAACTTGGCATCCCTTAATACATCTTGGCAAGTTTGGAATCACTTGGTATAACTTGACATCTAAATTCTCACGTCTCGCCGATGCAAGCATGGAATAGTATTTAAATCCCCATGTCTTGCTGATGCGAGCGTAAAATAGTATTTAAACCCCCATGTCTCGCCTATGCAAGTATGAAAAGGCACCACTTGGCATCTAAATCCCACATCTTGCTGATACGAGCGTGGCTTAGCGTTTAAACCCCCATGTCTTGCTGATATAAGCATGGAAAAGCATTACTTGGCATCTAAATTCTCACATCTTGTCGATGTGAGCGTGAAATAGCATTTAAACCCCTATGTCTTGCTGATGCGAGCATGGAAATGCACCATTTGGCATCTAAATTCCTACGTCTTGCCGATGCAAGTGTGAAATAGCATTTAAACCCCCATGTATTGCTGATGCGAGCATGGAAAGACACTACTTGGTATTTGCAACCCCCATGTCTTGCCGATGCGAGCATCGAAAAGGTACCACTTGGCACGTAAACCCCATGACTTGCCGATGTAAGCATGGAATGACATCTATTAAACCCCATGACTTGTCAATACGAGCATGGGATGACACTGTTTGGTATTTAATACCTCCATGACTCGTTGATACGGGCATAGAAAAGCACCACTTGATAAGAACATGACTCGTCGATACGAGCGTGGAACAGCATATGTAGACACACCCTTGCCTCGTCGATACAACGTAGAATGGCGAACATTGGCATCATCAGGTATCATAATGGCATCATCGGAAATTGTTCTGCCCGCTGTTGGGTGACTACTTTGTTTTGCCCAAGAAAACACATTTGGTCGAAGCACTATTCACCCGATGGATACTATTCATCCGTCGGTCACTATTTCGACGGTAACTATTCTGGTGGGGTCACATCTCTAACAAATTAGGCGGTTTAACCAACCATATAAAGCGACTATTTAAAGCGGTAAATTATAGCAATTTATGTAAGTGGTGAAACACTGACCATTTAAAGTGGTAAATTATAGCCGAATATGTAGTGGTGAAACATCGACCATTTAAAGCTATAAATTACAACAGTTTATGTAAATAGTAAATTACAACAGTTTATATAGGTTGTTTGAAACCAACCACTCAAAGCGATAAAACAGTTTATCACAGTTTATATCACATTTTATTAAGTGAAAATTTTAAAAAATTTACCTTTTGAAAAAATGATGAATTTTCTAATTTCCAAACTCTTTTCTGATCACTCTCAAGATTGTGGAATATGTTTTCAATTCTCAGTCTAAAGTTTGGAATTTCAACTTTAATGATATTTTTTGGATGGTGTCTTGGTAAAAAAGTAATGGAGAGAATGGAAAGAAAGGTTTGAAAAAAAATATATATTTAAGACTTTTTTTTCCCTCTTTTAAAAACCAATGTTCTTTCTTTTTTTTCTCTTCCTCTTTTTCCTGATTTTTTCTCCTATCTGAAAAGAAAAAAAATTTCTATCTGATTTTCCTCCCCAGTTCCCTATCCCTATCTCCTCGTCTGCCTTTTTATAGGGAAAAAAAAAAGAGAGACCAAAACATGTTGAAAAAAAACAGACAAAAAAATAAATAAATAAAGACAAAAAGACAAAAAAATTTCGGTGGAGAAGGGCAGAGTGAAATTACTGTGCACCACATAAATTTATTAAGCATTTTATAATATAATAATATATTATTTATATAAATGTATGTACAAATATCTAAAAAAATACACAAAAACATAAAAAATACAAAATAAATAGATTAATAAAATATATTTTAGCAGGTTAAATATATAAAATTTAGGCTAAAACCGACTTAAAATATTTTGGCCAAAATGGGTGGATTAAAGCTTAAATTCCGTCTTTCCACTGAAAATTTTGTAAGATAGTATATACTTATTTTCATCATCGGGTGTTCAAAAGAAAGCGTTCAAATCTTAAAACCGGTCAAAATAGGATATTTACACACACCACGCCAAATTTAAATTTAAGTCATTTTTTATTCTTGAGAGCTTTTCAAATTATTTTTCAATTAGGTAGCATTATCAAAAGGAAAAATAAAAATAAAAATGTGTGTATCTATATACATATCACATCTGCCATTCAATTCAATCTGATTTTGCCATCTAGAATCAGAGTAGTTGGTTTGTAGAAGCAATATCAGGTGCAAGGTGAAGAAAGAAAATCCTTAAAACTCCATGGCGGCCACAATTCCAATTTTTGAGGGTGTGAACTACAAGTTTTGGAATGTAAAGACAAGAACTCTATTTCTGTCTATGGATTTGTGGGATACGGTGGAGAATGGGTAAGATGAGACCAACAAGGAGAAACTGTTGGAAAATTTAGTTTTTTAGGCTTATTTTCGGCCAATTTTGAGTCCAAAATTGAGTGGGGTCCTCACGTCTTTTGAGGTGGGTTTAAAGAGGTGATGTGTTCCTTGTCGCATGGTAAGTCACACGGTGAAGACGGTTTGTCAAAACCATTTATGAGTGAATAAGAACTTGACGTCGTTTTCGGGTTCGTGGAATGGACAATTAAAGAAGTAAATGTGGGTTTCCTTGAAATGGGTTGTCCCACATTGAAACTTTAAGAGAGCTTTTGTATGTATATAAGCTCTAGATTACAACACTTGGGTTGGGCCCTAAGGGACACTCCAAGTTTGTAGAAGGGAGGAGTTATGGGCAAAGTGAACCTTAGCCCAAACCACCACACGCGTGCCGCCGCTGCCGTCCACTCGGCAGAGCTGTGTTGGGCGCGAGTATAGGTTGTGGGTCGGATCGGTTCTTATATTAATTTTTTATACAAACTTCATTTGAATTTTTTCAAAAAATACTTGTGAAAAAATTTAATTTAATTCAAATTTGAATTTAATTTTTCTGTCCATTTGTTACCTCTTCAGTCCGAAGTCTATAACAGATTGCACTCGGACAGATTCATTTTCTGCACAGAACAGATTTAAATCTGCCCAGGCAGTTTTGAACATATTTAAACTGAGGTTCAATAGGTTCATATGTTCAAATAGATTGGAAAAAATGCCAGCAGTTCTAGACAGTTATTTAACTACAACAATTACCATATCTGTTCAGTTTCAAATCTGTATCTATTGGTAGATTTCACATCTGTTTGGTTTTTCCTGGACAGATCTGTTAGCCTCAATTTGCCTATAAATACAGCCATTTCCAGCAGTGTTTGGGGATGAAAAACATCTAGGAAAAATCTATTTCCTTCCCGGTTTTGCTCTCTTTTTGCATTATTCTTCATATTAGATTTTAGGGAAACATTAAGAGAGTATAGAACATAAGGTTTTGTTCGCCGTACAAGTTGTTTGGAGTGCTACTACAATTTGTGAAGATCATTGTATCCTGGAAGCTAGTGAGTGTAATATATATATATATATTTTTATCTAAATGTTATTAATCACACTTAAAATGTGTGATCTAAATGTTATTAATCACACTTAAAATGTGTGATTAAAAATGACTCCTTTTAATCACACTCCCAAAGATCACACTTTAATAAAACTTAAAATGTGTGATTAAATAACATACATCACACAAAAAAAAAAAATGTGATCTTTATCTGTTTTTGTAGTAGTGAACCTCCTTTTCCACCCAACAAGCCTGAGTTTGATCTTATCAATGACAGGTTTCCAAGACTTCTTTCTACTTGGAGAAGCACCCAATGCCAGACTAAGGAATGTAAGAACATAAGAAGGCCAAAAATCAACAATTAACCATGCTATGTATCTTTGATTTGATGTTGTGGCTAACAAGTTTAAAGATCATTTATCTATCTCAACTGAATAACAGTACCTATGCCATCAAGAAGATTCATAACATAATGTACTAGCGGAAATAGTGTATCGCATTCGAGCATTTTGGAATTTGGTTTTATTATCCTGTTTGGTTTGAAATTTTTTTAAATAGTTTTTTTGGTTTTCAATATGTATTTTCTTCATTTTAGTGAAAATTTTCAAAATTTTATTTTTTTTTTTAAAATTTTTGTAGATCTACTTAATCTAGATATATTTAAAAAGTATAAGATTTGTGAATTTTTTTTATAAAAAAAAAAAATTATTAATACAAAAAAAAAAAGAAAGAAAAAAGAGACGACATTTTTATTATTTATTTATATTTGTTACTGTTTAGATCCATTTAATTTAGATACACTTATGAAGTACAAGATTTGTGAAAAGATCTTTTAAAAATTTACTAAATACAATAAAAAAAAGTACACTCTTTTTTTTTTTTTTTTTTCAATTTCACAAATTTTGTACTTTTCAAGTATATATAAATTAAGTAGATTTTGAAAGAGTGATTAAAATATTGAAAAAGTTTCCTAAAAGTAATAAAATATTAAAAATTTAAAAGGCTCTATTTAAAAACTCAAAATCAATCAATGATGATTTTTTTTCTTTTACTAAAGAAGTCCAAAAAAAAAAAAAAAAGAAAAGGTACTAAACTTCAAACAAGGCCTAAGCATGAAGAATAAGGTACTTCTTTCATATCCTAGTTCAAGCCTCACCATTGTATCTCTCTGGGAGATAACGGATTAGAGGATGCTATTGGATCTGTAGGGCCCATCACGGTTTCCGGTTCGATAATCCGAACCGTTCAATGTGTAGAAATCGTTGAGTACTATATGCCTGTAAAAAATCACATTGATTGGATATTGATAGATATCTCATCGGATCAGATTTCTGTCAACCATTTATTTTTTCACTGTCTAGTTTTTTATACAAAACCGATTTGATCACGTAGCTATCGATATCCGATTAACGTGATTTTTTACAAGGATATAGTACTCAACGAGTTCTAAACATTGACGGTTCATATTATCAAAATGGAACTGATGATGGGCCCCCACGGACCCAACAACACCCTCTAGTCCGATCACAGACTGGAGGGAAGCCAAACCCTAACTGTTTTCCCATTCCAACTGTTAACATGCATTGGATCACTTCAACCAATTTCTCACGCTTAAGTAGTGTTTGATTCATTGAAATAAATCAAAATGAAATGATCATTTTATCAAAATATTCATTCATATATTTAGTTAGACTCAAAATATATTGACAAATGCATTATCAATGGAATCATCTTTCACTATGTTAAGGGAATGATCATTCCATAAGAATGCTAAAGGAATCACCATTCCATTCTATTTCATCTAATTCCAATGAATCAAATAGAGCATTAGTACTAAATTTTTATTACATCTACTAATAACTTTTGAGATCTTGAGCAAATTTTAAAGTGCTTGTTTTTTTAAATATTTAAAATGGATTTATTTAGTTTTTTATTTATTTTTATTTTTTTTAGATAGAATAGAAATTGAGGCATTTTTTCATAAATTCTATTTAGCTTGTTTGGTTTCACTTTTCAAAAAATTGAATTTTTTTGTTTTCTATGTTTATTTGTTTTCACTAATTTTTTTTTTAATATTTTAAGCAATTCTTTAATTTTTAGATACACCTAACATGAATATACTTAAAAAGCATAATATTTGTGAAAAATATTTTTAAAAATTCACTAAATACCAAAAATACAAATATATATATATATATGAAAATTCAGTATATTTTCGTATTCTTGTGTATTTATTAATTTTTTAAAATATTTTTTTTGTAAATATTTTACTTTTTAAATACATCTCAGTAAGGTGCATCTAAAAAAAAAAAAAATCTTAAAATTTTAAGGCTAAATTACACTGACACCCCTTAAGGTTTGCGTTTAATACAGATCCCCCCTCACATTTAAAAAATTACATTCTCCTCCTCAAGATTTGTAATCTCATTACAATTTACCCCACGAATTGTTGATGTCATACCCTAAAATTTTTTAAATGACCATGTTGCCCTTTTTTTTACCATTTCTTCTGATTATCATGACTACATTTTATAATTTTTCATCATTAAATTCTACCTAAATATATTTTTATAAAATGATGATATACAAACTAATTTTATATAGAATTTTCAAACACAATGATATAGCTTAATGATGAGCTTTCACTTTAAAACAAAACACCCATAAACATGATTTGTTTTTACAACAATATCACTATTACAACATTTTTATGATATTTTTTGTATAAATTTTTATATATGAATATAATTTTTTATTTTTATTTCCACCATTATATTTAGATTTGATCAATTTAATCTAGATATATTTAAAAAGTATAAAATTTTTACAAAAAACTTTAAAAAAAAAGTCCAGTAAATACAACAAAATAAGATAATGTATTGAATTTTTGTATTTTTGTATTTTTTTTTTTTGTATTTGGTGAATTTAAAAAAAAAAATCACAAAAGATTATACTTCTTAAGTATATTTAGATTAAGTGTATCTAAAAAAAAAAAAATTACTTAAAATATTACAAAAAAATTCATTAAAAATTAAAAAAATAAAATAAAATAAAAAATCAAATTTTTGTGTGAGGTAAACCAAAGAAGATGATTGTTATTTCGCTTGAAATGACATGAACAAAATATCTGTATAATTTTATATACTAAGGGGCAAATATGTCATTTTAATCTGACAGGGGTAAGTGTAATTTTTCAAATGTGAGAGAGGGGATCTATATTAAATAGAAGCCTCAAAAAATGTCAGTGTAATTTACCTAAATTTTAAAAATATTCACTAAAAATAAAAAAAATCATTTTTCAAAAAATTAAAACTAAACACAGTTTTGGGGGATAAAGGGAAGGATTGGATTAAGATGGAGGTGAAACCCATTAATATTGTGTTTGTTTGCAAATTTGGGAAGGGGATTCATAAAACCTTCGGATTAAGATGGGTCTTGTCTTGGTTGCTGAGATTGATAATCTGATCAAAAACTTAGTATTAGAAAATTAGTTCGCTGGTATTAGGGTGAGATTTACTATTTTACCCATGTTGTTCCCCTAGCTCATCACTTTTGTGGAAGCAACAACAGCAATAAGAGAGACAAGAAGAGAAGGTCAAGCTGAGTATATGTAGCATCGGTAATTTTTTTATATATATTTTTAAAAGAAAGCTATCAATTTATTTGGGATTTATTTATTTATTTATTTGTGAATAGGTTTTGATTTGGGAGTTTCTTTACCCCAAATTTTTTCCTGTTTTTCTGTGGTTTCTAATTTGTGAATGGGGTTTTTTTTTCCTTCATTTTTTTGGGTTTATGATCTGTGATGATTACTAGTAAAAAATGAATTGGTTGATCTTCTTCTTGTTCTTCATCATTATTTTTTTCTTTTTATTATTATTATTCTTCTACGGGTGGGATATGTTGTAAACCAAAAAGAAATCGTTTAGATTTGTTTTTCATCATTATTTTCTTCTTCTACTTATTCTTCTTTTTCTATGGGTGGGATATGTTGTGAACCAAAAAGAAATTGTTTAGATTTTTATTTTTATTTTTTTAAATCAACCAATCATTTTTTATTAGTAAAAAAAAAAATCACCAACTCTTCTGTGTTGATCTCTCTCTCATATAATATAATAAATTAACCATGCAATGCACGACCACCTATTCTTTAACTCTGCTCAGAAATTTTTGCTTGCTTTAACCGAGAAATTTTCAAAGCCCAAATTTGATAATAATGTAAAGGGTATTTGTGAAATTTTATATGATTAATCCCACTTTTATCTCTCAAAATAAATATGAACTATTGTTAGTCCATTGGTTATCAAACAAACATAATTTTTCTTAGGATAAACTACCAATAGATCCTAATAATTAGACTTAATTCCCATCAAGTCCTATTGAAAATAAGTCTTGGTAAAATCGTCGCTAAAAATAATTTTTTTATGGCGATTTTTTACACATGTCGCTAAAAATTGACAATTAGTGACTTTTTGTTGTCATGATTTTTATAAATTGTTGCTAAAACTTACAATTAGTGACTTTTTTTGTGATGAATTTTTTAAATTGTCGCTAAAAGTTGTGAATTAATGACACTTTTTTGTGACGATTTTTTTAAACAATCGCTAAAACTTATAACTAGTGACATTTTTTATAACAAAA
Source organism: Camellia granthamiana (assembly GCA_036172215.1). NCBI lineage: Eukaryota > Viridiplantae > Streptophyta > Magnoliopsida > Ericales > Theaceae > Camellia > Camellia granthamiana. Next base: position 135,212,814 of record CM069907.1, on the reverse strand, counting down.
TTTTCATATTGTCGTTAAAAATTAACGATTAGTGATATTTTTTAATAGTGTTTAATGGAAATTGTCATTCATTATCAAGTCTACTTATTAGAACCTACATGTAAGTCCCTCCTTTTCTTAATCCCCTCACTAGCAATCTTCTCACTAACAGTGATAGGTCAATCAAGAACTAGAGAGAGAGGAACTTAGAAAGAGATACTAGAGAAAGAAATTCTCCATTCCATTCAATTTCAATATATCCAAGTTAGTTATAAATGATGTGATGCTCAACTATTTATAGGATACACTATCTAACACATGCTATGCACATGACACTACATCATATAGTCTCCTCACTAACAATCCATTCGTTAACAATCTCACCCAACCTACCTCTGAAAACAAACGGGCCCGAAGAGGCATCTCTTGCTAAGATGTGGCCCCCTCCTTGGCTAGTTAGTCACTTGCTAGGGGATACTATCTCTTTTCTGAATGATGGTTATCATAATTAAATAAATATAATTTTATCTTAAGTTTTTATTTTATTTTATTTTATTTTTTTATGTGAATATTTTAATTGATTTCAATAATAGCATGGCTTCCAATAATCATGGCATGAATGTTCACATTATAAACTTGATTATATATGATATGTGAACATTGACAATAACAAATATACTTTGAATTGGATAGTTATGTTAATATTCACACAGTTAAAAATGATTTTTGATATATGTTCACATTGTTAAATATGGATTATGAATATTCACAGTGAAAATTTTAACTAATTTCAATAATATTTTGGCTTCTAATAATCATGACATTAATGTTCGCATTATGAATTCGAAAATATATGGTATGTGAACATTGACTATGATAGATATTATTTGAATTGGATAGTTACGTTAATGTTTGCACTGTTAAAAATGATTTTTTGTGTATATTCATATTGTTAAATATGGATTATGAATATTCGTAGTGAATATTGTTATGGACGTTCCCAATATGTAATTTGTAAATGATTCTTCTAAATCTTTATGATGTGGGTATTGTAATTGGTTTGCAAGCAATTGACTTCAAACAATTATGGCATAAATGTTCACATTGTAAATTTGGAAAATTTGTTGTATGTGAAATTGATAATGACAAGTTTTATATGATTTGGATAGTTGAGTGAATATTCACACTATTGAGCATTCATACTATGGAAGTTAATTGTTTTACCTTGCATAATTACATATTCAAGTGAATCTTATTTGACATATCTCGTTAAATAGATTTCAAAAAATATAAATTCATCAAAAATAAATACGTATAACAAAAGTTATGAGTTTTTTAAAGTTCAATATACAAAAGTCAAAAAATAGTCTATATTAGAACACCCTAGCACATGTCAGGCTGCTAAGGGTTAGAAAATATTTATAAGGGTAAAATTATCCATAAAAAATCTCAAATATGAGAACTAGAATTTGGTGGATCAAATTCCAAAAAAAGACTTATTAGAATACAAGAATATCTTATGGGGTAATTGGAATAAAAAAAATATTTTATAGACCAATCGGAATAAAAGAATATCTTATGAACTAATTGGAATACAAATATATGAAACAGGATTTTTCCCTAAATTTTTCATAGAAGGAGGTTAATTTTTTTTTGTAATAAAATCTTAGCTAGTTAGAATTTTTTGCTAATTTGTAATACTTATGAATTTATATTTATTTTTATAAAAAATTAAATGAGGTTGAATTAAATATTTTAAAATTTTAATAAATTCAATTGATAATTCATAACCTAAGTAAATTTTGATTTTTTTAAAGAAATTTACTAGACTCAATCGATAATTTAAGAATTAATAAAATAATCTGATAATAGTTCAAAATAGAAAGTAAAATTAATCTAAAATTAAAAAAAGCTACTAATAGAAAGTTAGAAAGTCAAATTATGGAATTTTCCAATTATAGTACAGTTCTCCATTTCTAAACTTTGACAAGATGTTCTTAACTTGCCACCAAAGCATAAGGAACAACAAAAAGCTGTGTATGAGGATTCTTTTGTCAAAGTATATTATTTCTTCACCACCGTTATGTATTAAAAAAAAATTGTTCAAAATTTAAAATTAATAAATACAAAATTTAAAATTTAAATCATATACTTAAATTGTAAAATATTTTCTAATTTTTTTCGATACATATATTATATGTGCTTTTTGTTTTATCCATCAGTTCTTAAAACTTTAACCATTTCGGCCCAAATTCTAAACAATGTATGTTTAGAGTGTTGCACGTATAAATTCTGAGTTGAAATTGCTAGGATTAAATCCTAAGAATCTTAAATATCGGATTGCGTATCATGTTATATTATAAAGAGATTAAAGAAAGATGTGTACCTAAATCCGTTATGACAGTTGAGCGGAAGCGTGATTTCGGGATAGTCTTCCAATCATTTTCCTTACTTTAATACCTTTTTGTTTTCTCTAAGAGAGGATCTAGAGAATATGTATGTAGCGATCCCGGTTTTGACATTTCTTTCATGTTTTGCCACTTCGCTGAGTATGTCGGGGATCGAGTTGCCCGGTTAGCTCGCGGGGGTTTAGGGGGCAGCGCCCCTTGGCGGGGATCGAGCTGTCCGGTCAGCTCGCCGGGGTCTAGGGGGCAACGCCCTGGCGGGGTCGAGGGGCAGCGCCCCCGAAGCAAAAATGCAAAATGCATTCCAAGTTGCTTGTCCGCTCGAGCCAGGAGTACGTCTAAAAAACTTCTGAAGCTAAATATTTTCCGCTCGAGCGAGAACTCCTTCGCTCGAGCGAGCCTGGCGTATATCAGTTATCAGCAACGCTGTTTTGCTTCACTTTTGATTTCCTTTTCACTCAAAAACCCTAAATTTGCAGCTCCTCTCTCTAGAAGTCACATTTTCTCTTTGATTTCTCCAAATCCATTGGGATTTAGGCCTAAGTTCTTCACCAAAGTTGGTCATCACCTCGAGGGCTTTGTTGTGTGCGGTGGAGATTGAGTTTCGACATCGTAAATTTTGGGGTTTCATCTCAATTTTTCTTCAAAACTTGAGATAGGGATTTTCTTAGAGTTATATATATATATATATATTTGCAAGATCTTGATGATTTTTGAAATCCTCCTTCGATAGCTTTGAAAATTGATTGTTGATTCAAGAAGTTGAGCGATTTTGAAAGTGGGTTTGTCTCTTGTTCTTTTAAAATGATCTTATGGGTTTTGATCTTCGTTGACTGAAGAAAAGATGATTTTGGAAAGTTTTCTTTCAAAAGATTTGAGTTGTATAGTTTTGGTGAGAAAACCTAGAATTTGGAGATTTTTTTAAAAGAGACTGAAAATCCATGAATGATATTGTTATATTTATTTTGTGTGTCAAAATAAATGGATATTTGGAAAATTTCTTATTTATATTTATATAAATGATGAATTTCAGGAAATATGAGAATTGTTGTTCATTTTAGAAATTATTGTTCAAAACGTTGAAATAGTCTTGAAATGACTAATTGTTGAGGATAATTGAGAAGAGGGAATTGTGTTATTCCTTGGATGATGAATTGGAATAAAAATATGTATATTCATCTTGTGTTATTGGCATATCAATTGATTTGATTACATTAAACTTGTAAGTTGATTTGAAAACTTACATTGAGAAAAGAATGTTGAGAAACAAGTTTCCATGAATTAGTTTTGGGGTAAATACGGTGGTAAGTCTTGACAAGTGGTGTAGATGAAATTGAATAGGTGTCGAGCCTTCCAGTTAATACTGGTAAAAATGATACATTATAGGTGTCGAGCCTTCCAGTCAATGCTAGTAAAAATGACAAATTGGTAGTACTTGTATAGTCTACTTGCAGACACCAACCTAGGGATTACTGGAGTCGTATTTATCGCTCTTGAAATAAATTGTCAAGTTTTGAAGAATTGAAATTGCATGACATCATTGAGCATAATGGTTTTCAAAGATGAAGATGTGATTTTCTTTCAAAAGGGCATAGCATGGTGTAGACATCCCCGAACGTCCCGGGAGGGAATCCCGTTTTGTTCATTTGGGCTCATTATAGTTCGGACTCAAAATGTCACGGTTCTGAATCTAATCCCGCAAAGTGCAATGCAAGACTGATAAATCACCAAAGAGTCCAAATTTGGCAAATCGTTTTGAAAAACAGATTTTTAGAAAGAAGTGCCAAACATGGACTGCTTTGCCAGATATAGAGTCGCCACCTAAATATTTTGTTTTGGGGAAATTTAGGAAACTCTGACTCGTTGCCTAAGGCCACGTGTCCGTCATCACCAAAGTTGCCTCGGCTCGGGAACTTGGGTATGATTGGGGAAGGTCAACTATGAGCACCCCTGCTCACCCGATCAAAGATCGGCCTCTACTAACCATGATATCTAGTTTTGAAAACATTATGTGCTCTTATTTTGGTTATTAGCCTAGAATTACTATGCGATGCACACAGCATATAAGTATAGACTAGATCGCCTAACTTGGAACAAAGCATCGCATATCCATTTGTTTGGAAATGGTTTTGAATTTTGCTACTCGCAAGTAGGCTAAAACATGGATTTCGATGAATTATTCCAATTCAAGCAATCCAACCTTCACCCACAGGTAACCAGGCAATCATATCACATAAGCAATTAGCCTCATGGCAAGCATGCTATCATGTTAACACTCACACACATGCAAGATGCTAAAGCATAAACACTCACAGTGTACTCTAAGCCAAAACGAAGAACTAGTTAGTAATCATGCATGATCCTAGTTCATGTTAAAATGGCTAATGTATCGCAAGCAAAATGCAACTAGAATAGGCTCGGCTAACCTACGAATGGCATATGAAATGCAACAACTCGATACACGTATTCAAGTTGGAATTGAAGTACTATGCAATTAGTATGATGCGCCGAGCCCGGTGCATGCAATACAAATGAATGAATGCAAACATGCATAGTATAAGGCATGCTAAATCAAATATGCCCTAAAACTAACCACCATAAGTAGGTAAGTAAAAGGGAGAAAGACGTGGGGTTGGAAGACATGCATCACACACACGTACGCTTATTACACAATTACACCCTCTCCAGGGAGGGGCCGAAAGAATAGTACAAATTAACTAACTAACAAGCTAACTAATTATTACAAGGCCACTTAACTAATTAAACAGATTAATTCAGCTACTGAAAACAGTAAAGCAGCTTCGGGAAGAGGGAGGAATGCACGCATGCTCGACTCCGCTCGGAAATCCATCACCATACTCATGCTACCTCTGTTTACACTGTTCTGCACCCTTAAACACTGCACAAGTCCCGAGGTTGCTTCTGAACTACTCCCTGAACACTGTGGGAGGTCACCGACCAAGAGAGGAGGTCACCGGCCATGGGAAACTGGTCATCGGCCACAAATTTGGCTCTCGGCCATAAAGTTGTGGCCGGTCGGCACTGTAGATGGTCGACCAACCATCTCTTCCTGAAGAATCCTATTTTGCTGCAGCAGAGGACAAACAGAGCATGACAATGCATTTTCAAAGCAATGTATGCACGACCACCCTCCCTATCATGTTATGAACTCAAGGGAGTGTAATCCTCGACCCTCGGATCATCGATCACGCATTCCAATGCATGATGATCAAAGAGGTCAAGTGTGTAACTTCAATGTCAAATGAAATGCACACAAAACAAACAAAGGGCCCCAAACCTCTATCATGATTGATCAAGAGGCAAGGGATGTATGCTCGATGCTATGCAACCTAAACATGTAAGCACACTAGTGCAAAATGAGCATGCAAACAAGTAATGTATACTAGGCATACAACCTAAGCAAGTAGACATGAAAGGCATGCAACAACTATGCCAATGGCAAACATGCAACAACATGTGGGGGGGAAGCATGCAACAACATGCAAAGGAACCTAAAACCAAAAGAATGCATGCCAAATGCACTATCACTTAAACATGCAACAACATGTAAATAGGCCAAGTATGCAACAACATGCAAGGCAAGCATGCAACAACATGCGGGAATGGTCTTAAACCAAAATTGGCAGCTCTCAAATAAGCCCAAATCAGCGGCCAAAATGCTAAGAAATGAGGGACAAAAGCACATACAAACATGCATGCCAATTGGCCTAACATTTAAGCATAAAAAGGCAACTTTTAAGTACACTTAAAAGGGAAGGAAAGGCATGCCAATGTGACAACATTACGTGCTCTGAAATGGTGCTAAGAGTGATACCAAACCACATAAGCAAGCCAAGCATGCATGATTAAGGCTTAAAGCTCAAAACTAGGCAAGGGACTTGAACCAAAGCTATACAAAACAAAGAGCATATGGCAAGTATGACCCAAAATAGTCCTAAATCATGGCAAAGTAACCCTAAAACATGCAATGATCCAAGCCAAAACAAGCTAAAACAAAGGGGCAAAACAAAAGGCATACAAGGCCACAAAGGAGGTGTTACACTACACCTAATACAACCAAACATGGCATGATTTAGGCAACCAAAAATAGAGGTATGACATGTCAAAATGAGCCCAAAAACCCACCTAGATGTCATCCTAGGTACCCAAGCATGTTGGCATACACAATGTCACATTCAAGAGGCACAAAACGCAAACCCTTCAAAGCATTAAAGGAGCAATTAGTGTAAGCATTCAAGCACGCTATATGGACTAAAACGACATTATAAGTGGTGCCAAACCACTGAAATGATCCAAATTAAGCATGCTAGAGGATCCAACACCCGAAGCCTATAAGCTAGTTTGCATGGTAGCTATACAAAGCAAGTCAAGCATGGCTAAATCAATGAAACACAGAGCTTAAGCATGCTACAAAAAGCCTAAAAGCTTCATGGAGTTGAGCCAAAATCATGCTAAAAACACATGTTACAACATGATGCATATTAAGGCCAAAACATGGGATTACAAGACAAGTGTATAAAGCATACATGGCATGTCTAAACCAACTTAAAACAGAGGTATACCATGGCAAAACAACCACAAATACCATCTAAGACATAGCCAACATGAACTTAACAAAGGTGCTCACATATGAGGCAAATATGACAAGTATTGAAGACAACAAGGAGAGGGGATGGCCCTCTCCTTCTTAGGACCTCAAAACACCATCCCCACCACTGAAATCCGGCCAATATAAGGTGGGCCCGGAGCTCACAAAGAAGGGCACAAAAAGAGGCCAAACAAGGCCTAAGAGAGGGTAAACAACCCCAAACACCAAAGAGATCTTAAACAACTATTTTAAGCACTTAAAAATAGAACTTTTATCAGTTATGAGTTAAGCTTAAAAATAGATGCAAGATGGACTAAAAGCTTGTGCAAAAATGGGAAATAAAGAGGGTAGTTTCTTACCTTTGAAGAACCTCTTTAAGAATACCACTCCAGCATCTTCTTTGGATCAAAACCAGCCCAAGAACTGTAAAAACAACTCCTTAGAGCCTCAGCAACCAAGGATGGTGTAACACTAGGTGTTTGTGTGCAATAGTGTGAACAAAAGTCACTTTAGGCCACAAATACACACACAAATGAGTGAAGAGAAGGAGATATAGAGATAGATAGATACAACTCTCTAACCCTAATTTTTTAGAACCTCTAGAAAGAGAGGGGAGGTCCTCCTCTTATAGGAATTCAATTCCTAAGCTTCTTAGAGAAGCTAACATAAGGGAGCAAATCCCTCCATACACGTGTATGGAAGGGGTGTAATGTGGATGCCAGCTGTGACTACTGGCATAAAATATCTGCCAAAAGCAGATGGAAAGGGGTCGGCTGGAAAATTTGGCCGATTGACCAACACAAATGGCCGGCCGACCAAAAACATTGCCGGCCGGCCAACACCTTTGGCCGGTAGCAAGAAAACAGGGCCGGTGGCCTCAAGCCAAGGCCGGTGAGGTGTGGGGATGGCCAACAAGCCATTCCCTGCCCTCAAAAGCAAAAACACAAGTGTTTGGTGCATAACCAAGCACAAATCAAACAAGTCGAGAGGTCTTGAGGCAAGGCGCGCGATCAAAACCTCCGAGAACTCAAGACGAACACGAACATGGATGATCACCGAGTGTTCAAACGGTGACGTCCAAGTCTTGAGGACGGTCAAAAATGGGATGTCTACAGTTGCCCCTCTTTGACAGAACTCGAAAGTCATAACAATGACGAGAGTGAGTGTCAAAGCCCAGAGACGACCCATTTTTGACAAGGCCGAAGACTTAGACAAAGCATACAAGCTAACAAGATATGTGCCCATGGGCAGGGGCAAGATGCAAGACAATGCACGATGCCTAACATAACTTATGACCATGCAAAGAAAGCTATAACGAAGCATAACATGCAACAGTTTTAAGCAGGCCAAAAGCCAAACTACATTACAATGCAGAAAGGATGTAAGAGAATTATTTAATTTTTGCTACGTCTCACGCGGAGAATACAATACCTGTGGGGCTCATCTGGTCGTGCCAGCTTCAAATGAATCGTACATACAATATCGTGCCTGAAAAAGAAAGAAAACTTAACCGGTATAACATCGTTAGAAAACATGCATAGCAATGCAAGTGAAAAGTGTGTGACAACGCAGGTGAAGTGTGCATAACAATGCAAGTGATGTGCGAGACAACGCAGGTGAAGTGATGCAAGACAATGCAACTTAAGGATGACGCATAACAATGCGGATTGGACGCAAAACAATGCAAGGAGGGCATGCGTGACAACGTAAGCTGAGTAGGACGCATAACGATGCGATTTGAAACAAGCATAACAATGTTAGGTAGGCACAAACACACATATAAGTAAAGTACACGTGACAACGTGTACAATGCGTATAGAAACTTGAACACATATAAGTAAAGCACATGCGACAACATGTACAATGTGTATAGGAACTTGAACACATATAGGTAAAGTACGCGTGACAACATGTACAATGTATATAGCAGGAATGAACACATGTAAGTAAAGCAAGCGCGCTAACGCAAGCAATGTGTAACCTCCTAGAAAATGCATGAACACATATAAGTAAAGCACATGCGACAACATGTACAATGTGTATAGGAACTTGAACACATATAAGTAAAGCACATGCGACAACATGTACAATGTGTATAGGAACAATGTAAATGAGAAGTACATAACAATGCAAGATGATATGCAATATTACAAAACAATGTAATAATATATAATGTATTGAAACAATGCAAATGATATGCAATGTATTTGAGATGATCAAACCACAAGCAGTACAAAACCTCACAAATATCATAAAGGGATGGAGATGCAAAATCAAACTACGTCTACCACAGAAAAGGTGCCAACACCCTCAAACCACAATCCCTTTAGTGGAATAGGCGCGTACACATGCAGAACTATGTGCTTGTAGACGGAACACAAAATACAAGTAATTGGGTGGTATGATCTAAGTGAGGAATGATCTGCTGAGGAAAGATCAGGATCCTAAATGCTGGATGCAACACACTACACTGCAATGGATGCAATGGATGAATTGAATAAGGCACGCGACCAAACCATAACTTGCCTAGAAAAGGCATGGACACAAACAAACCACGTTTAACACGGAAATGGTGCCGTCACCCTCAACACTAGGTGCGTACACATAATAACATAACCATGCTTCAACGTGAAAAGTATGGGCACATACTAGACCAAGCTCAACATGGAAAGGCGCAAGCCATAGATGGATGATGCAGTGAATGCATGCAAACTACAATGCAATATATATTCTATATGCAATGAATGGACCGGATAAGGTGCGCGTCCAAACCGTATCTTGCCTAGGAAAGGCATGGACACAAACAAACCACGTCTAACACGGAAATGGTGTCGTCACCCTTAACACTAGGTGCGTACACATAATAACATAACCATGCTTCAACGTGAAAAGTATGGGCACATACCAGACCAAGCTCAACATGGAAAGGCGCAAGCCATAGATGGATGATGCAGTGAATGCATGCAAACTACAATGCAATATATATTCTATATGCAATGAATGGACCGGATAAGGCGCGCGTCCAAACCGTATCTTGCCTAGGAAAGGCATGGACACAAACAAACCACGTCTAACACGGAAATGGTGCCGTCACCCTTAACACTAGGTGCGTACACATAATAACATAACCATGCTTCAACGTGAAAAGTATGGGCACATACCAGACCAAGCTCAACATGGAAAGACGCAAGCCATAGATGGATGATGCAGTGAATGCATGCAAACTACAATGCAATATATATTCTATATGCAATGAATGGAAATAAGAAACATGCACGACAATACACGATAGAGAGATGCATGACAATGCGAAATGAGAAACATGCATGACAATGCATGATAAGGGAACGCATAACAATGTAAATTGAAACGTGCATGACAATGCACAGTACTGAAATGCATGACAATGCAAATGAGCGCAAATGCGTGACAATGCACGTGAACAGTGCATAACAATGCAACCTATGCATGTTTATCATAAGCAAGACAAAACATGCAATGCAACACATTTAAAGTGGTTATTGAACCTTACAAGATACCGAAGGATGCGAAAAGGATACACCTTGCGCGTATTGAGCATCGTATACTGGAAACACGGTTCGAGGTCAACACAAAGGCCGATCGAGGCTCAAAAGTGCACTTCCTTGCACTGCCTTGAGAAATGAAGGTTCCAAACCCCATAAATGAACCAACCAAGGGTGTGGGAGGCTCACTGGCCTCAAGAAAGACCACCGGCCAAGAAATAAGGTCACCGGCCAAATATTTGGCTGACCGGCTAACAATTTGGCCTACCGGCCAAAAATTGCTGTGTCGGGGCAGTTTTGTCAATTGGCCACGGGTCTTTAAATATAGGACCTCAAACCCTATATTTCCACTTCTCTCTTGGTCGAAAATCTCTCTCCTCTCTCTCTAGGTTATTTTCCAACCCTCGATCCACACTTTTCTCTTGTTTTCGTCACTTGTTCATTGTTCGATTCGCGAAAACCTCCCCATTTCGCACGTTTTGAACCGAACAAATCTTAGTTTCGGTGTCTCTTTCTCGATTTCCACCACTCGGGGGTTTGTTTCCCCCGAGTTTATCTCGATTCTCGTGCCTTTTTCAGACTTCGGCCCCTTCTGCCCATTTTTCACCCTCTCGGGGTTGACCTCAGGGTTGACTTTTTACATTCTTACCCGGTTTTCACATTTTCGGCCATTTTTGCACTCTTTCTGAGATGGCAGACGACAAACCACAGGGTGGGGCTCCCCCGGAGTTGGACATGGACCCTGAGGCCGAGCTCCCACCTCTTCACATCCGGCCGTTCGATCCGGTGACCTACAGGCCGGTGATACATGTGCTTCCTCCTGACAGCCTCCGTCACTTCAGGAGCTATAAGCAACGTGTGCCACTGGAGCTTCTACTGCGCGAGCCAGAGTCACAACTGTCCTATGGCACTTCTGAGGTACACTCTTTCCTGTTTTATTTTCCGCAAAGTAGAATACATAACTGCAATAGTCGATTCTGTTCTTTAACTGTTTGGCCTAGATACACTGATATACCACATGCTGTAGTTCACTGTGAGCACACCTACACCCATTATTTGTTTAAACACAATGCACGCACACTGCATATTCATTAATTCTGAGCATATTCAAATACAGGCGCACACACTGCATTTTTCCAAATTCCGAAGGCATTTAGACACATGCACACACACTGTATTTTCTCCGAATTCTGAAGGCATTCTAACATATGCACACACACTATATTTTCTTTGAAATTCTGGACGTTTTCACACATAGTGTATTTCTAACATTGCTTCGCAATTGCTTGTTTGTTGTTGCTTTTTTATCACAAGGAGATTCCTATGCCTTTCGAGGGTATGGGAACGTCGCGGCCCGATGATGGTATATGGAGCTGCCTGACGTAGTCCGCCGGATCGTTGACCAGGCTGGTTTTGGGCGCTTCTGCATGGGGCTCTCGCGCCTCACTGCGAGCAGGCCTCTTCTTGCTGCCTTGGTGGAGAGGTGGTGGGACACCACTGACTCCTTCCATCTTTCTGCCACTGGAGAGATGACGATGACTCCCTTTGATTTCTCGATGCTCACTGGCATCGGGGTGGGGGGTGATCCGATCCCCTTCGATACGAATATGGAGGACTGGGACACCGCTTAGATGTACCTACTCGGCACTCGGCCACCTCTTGCTCGGCCAGGGTTTGTGAGGTATTCGTGGTTTGAGGACCACTTCCGGATCCAGGCGCCTACAACTCGGGAGGAGGAGGAGCAGTACGCCTGTGGTTTTATCATGTTTCTGCTAGGGACCACGCTTTTCACCGACCGGGCGAATACGGTCGCCCTCTATCTGCTGAGCGCGCTTGTGGACGTGACACGGATCCACCTTTATGACTGGGGTGGCAATCAGCTTGGCCACTCTTTATGGTTACATGAACTCATCGTCTCGCCACAACGGGCAGTTGCTTGGGAGGCTATTGGCGAGCCTGGGAGGTACACATTCCCTTCATGTCTTTTCAATTCTGCCTTTCATTATCTGTACACCATACACACTGCGCCACACGCAATCTGTTTTACACTGACTGTACATTGCATACACTGCACACATTGCACAATACACTGCACACTGTTCTCTGATTTCTGCTTTTATTTGTATACTGCTTTATCTAATAAGCCTGCTCATGTCTGTTCTATTACATTCTGTAGTTGTGGGTGTATGCCTATTTCCCGAGGCTTGCCCCAGTAACCAGACGAGGAGATGCCCCCCATGATCCCATTTTCCATCGCTTTGACGTGAGGTGCGAGCGGAGGCCGCGGGAGCCCTTCATGTTCTTTCGCCGCTATTTTGATACCATCACCTCAGCTGAGGTATGTCAAACATTTCAGTTTATTGGCTTTGCTTTGGCAATGTACTTTAAATAGTAGATAACAGACTGTATTTCCTGGCATTTGCAGATCACTTGGTAGCCGTGGGGCGCGTTGCCCATCGCAGTTCAGGAACGATATGCCGGTGCTTAGGAGACTGCCAGATTCAGAGTCTTGTTAGAGGGCCCGGTTTGCCGCGCCTGGTACTTTGGGGAGCGTTTCTTGCGACAGACCTTAGGCACACCAGAGCAGCTAGTTCCAGCACCTCCTTCTACCCATGCGAGGGACACCGAAAGGTATACCTTAGTGGAGATGGCAGATTACACTATCGGCTGGAGCTATGAGCGCTTTGTAGACGAGGGCGACTATACAGAGTTCGTCCAGACCTATATCATGCGGCCTCTGACCGGTGCCAGCCGAGTTGAGAGAGAGAGACCAGCAGCACCAGCTGAAAGAGCAGGAGCATCGCGGGCACCTCAGGCCCGAGGTAGGAGTGGGTCCCGGAGACGGCAGGGAGTTGGGTGGCCCGAGTTGCCTACTATGATGACATGCCGAGGGCAGAGTGAGGAGACTCACCAGATCCCCATCGCTCCCCCTCCGGTTGATCACGAGCTAGTCGGATTCCACGGTTTGCCTCCGGTATGTATTACTGCACTTTGCATCCTGTACAGTTATTTCATTTCATTTCTCTTGATATTCCGCAGAATATTGATGCTTCTAACACTTTTGCAGTCTTCTGCTGAGTACACTCGCCAATCTCTGGAGTTGACTGCCTCCGTGATGGGGATGCTACAGCGGAGCCTCGACCTACTGGCTATTTATGGTATCCCGGTAAGCTTTTTCAACCACAATCTCAAACTGTGCATAATCTGACGTATCGCATTATCAACGCAGCACTTAATACATGGCCCTGACGGCGTTTGACACACTATAACCCGCAGACTGTTCACAGCATTGGTCACGGCATTCATACACTGCACTGTATTCTGTACTGACACACTGCTCACAGCATTCATTCACTGTACTCATACACTACATTCTGCACTAATATACTGCTCACGGCTTTCATACACTGTACTCATACATTGCATTCTGTATTCATATTCTGCCTTGCGTAGCATAACTGATGCATTTACTATTTGTCCTTTTCAGGCCCCATTCCAGATGTCGGTTGCAGGACGTGCTCCAGCAGAACCATTTGCACCTGCCCGAGGAGGAGGGAGAGTAGGACGAGGGACCGCAGTACACCCCCGCACCAAAGCGGGGCATACTCATGTTGGGAGTAGCTCGCAGGCACCGATTTCGGACGATGATGAGTTCGAGGCAGAGGCGGAGGCAGAGTCGTCTGAGGAGGAGACTGGAGATGACTTGGGTTCGGGCTCAGATGGTGGAGCCGGTGATGATGCTCCTGGACCTTCGTCCAGGAAGAGGATGAGGACAGACTCTCAGGCCTGACATGACTGATGCTGATTCAGACTTTTGTTGCCTTTTTTTCTTTTTCTTGTTTTGTTCAGACATTTTGTTGCTTTTCCCTTTTGTTTTACCTTTCTTTTATTGGTAGTTTGAGCACACTGTACTACCGCAGGCAGGTTTTGTTTTCTTCAAAACTATGTACTTGAAAAGATGGTGGAATGAAACAAACTTTTTTGTTGAAAAAGTGTTGCATTTGTACATCGCATCGCATCGTATTATATAACAATGTAATCAAATGGAAATTGAACATGCATGTATTACTAGGCCAGGTAGTGAGCCAACATAACAAATTGACTCAACAATAAAACCTCGACAAGTTTACAACTCGATAAGCAAAGAGCAACAACTCGATAAACAAAATTGCGACAACTTGGTAATCAAATGAGTAACAACTCGATAAACAAAATTGCGACAATCTTGATAAACAAATGAGTAACAACCCGATAAATGAATGGGTAACAACTCGATAGACAAAGCAACAACTCGATAGGCAAATGAGCAACAACTCGATAAGCAAATGAGTAATAACTTGATAAGCAAATTGAACTAACACCAGGTGCGACTTCACAGAATCAACACCGGAAGGCATTAGGAGTGGAACCAATCACAAGTTCCCAACATGTTCAACACATAGACTGCTCGTTTTGAACACATAGCTCATAACACAGTACTCTGTTTATTTTGAACATACAGCTCATGCAGGACACTGCTGATTCTGAACATACAGCCCACTCTGAACATTGCTCATTCTGAACTCACAGCCCATAACACAGCATTCTGTTTAATTTGAAAACACGGGATGCAAAGACGGAATCTGCAGGAGTCGAAATGAACCCAGATGCTC
The DNA here is from genome assembly GCA_036172215.1 of Camellia granthamiana. NCBI lineage: Eukaryota > Viridiplantae > Streptophyta > Magnoliopsida > Ericales > Theaceae > Camellia > Camellia granthamiana. The sequence goes on along the minus strand of CM069907.1, from coordinate 135,197,645 downwards.
TGAATCCTTCTTCTATTCTTTTGCATCACAGTCTGGAATCTATAGCTTCAGATAGGCCCTGGTTCTACTGTTCTTACGGGACCTGGGTTGAACCCCGCGATTTTATGAAAGAATAAATCTTGTTTTGCACAAATGTAGGGAATGACACAGCACTCTGAGCACAAAACGACTTTGTTTTGAAATGAGAAATGAGTTCTTAATCGGGTATTGAGCCTACGACTGACCACGGCGCACTACGACTCAACAAAGAAAAATAAAAGGTAAACAACCTAAATGCATCGAGAAACACTCGAAACGACTCAAAACAAGAGATGAACAAAACAACAGAAGACACGACACACAAACGTGTTACAAAGGCAAGAGACGTCCTGGTCACGAGGAGCCAGTTCTTCCGGGTATTGTTTTCCACCCATTCTTATTTGTGATTCTCACGTCACTCGGCTCTCAGGCTCAGTTTTTCTGAAAAAGCCCTTTTCTCACTTTTTCTCTCATCGCACATCTCTCTATTCTTTAAATCTCTCATTTTTCAATCCCTCCCCTGGGTGGTTAATGGATAAACAAGAAGTTGTGGGTTCATGCCCCAACACCATCAGCTCGCAGTTATTTCTTTTGGTGGCATTTAGCCGATGCTCCGGATGAGGGAGTGAAATGTCTCAACCCATCCCAATTCGTGCTTTGCACTTGATACCTCGCTACTTGGAGGATGTTGAGAGCTTTCATCCCTTTTCTGTTAGCTTCCGCTGTGCTCTTTCTGGCAAGTATGTTGACAATGGGGTAAAGACAGGAAGCCTAGCTCGGCTGTGCCGCTAGTTCATCATTTTGACCCCTTTTTTTTTTTTTTTTTTGGTTTTCCACTAAAACAATTATGATCAATATGAGAAGTAGATTAATATACTTGTTCGATTTTTGATTTAAAATCATGCAAGTCAGGCTATGAGCACTGAAAATTTTCCTTTTTGAGTCCAAGAAAATGGTCCAGTTTTGGAAAAATAGAATAATTTTCGAGAAAATTAGTCAACCTCAGTAAAAATTCTCAAAAACTGTTTTTGCAAACGGCCACTACTCGACGAGCATGGAACCTACTCTTGAGATGCACAACCTCGGATCCAAACAATGGAAAACTGTTCCTTATCTGAAGGACACTACATGGCAACGGAAAGTTGCCTCTTGTCTGGATGGCGTCGCAGCAAACTGTAATCAGTCCTCACAGCTATGATCACAACCGAACTCTCGGATACAGAAATGACAAAGATGATCGGAACCATTACATGGACATAATCGATTTGGAAGTGTTTATGGCTGGACTTCAGGACGAAGTTGCCTACGTATCCCAAACATGGAAATCAAGCCTTACGTAGTTCCGGTTAAGGTACACTCGTGTATTAACCTCTCCTTTTACGCTCTAACTTTTGCCAAGGCCGCCCTTCCGGGTTTTCAACCTTGCGAGCTTTGTTTTTCTTTTCTTTTCCTTTCTTTTCTTTTTTTTTTTCTCTTTCTTTTTTCATTTTCTTCATTCTTTGCATTTTTCTTCTTCTTTTTTTTTTTTTTTCATTCTTTGCATTTTTCTTTTTCTTTTTTTTTCTTGCTCTAACTTTTGCCTGGGTCGCCCTTCTGGGTTTTCAGCCCAGCGAGCCTCTCAAGAGTAAAAGTGTAGCTTTGTCCATGTCAAATGGTTTTGAGATCCTGAAGTCATCTGAATCGAGGAGAATGGCTACTGTTCCCTGATGACGCAGAAGTCCATCTAATGGGGGCTGAATTTGCTCCTAGTGTTGTTGATAGGAACTCGGTTATCCTTCAGCAATACTTTCTTCTTTCCTCCCTTCTGGGATTTGGCATTCTTGCCGATCTTCGTCTTTGACTCTTCGAGCACATCTGACATTTTTGCCCCTAGTTCGAGGGGTGCTCCTGATCTAGTTTCACAAGCTTCTTGATCTGACTTTTCTTGCCGCTAGTTCGCGGGCTGCTTCAAATCTAGCCACACAGGCCTTACATCATGATTGGCCTTGGAACATTCTGAATCCAAGTTCAAGGTTTGAAATCAAGAGGGGTCGAGTCTCGAGGCTGAGAGCGATCCTAAGCTGCACAATCTCAAGAGCGATTCCGCACAAGTCTTCGCAGGACAGCGCAAAACATTTTTTGAAATTTTTTTAAGAAAGCGACTAGTCGCTCGCGCTGAAGACAATGCGAAACCAATCTGGATCAAGCCAGGATCCTTCTCAGTACTCACGTTAACAAGCATGATCTCATTCATTAAGGGCTTAGCAGCCCTCTCTTTCTATCAATTGATCAAATTTTTTGCAAATCCCGAGGAATTCCTCCCTCTTTGTTTTCATCACAATGTTCAAAAAGTTTTGAAAAACTTAGGTCAATACAATGACTTATAGGCACAAAAGAGCAGGTGAAATGCACTGCCATTTCACTCAAACTTCTGGCACAATTGGCGCAAGGCAGAAGGAAACATAAGCATGTAAAAATTACCGCTGTTTCATTCAGATCTTCTAGTGCAACTGGCTTCATGGCAGAAACACGCTCGAAAGAAAGCAAAAAGATAAACACAAAACAAAATAGTGATATCCGAGGTAACACTCGCGAAATCACCGAACTTCTGTACAACAGGACTGACTCGACATAACAAGACAGACTCGACCGACATAGTACAAAAAGACTACCTGTATACAAGATAACAAAACTGACTGAATACCCAAGTCAAAAAGTGCAAAACTAGTATTAGCAAACACTTAAAAGTGCGTGCCATACGCCACATCCGAAGTAAACTGAGCGCCGCCCGCAGGTGGACCAACTCCTGATCACATACCTGTAGTATCCTCGAAATCTAACAACTCAGCAATGACAGACTTTGCTGAGGTAGATGGGAGGACGACCTCATTGTCAATCAAATCCTGTACTTCATGACGAAGACGGAAACAGTTGTCGGTGCTATGACCGATTTGCTGGTGGTATGCGCAGTACAGGGTAGCATCATGTGAGGAAGGGAGATTCTTCGGGAGAGGCCGAGGCTCAAGGGGTCTAAGATGGCCCTTTTCAGCAAGGATCTGGAGCGCCTTAGACAAAGGCATATAAAGGGCATGGAATACCCTGCGACCTCGGGGTAGATACTTTGAGGTTTGCTGACTTTTGCCAGACGCACTAGCAAAAGGATTGGCAGGTGCTGCCTTGGCTTTCTGATCCTTTTCAGGTGCAGAGTTGGGGTTGGAGGAAACAGTTCTGGTATGACGGTTCCTATCCCGATTTTTTGCCTGGCTCGAACTGCCCTCGATCGGAGCGGGGAAAGCGTCATCCACAGTTTTAGCCACAATTGCGAATACTTGCTGCTTATTCAATCCTCCGACTTTCAAAGCCTCGACTGCCCACAGCAGTTGTTTAATGGGATTAGCATCTGTTCCCACTTTGTTCTTACCTTTAGCCTCAGCTTGATCGAGGGTTTGGGTTGCTACATCAGAGTGGAACTTGGTTGTTGTTGACATGTCATTGCCGTAGCCTGAGCCAGCTTCAGGTTGGCTGAGCTCAATTACAATTCGCCCTAATAGCGGGGGCTCCTGTGGTACGAAATTCCCAGTGTAGGATATGGTTGGTGGCGAAGTCGACGTTCCGTAGGCGAGATCAACCACAGATCGCTGAAGATCGCCAATCATTCCCATCAAGTCAAACGTGGTGGGCTCACGAGTTTGACATAACTGGGGCGTCCAGACCGGGTGCGCGACAGGCGACCTAGGCGGATGTGGTACTTCAACATTGGTCTCGTCCTGTAAGATGTTTCCTTGGTCCAATGCGGCTGCCATGACCACAATTTCTTCTGAATCTTGTGTCATCATAAGTCCGCTGAACTGAACGGAGATGACGCAACTGATGGCTGACAGATCTGATGAACCGGTGAGCCTTGACTGGCCTTTCTCTGCCTTGCCTTAGCAAAAAGGAAACACTGGTTGCTCTGAACTGAATCTCTGGACTGAAAGAGAAAACAGACAGCATCTCAGCTCAATTTTACCAAGACGGATACCCGCAGATATAACTGAATTACTGTTCCCCAAATTACTGCCTCAAAACTGAATATGATACCTGTAGATATAACTGATTCTCAAACATACTGATACCCGCAGATATAACTGATTCTCAAAAACACTGGTACTGATACCCGCAGGTCTAACACCCGGACTTGCAAACTGATATGCACAACCCTGTAGAAATACATTCTAACAGCACGTAGCAAGCAAACGAGAGCCAAAACACCCCTACGTTGGGATAGGGTTTCCCTGTCCTATTTTGTCAGGAGCTAGGTGTAGACACGCCCTCGCGGGCCTCAACGCTATAGCTCGGACTCGATTTGTGTCAGTTCTTAATCTGATCTCGCAAAGTGCAATGCGAGATTGATAAATCACCAAAGAGTCCAGATCCGGCAAATCATTTTGGAAAATAGATTTTTTTTGAAAGAAGTGCCAAACATGGACTGCTTTGCCAGATACAGAGTCGCCACCTAAATATTTTTTATGGGGGAATTTAGGAAACCCTGACTCGTTTGCCTAAGGCCACGCGTCCGTCATCACCAAAGTTGCCACGGCTCGGGAACTTGGGTACGATTGGAGAAGGTCAGCTATGAGCACCCCTGCTTGCTCGATCAAAGATCGGTCTCTACTAACTATGATATCTTATTTTGAAAACGTTATGTGTTCTTATTCCGATTAATTGGCTAGAATTACTAGGTGATGCGCACAACACACAAGTATAGACTAGATCGCCTAATTTGGAACAAAGCATTGCATATCCGCCCTTTTGAAAGACAATTTGAAATTTGCTACTCGCAAGTAGGCTAAAACACGGATTTCAACGAGTTGTTCCAACTCAAACAATCCAACCTTCACCCACAGGCACTCAGGCAGTTGATATCACATAAGCATATAGAAACATGGTAAGCATGCTATCATGTTAACATTCACATACATGCGAGATGCTAAAGCATAAAAAGCTTATCGAGTACTCCGAGTCAAAACAAAGAACTTGTTAGCAATCAATGTATGATCCAAGTCCATGTTAAGTGGCTAATGCATCGCATACAAAATGTAGCTAGAATAGGCTCGGCTAATCTAAGGATGACATGTGAAATGCGACAACTCGATGCACGTATTCAAGTTTAGAATTGAAATACTATGCGGTTAGCATGATGCGTCGAGCCCGGTGCATGCAAGACTGATGAATAATGCACGCATGCATAGCATAAGGTATGCTAAATTAAACATGCCCTAATACTAACCATCAAAGCAGGTAAGTAAAAGAGAGAAAGAAGTGCGGGTTGGAAGACATGCACACACGCACCCACACTTATTACACATTCGCCCTCGCTCAGAGGGACCGAAAGAATATACAAATTAATTAACCTACAAGCTAATTAATTAAATTATACAACACTTAACTAATTAACGAATCAATTAAGCTACTGAAAGCAGTAAAGGGCCTCGAGAAGAGGGGTGCACGCATGCTCGGATTGGCTTCGCCTGGAAATCCAATGCCATGCACAAGCTGCCTCTGTTTACCTGCTCTACTCCTCTGAAAATTGCACAATTCCCAAGGAACACTTTCTGAACACTGTGGAGAGTCACCGGCCAAGGAGGAGTGGTCATCGACCATCTATTGAGCTCTCGGCCACCAATTCATGGCCGATTGGCACTGGATGTGGTCGGCCGGCTGAAGCTTCCTGCAGAACCTGTTTTGACAACAGCAGAGGGCAAAACAAGGCATGGCAATGCATTTCAAGCAATGTTTGCACCAACCACACTCCTTATCATATTCATGACTCAAAGGAGTTTGGTACTCGATTCTCGGACCACCAATCGTGCATTTCAACGCGTGATGGCCCAAGATTCCAAGTTGTGCATTTTGATTTCAAATGAAATGCAAACCAAATAAACACATAAAGCCCAACCTCTATCACTTGATCAAGGGGCAAGGCATGCATGCCAAATGCAACCTAAGCATGTTAACTAAGTACGCAACATGAGCATGCAAGCAAGCAATGTGCACTAGGCACTCAACCTAAGCAAACAAGCATGCAAGGCATGGAACAACTATGCTAATGACAAGCATACAAGATGCAATTAGAACATGCAAGTATGCAAGACAAATAACATGTTAAGCAACTTAACCAAGGGAAATGCATGCCAAATGCAAAGTGTTTCAAGCATGCCATAACATGCGATTGGCCAAATATGCAACAACACACAAGGCAAGCATGCGACCACATGCAAGGGAGGGACTTACACCAAGATGGACAGTTCTCTATTAGGTCCAAAACAATGGCCAAAATGCTAAGTACATGAAGGCAAATGTACATACAAGCATGCATGCGCACATGGTTCAAAACTTAAGCATCAAGAGCAACTTTTAAGCACACTTAAAAGGGACAAACATGGACTAATGGCATGCATATTAAGCTCTGAAAATCATGCTATAAGAGATTCCAAACCAACTAAGCAAAGCAAGCATATCATGCAACCAAGCCTAAAGCCTAAGGCTCACCAAAGAGGCATTGAACTACACTTAGCAAGACCAAACATGGCATGATTTAAACAACTAAAATCAGAGTTTTAGCATGTCAAAATGAACCTCAAAAACCACTTAGATGGCATCTAAATGACTTATACATGGAAGCATACACAAATGTCCAAACATGGAGCACAAGACTACAACCTTTTAAAGCATTAAAGGAGCATCAAATGCAAGCATACAAGTGTACCATGGGGACTGAAATGATGCTATAAGTGGTACCAAACCACTGAAACAAGCCAAGTAATGCATGCTCAACACTCACACACCCAAGGCTAACAAGCCAAAATGCAAGGTGGCTATACAAAGCATGTCATGGTCGACCAAAACAACCAAAAACAGAGCTAAAGCACACTAAAACATACATGAAAGCTTCACAAAGCTAAGCCAAAACAAGTGAGCATGATAGTCTAAATTCTAGGCACATGTTAAGGCAATTCATGGCATTACAAGACAAGTATGCAAGGCAAGCATGGTGTGTCTAAACCAAGTAAAAACAGTGCTATATCATGACAAAATAAGCACAAATAACACTTAAGACATGGCCAACATAAACTTAAAAATGGTGCTCACACATGAGGCAAAAATGACACATTTTGAAGACAACAAGGAGAGGGGGATAGAGATAGATAGATACACAAGACCTAACCCTAGTTCAGACCTCTCTCTGGAATTTTTGTAACCCTTGAGGAGGGAGGAGAGGCCCTCCCTTTATAGAGGATCACTCTTGCAAAGCTTACAAAACAAGCTAAGCAAGAGTGAAATCCCTTCATACACGTGTATGGAGGGGGTGCAAAGTGTATGCCAGCTAGCACATCTGGCATAAAAATATCTGCAAAAGCAGATGCACAGTGATCGGCCAGCCAAAAATGCCAAATTGGCTAAAACAATGGTCGGCCGACCACAAAGAGTACCGACCGACCATCACCAATGGCCAGTGGCAACAAAACAATGGCCGGTGGCCTCAAGCCACGGCCGGTGAGGTGTGGGGATGGCCAACAAGCCATTCCCTGCCCCTCAAAAGCAAAACACAAGTGTTTGGTGCAAAACCAAACACAAAACAGTCGAGTCAAGATATCCTGAGGCGAGATGTGTGGCCGAGGCCTCTAGGAACTCAAGACGAACACAAACATAGATAATCACCGAGTGTTCAAACGGCGACGTCCAAGTCTTGAGGACGGTCAAAAATGGGGTGTCTACACTAGGGTTTGATTACGCACGCAGCGGTTTCAAACAACCTACAATCGGGTAAGCAACCTGTCCTAGTTTGGAATGGTCACTATAGATTCCGAATATGCACTAGGTCGATTGGTCAAAAAGGGTGCCCCGGTGAAAATCGGGGTTTGTGTTCTGATCGTGGCAGAGCCCGTAACCGGTCAACCTTATGGCACGCTTCTCAAAGCGAGCCTTCGGCAAACCGTTCAGGAATAGCAGACGGCAAACACTGTGTTCCTAGGCGCACCAATGCAAATGCAATGCAAAGAAACACATAAGTGTAGTCAAAACAAGATATCATGAGTTCGAGTCAAGTTCTCAAACTCCCCAACAAAGTCGCCAGAAACTGTAGACATCCCCGAACGTCCCGGGAGGGAATCCCATTTTGTTCATTTGGGCTCACTACAGTTCGGACTTAAAATGTCATGGTTCTGAATCTAATCCCGCAAAGTGCAATGCAAGACCGATAAATCACCAAAGAGTCCAAATCCGGCAAATCGTTTTGAAAAACAGATTTTTAGAAAGAAGTGCCAAACATGGACTGCTTTGCCAGATACAGAGTCGCCACCTAAATATTTTGTTTTGGGGAAATTTAGGAAACCCTGACTCGTTGCCTAAGGCCACGTGTCCGTCATCACCAAAGTTGCCTCAGCTCGGGAACTTGGGTACGATTGGGGAAGGTCAGTTATGAGCACCCCCGCTCGCCCGATCAAAGATCGGCCTCTACTAACCATGATATCTAGTTTTGAAAACATTATGTGCTCTTATTTCGGTTATTAGCCTAGAATTACTATGTGATGCACACAGCATGCAAGTATAGACTAGATCGCCTAACTTGGAACAAAGCATAGCATATCCATTTGTTTGGAAATGGTTTTGAATTTTGCTACTTGCAAGTAGGCTAAAACATAAATTTCGATGAATTATTCCAATTCAAGCAATCCAACCTTCACCCACAGGCAACCAGGCAATCATATCACATAAGCAACTAGCCTCATGGCAAGCATGCTATCATGTTAACACTCACACACATGCAAGATGCTAAAGCATAAACACTCATAGTGTACTCCAAGCCAAAACGAAGAACTAGTTAGTAATCATGCATGATCCTAGTTCATGTTAAAATGGCTAATGTATCGCAAGCAAAATGCAACTAGAATAGGCTCGGCTAACCTACGAATGGCATATGAAATGCAATAACTCGATACACGTATTCAAGTTGGAATTAAAGTACTATGCAATTAGTATGATGCGCCGAGCCCGGTGCATGCAATACAAATGAATGAATGCAAACATGCATAGCATAAGGTATGCTAAATCAAATTTGCCCTAAAACTAACCACCATAAGCAGGTAAGTAAAAGGGAGAAAGACGTAGGGTTGGAAGACATTCATCACACACACGCATGCTTATTACACAATTGCACCCTCTCAAGGGAGGGGCCGAAAGAATAGTACAAATTAACTAACTAACAAGCTAACTAATTATTACAAGGCCATTTAACTAATTAAACAGATTAATTCAGCTACTGAAAACAGTAAAGCAGCTTCGGGAAGATGGAGGAATGCACGCATGCTCGACTCCGCTCGGAAATCCATCACCATACTCATGCTGGCTCTGTTTACACTGTTCTGCACCCCTGAACACTGCACAAGTCCCAAGGTTGCTTCTGAACTACTCCCTGAACACTGTGGGAGGTCACCAACCAAGAGAGGAGGTCACCGGCCATGGGAAACTGGTCATTGGCCACAAATATGGCTCTCGGCCATAAATTTGTGGCCGGTCAGCCTTGTAGATGGTCGACCGACCATCTCTTCCTGCAGAATCCTGTTTTGCTACAGTAGAGGACAAACAGAGCATGACAATGCATTTTCAAAGCAATGTATGCACGACCACCCTCCCTATCATGTTATGAACTCAAGGGAGTGTAATCCTCGACCCTCGGATCATCGATCACGCATTCCAATGCATGATGATCAAAGAGGTCAAGTGTGTAGCTTCAATGTCAAATGAAATGCACACAAAACAAACAAAGGGCCCCAAACCTCTATCATGATTGATCAAGAGGCAAGGGATGTATGCTCGATGCTATGCAACCTAAACATGTGAGCACACTAGTGCAAAATGAGCATGCAAACAAGTAATGTATACTAGGCATACAACCTAAGCAAGTAGACATGAAAGGCATGCAACAACTATGCCAATGGCAAACATGCAACAACATGTGGGGGGGAAGCATGCAACAACATGCAAAGGAACCTAAAACCAAAAGAATGCATGCCAAATGCACTATCACTTAAACATGCAACAACATGTAAATATGCCAAGTATGCAACAACATGCAAGGCAAGCATGCAACAACATGTGGGAATGGTCTTAAACCAAAATGGGCAGCTCTCAAATAAGCCCAAATCAGCGGCCAAAATGCTAAGAAATGAGGGACAAAAGCACATACAAACATGCATGCCAATTGGCCTAACATTTAAGCATAAAAAGGCAACGTTTAAGTACACTTAAAAGGGAAGGAAAAGCGTGCCAATGTGACAACATTACGTGCTCTGAAATGGTGCTAAGAGTGATGCCAAACCACATAAGCAAGCCAAGCATGCATGATTAAGGCTTAAAGCTCAAAACTAGGCAAGGGACTTGAACCAAAGCTATACAAAACAAAGAGCATATGGCAAGTATGACCCAAAACAGTCCTAAATCATGGCAAAGTAACCCTAAAACATGCAATGACCCAAGCCAAAACAAGCTAAAACAAAGGGGCAAAACAAGAGGCATACAAGGCCACAAAGGAGGTGTTACACTACACCTAATACAACCAAACATGGCATGATTTAGACAACCAAAAATAGAGGTATGACATGTCAAAGTGAGCCCCAAAACCCACCTAGATGTCATCCTAGGTACCCAAGCATGTTGGCATACACAATGTCACATTCAAGAGGCACAAAACGCAAACCCTTCAAAGCATTAAAGGAGCAATTAGTGTAAGCATTCAAGCATGCTATATGGTCTGAAATGACATTATAAGTGGTGCCAAACCACTGAAATGATCCAAATTAAGCATGCTAGAGGATCCAACACCTGAAGCCTATAAGCTAGTTTGCATGGTAGCTATACAAAGCAAGTCAAGCATGGCTAAATCAATGAAAAATAGAGCTTAAGCATGCTACAAAAAGCCTAAAAGCTTCATGGAGTTAAGCCAAAATCATGCTAAAAACACATGTTACAACATGATGCATGTTAAGGCTAAAACATGGGATTACAAGACAAGTGTATAAAGCATACATGCCATGTCTAAACCAACTTAAAACAGAGGTATACCATGGAAAAACAACCACAAATACCAGCTAAGACATGGCCAACATGAACTTAACAAAGGTGCTCACATATGAGGCAAATATGACAAGTATTGAAGACAACAAGGAGAGGGGATGACCCTCTCCTTCTTAGGACCTCAAAACAGCATCCCCACTACTGAAATCCCTTTGGATTTTAGTGGTGAGAAGGCCAATACAAGGTGGTCCCGGAGCTCACAAAGAAGGGCACAAAAAGAGGCCAAACAAGGCCTAATAGGGGGTAAACAACCCCAAACACCAAAGAGATCTAAACAACTATTTTAACCACTTAAAAACAGAACTTTTATCAGTTATGAGTTAAGCTTAAAAACAGATGTAAGATGGACTAAAAGCTTGTGCAAAAATGGGGAATAAAGAGGGTAGTTTCTTACCCTTGAAGAACCTCTTGAAGAATTCCACTCCAGCATCTTCTTTGGATCAAAACCAGCCCAAGAACTCTGAAAACAACTCCTTAGAGCCTCAGCAACCAAGGATGGTGTAACACTAGGTGTTTGTGTGCAATAGTGTGAACAAAAGTCACTTTAGGCCACAAATACACACACAAATGAGTGAAGAGAGGGAGATTTAGAGATAGATAGATACAACTCTCTAACCCTAATTTTTTAGAACCTCTAGAAAAGGAGGGGAGGTCCTCCTCTTATAGGAATTCAATTCCTAAGCTTCTTGGTGAAGCTAACATAAGGGAGCAAATCCCTCCATACACGTGTATGGAGGGGGTGTAATGTGGATGCCAACTGTGACAGCTGGCATAAAATATCTGCCAAAAGCAGATGGAAAGCGGTCGGCTAGAAAATTTGGCCGATTGACCAACACAAATGGCCGGCCGACCAAAAACATTGCCGGCCGGCCAACACCTTTGGCCGGTAGCAAGAAAACAGGGCCGGTGGCCTCAAGCCAAGGCCAGTGAGGTGTGGGGATGGCCAACAAGCCATTCCCTACCCTTAGAAGCAAAAACACAAGTCTTTGGTGCATAACCAAGCACAAATCAAACAAGTCGAGAGGTCTTGAGCCAAGGCGCGCGATCAAAACCTCCGAGAACTCAAGACGAACACGAACATGGATGATCACCGAGTGTTCAAACGGTGACGTCCAAGTCTTGAGGACGGTAAAAAATGGGGTGTCTACACATGGCATGTGCATTTCATCTCTTGAGACTTGTATAAAATGTATATACTTTGTTAAGGATTTCCTACTGGGCTTTATGCTCACCCTCTGGGATTTTTATGCAGGAAAAGATATGGTGATGCCGCCTAACTAAAGGCGAGGAAATGTGTGTTGAGAGTAAGAGACTCTCATTTTACTGTGACTCTATGTGTAAGCCAAGGGTTGTATGTTTGTGGGTTTGAATAACCGTTTTGTGTAACGAGGCTCAAGCCTTGGAAACTTGTAAACCCTTGGGGGTATTTGTTTGTTTATTTACTTGTTGTTGGGTTAATGTAAGTTTGGAGATTTATATTCAGTTTTCCTTGAAAGAGCCATGATTGTTGTATTATCATTTGGGGTAAAAATTTGGGGTGTTACAATGTATATGTTGGACAAGATTGGGGACCATTACCCCTAAATATTTATAGTTTTTCCATCTGGCGGTTGGGAGGTTGAAAACTATCATAATTTCTATTTCTGCCCCACATAGAAATATAAATTACACAATGGTATCTACACATTAATTCCACAACAAATATACCCTTAAGCCTATTTATAACTAAATTAGATCACTTAAGTTTAAGCTTCTTATAAATGATAACACACATTTAAATATGTGGTCCCAATTAGAAACTAATCCAACAATCTCCCACTGGACCACAGATATCACTTGATAAATGTGTTTAACTTTAGTGAGCTCAGAAATTTGTTATCATGAGGGTATCCAAACAATCTTGTCCATTAACTATATTGATATAGGATCAAAGCAGTCTTTGTTACATTAATCTTAACTTGACCCATCAATGGTCACGTATACCAACATAGCCAAATGACATAGATCAATCATGGATGCGTAGCATGGAAATTACATGTAATGTGATCCACACATGCCTATTTCCAACTGGTCCTACTTAACTTTATTGAGATCAATACTTCAAAATATGTAACAGAGTGTAATAAACTGAATACTTCATTTCTGCAGAAAACAATGCAAGTACACAGATAAAACTCTAGTCTAACATAAAGTAGTAATACAAACACAAACTCCCACTAAACCAGAATGTTCTCAAATAGAACAACACCTATATGAGTAGTGTGCTCATGAAAGACCTTGGGTGGTAGACCCTTCGTAAGCGGATTTGCTATCATGGAGTTTGTCCCAATGTGCCCTATCATAGACGCCCCCGAACGCCCCGGGAGGGTTAAGTCCCGTTCTATTCATTCGGGCTCACTACAGTTCAAGGACTCGATTGTCACGGTTCTAAATCTTGAACCAAAGAGTCCAAATCCGGCAAATCGTTTTTGAGAAAACAGATTTTTGAAAGAAGTGCCAAACATGGACTGCTTTGCCAGATACAGAGTCGCCACCTAAATATTTTTTATGGGGAAATTTAGGAAACCCTGACTCGGTGCCAAAGGCCACGTGTCCGTCATCACCAAAGTTGCCTCAGCTCGGGAACTTGGGTACGATTGGGGAAGGTCACTTCGTGAGCACCCCCGCTCGCCCGGTCAAAGACCGGCCTCTACTAACCGTGATATCAAGTTTTGAAAATATTATGTGTTCTTATTCCGGTTATTAGCCTAGGTTACTATGTGATGCGCACAGCATACAAGTATAGACTGAGTCGCCTGAATTGGAACAAAACATTTCATGTTTGTTTGTTTGAAAATGGTTTGATGGTGCTACCCGCAGGTAGGCTAAGACGTGGATTTGTCACCCTCGGGTGGGCTTTAGAAAACATGATTTTGCCACTATCTAGTGGGCTTAAAACAAACATTTGATGAATTGTCCCAATTCAAGTAACACAACCTCCACCCACAGGCATTCAAGCAGTTATATCACATAAGCACATAGCCTCATGGTAAGCATGCTATTCATGGCAACACTCACACGCATGCAAGGATGCTAAAGCATAAAAACTCACCGAGTACTCCAAGCCAAAACAGAAACTCATTAGAAATCCATGCATGATCCTAGATACACAGAATTGCCTAATGCAACACATGCAAAGATGCAGACTATAGCAGGCTCGGCTATTCTAAACATGGCATATGGAATGCTACAACTAACACGTATTCAATTTGGAATTGAAATACAAATGCAGTTTGTATGATGCGCCGAGCCCGGTGTGTGCAAAATAGATGAATGATGCAAACATGCTGTCATACTGTATGCTAATTGAAATATGCCCTAATCTAACCATCATAAGCAGGTAAATAAAAGGGAAGAAAGACGTGGGGTTGGAAGACATTCATCACACTCACGCACACTTATTACAATTTTGCCCCCGCTCGGAGGGTCCAAAAGAATATATAGTCCCAAATGAAAGAATAGTACAGTCCAAATAAATATTACAGTCCAAATAATATAAATTCCTAATTAATTTACAAATTAACTAAGAAAATAATAAAACTGGCATGCAAGCCAGGGACTGCCTTGATTCTGCTCCGGATAATGGAATGATGCATGTTTGGGCTGCTTTGTGCGGAAATCCACTGGAATGCCCCAATTAGCCTCTGTTTCGCAATGATTCTTGAAAAGCGCGCTAAGCCTCGGAAGACCACTGATTCTTGATTTTGCTGCAACAGAGAGCAGGAAAGGGGCATAGCAGTGTATTTTCACAAATGTATGCATGCCTCGATCCTCGTGCCACCAATCACGCGTATCGATGCATGATGGCCGAGGAGCCGAATTGCATAACTCAATGTAGAATGAATGCATATGAACACTACACAAAACCTAACTCCATCATGGATAATCCGGAGTGTCGGTGACTTGGGAATTGAGACACGTTCCGTCACTCGGAGTACGGAACGTACCTCGTTTCCCGTGCCCGAGCTAACTCCTATCCCGAACACAATGCAATATGCATGATATGCGTGAAATGCAACTAAGATACAATCCTAACATACACAATGTTATGGAATGGCATACACGCTATACGAGGTGATACATAACCGAGCATACACAATGCTATGGATGAAATGGCATACGCAATGCAATATGGGCTTACACCAACATGAGAGAGCCTCAGCCACACTCACATAAGAGGCCATCAGATGAAAACAAGACAACTCGAAATGCGTGCACGCGTGCACGCAAACCGAGGACCGACCCTCAGGCACCGAAATGCCACTCTAACAAGACATGGCAAGACATGGAATATGGTATGCAAACATGCAAAAATCAGTGGCAAAATGAGATGCAAAACAGCCCCAAAACAAGGCGAAATGACACCCGATGCAAGGAACGAATCCCGAAACATGGAATTAAGCACATGAAATGGCCTATAGCTATGCAATGCATGCATGATTCATACATGAAGTGTGAAGACAGAAGCTAGGCAGCCCCAAAAAAAGCATTTTTACAGTTCGAAGCATGGCCAAACAGTGGGTACAAATAGGGCAAAATTCGCATGCAAAAATGGGGGGTCAAGAGAGGTAATGAAGCAAGTCATAGATGCAAAGCCCAAACAGAAAAAGATCCTTCTACAACACTGAAGAGGGACCAAAAATATGATGTTTTTCAGTAGATGACAAGCCCCAAATCAGTATATAAACATGCTCAAAATGCAATACCAGATTAAGGCCAACAAAGGAGCAAAGAAGTAACTGATATATGGGGGGCTCAAACAAGTGAGGGACCTTCAACAATGTTTAAGAGGGTCCCAAAATATAGCATTTTACAGTAGATGATCAAGCCCAAATCAGTATACAAACATGCTCAAAATGCAATGCAAGATTAAGGCCATAAGAAGGCTATAACACAAAGTATGCAAAATATTCATCAAACAGCCAAAGACCCTTAATAAAACATGACAGGGGGGTCAAAATATGGCCACTTTCAGCTCTGATCATGGCCGAAAAACAGAAGCAAGATAAGCTAACAAAACATGCAAAAATGGGGACCAAAGAGGGGTACAATGGCAAGTGATATATGGAGATCCCCAACAGTGTTGAGCCCTTCTTCAATGTTGAAGATGGGCTCAAAATAGGCCTATTTACAGTTTATATCAGGCCCCAAAACAGATCACACACAAGCTAAAAATATCATGCAAGAAAATGACATTCAAGAGGGTATTGAAGCAAGTGCAACATGAGGGGCTCAAACAGTGTTGAGCCCTTAAACAAACATGAAAAATGGCTCAAAATGAGCCTAGTTCCAGTTAGGGTCGGAGCCCAAAACAGCAAGCAAATAGGGCTAAGCAATGGTACAAAATAAGGCCAAAAAAGAGGGGAAATAAACTTACCCTTGAAGACTACTCCTTGGCTGCCTTTTGGACTGAGAAATGGTGCCTCCTAGCTGGTGGAAAGCTTCCCAAGCTACTGGAAATGAAGTAGTGGTGGTGGTGCTCGGTGGTGATGAAGAAATGAGGTGTAGGACTTAGGAATTTTGGAGCTTGAGAGAGAGAAATGGAGAGCTTCAATGCAAGAGGCTTGGGGGAAATTTTGTAACCCTAAAACCACAGCTGGGTAGCTGGTTATATAGGCCAAAGAGAAGAGAAAAGAGGGGGAAAAAATGGAGGGAAAATGCACCCAGTTTCCCTCAAAAAATGCCAAACCTTCGGGCATGGGTGAAGTGCAAAACAAAATTCACTTTTAGGACACACCTGGGGAGGGGGTTATGGCAGGCTAGTTATAAAGGGCAAAAAAGTCATTTCACAAAATAGGTGGCCGGCTGGCTAGATTTTCTGGCCGGCCAGCTACTTTCTGGGCAAAAAAATAGATTTTCGGAAAGAAAAGTGGCCGGTGGGTGATTGTGAAGTCCAATGGTGGCCATTCAAGTGTCCAAATTGAAGCCCCAGAAGTTATCTTTCCAATGGCACAAACCTTGCATCAAAATTCCTCCTGTGGAAAAAGTTATGCCCATTTTCGTGAAGCCGCGCAGATTCGGTCCCAACCAGAGTGATACCCTACTTCAATCAACCATATCTCCCCCGTCCGGAATTGAACTTAGGAGATTCTTGAATGAAAAATGAAGCCCCAGAAGTAAGCTTTCCAATGGTGGTGGCCTCATGTCTTAATTCCTCTTGTGCAAAGAGTTACGCCCGTTTCGGTGAAGCCGCGCAGACTTTCTCCTTCCCGGATTCATGCTGAACCACTTTTGACCAAACAAAAAGTTGGTTGTCAGAACAATTGATGGCCTCCCACCCTCCTACAAGCTTCCTAATAATGAAAATAAGGCCTCCACTAAAAATGAGCCCAAACCGATGCGAAATGAAGGTTCGGGGGCCGAAACGCGCAGTTCGGGACCCCGAAAACTGACTGTTGGACACCGGGAGTGGTGTTCGATCATGAAGTTGGTCTCTCGGACCCCAGTGTCCCTCAAAAGGGAGTAAATAAGATGCATGCCAAAAACCGGAGCAAACGGAGGTAGTTAGGCGGTCCCGAACCGAGGCACACGGCCTGACGGCTCCGAAAACCGGGAACCGGGCTCCGAAATGGGAAAAATGGCCTGCGACCACGAAACGTAGCCTATGGCCACTGAGAGATGATCTACGAGACCTCTCCCTCCCCTCAGGAAGAGAAAACAGAGAAAATCGAGCTTGGTTCGCAAACCGAGGCAAGGCACAGAAAAGTCCAGAAGTTCGGAGGCAAGGCTCACGGCCGAGACTCCGCAACCTCAGAACGAGCACAGTATACAACATCACCAAGCGCTCAATCGGTGACGTCTGAGTCTTAAGGTCGGTCAAAAATGGGGTGTCTACACCTATGGAAATTTTCCCACTCTATACTCTTTCTTTTACAACTAGGAACTTGATGTCAATATGCTTCGACTTCGTCGAGCTCCTATTGTTATTGGAATATAGAACAGCTGACTTATTGTCACAATATAACTTGAGTGGTCTTTCAATACCTTCCAAAATAAGCAGCCCAATGACAAAATTCTACAGCCATATTCCATGATTTGATGCCTCGTAACATGCTACAAACTCTTTGGCCATGGTGGACGAAGCTACGAGCGTCTGCTTTGCAGACCGCCAAGAAATCACTCCACCGGTTAATAGATAAATATAGCCTAATGTGGATCTCCTACTGTCTTGGCATCCAGTAAAATCAAAGTCAGAATACCCAACGATCTCTAACTGATCCGAACTCCTATATGTGAGCATATATTCCTTTGTTCTCTGTAAATACCTCATAACTCGCTTGGCTGCTTTCCAATGATCCATGCCGGGGTTACTTAAATATCTGTCTAGCATGCCAACTATGAATGCAATATCCGGAAGCGTACATTCTTGAGCATACATTAGACTTCCTACAGTCGACGCATGAGGAATCTTTTGCATTTCTTTAATTTCAAGATGGTTCTTCGGGCATTGGATGAGACTAAACTTGTCTCCCTTAGCGACCGGGGTTTCACATGGCTTGTAATTTTGCATGCCAAATCTGTTGAGGACTTTATCGATATAGCTCATTTGTGATAATCCTAGAATACCCTGAGAACAATCTTGGTGTATCTTGATTTCTAATACAAAGGAAACGTCACCAAGATCTTTTATTTCAAAATTCTTTGATAGAAATCTCTTGGTGTCGTGCAATAAGCCTATATCATTTGTGGTAAGCAATATGTCATCGACATATAAAACCAGGAATATGTTTTTACTCCCACTGAACTTGTGATACACACATTCATCAACGACATTTGTTGCAAAGTCATACGAAGTAATGACTTGATGAAATTTGAAGTACAACTGACGAGAAGCTTGTTTGAGTCCATATATGGATTTGGTCAATTTGCAAACCATATTCTTTGGGTCTCCCGACACAAAGTTTTCTGGCTGCACCATATAAATTGTTTCTTTAATGTCACCATTGAGAAATGTTGTTTTGACATCCATCTGATGTAACTCAAGGTCAAAATGTGCAGCAAGCGCCATAATTGTCCTAAAAGAGTCTTTTGTAGAAACCGGAGAGAAAGTTCCTTTAAAGTCAATTCCTTCTTTTTAAGTAAAGCCTTTGGCTACAAGACGTGCCTTATAGCTCTCCACATTACCATTTGAATCCCTTTTGGTTTTAAATATCCATTTACAACCTACGGGCTTCGCACCAACTGGTAATGGGACAAGTTCCCAAACTTTATTATCTTGCATAGACTTATACTCTTCATTCATGGCTTCTATCCATTTATGAGAATTGGAACTTTGCATGGCTTGATGAATGTTGATTGGATCATCTTTCGACATTCCACTTTCTGCCTCATGTTCCTAGAGATATACTACATAATTGTCCAAAATTGCAAATCTCCTTTCTCTCGTGCATCGCCTTAATGGCACAGGTTCTTGAGGTTGTTGAGTTTGTTCCTCAGGAACAATTACCTCATCTTGAATGAGGGGTTGAATAACATTGTCTGGTTGAGGATCCAAATTTACTTCTTGATCAATGACAGGTATAGGAACCTGCACTTTGTCAAAAGTAGTAGTAGGAATTGGGATTGCTCCATTTTCCTCCTCAAAGACAATGTCTCTAACTTGATTTCTCCCCCAAAACTCAACATCCTCAAAAAATGTTGCAGTTCCCGTCTCAAATATTGACTTACTTGTGGGATCATAAAACTTATAGCCTCTTGATCACTCGGCATAGCCGCCCAACCCAAAGCTCATAAAGTATTTTTGTAGCTGCTTTAGTTGGCACTCGATTTAAGATATAAGTTGCTGTCTTCAAAGCCTCACCCCAAAGGGACTCTGGTAAAGTAGAATGATTAATCATACTTCTCACCATATCCTTAAGAGTCCAGTTTCGTCTCTCAAATACACCGTTCATGCTAGGTACCCTGACACTCTTTATCCGTTTGTTAAGTTGTAACTCAACTTCGGCCTTAAACTTTTTGAATACGTCCAAAGACTGTGATTTCTCATGTATAAGAAATAGGTACCCATATCTGGAATAGTCGTGTATGAATGTTATAAAATACTATTGACCATTCCAAGATGCCATTGGGAATGGCCCACATATATCCGTATGAATTAATTCTAAGACATCCGTAGTCCGATTGGCTCCTAACTTCTTCATTTTGGTCTGTTTTCCCTTGATACACTCAACACAGACATCAAAGTCTGAAAAATCAAGAGAGTCCAAAATCCCATCAAACACAAGTCGCTCAACTCTAGATTTAGAGATGTGACCCAACTCTAGATTTAGAGATGTGACCTAGGCATTTGTGCCATAATGAGGCTGAATTTTCCTTATTTAATTTATGCTTTGTACCTTGTGATTCCACATGCAAGGTTTCATTATAAGATGAAATAGTTTCCAGCAAATATAGATTATCAAAAGCATTAAGTAAACCAGTACCAACAACATTTGAATTAATAGACAAACTGGACTGCTTATTTCCAAAAGAACAACAATATCCAAACTTGTCCAATGCAGAAATAGAAACTAAATTCCGTCTAAAGGACGGTACAACAAAAGTGTCATTTAAATCCAAATAGTAATCGATCTTAAGTAATAATCTAAAGTGCCCTATTGCCTTCACTTCCATTGACTTTCCATAACGACTAGGTCTTTCCTTCTCTCTTTTCCTCTTTTTTTCTCCTTTTCTCTCCCAAGTTGCTCAGTTCTTCTTTAACTTTTGTTGGGTTTGAAATATCCGAAAATAGTCCTCTAGATAAGTTAATGCTTTTGTTTTGCTCGGTATTGAATTCCACTGGTCTTGGAGAGCGTAAGGTCAAATCTAAAGTGCCCGGGGATCGAACCAGCAACTTTCTGGATTGGTTGCCTTGCCGCACATGCGGGGGCCTAGGGCCGCACGTGCAAATTTCAAGGGGAGCTGGGGGTTGCACACTACTTTAATTGCAGGTGCGGAGAGGCTGGTGCGGGAACAGCCGCAGGCGCGGGGATTAGTGCCACACGTGCGGGAGGGGACAACCGTATGTGCAAGGAGCGTGCCGCACGTGCGGGACGAGCCTGAGTTCGAAATTCTATTTTTTATTTCTCTTTTGGCCGAGCTACACCTCATTTGGGGCATCACTCTCTCACTATAAAACACCATTTTACTACTCCTTCTCTCTAGAAAACCTCCTCAAACACCAAAATACTTTGATTCTTGTAACCATTGGGTCTAGATCCTCTGCATTCCACACCAATTTTGAAGATCCAAGTTAGGGCTTCTTTGAGTGTTATGGAAGGGTTGAAGAGTTTTCCAATCAAAGCTAGGGTTTTATCATCTTCTTCATCAAGATCTTGAGGTAGGGAAACCTCCATGAGTTATATATATATATATATATTTATGTTAGATTTGGTTGGTTTTGAAAGGTCCCATTGATGGTATTAAATGCTTAGAGTTGCCTCATAAATACTAGGGTTCCAAAAATGGGTTTTTGATCTCTCTCCTTTCTTAACTCTTTTCTCTTGGAGCTTTTAACTCATATAATAGTAGGTGTTTATATTGAGAGAAAAACCCTCTCAAAAGAGGGGGAAAATGGTTGTTTTGGGCTTTGCCTTAAACCCGAGAAAATATTTTTGGGGATTTTGAAAGGTGAAAATATGTTTAGAAATATCTTGTTGTTTCAAAGATTAGAGAGTGAAACTTTCATCACATTGTGTAGCATAGTGGTAATTTACCTAATGTAGGAGAAAGAGTTATTATCTTAACATTATTGTTGAACATTTGGAAGTGTAGTGTTGTGAAATAACAAGTGGTTGTGCACCTTGGTTAGAGAAAATTGTGAATATTGAAATTGTCAATTGAGAACATCGCATGTGATCTTGAAGAAGCTAAATTCTTATAATTTGAGCATGAATAAATGTTGCTATAACTATGAAGGGATGGTATGGCCATTGATGAAATGATGTTGGGGAGATGTAATGAGTAAAGTGGTGAATTGATTTTGTTGTAAAAATGTTTGGAAATGGAAAGATGTTTGAGATATTTATATTGCATCATGTTCTCATTTGATTCATCGTTATTATTGCACACTCATCATCATGTTAATTTGAGAAGGTATATACTATAATGAGAACTATGAAACTATGTATGTGGTAAATACGGTGGTAAGTCCGGTTATGGGGTGCAGATGAATTTGATAAGTTGGCCTGAGTGTCCATGGTGAAAGACCAGAAAACCGTGCGGATAGGTGTCGAGCCTTCCGGTTAATACCGATAAAAATGACAGTTTGGTAGAACTCGTAGAGTCTGCTTGTAGACACCAGCCTAGGGATTACCAGTGTCGTATTTACTATCCCTTGTGAATTAAAAGTTTAAATTTGGAAATTTATGAGATTGCAATTGTAGATGAAATGCATGGTGTTTCTCAAGAAATACATGAATAACGTTTTGAAAAGGTATTGCATTGCATTTGCACTTGCATTCAATTTTGGCCATCTAACATAAACGCATATACTTTGTTTGGTATTCCTCTACTGGGCTTTATGCTCACCCCTATGGGATTTAGTGCAAGTAAAGATGTTGTGGTCCTGCTAAGCTAAGGGTGGGGACATGTTTGCTGAAGAGTAGATCACTCTTCCTTTTGTTGAAATATTTTTGTAAAGCCTAGGGCTAATTTGGTATGGATCCAAGAGACCATTTTGTGTGACCAGGCTATTGCCTTGGAATTTGTAAGCCCATAAGGGCATTTTGATGTTTGAGCTTTTAGTGTTTCACATGCTATACATTCATGTAACCTCTATGTTGTGAATTTATATTGCATGTGGAACTTTTGATGTTAAACCCAGTTAGCGTATATATATATGTGAGAAGATGGAAGGATCTTTGTCAGATTTTAGTGAATGCTTGTTACTATGGCAATTCCATGTTAAATTTTTTTTTTTTTGGGCGTGACGACTTAGTATCAGAGCTACCAGGTTTGAATACTTGGGGTTCATGGGAAGTGGTCGTTATACCACAATGGGTTCATTTCGCATGACTAGGAAATGTTTTGCTTGTGTGATTATGTGACAGCATGTTTATGTAACTATGTGGGTATGGGATTAGACTTTTGGGATGTTATTTGCGCCTACTAGATTCGTTGAGGTCTTAATAGAAGGGTACCTGATCAATACTCATTCTACTAAGAATTCTTGGTTTCTCATGGGACGGATCTCATCACTAAAGGATAATTCGCATGTGTTTATGTGACTACATGCTTATGTGGAGTGAATTAAACTGTTTATGTAGTAGGATATGTGTAATTGCTTTAGTTTAACGTGTGAGGCAAGTTGCGAGGACATTTGGAATTATGTGCTAAGTTTGTTTATTTTGTTTCTCAATTAGGATGTCTGAAAGGATCTGAATACGTGGTGGTAGAGGTGGAAGGCGTGGTAAGGGACGCCGGGGTGTACATGGAGTACCGGTCCATGAGGTACCGGTGTAAGAAGAAGGTGTAAGCCAAGCTAACATGGCCGAACAAGTGGGGCATGCGGAGGTGCCAGGGCAAGCCGGCCAAGCCGCGATGGGGGCTCTAGCCCGTGAAATGGTTGGGGCATTGAGGGAGTCCATGAACATTTTGAGGGCGGAAACCCAAGCAAGGGAGAACGTTGCAGAGACTAGAGCTAGCTTCCTTACGAGGGAGTTTTTAAGGGCCAAGCCGGATGAATTCCATGGCGGCCCCGATCCGAAGAAGGCAGATGAATGGTTAGAACAAACGATAAAGACTTTTGAGATGCTCCATATAGAGGATAGCGAGTTGAGGGTGACCCTTGCCAGTTACTACCTGAAGGGTAATGCGGGCCAATGGTGGAAGTATGCCAAAGGCCGGATAGCACCGACATGGGAGGCTTTTGTAGTGGCTTTCCAAGACAAGTACCTTCCTCCCACAGTTAGGGAGAGGTAGAGGCAGGAGTTCAAGGACCTTAAGCAACTAAACATGTCCGTGGCCGAATTTGAAGCGGCATTTTCTAGTTTCTCTCGGTTTGCATCAGAATTGGTAGCAACGGAGGAGTGCCATTGCTTTGAGTTCGAGCAGAGGTTGACGACGAAGATTCTATTCAAGGTTGCTGGGAACATGATCCGAGAGTATGATCGCCTTGTGGAGGCCAAGGAGGAGAGACTTCGGAATTCGAGGTCTAGGGGCCAGGGGTCACAGGGGGACTTTAGGCCCAACAAGATGAGTAAGAGCACCTTTTCATCTCAGTCTCAGTCACAGCAGTCCAGATCTACTTAC
The DNA here is from genome assembly GCA_036172215.1 of Camellia granthamiana. Classification (NCBI taxonomy): domain Eukaryota; kingdom Viridiplantae; phylum Streptophyta; class Magnoliopsida; order Ericales; family Theaceae; genus Camellia; species Camellia granthamiana. The sequence continues at coordinate 135,173,264 of CM069907.1, read as the reverse complement.
CCCTTGCTTAGTGCGGGCCCGGGGAAGAGTGCACTGAGTGGGTTTTCTTGCTTCAAGTGTGGCCAACCAGGTCACAAGGCCTTTGCTTGTCCACAAAAGAGAGGAGGACAACAGCTATTGCCACCACCACCGCCTAACTGATCTCAGAGTCAGTCCCAGAGTAGGGGTTAGGGGCCTACTTGCTTCCAGTGCGGTCAGTCAGGGCATATGAAGAGAGCTTGCCCTCAGTTGGGATGCGCGTCTGGCGCTTCAGGGTCTAGGCAGACACAGAGCCACTAGCAGACTCAGTCTGCTCAGGCTTCACGGGTTCATTAGGGAGCCACTTTCACTCAATCAGTACAACAGGCTTATGCACCGAGGGATGAGCAGGTGGAGCAAAGGCCACACAGGCGCGTGTATGTGGTTACCGCACCAGAGCAGTTGCCAGGATCTTCGGTGGTGAGAGGTATCTTTATCGTGTGTAATTCTTTGGCCAGTGTGTTGATAGATACGGGTGCATCTCATTCTTTCATATCATCTGCATTCGCATTTGCATTGGGACTAGAGGTGGTACAGTTAGCGTCTCCACTCAGAGTTGAGTCACCAGTCGGGGGTACAGTTGACTTAGATCAGGGCTGTCACGATTGTGACTTAGAGGTTGTCGGGAGTAGACTCCCGTTTGGTTTTGTATTGTTAGATATGTCCAGTTTTGATGTTATTCTAGGCATGGATTGGTTGGTTTCGTATCGGGCTGTGATTGATTGTTTTCGTCGGAGGGTCATAGTGTGCACATCGAGTAGTGATTGTTTTTACTTTCTGGGAGACCGGGCTGATAGGGTCTTGTCGCCGGTATTTGACCCTTGTAGTGGGAGTGAGCTTAGTGGTCTTCTTGCTACTCTTCTGGATGATGAGAGTGGTGGAACTCGAGTTGAGTTGCCAAGGGTAATGTGTGAATACCCGGACGTATTTCCCAAGGACCTTACTAGTTTGCCACCCCACCAGGAGATTGAGTTCACCATTGACCTAGTGCTTGGAACGACACCAATTTCTATGGCACCATATAGATTTGCACCCGCGGAGTTACATGAGTTAAAGATTCAACTCCAAGAGCTTCTAGACAAGGGCTTCATTCGCCCTAGTACGTCACCTTGGGGAGCGCCAGCTCTCTTTGCGAAGAAGAAGGATGGGTCGTTGCGGTTGTGTATCGATTATTGCAAGTTGAACTGAGTTACCGTTAAGAACAAATACCCTTTACCCAGAATAGATGACTTGTTTGATCAGCTTAGAGGGTCTTGTTGCTTCTCGAAGATAGACTTGAGGTCGGGGTATCACCAATTGAGAGTCCGAGATGAGGATATCCCGAAAACGGCCTTTCGTACGCATTATGGTCACTATGAGTTCCTTATAATGCCATTTGGGTTGATTAATGCGCCGGTTTCCTTTATGGATTTGATGAACCGAATTTTTAGGGAGTAATTGGACCGTTTTGTGGTCGTCTTCGTGGACGACATCCTTATCTATTTGAATTCCAAGGAGGAACATGAGATTCACTTGAGGATAGTGCTAGACTTTCTTAGGGAGCATCAGTTGTATGCCAAATTTGAGAAGTGTGAATTTTGGCTCACCGAGGTGAAGTTCTTGCGGCATGTTGTGTCAAGGGAGGGGGTAACCGTAGATTCCTCGAAGATAGATTCTGTGCAAGATTGGGAGCAACCTAAGAATGTCCTTGAGATCCGGAGTTTCTTGGGGTTGGCGGGGTACTATCGGCATTTTGTGAGAGACTTCTCTAAATTAGCCACGCCTTTGACTAGGTTAACTAGAAAAGGAGTCAAGTTCGTGTGGAGTGAAGCTTATGAAAAATCCTTCCAAGAGCTCAAAACTAGATTGACCACGACACCGGTGTTGATTATTCCGGAGAGAGGTTTGGGTTACACCGCCTTTTGTGATGCATCTCGAGATGGGCTTGGTTGTGTTTTGATGCAAAGGGGAAAGGTGGTAGCTTACGGTTCACGGCAGTTGAAAACCCACGAGAAGAATTACCCTACCCACGACTTAGAGCTAGCCGCAATAATGTTTGCCTTGAAAATTTGAAGGCATTACTTGTATGGTGAGAAGTTTGAGGTCCATAAGAGCTTGAAGTATTTGTTTTCCCAAAAGGACTTGAACTTACGCCAACGGAGGTGGATGAAATTTTTAGAAGACTATGATTTCGAGTTACACTATCACCCGGGGAAAGCTAATGTGGTGGCCGATGCCTTAAGTCGAAAAACCATGAGTAGTTTGGTGAGTATAGCCATCCAGGAGTGGGTTATGTTGGGTGACATCGGCAAGTTTGAGTTACAATTGGGTGAGTCCGAAGAAGGTGCAACTTTGTTTGCCTTAAGTGCTCAACCTACCTTGATTAGCAGAGTTGTAGAGGCACAACGAGGAGACCGGGAAGTAGAGTTGATTAGTGAGAGAATCTCCAACGGGAAGGAAGAGAAGGGTTTGAACATTCACTCGGGTCAGAGTGTACGCTACCTAGATCATCTGTTTGTGCCTGAATCTTGTAGGGAGGAAGTGCTTCGGGAGTTCCATCACTCACGCCTTGCGGTACATCCGGGAGGCACCAAAATGTATCGAGACCTTAGCCATCATTTTTGGTGGAGGGGTATGAAGCGAGATGTCGCATCCTTCGTGTCGAAGTGCCTTACTTGTCGGCAAGTCAAGGCCGAGCACCAGAGACCTGCGGGTTTGTTACAACCCTTACCTATAGTCGAGTGGAAGTGGGAGCACGTAACCATGGACTTCGTAGTTGGGCTTCCTAGAACGCAACGGGGCAATGATGCCATTTGGGTAGTTGTTGATAGGTTGACTAAGTCCGCACATTTCATTCCGATGCATACTAGCGACTCAGTTGAGCACTTGGCAGAGTTATATGTTAGAGAGATAGTTCGGCTTCACGAGGTTCCGGTAACCATTGTATCGGATAGAGATCCTCGTTTCACTGCCCGATTGTGGCAAAGCCTTCAAGAGGCGTTGGGAACCAAGTTGACTTTTAGCACCGCTTATCACCCTTAGACAGATGGGCAGTCGGAACGCACAATTCAAATTTTGGAGGATATGCTTAGAGCTTGTGTCCGGGATTTTAAGGGGTCTTGGGAGAGGCACTTACTGTTGGTTGAATTTGCCTACAATAATAGTTATCAAGCTAGTATAGAGATGGAACCGTTTATGGCCGCCCTTGTAGATCACCAGTTTGTTGGGCCAAGGTGGGGGATGCACCGTTGTTGGGTCCGAAGATCGTTAGGGAGACTACCGAGAAGGTGGCTCTCATTCGGAAGAGATTAGCCATGGTTCAAAGCCGACAGAAAAGTTATGCCGATAAGAGAATACGACCCTTATCCTTCGAAGTGGGTGATCATGTATTTCTTAAGATCTCACCTAGGCGGGGTCTAATGAGGTTCGGTAAGAGTGGAAAGTTGTCTTTGAGGTTTATTGGGCCTTTTGAGATATTTGAGAGGATTGGGGAAGTGGCATACCGGTTAGCTTTACCGCCACAACTTTCAGGAGTTCACAATGTGTTCCACGTGTCAATGCTTAGGGAGTACGAGCCCGACCCTTCTCATGTGCTAGATTGGGTTGATTTGGAGGTGGATGAGGATGCCTCCTACAAAGAGCGGCCGGTTCAAATCCTAGACACCCGGGAGCAAGTGTTACGGGGTAAAACCATACCGTTAGTGAAGGTGTTGTGGAGACACCACGGGGTCGAGGAAGCGACTTGGGAAAGGGAAACAGAGGTTCGCTCCAAGTATCCAAATTTATTTGATCATGTTTAGTGTTTTGTTTTGAATTTTTAATGTTCCCTAGTGTTGAATGGGAGAAATGTTTAATTGATGAATTCATGTTGTTGTGCGTGTTGTTAATTTGAGTATGAGGTTGTGAAAGAATGATGTTTTGATTTAGATGTTTCATTTTATATGTCTAGTATGGATAGTTATTTTGATGGAAGGAAGGGCTAATGTTGGTTGGATGTTAGTATCGTAACTTGAAAATGTTTTTAAAATGATTGTAGTGCGAGAGTTCTCTTGTTTAGTGAGTATATTCAAATTTCGAGGACGAAATTCCCTATGGTGGGGAGGTTATAGCGACTGGGTCTTTCCTTCTCTCTTTTCCTCTTTTTTTCTCCTTTTCTCTCCCAAGTTGCTTAGTTCTTCTTTAACTTTTGTTGGGTTTGAAATATCCAAAAATAGTCCTCTAGATAAGTTATTGCTTTTGTTTTGCTTGGTATTGAATTCCACTGATCCCGGAGAGCGTAAGGTCAAATCTAGAGTGCCTGGGGATCGAACCAGCAACCTTCTGGACTGGTTGCCTTGCCGCACGTGCAGGGGCCTAGGGCCGCACGTGCGGAAGGGTGAGGCCGCACGTGTGGATTTCAAGGGGAGCTGGGGGCTGCACACTGCTTTAATTGCAGGTGTGGAGAGGTTGATGCGGGAATAGCCGCACGTGCGGGTATTAGTGCCGCACGTGCGGGAGGGGATAGCCGCATGTGCGGGGAGCGTACTGCATGTGCGGGACGAGCCTAAGTTCGAAATTCTATTTTTTATTTCTCTTTTGGCCGAGCTACACCTCATTTGGGGCATCACTCTCTCACTATAAAACACCATTTTACTACTCCTTCTCTCTAGAAAACCTCCTCAAACACCAAAATACTTTGATTCTTGTAACCATTGGGTCTAGATCCTCTGCATTCCACACCAATTTTGAAGATCCAAGTTAGGGCTTCTTTGAGTGTTATGGAAGAGTTGAAGAGTTTTCCAATCAAAGCTAGGGTTTTATCATCTTCTTCATCAAGATCTTGAGGTAGGGAAACCTCCATGAGTTATATATATATATATTTATGTTAGATTTGGTTGGTTTTGAAAGGTCCCATTGATGGTATTAAATGCTTAGAGTTGCCTCATAAATACTAGGGTTCCAAAAATGGGTTTTTGATCTCTCTCCTTTCTTAACTCTTTTCTCTTGGAGCTTTTAACTCATATAATAGTAGGTGTTTATATTGAGAGAAAAACCCTCTCAAAAGAGGGGGAAAATGGTTGTTTTGGGCTTTTGCCTTAAACCCAAGAAAATATTTTTGGGGATTTTGAAGGGTGAAAACATGTTTAGAAACATCTTGTTGTTTCAAAGATTAGAGAGTGAAACTTTCATCACATTGTGTAGCATAGTGGTAATTTACCTAATGTAGGAGAAAGAGTTATTATCTTAACATTATTGTTGAACATTTGGAAGTGTAGTGTTGTGAAATAACAAGTGGTTGTGCACCTTGGTTAGAGAAAACTGTGAATATTGAAATTGTCAATTGAGAACATCGCATGTGATCTTGAAGAAGCTAAATTCTTATAATTTGAGCATGAATAAATGTTGCTATAACTATGAAGGGATGGTATGGCCATTAATGAAATGATGTTGGGGAGATGTAATAAGTAAAGTGGTGAATTGATTTTGTTGTAAAAATGTTTTGAAATGGAAAGATGTTTGAGATATTTATATTGCATCATGTTCTCATTTGATTCATCGTGATTATTGCACACTCATCATCATGTTAATTTGAGAAGGTATATACTATAATGAGAACTATGAAACTGTGTATGGGGTAAATACGGTGGTAAGTCCAGTTAGGAGGTGTAAATGAATTTGATAAGTTGGCCTGAGTGTCCATGGTGAAAGACCAGAAAACCGCGCGGATAGATGTCGAGCCTTCTGGTTAATACCGATAAAAATGACAGTTTAGCAGAACTTGTAGAGTCTACTTGCAGACACCAGCCTAGGGATTACCAGTGTTGTATTTACCGCCCTTTGTGAATTAAAAGTTTAAATTTGGAAATTTATGAGATTGCAATTGTAGATGAAATGCATGGTGTTTCTCAAGAAAGACATGAATAACGTTTTGAAAAGGTATTGTATCGCATTTGCACTTGCAGTCAATTTTGGCCATCTAACATAAACGTATATACTTTGTTTGGTATTCCTCTACTGGCTTTATGCTCACCCCTATGGGATTTGGTGCAGGTAAAGATGTTGTGGTCCCGCCCAGCTAAGGGTGGGGACATGTTTGCTGAAGAGTAGATCAGTCTTCCTTTTGCTGAAATATTTTTGTAAAGCCTAGGGCTAATTTGGTATGGGTCCGAGAGACCATTTTGTGTGACCAGGCTATTGCCTTGGAATTTGTAAGCCCATAAGGGCATTTTGATGTTTGAGCTTTTAGTGTTTCACATGCTATACATTCATGTAACCTCTATGTTGTGAATTTATATTGCATATGGAACTTTTGATGTTAAACCCAGTTAGCGTATATATATATATATATATGTGAGAAGATGGAAGGATCTTGTCAGATTTTAGTGAATGCTTGTTACTATGGCAATTCCATGTTAATTTTTTTTTTTTTTTTTTTTGGGGCGTGACAACAAAGATATGTCTTTTAGCATCAGTTGGCTCTCGGTAGTTCAGGCAACCCTACATAGAAACACATATGTGAGTAGTAGCACCAAAATCTACCCACCAAGTGTTTCTTGGTACTGAAGTTAAATTGATCTCAGAACAGACCAAAACAGGAAATGTACCTTTCTTTACACACTAGGTGGCAAATTTGGCACAATCCTTCTTCTTGTGTCCGGGCTTGCCACAAAAGAAACAACCATCCTCTGTTTTCTATTTCTTTTGCTCTAGACCCTTAGGAACAACTTCTTTTCCTTTATTCTTCCTCTTGCCCGTATTCTTTGAGGTGCTAGCCAGATGAGCACTTTCAGTCATTGCTTACTTCAATCTCTCTTACTTTTGCACACAAAATGAAATGAGCTCATTGAGAGTCCATTTCTCCTTCTGACAGTTGTAATTGACCTTAAATTGGTTAAATTGTGCAGGAAGAGGGATGAGAACTAAATGCACGAGCAAATCATTAGATAGGTCAAGCTTTAGTGCCTTAAGCTTTTAAGCAAGATGAGACATTTCCATGACGTACTCTCGAACATTACCCTTGCCCTTATACTTCATTGAAATCAAGCCTGCTAAAAGCGCATTATACTTCATTGAAATCAAGCTTGCTAAAAGCGTGCTTGTTTCAGCCTTATTGTTTTTAGCAAAACACTTTTGAATTTTCAAAGAAACTAACTGGCAATGGTAACATCATCTATTATTGCACCCCTGAAAACTTTTGGAATCTCGCGCTTCATGATCATAAGACTTAGCCTGTTAGAATGATCCCACTTTTCAAAGTACGCAATTTCCTCAAGAGTACTTTGTTCAGTGAGATCATTCGGTTTCAACATTCTTAATGACAAGTCTATGTCCATGCAGCCAAGAACAATTAATATATTCTCTTTCGAGTCCTTAAAGTTTGTTCAATTTAACACTAGAACATTATTCATGTTGGCAGATATTGAAGTAGTAGACATTAAAGCTGAATAGAGAACAAAATAAAATGAATAAACAACCATGTTCATATCAAATAACCAAATAAACAATCTCTGAATCAATTAATTTTATGACAACATCTCAAGATACCTAGCACAGCATTAATACCAAGCCTTTGGACAGTGATATTAATTGTAAGTGGTACTCTTGTTATAATGATCAAATATTGACAATAAGTTATGTCAAATAACAAATCTCTCTTTTGATTGATTTATTATTCACATTAGGTTGCCTTGATAATTGTCAAATGTTTACCACCATAAGTGTGTGTGCAATTCTGCCAAGTATTAATCCTTTCTTTGGACTAGTTAATACCCGCATGATGTATACATACACGAACATCCAAACATTCCATACCAAACAATCTAGATGATATCTTATTTTAATTGATCTATAATCAAAATGTTCGACAATTGATATCATTTGATGTAGATGTTGCATGAGATTACTTAAATTTAAAGACTCCTTAATTCATAAATCGTATATATAAAAATAGTACAAGAGGACAATAAAAAAAAACTATATATATATCTATATATAACTGTAAGCAAACGTGCGGCATTCCCTCCAAGTTCTTAAACAAAAAACAAGGTAAGTTTCTGAAACCAATTGCCCCTGGTTTTGTTTTGTTTTTTTTTTATTTATTTATTTTATATGAGGTATACTTGATGCCATGTACGTACAGAAAAATAAATAAATAAAAACAAAAGGCAAACAGCAAAGGAGAGCATAAAAGTAGGCAAACCAATTCAATACTCTACATGAATTTGATAAAATAATGGTGTAACGCCCCACTACTTACGGACCAAGTAACCTGTGGGTCGACAAACAATACCCAAAAGTTTAAGTCCAAGTTACTTAGTAGCAAGATAGTGGTGCTTTATATGTCCAAGATCACCCATGCAAACATCCAATGTGGGACAGGGTGTTACAAACTCCCTCACTTATAAATCCTCACGTCCTCGCGAGGGTCTATAATCAATCAGAATACCATGACAAGCTCGTGGCCAACCCAGAATAAGTGGCCCACATGATTGTGTGCATGGGTTGGCTTTGATACCATTTGTAACGCCCCCACTACTTGCTGGCCCAAGTAACTTGTGGGTCGACAAAGAATACCCAAAAGATTAAGTCCAAGTTACTTAGTAGCAAGGTAGTAGTGCTTTATATGCCTAAGATCACCCATGCAAACTTCCGATGTGGGACATGGTGTTACAAATGGTGTCCAATTTCAAACACAAATAGTTTGTATTTATCATTAAACGACGGAAACAATTCTATCAGTTTGACAGTGAAATATTCTCACAAAAATTGATCAACTGACCAAATTATATGATTATCCAACAGTCTTATAAACATAGAACAATATATCTATTACAAAGACTCTGCATGTGAATATATATATATATATCAATTCCTTTATGAAGACGTAGGAAGACAAAGCCATAAAATTCCATATATCGAAAACCACAGAAGTAATCGGAATACTACAATCAAGATATATCGATTTCTAACAATAGACATGATATGACAGCTCTGATACCACTTGCTAGGATTAAATCCTAAGAATCTTAAACATTGGATCGCATATCATGTTGTATTATAAAGAGATTGAAGAGAGATGTTTACCCGAATCCATTATGACGATTAAGCGGAAGCGTGATTTCAGGATAGTCTTCCAATCATTTTCATTACTTTAATGCCTTTTTGTTTTCTCCAAGAGAGGGTTTGGAGAATATGTATATGTTGGACAGGATTGGGGACCATTACCCCTAAATATTTATAGTTTTTCCATCTGGCGGTTGGGCGGTTGGAAACCATCATAATTTCTATTTCTGCTCCTCATAAAAATAGAAATTACACAATGGTATCTACACATTAATTCCATGACAAACATACCCTTAAGCCTATTTATAACTAAATTAGATCACTTAAGTTTAGGCTTCTTATAAATAAAAACACACATTTAAATATGTGATCTCAATTAGAAATTAATCCAACAGAAATTTCTTGACAAAGGCAAGAGACTTATGTAATATTGTGCATTTTGAGTGTTTTTTTTTTCATCTCAGATTCTTATTATTATATATTAGATTTATCTCTTTCTTATAAATGTAGGTAATTTATGCAAAACCACATAAATCTCTGTGTGCTTGCTTGAAGGTGCACTCATCACAATTTGACAAATTAGATTGACTTCCCTTTTAGCAATTCTTTGTGGCGTGCGCATTGATGTACTTCTGTTCACATTCAGGCCTCATTTGGAGACTTAAGATTTTAGTCAAAAAAATCAAAAAGTCACTATAAGTTATCAATCACTCTCTCTATTTTTATGTACATCTTTTCATAAGAAATTAAAAATCTAACTAAAATAGTCAATTCTCAAACGTTCCCATTCATACGACTAATAAATTATTTATGGAAATAAAATTAAGTATTATGTGAATTAGAGTTTTTAGAAACTCAATTGCTTTGAATGGTTTTGAAATTTTCAAAAATAGTTTTTAAGTTTTCAATCCGTATCTTTTGGTTTTTGGTGAATTTTTAAAATTATTTTAATTCAATTTTTTTTATATATACTTTTTAAATCTACTAAAACACAAGATATCAAACAAAATATGATAAATAAATGTGATTAATCCCAAAAGCAAGCCAACATTGATTACGTTTTGCATCAATTCGTTTCCTTTCGAATATCACAAACACAATTCTTTATTTATGTTCATCCCCATGAAGCTGTGATTCTCTATATAAATCAACCCACAAAATGAAACCATTTCAAATTCAAAACAGGACAGAAACATTTACATTGTTTTGTGAAGCATTTCCACACAAATTCAATCTCTCCACAATAGGTCAGTTTGACAAATACACTCTCTGTATATATATATATGCATGTGGGTTGTGAATTACTTACAAGAAATTTAATAAGCTGCAAATTCAGTATGTACTTGAGGAACTTGAAGCTTTGAGTTTGAAGTTTGGTTTTGACCTATGTATGCCTAAGTTTTTATGTCTTTAAATTTGTAAAGTTTCAATCCATGATCTGATTTTTTTTTTTTTTTTTTTCATTCCCTCTAATTATGTTCGACTCTATGAATAGTTGACATTTGTTGACATCCATTGCTATATATTCTCATTCTCCAATCTATTGTGTGTAAGAGCAATTAATGGCCTGGACCTGATTTACTCGGTCTGTAAACTAGTTATTCAAGACGCTAACAAATACCGAATATTTGGGTTTTCACTAGGGCTGGACGAAGCCAAACACATTCTAAAATCTTAAATTATATTCAACCCATAAGCCCTAGCTTTGCGGCCCAAGATTAAGTCAGGCCAGGCTTTGAGATCATTAAGCTAATTTTTCACATTTTTTATGTTTACAATTCCATTAGTTTTATTTAATTTTTGGAGAGATTATTAAAAAAAAAAATCCCAAGGTTTGACCCTTATAACAAAATAAATCTTATTTTTTAATTTTGTCAATTTATACTCTAAATTTTTTATTTATTTTCAATCCAAATTATTTGTCTATTTTCATTAAGTAAAATTGATCAAAAAATGTGTATTTCAGTCATTAAACTGAATAAAAAAAAAGTATTTTAGACATTTTATTTATATTTACATTGAGTTTAATAATTAAAATACTATTTTTCTGTCGATTTTACATAACAAAAATAGGCCAATGGTTTAGATTGACAACAAATTAAAAGAATAAGATTTAAATTGACAAAATTAAATACTCAAGGTTTATTTTGTTAAAAAGCTCAAACTCTAAGAAAATTTTTTTTTTTTTTTGGGTGTAATTATCCCTTTATTTTTTATTTTTTTGGGCATTCTCATGCATTTTTTCAGCTTTGAGCTTTAAGACAATTAGCCTAATATTTTTTTCCCCCTTTTATTTTTAGTTAGTTTTTGAGTTTCTTAACAGATATTTATCAATAAATCCTATCTCACAAATAAGTATTCCAATTAGTCTCAAGTTTTTTTATTATTCTCTCAAGTCCTATTAGTAGAGAGTTTCTTTTTGTATGGTCATATTTTCAATTTTGGCAGTGTTTTGGTGGACGACTATACCATTTTATTGATGTGGCAGGTATGATGTGACACTCCAATATAACAGGTATTAATATGACACTCCAACATGATGGGTATGATGTGTTACTCCAAAAAAACTAAATACTTCTCAGTGTACTTTTTTCAAATGTGACAATGTTGGGAGTATATTGTGATACTAAAAAAAAACTAAAAATTGCTTGGTGTATTTTTCTCAAATATAATATGTGACACTCCAACGTGGCGGGTATGATGTGACAACTAAAAACTCCTTAGTGTAACGTCCCAATTTTCATACCCAAATGACAATTACAATAATCATGGCCCCTTTTAAGGAAAACCAATCATACAATCCCGCACTTGCATTTCATAATGTAAATAGTTCCTCATGCAATAATACATTAATCCGACAACAAGTAAATGAACAAATAAATACCCCAAATGGTTTACAAGTTTCCAAGGCTTAAGCCCGGTTACACATAACGGTTATTCAAACCCATACATACAAAGCTCTTGGCTTACAAATAGAATCACAGTAAATGAGAACCTTGTGCTCTCACAACACACACACTTTTCCACGCCCTCAGTTAGGCGGATTCACCACGTCTTTTCCTGTACAAAAATCCTATAAGGTGAGCATAAAGCCAGTAGGAAATTCTTCACAAAGTATATACATTTTATACAAATCTCAAGAGATGAATGTATATGCCATGCTATGCCTTTTTACAAATAAATCACATCTTCATCTTTTGAAAACCATCATGTTCAATGATGCCATGCAATTTTCATTGTTCAAAGCTTAACAATTTAACTCAAAGGGCGGTAAATACAACTCTAGTAATCCCTAGGTCTGTATCTGCAAGTAGACTATGTAAGTACTACCAATTTGTCATTTTTACCAGTATCAACTGGAAGGCTCGACACCTGTCATCTGTCATTTTTACTAATATTAGCTGGTTGGCTCGACACCTATCCGCGCAGTTTTCTGGTCTTTCACCAAGGACACATAGGTCAACTTAATCAAATTCATCTACACTACCTTTCAAGACTTACCACCGTATTTACCTCAAAACCAATTTATGAAAACTTGTTTCTCAACATTCTTTTCTCAATGCAAAGTTTTCAAATCAAATTTCAAAGCTCTTCATTATCAAATGAATCGATATGCCAATGTAATGATTAATAATACAATACAATATTTCTTCCACTCTCAATACTCCCACACAATATTCCCATTGTGATCAAAATTCTCATTTCCCATTTCAATGCAATTTCACAAGATGAATAAATACTTTTATTTCAATTCATCCAAGGGATAGCATAATTCCCACATTTCAAGCAATCTTAACAATTTAGTCATCTCAAGGCTATTTTAATACTTTTAAACAACAATTCCCAAAACTTTAACAATTCCCATATTCCATGAAAACATCATTTATATGCAAATAAATAAACAATTTTCTAACATCATTTATTTTGGCACACAAAGTAAATATAACAACATATTCTAAAGATTTTCAACATCTTTCTTAAAAATCCCCAATTTCTAGATTTTCTCACCAAAAACCATTCATCTTCAAATATTTGAGAAGATCTCACCAAAAACATCTTTCTTTTACCAACATTGTAACGCCCCAAAAATTGGGCAGGGTATATCTATTTATGCAACAAAACCCATCTGATAGACAACACATATATATAGCTAACTATTCCATACATCCATTTCCATTAAATCCCAAATGCCAAATACATGCTGTTCACATCTCAATGCCCCAGTTCCAATCACAAGCATGCATTTTACAACAAGTGTGAAATGGAAGCCAAACAGATAATAAGTGCTTTACAGGCTTACAAATTTATCCAAGAACATTCTTGGTTACGCAAAATGGAGTTTCAACTCAACACAATACAGCCCTGTGCTTACATTTAACAAATAACCATAAAACAAAAATGAAGCCTCAGCTCCGAGTCCTCCCAAGTCAGTGCCTTGGCGGAGGCATAGCACCTGTACTTGAAATGGTTTCCCTTATAGAGTGAGCCACAGCCCAATAGAGATATACTACACAACATATGAACCATGACAAGACTAAAGAGGAGTATGCTCATGTCATGCTCATGATAAAACAATTTATCTCTCTTTTTATAAAGCATGCAATGCTGAGATGCAACAATAGTTATAAAACCATTTCCATTTTAAACCATATCTGTTACATGAATACAGGTTCTGTGAATCTCTAGGTGAGTGTCTGCAAGTAGGCCCTAATGCACTACCACTGTCATTTTTACCAATAAACTGGAAGGCTCGACACCTAACTGCGCGGTTCTACACCCCCTACCCAAATTCACCAAGTATTCATTTTTTTTCAAACAAATACATTTACAAACATTTCTAAAAAAACAGATACATTTTCCAATGAAATGAATGTAATGCAATGTCCAATGCAACAAATGAGGAATGTGGTTCAACAATCATGGCTATCTTCCACTGATAGCCCAAAATAGATATTTAAACAATTAAATTCCAAATTTTTTTTGATAAATACAATCTATTCCACATCTCATCAAATATGAACAACTACACTAGTTTTCATATCATAATCACATCTGGTAACCTCTCAAGGTCCATTTCTAACCGTGTCGGTTTTATTCCAACAGATACATTAAACAAAATAATACCGTTAATGCCCAAGAAAACATCATTTTCTTTCCAAACTCATTCTCCAAGCATTATTCAATTATGATATCCTATTTTGATCGAAAGTCCCAAAAGTTAAACGTAATTCCTTTATTTTCTTTAAAAATGCTCTTTTCGTCACAAACGGATAAAAATTTCAAAACCAATCGAATCGAAGTCCGTTTTTGTTCAAATTTGAAACATAACTCTCTCATAACCTTACAAACATATTCCAAGTTTACACTTTCGCAATTTGGACATCAAATTTTTATTTTTCTCAAAATTTCTCTTTTAAGCAAATAAATCACAAATTCTTCAAAAAAAATTCTAATTAAATTATATACAACTCTAAGCTCCCTATAATCAAGTAAAAGTGCATAAAAAAGTGTAGGAAAAATCCCTACCTCAAGCTAGAAGAGGAAACAAGCAAAACCCCCAATTTTTGACTTTGTTGGATTTTGATCTCCACCGGTTAAAATGCTCCTCTTGAGATGCTCATCAATTTAACCTTAAGAACTATAGGAAATTTTTTTTTATAGATTTTGCTAGATCACAAAAAAAAAATAAAAAAATGAGGGTTTGTGGTGGTGTTTATGGTGGCAGACGCGGTTCCATTCTTGAGGTGGTTGGATTCGGAATCAAAAGAAGACTTTCCTGCGCAAATCTCGCCGGAAGGAGAATGGTTCTTCAACAAGAGCAAGAAATGGGAAGTCCTTCGGTTGCCATGAGAGCTCGATGTAGAGGAGTTGAACAGAATGGTGCAGAAAGGAATCGAATCCCAGGCAGAGTGTACACCAGTTTGTATTCAAGCTTAATTCTGGTTTCTCCGAAAACCCATAAAGAAAAACCCCTTTCTTGCCATCATCTCTCACCTCTACTTGCTTTACAAAGACTGAGCTTGCCTCAAACAACCGAGAAGAGCTCGGTCTAAGCCCCATAAGATGCACCCAACAATGAGTCACCAATTTCAACCCACGTGAGTTCACCAAAATAATCGGCTGGCCCCACCTTGAGTCCAAACCATCAAGCCAAAACCATGTGCTGGTTTTTTAACCACATCGTGGGCCAAAAGAATTACCCACGTGAAACCTCTCTCCCATGTGATACCATTAACAACAGCTCAGATTTCCACATTCCTGTCTTGCATCCGTGGAAAAGTTGAAATCAACAAATAATCAGATACAATGAGATTCACCACACTGCAATGCAGTGTGTGGACCACACTCATCTCCTCCAAATTCCATTTTACAGAGCTTATGGCACCGGAGCAAAACACCAGCACCTACAGAAACCCATACATGTAACAATGGACAATAAACCATCCGCTAGCATCACCACCCTGTAACAACAACGACACCGGCACCCATGCAGACTTGGCGACACAGATATCTAGAACCGCCAGAGAAGAAGCAATCTCGCCATCGCCAAATACATGACAACAGCCCAATAACACCACTCACCAACAAAGGCGAGACCTACACCAAAAATACATACAGTCGCGTAGACCTGTAACATCCTTCACACCATAACTCTGGTGTCTGAACCAAATAAATCAGAACACCGACGAAACTCTGAAACCCAG
Source organism: Camellia granthamiana (assembly GCA_036172215.1). NCBI lineage: Eukaryota > Viridiplantae > Streptophyta > Magnoliopsida > Ericales > Theaceae > Camellia > Camellia granthamiana. Next base: position 135,157,521 of record CM069907.1, on the reverse strand, counting down.
CAAAGCAAACAAATATATAACATCAAGAAAAACCAAAGCATCCAAAGAAACATGAATCCCGAACATGGTGCAACCCACAATCGGAGCCCATCCACCTGGATTGCACACTATAAACGTCATCCCTCTCTCTCTATTCTAGAGAGAGAATGGAACACGCAAACCCACTTCAGACATAGTAACTACCGGACATGGAAAACCCATCACCTCTGGCGACCCAAAACTCAATTTTAAATTCTGCACTGACTATTTTTAAAAAAAAATTTGGGTCTTCACAAACATAGTCCAAAACCCTCAATTTCTATTTTAAAAGAAACAAGAAAGTAAACCCACGTTCAAAATCACTCATCTTCTTGAATCAACAATCCATTTAAAATAAAAAAAAAATCAAAGGATGATTTCAAAAATCATCTAGATCTTGCAAAAATATATATATAACTCAAAGAAAATCCCTACCTCAAGCTTAGAAGAGAAGATGAGCAAAACAAGGTCAAAACCAACTTCTGCTTAGATCAAAACGAAGCACTTGACAAGATTTACACTTAATCTCAAAAGACCATGGTGAAAAGATCACTCTAGGTGAGTAGATCTAGAGATCTAGGTGCAAAAGTCAAGTTTTAGAGAGAGAAGAGAGAAATCACGGTTTGAGAGGAAAAGCGGAGGAAAAGTAATGAGAGGAAAGTGGTTTGGGTCTATTTATAGTAGTAGAGAATTTCCCTAAAGTCAAATAAAAAGGACAAGTCAAAAACCCCCAAAAAGTAGGGCCCAAACCAACCCAAAAAGCTAAAAAGTATACGTATGTATCGACCCTTCGGGTTCAATGGTCGACCCTTCAGAAAAGCAAAGAGTGCAACAAGCAAGGTGTCGACCCTTCCTAGACTGGTGTCGACACCAAAAAACAGCAAGCCACTTCCAGATTCAGCAACACACAAGGGTCGACCCTTCCAGACTGGTGTCGACCCTTAAAGCCAAAAACAAAAGGCAAGTGTCGACACTACCCCCAAACAAGATTTTTAAGTTCCCAAAAAACTTTTCAACATAAACAAGCGTGAACAAGCAATCCCAACAAGTTTAAATCGATTTGTACTCCTCCAAAACTAAGATACAACAACACTAAAAATTTCCAAAATAAAATAAAGGATTCAAATACTTTCCCAAAAGCTTTGAAGGACACAAGTGCTACACTTAGTGTACTTTTTTCAAATGTGACGACGTAACGGATATGATGTGACAACTAAAAATTTCTTAGTGTACTTTTGCCAAATGCGATAACGTGACGGGTATGATGTGACAATTAAAAATTCTTTAGTGTACTTTTGCCAAATGTGACAATGTGACGGGTATGATGTAACACTCCAAAATAATTAAAAATTCATTAGTATATTTTTTTCCAAATATGACAACGTGGCGGGTATAATATGACACTCAAAAAAATTACAAACTTCTTAGTGTATTTTTCTCAAATGTAACATGTGACACTCCAAAAAAATAAAAATAAAAAAACCTTCTTAGTGTATTTTTTTTAAATGTGACACTCTAATGTGACGGGTAAATAAGTCATTACACATCCAAAAGGACTAAATGGATTATAAGAAAAAATATAGGACTATATAGATCACAAGTCCAAAATATGGCACTTATTGGTTAATCTCCCTCTTCTTAGTTTGAAAATTTCTTCACCTTTTGTATATTGATTAATTACAAAATATTGAGAATGGGCTAAAAAAGCAAGTCACCAAACATGTGTTTTCTTTTTTTCTTTTTTTAAAAACATTGTGCATTAAATACATTTTATTTTTATTTTTTACCCAAAAAAATGTGTTTCTTATTTTTGTAAATAGAAAACCAGAACTAAGAACATTATCAAATGACACCTTACACATGATCTACAAAAGCAAATTGTAAAAGCAAAATCACGTAACTCTAGAAAAGAAAAAAGGGCTTTGATGTGGTTGAAGCAAAGAATCACTCAAATCAAAGGAAAAACCATTGTATAAATGCCAAAAACAAGTGAGATAGGGCATGGAATCCTTGGTTATGAGGTCCTTCCATCTTAATACACTTTCAATCAATGGATCATAATTTGAAATTCTTGAACAATTCTATTGATACAGAAGAAAGAGAATTTAGAGATAAAAGAATATTGTAAAAGTAAAATATCATATTACTCTGGAAAAGAAAAAAGGACTTTGATGTGGTTGATGCAAAAGAATCACTCAAATGAAAGGAAAAACCATTGTACACGCCATAAAAAATAAATAAATAAATAAATAAAAGGTGATAGGGCATGGTGCCCTTGGTTATGAAAACCTTTTATTTTAATACTTGGATCAAATTTTGAAATTCTCACACAATTCTACAGAAGAAAGAGAATTCAAACATAAAAGAACCTCTAACCGTGAGACAGTAGTTAGAATGAGGACAACAATAGAGGTGACATACGTTAAGCATCAACAAAAGATAAAACATTGAGAAAGATATAATAGCTTAAAAGTGAATTATTAGAGAATCTAAGAAGGTAGAAAAAAAAAAAAAAGAAAACTGAATAATCGTGGAGTTGAAGAAAAGAATTCCACTAGTTACAGACTGTGGTGTAATCAGGAATTTCAATTAGGGCCATTAAGTCATCATTATTGCTATGTCATATTTTCAATTTTACACAAGCTATCAACATTAAAGTTCACATGATACCTTACAAATTTCATATATTTTCAGTCATATTGACAAAATAATTCAAATTATTCAATTGCAAGCAAAAACAAAATATTAGCACATTAATACTATATGCCTTAATAAAATAGTCAATAAATCTCATAATTTTTTTTTACCACCTTTCAATTTTTTCAATTTTTATTAAGAAAATTTTGTAAACATCATCACAAAAAATCTTTTTTAGTGACGATTTTATTAGAACCAACTTTCAGTGATCAATTGATAGGACTTAATGATAATTAGGTCCAACTATAAAGATCTGCTAGTAATTTATCTAAAATGGTTATTGTCCAATCCAACATAAACAGAAAATGCATTGTACACACAAAGATTTGAGATATGACATAGGAATTTATCTCTAACTTATCCTTCGGTCATAGAATAATCATATCTTAAAATTTTTACACAATTTCGTTTGGATAGCAGAACAGAGAATTTGGAGATAAAATATCTGTGACAGTGAGATAGTGGTTAGGGTGAAAGGGACGAAAGAGGTGGCCTCGGTTAAAGATCAACAAAAGATTAAGCAAGATATTACAGTTTAAAGTCAATTATAAAAAAATCCAATAAGAAAGAGACAAAGAAAGCCAAAATTATAGAGATGAAGAAAATTTTTTCAGAACATGAGAAATTTGAATTTCACTAGTTACAAGACAGATATATATACTCGTGCACTTTTCCATTCCTAATGGAGCATTTTTTGGTATAGTGACTTTATGGTGATAATATCATTATATATTATATAACTTGTTAATTGTCATCATTACATTGATAACAAATATAACTAATTTTATTCATTAAAATCAATTCAATAATAAGATATGAGATGATATGTAAAATGTGATAAAATAATAAAATCATCATAACATTATTGTTTCTGAAATCTATGGTAATTACACTTCTACTCAAATCTCACTTTACACAAGTGTTAATGTCCCTATTCTGGTACTTTATTTTTAAATTTTTAACAAAATCCAGTTATGCGATAAAAATGTGACAACAAAATAAGGATAAGAGAAAAAAATCACCAATACACTTTGTCTTACGTAATAAGCATATGAGAGTTATATAATGCAATATATATATGTTCGTATGGTAAAAATTGGGATGAAAAGGCAAGAAAGTAGAGCTTTTGAAATAAAATAAACGCGACAAAGATCAAAGAGAAAGAAAGATGAATAGATAGAAGATTATGTTACTATGAAAAACAGAGTTTCGTGTTTCCAATTTATGCAAAATCCTAATTCATCTTCTTAATTGTTCACAATTTTGCGTTTTGTTTTAGCCTAATACAATCATATTTTGATGTAAATTTTAGGATAAAGCATGTATTGGTGACAAATGTAAATAATTTTCCTTTTTTACCCTCATGTCATAGTCACATGATTAGATACTGTTAAAAATTTAAACAATTGAGAAACAAAAATGGGACATTGACACTTGTGTAGGGACCAAAATAAGATTTTACTAAAAGTAGAGGAGGTTGACTGTTACAATTTCATGTGCATGGACCAAAGTAAGATTTGACCAAAAGTGCAGGGGTTGACTATCATGATTTTATGTGTAAAGACCAAAGTGAGATTTGGTACAAAGTGTAAGGTTACAAAGTGTAATTTACTTTGAAATCTAAGAAGACTGAGAGAAAGAAAACATGGCAATAATAAGTGTTGCAATGAATTTCACAAGCTACAAGAAAGATATAACTTTTACAAAAGGGTCCATATAGTATATAACTTATATAAAAAAATATATAATTTTTACTACAAAATGAATAATTTTTATAATAAAAAGTATATATTTTTTTTCTTATCACAACAAACATAACTTCTAAAATTATTTACAAAAGGCACAACTTTGATTATTCATAACTTTACCACTAATAATTTTTATTAAAAAAATTGTAACTTTCATCATAAAAATTTATAACGTTTACCATAAAAATCTTAATTTTTCTTATGATGTGCAAATGCACATTATAACATTTCGTGTAGAAGTTATATACCCATGCATTTTTCAAATGTGGCACATTTTGTGGAACTTCAGGAGTACTACTAGGATAAGATATACTTGAATTTAAGAATATTTGTGAATGAGTTTGTTTTCAGTGCAAGATTATTTTTAAACTAATTATGTTAAAATCTCAATTGAAATTATTGGGACTTATTGTTTATTTTTGGACATTGATCATTATTTAGACTTTATTTTGAAATTTTATATTGATTCTAATTTTGAAAATTATTTATTGATTTGTCCAAACTTAATTAACCTTGATGGTTATTTTCAAAATTTAGAACAAAAGTTTAATTTATTGAAAATACCTCTTTTGTTAATTTTGGTATTATTTATGATGGTTTGTATAAATTAAAAGTTAATGATTTCTCAAAAATTTAATTTATTTTACATCATTATGTTAGTCCTAAATATAGCTTAATAAATGAAAACTCCTCAAACTTGTGGCATAAAAGATTGTATTCTTTTTTTTCTTTTCTTTTTTTTTTGAAAAAAAAAATTTATAAAGCCTAGTAAAGATGATATTTTTTTGAATTTAGATTTTATTGCTTTTAGTGGGAGTGTGGATTGCATTAAGGAAAAGGAATTCAATCATATTAAGTAAAGTGCTACAAGATATACAGGACTTCTTCATATTATCCAAATAGACATTAATGTACCATTTTGACACTTTATGTCTGGTACATAAAGTTATTTTATCACTTTTATAGTTGAATTTTTACTTTATGATTTTGTTTATTTATTTCATAACAAATCTCTAGTAAATGGACACCATTAATGTGTACATTATTAAGAAACAAAGAAAATTACACAAAAATGTGAAAAAAACATAAAGATAGTGCAAAGCACAAGTCTATTTGCTAAACTCTATGAAAGGCATAATGTAACGCCCCAAATTTCTAGCCCAAATAATAATACAACAATCATGGCTCCTTCAAGGAAAACCAAATATAAATCTCCAAACTTACATTACATGATACAATAGTTCTTCATGCAACAATACATTAATCCAACAAGTAAATAAACAAATAAATATCCCCAAGAGGTTTATAAGTTTCTAAGGCTTGAGCCTGGTTACACAAAACGGTTATTCAAACCCACACAAACACAGCCCTTGGCTTACACACAGAGTCACAGTAAAATGAGAGCATTGCACTCCCAACACACATACTTCCACGCCCCTAGTTGGGTGGGATCACCACATCTTTTCCTGCACAAAAATCCCGTAGGGTGAGCATAAAGCCAGTAGGAAATTCTTAACAAAATATATACATTTTATACAAGTCTCAAGAGATGAAATGCACATGTCATGCTATGCCCTTTTTGAAGATAAATCACATTTTCATCTTTTGAAAACTATCATGCTCAATGATATCATGCAATTTCAATTGTTTAAAACTTAACAATTTATTTCAAGGGCGGTAAATACGACTCTGGTAATCCCTACGTTGGTGTCTGCAAGTAGACTATACAAGTACTACCAAATTATCATTTTCATCGGTATTAACCGGAAGGCTTGACACCTATCTGTAGACACCCCATTTTGACCGGCCCTAAGACTTGGGCGCTTTCTTTTGATTACCCGATGATGACAATTAGAATGTGTTTCTCACAAAATTCTCAGTAAGAAAGATAGAATTTAAGTTTTAATCCCAACCTTCACCCCTTTTTTGGCCAAACTATTTTAGACCTTAAAACCCTCTTTTCAAAATATGCTTTTTTTAAATGTTTCTATAATGTCCTGAGGCTCCCATTTCGATTAAAATATTGCACTTTTCAGCAAACCGAGTAAGGACAAAGTGGAAATAAATGGAAGAGAGGTGAACTTTTTTGAAAAATATTTAAAAACATCTTCTTTGTAGGTTTGGAGTTGAAGGAAATAAGAGGGGATGAAAGAAAACTGGTTTAGGAAAATAATGAGTATCAAATCATTAAGAAGGAAATGAGCAGCCTTAACTAAATTAGGCATTTCTCTTTGTACACTTGGAATTTAAATGTGAGGCCACCACCATTGGAAAGTAGACTTCTGGGGCTTCAATTTGGACCCAAGAACCACCTAAAACCAAGTCCATATGGGGGAGATATGCCCATTTGAAGTTGAGCTTAAAAGCATATTTTGTTGACTCGGCCCAAAACAAAAATAGCCCATATTTTTTGGTTTTGGTTCAGTTGGGACAACCCATTTACCTATTTTCTGGGCCATTCAAGTGCATCCACTCATCCTCCATTATACCTAATCATCCCCCATTGTCAAAAAGAGGTTTTGTTTGCATTCATAAAGGAGTATCCCATGCAACCACCTTGAAAATTTGCCCTCCTATCACATTCTTGTCTCCCACCTTGTCTCCCACCTTCTTCTTGACCTTTATATAGAATGATCATATTGTAAGAGAGAAAGAGGAGACCGCGAAATTGAGGAGAAAGGAGTGAGAAAAGAGTGAAAAAAAAGAGAAAAATTGAGTTTTGGAGCCAAAAATATTCCTATCTTCCATATACACCCCGTACCTTCCATAACTACTGAAATTTCTCATTTTCATACACCAAAACCACTCCAAAAATTCTGATATAGCCAAAGATCAATTGCCTTGATCATAAAGAAGAGTGTTTAGTGATTGAAAGCGAGAAAAACTAGAGAGTTAGCCACTTTATATACCACAAACTCCATAAACTCCATAATTTCGAATTGAGGATTTGAGAACACACTTCCTACACTTGAGGGTGATCAAGAGGAAGTTTGGAAATCAAGAAGTTCAATCTTTCTTTGGAAGGTGAATTGTTAGTCTTTCATTTTCTTATATTTTATGTCTTATATTTATTTTCATGCTTCTTATTTCAGTATGTTTTGTTATAATCTAAGTGGTTTTTTTTATCTCATATTTATTTTCTTACTTTATATTTCATAGTGTGTTGTTATAATCCTAGTGGTTTGTTTAGTTCATAATTATTTATTTATTTATTTATTTTTATTCGCATGCTTTAATTTCATATTAGTTTTGTTGTAATCTTGCATGTTCTACCTCATATATTTTTTTTTTTTCGTGTATTAGTCTCATATTAGTTCTGTTGTAATCTTGCGTGTTCTATCTTATATTTGTTTTATTGCTTTAGGTTTATGTTATGAGTTTGCACTTTTTATTTTATTTTATATTTGTTTTCTTTTTTTTTTTTAATCTAACCAGTATTGGTTAGTTGAGCCACCTACATATTTTTTGTTTGCTCATTTTCTTGGTTTCGCAACAAGACAGGTTTTGCTTGGCCTAGTTGGCCGGCCGGCCTAGTTCGCCTCCCGGTTAGCTTCTTCCGAACAAGATGGCGTAATCTCCCAATATTGACCAATCTCCGCCGGCAGTTCTAAAGAACATGAAGCTTTTATTTTATTTATTTTTTATTTTGAGTGTATTGTGAGGTTTTTATTTTGTTGTAATATTCTCCTCATCTCTCTCTAATTTGATTTGTAATTATTCTTTAAAATGTTGTAATAATTCTCCACCCCGCTTCTTTCTATCCCGTTCTTTTACTTGCTTTCTTTATTTGTACATAAACATCATATTTATTTTTCATCATAGTTATACTTTGCATCCATGTTTCATGCATCTTGATTCGGCTAAGTTTGCATTTGTAGATTTAATCAATTCCTATGTGATTATGTGCGCTACCTCATGTTCTTGAGATGATTCACATATCATATTTTAGAAGCCGAATCTTTAGTTGCATCTCATGAGTGAATTGCATTAGGATTTTGTATATAAGATCATGCATATTTTACTAACTTTGTTTTGTAGCTTGTTCGTGGGACATCAAACATGTAAGTTTTTATGCTTTAGCATCCCGTTTGTGTGTGTTTTTCTTACTATGTCTAGTATTCTACCATGAGGCTATTTCCTTATGTGATATGACTCTATGAATGCCAGTGGATGGAGGTTGTGTCGCTTAATTTGGAATGATGTTGATTTTTCGTGCTTGTAAACTCAATTTATTTGGGTTGTACATCGTCAAAACTCTTTCAAAATGCATGATATCAAATTGTTCCAAAATGAATGGCATAGTCTATACTTGTGTACTTCACGTAGTAAATTTTAGGATTTATTAACTAATTAGAACATGAACATATAAATAAAATAAAATTCATATCATGGTTAGTAAAGGCCGATCTTTGATCGGGTGGGCGGGGGTGCTCATTATTGACCTTCCCCTCTCATACCTAAGGTTCCGAGCCAAGCATCCTTGGTTACGAAGAACAGTGACCTTGGCACGAGTCATGGGTTTCCTAATTTTCCCAAAATAAATATTAGGTAGCGACTCTGAGATCTGATGACGCAGTCCATTCTTGACAAAAATTGCAATAAAATGGATTTTCAATAAAAGTTGCCAAATCTGGACTCTCATCTACGTTTCGCATTGCACTCATGAGACTAGACCAAAGAAATCTCGGGGGTCTGAACTATTTAACGCGCGCAGGTACCCCCCGGGCATGTTACAGTTTCTGGCGACTCTGCTGGGGATTTTATGAAACCTTGACTCGAACTCCATGATATGACCTTTATTTTCAATTATATGTTCACTGCATTGCATTCATTGGTGCACTTCAAGTCCTTGTGTTGCCCAGATACTGGTGGGAGCACAGGTAAGCTTTTTGTGACACTACACCTATTTTTACGATACTTTAGAGGCCTTGTGTTGTAACCTTTTGAGATTTGTCAAAAGGGTAGCTTTGCTATGTAGCCCTCCTATCTAGCTTTGCTATCTAAGGTTCTCAGACTCCGAAAAGAGGCTAGTTGACTCTTCTGATTTCCTAGGATCTTTATTGGTTACGACCCAAAGGACTCTTTGGTAACGTCGCCTTGACTTCAACCCATAGAACAGAGCTAACCTTGTGCATATAATGAGCTATAGTACTTTCCAAAATTAGGACAGGATGCTCTCCCATTTCTAGGATGTATAATGCCACTTGTTTGAATAGTGAAACCCTAGATCATTTCAAAGATAGGACAGGGTAACCCTAACCCCCCAAAGGGGTGTTTGTTCACTTTCCTGTTGTGTGTTATGTGCAATGTATGGGAGTTCTCAGATTCAGATGAGTGGTTTAGTCATTTCAAGTTGTGGGGTTGAGTTCAATTTTTCACATGAGTTAGCAGTAATCAGTTAAGCTAGGATGCTAATGAAATTCTGATCAGGGGTCCCGTTTTGTTTCAGAAAGGTAGTTGGGCACTATAGCTTCCGAAAGGTCTGATATCCCCCAAGTTTTATGGACTCGCGTTGGTAAACTTTGCAAAAGTGTAGATTTGGTTCAGGGTCAGTCAGTGTTAGTTTCTTTGCCACCAGTTACACGAAGAAAAGCAAAATCTTCATCAACTGTCCAAAATACCCCTTCTTCACCTACTAGATCATAACTACTCAACTCACCAGAATCAGTGATGGCTCAGATTCTAGAAAATATAGCAGATATACTACTGGGTCTCCAACGGAGCATGGATACCGTTGCCACTACGGTTACTGCCCAAAGCACTACTCTTGCTGCTCACGACAATACTCTTGCTGAACTGCAACGCTCATCTGGGGCGTCCATTACTCAACCACCTCCGGTGAATCATCTAATTCCACCTCCACCTCCACCAGCTGACGAGTTTCCTGAACTTAATTCACCAGAAGATCTGAGGGTTCCTGCACAAACTTCAGGAGGATCATTTCCTTTTCCACAACCAGTGGGAGGGCTCCATCCCTCTGAAGCACCTGAGTCTGACTCAACTATGTTGAAGCTGGCCAAGTTGGAAAAACTTTTCAAAAAGGCACAAGGAGTCAATTCAATCCCGGACATCGAAGATGGGTACACTGAGACAGCTGTGAAGTTGCCAGAACGGTTTAAAATGCCACACATTGATAGGTTTGATGGCTCCAGTGACCCAATGGTGCACATTCACCTATTCTCTGATGTCTTAAAGCTTATGGGTCTGACTCGTCCACAAAAGCTCTCTTTATTCGGACGAACTTTGTCAGGAGTGGCTGCCATTTGGTATGCCAAGTTAGAGGACTCGGTAAAACAAAGTTGGGAAGAGTTAGCCGGGGCCTTTATCACCCAGTATGCTTATAACTCCCAGATTAAAGTGACTACTCGGGAATTAGAGGCCACCCGTCAAGAGCCCAATGAAAGTTTCGTGGCCTTTATCGCCAGATGGAGGGCAAAAGCAGCAATGATGACCAACAGACCACTTGAAAAAGACCAAATCCGTATGATAGTCAGAAATCTGCATGGAAAGATGTTACAAAAAATGATAGTCCTCCCGCTCTTCACTTTTAATGACTTAAATGAGATAGGGGTCCAGATAGAGGATGCCATCAAACAGGGAATCATTGTGGAAGATAAGGAACTTGTTCGGAAGCCTTTTGGTCACAGTTCCAATGCTACTGCCAGTGGTAACACAGCTATGAAGCCCTCTGAAATCAACATGGTTGCCACCACCACTAAAATAGCCGACCCCTTTGCTCATGCTGGCCCGCAAAACATAACCCGAGCCCCAAGCAGAACATTCACCCATCTCTATATGTCACTCTCTAAAGCAATGAACATCTTGACAAAAAGAGGGTATTTGAAGCCTTTGGACCCCCGACCTCTTCCCGAACCTCTCCCAGCCAAACATGACCCTACCAAACACTGTGCTTTCCACCAACAACTAGGACATGACACAGACCGTTGCGTTCGTCTCCGTCATGAGATCCAAGATCTCATAGACAATAAAGTCATAGCTTCCCCACAACCGCCAAAACCCAATGTCACTACTAACCCGTTGCCACCCCATGACAGAGTTCCATCACCTCCTCATCTTAACCTCATCCATACACTTTCATCTATCTTTAACCCCAGTATCTATATCACACCTACCCATTTACCAAAACCTGAGGTATATATTCCTGAAGGCACTGAATTATGTATGATGGTTGCACCTCCAACCCAGCCAAAACCCAAAAACCCTATGGTGGTAGTACCTATGCTTGAGGCTGGCAAACTATCAGAGAAAAAGTATGACCCTAGCTGGTATATTATTCCCCGTGGTCAACTAAAGCTTAAGGTTGATCTGCCTGACTCATTTTCTATCAATGTTGTCAGAGATGATGTACTTGAACAGGGGTTGGATGATTTGGCCGACCTAGAGGAAGACTTGGCTAATCTTCATTTCTTTGAAGAATTAGATCTTGGGAATGTGCAGATGGAATGGTGGGAACCGAAGAATTACAGTCACAGTTGGTCTAGCGGTGACGAAGCTTCTTATGAGAAAACTGAAAGTAAAGGGGATGAACTAAGACTTGATTTTAGAAAACCTGTTGAATGTGATAAAGGAAAGAGTTGCAGAGGAAGAGAAGAAGAACCAGAAAGCCAGTCAGAGCATACTGTTGGAATGATTCAAGCAGCGCTAGATAATTGCCATTCAGTCAATGAAGGCGAATGGTGGGATGATAATGACCTACAACTGGCCCATACTGATGATGAATGGGTAAACCATGTGCCGGATAAGACTTGGTATGTAGACGAAATCGATCATTTGACCAGGAGTGGGCGCTACTTCAAGCCTCCACATCTAGACCAAGGAGAGCCCTCTGGCAAAGATAAAGAGGTAGAGAAAGAGAAAGAGAAAGGAAAACAGAAAGAGGAAGAAGAAGACCAGGTTCTAAAACAACTGAAAAGGATCCAAGCAAACATTTCCATTTGGGGTCTTCTCATGGCCTCCCGAGAACATCGACAGGCAATGTTGTCAATGTTGAGCCAGGCTAAGCTGTCAATTGACACCACTCCCGAGCAATTAGTATCATTAATCACCCCGAGAGAAGCAATCTCAGCAATAACTTTTGCTGATAAAGAGTTGCCACAAGAAGGATCGGGACATAATAAGCCTTTGTACGTATCACTGGAATGCAGAAAGAAATAGATCCCGATTGTTCTGATTGACACTAGATCAGCCATCAATGTTTGCCCTACACGCACTGCTTATGCAATCGGGCTAAAGTCGGCAGATTTCACGCCCACTACTCAATTGATCCGGGCCTATGATAATACTAGTCGGGAAATGATGGGGACAATCAAAGTACAAATAGCAGTGGGTCCATCTGAGCACGAAGCTGAATTTCATGTCATGGATGTTCCCGCAACATTCAACTTGCTATTGGGAAGGCCCTGGCTTCATCAGATGAAAGCTATATCATCCACATTACATCAGTTGGTAAAGTACCCATACGGCGGAGGAATTGCCACTGTCTTCGGAAATTCATCCATTCATCCTCCTCTAGAAGTCACAACACCACTGCTAGAAATACAACATGGAGAAGAGGATGTATTCCTGTCAGGTTTTACATTGGCAGAGGCCCAGCTAGTTCAAACGCTCATGGCATAAGACGAAGATGTATACGTAAGTGCCCAATCAATCTATTTCATGAGTAAACTAGGCCACATTCCAGGGATGGGATTGGGACGAAGCGGCAGGAAAGGTATTACTACAGCCAGTAAAGTACCTCATAACCCACATGCATTCGGACTAGGGTATGCACCCACAGCTGATGACTGGAAAAGGAAAACTGAAGAGATCAGGGAGAAGATCAAGGTCAAGAGAACCGGGCAGCAGTTTGAGTTGATTCATAAGCCAATTCATGGGACTTTGAACAGACACTTTGTCCGCCAAGGGGAAGACTTTCCTTTCTGTGGTTTTCCTGAGCCCTGGTTTGATCAAGTGGAGAACAAGAGATACCCTGGGTTTGAGATCTTTTTCGATCATCAGCTCTCCGATAGTGGCGAGGAGTGGGTAGATCCTAGCATCGACATCGGACAAGACAGAGAAGTCAGCTCCGAAAGTAGCGCAGAGGAAGTCCTGGGTCTAACATTGGCTGATTTACTGACAGAATCGCATACTAGCGCTGAACCGGTAAATTTGGGGGATATGACCATTGCCGTGATCGGGGAAGAGGTACCTGCTGACTGTTCAAGCTTTATCATGGATGCAATGTATGGCTCACAAATGGATTGGCATTTTGAAAAGAGTTGTATTAAGAGTTTTGAATTGGCTTTTGAGTCTGAGTCCGGTGGGCCTATGGGGTTGAAGTCAGATTTAAGTTTGTCTAAGATGTCTGAGTCTTCTTTTTCTTTCTCTTTTGAGTCTGTTGCAACTTGTGAGCCTAAGGCTTTGAATGAAGATGTGATTTCCGCCTACTTTTCTGTGCCCATAGTTCATAACATTGACCAAAATTTTTAAGATCTTGATAAAAATGAAGAGGAAGAAATCCCTCGGGCTTTGAAAAATTTAATCAACTGGGAGGAAGAAAGGCGTGCTAAGCCATTAGTGGATGAAATTGTTTCTGTAAATGTGGGTACTGAAAAAGATCCTCGCTTGATCCAAATTGGTTCTACATTATCTTCAGAGGAACGTGAACAATTAGTTGCTTTATTAACAGAATTCAAAGATGTCTTTGCATGGTCCTACGAAGACATGCCGGGAATTGACCCTGAGATTGTACAACATAGGATCCCTCTCGGCCCTGAGGCCTGACCTATCAAACAGAAGCTTCGCAGAATTCGTCCAGATTGGGCCTTGAAAATTAAAGAAAAGGTTACCAAGCAAATTAATGCTGGTTTTTTGCTCGTATTAGAATATCCTACTTGGTTAGCCAATATTGTGCCAGTTCCGAAGAAAGATGGCAGAATCCGAGTTTGTGTTGACTTCCAGGATTTGAATAAGGCTAGTCCAAAGGATGATTTCCCATTGCCACATATTGACGAATTGGTAGACTTCACTGCAGGGCATGCCTTACTGTCATTCATGGATGGTTTTTCAGGGTATAACTAGATCCTTATGGCTCTAGAGGACAGAGAAAGACAGCATTTACCACACCATGGGGGACATATTGCTACAGAGTTATGCTATTTGGTTTGAAGAATGCAAGGGCCACTTATCAGAGAGTTGCTACTACTCTTTTGCACGATATGATCCATAAGGAAGTTGAGGTGTATGTAGATGACATGATTGTCAAGTCCAAAGATCGGGAAAGCCATTACACTGCACTGAAGAAATTCTTTAGGAGAATTAGGGAATACAGGCTAAGGCTGAATCCACAGAAATGCACCTTCGGAGTAACTGCGGGCAAGATGTTGGGATTTCTGATCACTTGGCAGGGAATCGAAGTTGATCCATCTAAAATTAAGGCCATCTTAGAAATGCCGCCACCAATGACTGAAAAGGAGGTGCGGGGCTTTTTGGGGAAGTTGCAATTCATAAGGAGGTTTATTTCAAAATTAACTTTAACTTGTGAACCACTATTTGGTCTGTTGAAGAAAGGGAAAAAGTTTTAATGGGATGATCGGTGTCAGTTCGCTTTTGAGCAAGTTAAGCAATATTTGAAGAATCTGCCTGTGTTATCGCCACCCGAGCCAGGGAAACCGCTGATTTTGTATTTGTCAGTGACTGAATCAACCATGGGATGTATGCTTGCACAAGAGTCGGATGAGAAAGTAGAGAAGGCCATCTACTACTTAAGTAAAAAGATGCTTGAATATGAGACCCGCTATACTTCTTTGGAAAAAGCTTGCTTAGCTTTGGTATGGGCCACCAGGAAGTTAAGACACTACCTGTTAGCTCACTCGGTAATTCTGGTTTCAAGATTAGACCTAATCAAATATCTTTTTGAGAAACCAGCACTTACCGGTAGGCTAGCTCGTTGGTTGCTGTTGCTTTCCGAATTTGACCTTAAGTATGTCACTCGCAAATCTGTCAAAGGAAGGACCGTAGCAGAATTTTTGGCTGATCACCCAATTGAAGGGGGAGAAGATATGGAGTACTCATTTCCAGATGAAGAGGTCATGCAGATGGAAGAAGACACTTGGAAATTGTACTTCGATGGAGCATCCAATCAATTTGGCTATGGGATAGGCGTGTTGCTCATAGCGCCAGATGATTCCCATATTCCCTTAGCTTTTAAACTTCGATTTAGGGTATCTAACAACCAAGCAGAGTATGAGGCGTGCATTGCCGGATTAGAAGCAGCCCAGGAACTAGGGGCAATAAGGTTGGATGTGATCGGGGACTCAAACTTGGTTGTCTCTCAAGCCAACGGAGATTGGAAAGTTAAAGAGGAAAAAATGAAAGTCTACCATCAGACCTTGGACATGTTGATCCCGAGGTTCGAAAAACTAACTTTTACACACCTGGTAAGAGAGAACAACTGATTTGCTGATGCATTGGCAACCCTGGCATCAATGATAGATATACCGGTCAGGGTCAAGATGCGCCCAATCCTTATAGAACAAAGGTACACCCCCGCATATGAAATGATAGCCACAACGGAAGAAGTTCAAGCTGAAAACCCTTGGTACTTTGATATTTGGAATTTTCTGGAAAGAGGTACACACCCACAAGGGGCAAACACCAAAGACAAAAGGGGGATACAGCGTCTGGCCACTCAGTTCGTCATTTGTGGAGATAAGTTATACAAGAGAGGATATTTGGGAATGCACAAGCTATGTGTAGAGGAAGAAGAGGCAAAGCGTATCATGGAAGCCATCCATGGAGGAGAGTGCGGAGCCCATATGAACGGTGTAATGCTAACTAGAAAAATCCTTAGACAAGGATACTACTGGTTAACCATGGAGAGTGATTGTATCAACTTTGTCAAGTGATGCCATAAATGTCAAATCCACGCCAATCGCATGAACATCCTGCCATCAAAACTCTACAACATGACTTCGCCTTGGCCTTTCTCAGTCTGGGGCATAGATGTCATCGAGGCAGTCACACCGAAAGGTTCAAATGGGCATCAGTTCATCTTGGTTGCCATTGACTATTTTACAAAGTGGGTTGAAGCACAGTCATATTCAGCATTGAAAGCATCACATGTGGCCAAATTTATCAGGAACAACATTATCTGCAGATACGGGGTGCCAAATGAATTAATTTCAGACAATGGCTCACATTTCAAAGGAGAAGTTGCAGTTCTACTTGAGAAGTATAACATGGCTTTTCACAAGTCATCAACCTAAAGGCCACAAACCAATGGAGCCGTTGAAGCTGCAAATAAGAACATCAAGAACATCCTGTGTAAGACGATAGAAATTTATAAAGATTGGCCAGATAAGTTGCCTGTTGCACTTTGGGGATACAGGACATCAATCTGAACGTCTACAGGGGCAACCCCTTACTCTTTGGTATATGGAATGGAGGCTGTTTTTCCGATTGAGTTGGAAGTGCCTTCATTAAGGATTATAGCTGAATGTCAGATAACAGAAGCTGATTGGCAACAGAACCGATTTGAGGAACTGATGCTATTTGATGAGCGACGATTGAAGGCGTTATACCACATTCAGGGGTATCAACGCAGGATTGCCAGAGCATTCAACAAAAAGGTTAGATCCAGGAATTTGAGGGAAGGGGACTCAGTGTTGAAAGACAGCCGAGCTCCTATTCACGACCCCAGGGGCAAGTTTAGACCCAATTGGACGGGCCCTTACATCATTAAGTCAATTTGGTCAGGAGGAGCAGTCATTCTCATGGATTTGGATGGTTTGGAGTTCTCACAACCAATCAACATGGACAAGCTGAAAAAGTACTACCCTTGAGAGGCTCGCTGGGCTGAAAACCTGAAAGGGCGACCTAGGCAAAAGTTAGAGCAAAAAAATAATAAATAAAAAAAATATAAAATAAAAAAATAAAAGATAAAAAAATAAAAAATAAATAAATAAAAAATAAAAAATAAAAAAGAGAAAAGCTCGCAGGGTTGAAAACCCGAAAGGGCGGCTTTGGCAAAAGTTAAAACACAAAAAGAGAGTGTCAATACCCGAGTAAGCCTTAACCGGAACTACGTATGGCCTGATTCCTATCTTTGGGATACGTAGGCAGCTTCATCTTGAAGTTCGGCCTTAATCATTTTTTAACTCACTCGTCTCATCCATGTTTGATTGGTGTATCTTTATTCGACTCGGCTATCCATATTTGATTGGCTCGTCCCCATTTGATTCAGTTGTCCTATTTCTCTTTCATGACGAGTTCAGTCGCAAGACGAATTCAAGTGTACATCTCAAGGGTTGATTTCATGTTGATCGAGTAGTGGTCATTTGGAAAAATAGATTTTGAGGACTTTTAATGAAGTTGACTGATTTTCTCAAAAATTATTCCATTTTTCCAAAACTCAGAACATTCTTCGGGCCAAAAAGGGAAAATTTTCAGTGCTCATAATTTGGCTTATATGACTTCAAGATGGAACAAGTGTGCTAATTTACCTCTCATGTTGATCAAAATCGCTTTAGCAGAAAGGAAAAAAAAGAAGGACAAAGTAATAAACTAGGGGCACAGTTGAGTTAGGTTTTCTATCTTTTATCCACACTATCGAGTTATCGTCACCTTAATCAAGCAATAGCCGAAAAATGCACAGTAGTTGTTGCCGGTGATGCTTTTTCGTCGAGCGTTCGGCCGGTTTTGCTCTGTCTTTCGTTTATTTTGCTTCGACAAGCACAAAGGGCTGTGTTTGGGATGGTTTTTGCTTCATTTTCATTTCATTAAGTTGTGTTTTGTGTTTTGGTCAGTGATAGGCTCAATATTCAGTTCAGAATTCACTAAAATGCAGCCATTTTCAAGTTCAAAATTCAAAACAAAAGTATTTTTATGTTCAGTGTTGTGCCATTCATACCATTCAAATTTGCAGAATAAACTTGTTTTATTAATGCCAGGGATCAACCCCGATCAAAGTTGTACCAAAAAAAAAGGGGGGGGGGGGGAGAGAGAGAGATATGTATATGTATATATATGTATATGTATGAAATACGTATTTTGTATATCGTTCGTGTGTATATGTAACCTTCCCCCTCTCTGTATGAGATACGGTTAGGTATGTCTGTTGGATCACCACCTTTGTTCCTTTCACGTGAAACATGTTAGGATTTGTTGTTTACCTAGTTAAAACATTTCTCCTTTCCGTATGAGATACGGTTAGGTACCTCTATTGGTTATACCACATTTTATCCTCTTGCGTGAAACGCAATTGGGTTCGTTCACTATTCCTTCTTTCACGTGAAACGCGTTAGGTTGTTGATGTGTTCGGTTAAAAATATCAGGTGCATCTGATGTTTACACCATCCTTCCTTCTTCTGCGTGAAACGCGTTAGGTTGTTGTTTTACTCGGTTAAAAAACATCAGGTGCACCTGATGTTTACACCATCCTTCCTCCTTTCGTGTGAAACGCGTTAGGTTGTTGATGTACTCGGTTAAAAACATCAGGTGCGCCTGATGTTTACACCATCCTTCCTCCTTTCGCGGGAAACGCGTTAGGTTGTTGATATACTCGGTTAAAAACATCAAGTGCGCCTGATGCTTACACCATCCTTCCTCCTTTCGCGTGAAACGCGTTAGGTTGTTGTATTACTCGATTAAAAACATCAGGTGCGCTTGATGTTTACACCATCCTTCCTCCTTTCGCGTGAAACGCGTTAGGTTGTTGATGTACTTGGTTAAAAACATCAGGTGCACCTGATGTTTACACCATCCTTCCCCCTTTCGCGTGAAACGCGTTAGGTTGTTGTTTTACTCGGTTAAAAACATCAGGTGCGCCTGATATTTGCACCATCCTTCCTCCTTTCGCGTGAAACGCGTTAGGTTGTTGATGTACTCAGTTAAAAACATCAGGTGCGCCTGATGTTTACACCATCCTTCCTCCTTTCGTGTGAAACGTGTTAGGTTGTTGTTTTACTCGGTTAAAAACATCAGGTGCGCCTGATGTTTACACCATCCTTCCTCATTTCGCGTGAAACGCGTTAGGTTGTTGATGTACTTGGTTAAGAACATCAAGTGCGCCTGATGTTTACACCATCCTTCCTCTTTTCGCGTGAAACGCATCGGGTTGTTGATTTACTCGGTTAAAAACATGAGGTGCGCCTTATGTTTACACCATCCTTCCTTCTTTCGCATGAAACGCGTTAGGTTGTTGATTTACTTGGTTAAAAAAAAATTAAAAAAAAACATCAGGTGCGCCTGATGTTTACACCATCCTTCCTCCTTTCACGTGATATGCGTTAGACTGTTGTTTCACTCTATTAAATTGTGTTATGGCACATTTGTATGTGATCTTGTGGCACATTTATATGCAATGCACCCCCTGTTATGTTTCCTATCATTTGCAGGAGGCTTGCCTCCCATGTTGCCATCTTCATATCTTTATCATCACTCCATGACATTGCATTGCATTGCATACATCATGAATTTTCAAACAACCGGCTTCGCGAAGTGTGTAAGTCCAACTTTCAAACTGCATTTTGAGCATGTCAGTTGCATTCTGCCCCTGAACTACGCTAGTTTGATTCCTTGCAAAGGGATACGTAGGCAACCTTCGGGTTTAATCACTTGCATTACATCTTATTTGTTTGCCCAAGTCTTACAGCCTTGTCAAAAGGGTCGTCCTTAGGTTTTGACATTCACTCACATCATGAAATGACTTCGAGCTCTGTCAAAGAGGGGCAACTGTAGACACCCCATTTTGACCGGCTCTAAGACTTGGGCGCTTTCTTTTGATTACCCGATGATGACAATTAGAATGTGTTTCTCACAAAATTCTCAGTAAGAAAGATGGAATTTAAGTTTTAATCCCAACCTTCACCCCTTTTTTGGCCAAACTATTTTAGACCTTAAAACCCTCTTTTCAAAATATGTTTTTTTTAAATGTTTTTATAATGTCCTGAGGCTCCCATTTCGATTAAAATATTGCACTTTTCAGTAAACCGAGTAAGGACAAAGTGGAAATAAATAGAAGAGAGGTGAACTTTTTTGAAAAATATTTAAAAACATCTTCTTTATAGGTTTGGAGTTGAAGGAAATAGGAGGGGATGAAAGAAAATTGGTTTAGGAAAATAATGAGTATCAAATCATTAAGAAGGAAATGAGCAGCCTTAATTAAATTAGGCATTTCTCTTTGTACACTTGGAATTTAAATGTAAGGCCACACCATTGGAAAGTAGACTTCTGGGACTTCAATTTGGACCCAAGAACCACCTAAAACCAAGTCCATATGGGGGAGATATGCCCATTTGAAGTTGGGCTTAAAAGCAGATTTTGTTGACTCGGCCCAAAATAAAAATAGCCCATTTTTTTTTGTTTTGGTTCAGTTGGGACAACCCATTTACCTATTTTATGAGCCATTCAAGTGCATCCACTCATCCTCCATTATACCTAATCATCCCCCATTGTCAAAAAGAGGTTTTGTTTGCATTCATAAAGGAGTATCCCATGCAACCACCTTGAAAATTTGCCCTCCTATCACATTCTTGTCTCCCACCTTGTCTCCCACCTTCTTCTTGACCTTTACTCTCCCTCATTGCCTATATAGAATGATCATATTGTAAGAGAGAAAGAGGAGACCACGAAATTGAGGAGAAAAGAGTGAAAAAAAAGAGAAAATTTGAGTTTTTGAGCCAAAAATATTCCTATCTTCCATATACACCCCATACCTTCCATAGCTACTGAAATTCCTCATTTCCATACACCAAAACCACTCCAAAAATTCTGATATAGCCAAAGATCAATTGCCTTAATCATAAGGAAAAGTGTTTAGTGATTGAAAGTGAGAAAAACTAGAGAGTTAGCCACTTTATATACCACAAACTCCATAAACTCCATAATTTCGAATTGAGGATTTGAGAACACACTTCCTACACTTGAGGGTGATCAAGAGGAAGTTTGGAAATCAAGAAGTTCAATCTTTCTTCGGAAGGTGAATTGTTAGTCTTTCATTTTCTTATATTTTATGTCTTATATTTATTTTCATGCTTCTTATTTCATTATGTTTTGTTATAATTTAAGTGGTTTGTTTATCTCATATTTATTTTCTTACTTTATATTTCATAGTGTGTTGTTATAATCCTAGTGGTTTGTTTAGCTCATAACTATTTATTTATTTATTTATTTTTATTCGCATGCTTTAATTTCATATTAGTTTTGTTGTAATCTTGCATGTTCTACCTCATAGTTATTGATTTTTTCGTGTATTAGTCTCATATTAGTTCTGTTGTAATCTTGCATGTTCTATCTTATATTTGTTTTATTGCTTTAGGTTTATGTTGTGAGTTTGCACTTTTTATTTTATTTTATATTTGTTTGTTTTTTTTTTTTTTAATCTAACCGGTAATGGTTAGTTGAGCCACCTATATATTTTTTGTTTGTTCATTTAATTGGTTTCTCAACAAAACAGGTTTTGCTTGGCCTAGTTCGCCGGCCGGCCGGCCTAGTTCGCCGGCCGGTTAGCTTCTTCCGAACAAGATGGCGTAATCTACCAAAATTGACCAATCTCCGCCGGCGGTTCTGAAGAACATGAAGCTTTTATTTTATTTATTTTTTATTTTGAGTGTATTATGAGGTTTTTATTTTGTTGTAATATTCTCCTCATCTCTCTCTAATTTGATTTATAATTATTCTTTAAAATGTTGTAATAATTTCCTGCCCCGCTTCTTTCTATCTCGTTCTTTTACTTGCTTTCTTTATTTGTACATAAACATCATATTTATTTTTCATCATAGTTATGCTTTGCATCCATGTTTCATGCATCTTGATTCAGCTAAGTTTGCATTTGTGGATTTAATCAATTCCTATGTGATTATGTGCGCTACCTCATGTTCTTGAGATGATTCACATATCATATTTTAGAAGCCGAATCTTTAGTTGCATCTCATGAGTGAATTGCATTAGGATTTTGTATATATGATCATGCATATTTTACTGACTTTGTTTTGTAGCTTGTTCGTGGGACGTCAAACATGTAAGTTTTTATGCTTTAGCATCCCGTTTGTGTGTATTTTTCTTACTATGTCTAGTATTCTACCATGAGGCTATTTCCTTATGTGATATGACTCTATGAATGCCAGTGGATGGAGGTTGTGTCGCTTAATTTGGAATGATGTTGATTTTTCGTGCTTGTAAACTCAATTTATTTGGGTTGTACATCGTCAAAACTCTTTCAAAATGCATGATATCAAATTGTTCCAAAATGAATGGCATAGTCTATACTTGTATGCTTCACATAGTAAATTTTAGGATTTATTAACTAATTAGAACATGAACATATAAATAAAATAAAATTCATATCATGGTTAGTAAAGGCCGATCTTTGATCGAGTGGGCGGGGGTGCTCATTATTGACCTTCCCCTCTCATACCTAAGGTTCCAAGCCAAGCATCCTTGGTTACAAAGAACAGTGGCCTTGGCACGAGTCATGGGTTTCCTAATTTTCCCAAAATAAATATTAGGTGGCGACTCTGAGATCTGATGACGCAGTCCATTCTTGACAAAATTGCAATAAAATGGATTTTCAATCAAAGTTGCCAAATCTGGACTCTCATCTACGTTTCGCATTGCACTCGTGAGACTATATCAAAGAGATCTCAGGGGTCCGAACTATTTAATGCGCGCGGGTACCCCCCGGGTATGTTACACTATCCGTGCGGATTTTTGGTCTTTCACCCCAGACTCTCAGACCAACTTATTCAATATCATCAACACCACCTATCAAGACTTACCAACGTATTTACACCAAAATCATTCCATGAAAACTTATTTCTCAACATTCTTTTCTCAATGCAAGTTTTCAAATCAACTTTCAAAATTTAATGTAATCAAATGAATTGATATGCCAATTTCACAAGATGAATGTAAATGCTTTTATTCCAATTCATCATTCAAGGAATAACACAATTCTCTCTTCTCAAGTATCCTCGACAATTAGTTATTTCAAGACTATTTCAACGTTTTGAACAATAATTTCCAAAATGAACAAAAATTATCATATTCTCTGAAATTCATCATTTATATAAATATAAATAAGAAATTTTCCAAACATCCATTTATTTTGACGCACAAAATAAATATAACAATATCATTCATGGATTTTTAGTCTCCTTTATAAAAAAATCCCCAAATTCTAGATTTTCTCGCCAAAACTATACAACTCAAATCCTTTGAAAGAAAACTTTCCAAAATCATCTTTTCTTCAATCAACGAAGATCAAAACCCATAAGATCATTTTAAAAGAACAAGAGACAAACCCACTTTCAAAATCGCTCAACTTCTTCAATAAACAATTAATTTTCAAAGCTATCGAAAGATGATTTCGAAAATCATATAGATCTTGCAAATATATATATATATAACTCTAAGAAAATCCTTACCTCAATTTTTGAAGGAGAAATGAGATAAAACTCCTAAAATCAACGGTGTCGAAACTCGATCTTTATCGCACACAACGAAGCCCTCGAGATGATAACCAACTTTGGTGAAGAACTTAGGTCTAAATCTCGACGGATTTGTAGAAATCAAAGAGAAAAGATGACTTCTAGAGAAGCTCCCGATCTGAAATTCTGGAGAGTTTTAGAGAGAGAGAAGACTAAAAAAGTGATCTGAAATATTAGATTCACGAACTGATATAACATGGTCCACTCAAGCGTGGAAAGCCCCGCTCGAGCGTCAAATACACAAATCCAGTACTTTTGTAAACAGGTCAAACTTCTAAAACCAAACATTCTCCGCTCAAGCTCATAAACGACCGCTCGAGCAAACAAGCAACTTTGAATGCATTTTGCATTTTTGCTTCGGGGGCGCTGCCCTTCGACCCCGCCAAGGCGCTGCCCTTCGACCCGCCAAAGGGCGCTGCCCCCTGGACCCCCGCGAGCTGACCGGGCAGCTCGATCCCCGACCGGCCTAGTCAAAGTGGCAAAACATGAAAGAAGGATCGAAACCGGGATCACTACAACCTTCTCCCCTTAAATAATTGTCTCCGAAATTTCAAATCAAACTACCCAAACAAAGGGTTTCTAGCGATCAAAGCCACACTATTTCATTTTCAAATCACAATACTAACTCTCAATCAAATTCCAACATTTCCACCATGGTTATCTCATTAACAACAACCTCCCAAATATGTATAAACATGAAATTTCCTAAAAAGTAATGGCAACCCTCAACAACCTTATGCTTAAAACAACAACGCACATATCAACATGTGGTTAACAACTTTAAATTCGTTTCCCTCAACACTAGGGAATATTACAAAGAAAAGCAACTTAAGCATTTTCAAACAAATCCAGATATTTGGAGCGGACTTCCGCCTCCCGTTCCTACGTCGCTTCTTCAACCCCATGGTGTCTCCACAACACCTTTACCAACGGTATAGTTTTGCCCCGTAGCACTTGCTCCAGGGTATCTAATATTTGAACCGGTCGTTTTTCGTAAGAGGCATCCTCATCTACCTCCAAGTCAACCCAATCAAGAACATGAGAAGGGTCGGGTTCATACTTCCTAAGCATAGATACATGAAATACGTTGTGAACTCCCGAAAGTTATTGCGGTAAAGCCAACCGGTATGCCACTTCCCCAATTCGCTCTAAGATCTCAAAAGGCTCAATGAACCTTGGAGATAATTTACCATTCTTACCAAATCTCAACAAGTCCCGCCTTGGTGAGATTTTTAGAATCACATGGTCACCAACTTCAAAAGATAAATGTCATCTCCTCTTATCGGCATAACTCTTTTGTCAGCTTTGGGCCGTAGCTAACCTCTTCCGAATGAGAACAACTTTCTCGGTTGTCTCTCTAACAATTTCCGGACCCAGTAACGGTGCATCACCCACTTCGGCCCAACAAACCGGTGATCTACAAGGTCGGCCATATAAGGCCTCAAATGGTGCCATCACAATACTAGCTTGGTAACTATTGTTGTAAGCAAACTCAATCAATGGTAAATGCCTTTCCCAAGGCCCCTTAAAATCAAGGACACAAGCTCTAAGCATGTCCTCCAAAATCTGAATGGTACATTCCGACTGTCCATCGGTTTGAGGATGATACGCGGTGCTAAGAGTCAACTTAGTTCCCAATGCCTCTTGAAGGCTTTGCCATAACCGGGTAGTAAAACGAGGATCCCTATCCGACACAATAATCACAGGGACTCCATGAAGTCGAACTATCTCTCTAATGTACAACTCTGCCAAGCGTTCAACTAAGTCGCTGGTGCACATCGAAATGAAATGGGTAGACTTAGTCAACCTATCAACAATCACCCAAACGGCGTCATTGCCTTGTTATGTTCTAAGAAGCCCAACTACAAAATCCATAGTAACACGCTTCCATTTCCACTCGGCTATTGGTAAGGGTTGTAACAAACCCGCTGGTCTTTGGTGTTTGGCCTTCACTTGTTGACAAGTAAGGCACTTCGATACAAATAAAGCGGCATCTTGTTTCATACCCCTCCACCAAAACTGACGACTAAGATCATGATACATTTTAGTGCCTCCTGGGTGCACCGCAAGGCATGAGTGATGGAACTCCCGAAGTACTTCCTCTCTGGTACAAACAAACGGTCTAGGTAACGTACACTCAGATTTGAGTGAACGTTCAAACCTTTCTTTTCCTTTCTATTGGAAATCTTAACACGGATTGATTCCACATCACGGTCTCCTCGTTGTACCTCTATGACCTTACTAACCAAGGTAGGTTGAGCATTCAAAGTAAATAAGGTAGCACTCTCTCTGGACTCACCCAAGTGCAAATCAAACTTGCCAATAACATCTAGTATATCCCATTTCCGAATGGCCACACTTGCCAAACTACTCACAGATTTTTGACTCAAAGCATCGGCCACCACATTGGCTTTCCCCGGATGATAGTGTAACTCAAAGTCATAATCCTCTATAAATTCCATCCACCTCCGTTGTTGTAAATTCAAGTCTTTTTGAGAAAACAAATGCTTCAGACTCTTATGATCAGAGAAAATCTCAAATTTCTCACCATACAAGTAATGCCTCCAAATTTTCAAGGCAAAAATCATCACCGCTAATTCTAAATCATAGGTGGGGCAATTCTTCTCATGAGTTTTCAATTGTCGTGATCCGTAGGCCACAACTTTTCCCTCTTGCATCAAAACACAACTAAATCCATCTCCGGACGCATCACAATAGACAGTGTAATTCAAATCTCTTTCCGGAATTATCAAAACTGGTGCAGTAGTTAATCTAGTCTTAAGCTCTTGGAATGACTTTTCACAAGCCTCACTCCACACAAATTTGATACCCTTTCTAGTCAACCTAGTGAAAGGTGCAGCTAGTCTAGAGAAGTCCATTATAAAACGTCGATAATACCTCGCTAATCCCAAGAAACTCTGGATTTCAAAAATATTCTTGGGTTGTTCCCAATTCTATACGGCATCTATCTTTGACGAGTCCACAGTCACTCCCTCCCTAGACACTACATGCCCCAAAAACTTCACCTCTATTAACCAAAACTCGCATTTTTCAAATTTTGCATACAATTGGTGCTCACTAAGTAAACCCAGCACTACCCCGCAACTGAGTCTCATGTTCCTCTTCAGAGGTTGAATAGAACAAGATGTCGTTCACAAAGACGACCACGAAACGGTCCAAGTATTCTTGAAAAATTCTGTTCATCAAATCCATAAAGAAAGGCGGTGCATTGGTCAACCCAAAAGGCATTATAAGGAATTCATAGTGGCCATAACGAGTACGAAAGGCCGTCTTCTGAATGTCCTCCTCCCGGACTCTTAACTGATGGCACCCCGACCTCAAATCTATTTTTGAGAAGCAATGAGACCCTCTAAGTTGGTCAAACAACCGCAATGACCCATCCTTCTTCTTCGCAAAGAGAGTCAGCGCTCCCCAAGGCGATATACTAGGGTGAATGAAGCCCTTGTCTAAAAGTTCTTGCAGTTGAATCTTCAACTCATGCAATTTGACCGGTGAGGTGGTAAACTAGTAAGATCTTCAACACATGGAAATTGGTGCCATGCCAGGCACTAATTCAATGAAGAACTTGATCTCCCGGTGAGGTAGTAAGCTAGTAAGATCTTCTGGAAAGACATCAAGATATTCACAAACTACCCTCGGTAACTCAACACGAGCCCCGTCACTCTCACTATCCAAGAGAGTTGCAAGAAGGCCACTAAGCTTGCTCCTACTACGAGGGTCAACAACTGGCGACAAGGCTCTATCAACTCGGTTCCCCAGAAAATAGAAACGATCACCACCCGAAGTGTACATTGTAACTCTCTGACGGTAACAATCAATCACAGCTTGATAAGAACACAACCAATCCATGCCTAAAATGATATCAAAACTCGACATATCTAGCAACACAAAAGCAAATGGAAGTCGACGCCTGACAACTTCTATTTCACAATCACGACAACCCCAGTGTAAATCAACTGTACCCCCAACAGGTGACTCTACTCTGAGTGGAGGCACTAACTGTACTACCTATAACCCCAATATAGAAGCAAATGCAGTAGATATAAATGAATGAGACGCACCCGTGTCTATCAATACATTAGCCAAAGAATTACACACAACAAAAATACCTCTCACAACTAAGGATTCTGGCAACTGCTCTGGCACGGTAACAGCATACACACGCCTCTATGGCCCCTGATTAACTTGCTCTCCTCTCGGAGCATAGGCCTGTTGTACTGACTGAGCCGAAGTGGCTCCCTGATTAACTCGCAAAGCTTGGACTGATTGAGCCTGCTGGTGGCTCTGAGTCTACCTCGAGCCTGATGCGCCAGATGCGCCTCCCAACTGTGGGCAAGTTCTCTTCATATGCCTTGCTGACCACACTGATAACAATTAAACCCTTGACCTTTATTTTGAGACTGAGACTGACTTTGAGATCGGTTAGGTGGTGGTAACATTAACTGCCCTCCTCTCTTCTGTGGGCATGAGAAGGATTTGTGACCCGGTTGGCCATACTTAAAACACGAGAAGCTACTCGATGCACTTTTTCCCGGACCCACACTAGACAAAGGGAAAGTGGATCTAGACTGCTGTGGTTGGGACTGTGATGGATAGATGTTCCTGCTCTTCTTGTTCTGCCTATAGTCTCCTTGAGACTCTTGGCCCCTAGACCTCAAACTCCGAAGCCTCTCATCCTCGACTTGTATAGAAATTTCTACGTGTGTCGCCGTCTCCACAAGACGGTCATATTCCCGAATCATATTTCTGACAAGCTTGAACATAATTTTTTTTTTTCAATTTCTTTTAAAATTCAATGCAACGGCGCTCTTCCGTTGCCACCAACTCTGGTGCAAATCTGGACAAACTGGAGAAGACCGCCTCAAACTCGGCCATGGGCATGTTAAGTTGTTCGAGGTCTTTAAACTCTTGCCTCAATCTCTCCCTAGCAGTGGGAGGTATGTACTTATCTTGGAAAGCAACCGCAAAGGCTACCCATGTCGGCTTCACTCTACCATTGGCATAGTTCCACAATTGACCCGCGCCTCCTTTAAGGTAGTAACTCGCTAGAGTCACTCTTAGTTCACTATCTTCGATGCGAAGCATCTCAAATGTCTTCACAGGTTGTTCGAGCCACTCATCAGCTTTCTTGGTCTCGGGACCACCATGGAACTCATCCGGTTTGGCCCGTAAGAACTCTCTAGTAAGGAAACTAGCCCTTGACTCTGCGGTGTTCTCTCGGGCTTGATTCTCCACCCTAAACAAGTTCATAGACTCCCTTAAAGCCCCTGCCATTTCTCGAGCTAGGGCCCCCATTACAGTTTGACCCGCTTGTCCCACCTGCTCGGCCACATTAGCTTGGCTTGTTTGCTCGGCCATATTAGCTTGGCCGAACCCTTCTTCTTTCACCAGAACCCTATGGAATGGTACCTCATATACACCTCGGCGAGCCCTACCACGCCTCCTGCCTCTACCACCATGGACTTGACCCCTTCCTGACATCCTAATAAAGGACACAAGAGAAATAATTTAGCATATTAACTCATATGTGCTCGTAACTTGACTCACACGTTCGACTACAACAATTCCATATATTTCTCTACCATATACACAATTCAATTTCACTCCACATAAGCACTTAGTCATGTAAACACATACGGACTATTTTTTTACGATGAAATTCGTCCCATGAAAAACCAAGAATTCTTAGTAGAACGAGTATTGATCAAGTACCTTTCTAATGAGATCTCAAGGAATTTAACAGGCGCAAATAACATCCCAAAAGTCCAGTCCCATACCCATTTAGTCACATAAGCATGTTATCACATAGTCACAAAATGCATAACACTTCCTAAGCATGCTTAATGAACCCATTGTGGTTAAACAACCACTTCGAACGAGCTCCAAATATTTAAACCCGGTAGCTCTGATACCAAGTTGTAATGCCCCAAATTTCTAGCCCAAATGATAACAATCATGGCTCTTTCAAGAAAAACTGAATATAAATCTCCAAACTTACATTACATGATACAATAGTTCTTCATGCAACAATACATTAATCTAACAACAAGTAAATAAACAAATAAATACCCCCAAGGGTTTACAAGTTTCCAAGGCTTGAGCCTGGTTACACAAAACGGTTATTCAAACCCACACAAACACTGCCCTTGGCTTACACACAGAGTCACAGCAAAATGAGAGCATTGTACTCTCAACATACATACTTCCACGCCCTTAGTTGGGTGGGATCACCACATTTTTTCCTGCACAAAAATCCCGTAGGGTGAGCATAAAGCCCAGTAGGAAATTCTTAACAAAGTATATACATTTTATACAAGTTTCAAGAGATGAAATGCACATGCCATGCTATGCCGTTTTTGAAGATAAATCACATTTTCATCTTTTGAAAACCATCATGCTCAATGATATCATGTAATTTCAATTGTTCAAAACTTAACAATTTATTTCAAGGGCGGTAAATATGACTCTGGTAATCCCTACGTTGGTATCTGCAAGTAGACTATACGAGTACTACCAATTTGTCATTTTTACCAGTATTAACCGGAATGTTCGACACCTATCCGCACGGGTTTTCGATCTTTCACCCCAGACTCCTAGGCCAACTTATTCAATATCATCTACACCACCTATCAAGACTTACCAACGTATTTACCCCAAAAACATTCCATGAAAACGTGTTTCTCAACATTCTTTTCTCAATGCAAGTTTTCAAATCAACTTTGAAAGTTTAATGTAATCAAATGAATTGATATGCCAATAACATAAGATGAATATAAATACTTTTATTCCAATTCATCATCCAAGGAATAACACAATTCTCTCTTCTCAAGTATCCTCGACAATTAGTTATTTCAAGACTATTTCAACGTTTTGAACAATAATTTCCAAAATGAACAACAATTCTCATATTCCCTGAAATTCAGTATTTATATAAATATAAATAAGAAATTTTCCAAACATCCATTTATTTTGACACACAAAATAAATATAACAATATCATTAATGGATTTTCAGTCTCTTTTAAAAAAATTCTCAAATTTTAGGTTTTCTTACCAAAACTATACAACTCAAATCTTTTGAAAAAAAACTTTCCAAAGTCATCTTTTCTTTAATCAGCGAAGATCAAAACCCATAAGATCATTTTAAAAGAACAAGAGACAAACCCACTTTCAAAATCGCTCAACTTCTTAAATCAACAATCAATTTTCAAAGCTATTGAAAGATGATTTCGAAAATTATATAGATCTTGCAAAAATATATATATAACTCTAAGAAAATCCCTACCTCAAGTTTTGAAGAAGAAATGAGTTGAAACCCCCAAAATCAACGGTGTCGAAACTCGATCTTCATCTCACACAACGAAGCCCTCGAGAAGTTAACTAACTTTGATGAAGAACTTATGGCAAAACTCTAATGGATCTTGAGAAATCAATGTTTTGATCCAATTTGGCGTAGGGAAATGTAGAGAGAAGGAAGAGAAAGGGTTTTTCGAGAGAGAGATATATACCAAAGTGATCTGAAATATCAGATTCACGAACAGATATAACATGGTCCGCTCGAGCGTGGAAAGCCCCGCTCGAGCGTCAAATACACTTTCCCAGTATTTTAGCAGACAGGTCAAACTTCTGAAACCAAACATTCTCCGTTCGAGCAGACAAGTAACTTCTAATACATTTTGCATTTTTGCTTCAGGGGTGCTTCCCCTCAACCCCGCCCAGGCGCTGCCCTAGGACCCACCAAGGGACAATGCCCCCTGGACCGCCGGGCAGCTCGATCCCCGCCAGGGCGCTGCCCTTGGACCCGCCCATTAATCATTATAAATTAAAAGATTTTTTATATAAATTGAAAGATGCATAAAGTAAATTCAATCATCCATCATTACAAATGTGGCTTTCAATAAAATCGACGAAGATAAGTCTGGATCTCTACAAAAAAATAAAATAAAATAAAATAAAAATTTAACGTATTATAAATATAATTTAATAACAGGTTGAACCGGGCTGGATTGAAAGTATAATCCCAAGTGTAACCCATTAATATTTCAAGTTAAAATGTTGGCCCAGCTCAGCCCGACCCTCTAAGCTAAAACAACCTTCCTAAGTCCTAAAAAAATAAGATTGAACCTAACAAGTTGAGTGGGTCAACGGATCAATATCCACTCCTAAAATGAACAAAATTGGTGAAGAATCATTAATCCACCAAAATAATTCTTTTTAAAAAAATCCACATTCACTACCCCTATCTTGTAAAAAAACAAAAAAATCCACACCAAACGTGGGCGATCGTCGACGGCCATCAAACGTTGACCTCAATTTAAACAATTACCTTCCCATCTGTTTTTAAACATTGAAAAACCCTCTTCATATCCTTCTCTACTTAAATCCCTCTCTCTCGCCATGTAATCTCCATGTGCCTCTCTCACTCTCTAGTGCTTCACTGTCTCTCTACATGTGATAAATATTTACATAGATAGATACATATAATTTTGGGAATGCAAGAGAGGAGCATCGTGGTGCTAGCGGATTCGCAGGCGGAGATGAAGAAGAAAGCGGGGAGCTGTGGGAGCTGGATTTTAATGGACGAGGCGGGGAAGGGCACGGTGTTGGATGTGGACAAGTACGCCATTTAGGGCTGTCAATGGATCTTAATCCGAATACGACCCGATAATCCGAATCTGTTTGGAAAAAAATCCAATCCGATAATCCGAATCCGTTTAATCCGTTTATTAAACGGATTGAATATGCAAAAATCCGATCCGATCCGATAATCCGATAATCCGATCCGATTATTCTCAATTTGAATAAAAAAACACAAAATGAAATTTTTTTTCAAATTATATAAAATTGTAGCTCAATAAATAAATAAATGGATCGGATTCGGATTATCGGATCGGATATCCGAAATCATCGGATTCGGATTCGGATATCTATAATCGGATATGAACTAAACGGATTCAGATCGGATTCGGGTTTGTCTTAATCGGATCGGATTCGGATTTTGACAGATCCGATCCGAATCCGATCCATTTACAGGCCTACCACCATGGTAGTGGTTAGTTTCGTACCAATTTTTAATGGTGTGTTAATACAAGATTGGATGGGCATCTCGGTGCCAGTCTAATTGGGATCATTATATTTTTTGCTATGATACTTTTTTGGCACTCATCCGTTTCGTTTGTATTGATATGATATACTAGTATATATTTATCAATATAGCGTCTTTTTTTTTTTATAAAAAAACTTGTCATTTTGAATTTCTTTATTTCAGTTTCTTTTCATTTCACAGATAAAGTAGAGATCTCCACTTTATAACTAATGGTTGTGAAGGTTTTAAATTAAAAAAATTAATAAGATTAATTTTAAATAATAATATGTCAAGTGTAGACTATCGATTTTGATTTTTGATGATGCGTTGAAATCTTATGTAATGAAATAGAGAAATGAGAAATGGGAAATGGTCAAAATCTTACAATGTTATTTGATTTATATTTATTAATAGAACCATTGGAAAAAAAAAACTAAAAATTAAAAATTATTTTTTTTGTAATTTGGAAGAAGGTTGACCACAAAAAGGAGTTCTGTCACTTTTCTAAGAGCTCATCATAATTTTGAAACCCAATCTCATTTTTGCCCCCATCAAAGCGTGGTAAAAAAAATAACTTTTAACCTCTGTATCAAAAGTGACCAGAGTATTCATCGGACATTGAAATGTTTTTCTAATTACATACATTGGAAAAATCATATCCATATGTTGCAAATATTAAAATGAGCATAATAGGGCATATCCATCGAAAGAAGTAAACAAAATTGAGAAGATCTAGGTCCCTAAACTGGTCCCACCCCTACTAACCCATCCTAACTCCTACCCTACCTTAACTCCCCAATGGAATATTGTATGCACAGAGTTCAGATTCATGCTCGCGATCTTCGCATTCTCGATCCGCTCGTCTTACCCTTCCACCATTCTCGGCCGTGAAAAAGCTATCGTCCTCAATTTGGAGGTGAAATTTCACTGTCTATATATTTATATGTTTTTGTCAATCTTATAATATTGATTGATTGATACACTTATATTTGATCGGTACTGTTTGGCTTTTTTTTTTTGTTTTGCTGCGCAGCATATAAAGGCGATTATTACACCCGAGGAGGTTAACTTCAATTCTTTTTGTTTTTATTCATTTACATTTTGCTTCTCGGAAGTTGTGTGGTAATTAGTTAAAATTATCAAAAAAATTATTTGTGGGGATGTATTTTTCTAAGTACCAACACGTGGCCGAGGTGGCACCGAAGTGTCAGCCGAGGTGCCACGTGTCGTGGTAGTTACGCCGAGGTTATCTGCGAGAATACAAGAGTCCGGGGTTACCGCCGAAGATATCGGAATCCGAGATGATCAGATAAGGGGCAAGAGTCCTAGAATGAAGAAAGACTTCAAGATGGATAAGGATAGTATTCTTAGGGAGTCTATCCTTATCTCTTGTAGAGTCCAGAGTAAGTACTGAATGAGAGTCCATAGAAGTGAGACTTCTAGTGGGACTAGGACAGAGAAAGACTATAAAAGAAGGGCACCCCCGGCGGGTCTAAGGTACGCAATTTTGAGTCTTGAGCAGTAATTTAAATACTTGTATTATCTTTGAGAGATACTGACTTGATCGTCGGAGTGCCCCCGGGTGGAAGTACCACCGCCGGAGCCTTTTCTTTCTGTGCAGATTGCAGGGTGCCATCTATTCTGCCTGTGTTCTACAGCTGGTTCACTAAGGAGGGCAGTGTGATCGGAAATTCACTCACACAATTTGGCGCCGTCTGTGGGAACGAAAGAAGAGTAGATGGCCAGTAATACACAGAAGGAAAAGATTGGGGATGACACTCCTGCTGGGAGTGGAAGACCCGTCGACCCTAACGCTGAAGGAGGAGACCACAACGAAGAAGCTCGTGATCAGAATCACGCAGAGAAAGGCGTCGGCCAAGATGGCGACGCATCAAAGAAAGCGGACCAGGGCAAGTACTATAACGAGGACAACCTCCAGATCTGGAAAGACAGATGTCTGAGGAGGGATGAAGAAGTAAAGGAGATGGGAAACAAGTTGGCAGACCTTCAATCGGTCGTCAACTTCATGATGCAAAATAATGTCATGCAGCCGCCGTACCCGCTACAGGACACACCAATGCCGGCAGCAAACACCCAGAAGAAGGGGCAGAAAGTAATCCCCAAATCCCCTCAGCACACGAGGAGTGGAAGACACTCTCACCGACCTTCCAGGGAAGTCGGCCGAGAAGAACCGAGAAGAGAAGAGTCCCGAAGGACATATCACGAGAAGGAGGCAGACCCCAAAGAACATCGGCATGTTCAGGGGCGGGTATTGTGTTTCGATGCATCCTGCGGGGAAGGATCGAAAAGAGGCCACCATGAGGCCGAGAGTAGTGCGCCGAAAAGGCTGAAGTCCAAAGACAGCCGGGCTCCAGGGAGAAGTAAAGAAGACTTGAGAGATTACCTCAAGAGGAAGCAAGAGAATGCCGGAGTCGAAGTGACCTCCTCGGTTAAGCCGAGGACACCATTCTCGGTGGAATTGGACAGATTCGTCGCGCCGAAAAGATTCAGTATGCCGAGGTTCCAGATATATGATGGTAAGTCAGACCCTAACTTCCATGTTGGATTATTTTTGAATTTAATGGCATTATATAGTGGGAACGAGCCGTTGCTCTGCAAAGTGTTCCCTTCATCCTTCGAGGAGATTGCATCGGATTAGTTCCACAAATTACCGAAGGGGAGCGTGAAGAATTAGGAAGGCCTGGCCGAGATGTTTGTGGCCAGGTTCATAACAAACAAACTGCAGCCATTGAGGGTGGATGCATTGATGGCTCTGAAGATCGGCAAAGATGAAAACCTTAGGGCCTATGCAAAGCGGTACTATGAGGTATTTAATCATATACCTGAATGCAATCAGGAGGTGGCGGTCGTCTCTTTCAAGAACGGCCTGAAGGATGACTGTCCACTGCGGAAGTCTTTGGCAAAAACCTTGCCAAAGAGCATGGAAGAGCTCATGGCGAGAATCGAGAAGTATGCCAGAGCCGAGGAAGATACATCGGGGAATAAGGAAACAAAGCCAGAAAAAGTCAACGGCTCGCCGAAGCGAGGCCGAGGTAACAATGGACCCAACAAACAGGAGACAGAGTTGAGGGCCAAGCAGGCAGTGACAACGGTGTTCCGAATTCCGCTCCACAAAGTCCTTGATCAAATTCGGAATCAGCCCTACTTCAGGACGCCGGCAAGGGCACCAGGAGAATTTATGGGAAGAAACCTTGGTAGGCGTTGTGCCTACCACAATGAGGAGGGGCACCCAACTCAGGGTTGCAGAGCCCTTAAGGCACACTTAGAAGATTTGGTGAGGCAAGGCCATCTGAGAGACCATGTGGATGAGGCCAAAACGAGGGAAGAACAGGCACGATTGCCTCAAGCGCCAGCAGCCCCGCCACCGCCAGCGCAGCAACCACAGGCAGGCGGACCTCGGGTGGTTAATGTGATCCACTCAAAGGTGAATGAAAACGACATACGGGGGGAGACACAGAGGGTAAGACATCTGCAGCACGTCAACCAGGTCGAACTAAAAAGACCTCGGCCTGAAGAGTGCCAAGGACAGATGGTAGCTTTCACAGAAGCCGACCTAGATATGGTTCAGCACCCGCACAATGATGCCTTGGTAGTATCCCTCCAGGTTGGGGAGTGCCAGGTGAAACGCATCCTGATTGATCAAGGCAGCTCCTGCGACATCATGTATGTCAAATGTTACAAGGAGCTAGGCCTTCACCCTGATGACATGGATCAGTCAAACGGCCCGATGGTCGGCTTCAATGGAACGCCGACATGGCCATTAGGCGCAACAAGCTTGGAAGTACAAGCTGGCACGAAGAAGATCAAGACAGAATTCATTGTGATTGACACGCCCTCGCCTTACAACATCATCTTAGGGAGGCCGTGGTTATATGCAATGGGGGCAGTTCCCTCAACATTGCATCAACTGCTACGGTTCCCAACAGAACATGGGATTAAGGAAGTTAGAGGAGATCAGTTGCAGGCGAAAAATTGCTCCATGGCAGCAATGAAGTTAACCTGCAGCATTCGGGAACCAGAGAAGGCAGAAGTTGAAAAAGAGGACATGAAGGTCCTAGATGATGTCGGCAAGGAGCCGACCGAGAAAAGTGAAGAAGCACTGAAGAAGATCTTCGTCCAAGAGGGCGATGAAGAACGTTTCTTTCTTCTCAGCACAGGATTAGCCGAAGAAGAGGAAAGGGAGCTGGAAGCCTTTCTAAGGAAGAATATTGAGGTGTTCGCCTGGACACCTTATGAAATGCCTGGCATTGACCCCGAGGTCACATGTCACAGACTCAACGTTGACAGATCGGCCAAACCTGTAATACAACGAGCCAGAAGACCGACGTTGATGCACGTCGAAGCAGTGGAGGAGGAGGTGGACAGACTTCTGGAGGCCAAGGCCATCAGAGAAGCCAATTATCCAACATGGTTGTCAAACACCGTGGTAGTAAAGAAGAAGAATGGCAAGTGGAGGGTCTGCGTAGATTTTACAAACTTGAACAAAGCTTGTCCCAAAGACAGCTTCCCTCTGCCAAAGATCGACCAGTTGGTGGACGCCACATCTGGACATGGAAGGATGAGCTTCTTGGATGCTTATAGGGGGTATCACCAGATAGCCATGTACCCCCCGGACGAGGAGAAGACAGCGTTTATCACTCCAAAAGGTCTGTATTGTTACAAAGTCATGCCTTTTGGGTTGAAAAACGCAGGAGCAACCTATCAAAGGCTGGTGACCAAGATGTTCAAACACTTGATTGGCCGAACAGTAGAAGTCTACATTGATGACATGGTCGTGAAGACCAAGGAACCAAAGGATCATCTTGCTGACCTAAAAGAGGTCTTTGACATACTAAAAACATATCGGCTCTGACTCAACGCATCGAAGTGCGCGTTTGGAGTCGGATCCGGTAAGTTCTTGGGATATCTAGTGACTAGAAGGGGCATTGAAGCCAGCCCAGATCAGATCAAGGCCATCCTGGAATTACAAAGTCCGACATTGGCTAAACAGGTTCAAATGCTTACTGGAAGGGCCGCAGCCCTAAACAGGTTCATAAGCCGAAGTTCGGACAAATGTAAACCTTTTTTCAACCTGGTGAAAAAGGCCGCGGATTTTCTATGGACAGAGGAATGTGAAGCCGCTCTGGCCGACCTGAAGAAATATCTTACCACGGCTCCAGTCCTCTCAACACCTCAACCTGGGGAGGAGCTGTTTCTATACTTAGCAGTTTCTGAGCACGCAGTAAGTGCTGTGATAATCCGAGAAGAGAAGGGAGAGCAGAAGGCTGTTTACTATGTGAGTAAAACCTTGGCCGATGCAGAAACAAGGTATCTACCACTGGAGAAATTAATGTTGGCCTTGGTAATGGCCTCAAAGAAGCTAAACCATTACTTTCAGCCTCACAAGATAGTGGTTCTGACAGAACACCCACTGAAGTCCTTGTTGTAACAAGGAGACTTAACTGGAAGAATAGCAAGATGGGCCGTAGTTTTGGGCCAATATGACCTGGAGTTCAGGCCGAGAACAGCAATTAAGGGCCAAGTCTTGGCCGACTTCGTGGCCGAGTTCTCGCCAGAATACATTGAACATCGGGCTCCGTTGAGCCGAGATGAACGATGTCCAAACAAGGAAGGAGAAGCCCAGCCAAAGGCTAAAGAACCAAGGAAGGAAAAACTCAGACCCTGCAGCATTTACATCGGCGACTCCTTTCAACTTTTTGTTGATGGGAGCTCAAACCGGCAGGGGGCAGGGGCAGGAGTAGTGTTAATTTCCCCCGATGGAGAGATATTAGAGCAGTCCATTCGACTGGGGTTCAAAGCCTCGAACAATGAGACGGAATATGAAGCACTGATTGTTGGACTGAAGCTGGCAATAGCAGCAAAGGCAGATGAGGTAATCGTTTTTTGTGACTCACAACTTATAGTGAATCAAACTACAGGAGAGTTTGCTACCCGAGATGAAAGGATGTCGGCATACGCAAAAGAAGTCATCAGGCTGGCAGACATGTTTCAAAACTGCCGACTTCTTCAGGTTAGCCGAGACGATAACAACCACGCCGACGCGTTGGCCAATTTAGCAAGCTCAATGAAAACCGGAAAGACGAGGACAATAATGATCGATTACCTATCAGGCCCGAGCATAGAGCCACCGAACACAATGCAAGAGGCATTATGTGTGGACATGGGACCCAGCTGGATGGATGCAATTATTGCATTTCTAAAAGAGGGAGAGCTGCTAGAAGACCGAAAGGAAGCACACAAAGTCAGATTGAAGTCGGCAAGATTCAGTCTGACAGCAGAAGGACATCTCTACAGAAGATCCTTCACTGGACCTCTTTTAAGGTGTGTACACCCTCTTCAGGTCGAAGACTTTTTATATGAAATTCATGAAGGAGTTTGTGGAAGCCACGCAGGGGGCAGATCGTTAGCTCACAGGGCCATTACCCAGGGGTATTGGTGGCCCTATATGCAAAAAGATGCAGAAGCCTATGTGAAGAAGTGTGAACAATGCCAGAGGTTTGCACCTTTGATACATCAGCCAGCTGCCGACCTGAACCCGGTTTCCAGCCCTTGGCCATTTGCCCAATGGAGCATGGATCTCGTTGGACAACTGCCCCAAGCGACTGGGCAGCGGAAGTACCTACTGGTAGCAACAGACTACTTCACAAAGTGGATAGAAGCAGAGCCTCTTGCCAAAATCCGAGATGTGGATGTGAAGAACTTCATCTGGAGAAACATCATCACCAGATTTGGAATTCCAAGAGTAATCGTTGCCGACAACGGAACATAGTTTGACAGCAAACTCATCAAGAATTTTTGCGCAAAGTTCAAGATAAAGAATTACTTTTCAACACCAAGCTTTCCCCAAAGTAATGGGCAAGCAGAAGCATCCAACAAAGTAATTCTGGACGGAATAAAGAAGAGGCTGAAGGCAGCAAAAGGAAAGTGGGTAGACGAATTGCCCAGTGTGCTCTGGGCATATCGCACAACGCCGAGAAGATCAACAGGAGAATCCCCCTTCGCCATGGCTTATGGCACAGAAGCAGTCATTCCATTGGAGATCGGCATCCCAGGGATCAGAACCCAGGGAGTTGAGAACGGGACTAACGAGGTGCTCTTAGCCCGAGATCTGGATCTACTAGAAGAAAGAAGGGAGAAAGCTGCAATCCAGCTTGCAGCATACCAGCAACAGCTTGCCAAAGCTTACAACAAGAAGGTCAATCCAAGGGATTTTCAGGTCAACGACCTAGTCTTGAGGAAAGTCGTCGGCAATAAGAAGGATCCCAGAGAGGGCAAGCTTGGCCCAAACTGGGAAGGGCCCTACAGAATTACCTCGGTGTTAGGAAATGGGGCATATCGGCTCGAAGATAGTGAAGGCAAAGCATTGCCTAGACCATGGAACACTTGTAATTTAAAGTTTTTTTATCATTCGATGTTGTTTGACTTTTTGCCGATATGATCAATGAAATCTTACCAGAATTTTCCAGAACTTATTAAACTATGCATAATGTTGTTTTTTGAATAATGAGAACCCAAGTGGAACTTAGGTTCACATTGGGGGCAGATAGAAGACAGTAATGCCTAGCCGAAGTTAAGCCGAGATGTTTAATCGTGGTTAAATCTAAGATAAAGTTTAACCGGAGTTGAACAGAAATTATGCTTAACCGAAGTTAAGCTGAGATAATTCCTTATCTTTACTTGTTGAAATTTGTAGCAATTTACAAGTTAAAGCTAAGCTGAGATAAATTCCTTATCTTTACTTGTTGAAATTTGTAGCAATTTACAAGTTAAAGTTAAGCCGAGATAATTCCTTATCTTTACTTGTTGAAATTTGTAGCAATTTACAAGTTAAAGTTAAGCCGAGATAATTCCTTATCTTTACTTGTTGAAATTTGTAGCAATTTACAAGTTAAAGCTAAGCTGAGATAAATTCCTTATCTTTACTTGTTGAAATTTGTAGCAATTTACAAGTTAAAGTTAAGCCGAGATAATTGTTTATCTTCACTTGTTGAAATTTGTAGCAATTTACAAAATGAAGTGAAATTAAGTTTATTGATTCAGTCCCTTGTTAAAACTTGAAAAATTGTATATGCTTTATACTTGTTGAAGTATATGGAAAATTTACAGGTGAAGTCCTAGCCGAGATAAACCTGCAGATAATCATACCCGAGGTATGTAACCCCGAGGAGATTATGTGAAGGAATGAGTCATGCAAAATATCCTAAGTATACAGAAGCAATGAAGAATTAAAGACTGAAGCATTCAGATGAAAACTGTGTGAGTGAATTTCCAATCACACTGCCCTCCTTAGTGAACCAGCTGTAGAACACAGGCAGAATAGATGGCACCCTGCAATCTGCACAGAAAGAAAAGGCTCCGGCGGTGGTACTTCCACCCGGGGGCACTCCGACGATCAAGTCAGTATCTCTCAAAGATAATACAAGTATTTAAATTACTGCTCAAGACTCAAAATTGCGTACCTTAGACCCGCCGGGGGTGCCCTTCTTTTATAGTCTTTCTCTGTCCTAGTCCCACTAGAAGTCTCACTTCTATGGACTCTCATTTAGTACTTACTTTGGACTCTACAAGAGATAAGGATAGACTCCCTAAGAATACTATCCTTATCCATCTTGAAGTCTTTCTTCATTCTAGGACTCTTGCCCCTTATCTGATCATCTCGGATTCCGATATCTTCGGCGGTAACCCCGGACTCCTGTATTCTCGCAGATAACCTCGGCGTAACTACCACGACACGTGGCACCTCGGCTGACACTTCGGTGCCACCTCGGCCACGTGTTGGTACTTAGAAAAATACATCCCCACAACTGCCCCCTAGGTTCTATTACCTCGGTATTCTGAGATGATGGAACCTACATTTGAACTTCTGTTTCGTACGTCGGCTTAGAAACTTTCCAGCCGATGTCATTCACTTCAGGCCGATATGTCTTCTTTTCAGGAACAAGAGTTCACACGAACTCTCCCAATGTGCATGAGCTGTCATGCACCATTTTTCAACCGTTCCACTGACGCGTTTTTCCCTTATTGGTCCGTGCTGGCGACGCGCCTGTTGGCCGTCTTTTCTCTGCTTGCGCCGTCTGACGCATGCGTTAACCCAGGCTCAATAATTGCTTTTGTTTTGCCGCCGTTTCGTGTTTTGGACAAAAACGTTTGCCTCTCTCTTTCTCTTCACTTTTGCGTTTGAATACTTTACATTTTCTCTCTCTAAAGCTTTCTCTTCTTCAAATCTGCCATTGCCCCAAGCTCTGAGCTCTGCAACCATCTCCACCTACCATTTCTGCGAAGCTTTCGCCACTGTTGCCCCCGTCGTCTGATCTCGGCGAAGCTCATTCCGGCCTCACATTTTCTGGTAAGCAACTGGCTTTTCTTCCCCAGTTCTTGATTTTCCCTGAAATTTCTTGCCATTATTGTTCTGCTCCAGTATTTAATTTGCGAATCATTCACCTGAATGCGTCTTTATTTCTTGATTTTACATATGAACATTTGCACTGTTTCTCCTATATTCTTGGTCTTCCGCCCTTGGTGTTCTTCAATCTGAGACTCCTTTTTGTTTTCTGCTTTGTTGTATCTTTTCCAGATCTGTGCCTTCGATCTTTGTTTTCGTAGATTTAGGTTTGGGGTTTGCTTATAGAACCTTCAATTCTTAGGAAAAACTGGAACAATCCTTACCAGTATATTCCTAGGTTTAAGCCGAGGTGCTAATATTTCTTTAAGAATACTCTGCTTCTGAAGTCAAATACCTTTATACCAAAACCATGGGAATGTGGCGTCATAGGGTAAACACCCCAACCAAACTCGAATACTTTAGGCAAGAGTTCTCTATTCCCGAGGACGTCCACCTTAGGCTAGCTGGGGATGATGATTCCATCATGCCTACAGACAATACAATGCCCTTCCCTATTGTAGCCTTTGTTGAATGCGGACTTCGGCTCCCACTCAATCCCCTCTTTCGTGAAGTTCTTCACTACTACACACTGAACCCTATGCAACTCACCATCAATTCCTACAGAACACTTAATGGTATCATAGCCTTAGCTCGGCAGGAGAATGTTAGAATCACTCTTGCCGATATCCAATACTGCTATACTATGTGCGCCCTGGACTTAAAAGAAAAAGGCTTTGTCTATTACCTCAAGCCGAGGTCTACCGAATTTAAAATCGTAGCCGACCTCCCAGACTCCAACAAAGGGGCTGGAGACGATTATCTTATTGCTTCTGGAAATTGGGAATTCGGCCCAGACGAAGAAGTCCATCTCTTCCCTCTTCCTCGAACGGTCAAGGAGGGCAAGGGTAAGAGCCCAGTGTCAACTGCTTAGCTGTTGCTTTCTTCAAGTTTTCCAAAAATTTTATCCGTTTCTGATGCTATGTTCTGTTTTGCAGACGTCCGCAAACCACCAAAGAGCTTTCGCCAATCCTATTTTCTGGGCAAGGATTTGAAGAAGTTACTAGATCTGCCAATTGACAAACGAAAAGCTCCACGGGTACTGAATTTCATTCCAACACACAGATCAACTATTCCCGACGTTCCCAAGAGGAAGAAGAAAAAGAGCTCCTCTTCTCTTACTGTAGTAACTCAAACCGCATCCACATCTCGGGCTGATCAAGGTTCAACTTCTGATCCAGCCGATCAACCTTCAACCTCGGCACCATACTTGGTACCAATTTCTGAAAGAAAGCGTCGGCGACGACTTGTAAAAACTGCCGAAATGGTTCGCCCGAAGCCAGTTGTGCAGGACCTTCTGGCCGACCTCCCAACCGACGTGGATGCTGCACCAACCCAAACGGTGCCCCCACCGAAACCAAAAAAGATCAAGAAGGCCCAACCAAAGTCTAAGGCTACTGACGCCGAGGTTGAGGATACCTTACCTATTTCCCAGCTAGCAGAGAACAAAAAGACTTCCTCTGCTCCTGCCAAAAGACCTGCCGAAGCCCAGCCATCAGGATCCACTCAGTCGAAAAGGCCGAGGTCATCGTCTGCGACGACTTCGGGGTCCAGAGTTCCTAAGGTTCCCTGGGAGCCTAAAATTACCCTTGAAAACAGGCCCGTTTACGCCCATGAGAGCGCCAACAACGTTAATATCGGCGTGGCGCTTAGTACTGCAGTTCTTCTCGAAGGCGATCTTGAGCGCAATGCCAAGATGAGCGAGTACGAGAATTATGCCTTTATGCTGCAACGTTCTATCCAAGTAAGTCTTCGAGTTTGATAACTTGTCTTCCTGCCACTTT
Organism: Camellia granthamiana; assembly: GCA_036172215.1. Taxonomy (NCBI): domain Eukaryota; kingdom Viridiplantae; phylum Streptophyta; class Magnoliopsida; order Ericales; family Theaceae; genus Camellia; species Camellia granthamiana. The sequence continues at coordinate 135,113,222 of CM069907.1, read as the reverse complement.
CTTTAAACTTATAAAATTTTGCAATATGTTGTAATAATTCCCGCCTTGTTTTCTTTCAGGCCATTCAACACGCCCACTCTCTCTCCATGCAGGCCTTTGAGAACAAGGAAAGATTGGCCGAGATGGAGAAGGAGTGCGCTGCCCTTCAGAAACAAAATAAGAGTCTAAAAAATAAAATGAAGACCTTGGAAGATCAAGCCGAGGCTGCGACGCAGGCTCAGCAAGAGGCTGATGAGAAGGCCGAGGCCGCTGAAGCCATTAAAACAGTTGTCGAGCCAGAAAAGAAAGAGGCTCAGGCGAAGGCTGCCCAGGCCGAGAAAGAACTGCACGAGGCGCTGGCCACCAAGGACGCCGAAATCAAGGCGGCCGATGACAAGGCATATGCCCAAGGCATGGCCGATGTTGCAGAAGACTACAAATTACAGGTTAAGCAGGCATGCAACAGGGGTTTTTCCCTTGGTTGGATGTCCTTGGCCAAAAAACTTGATCTTCCTGCTGATTCGCCATGGCGCAAGGCTGAAGCTATCCCTTTGCCATTCCCTCCGCCTCCACCTCCAAGTCAACCTGAACACGAGGAGGAATTCGAGTCTGAAGCCGACGAAGATGACAATGCTCTAGTAAGGAAGCCCAAAGATACTAATGAGACCAAGTCTCTTCCTCAGGATGATCAAATCCTGGACTTGACTAATGAGGAAGATGAGGAGGTTATAAAGGAGGCCACTCATGAACAAGTATCGTCTGATGTCCCCTTGGTTGAAAAAAGTCTTGGTCAAACGGTAGCAGAGATTGATACCAAGATTGCGGCAGAAAAAGATGCCGAGGTGACTCCTTCAGAGTCCTCCGAGGTACCAGCCCATCAGTTTGAAGAAAAAGATGCCGAGGTGGTTCTCCCAGAGTCCTCCGAGGTCTTAGTTCAACCATCTGCTAATGCTGAAGACGTTTGAAATGTTTTTTTGTTCTTTTTTATTGTTGATGTTCCCTGGACAATGTAAGCTTCTTCTTTACGGCCGGTGTGCCTTTCTTTGTTTCCTGTGAACGATTTACTTTTGCTAGGCCATGGTGCCTTTATTTACTGCAACTGTTTTTGTGGGGATGTATTTTTCTAAGTACCAACACGTGGCCGAGGTGGCACCGAAGTGTCAGCCGAGGTGCCACGTGTCGTGGTAGTTACGCCGAGGTTATCTCAGAGTTGCCGAGGTTATCTGCGAGAATACAAGAGTCCGGGGTTACCGCCGAAGATATCGGAATCCGAGATGATCAGATAAGGGGCAAGAGTCCTAGAATGAAGAAAGACTTCAAGATGGAAAAGGATAGTATTCTTAGGGAGTCTATCCTTATCTCTTGTAGAGTCCAGAGTAAGTACTGAATGAGAGTCCATAGAAGTGAGACTTCTAGTGGGACTAGGACAGAGAAAGACTATAAAAGAAGGGCACTCCCGGCGGGTCTAAGGTACGCAATTTTGAGTCTTGAGCAGTAATTTAAATACTTGTATTATCTTTGAGAGATACTGACTTGATCGTCGGAGTGCCCCCAGGTGGAAGTACCACCGCCGGAGCCTTTTCTTTCTGTGCAGATTGCAGGGTGCCATCTATTCTGCCTGTGTTCTATAGCTGGTTCACTAAGGAGGGCAGTGTGATCGGAAATTCACTCACACACTATTGTAAAAAATCAATTTATTCTTTTTATTCTTACATATGTTTTTAGTAAAAAATTTAAAAATTATTTAAACAAAATCAATTTCTAAACTATGGTTTACTGGAAAATGTCTAAAGTTGACTTTATAGAAGTTGAAAAGTTTTACACAATGTTTGGGAACCTAGGAGGGAAAAGAAAAGAAATGATTACTTAAGTTATAAGAGAAAAGAAAATAACAGAAATGATTATGATTTCTCTTCTTTTTGTTTGGATAAGGAAGAAATAAAAGAAAAGAAATTATTATAATTTCTCTCATTCTTGTTTGGTTAGATTTCATTAGGCTAGGTTTGGCATAACCTATATAATCCATCTTTTTATCTTTTTATCTTTTTTCCATCACATCACCTCTCTACTTTTCTGCACATCTTTTCGTAAAAAGACAAAAAAGTGCACTTTTTTAGGACACCCCAAACCAACCCTTAAGAGAAAAGAAAAGAAAAGAAATTATTTTATATTATATTACCAAAATAACCTTTTTATATTTTCAATCATTTTATTTCTTTTATTTTTATAGGGATAACATTGGTATTATGAAAATAGTGATTTTTTTTTTCTCTCTCAATCTCTCCACTTTTGGGAAGATTAAAAATATGGCTTATAAGAGAAATGAGTTTCTCTCAATTTCTCTCCATTTTTTCTCATTTCTCTCCACTTAAGTTATCCAAACAAATAAGAGAAATACATATCTTTCCATTTCTTTTCTTTTCTTTTCTCTCCAAATCACTCAATCCAAACACAGCGTTAAGCTAAGACAAGCAAATCGGGCAACAGAGTAAAATGGAATGAAGTTATTTGGAAGGAAAATGAAAGGGCTGGCCTTTGACTTGTACTCTACTGTTCAAGTTTGGTCCCAAGACTGGCTCTGAGATTTTCGGGACCTAAAGTCGATAATTAACTAATAAATTTCTGAAGCTTTTTACATTTGTTTTTTCATTGAATAAAAAAAAATTAAAAGTAAAGGACAAAAAATTTGTATCAAAATGACAAAAAATATCTAATATTACATTACAATAACTAATAAGTATCACTTGATCCTCGCTCTTCTTACATTTTTAGAAGCAAATAAATCAATCATACTTGCATAATCTAGTTTTTTTACAAAATCATTTTTAATGGATAACAATGCTAATTATTTTAAATGGGCCTTTCAATTCTTTAATTGATCAATTTATTTTAAGTTAATTTGGGTCTTCCTTGATTTTTTTTGGACTTAAAATATACTTAATGTATTACACTAAACTATGATAGGAGGACCCTTTTTTAGGTCTATTTTCAATGGATAACAATGTTAATTTTTTTGAATAGGCCTTTCAATTTTATAATGAGTCAATTTATTTTAAATTAGTTTGGGCTTTCTTTAAATTTTTTGTTGGCTTAAAACATACCTAATATATTACACTAAATTATAATAAGAGGGGATCCCTTTTTTGGGGTCTATTTTGAGGAGTCCTAAGCCATGGCTTTGTGGGCCTATGCCTAGGGCCGGTCCTTTTTGGTCCTTGAGATTCTTCATAAAATTTAGGGCACAGTAAACAGATAGTTCGTATATTTTGAATTTTGATTTTTGTATTATTTTGATTTTTATAATTTTAAGTGGTTTATTTTTTATTTTTTATTTTGTTTCAATTTATTAATTTATTTTTTTTGTTGCCAAAGTTAGATTTTATTGATAGATAGAAACAAACCCATCAACAATCATTATCCCCAACTCTAGAAAGAATCATAACCAACGTTTAGTATTTTAAAGCCAAACACTCGACACCCCAACAACCATAATTCGCAACATACTGCGACTATCAATCAACAATCATAACCACAATTGTTAGTATTTTTTTTAATAGAAAATGGGCACATAAGCATCATGTTATACTTTTATATGTAAAATTGTAAATTTATTTAACTCAGTGAATTAATCTTAACTAACTCACTTTCCTCCTAAAACCTTAATCGGTTTTAGTAATTGAACTAATTTGACACAAAATCTAAAATTAAGAGACAAAAATTGAGCTAATTGAAATTATAGGAACTAAAATGACAAAAGGGACAAAATGCAGAAATTACCGATATAATTTATCCTAAATTTTATTTGGAGGTTTCTCTTCAGTCTCTATAATCAGGATTGGAAGATATGATAATTCGAACCGTTCATTTTGTCAATTATTTCATGTATTTCATCTATAAAAAAAATTAAACCAATTTTATAATCATAAGCTATTCAATTAAATGCATTCGTTACCAAAAAAATACAAACAATTGTTTTTTTAAAAATAAATTATCAATTTATTCAAGCTACTTTTATTTTTATTTTTATTATGACTAAATGGAAGACAATTTACATTTAAGTTGAGATTAGGGCTCTAAGAAAAATTAGTGGAACAAAATTCACCGTTTAAGACTAGTTTTCGGTTGATTTTTCATAAGGGAAGGTCGTTTTAATGTTGAAAAACTGTACACTAATATCCGACCGAATGGACCAAAATATTATATCAAAATCTTTTTTGGATGAAGTACCAACAAATTTTAAATAATGATTTTATGACCTATTTCATCTTTCCTTTTTTCTTAAGAATTTAAAGATCTCGTTCTAGTGTGAATTACACAAAAAGTCCAGCACAAATGCCTGTGTGTTATGTGTGGAAAGAAAAATGTGAATTTTCTTATAATATTGAAATTACTAAACGTAGCACTTCAAAAAAATTTCTTAATTTATTTTTTTTTCCAAACGTAATACTCTAATTAACACTCAAAAAATATAACAACCCAATGTAATACACGAAAAAAAAATTAGTATATTTTTTCAAACGTAACAACGTAATATTCTAAAAAAATTTCTTACTGTATTTTTATCAAATGTAACACTCCAATCAATGTAACACACAAAAACTCTTTAGTATACTTTTTTTAAAAGTAACACTCCAAAATCACGTACTAAAAAACTCATTAGTGTACTTTTCTCAAAAGTAATAACGTAATATTTCAAAAAAACTCCTTAGTGTACTTTTCCCAAATGTAACACTTCAATGTAACACACTAAAAAACTCTTTACTGTACTTTTCTTAAAAGTAATAACGTAACATTTCAAAAAAATCCCTTAGTGTATTTTTTTTTTCCAAACGTAACACTCCAATCAATGAAATACACAAAAACTGCTTAGTGTACTTTTTCCAAACATAGAACTGTAATGTAGCACTCCAATGTAACACAAGAAAATTATACTAACAGAAATGTAGATTTCAACGTTCGACAACCAACACTTCAGCTATCAATCCTCCTAAAAAGAATTTTTCACATATCACATTTTCATTCCCTTCCCAAAAGCGAATTAGAAAATTTTAAAAATAAATCACAAAAACACATTCACTTAAACTCAAATAGTAACAAATCAAATAAATACAATTTTTCAAAACAAAAAAATACTAATTAATTCATTAAAAACTCTTTAAATTAAATGGATCAATATTCTGTTATATGGAATTTATAGATAAATTTTCTAATATTTTTCATATTCTAATTTTTTAAGTATCAAAGAAAAAGTGTGGCATTCCATTGTTTGATGCTTTACACGTTTTACGTTAAAAATTAGGCTAAATTACGTATATACTACTTGAGTTTTTGTTTAAAATACAAATTATATTCTGTAGTTCTAAAAATTATATCTAGTCCCTCTAAATTTTTAGTTTTATAACAAATAATCACTTTTATTAATAAATTATTAAATTAATTAACTGTTTTTAATTATGTCATAGATATATTTTAATTAGCAATTCAAAATAATTTTATTATTATATGGGAGAGTATTTAGAAATTTTATTTTTTTCGTTAATTCTTTTAAATAAAGAATTTTAACAAGATGATATTTATAACTTTTAAAATTATAAGAGACAATTCGTATTTTAAATAAAATATTATAATTTATCCTAAAAATTAAAGTCAAAGATACAATTATATATTGATTTGAGATACTATAAATTTTTATAAAATCACTTAATGCTTTTTTGTAAATCACTCATTTACACCAAGCCAAAAAATCTACAAAACTGAATTTTTTTTTATATAATTGATTTTAGTTCTTCAACCAACAAAAAGGAAGAGTTCGGTTCCATACTAAAATTTTCCTCATCTCCGATCAAATTGAACCAATTACATCTCTAGTTGAGACGATGAGCAGATTTTGAAACAAATTTTATGTGTCGAATCGGTATTGTTTCGAGATCCATTGGATGATGATGTTATCCCTGTTATTGAGGAACTACAAAGGCGATTGCCCCTTACAAATTCCATTCGTGAAGGCCAAGTAGATGGAAAGAAGTTTGGTGGCCAACAAGATGTTGAAGCTGGTGAAGAAGAAGGTATGACATATTACTTACTCATCTCCCTGTTTAGGAAAAAATTACAAAAAGAACCTCAAGGTTTTAATCTTGTACTAAAATAAATCTTAAATTTAATTTTATCAATTTAAATTTTAATCTTTGAATTTTTTTTTTTCAATTTAAATCAGTTGTCTATTTTTGTTAAGCAAAACTTATTGAAGAAGATATTTTAAACAGTTTTCATTCATCTATATTGAGTATAATGGCCAAAATATCATTTTCTTCGCCAATTTTACTTAACAGCAGTAGACAAATTGAAAAAAAAAAAAAAAAAAAATTATGATTTAAGTTGACAAAATCAAATACTCAAAATTTTTGTTACAAAACTTGAACTTTAGAGTTTTTTTTTTTTTTTTTTTTGGTTGTAATTTCCCTTTTTAAATAAGGTCAAAATGAAGTTAATTAGAATAACAAAAGAAGTCTCCCTTTTGGACATCTTGACATTCTTTCCCTACAAAGGTTTTGAATAAACATACGTCAACAAAGAATATAACGAACCAGTTCAAGGTTAAAACTAAGAAAAAATATAAAGAAAATTACACTTTGAGTTTGTGCAATTTATTTTTTGTATCAATTTAGTTTTTATAATTTTAATTGTATCAATTTTATTTTTGAATTTCTTATAATGTTTAAATTTAGTTCAATTGTTAATGCTCCTTTAAAAATTAGACAGAAGTCAAGAGACAAAGGATTTCACAATCTTGAAAGTGATTCAAGAGTTGATGTCTAATTTTAAATGATTTATTTTCTTTCGAATGGATCATTTTGTCTATACCTTTTGTCTAATTTCTTAACTGAGATTATCAATTATGCTAAATTGCCACAATATAAAAAATTACAGATAAAAAATTGACACAATTAGAACTATAGGAACCAAATTGACACAATGGTAAATTACAAGAATTACTAGTAAAATTTAGGAGAAATTACAATTCTGCTCATATTTCTAAAATAAATTTCAAATCAATGATAAAGTTTAGCAACTTTAATAATTGAAATTATAAATTTTTCCATCACCTTGTAATTTTTTGGGAGAATTTCAAAAAAGTGAAAAGTAAAAAAAAAAAAAAAAAATTCAACTAATGAAGGTACAAGATTTATTTGCATAATTAAATGCATAAGTCATTTGTACATTCATCATTTTGTAATTATATTTTCACTCTCTCACTATTTTGATATTCTCCCTATTTTTTTTAGTATTGATTCACAATTTCCCCTATAATTTATACAATAAAATAATATTAAAATATTGCCTTTTTAATTTAAATTACATATCGTAATTGTTTTACTTTAATTTTAAACGTAAACCGTTGAATTATTATAACAAAATCATTGTAGAGAAAAGGATGACAACGAATTTTAATCTCAATATTTTTAGCTTTCTTAAAAATGTGTTTTTCTCTCTAGATTCCTTACTATCAATTCCATATTTTCAAACTCACTTCTTTTTTTTTTTTCTTTTTTTTCATATTATTTTGTGTGGACTGTATTTGATATTTTAATAATTTTAATAATGTTTACATAGAATCTCCACTTGAATTTCAAGTCTTGGAGGTAGTGGCAGAGCCAAGAAATTAAATCAGAGGAAGCACTTATTAATTACAATATTAAATTTTTTTATAAAAATATTTAACATAAATTTTTACCATTAACTTCAAGAAAGATAAAAAAAAAAAAAAAAAAATTAATCAGTGTGTTTGGTTTTAGTTTTCTAAACTTAGTTTTTTGGAAACTAAGTTTTTTATTTTTCGTATTTTTTTTGTTTTAGTGAATATTTTTTAAATTTTAAATTTTTTTTTTACTTTTTTAGATGCACATTACTTAGATATGTATCCCAATAGTAAAATATTTGTGAAAAAATATTTTTTAAAAATTAATAAATACACAAAAATATGAAAAATGTACTGAATTTTCATATTATTTTTATATTTTTTGGTATTTAGTGTATTTTTTAAAGTTTTTTTCACAAATATTATACCTTTTAGGTATATTTATGTTAGGTGTGTCAAAAAATAAAAAAAAAATTCTTAAAATATTAAAAAAATTTATTGAAAACATTAAAATACGAAAAATAAAAATATATAATTTTTTCAACACTGTTTTCTGAAAACTAGAACCAAATAAGCTAATATTATTTGTAATTAGTGTATCATGGACAATATTAAAAAAAGTCATAGATATAAAGTTTTAAAATAAATTATATAATGATAAAGTAATTTTTTAATACAAAATATGCGTAAAAAATCAATATAATAGTTATACCACGTTATTATTAACATGTGATCACCAACCAATAGTAAAGAAACACATAGAGAATGAACGCTACGTGTCAAATGTAACTAATAATTTAATAAATTCTATATTTTCATTGAGATTAATTATGTTTGCATGTCAATAGTGATAGACATTACCATTACATTAAAATTTTCATAGATAATAATATCGTAATCACTTTATTTTCAATCAAAATAATCATTATTATTCTTATTATTTTAAAAATGTCGTTGACATTTAAAATAATATTTTTATAAATTTTTTTATTTAAAGTATTTTCTTTATGTTTGCTTAAATTAAAAAAAAAAAGAAAAAAAAAATTACAAAACGCAGGGAGGGCACGTGACCTCCTGGCCCCTTGATAGCTCCGCCCCTACTTGGAGGTAGCTTTGGAAGCCATTTATAGTTTTTTTTGACACTCGTACTACAACAGAGCTAGAGACTGTTGCTTATCCAGCTTTAGATGAACTCACTTTTAAGGTGTGTTTTTTTCATTTTTTTTAAAGCTTTGTTTTGAGAATGGATTTGGATAGGTATTTGAAAATGTAAAAAAGAAAAGATAGATGAAATATGAATAAAATAGAGATGAGCTTCTCTCCAGTCCACTTTGTGGATTGGATAGTACTGGGGCCCATGGAGCCCACCACGGGTCCTGTTTCGATGACCAAATCGTTTAATGTGTAGAGTTCGTCGAGTAATTCATCTTTACAAAAAAATTACGTTAATCAGATATCGATAGCTCTTTAATCGAAATACAATTTTGTAAACAATTTATTTTTAGAATCATATTCAACATTGAAAAAAATGTGTTATGATCAAGGGGTTAACAATATCCGATCAACGTGATTTTTTGCAAGAATAAAGTGCTCGACAAGTTTTATACATTCAACGGTTCGGATTATCGAAATAGAACCTGTGGTGGGCCCCCACAAGCGCAACAATATGGTCCAATCGACAAAGTGGACTGGAGAGAAATCCATCTCATATCGTATAATTACATTTCACCCACATTTTTTCTTTCTAAATTCCTATTTGAATTTATGATCTGAACACAACCATAGCAGACATGATTATATTAGAGATCAAAATGCAACAAAATTCATCCCTTGGAATATTGTATGTGTTTCATCTTTTTGATTTTGCCGAAATTGCATGTAAAATTTCAAAATATTCCTACTTTCATTATTAATTTTAGTGATATTGATGCTAAAGAATAAGGAGTAATTGATTGCATACTTTAAAGAGTAACGTGAAAAATTTTAAAGGTTAGGAATATTATTTTTTAGTTTAAAAGTTAAAAAATTATTATAAAAGCAAAAAATCTAACAAATTATACAAAAAAAGTCAAAAATTCTCTTTTCTCTCTATTTTTTACGTATCTTTTCGTAAAAGAATTAAAAAGTCATTCCAAATATAATAATTTTTTAACCTCATATTTTAACAAGAAAATTAAAAAATTACTAAAATAATATATTTTCAAACGAGGCCTAAAACATAATAGATCACATACGTTAAGGTCCATTAACCCTAAAAAAAGGTTAAATTTATAGAAGATTTATAAATATTTTTTTTCTTTGTTTTGAAGACCAATTAGCTGAAAGAATTAAAGGGTGCATGAATTTGACATAATGATAACACCCCCCCACCCAAAAAAAAAAAAAAATGATTTTAATTTTTTTTATATTAAAAAATAATTTTCATTTAAGATTATATATTTAAAAATATTTTTTAAAAATTATTTATAATCAATTTTAATGTTATTTTAATTATTTATATTCATGTATAGTTAAATTATAAGAAGTGTAAATAAAGTATTTTACAGAATTTAAAATTAGACAAAAATTATAAAAAAATTGAACTTATTGATCATTAAAAAAGTTTACAAGGTTTTTTTATACTCAAAAAAAAAAAAAAAAAAAAAAAAAGGAACTTATTTGTGTAAAAAAAAACATTTGTACAACTTATTTGTATATATTCAATGATTGAAATCTACCCCTCACATGATTCGATTAAATTTTGTTCTTGTAAACCCAATACAATCTTAGGTTCTTCCTATTAGAATGATCATGTTCACCTGTTTGTGCAAGTGAATAGTTTCGATGAAATTCTTCTTCCTTAGGGTGACTAATAAGTTCCATCAAATCCGAATTCAAAAATTTTATGCAGAGCTTGGAACATTTCTGCTTCTAAAAAAATGGGTATTTTCCATTTTAGCTCAAGGCTTTTAACAAAATTGTTGTTCAATGAAGGTGTCTATGTATCACCACGTATTCCATTAGTATTTATGCAATCTTTATAAGACTTATTATTATTTTTTTAAAAAGCTGGAAATGCCTCCATTGGTCTATTTTTATGCACTTGGTATTTGTTATGTATTCCAAATTTTGCAAATGACAAATTTGATTTTGTAGATTAGTACCCATAACTTGGATTGGGTTCGTAAATTTAAGAGTGCAACGACAAGGTTAACTGCTAGGGTTCAAAAGGTACAATTAATTCCTATTAGAGCTTCCTAGTTTTTTTAAATCATCAAAATCCTTTATTTTCTAATATGGTCAACTTTGCGTTTTATTATTTAGTATTGATTTCCCTTATTCGGTGTTGATGTTTTAATGCTGAATGTGTTGAAAATAAGTTTGATAGGCAGTCATGGTAGGTAGCCAACCACCCACTATATTTGACAGCCTCCATTGTTGAAGAAAGATTGGCAGGAAGTAAATAATGGCTGCAGGCTTTTACATTATGATTATATGTTTTTAAACTGTCTAGGCTATCTATAAATAGCTATTGTATTATGAGAGTTAAATGTGTGGGAGAGAAGTAGAAGAAGAGTACTCTCTATATTTGTTTCAGAATTGTTCCAATAAATTGAATTTCTGTTTGGTTCAATTTTAAGCCTCTTCTAGTGAATCACCAACAGTGGTTTGCACCCCACTCCCACCAACAGTGGTATCAGAGCCGAAGATAGCTTGAATTTGCAGAAATTCTGCAAAATTTTCAAGAACAGAGCGTTGCTTCAAAACTTGCCCAGAAATCAAAGTTGTTGAAATTCATTTTTGATTATACCAGTGTGTAGCTCTCATTGAGACGATCACACTGAAAAAAAGAATGTCGAAAAACGAGCTCTACAGAGGCTGCACGCGTCACACGCGCCAATTGACGCCGTTGCCACGCGCTGAAACGCGCACATGCACCTCCACGCGTCTTTTTCTCCCGGATTGCAGAGTCCGACCCTAAGCACCCGATCCGATCCATTAGTCCAGATCCGGATCCAAAAGCTGACGTCATCGCCAATGTCATTGCTAACGTCACTCCGAGCCAAGCCTCCAAGCCGTTGACCCGAGCCGCCAGACCGTTGACCCAGCCGCCGCTGACCGAGCCAAGCCGCGTTTGACTGAGTCGTTGACTCAGCCGCTGACATCAGCGCACGGAACAATAATCCGGTGTGCCGCGGCTAAGTTGCAGCCACAGATCTAAGCCGTTCAACTTGTTTTGGCTTGATCTGACCTATTCGGCGTCTGTTTCGGGTGATCCAATAGTGCTTTTCAACTATTTGGAGTATTCCGGACACATCTGTATGATCAAAATTTGCAAAATTCCATTCTAAAAATTTGCATATTTTTAAAGACAACCAATGGCCAACACAAACAATTTCTTTCTGCCCCAGTTTCCAAAACTCAGCAAGGAGAACTATGAAAATTGGAGTATTCAAATGCAAGTCCTACTAGCCTCACAAGATTTGTGGGAGTTAGTGGATTGAGGATATGACGAGCCAGCTACTCTCGAAGATGAAGGAAATTTAAATGATACTCAAAAGACGGCGTTAAAAGATTCAAGGAAGAGAGATAAAAAGGCCTTGTATCTACTCTATTAAGGCATTGATGAATCAAGTTTTGAGAAGATTTCAGTAGCAACAACCTCTAAAAAGGCATGGAGTATTCTTCGAAATTCACACCATGGAATTGAGAAGACGATCAGAGTTCGACTACAGGTGTTACGTGGCGAATTCGAGATACTGCACATGAATGAGAATGAGTCAATTTCTGAATACTTCAACAGAATATTGACCATTGTTAATCAAATGAGAAGATATGGAGAGAAGATGGAATCTCTTCAAGTGATAGAGAAGATTCTCCGATCACTCAGTTCCAAGTTCGAGCACGTGGTTGTAGCAATAGAAGAGTCCAAAGATCTCAGTGCCATGACCACCGATGGGTTGATGGGCACACTTGAGATTCATGAACAAAGGATCAACAAGAAGACTTCCTCAAGTTCTCTAGAGCAAGCTCTTCAATCAAAGCTGTCTTTCAGAGATGACAGAAACGAGCAAGGGGGGACATCACAAAGAAGCCGAGGAAGAGGTCGTGGTTACAATAACCGAAGTTCTGGTTTTCGAGGAAGAGGCAGAAGAAGTCCAGCCAGAGGAGGAAGAAGTCAACCACACTTTGCTCCAAGAGGAAGAGCAAGCAGTAGAGGAGGTGGTTACAACAACCGACTAGGTTTTGACAAAAGTAATGTTCAGTGTTACCAGTGCCACAAGTTCGGGCATTACAGCAATGAATGCCGAAGTAGAGCAACAACAGAAGCCAGCGAGCAAGCAAATTTTGCCGAGAAGGAAACAAACAAAGTTAGATCTAGAGTCCTGTTTGTTCACCATGGAGACACTGAAAACCAAAACGATATTTGGTATCTAGATTCGGGAGCCAGTAATCACATGTGTGGTAAAAGAGAGCTGTTCATTGAGCTTGACGAGACTGTACAAGCACAAGTCTCATTTGGTGATTCTTCAAAGACTCCAGTGAAAGGAAGAGGTAATATTTTGATCAAGCTCAAAAATGGAGATCATGATTACATCTCCAATGTTTATTATGTTCCTGCCATGAAGAACAACATTTTGAGTATGGGACAACTCCTAGAGAAAGGATACGACATCAGCATGAAAGATTGTCATCTTACCATCAAAGACAATCCTGGTAATTTGATCGCTCGGGTAAGAATGTCCAAGAATCGGATGTTTGCATTGAACATCCAACATGATGCTGCGAAGTGTTTAAATGCCATCATCAAAGACAAAGACTAGCTATGGCATTTGAGGTTTGGACATCTCAACTTTGGAAGCTTGAAGCTGTTGTCAAGCAAGAATATGGTGAAAAGGGCTCCCTCATATTGCTCATACTAATGAAGTTTGTGAAAGCTGCATTCTTGGCAAGCATCACAGAACTAGCTTTGCCAAAGAAGTGAAGTGGAGAGTAACAAAGCCGCTGGAGCTAGTGCACACTGATGTGAGTGGTCCATTGAAGCCGATGTCAAATGGACAGAATAGATATTTTCTCACCTTCATTGATGATTATAGCTGGAAGACATGGGTGCACTTTCTTAAAAGAAAGTCGAAGGTGTTCAGCATCTTCAAAGAATTCAAAGCTTTTGTAGAAAAGCAAAGCAGCTACTACATCAAGACATTGCGATCAGATCAAGGTGGAGAATATACATCAGATGCTTTTGAGAAGTATTGCAAAGAGCAGGGAATCAAGCATCAAACAACACCATCCTATATGCCACAGCTGAATGGTGTTGCTGAAAGGAAGAATCGCACAATCTTAGATATGGCAAGAAGCATGTTGAAAGGAAAGGGATTGCCCAAGCAATTTTGGACTGAAGCTGTATCATGTGCTGTGTATCTACTAAATAGATGCCCAACCAGGAGTCTTCATTCTATGACTTCAGAAGATGCTTGGAGTTCACATAAGCCAAGTGTCAACCATCTTAGAATATTTGGGTGTGTTACGTACACCAAGATTCCAGAAGCAAGAAGAACCAAGCTCGATGATAAGGGAGAAAAATGTATCCTTGTCGGATATGGAGATAGAACAATGGGATACAAGTTGTATAATCCCATTACCAAAAAGGTGATCATGAGTCGAGATGTGATATTTGAAGAAGAAGAAGCTTGGAACTGGAATCAAGATGAAGTTGTCAAAGATACAGAACTCATTCTTGAAGATAAAACATCAAAAGCTCCTGTTGAAATCACAAGAGAAGTTCAAGATGAGCCACAAACTCCTCCACATAGAATTCCTGCACCTAGATCGCCAGCTTTTCACAGAAGTGCTGCATCATCATCATCATCAGCATCATCAGATGATAGTTTTTTCAAACAACCAAGACCAATGAGAAATTTGCAAGAAATATATGAAGCTACAAAAGAAACAGATCTGAATTTGTTCTACCTACTCGCAGATAGTGATCCACTTACCTCCTCAGGAGCCATCCAAGAAGATAAATGGAAGAAAGCAATGGATGAAGAAATTCATGCCATTGAGAAAAATGACACATGGAAGCTTACCAGTCTACCAGAGGGGCACAAACCCATTGGAGTGAAATGGGTATACAAGACAAAGAGGAATGCACAAGGCGAAGTGCAACGCTATAAGGCAAGGTTAGTAGCAAAAGGTTACAAGCAGAGAGCTGGAATTGACTATGGAGAGGTGTTTGCTCCAGTTGCCCGATTGGAGACTATCAGGCTAATGATTTCTTTGGCTGCCCAGCACAAGTGGCAGATTTATCAACTTGATGTGAAATCTGCATTTCTTAATGGTTTCCTCGAAGAAGATAGAAATCTATATTGAACAACCTTCGGGGTATGTTCAAAATAGGCATGAAGACAAAGTGTACAAATTGAAGAAAGCACTTTATGGATTGAAGCAAGCTCCGCATGCATGGAATACTAGAATTGATCAGTATTTTCATGACAATGGTTTTGAAAAATGTCCATCTGAGCACGCACTGTATTTGAAGAAGGAAGCTGATGGAAGCATGTTGCTTGCTTGTCTTTATGTTGATGATCTAATCTTCACCAGAAACAATCCAGCCATGTTCAAAGACTTTAAAAGAAGCATGGTCCAAGAATTTGAAATGACAGATATTAGATTGATGGCTCATTTTCTCGGCATTGAAGTAGCACGAAGAAAAGATGGAATTTTTATTTCCCAAAGTGGTTATGCCAAGGAAATTCTCAAGAGATATGGAATGAAAAATTGCAATCCAGTGAACACTCCTGTAGACAGTGGAGTGGAGCTCAGAACAGGTACGAAGACAGGTGATGTGGATCCAACTTATTTCAAGAGCCTAGTTGGAAGTCTTCGCTATCTTACTTGCACCAGGCCAGACATACTCTATAGAGTAGGGCTGATTAGCAGATATATGGAAACACCAGATCAGTCACACCTTTATGTAGCAAAGAGGATTCTTCGCTACATCAAAGGTACAGTCGATGATGGTTTATTCAATAAACCAACTGATAATTTCAGTCTTGTTGGCTACTCAGACAGCGATTGGGGACGTGACTTGGATGAACGAAAAAGTACTACGGGGTTTACTTTCTTTATGGGAGATACAACCTTCACATGGTCATCCAAGAAGCAAGCCATTATGACATTATCGACTTGCGAAGCTGAGTATGTTGCAGCCAACTCAGCTGTGTGTCATTCAATATGGTTACGGAACATGCTGAAGCATTTGGGATTTCCACAAGAAAAACCCACTGAGATCTATGTTGATAATCGCTCAACAATTGCATTGGCAAATAACCTAGTTTATCATGAAAGAAGTAAGCATATTGACACCCGCTATCATTTCATCCGAGAGCATGTGAAAAATAAAGAGGTGGAATTATTGCCTTGCAAATCCCAAGATTAGCTTGCAGATATTTTCACGAAGCCATTGAAAATTGATCTATTCAACAGAATGAAGATAATGCTCGGGATGAAGCAGCATGGAGAATCAAGCTTAAGGGGGGATGTTGAAAATAAGCTTGATAGGCAGCCATGGTAGGTAGCCAACCACCCACCATATTTGACAGCCTCCATTATTGAAGAAAGATTGGCAGGAAGTAAACAATGGCTGTAGGCTTTCACATTATGATTATATGTTTTTAAACTATCTAGGCTATCTATAAATAGCTATTGTATTATGAGAGTTAAATGTGTGGGAGAGAAGTAGAAGAAGAGTACTCTCTATATTTGTTTCAGAATTGTTCCAATAAATTGAATTTCTGTTTGGTTCAATTTTAAGCCTCTTCTAGTGAATCACCAACAGTGGTTTGCACCCCACTCCCACCAACAGAATGACCTGTGATGTCCTGAATTTTGTGCTTTTGATAATAATTGAGCTTATAAGTCAATTTGATCTGTGCTCACAAGTATTTCTACCTGTAGGTAAGAGATGAGCTTGAACAATTACTAGATGGATGATGATGATGATATGGCTGATCTTTACTTGTCAAGAAAATTGGCAGACGCATGTTCGCCTATTAGTGGCTCGGGTGCTGCCAATTGGTGTCCTGCCTCACCTACCATAGGTTCCAAGATATCTAGAGCAAGTAGGGCAAGTGTGGCAACATTTCGCAGAGATGAGAATGATGTGAGGAGCTTGAAATGTTACTTGAGGCTATAACATTGACCTACTTTTTTTGTTTGTTTGTTACATCCTCTTAATTTTAGCAGTTCTTCTACTTGCATATAAATCAATCGTAGAATCAGACCTATCATGTGGACGTGAAATCTATATCATGTGAGATAATTGTGTCCAGTTTAGTAATCATTTTCTGTGTTGTTAGACTTATTCTAATTTTAATGTCTTGGTGGTATATTTGCAGGCTTACTTCATGCAAATTGATGGAACTTTGAACAAATTGACTACGGTATGTTGCATAACTTGCATTGAATTCTGCTTACCAATTTGTATCGTTGACTATCAGTTTGTGGCAATATAATTATGATGAGCAATATGAAATTAGTGAAAACTTTCTTTGAATTTTTATTAAACACAATCAATTGCTAACCAATTTCTTAGAATCCTATTTACAGAAGAAGTGGCTTGCAAGCTATGCCACAATTCGAGTGATTACTTCCTAATAATGTCATGATCACAGAAAATAAATAAATAGGAAAAAAAACAATTTTCTAAAATAATTTTGAATCTAAAATGAAAAGAAATTTCTTTAAAAAATTCTAACTCAAAATGAATTTGATTACAGTTTCTGGATTAAGTAATCATAATTTTTCAAAAATGGTACAATTTTAAATTTGAAGGCATAAACGAAGGAATTTGGCCAAAATTTACCACCAGCCACTGCATAGCTATAATTTGCTATAGTTGGGCTGTTTTGGATTGAATATGGGTTTTTCAGCTAATCCAACAACATTGAAAATTTTATCAAATTACAATTTTGCTATCAAACTATCAAATTACTTCATGAATGTCTGCTAATTGTAGTAATTTCTTTTAAAATTGTAGCTTTGATTCTCAAATTAATCTATTTATTTGTCTATTTCGGATCGAAAAATCCCCTTTATTGTGACACAGGTGGGCCCATAAGAGCTTTTGGCCCACCACTTAGAGCCCAATGCACGATTCAAACACTAAAGCCCAACATTACTAGAACCTAATGTTGCACCAAGAACCAATGACATTTAAACACTTGTCAAGAGAAGAACCAGCCACGTAAGCAAATAAAGATCCTACAGAGTTATTGCACCACACATCAGTCATTAATGAGGTCCCCTGTAGCATTTAATGCGATAACCCTTTCACGTCGGAACAGAACAGCCTCACCGTGAACAAGGCAAGCTAGAGTATAGACTTTCGGCCAACATGACACGTCGGAGTAGACAAGGAAATGATGATCAAAAGGATATAAGTAGGTTTCTAAGACAAAAAGAAGGTTAAGTTCCTTATCATCCCTCTATCTCTACATTCCATTAGTCTCTCTTTTCTAACTTGCTCGTCGGAAGGGTTCGCTGGGGGAATCTCGTTCCCCGTTGGACTCTTGTGCAGGTTTCTCAGTGGACCCAGCGACTGGACAACGGTGTGGAAGGCATGGATCAGCCCGACCCGTCCTTCACGAACAAGTAGTATCATCAGTTGGCGCCGTCTGTGGGAAACTTTCACTCCGTGTGACAATTGTGCTCATTGTTGCCAAAGACCCATTCTCGATAATTCCTCCTTACCACCCACCAAGGTGGATGGTCACAACGAGATCCATGGCTTCTCAACACAACGTTGCTGACCCCCAAGCCGACCCTCCTAACCTAAACAACCTACCTCAGTATTTCACAGAACTCACTAACAGCATCAACCGCTTAGCCGGACAAAACCAAGCCTTGATCAATGCTTTGCTTCAGCAAGACCTCCCCGTGCCTCTTCCGCCACCACAAGATATCCCACCTAACAGAGAACGAACCCCGAACCATCCCTTCCAACAAGCCGACCTCTCCAACTTGGAGGGTTTGCGACCCCCACCCCAAGATATGAACCCGCCACCTCGGGGTCTACATCCATCAGTCCAAGCACCTGCTCCCGAGGGAGAGGCCAATAGTGTCCAGCCTCCATTGCATTCTGGTGGTGACAATGTTCCTATCTGGGATGCGGAACTCCAAGCCATAAAACTTCAGCTTTAACGAGTCATGCAGAACATACAGAATAAACCCTTCACTACAGCCAATTCACTGTTTGTCGCCTCTATCAGGAACAAACCCCTACCTCCTAAGTTCAAAATGCCCTCGATCGACTCTTTCGACGGCACAATGGACCCAGTCGACCACTTGGAGACCTACAGGACCCTAATGATCCTCCATGCTTTTTCTAATGAGATCATGTGTCGGGCTTTCCCCGTAACGCTTAAGGGGTCGGCTCGAATATGGTTTAGTCAACTGTCGACGAACTCCGTCTCTACTTTCCAACACCTAAGTGATTCCTTTCTTAGCCATTTCATTGGTGCCTAGCGCCAGCGGTGCCCGGCAACTCAGCTCCTCAACATCCGTCAGACGGAGGGGGAGTCACTACGTAGTTTTGTCACCCGTTTCAACACTGAGGCCTTGCAGGTGGCAGAAAACAACGACAAGGTCATTCTCGCGGCTTTCATGGCTGGTTTACGATCATCCAACTTCCTTTTCTCCCTCTTCAAAAACCCTCCAACCTCCATGGCAACCCTTCTTTCCAAAGCCCAAAAATATATGAACGCTGAAGATTCTCTAGCTGCCCGCCAAGATTCTACAACCAAAAACCCAACCCCCAGAGAGAAGAGAAAGGAATCTGAAACCAGAACCACCCAATATACACAACAAGCACCTCAGTATACTGACCGAACTGCTCGAGCCGACCGATCGGCACCTACCCGACCGCCCGGTCGGTTCGAGCAGTATAATCCCCTCAATTCCCCCATGGAACAAGTCTTGAACCAGATCCAACGAGATTACAACTTGAAATGGCCACAACCATCGCGGTCTCCTTCCAACTGGCGAGACCAATCCAAATACTGTCGTTTCTATCAGGACCACGGCCACAACACTGAGGAATATGTTAACCTTAAAGACCAGGTAGAGAGCTTGATCCGCCAGGGGCGCCTCAGTCTGTTCACGGTAGCCCGTCCCCAACAATGACCAAAGACCGAACCTACAGGGGGCAACCGCCGACGCACCCCTCCCCGACAACCCGCACAACCTAACCAAGGCAATGATCGGCCCCCACCATAACCTCGAGCACAAGGCAACCCTGCTCCCCCGGTTGGAGAGATCAGAGTCATTGCTGGCGAGCTTGCACGCGGAGGACCATCCCGTTCGGCCCAGCGAGCCAAACTCAGAAAAATCAGACAGGTCTCCGACAAAGAAATCGCAACGTTGGACCGCCCCTTTAAACACCTTAAACAGTGGATGGAACCCATCACCTTTACGGAGGCCGATTGCACAAGCATCCGTTACCCTTACGACGACCCCCTCGTCATCTCCACTCTCCTGTCCAATTACAAAGTCAGACGGGTGCTTGTCGACAACGGCAGCTCTTCAGACATCATCTTCTTAAACGCCTACCGCCGGCTCAAGGTCAGGGAAGAAAGATTGTCCCCTCTCCAAACCCCGCTGGTCGGCTTCACAAGGGATTGAATGACCTCCATAGGCTCCATCAATCTCCCCATCACCATCGGAGAGTATCCACGGCAGACCACCAAGTTACTCACTTTCCTTTTCGTCGATTGTCCCTCTGCTTATAACATAATCCTTGGCCGTACAGCCCTTAACGCTTTTCAAGCTGTCACATCCACATACCATTTGGCTGTGAAATTTCCCACCGAACTCGGGGTCGGCACCGTTAGGGGAAAGCAGACGGTGGCCAGAGAATGCTACGTCGCTTCACTCAAAGAGGTCAAGCTGAAGGAGGCTATGATCATCGAAGGACTCGACTTCAGAGACGAAGATGAGTTAGTCAGAGGGGAACTAGTGGAAGAACTTGTTGAAGTCCCCATAGACCCTACCAACCCAACAAAAACAGCCAAAATCGGCAGCCGACTATCCTCTCAGGCCAAGGCCGACCTTACAGCCCTCCTAACCAAGCACAATAATGTATTTGCCTGGACCCATTCTGACATGCCGGGTATTGATCCCTTCTTCATCACTCGTCGTCTCAGTATCTAGCCCCACTTCCGACCTTTCCGCTAGAAGCAACGTGTCTTTCACCTGGAACGCAATCCCTCATTGCCTCAAAGGTAGACAAACTACTGGAGGCATGGTTCGTCAAGAACGTAGACTACCCTAGATGGCTGTCAAATGTGGTCCTAGTCCATAAAAATAACGGTAAATGGCGGCTCTGCGTCGACTACTTCAACGTTAATCGAGCTTGCCCCAAAGATAGTTATCCCCTCCCCCGCATAGATCTCCTTGTCGACACCACCGTCGGACATCAGATGCTCAGTTTTATGGACGCCTTCTTCGGCTACAATCAAATTCTGATGCACCAGGCTGACCAGGAACACATTTCCTTCATCACAGACAGAGGAACTTACCACTATCGTGTTATGCCGTTCGGATTGAAAAATGCCGGAGCAACTTACCAACGGTTGGTCAATGCCGTCTTTCACTACCAGATCGGTCGGAACCTGGAAGTCTACGTCGATGACATGCTTGTCAAAAGCAAACTCTCCTCTGATCATCTGACAGACCTGCGAGAGACCTTCGAAACCCTACGCAAGTATCAAATGAAGCTAAATCCCGAGAAGTGCACTTTCAGCGTAGGATCTGGGAAATTCTTGGGTTTTATGGTCAGTCAGCAGGGCATTGAGGCCAACCCCAAAAAGACCCTGATAGAAATACGGTCTCCCAGAATGGTCAAAGAGGTTCAACGGCTTACCGGCAGACTCGCCGCCTCAACTGTTTTATTTCTCGCGCAACAGACAAGTGCCTCCCCTTTTTTAAAGTCCTTCGACAGGGCTTTGAATGGACCACCGAATCCGAAGAGGCCTTTCAACAATTGATGCAGTGCATGGCCAACCCCCCTTTACTCTCTTAGGCACTCTTAGGCGAAACCCTTTTTCTCTACTTAGCTATGTCAAACACTGTAGTTAGTGCAGCCCTCATCAAGGAGGACAGCTCAGTATAGCGTCCGGTTTATTACATTAGCCGAGCTCTCAAGGGGACAGAACAGAACTACCCTTTGTTGGAAAAAATGGCCCTTGCCTTAGTCATAGCCTCAAGACGACTCCGACTTTATTTCCAAGCTTACTCCACAGTGGTCCTCACTGATCAAGCTTTGAAGAAGGTAATGCAATAGCTAGAGCTGTCTGGCATACTTATGCAATGATCTGTCAAGCTCAGCCAATTTGAAATCTCTTACCGACCTCAAACGGTGATCAAAGGACAGACCGTCACCAATTTTATCTTGGAATTCACCAATCCGACTCCAACCGCGCCCCCTCCGCCAAGGCAATTCAACACTGAGGTAGAAGAACCCCATTCTTGGACCTCCATTCCCACAAAGAAGGCAGTGGGGCTAGTCTCATCCTCACCGCTCTCGAGGGCGGCTATTTCAAGGGTGCCCTCCGTTTCCTGTTTGACGCAAGCAATAATGAAGCCGAATATGAGGCCTTGATAGCAGGTCTTTGCCTAGCTAGAGACATTGGTATAAGCCATATCCAAGTGTTCAGTGATTCCCAATTGATCGTCGGGCAGATTATGGTGGAATTCGACGCGAAGGAAAACACGATGCGGGCTTATAGGGACATTGCACTCCCTTTTGTTCGCCTTTTCAATACTTTCCCATATCAAACACATCCCACGGTTAGAAAATTCCAAGGCAGACGAAATAGCCCAATTAGCCTCGGCCGACCAGTTAGACCTTAGCCATGGTGTCTGCCTTGAATACTTAGCCCATCCAGCTACTTCGCCAAACCAGCTGGAGGTTCACTTCCTCCAAAACGAACCTATCCCATGGGCTGTAGACATTCTTCTGTTTTTGACAAGTGGGGAGTTGCCCAACGATAAACAGCAGGCCACCAAAATTAGAGCCCGGTCGTCCAATTACATCCTCATCAGTGGCCTATTGTACAAACGTAGATTCTCGCGTCCGTACCTTAAGTGTCTCAGTCCTACTCAAGCAACCTATGTGATGAGGGAAGTCCATGAGGGCGTATGTGGTAATCATTCGGGTGCAAGATCTCTGGCCCACAAAATCCTCTGCACCGGTTACTTCTGGCCTACTCTCTACCAAGATGCCACCGATTTTGTGCTTAAGTGTGATAAATGCCAGCGCTTTGCCAATATCCTTCATGCCCCTCCAACAGAACTGATTACGCTCTGCAATCCCTACCCCTTTGCCAAGTGGGGCATCGACTTAGTTGGTTCATTGCCCATCGGAAGGGGTCAAACCAAGTTCGCTGTAGTTGCCATTGACTACTTCACTAAATGGGTGGAAGCGGAACCCCTCACTACAATCACTGAGAGGAACACAACTAGGTTTATCTAGCAGTCGATCGTATGCCGATTTAGAATCCCTCAAGCCATCGTCTCAGACAACGGCAAACAATTCGGCAATGCCAAGTTCAGGAAATTCTGTGCAAAGCTCCACATTAAACCATGTTTCTCTTCCCCAGGTCATCCCCAAGCCAATGGGCAAGTCAAAGTCACCAATCGCTCTCTCCTGAAGATCATTAAAACTAAGTTAGAAGCCGCTACAGGACTCTGGGCTAAGGAACTACCAAATGTACTCTGGGCTTATTGAACTACCGCCCGAACCCCTACTGGAGAGACCCCCTTTCGCTTAACATACGACGCTAAGGCGGTCATCCCAGTGGAAATCGGCTTGCTGACCCCGGGGGTTTTGCACCCAAATCCAGAACTAACCGAAGAATTGCGTTGGGCTAACTTGGACCTGATCGAAGAACTCCGAGAAACCACTGCTGTCAGACGGGCATCATATCAGCAGAAAATGAGAACACATTACAACCGCAAAGTCCGACCGAGAGAGTTCGCAGTGGGGGACCTAGTCTTGCGCGAAGCAACCCTTGCCACCAAAAATCCTGCCGAGGGCAAGCTAGCAGCCAAATAGGAAGGACCTTACGTTGTTAAGGCCAGACCCCGCCCAGGCACTTACCGACTCCAAGACATGGAAGGCAGACACCTCCCCCACCCATGGAACGCCGAGCACTTGAAGCGTTATTTTCAGTAAAATGGCATCTCCTATTTTTGTATTGATTGATTGTTGTATGTTCCTTTCGACGATCTGCTCACTTGTTCGTCTTTTGCCTTTTCCATACGTGGTGTAAACTTGTGATCAACAGGTTGTGCCTTAAATGACAATGACTTTATATCTCCTTTATCTGCGTTGTGTTTCAATAACAACTTGTTAACTAAAGCCTCAGCCAGACTGAGCACGAAGAGCTCAGCTAGACTGAGATACCTAAAGCCTCAGCCAGACTGAGCACGAAGAGCTCAGCCAGATTGAGTTAACTTAAGCCTCAACCAGACTAAGCACGAAGGGCTTAGCCAGATTGAGTTAACTAAAGCCTCAGCCAGACTGAGCACCAAAAGCCCAGCCGAACTGAGTTAACCTAAGCCTCAGCCAGACTGAGCACGAAGAGCTTAGCCAGACTGAGTTAACTTAAGCCTCAGCCCGACAGAGCCCTCAAAGTCTTAGTCAGAACTAGCATGAAGAATTCAGCCGGTCTGAATCAAAGCTAGTCTCAGCTGTTGCCATACTTAGTTAAAATCCAAGTTCATGGCCATCCATTTTCACTAGTCATACAAGTTAGCCTGTTTGCCCATTTTAAACATTTTTACATCATGGTTTACTTGCGAAATTTCATATTCCCAAATGTGAACATACAAGTTAGCCTGATTTCCCATTTTCACCATTTTTACATAACAATTTACTTACAAATTTCATTTTTACACTTACTTTTTATTGAATTCTGCTCAGCCATTTTCATCATTCCAAATTTACGAATCAGAGAAATAACGACAGCAGCAATAAAGAAGAAAACTCGTTGTTTTATTAGCAAACTTGCATTTTTATACAAATTCATTACAGAAACTACCTCCATTACAAAAAAAAAAAAAAAAAAAAAAAAACAATAACAACAAACAAACAAAAACAAATAATTTTATACAGTTAATCTCCCTCGCTCGACCCGAGATCTTCCTCTTCAACCCTCTCATCTAGGGGGGTCTGAGCGACATCGTCTTCTCCTACCTTCACGAGGTTGAAGTCCACGTCCGGGAACAACTCTTGCGCCTTATACTTGAAAGTCATCCAGCCGTTGTCCCAGAACTGGCTCATCTCGTGCTTATAGAAGTCAGACCGCTGGAAGCTTTGGATCATTTCCTCCTCACTCCTACCTCCAGCGGACGCTCCCGACGGCCCAGCCCCCCCATCCCCCTCTTTCGCTAAGCTCTTGGCGACCGCGTCATCAATGCCCATCTGGAATTCGACGAACCCCTTGAATTGCTCTATGGCCACCACGCATGAGTCAGGGTACGCCGCCTTCTCAGATGCCAACTTGGCCCTTTCTTTCGCCAGGGCCTTCTCCAACTCTACGATCCGGTGATCCACTTCTTCTTTATCTTTGATCGACTGGTCGCATAGTTTCTCGTTGTTGGTAAGGGCCTCTTCCCACCTCTCATTAGCGGTGGTGCAGGCTTTTTGGACCAGCTCCAGCTGCCTCTTCTCGCCCGCCAGCTCGAACTCTAGCGATACCGCCTTGCGGCGTTCTGCTTCCAACTCTGATTTGGTCGCGAGGAGCTCAGCACT
Source organism: Camellia granthamiana (assembly GCA_036172215.1). Classification (NCBI taxonomy): domain Eukaryota; kingdom Viridiplantae; phylum Streptophyta; class Magnoliopsida; order Ericales; family Theaceae; genus Camellia; species Camellia granthamiana. The sequence continues at coordinate 135,087,813 of CM069907.1, read as the reverse complement.
AGCACATTTTTCTAAGTAGCTCTGCACCACTGCCAATACTTCCATCTTCTTTGCTCTTTGTGCACACTCCAACCCCTTTGCGCATGCACTCCGAGCGGCCTTCTTCCAACCCGCTATCTCAACCCTCAGCGGCTCTCCCTCTATCTTCGCATGCACTGCTTTATTCATCAAGGCAGCCACCAAGGTCGCTGCCTCCATCTGGGCCGAGCAAAACCCTCTCAGGAGGTCGGCCTCCGTCAACCGTGCCATCGACCGCACGGCAGCGTCCTCCACTACTCCAACGAGGTACTCGGCTGCGACCCTGGTTTTCCCCCATTTTTCTGCAGAGCGACTTGCCAGCGTGCGTGCGTGGTATAGGGCGGTCGTCAGTGCAGCACTTGTCTCTGGCTTGATAATCCCAGTTTTTCCTTCACCAGGACTGGGGGTTACTTCTAGTACAGGTCTTGTCGTCGTCACCACTTGGGCACTTAGGCCCTTCTTTTTCACCCTGGTCTGGGCACTTGAACCCTTGTTCGCTTTCATCACTTGGGCACTTGGGCCCTTTTCTTCCACCCCCATCTGGGCACTTGAACCCTTGTTCTCTTTCGCCACTTGGGCATTTTCCCCTTCTGGAGCCTCCTCCATCCCACCCTCCTTCATCTTCTTTATAATAGGGACGCCCTTACTCCCCTCTGCCGTCGCCCTCTTCTTCTTTGTTTTCTTTAGCACTGTCTCCACCTCCTGTTTGCCCCTCTCCTTCAGCGGGTCTACTGGTGGCTGCAGAGAAACAAAGTCTGTTAGGTCTTTGTCTCCTAACGGTTTGGGCCGCGGTCGAACCCACTTTCTTATCACCAGTTTAGGTGCAGGCCTTAACTGTGTCTCCTTATACTTATCCGCCTTGGCAAACGCCTTCCATTCCTCTACCTCCTCCACTTTCCTCCTTGTCTCCAACTCCTCCTGCACAGGATCCTTCTCCGTTAGCTGCGGCCCCAAGCTCAACTCAAACAAGGTTGAAGGTCGGACCAGGTCGTCCCACTTTGCACCCTCCTTCTCCCTCCACTCCTTCACTCCCTTCACCCTATTCTCAGCCTCCGCACCTAACCTTGGCTCCACTAACTTTGTGGGGACTTTCCACGTTGTTCGAACCCCCCTCCCACTGTTCGCCGGTACATAGAACCATCTCGGCCTCCACCCCTTTACCGAAGATTGTAAGCCTGCCACTAGACCTCGGCCCGCCACCGCTTATAAGGTGACCTACGTTTCTTATTGGCTAGAGGCCTTGTAGCAAGAGAAAAATTCCTCCACTGTCATTGCCGCTCCTCCGGTCGCCTGCGACTATGCGATTGCGCAAGCCATTAGTATTTTCCAAGCGATCGGCATGAACTGCCTTGGCGCCACCTCCAGCTTGTTGAGTACGTCCACCACTATTTGGGGAAGTGGTAGCCTTAGTCCCCCTCCCCCGGGCAGTGCCTCCTCATACAACGTGAATTCTGTCGACCGTGCATCCGACACCCACTCCTTAGATGTAGGCAACCTCAGCTCTATCTCCACCGGAATTTGGTACTTCCTTCGTACCTCCTCCAACTCCTCTGTCGTAAACGTAGACTTGTCGGCCTTGGTGTGCCAGTGTTCCGGCTCCACTTGGCTAATTGGCTTAGCGACTATGATCATCGTCGCCGAACGAGCCCGCGCCGCTTGCCCAGTTCCCCTCTCCTCCCTCCTCTCTATTCTGTACTGTTCCGCCAACTCCAGTGCGTCGTCTTCCCCCAATGAGTCTAGCCTCACGGCTGGCACTTCATCTCGCGCCATTCTTCCTACGTGTCTGCGTATGGCTTCGGACGTTGGCACAAGAAAGTTCGCAAAGTGTTGCAGCGGCGTGTCACACGAAACAAATGAGTTCACCTCTGGGATGTGTTGGTTTTTTACGAAAAGGTAAGTAAAGCGAATAACTCCAAATGCCCATAGTTTGCCTATATTCCAAGGATCGAGATTAAATTTCGCCAGTTCGAAAAATTTCGAAAACTTCTACCCTCGCCTTTTTAACGCCCTATATTAGCCTATCCCTTCGCTTCCTGCTAATGCATCACCTCCCTTATTACAGGATTACGCCACGTGTACGACCACGATTCACTACTCTTTTTCCATTCCCTGTCTATTCCACTTCATATCACCACATGCCCCGCCACTCCTCGAGCCCCGCACACCGCCATTTCCTCTTCTCACACTGTCACCCTTCGCTGTTGGCCATTCTCTCATTCGGCCTTCTCACTTGGTCATCCTTCGCGGTCGGCCCACCTCCCAATCGGCCTTCTCACTTGGTCACCCTTCACGATCAGCCCTTCTCCCAATCGGCCTACTTCACTCGGTCATCCTTCGCGGTCGGCCCACCTCCCAGTCGGCCTTCTCATTTGGTCACCCTTCGCTCTCAGCCCACCTCCCAGTCGGTCTTCTCATTCGGACACCCTTCGCGGTCAACCATCCCCCCCGTCGGTCTTCTTTCACTCACCCACCTACAACCCTCGTCTTCTTCCTTATTCCCTTTGTTGGACTGAAGTTGCACTTGGGAATGGGGGACTACTGACACAGGTGGGCCCATAGGGGCTTTTGGTCCACCACTTAGAGCCCAATGCACGATTCAAACACTAAAGCCCAACATTACTAGAACCCAACGTTGCACCAAGAACCAATGACATCTAAACACTTGTCAAGAGAAGAACCAACCACGTAAGCAGACAAAGATCCTGTAGAGTTATTGCACCACACATCAGCCATTAATGAGGTCCCCTGCAGCATTTAATGCGATAACCCCTTCACGTCGGAACAGAACAGCCTCACCATGAACAAGGCAAGCTAGAGCATAGACTTTCGGCCAACATGACAGGTCGGAGTAGACAAGGAAATGATGAGCAAAGGATATAAGCATGTTTCTAAGACAAAAAGAAGGTTAAGTTCCTTATCATCCCTCTATCTCTACATTCCATTAGTCTCGCTTTTCTAACTTGCTCGTCGGAGGGTTCGCTGGGGGACTCCCGTTCCCCGTTGGACTCTTGTGCAGGTTTCTCAGTGGGCCCAACGACCGGACGACGGTGTGGGAGGCGTGGATCAGCCTGACCCGTCCTTCATGGACAAGTAGTATCATCATATTGCATCATCAGAATTGATCCATATTCTTAAATCTTGCAGCTGCGTGAATATATTGATGATACAATGGATTACATTAATATTCAGGTAATCAATTGGAAATGGGAACAAATACGAAAATTAAATTAATTGATCAATTTAAATAGATTTGGATTTACTTTTGTTGTTCTAAATACACTCTCATGTTTCCATTTTCTAGCTTGACAATCATCGAAATCAGCTGATTCAGATAATGTATCAGTTATGTGTTATAAAATATTGAATACATTGATTTCTTGTTCTGTTTTTGTGTATTTGAAAACATTGTTGGGACAATACATTTGTCTTATTATTATTATTTTTTGCCTTGTTTGTGCAGTTAGAGCTTTTTCTAAGCTCTGCAAGGGTTTCTTTGTCAATTTATTCATTGATAGCTGGAATATTTGGTGTGAATATCCTATATACTTGGAACACCAAACACGATGACATGTTTAAATGGGTATGCATACAATTTTGAATATACGAGCACAAAATCCGATTTACACAAAATCAAACATAACTCTCTCACGTGAAGTTTTTTTGATTTTGTGATCGGATTTTGTAATTGATATAATTTTGAATGTAAGTTTTATTTCGGTTAATTTGAATGTTATTCTTCTTATTGTTGCCAGGTGGTAATCGTCGCTGGGGCATTTTGTGCCAGTATTTTTATACTTATCTTTTCCTATGCTCGCTACAAGGGTCTGGTTGGATCTTGAAATTTATAAATAAGTAAGAATTATTTAAATTACAGTAGAGGTAATTTTGTAAGGGATCTCCCATTGGAAAGAAGTGCAGATGGATCCGTGGGTCTTGCAGGTTTCACTTTAGCAATTTGAAATATTTGTTTTGTAAATCATTATATATAATATTGATTTTACAATTGTAGTTTCGTATTTTTTTCTGAAAAAAAAAAAATTGATGGTCTATTTCATAATCATATACATATTTTGAAATAGACCCGATAAAATTATGTGGCGATGATTATTGGATCAATTGATTTTTTTCCCATAAATTTCATGAATGATCTACTTGTAAAGTCCTAAAAAATGAACAACTTAAGTCATTGAAATGAAATTTGTAGTGGGCTCTACGAACCTAATTGGACCGGACTGCACTTCTGTCCTGTAACTTATTAAGTTTGAATTTCTTTTGATTTTTTGGACGGCTCTTGTTAGCTACGTGAATTAATAAGTTCTGTCTCTACCTTTCACCACGAAATTCCAGATTGCAGAGAAGATCCAGAAGCAGTGTTGTTTGCAGGCCTAACCTGTTTCGTGTGCGAGCACAGATAATCGTAAACAACTTTGTAGAGTGGTATTTTACTCATTTGATCTTTTGATTTGGAGTCCCTTGTTATTCTGTTATGAAATGGGGTCAATTATAGTGTCCTTTATTTTCGCATAATCTTGGTAATTATCTCTACTTAAATTGCTTTCTTAAATACATTTAATGAAATAAGTTGTTTCTATCCTGATCAAATTCAAGTTACCTTTTTGTTATTTTTAGTATGGATCTGATTTCAGAATTCATTATTGGTTTATAAACCATGCAATCAGTGTAAACCATGTTTTTGAAGGTCTTCAGTCTGGGTTATTTCTAAATGTATTTATTTAATTTATTCTTTTAACGCAAATACTTTTACAAATGGTTGTTAGATTATGTTAAAGTTATGTAAACCATTAGATTTTTTTTAACAACCTAAAATACACGCCGTAGACATGATTCAACAGCGTTCCATCATATGTCATTACGAGCGGCATGTTTGATTTTTCTATAATTATTTTTGCACGCCATTAATTCAAGGAACAACCCATGACGTTCATTGCTAGTTGTTGAATATTTAATGCAATGACCTATTTTGTCTGCCGTAGATAACTCAAGTTTCACAACATTTTTTACATGCTGTAGAATATGCATATATAAGTTTTTAAATTCAGCTGGTTTTATTTCACCTGTTATGTACAATTTGAGAAAACATTATAAACAAACTTTACAAACATATATATAAGTATCAATCAACTACCAAAATATTGTTTCAAATATCAAAAATAAAAAATAAAAAATTCATACATTCTGAACAACCAAAAACTATCTATGCATTCCAAACCATCTAAGAACTATGTTTTTAGACATCAAAAAATATGACATAAGTTCAAATCTATCCAAAATATTCTGAATGATCCACAAAAAATCCTTAAGTTCTACATCATCCAAAAACTATCCATATCTAGGTTTTTAAACATATTCAAAACTATTAAGAGAATATAGTAATCCATTCATCAAAATCATATCCAAATTATCCACAGATTATAGAAATCTATTTAAAGTCAAAGCTGAATGAAATTGAAATCATCGAAGTATAGTTTGGGGGTGAAATGAAATTCTCTCATAAAAAGAGGATAAAGTCAAGAAAGAATGCCGCTGTTGAGGGGGCTTTTGTCTTATTACGGGCCATATCAAAATATTATACCCTCAAGGGCAACCTAATGAAAGAAGAGGCTTAGCTCAACACCCACTTCGAAAAACCTGATAGCTTGACTTGGAAGTACACAATCTGTGAGAATGAATACAAGAAATACAAATGGAAACACCACAGTTATTAAATGAATTTAAGAAGCGTTGAAAAACCTTTATAGATCATGAGGTATTATCAAAATGAACATGATACGCTTCATGGTTAGCATAATAATAAGCAAACTCTATAACTTATTTCACACTTACTTATTTTACATCACATGTATAAGAAGATATTATAAAATATTATCTATGAATATTATAAAATATTATTTGTATAATTATAAATGTAAAGAAGGGTTGTCAATAATGTCATCTTAAGTTTGGTTGAGAGAGATGGCCAAAAGTCTCTGCATCTTATCAAGAGGTTGTACTCTCTCCACTTATATGTAAGTTTTCAATGTGTAAGTTTTACCTACTTGTATTTGTACAAAACAAGGTGCTTTCCTCATGTGATTATCAAATTGTGATATGCATGTAATAATATATTATTCCACTTTCTTAAATAGTTAAATGTCGTGTGCAATATAAGTTGATATAATTAAAGTAAGTGATTAGTTCATTGATTGGATGATAAAAAATATTAAGATAATATATATAATCTCAAGAGGTTGACTTAGTGGACACAACTTGAAATTAAGGGTGTACTTCGTCCATATCTCAAGTTCAATTAATGGAGACACAACCGTTATGTCTTGTGTCTTAATTAGTGTATTAGTTGATACACTAATTAGTATTAGTTCACTAATGATCACATTAACTTTCATTTAAAAATGTGAGATTTATTGTAATACAATTGAAACATGAAAGTAAAATTTTGTTAAAAGTTTAGAAGTAAAAATTGTAATTTACGTTATATTTTATATGTGGATAAGTTACACTCACCTCACTTGAGGCTTGTGAAAAATACAATTAGTTCTATAAATTTGATATAATTACACTGACTCATGTCATCGAAACTAAAACAAATGGCGGATAGACAATAAAATAAAAGAAGATAAATTTACATTTTAGTAGAATATATATGACAAATTATTTTTTCATTCACACATATCACGAATTATTGATAAAAAATGATCCAAGTATTATGTGAATTAAAATATGAGGCACTTATTCATAATTCCGTCTTCACCTACTTATGTTCCACTTTGTCTAAATTATTTTTTTTTTATATTTCAATAAATTTTATGGGTGACATAGTTATTAAAATATCTCTAATAATAATATTCACATTGACGGTGTGAATGTTCACACCGTTAATGTGAACATTTACACGTCAATGTGAATATTCACGTTATAAAATATGAATATTCATATTCCCAAGTTGCTTATTATTCAAAAAAAATACTTGTAAGGGTAAAATTGTCCAAAAATTACCTTAAATATGAAAATTAAGATTTGGTAGATTAAGTGTCCAAATAATAGGATTGATTAGAATATAAGAATATATTATGGACTAATTGAGACATAAGTATTTTAAAAAAAAGAATTTCCTAATAAATCTTTCAAAAAATATCTAGTAAGATAAATATAATTATATTAAAAATATGAAATTGAATATATTTTTTCTACATCTCAAAAAACGGTCGGTGTCACTTACCCTTTATATATTTCATAGTCAAAACATATTTAGTCTTGTTTGGTACTAAAAGCTAAAAATCTAATAAAAATGTCTAAAAAATCCTCTACTCACCAATGTTTTGCAGCACATTTAAACTATAAACAAATGTTGCACTAAAATCATTCATTTAAAAAAAAAAAAAAAATCCATATTCACTACCCCTATCTTTAAAAAGTAAAAATAAAAAAACCCACACCAAACGGGATAATTATTCAGTAATCTCAAAATATAAACATTTAATAATTCATAATATTATGATTGATGGAGAAAGTAGGTAAGTGTAGTATTATGTTAGGTGAACAACAAATATGAGAAAATATAATAAATTATGATTAGTTAGAATATAGGAATATATGATATTCCAAAAATATTCTATAATTTCCCAACCAGAGGTCGTCGATTATCAACCTCCTCAAACATTGACTTCAGTTTAAACAATTCCCTCCCTGTTCCTATCTCTTATGTCAATTAGTAACATGCGGGTATCCACTGGGGGTGGTGACCTTGCGGGAAAGGCAGTCATTTTCAAAGGGGTGTGTCAGCTTCAACTCTTGGGTGCTGTGGCATGCTTAGTTTTGTTCGGTTGACTCTCTTTGGAGATCTCATATTATACTCTGATCGATACTTGACGTCTTCTGTGACACCTGACTGAACTGTATTGGATATCTCGGTGAGTTCCTTCCTTTGCCCGAGGCCAAGGCGCGTGAATGCTGTGATCCACGTAGCATTGTTTTTTTTTAAGAAAAATGATTTAGAGTACTAAAAGAAAGCACTAAAGGAGTATTAAATTGTCTTTTTCCTCTTTTTTTTTTAATTTTAATTTTTTTTTAGGCATGCCACCTCACTAGAGCTGCTTTTAGTGGTCTTCTTTTAGTGGTCTGTATCATAATTGTTTTTTTAATAAGGAAAAAAAAAAAGAAGCATGTATCCCAAACTAAGGCCTTGTTTGGGGTACTCTAAAAAAGTCAAAAATCATTATCATATTTAAGTTACGTCATCTTATTTAAGTCACATCACCTCTCTACCACATTACTTCAAATCCAACCCATACCCAATCCATATTTCACAAAAAATCAAAAAGTACACTTATTTAGGTTATCCCAAACCACCCCTAAATTATTTTAAAAATTAAAAAACCCCTCTTCATATCCTTTTCTGCTTAAATCCCTCTCTCTCTCTCACTCTCTAGTGCTTCACTGTCTCTCTACATGCGATATATATTTACGTAGATAGATACATATAATTTTGGGAATGCTTAGAGATAGAGATGGGAAAAGAGAGGAGCATTGTGGTGCTAGCGGATTCGCAGACGGAGATGAAGAAGAAAGCGGGGAGTTGTCGGAGCTGGATTTTAATGGACGCGGAGGGGAAGAGCACGGTGTTGGATGTGGATAAGTACGCTATCATGGACAGAGTTCAGATTCATGCTCGCGATCTTCGCATTCTCGATCCTCTCTTGTCTTACCCTTCCACCATTCTCACCCGTGAAAAAGCTATCGTCCTCAATTTGGAGGTGAAATTTCTTTCACTGTCTATATATTTATATATTTGTGTCAATCTTATAAAATACTATACACTAATTAAGGGATGAAAAATCTTCATGATGGATTTCATAATATATTTTTCATGATTCCTAATATTATTGATCTTCTAATATTGTTTCGTTGATGCACTTATATTTGATCGGCATTGTTTGGCTATTTTTCTTTTTGTTTTCTTTGGCTGGGCAGCACATAAAGGCGATTATTACACACGAGGAGGTAAGCTTTAATTCTTTTTTGTTATTCATTTACATTTTGCTTCTTGGAAGAAGTTTGGTAATTAGTTAAAAGAACAGTGCTATATTCCCTAATTCATAACTCCTATTTTAAATATTCCTTAATTCATAACTCTTATTTTAACTTTTAATAAGGTGGAATGGAAGAGAGATAATAGAAAGAGGTAGAAAGAAGAATGATGAGGAGTGCGGTCCTCTAATATATCACTATTATTTTAACCTCTAATAAGACGGAAGAGAGAGAGAAAATAGAGAGAAGAAGAAGGATGAACAGTAAGAAGTGGGGTCCATTTCACATGATTAAGAGTGGATTATGGTTGCTCAATTAGAGCTCCCAAGTATTTGTTTTAGCTAAAATTATCAAAAAATTATTGTAAAAAATCAATTTATTCTTTTATTTTTATATAAGTTTTTTAGTAAAAATTATTTAGACAAAATCAATTTCTAAACAATTCCCTATGCCGCTGTTGATGGTTTAGTGGAAAATGTCTAAAGTAGACTAGAAGTTGAAAAGTTTTAAGCTGAGACAAGCAAATTTTGCCAAAAGAGTAAAATGGAAAGAAGTTATCTGGAAGGAAAATGAAAGGGCTGGCCTTTTGACGTGTACTCTACTGTGCGAGTTTGGTCCATAGTTATTATATTTTTATTTTTTTATTATTTTTATTTTTATAACTTTAATTGGTTTAATTTTAATTTTAAATTTATAATTTTGTCTCAATTTAATTCATTTGATTATAATCGTTAGTATTTTTTGATAGAAAATGAGCACATAAATGGTTTGTGTTATTCTTTTATATGCAAAATTGTAAATTTTTTTAATTCAGTGGGTTAATCTCAACTAACTCAGTGACCACTTTCCTTCAAAAATCTTAATTGGTGTTATCAATTAGATCAAATTGACACAAAATCTAAAATTAAGAAATAAAAATTGAGCTAATTGAAATTATAGAATGACACAAGGGGCAAAATACATGAATTACTAATATAATTTGTCCTAAATTTTATTTGGAGGGTTCTCTCGGCCCCTAATCAGGACTGGAGGGCACGATAATTCGAACTATTCATTTTGTCGATCATTTCATGTATTTCATCCACATAAAAAAATTAAGTTAATCTGATAATCATAATATATTCAATTTAATCCATTTGTCACCAAAAAAATGCACGATAGTTGTGTTTTTAAAAATAAATTATCAATTTATTCAAGCTACCTTTATTTTTATTTTTATTGTTATAAAATTATGATTAAATGGAAGACAACTTACATTTAAGTTGAAATAAAAAAAAAAATTAGTGGAACAAAATTCACTGTTTAAGACTGATCAAAATTTCAGTTTTGGGTTGATTTTTCGCATGGGAGGTCTGTTTTAATATTGAAAAACTTTACACTAATATCCGAGGGAATCCACCAAAATATTATATAAAAACATTTTTCATTCTAATTTTTTAAGTATTAAAAGATGAGTGTGACATTCCATTGTTTAATGCTACACGTTTTACAATAAAAATTAGGGTAAATTACATATACATTACTTGAGATTTGCTTAAAATATAAATTGTACTATATAGTTCTGAAAATTATATTCTGCCCTTAAAATTTTTTAATAGTATAACAAATGATCACTTTTATTAATAAATCATTAAGTCAATTAGCTCTTCTTTTTTTTTAATTATGTCATAGATATATTTTAATTAACAATTCAAATAATTTTAATAGTGTAGTTATGAATTTTATTTTTTCTGTTCATTCTTTTAAATAAAAAAATTCTGATAAGAAAATATTTATAATTTTCAAAATTATAGGAGGTAATCTGTATTTTAAATAAATGTCAGGAAAAATATTTACAATTTATCCTAAAAATTAAGGTCAGAGATACAACTATTCATTGATTTGAGATACTATAAATTTTTAGGATAAACTACCAATAAATCTTAGTAGTTGGATTTAATTCCCATCAAGTCTTATTGAAAATAAATCTTAGTAAAAGCGTTGCTAAAAATAAATTTTTGCGAGGATTTTTTGTATATGTCATTAAAAATTAACAATTAGTGATTTTTTTTCCATGATTTTTATAAATTGTCGCTAAAATTTACAATTAGTGACGTTTTTCTGTGATAAATTTTTTAAACTATCGCTGAAAATTGAAGATTAATAACTTTTTCTGGACTATTTTTTGCATATTCACTAAAACTTATAATTAGTGATATTTTTTGTCAAAATTTTTAAACTGTCGTTGAAAATTAATAATTAGTAATTTTTTTAATTGTGTTTGATGAAAAATATTAATTATTATAAGACTTATTAGATAATAAATTCACCTATTAAGACCTACACGTATATTTCCCGAATTTTTATAAAATCACTTAGAACTTTTTGAAAATCACTCATTTACACCAAGCCAAAAAATACTGAATTTTTTTTTAATATAATCGATTTCAGTTCTTCAACCAGTAAAAATGAAGAGTTCGGTTCCGTATTAAAATTTTCCTCCACTTCAACCAAACTGAACTGATTACACCTCCGGTTGAGAGTCGATGAGCAAATTTTGAAACTAATTTTTATGTGTTGAATAGGTATTGCTTCGAGATCCATTGGATGATAATGTTATCCCTGTTGTTGAGGAACTACAAAGGCGATTGCCCTTTATAAATTCCATTCGTGAAGGCCAAGAAGATGGAAATGAGTTGGGTGACCAACAAGATGTTGAAGCTGGTGAAGAAGATGGTATGCCACGTTACTTACTTATCTTCCTTTTTTAGGAAAAATTACAAAAAGAACCTCAGGATTTGAATCTTATAATAAAATAAATCTTAAATTTTAATTTTATTAATTTAAACTCTAATCTTAAAAAAAAAAAAAAATATCAATCTAAAGCAATTGTCTATTTTTATTAAATAAAACTTATAGAAAAAGATATTTTAGATATTTTTGGTATACTTATATTGATTATACTAATTAAAATATTATTATTTTTTTTTGTCAACTTCATTGAACAGAAATAGAAAAGTAGTTTAGATTGAAAATAGATCAACAAATTATTATTTAAATTGATAAAATTAAATATTCAAGATTTATTTTGTTACAAACCTTGAACCTAAGAGGTTTTTTTATTTATTATTATTATTTATAATTTTCCTTTTTTAATAAGTTTTAAAAAAAAATTAATTAGAATAACAAAAAGAAGCCCCCCCTTTGGACATCTTGACATTCTTTACTGGAATGATTTTGAATAACATACGTCAACAAAGAATATAACAAAACAGTTCAAGTTTAGAGAAAATTACACTCATAGTTCATGCAATTTGTTTTTTGTTTTTTTTTTTTTTTTGGGTGTCAATCTAGTTTATTTTATTCTTGAATTTCTCCTAATGTATAAATTTAGTTCAATTGTTAATGCCCCTTTAAAAATTAGATAGAAGTCAAGGGATAGAGGATTTCACTATCTTGAAAGTGATTTGAGAGTTGATGTCTAATTTTAAATGATCTACTTTCCTTTGAATGAACCATTTTGTCTACAACTTTTTGTCTAATTTCTAAACTGATATTATTAATTAGGCTAAATTGTCACAATATAAAAAATTAAAGATAAAAAAATTGATAGAATGGGAAGTATATAAACCAAATTGACACAAGGTAAATTACAAGTATTACTAGTAAAATTTAGGAGAAATTACAATTCAGCCCATATTTCCAAAATAAATTTTAAATCAATAATAAAGTTTATCAACTTTAATAATTGAAATTATAAATTTTTCCATCACCTTGTAAGTTTTTTTTAGTCTTCCAATTGATTCACAATTTCCCCTATAATTTATCCAATAAAATAATATTAAAATATTGCCTTTTTGTTCTTTTTTTTTTAAAAAAAATTTAAACTACATATCGCAATCGTTTTACTTTAATTTTAAACTCGGACCGTTAAATTATTATAATAAAATCATTGTAGGGAAAAAGATGACAATGAATCTTGATCTCAATGTTTTTAGCTTTCTTAAAAATGTGTTTTTCTCTTTAGAACCCTTACTATCAATTCCATATTTTCAAAATCACTTTTTTTTTTCTCATAATTATTTTTAATTTTTTTTTAAAACTTTTTGTGTGGGGCTGTATTTGATATTTTAATAATTTGAATAATGTTTGTATAGAATCTCCATTTGAATTTCGGGCATTGGAGGTAGCTTTGGAAGCCATTTGCAGTTTTTTTGATGCTCGCACAACAGAGCTAGAAACTGCTGCTTATCCAGCTTTAGATGAACTCACTTCTAAGGTGTGCTTTTTTTATTTTATTTTTATACTGTGTTTTGTTAATGGATTTGTATAGGTATTTAGAAATTTAAAAGGAAAATATAGGTGAAATATAATTAAAATATAGTTATATTTCACCTACCATTTTCTTTTCTAAATTCTTATCTAAATTCCTAATCTAAACACAGCCTTAACAGATATTTAGATTCGAGATCAAAATGCAACAAAATCATACCTTGGAATGTTGTGTGTGTTTGATCTTTTTGATTTTGTCAAAATTTCATGTAAAATTTCAAAATTATTATGCCTTTCATTATTAATTTTGACGATGCGATGCCAAAGAATAAAGAGTAATTGATTGCGTACTTTAAAGACTAAAAAATTTAAAAGGTTAGAGACTAAAACATAGTAGATCACTTTAAGGTACATTAGAGGAATAAACCCTAAGAAAGGTAAAATTTATAAATTAGTTGAAAGAATTAAAGGGTGCACGAATTTTTAAACCTTACCCAATTTTGACATAATGTTAACATCAAGAAAAAAAGAAGTGATTTTAATTTTATTTATGTTAAAAAAATAATTTTCATTTAGGATTATGTATTTAAAAATATTTTTAAAAAATTATTTATAATCAATTTTAATGTTATTTTAATTATTTATATTCATATACAATTAAATTATAAGAAGGGTAAATAAAGTATTTTATAGAATTTAAAATTAGACACAAATTATAAATAAAAAATTGAACTTTTTGATCATTAAAAAAGTTTGCAAGGTTTTTTTATACTTAAAATAAAAGAAAAAAGAAAAAAGAACTTATTTGTATATAAAAAAACATTTTTACGACTTATTTGTATATATTCCATGATCGAAATCAACCTTCACATTATTCGATTAAATTTCATTCTTGTAAACCAAATACAGTCGTAGTTTCTTCCTATTAGAATGACCATGTTTACCTGTTTGTGTAAGTGAATAGTTTCGATGAAATTCTTCTTCCTTAGGCTGAGTAAGTTCCATCAAAAAAATGATTATTTTCCATTTTAGCTCAAGGCTTTTAACAAAATTGTTGTTCAATGAAGGTGTCTATGTATCACCATGTATTCCATTAGTATTTATGCAATCTTTATAAGACTTGTTATTATTATTATTTTTAAAAAGCTGGAAATGCCTCCATTGGTCTATTTTTATGCACTTGGTATTTGTTATGTATTCCTAATTTTGCAAATGACAAATTTGATTTTGTAGATTAGTACCCGTAACTTGGATCAGGTTCGTAAATTGAAGAGTGCAATGACAAGGTTAACTGCTAGGGTTCAAAAGGTATAACTACTTCCTATCATAGCTTCCAAGTTTTTTTAAATCATCAAAATCCTTTCTTTTCTAACATGGTCATATTTGCATTTAGTATTGATGTCTCTTATTCGGCTTTGATGTTTTAATGTTGAATGACCTGTGATGTCCTGAATTCTGTGCTTTCGATAATAATTGTGCTTATAAATCAATTTGATCTATGCTCACTAGTATTTCTACCTGTAGGTGAGAGATGAGCTTGAACAATTACTGGACGATGATGATGATATGGCTGATCTTTACTTGTCAAGAAAAGTGGCAGGCCCATCTTCGCCTGTTAGTGGCTTGGGTGCTGCCAATTGGTGTCCTGCCTCACCTACCATAGGTTCAAAGAAATCTAGAGCAAGTAGGGCAAGTGTGGCAACATTTCGCGGAGACGAGAATGATGTTGAGGAGCTTGAAATGCTACTTGAGGTTATAACATTGACCTACTTCTTTGTTTGTTATGTCCTCTTAATTTTAGTAGTTCTTCTACTTGTACATAAATCAATCATAGAATTAGACCTATCACGTGAGTGTGAAATCTATATCATGTGATGTAGTTGTGTCTGGTTTAGTAATCATTTTCTGTGTCGTTAGACTTATTATAATTTTAACATCTCGGCGGTATATTTGCAGGCTTACTTCATGCAAATTGATGGAACTTTGAACAAATTGAATACAGTATGTTGCATAACTAGCATCGAATTTCTATAATTAATTCTGCTCACCAATTTGTATTGTTGATTATCAGTTTGTGGCAAATATAATTATGATGAGCAATATCAAATTAGTGAAAACTTTCTCTGAATTTTTATTAAACACAATCAATTGCTAACTAGTTTCAATTTCTTAGAATCCTATTTACAGGAGATGTGGCTTGCAAGCTATGCCACGATTCCAGTAATTACTTCCTAATAATGTCATGATCACAAAAAATAAATAAATAGAAGAAAAAAAATCTTCTAAAATAATTTGGAATCTAAAACGAAAAGAAATTTCTTTAAAAAATTCTAACTCAAAATGAATTTGACTAGAGTTCTTAACTAATCATAATTTTCAAAAAATAGTAAAATTTTAAATTTGAAGGCATAAACGAAGGAATTTGGCCAAAATTTACCACCAGCTACCGTGTAGCTATAATTTGCAATAGTTGAGCTGTCTTGGATTGAACATGGGTTTTTCAGCTAATTGGACAACTTGAAAAATTTATCAAATTACAATTTTGCTATCATACTATCAAATTACTCCATGAACGTCTGCTAATTGTAGTAATTTCATTTAGAATGAACAAGCAACAACCAAAGGAAGTTCAAGAGGGTACCTCTAATTAAAATTGTAGCTTAGATTCTTTGGCATTCCATATTGAAATCATCAAAATAATCTATTTATTTGTCTATATCTGATTGAAAATCCCCTTTATTGCACCAGCATTGATTTATATTCTTAAATTTTGCAGCTACGCGAGTTTATTGATGATACAGAAGATTACATTAATATTCAGGTAATCAACTGGAAATGGGAACAAATATGAAAATTGAATTAATTGATCAATTTAAATAGATTTAGATTTACTTTTGTTGTTCTAAATACACTTAATGTTTCCATTTTCCAGCTTGACAATCATCGAAATCAGCTGATTCAGGTAATGTATCAATTATGTGTACTTTATACAACACTGAATACATTGATTTCTTGTTCTGTTTTTGTGTATTTGAAAACATTGTTGGCACAATAAATTTATCTTCTTATAGTTATTATTATTATTATTTTACTTTCTTTGTGCAGCTAGAGCTTCTTCTAACCTCTGCAGGTATTTCTGTGTCACTTTGTTCAACGATGGCTGGAATATTTGGAGCGAATATCCCATTTACTTGGAACTCAAACCACGGTTACATGTTTAAATGGGTATGCATACAATTTTGAATATAAGTGCACAAAATCTGACTCACTCAGAATTAGACACGACTCTCTCACGTAAAGTTTGTCTGATTTTGCGATGGGATTTCATAACTGATAAAATTTTGAATATAAGTTTTATTTCAGTTAATTTGATTGTTCTTCTTCTTATTGTTGCAGGTGGTAATCGTCACTGTGGCATTTTGTACTTGCATTTTTATACTTCTCATTTCCTATGCTCGCTACAAGGGTCTGGTTGGATCTTGAAATTTATAAGTAAGTAAGAATTATTTAAATTACAGTAGAGGTAATTGTAGTTTTTGTAAGGGATCTCCCGTTCGAAAGAAGTGCAGATGGATCCGTGAGTCTCACAGGTTTCACTTTGTTTTGTAAATCATTATATATAATATTGATATGACAATTGTTGTTTCATATTTTTTTATGGAAAGAAATTGATAGTCTATTTTATAATCATAGTTTTTTAAAAAATAAACCCGATAAAATTATGTGACGATGATTATTGGATTAATTGAATTTTTTTCAATAAATTTCATGAATGATCTACTCGTAAGGTCCTAAAAAATAAACAACTTAAGTCATTGAAATGAAATTTGTTGTGACCTCCATGAACCCATCTGGATCAAACTGCACTTCTGTCCTGTACCTTATTGACTTTGAATTTTCTTTTGATTTTTTAGACGGCTCTTATTAGCTATGTGAATTAACAAGTTCTCTCTCTACCTTTCACCATGAAATTGCAGATTGCAAAGAAGATCCAGCAGCAGTGTTATTTGCAGCCTAACCTGTTTCGGGTGCGAACATAGATAATTATAAACAGCTTTGTGGAGTCATATTTTACTCATTTGATCTTTTGATTTGGAGTCCCTTGCTGTTTTGTTCTTTATATATGAAGTTGGGTCAATTATAGTGTCCTTTATTTTTGCACAATCGTAGTAATTATGTGCTTTGTTAAATACATGTAATGAAATAAGTTGTTTCTATCCAGATCAAATTCAAGTTACCTTTTTGTTATTTTTAGTACGGATCTGATTTCAGAATTCATTATTGGTTCATAAACCATGCAATCAGTGTAAACCATGTTTTTGAAGGTCTTCAGTGCTGGGTTATTTCTAAATGTATTTATTTAATTTTTTCTTTTCTCCCAAGTAATTTTACAAATGGTTGTTAGATTATGTTAAAGTTATGTAGACCATCTGATTTTTTTTCCCAAGTAATTTTACAAATGGTTGTTAGATTATGTTAAAGTTATGTAAATCGTTAGATTTTTTTCCCCAAGAAAATAATTAGTTGGGGGAGTTACGGGCCATATCTTTCGACCGGACTTAATTCTCGTGATGTCTTGACCTAAAATAATTTAATTCATCTTCCGATTTTACCCTTGACATAATTACTCAACCATTCCATTCTCTTCAACCATTCGTCTCTGCCAGGTTGATGGTTGTTAGGATCTGTGAGGGGAGGGGAGAGATGCAAAGAGAAGGGGAAAGAGATGGAGAGAGGAGACTGAAATATTTCTCCCATCTGGTTTAAAATCAATGTCTAAGAGCATCTTTAATGGTGTATTTTTTCCATTAAATTTGAATAAAAATTTAAGTATAAATTCTATTTGATATCAAGTGTTTCAAAGGAGAATTTTGAGTTTTTATCAAAATACTGGTTGACCAGACGAATGACCTGGCGGATGTCCAGCCGATTGACTGGTCAGTGTAATTTTTTCATAAATTTTTGTAAAGAGATAGTCATTCGGGGGACATCCATTGGTGAACTCTATTTGATAGGGGTGGATGTAGGGTTATCTAAACTGTATAATCCGCCTAACCCCGAATCGATCCGCATACAAATAGGTGGTTTCACAAACACATTGTGGTTGGATGCGGTTTGGAATATGGTATAATTGCGGGTTGCAGATAGGATTTAATCTACACCCACAAGAATCCACCCGCACTTAGATATTTTTTTTTTAATAAAAAAAACCTAGACTTGTTGATTTCATTCATCCTATCCTAGATATTTTTGGCCAACACACCAAACCCTAATTTCATGATACAAAAAAAATATTATAGAGAACATTGTTTTTGAATGTTTTTGTTTTTGTTTGCTCTGTAAACATTGTAAGAAATTGAATATACTTTTTCATGGAGGGGAAACTGAATCTGTTAATTACTTTTGAAATTGAAATCAATTTTGTATTATATTGAATCTGAAAATTGAAATTGAATCTGAAAATTGAAAAAAGTCCATTCTGCAAAACGTCTGCACATCTGCGAATCCTATCCGCACAAACAGCAATCCGCACTGTGGGTGGTTGTGGATTGAATTTTTCCCAAACTACATATATGCGAACGAGTCTAAACCAATCCATAAACTGTCCAAAACCGAACCGCGAACACTCTTAATGTTTGACACCCGTTAGAATGATATTTTTGGCTAAATTAATTAAGCTGATGGGGATGGATCAACTGGCAAACAGGTTGGGAGGCTGCGTTGATTGGTAAGGAGCACCACATGGCACATAGTGCCCTTAGAGCATTGTATAATATCTCCCAATACAGAGTACCCATTTCCAGCCTTGGACTTGTTGCAATAAAGTTTCTAAACATTAGGCTCATTTGGTAAAATTATGAAAAAGTGATTATAGATTATAATTTAACGGATTATAATTTATAGTTGTGAATATAAATTAATAATATGTTTGGTGCAACTGTAAAATTATGGATTTAAACAGCAGAGTAATGTTTGATGAATAAGCTGTAAAATAACGTTTTGCTATGTAATTATCATTTTTCCCCTAATGAATATAAAAATTGTAATTTTATCATTTTATTCACTTTAAATTTTGAAAAAGTTATTTCATTAATAGAAATTAATATAATTAGTATCTATATTGGTACATTTTTACATGACCTCAAGTTTTTTTCATTTTTTTATTTTTTATTTTTAATATTAACTTCACAAACGAACAAGAAAATGTCATTACAATAAAAATATAACAAATTACTATTAAAGCAATAAAAATAAAACTTCCTACATATTAAATAACTCCTAATTTCCTCTGCAAATTGACATACAAATATTATGTCTCTTCACTTCTATCTCATTGTCAGCACCTTCAACCTGATTGCATGGTGTGCTTGTTCAGACCTTGATCATTCCTCTTCATTAGACACATAATCCGTGAATTTATCATAAGAGTCAAATGCAATATCGCGGGACTGACTTCATCAGATGAAATTATGAATTGTTATTGTGGCACAAACAAGTTTGACTTGGGTCGGTCACTTATAGTTTGGTGGGATATGCTTTATCATTAGCCATCTGGCTTTTTAAACCCCAAACGTTCTTTGTATTACACTTCTTAGTGATGAATGTGCTTGGTCGAATTTTTCTTGTGCATTTTTTTTTTTTTTTTTTGAGGGGGTTGACCATGTTCAAATTCAGCTAGATGGTATCTCTTTCCTTTGTAAGGTGCAAGATATCTTTTCATGTTTGAATACCCAGCATCCACCAAGTAAAACTCATTTATTTTAAAATTTCAAATATTAATAAAATAAAGTAAGCAAGTATAAATGAAAAAAATATATATATATATATAAAGATGTGAATGTGATGCATCACTACTAGAAAAGGGAGTATTGGCCACGGAACTATTTGCGACGGTTTAAGTGCTATCGCAAAAAACGGGTTTTTGCTGTTTTTTGCAACAGCACTTAATGACGTCGCGAAATTATTTTTGTTGCGACAGAAAAACTAAGCCCGGGGCAAAAAGTAAGGTTATATGCGACGGTACGTTAAACGTCGCAAAATTTTTCTGGTTAAAATTTTTTTTTTTTTTTGCGACGCTATACTACAACAAAAACATACTTTAGTGGCACTACACTAGTGGCATATTTTTAGAAAATGCCACAAAAAATGATATTTAGTGGCACGTTTTTGAAAAATGCCACAAAACGACAAACATAAAAGGCTCTAGTGACATTTCAATGAACAAGTGTCACAAAACTACAACAAAAACATACTTTAGTGGCACTACACTAATGGCATATTTTTAGAAAATACCACAAAAATGATATTTAGTGGCACGTTTTTTAAAAATGCCACAAAACGACAAACATAAAAGGCTCTAGTGACATTTCAATGAACAAGTGTCACAAAACTATAACAAAAATACACTTTAATGACACTATACTAGTGGCATGTTTTTAGAAAATGCCACAAAAATAATATTTGGTGACACATTTAGATAAATGCCACAAAGCCACAAACATATAAAGCTCTGGTGGCATTTCAATAAAGAAATGTCACATCAATTTTATGGCATTTTATAAAATAATGACACAAAAAATTATGTTCGTGACATTTACCAACAGATGCCACTAAACTTTAGTAGCAATGGCATTTTTTAAAAAATGTCAGGACACTAGGTAGGTGCAAATTACTTTTTATGGCACTTAGGTGAAAAGTTTCATAAACAAATATTTTATAGCATTTTGAGAAATGCCACTAAGTCAAAAACTTTCCAAGCTTATAATGGCATTTTTGAAAAAATAAAAAATGCCAATATATTTTTAAAATTTTTACAATGCGGTAAATGATTAAAAATAAATAAATTAAACTCAATATACACTACAGGAAAAAGCATATTCGGCGACTAAATTTCCTGACCAAAAAAAATTTGGTCGCTGAAAGTATAGCTTTCAGCAACCAAAACAGCATTAGTAGTCAAAAGTAAGCTTTTTGGTGACTAAACAATTTTAGTAGCCAAAAGTCTACAATTGGCAACCAAAACTAAGTTTGGTCGCTGATTATATGGGTTTTAGTGACAAAAAAATTTTAGTAGCCCAAAGTAAAGCTTTTTGGTGACTAAAAAAATTTTAGTAGCCAAAAGTCTATAATTGGCGACTAAAAAATAAGTTTAGTCACCAAAACTGGTTATTTTTAGCACGAGAGAACTAAAATCCTAAGGCGGGAATTAAATTTTTTGGCGACCAAAATTTTAGTAGCTGAAAGTGCATCTTCGGTGACCAAATCTGATTTTAGTCGGCAAAAGTTAAGTTTTTTAGCAACTAAAAAACAATTAGTAGCCAAAAGTATAGAATTGGCGACCAAAAAAATATTTTTAGTCGCCAAAAGTGGCCTTTTTTTATTTTACTAGTAAATAGTTTATTTTACATAAATTATGTTCAATAAAATAATTATGTTTATACATATACTTTTATATTAATATAGATGTATGTAATATATAAATAATATATGTTGCATATATAATCATATGGTGCTATAGAGGTGTAGTGGGAAGAGTGTGGTGTATAAGGTTTATGGTGCAGGAGGTTGGCGGTTCGAGTCTCTGCAAGAGCAGATCAAATTGTTCTACAACGAATTATCGTCACGAATGGCACTTGATAGCGAATAGTGCCTACCATGACATTAAAGTGTCACTAAAAAGTTTTAGTCTTGATGGTGTAATGACACTTATAAGTGTCACTAACTCTTTTTTTAATGGCGCTTGATAGTGCCACAAATAATATCTACCATGACATTAAAATGTCATTGAAAGTTTTTAGCCATGATGGTGCAGTGGCACTTGCAAGTATCTACCATGGCACCGATAGAAGTGGCACTTGTTCAAAATGCCACAAGACCAAAAAATGTCATTAGAAGAATAGTTTTGTGGCACTTTCAAATGTCACTAAACTAAGAAAATGTTGTAGTGTCTTTTGGCAATCCGTCGCAATTTTCTTTTCTTTTTTTTCTCATTCACTCGTGACGGGCCTTAATATCGTCGCAAATAGTTATTCCTAAATTTGCGCCAAAATCCTCTCCCACTCTCTCTCTTTCCCGATATCTCCAAATTCTCTGTAATTTGTTGGGATCAAAAAAAAAAAAACCCTTCCTCTATCTCACTGCTCTCTCCCTTCGATACTCTACCCTAATCTCACCTAATCTCATTGCTCTCACCCAGTCGTCATTCTATCTCTCTTGCAGCGGCAACAGTAGCGTCTAGGTAACCCTCTTCTTTTCTCTCGCTCTTGCTCACGCAGACCCTCCCTCTCACCCAGTCGTCGTTCTATCTCTCTTGCAGCAGCAACAACAGTGTCTGTAGCAGCGGCAACAACAGCGTCTGCAGCATCGTCTCTCTTGCAGCGGCAACAACAACGTCACTCTGGTTCTCCCACCGGCATCCAGGTATAGCCTTCCTTTGCTTTCCTCTACTCTCCTCTGGCCTTCTATCGTCTGTTTCTCCCTGCTCATCAATTCATTGAAACTCTTTTTATTAAGAATAAAACAGTTCAAGAATTTGTGTTGGTGTGTGTGTGTGTTTGATTTGTGCAAAAATTGGATGTGTGTATATATATATACAATTGGATTGTCAACAAAATTGCAGGTGCGAGCTTGTCTTTGAAAATTGCTTTATTCCCAAAGAAACGTTCTGGGGCAGGAAGGAAAAGGTATCAGATGATGTTGTTTGATTTTTTATCTTTATTTTCTTTTCTTTTTTTCATGAGGAAATCATTTGAATTAGAGATGTTTTGAAATTCTTACATAACATCAGTGAAGGTGTCATTGCATTTCCTAGAAACCTTTAGGTTTCATATATATGTTCGAGCTTAAATTGCCTATTTTTGTGATTTTTCATTTATTAAACCAATTCTAGTAAGCTCAGAGTACATTGGTTGTACTCTTTTTGTTTCACGAGTTTATGTTATGATGTCAGGTTTAGATCTGGAGAGGCTTGTTTTATCGGGTGGACCCCTTGGACTAATGAAAGCATGTCTTGATGTGGTTCTTCCCTATATTCGGCAGCGAGAACAGTTTTGGACGCCCAATTGATGAATTTCAATTTATTCAGGTTCATAAACATGCAAGCCAATTTCCTAATGTACTCAACCACATGTTTGAAAAAAACTTGTCCCTCATGCTGTTGACCTGACATGTACAGGGGAAAATTGCTGACATGTATACTTCACTGCAGTCTTCCCGGTAAAAGATCTTGATTTGGGAATGTTTTACTTTTCTTTAATCTTATTTTCATGTCATTGATGTAAATAATTCTTGTGTTTGTCCAGATCTTATGTGTATTCCGTTGCAAGGGACTGTGACAATGGGAAAGTTGACCCTATGGTGTTGCATAATATCATATTCTGCTTGCCGTTGTTTTTTTTTTTTTAATTTTTAATTTTTAATTTTTTATCTATTTTATTTTTGCAATGGTAACAGTTTGTTATAAGTGTCAGTCACATTTTCACTTGTTACTGAAATTAGAGCTGTATGAGTTGACAATTTTGTTCTAATCAGGAAGTAAAAAAAAAAACAAAAAACAAAAACTAGTCTATTAAAACAATGATGAGATAGTGATCATACTATCGATGCTAGGCCCTTAATTTTTTTACCAAATATTTCCGGCAGCATGTATTTTTGTAACTGTGTAGCAATCCATTGATTTTAATCATTAATAACTCATAATGCCAAAAATAGAAAATTAGGGTAAGCAACATGCTGTATAATGGCACAAAGCTTAGTGCTAGGGATTCATGACCTATGCTTACATTACCAACTATTTTTCTATCATTCATTTGGATTTTCGGAAGCCATTGTGATGAGTTGCACACAATTGCTAGCGTGTGGTTTATGATCATCTTACTGGATTAAAATTAACATTAGGGAGTGAAGGTAGGGTCCATGACACTGGTGAATATCTCATCCAAAGTACTTTCTTTCCCTTTTTTTTGTTTTTGTTTTTAAACACTTCTTGTTATTACTATTTGGTTATTTTGAGAATGCAATGCACAATCTGCCTGACTGATTACTGTTCTGCTAGTTTTATAACAACTTGTGAATGAATGCTAACTTTCAGGATTGTGCTGGAGTTATACTTTGTGCAGCTGAAAGAGCCACCCAAGTTGCTCTTCAGGTGAAGCCCTGCTTCTATTCATCTTTCTACTTAACTGTCCCTTTGCATATCCTGATACTTACCTTTGTCTAGGCAAGGCTCTTATTTGTTTATTTTTTGTTTTTTATTATTTATGCCAAAACATTAAAAGAACAATAATTATTGCAATTTTGAACAAAATTTGAACAATAGTTAAGTTAGCTATCCGAACAATATTTATATTATTGCCAGATTTGGTTTTTTTATGTGTCGTGTGTTTAGCTCTTCTTTGTCCTTGCTAGTATTAGCTTTTTCTTTGTTTTGCATTTTTCTTTATTTGGAATGTCATTTGAAACTGTGTTAGTTTTTCTTTTATCTACGAATGAAGCTCTGATCTTGGGGATTTGGGACTGTTATTGTAAGAACCAGTGTGGAGTTTCTACGAGTCAAAAATTGCTGTGAACACTGCTGGAAATGGAGGATTTAGAGGCGTTTAAAAAACGCCGCGATAGGTCCTAAAAATGCTGTCAAATCCTTTTGTGACGTTTTGCACGAAACGCCGAAGATGCGGCCGTCGCTATAACTCTATGGCGCTTTAGAAACGTCGCTATATGACTATAGGCGGCGTTTTCTAAAACGCCGCTAAAAGTTCCACTAACGGTAACATGACGTCACCATGCTATTTAGCGACGTTTTTTAAAAAGCCGTCATATCTCTTTTTCCCAAAAAATCCAACCGTTGGGATACTATTTAGCGACGTTTTTAGAAACGCCATGGTAGCCCTCTTTTTCTTTTTTAATTGTGCTAATTTTATGTTATTGAACTAAAAAATAACACTAATATGAAATAATAACTCCCATTCACATAGTAAAATCTTATCAAATGATAGTCCACAATCACTGTGCAAAAAAAAAAAACATTCACACAAATCAATTAAAAAAAAACATTCACACAAATCATTTGAATAATATTAAGGAGTCACCAAAATAGGATGCCCCTCTATTTGAACCAAAATAGGAATCTGAGTTCAACAAAATAAGAATATGGACATTTGAGCCAACTTGATATTCATACATATTCCCATTCACAATAACCACATTCACACAAATCCTTTTCCTACCATATCAACCTTGTTCACCAAAATAGGATGCCCCTCTCTATGCAATGTCATGCATCTCTGCAATTACATTAGGAATCTGAGTTTTGTTGACTTGTAATCCAGCCTCTCCATCTTTGTCTACTGGAGGGTTTTATATCCATGGGATGACCAAATGGCTCCAACAATTTTACCCTCCTCCATTATGAATATATATAAAATTAAAACTAAAAGCCATCGGTGTGTTTGGCAACGTTTACGTTTTCAGTTTATATTTACAAAAATTTTATAAACTGGTTTTTGTTTATTTTTTGTTTATTTTTAAAAAAACATAAACTACAAACGCGTTTGGTAATTGACAAAATATTTAAAAAAATTTAAAAATATAAAAAAGAGTGAGAAATGGCAAGTGGTGGCGAAAGACGGTGGTGGAAAGTGGTGACGGTGGGTGGTGGGTAGCTGGTGGTGGTGGGTGGCGGGTGGTGGCGGGTGGGTGGGTGTGGTGGGTGGGTGGGTGGTAGTGAGTGGGTGGTGGTGGTGGTGGTGGTGGTGGTGGTGGTGGTGGCGGTGGCGGATGGTGGGTGGTAGTGGTGGCAAGTGGGTGGCGGATGGCGGGTGGTGGTGGTGGTGGTGGTGGTGGTGGTGGTGGCGGCGGGTGGTGGTGGTGGGTGGGTGGGTGGGTGGGTGGGTGACGGTGCCGGGTAGTAGCGAGTGGGTGGTGGTGGCAGGTGGGTGGCAGGTGGTGGTGGTGGTGGCAGGTGGGTGGTGATGGTGGGTGGGTGGGTGACGGTGGCGGGTGGTGGGTGGTAGTGGTGGTGGCAGGTGGCGGGTGGTGGTGGCAGGTGGGTGGCGGATGGCAGGCGGTGGTGGGTGGTGGCAGGTAGGTGGCGGTTGGTAGTGGTGGCGGGTGGGTGGGTGACGATGGCGGGTGGTAGGTGTAGCGAGTGGGTGGTCGTAGTGGTGGCTGGTGGCTGGTGGATGGTAGTGGCAGATGGGTGGCGGGCTGGTGGTGGCTGGTGGCTGGTGGTGGCAGGTGGTAAATGGTTGTGGCAGGTGGGTGGGTGAGTGGTGGTGGCAAGTAGGTGGCGGGTGGTGGTGGCGGGCGCTGGATGGTAGTGGCGGGTGGCGGGTGGTGGAGAATGGATGACAGGTGGGTGGGTGGTGGTGGTGATGGTGGTGGTGGCGGCGGCGAGGGGTGGGTGGTGGTGGCAAGTGGGTGATGGGTGGTGGGTGGTGGTGGCAGGTGGGTGGTGAGTGGTAGTGGTGGGGGATGGGTGGTGGTGGCGGAACACGGTGGTGGAAAATGGTAGCGGATGGTGGCTAGTGTTAGGTGGTAAAAAAACTCAAAACGGAAACACATTTTTTGTGTTTTCATTTTTTGGCCAAATTTATAAACTGAGACTACTGATTTATAAATCAAAAATTTTACCAAACAAGTTTTTATTTGAGTTTTTTAAATTTTTGTAAATATAAACAGAAAACTGAAAACGTAAGTGTTACCAAACGGCTCAAGTTCTAAAAATATAACAGAAGTAAAAGAGCAAGATGTTTTCAGTCCATAACAGAGCTAGCTGATGTGTAAACAGATGATCTTCTTAATCAAATGTGATTAAAGGGATGGTAGGCTTGATCATGCAATAAACAGAGTTGACTACAGAGTTTAGTGGGCAAAACAAGAAACCCAGCCTAGGCAGGCTCAAACAAATCAACAAAGCCAAGTGGACACAACAACATTGTATCTATAACAAAAATAACAAAGCAATATTAGAAAATAAGACATCACTGGTTCAAAGGGGTTGGACCTACAGACAACCATTTCAAGGATGATGATTAACCTCCAACCAAACATAAGAGTTAAACATACAGCATCCTCAAAATATATATAGACTCAATATACATAGACTCAAAATATATTTGTCTAGTTGGATGCCAATGTGCAGCAAATTTGATATTCCTTTTCTTAAACTAAAATTTTAATAATCAAAAAGCAGAAATTTGAAGCAGACAAGTTGCATGGGTTTATTCTCTTTTGTGTAATCAAATTAATTATGATTTTACACATATTGGGTGGATAAATTGTTCTCATAATCATATTCTCGTATTTTGAAAATGAAATCCATTTTTGCCTATCTTGCAGTGAACTGCATTTCTTTATCAAGCAAAGAAGAGCTGTACATTTCGCATGGCTTTCTGGAGCCGGTATCTATCATGGTGGCCTAAATTTTGGAGCACAGCATAGGTAGGAGATGACTCTCAAGTCTCATCACTTTTGCTTCCTTTTGTGAACAGAACAATAGGCATAAATTCTGTACTTTATTGTTTACTAGGCTCTACTTCTTTGGTTCTCTCTTGAAAAAATGTCTGAATTTCATTTTCTGCTTCTCCTAGGAAACAAGGTTAAGGTACGTCTTTCTGTGCAGCGCACACACAGACATATATTTAGGCCAAGTTTGGGAAGTTTAGAATAAGTGCACTTTTTGACTTTTCTTGTATTATGTGTAGAAAAAGTAGAAAGGAGATGTTGATTGATGTGACTCAAAAAAGATAAAAAGATGAAATAAGTACACATACATGATTTTGAATTTTCTAGTCAATTTTGTAAATATGAACTTCATTATTTGCGGGTAATAAAGTTTTAGCAGATGGATCCTAGAGAGCGTTCCATTTTCTTTGTCCACGATGATGGACTAGTTAGGAATTGACTTCAATATTTGTTCGTCAGTTCCCCTGCTTACTAACATTATAGAGATGTTTGCTGTGTTTTTGTTATGTGTTTTAGGTTGTAAATAGAATCAGTGAACAGATCATAGAGGAACTTCAGTTTGATGAAATACCAGAATCAATGTCAAGGGATATTATTGGATTAAAAAGTTATTTACAACGTTAATATTGTTTCTATTTCCCTCACGTTCTATCACTTTCATTCTAAAGAAACTGTAAAGAGAATATACTTTGACTATTGAGTCATGCTAATCACAACTTAATGAATTGTTAAACAAAATATCAAAAAATTTAAAATCTCAATAATACAACTGCTACACATTTTAAAATATTTTTCTACACTTTATAGATATTTTATACATCTACCAATATTATTTACAGCCCTTTAGATTACCATTAGCATTTTTCCAAACAGTTTAGTCATCTAACTTTTTTGGGGGTGAATGTTAAATGAGCTTCATCATCACATACACTGAAATAAAAATAAAAACAAAAGGCTAAAGAATTTCAATGAAGTCAGTTTTAATTGAAATTATGAGGAAACAAGTGCAGTGAATTACCTCTCTGGGCATAAGAGTTTTTGGAATCACTCTGCAAAAAAATAAATAATGGAGTTTATGAGTGGAGAAGAGAGAGAGAGAGAGAGAGAGAGAGAGAAATTACCCTAAGACGTGGCGGCCACCATCATAGACAGCTTGGGAGATTAGACCCATCAACCCAACGCTCCCTCCATACACCAAGTCGATGTTCCTCTCAACCTGCCCATTTATTTATAACTTTATTAATTAATATATTATTCACATAAACACTATGACACATAACTCAGATTCAACCAAGAACCTTCTCTCTCTCACTCTCTCACTCATTCATTCATGTTTTTCATTCTCATATTTTAATCGACAATGTCATAACTCGAATGTCTCGAAACAATGTTGTTTTGGGTGTAAAATGACATCGTTTTGACACATTTAAACCATTCAGATCACACAAATTTGGGCCATCAAACATTTTTCCATTTTAATTCACTGCCAAACAGTTGGATACAACCAGAAAGTCCCATGCCCAATTCAAAAAAAAACCAAATGGTTCCAAAAAAAAAAACAGAGTCCTTTTGTTTTCTGTTCTAGTCTCTGAAATTCGATTCCACTTTTAAGTAAAAAGAATCACAATAAGAATAAGAATGTTTCTTGACAATTGTTAATCAATTAATTACAAGAAAAATAAGAGACTTGTTTTCAAATTCAAATTGTTTCATGATATTTTGACAAGTGGGAAATGGTTACCAGTTCGTTACCAGTATCTTCATTATAGACATGAGTGAATGAAGCACACGTAATTATATATTTGATGGGTGACTAACAACATGTTCAATCACATTAAGGAAAGGTATTACCTTGCTAACGAAACAGGACATTCGAACATCTAAGCTGGCCAGCCCATAACACTCAGAATCTGCCAACGCGGTATCCACCGCACTCTACACCCAGGAAACAAATGTACACAAAACGCAATCATATTCATAAGCTCATGTGCACATCACACCATGCAAATACATTGGCAACCATGTGAACTATGTAACCATACTGAATTTTTATATGTAAATCTCATCTATAATAAGTGGGAACAGCATTTTTAAAATTATGAGAAGTGATGTACCTTTGTTTCAAAATGAGAGGAATCACAATGAGTCCAATTTTTTGACACTCTTTCACTAGAATTTCAACAAGTCTCACCTATACAAGTATATAGGAATATTAAATAAGAATTTCCTAGTGCATATGTAAAGTAAACTCACTAAAGTAGAAAAAAGGGGCGAAAAGGTTGCAAAATTACCAAAAGGTGAGAAATTTGTGGGAGAGCAACTCTTGCTCTATTTTTTTTACATAAAAGGTGAGAAACTTGTAAATATTTTTAATCAAACAAGCTGAATTGTAATTTCTCCCTGTTTTTCTCAAGATCGCTAATTATATATCACCAATTATATGTCAAAATATTTCTTCTCATTCACTAATTTATTAATTATTACGTTCAAATAAAGAACTAATTATGAGCATTCGAGTGAGTGGAGATGCTCAAAATATATATCGATGACTACAAACTGGTTTTATTTATTTATTTCAAGTCAGGCAACGTTCTCATCATACTCCTCTTGAGTACCCATGAGAAAGAAGGTCCAACATGAAAGAGGAAGGAAAACTTCAAACAAAGCATTACCAAATAGATTAATTAATTGCAAACACCCAAATTCTCTCATACATTGTCACTCTGAGATCATGAGACCATCTATAGTATGAGCTATCTAATCCGTGACAAAATTACTAAGAACAGATCAGTTTCCCAAACTGTCTTGCAAATCAATTACCACCCCTTCTCAAAAGTAATGAAAAACAAACAAATCTACAAAATCTTAAACCACGCCATTTATTTATATAATTCATGCTAAGGTTCAATAATCTGAAACAAAATTGACTACCAAAGAATTAATTGATTTGAAAAATGTACCTGAGATAAAGAGCCTAATATCATAGATCAAGAGCACATAAGTTCTGTTTTTCATACATAGTCATCAATCTAACAAGCATGAGCACCACACATTGAAATGACACCAAGCATAAGTGAGAAAGACATATGTTCCAGATAAACAAGGAAAAGAAAACTGAATGTAACAGTTGTCATCTAACTTTAAGAAAAAATATACTTAACACCTAAAATTTCAAAATCATGTTATACAATAAAGGTTCTCGTTCTTCTCCACAAAACAACAATGGAAAATTATCCTTCACATTGATGACAAATGAACATGTTCAGCATATTCAAGAAAATATCTAACGATATGGATATTGATGGTATAGGTAACTGATAAAACCAGACTAGGGTTCTACTCCTTTTCTTGCTGGAGACTGTTTGTCGAGAATTTGCTGGGGCGAGAAAGTGAGAGAAAATGAGAGAGGAACTGTGGGAAAATTAAGGAAAATGAGAGAGCCAACAAATTAACTAAATGGAATCAAGAAAAGCCTAAAGCTCATCTTACTCTTAGACCAATAAATAGAGCTGATGAGGTTAAAGTTAAAGCTGCTAGAATACCATACTGGAATTGGAAAGTAAATTCACAGCTTAATAGAAGTTAACAACTATCATAAAACCATAAATGTAATTTCACAGCTTCATATTCACAAAATAAACTACTCTCATTCTCCAAATAAGTTCAATAATACAATTTAGAATTGGAGAGTTAAAATAGCAAATTGATAATCAAAACAAAATACGAAGAAGAAGCGATTGCCAATGAAAATCAACAATATAAATGGAACCAGCGTCAGAGCCAAGAGAGAAATCGATACCTCGCTGGTGCAGATGGTGGTGGCGGTGGAGCTTCAAAATCGAGAGAGAGAGAGAGAGAGAGAGAGAGAGAGAGAGAAATCGAAATCGCTCTGAGATGAAATCAAAGACAAATCTCTGAGAGAGAGATCTAGAGATAGAATCGAAATCGCGGTGGCAGTGCAAACCGATCTGAATCGAAATCACGGTGGCAGTGCAGGCTGATCTAAAATCGGTGAATTTGTGAGATTTGAATCGGTGAATCTGTGAAATCGGTGAATCTCGCTACCTCGCCGGTGCAGATGGTGATGGTGGTGGTGGAGCTTCGAACTCGGTGAATCTGTGAGATTTGAAGGTGAGATTCAAAATAAGGGTTTTTAGAGAGGGTTGAGAGAGGCGATGTGAGGATTCAATGTTGGTTTATGTCTGAGGGCCTAAGGGCTTACAAAAGCTTTACTCTCAGATTTAAAATAGGCGCGTGTGACCTACCGCATTTGGAGGCGTTTTTAAACGCCTTCAATTACAAAACTGTGTCGTTTTAATAAAAAAAATATGCGACGTTTTTAAAACATCGTTAAATATTAATAAAATGACGTTTAAAAAACATCGCTAAAAAAAAGCCGCAAAAAACCCTTATTTCTTGTAGTAGAAACAAAATAAAAATGTAAATTTGTGAAATTTATCTCTGTCAAAATGGCTTTGAATCCAATGTTGCAAGCTATCCAATGTTTAGGTGGTAACGAATACGTCAATGAGTACCCAACTGGTCGCCTTTTACGGGATGCCAAGTTATATATGAGATTGGGGCCGGGACTAGTGAAATCAGAAGATTAATTATTGGTCGTGACCTTTTTAAGGAACAGTGAGCGAGAAGTTGTGGGTCTGTAGACTGAAGGATCCGTGCTTGCTACTGCACTATCTTGCTGGCCTACTGTGATGGACTGTTTTGACATCGGTGCAGCAACTTGTTCTTGCTCCCATGGGGACTCATTTTCGCTCTATTCAGCCATACAACTTGTTTTTTCATTTCTGAATTATAGTCCTCCGCAAACATCATCTTCTCTCTCTCTCTCTCTCTCTCTCTCTCTAAAACTCCTTTCACAATAAGGTTATTCCTTTAGATACATTCACCATTGTTTGACAATCAAAATAGGACAAATATTTTTTTTTATTAAAATGCTCAAACAGGTTCGGATGTCAACAAAACTTGACACACACAACATACTAGACACACATGACTTGTAGGATAAGACAGAACTCGAAACCGACTCCCGGCTTTCAATCTAAAGCCTGATTTCCGTTTATGAAAACTTGTTACTTAATAACTCTTTTTCAAACCGGTTGACACACTAAAATGCTTAAACGGGTTCGGATGTCAACGAAACTTGACACGCACAACATACTTGGCACACATGATTTATAGGAGAAGACGGAACTCGATGAAAACTTCTTCTTTACAAACTCTTTTTGTGTTTATTCGATTATTGTTGATTATAGCTCAATGTGTACAATCATTGCCTATTTTTAATAGTATTATCATCATTGTAGGATGCAATTAAAGTTTCTTTGGAGAGTTTTGTAATACAAAGAGTCCAATTGACGGAGAGACTTCTTATTAGTGTTGATCCGTTGTATGAAATTGATGGTGTTCCAATTAGCCCTGAATATTGCAAAGTTTTTGTTTTAAAAGCGAACAAGCCGAACGCTGTTTTGGAAACAACATCCCGATGTCTAAGAACAATTTGAGAAGCTATGGGAAGATACATTATGTGGCGCTTGATTCATGTATATGTTACAATCTTATTTATTTATTTATTGAAATAAATTTCAAATGTTTTACATTTTCTGTAAGCTTGAAATTAATTATATTATAAATGTTTTTTTTTTTTTTTTTTGTAGGTGCAACCCTTTTGAGTACGTGATGATATCTTCGCATATCGATATTAGAGTTTACAATCTTATTTATTTATTTATTTTTTGAAAAAAATATCAAATTTTTTACATTTTCTGTAAGCTTAAAAATAATTATGTTGTAAATGATGATTTTTTTTTTCTTTTTTGTTTCTTTTTGCAGATGCAAACCTTTTGAGTACGTGATATCTTCGCATATCGATATGGGAGCTTACTATTGATATCAAAACAAGCTACACTATATCTGTTTTTATTTTTTTATTTCTATTTTCGATACTAAAAATTTGAGTTTTTGAATATCAAAAATTATTAATATTGTTAGAGGTTATTTTATATATTTTTGTAAAGAATATTTGGTTGACAATTGTTACAAGGTACATATATTATTCTGGGTATATGATTTTTTGAACATGAATTTGGATGTGAATGTGGATGTATTTTAGAAAATATTAATAATTTGTATAGGGAATATTTAATAAAAATGATTTTATAAAAAATAATTTTATTGCGACAATAATAAACCGTCGCTAATGTAATTCTCATTTCCTTATATTTTATTAGCGATGGGTTAACTTGTCGCATATACATATTAGTTCCAATCTTTTGCAACGGTTTCAATTGTCGCAAATAAATCTTTTGCGACGGTTTAAACTGTTGCCAATACGGTATTAACTTAATACTATTTTTTTGGCGATGTTTTAGACTGTCGCAAAATAATACTTTTTGCGATGGCAAATACCGTCGCTGAAAAAGGTTTTTTGCGACGACAATCAACATCGTCACTAAAAATGCCGTTTTTTTTCCTTTTTTTGTGTCAGGCGAAACCGTCGCAAAAACTATTCATTAGCTGTCACTACAAGAAAGCAATGGTTTGTAACAGTCGCAAATACTTTTTGTCACGTCCCTTTCCGCCACCCCCCATTTTCCGTCGCTGCTCCGTCGCAAAAAGTCTTTTGCGACGATATATGGACCTTTTGCGATGTTTGACACCGTCGCAAAATGTCCGATTTTTAGTAGTGTATCTACTGTAGCAATCAAATATAAAACAGTTACCTCCTTGTGGTTTTGGAAAATTATAACTAGGATTCCTAATTGTATCTAAGAAGATCTGAATATCGTGTGCACTTCTTTCCCATACTGGTAAGTAAAATGTGAAACACATATCAAAGTCACATGTGGCCATTATGTTTTGAGTCGCATACCCCTTTCTACCTATTAAACGAGATTGCTTGCTTGGAGATATACATGCTTTGATGTGTGTTCCGTCAATTACTCCAATACAATCCTATTACAAAATAGTGAATAAAAATATTTTTACTCACAGATTATTAGAAATATCCTATCAACATTATTTATATGCAACACCAAGTTCCACTTATAGTTAATTATTTACCTTGAAATGATGATAGTATTTGCGGTAGCTTCTAATTTATGGATGCGCATCATTTCTCGGTTGAGGCCTTACCTAATCAATAGACATTATTGTAACAACTTTTAACACATTCTTGAAATATTTTGAAATCGTCTCGCCGGAATGTTGAAATCAAACTCGAACATTTCTGTTTCGAATATCACCGTAAACAATATACAAAAATATTGCAATATGCTCTTGAACCGAGACTTGTCGTCCAGTTTCTAGGCCATAGTTTTTCTGTAACAAATCACACAATTCATAAAATACCTCTCTTTCCATTCAAAAATTTTCAAATATTCTTGTCTGATTCCCTTCTTGTAATTCTACCGTCCACTTCCAGCCTGTTAGAGAAGATGTCCTACATGGTTCTTTTATCAAATATTTGTCGTATATGTCACTGTAACTGTTACCACCGTAGCTAGGAGCATATTATTATTTTGTTGAGTTTGCGATGTGCTGCCTTCATCTTTAACATCTTCATCATCATGATCATTATTCCATTCATCATCATCACTATTACTCATCTCCAAAATACCTACTCATTGTTACTAAAACACAACTAATTATTGAAAACACAATAAGGTTTTTATTAAAAGCACAACCAATTATTGAAAACACAATAAGATTTGTTTACCAAAATACCTAGGGGCCAAAATTATGGAATAGACAACTATTGTCTCAGCAAAAGACTTGCTTCAAGAGAGCTGAAACAGCGAAATTGATGGATACCTGAGGCCAATACATCTACATATATATATACACTTAACCATTTTGAATGTTTATTTTTTGATTTTTTTTTTTAAATGTATAAAAAAAATAAAGTAGTGATGTGATCTAAAACAAGTTTTTTTTTTTTTTTTTTTTTTAAACTGTAATCTAAAATAGGTTAAAGCTAACTTTTGGCTTTTAGTTAAATTCCCAAATTGAGCCCATTTTTGAGAGTTTCTAAGTATGTTTATCGAATTTTTTATTTTATTTTATTTATTTATTTATTTATTTGGATATTAACATAAATACTTTACATATCATTGTTAGATTATGTTAAAGTTATTTAAACTATTAGTTTTTTTTTTTTTTTTTGAGATTTATTAGAAAATTCTTTTTCAAGTGTTTGTATCTCAATTAGTTCATAAAATATTCTTGTATTCTAATAAATCCTATTATTTGAACATTTGATCTACCAAATCGTAGTTCTCATATTTAAGATATTTTATGGACATTTCTACCCTTACAAATAGTTTTTGAACGGTTAGTAATTTGGTGATATGAAAATTCATATTTTACAATGTGAATATTCACATTGACGTGTGAATGTTCACATTTATAGTGCGAACATTCACATTGACGGTGTGAACATTCACATTATGAAATATTCGCACTATAAATATGAATATTATTAGGGTTATTTTGGTAACTATGTCACTCATAGAATTTATTGGAATATAAAAAAATAATGTGGACTAAATGAAACATAAGTAGGTGAAAATAGATTTATGAAAAAGTGTCCCTTTTTTTCTCAGAAAAGTAAATATTTAGATCAATAAATAAATAAATTAAAATAATATTTTAGTCAATTAACTTGAGCAGACTGATCACTTTCCTTTGCGACCCTCCAAAGTTGAAATCTTGGCTGCCCAAGTTTGTTTCTTATTTTTATTTTTTTTAGAACTTGTATAAAAAGGAGTTGGGTATTTAAATATTTAGATTAAAAATATGATATAGTTTTCACTTATTTTAACACATTTTTATTGATTTCAGAATTATTTTTTTAATTAATTTTTTATTTATTTATGAAACATTTATCATATAAATTTTAATATTAAAAAAATATGCGAAAGTCACTCATTAACATTTGTTTTAAAAAAAATATGATAAATCCTTTCTCTCTCTAATAGGAATAGAATAAACCTCCATTTATGTAATTAATTGTGATGCTTTGGGTGCATCTGTCGTTAGTAAGATTAGGTGAGAAATCCATTTCAACATTTAGATAAATAAACATATAGCAGCTTTTAAAAATATGGCTAAATTTTTATTTTTTGTTAGGCACTTGGAGTTGGGCTCAAACTACAACTTAACTTTTTTTGTGAATTGATATTTTTAGTGATTATTTGATTTTTTTTTTTTTTTTAAATGGTGCGAGATCAATAATTAGACTTTTTTGGATTTTGATTCTCTTCATCTCATTTATATAATAGAGAAACTTCATTACATATCTAATGACTATAAAATAGGAATACAAATTTATAATTAATTTAAATTCAAAAAAAAAAAAAATTTGAAGTGACTTTTTAACACTTTAACTAAAATTTTAACTTCTCAAAACGGGCATCAGTTTATGTTGTGGGGTTGTTTAATCAATTATAATTGACCAGGCTTACCTACTTAATGACTATAATTGCAAGTATTTGTTTAAACAATTATAATTGACCAGTTACCTATCTAATGACTACAATTGGAAGTCTTTGTTTAATCAATTTTAATTGACCAGGTTACCTATCTAATGACTATAATTGGAAGTCTTTGTTTAATCAATTTTAATTGACCAGGTTACCTATCTAATGACTATAATTGGAAGACTTTGTTTAATCACTTATAATTGACCAGGCTTACCTATCTAATGACTATAAAATATGAATGTAAAATCTAAAACAAACAAACAAACAAGGATTTAAAAAAAAATATATATATATATATATGGACCGGTTGATCCAATAAATGGATATTCCTTGGAATGCTAGTAAGCTTTTTTTTTTCTTTTTTTTTCTTTTTTTTGGGGGGGGGGGGGGGGGGGGGGGTTTCTTTCTGTGATCTCTATAGGATGACACACAGTTTGATAATATTAGAAGTTTGAAAGCTGAAAATTGAAATTTGAGGGTTAATATTTTAAGTTGAAAAATTATTTGATAAATTTAAGTGTAGAATTAAAATAAATTATTTGATATATAAAAAAGGAAAATAATTTGTCCCCCGAAATTCTTCCCCCCAAATCCCCCTAATGGCCAAAACGACTTCGTTTTGGCCATTTTTTTTTTTTTTTTTTTTTCTTCTTCTTCTTCCATTTCGACTCTGAAACGCAGAAGGAGGGAGAGGGAGAGAAAGAGAGAAAGAGAGAAGAAGAGGGGAAGAGAGAAAGAGAGAGAGAGAAGAGAGCCTAGCCCGTTGCCGTCGTCGATCGTCTACCCAGCCCTAGTCGTCTGCCCAGCCCCGCCGTCGCAGCCTCTACCCAGCCCCGCCTCCGCCTCTGCCCAGCCCCACCTCCGCCTCCTTCCATTTTGATGGCCCCCTCCAGTTCCACCTCATCCTCCTCCTCCCCCTCCTTCCGTTGCTTCTGAAAAAAAAAAAAAAAAAAAAAAAAAAAAAAAAAAAAAATTAGGGGGATTAGGGGGAGCTCATTTTCGAGCTCCCTAGCACTACTCTATAAAAAATAAAAAATAAAATTTATTATTTTTAAATTATATCTTTTAAATTTTTATGTTGTTATAGTGAGATACTAGTAGTGGTGGTGGCGACAGTTGTGGTGGTAGCAAGTATTCATTGTAATGCTAGAAGTTAATCACTCATTTATGTTATCAAAACAAAATAAGCTTAATTATACTTAACACTTAAACTTTAACTAAAATATCACTTTGGCCTATCCACTTTCAGTTGTGATAGCCGACTCTTTAGATGACGTTTATTAGCTAGGTGAATTAATAAGTTCCTTCTGTCTCTTTCACCATGAAATTCCAGATTGCATACAAGATCAAGAAGCAGTGTTATTTGCAGGCTAACCCGTTTTGGGTGCTAACACAGATAATTGTAAGCAGTTTTGTATAGTCACATTTCACTCATTCGTTCTTGATTTAGAGTCGTTTGTTGTTCTGTTCTTTATATATGAAGTTGGGTCAATTGTATTGTCCTTTATTTTTGCATAATCTTAGTAATTATCTCTACTTAAATTGTTTTCTTAATTTTCTATCTGATCAAATTCAAGTGGTCTTTTTCTTCTTATTTTTATTTTTCATGGATCTGATTTCAGAACTTATTATTTGTTTATAAAACCATGTTTACGAAGGTCTTCTGTGGTGGGTTTCTCTAGAGCATGCAGCCTAAACATCATTTGTGAAGAGTTTGTAAACATATTTATTGAATTTTTTGTTAACATAAATACTTTACATATGATTGTTGGATTATGTTTAAGTTGTTTAAACCATTCACTCTATTTAGTTTCAGTTTTTAGAATTCACTTTTTAGAAAATTTTACATTTTTGTTTTTCGTATTTTTTTTGTTTTCATTGATTTTTTTAATATTTTAAGTAATTTTTTTAATTTTTACACACCTAACATAAATATACTTAAAAAGTTTAATATTTGTTAAATTTTTTCAAAAACATTCACTAAATATTAAAAATACAAAAGAAAAAAAAAACAAAAATTCAATACATTTATTGTGTTTTTGTATATTTATTAATTTTTTAAAATATTTTTTTTACAAATATTTTGCTATTTAGATATATCTAAGTAAGGTACATTTTAAAAAGTAAAAAAATTGCTTAAAAATTAAAAAATATTTACTAAAAATAAATTTTAAAAAAATGAAAAACAAAAAAAAATTAATTTTCAAAAAACTGAAACCAAACACTGATTATTATTTTTTTCCTTCTCAATATATATACATATATATATATTTAGATGGATAAATTAATTAATTAAAATAATGTTTTAGTCAATTAATTTGAGCGGACTCACTTTCCCCCGCGACCCTCCAAAGTTGAAATCTTGGCTACCTATCCAAGTTTGTTTGTTTGTTTTTTTTTTAAAAATAAAAGTCTATAGAGTACATATGTTTTCTATTATTTGTGTATCTCGAAAGTATCATTCCAAACTTATTAAATATCACATAACAATCTATATCTACCGAACAACCAAACACCTTCCGAAATTCAAACATTTTCAAATACATCATAATATGATTATTTTTTTAATAATTCTACTGCTATGATCTGTTCAATATTTTTCTCATCCGCTACATTCTCATGAACTGTAAGCATTCAAACATCAAATACCTTCCAATATCATAATAGGATTTTTTTTTTATTAATTCATGTATTGTGGCTTTTTGAATATTTGTCTCCTCTATTACCTTCTCATGATCGGTAAGTGAAAGAAATTTTGTGCAATTCAAATCAAGAAAATATATAACGAAAATAAATATGTTTACAATTGATCTACTTTGAATAAGTGGTAATGATTCAAAGTGGCCTTAAACTGATAACCCTTAGATTTTTTTTTTTTTCAATTGGTTTTGTGTATTAATAATAGACTCTATTTCAGAAGGTTCAAAACAACCACCCGTCACAATCTACTGCATCACTTTCACAAATAATAACCATCTCTACTCTAGAGGGTTCTAGAACAACCATGTTTTGTTATCTAAAATAGATTCTACAATCAGCATTACCCACTTTGTTTCGAATGTTTCAAATCAAATTTGTTTCATAGCCCAATGGATTTAAATCAAAACATAACATCCCACTTCGTTTCAGAACCAAACAATCGATCACATTATCTCTCAATCAACTATGTTTCACAACTTATATATATATATATATTTTCATTCTCCGTTCATAGTTTTGGTATATTAATTTTTAATTATTTAAGTTTCTTTATCATCTACTTAATTGATTTGTGTAAAATTATGTTTCACAACATTATTTATTTATTTTTGTTCTCCGTTCATAGTTCTTGTATGTTGATTTTTAATTGTTTAAGTTTCTTTATCATCTATTTAATTGATTTGTGTAAAACTATGTTTCATAGCCTTTTTGATTTATTTTTATTCTCCATCCATTGTCCGGGTATATTGATTTTTAATTGCTTAAGTTTCTTTATCATCCACTTAATTGATATGTGTAAAATTTTTATCAGCCTTTTTGCTCTATTTGCTCTCTTTGTACATAGTTCTAGTATATTTATTTTTAATTGCCTAATTTCTTTATCATGTATTTTACTTTTGTAGAGAAAACCTAATATATGAACCAATTATGATAATGTTAACTATGAAAATATGCAGAAAGGTCTTGGCCTTCCAAGTGGAGGATGTAAAAATATACATTAGTGGCTTTTCAAACTCACATATTAATACATACGAACTGATTGGATTTTCTTAAATCACTATTTTTTTCTTTGATCTAAGTTAAATTTTTTAAGTGAAATACGTTTTGTCCCTTTATTAGTTGATGCTTGTTCATTCCTCTTACTTGAAATTTTTTTTTTCTTTTTTTTCCCCTCTTGGTTTTAATTAATTTCCTAACCAAAAAAGAAAAAACTAATGGTATGAACATGTTTGTCAATTTCAATGAACAAATAAAAAATGTTCATGATTTCTAACAATATTAGTTGGGTGTTTTATTTCTTCACATTTTAATTACCAAATGGTTTCTACATACTTTCACATAACAAAAGTGAAACAATCTGGTAAATTATATATTTAATAGTAACAAATCTAACCATGTGATATGGACGACAATATTTTATGTGATTGGTTTCGATCTACTTTCAAAATGTTAATACGTAAACATTAATATAAAATATAGGATATATAATATGTGAAATGTTTATGCTAATTTTTATTCTTCTATCATAAATTCAATGCTCACTCATTCGGTCTAGTGAATGCAACTATTATAAAAAGTTAAAAACACAAAAAGCAAAAAAATTATTATAAAAGCTAATAACCAAAGGAAAAAATAATAAATTTATCCCGTGATTTAGATTAAAAGTATGTGATAGTTTTCACTTTTTTATTGATTTCAGAATTATTTTTTAATTAATTTATTTATTTACAAAGCATTTATCATTTAAATTTCAATATTAAAATTCGTTGAAATTTGTTTTAAAAAAAATATGATAAACCCTTTCTCCCTCTAATAAGAATAAACTTCCATTTACGTAATTAATTGTTAATTAATTGTGATGCTTTGGGTGCATCTGCCATTAGTAGGATTAGGTGAGAAATCCATTTTAACATTCAAATAATTAAACACATAGCAGCATTTAAAAATATGATTACTGGTATCATGTTAATATCATTACTTGACAGCTACTTTCAAATAATATTCAAAAAATTAGGCAAATAGGTTAATTAACCATTGTTGTTGGCTTTCTATTTCAACAAATAGAATTTGGTTTGACTTGGTATTTCAACCGATAAACAAAATTAAAAAAAAAAAGTATATATAATTAAATAGATAATAAAATGTGGATAGGTATTTGAACAAATAAAGAGAAAATTTTGAACAGATAGTCAAAAAAATTAAATAGATAAAAAAAAATAGTGAACAAATAAATTAAGGAGGTCAAATTGG
Organism: Camellia granthamiana; assembly: GCA_036172215.1. Lineage (NCBI taxonomy): Eukaryota > Viridiplantae > Streptophyta > Magnoliopsida > Ericales > Theaceae > Camellia > Camellia granthamiana. The sequence continues at coordinate 135,045,586 of CM069907.1, read as the reverse complement.
AAATAAAATGTCTTCTAAAACTAACAAAAGGGTTTCTCATCAAACTATTTTACAAATGATAGACCTCTCACCAACAAAAATATCTATAGACCTAATGCCTTGCACCCTCTTTAGATTGGATATATCATCAATTTTCTCATAATGACATAAAATTCCTCAAAATCACATCTGGCATCATGGTACCACTTTGTAAATTTCGATACCCGCTTGACAAATAATTGGCAAAATTTTGACAAAACACTTGGCATCACTTGGTAAATTTTGGCACCTACTTGGTAAAACTTGGCACCATTTAATACACTTGGCAAGATTCTAGCAAAACTTGGCACCATTTAATACATTTCGGCAAACACTTGGCAAAATCCTGGTAAAACTTGGCATCCCTTAATACATCTTGGCAAAGTTTAGAATCACTTGGTACAACTTGACATCTAAATTCGCACGTCTTGCCGATGCGAGCGTGGAATAGTATTTAAATCCCCATATCTTGCCGATAGGAGCGTGGAATAGTGTAGACACCCCATTTTTGACCGACCTCAAGACTCAGACATCACCGATTGAGCGCTCGGTGATGTTGCATATTGTGCTCGTTCAGAAGTCTCAGAGTCTCGGCCGTGAGCCCTGCCTCCGGACTTCCGAACCCTTTTCTGTACTTTGCCTCGGTTCGCGAACCAGGCTCGGTTTTCTCTGTTTTTGTTCCTGAGGGGAGGGAGAGGTCCCGTAGACCATCTCTCAGTGGCCGTGGGCTACATTTCGTGCCCGTAGGCCATTTTGCCCATTTCGGAGCCCGGTTCCCGGTTTTCGGAGCTATCAGGCCATGTGCCTCTGTTCGGGACCGTTTAACCATCTCCGATTCCTCCGGTTTTTGGCATGCATCTTATTTACTCCCTTTCGAGGGACACTGGGGTCTTAGATACCCACTTCGTGGTCGAACACCACTCTCGGTGCTTAACAGCCTATTTTCGAGACCCCGAACTGCGTGTTTTGGCCCCCGAGCCTTCATTTTGCATCGGTTTGGGCTCATTTTTGGTGGAGGCCTTATTTTCATGGTTAGTAAGCTTGCAATAGGGTGGGAGGCCAGCAATTGTTTTGACAACCAACCTTTTGTTTGGTCAAAAGTGATTCAGCATGAATCCAGGGAGGAAAAGTCTGCGCGGCTTCACCGAAATGGGCGTAACTCTTTGTACAAGAGGAATTAAAGTATGAGGACACCACCATTGAAAAGCTTACTTCCGGGGCTTCATTTTGCACTTAAGAATCTCCTAAGTTCAATTCCGGATGGAGGAGATATGGTTGATTGAAGTAGGGCATCACTCCGGTTGGACCGAATCTGCGCGGCTTTACGGAAACGGGCATAACTTTTTCCACAGGAGGAATTATGATGCAAGGTTTGCGCCATTGGAAATCTAACTTCCGGGGCTTCAATTTGGACACTTGAATGGACACATTTGGACTTCCCTAGCACCCACCGGCCAGCTTTCTTCCCGACAGCTTTTGAAAAGTAGCTGGCCGGCCAGAAAATCTAGCTGGCCGGCCACCTGCAACTAAAGTACCTTTTGCCCACCTTTTCTCCGAATTTCTTGCCTATATACACTACAAGAAAAAACACTTTCTGTGACCAACATTTTGGTCGCGAAAAGTACCATATTTGGTCGCTAAAACCTTTTCGCGACCAAAATATGTTGGTCGCGAGTTGGTCGCTAAAGCCTCGTCACAGATAGTTTTCTGTGACCAAAAAAGCCTTTGGTCGCTAAAAGTGACCATTCGCGACCAACTTTTTTGGTCGCGGAAAGTCCAATTCATATCAACCAAAAGTAAACTTTTAGCGACCAAAGGTAAGTTGGTCGCCAAAAGTCAACGCCTTGGCCCAAAAAATATAATTCTTTTGCGCTGCCTGGGATTTGAACTCTTGACCAAAGAGTCACCACACACCCAATCCACTCTACCAACAACAAGCTTCTTGTTCATATTTGGAAATAAAAATATATAACCCATAAAAATTGGGTTATATATTATTTTATAAAAATTTTAATGCCTAAACAAAAAAAAAAACATGTAATTACAGTATTATTTTTTTTTTTTAGATTTATCCCGCCATAACTTTTCGCGACCAACTTTTCTTTTTGGTCGCCAAAGGGTAAGCTTCCGCGACCAAAAAACCCTTTTGGTCGCCAATAGTATACTTTCCGCGACCAACTTTTTTTTTTGGTCGCCAAAAGGTGATCTTCCGCGACCAGAAAATCCTTTGGTCGCGAATAGTATACTTTCGGTGACCAACTTTTTTTTTTGGTCACCAAAAGGTGATCTTCCGCGACCAGAAAATCCTTTGGTCGCGAATAGTATACTTTCCGCGACCAACTTTTTTTTTTGGTCGCCAAAAGGTGATCTTCCGCGACCAGAAAATCCTTTGGTCGCCAATAGTATACTTTCCACGACCAACTTTTTTTTTTGGTCGCCAAAGGGTTATTTTCCGCGACCAGAAAATTGTGGTCGCCAAAAGTTAAATTTTAGTCGCAGAAAGTAGACTATTTGCGACCAAAAAAAATAGGTGGTCGCCAAAAGTGTTTTTTTCTAGTAGTGATAGCTGGCCTCCCAGCTCTTGTAGAAGGGTTGAAAAATTGCTCTCAAGGATATACATTGATATCTATCTCTATCTCTCTCAAATCTTCAAGTTTAGGCTCCATTTCTTCATCATCTTCAAACTCTACTACCACCACTCCATTCCAGCTGCAAGGAAGGTTTTTTAAGAGGCTTAGGAGCAACAAAATTGAGCCAAGAAGCAATAAGGGTGTGATCTTCAAGGGTAAGTATCAATCACCCTCTTTTGGCACCTTTTTTTGCACCATTCTTCTACCCTATTTTCTCACTGTTTTAGGCTCCGACCTTAACTGAAAGGGGACTTATTTTGAGCTATTCTACATGTTTGTTTAAGGGCTCAACCCTGTTTGAGCCCTCTATGATGTACTTGCTTCAATATCATCTTGTATGTCAATATCTTGCATGCTATTTTTAGTTCATGTGTGATCTATTTATGAGCCTGATATAAACTGTGAGTGGGCCTATTTTGAGCCCCTCTTCAACATTGAAGAAGGGCTCAACCCTGTTTGGCCTCTCTATCATGCACTTGTTTCATAATCTCTCATATTTACCGTAAATTTGCATGATTTGCTTAGCCTCTGTGTGATCTGTTTTGGAGCATGTCATTAACTGTGAGTAGGCTTATTTTGGGTCCCTCTACAACATTGTAGAAGGGATCAACTTTGTTGGGGGTCTCCATGTTACACTTGTCATTATACCCCTCTTTGACCCCCATTTTTGCATGCTTTGTTAAGCCTATCTAGCTTCTGTTTTCGGCCATCATCAGGTCTGGAAAGAGTCATATTTTGGCCTTCTTGTCATATTTTGTTAAGGGTCCAAGGCTGTTGGATGAATGTTTGGGGTACCTTATGTTATAGCCTTGGGTATCCTAGTTCTTGCATAGCATTTTTAGCAAGTTTTCATATTGATTTGAGGGTTTTCATAAACTGTAAATGTGCATATTTTTGGTCCCTCATCAGTGTTTTAGAAGGAAATTTTTCAGTTTGAGCATCGCATGTACCACTTGTTTCAATACCCCTCTCTTGGCCCCATTTTTGTATGCCATTGTTGTCCTATCTATGCTTACTATTTGGCCATGTTTTGTACTGTAAAAAATGCTATTTTGGGGCTGCCTTGCTACTGTATTTTCATTCCATATCCATATTGTGCATGTTTGGTATAGCTATAGGCCATCTCGGGTGCCTAAATTCATGTTTCGGGGCCATTTCATGCATCGGGTGTACTTTCGCCTCATTTCGGGGCTGTTTTCCCCCACATTTCAGTGCCAAAATTCATTTGCATGTTTGCATATCCTATTCCATGCCATTTCATGCCTTAGGGCCATCGCCTCGGTTTGCGTGCCCTTGTGCACGCATTTCGACGCACTTCATTCTCATCCATCGGCCTCTTATGTGAGTGTGGCTGAGGCTCTTTCATGTTAGTGTAAGTCCAATTTGCATTTGGTATGTCATTTCATGCCTATATGCCATTGCCTCGGTTTGCGTGCCCGTGTGCACGCATTTCGAGGCACTTCATTTTTATCCGACGGCCTCTTATGTGAGTGTGGCTGAGGCTCTCTCATGTTAGTATAAGCCCATATTGCATTGTGTATGTCATTTTAGTCTCATTGCATTCCGTATGCCATTGCCTCGGTTTGCGTGCCCGTGTGCACGCATTTCGAGACAGTTCATTTTTATCCAACGACCTCTTATGTGAGTGTGGCTGAGGCCCTTTCATGTTAGTGTAAGTCCAATTTGCATTTGGTATGTCATTTCATGCCTATATGCCATTGCCTCGGTTTGCGTGCCCGTGTGCACGTATTTCAAGGCACTTCATTTTTATCCGACGGCCTCTTATGTGAGTGTGGCTGAGGCTCTCTCATGTTAGTATAAGCCCATATTGCATTGTGTATGCCATTTTAGTCTCATTGCATTCCGTATGCCATTGCCTCGGTTTGCGTGCCCGTGTGCACGCATTTCGAGGCACTTCATTTTTATCCGACGGCCTCTTATGTGAGTGTGGCTGAGGTCCACTCGTGTTAGTGTAAGTCCAATTTGCATTTCGTATGCCATTTCATGCCTTAGAATCATTGCCTCGGTTTGCGTGCCCGCGCGCACGCATTTCGAGGCATTTCATTTTCATAGCATTGTGTATGTTAGGATTGCATATTAGCTGCATTTCATGCATATCATGCATATTGCATCATGTTCGGGATAGGAGTTAGCCCGGGCACGGAACGGGTCTCAATTCCCAAGTCACCGACACTCCGGATTACCCATGATGGAGTTAGGTTTTGTTGTAGGATTCATGTGCATTCATCCTATATTGAGTTGTGCAATCCGATTCCCCGGCCATCGTGCATCAGGATGTGTGATTGGTGGCACGAGGATCGAGGCATGCATATATTTGTGAAATACATTGCTATGCCCCTTTCTTGCTCTCTGTTGCAGCAAAATGAAGAATCAGCAACTTTTCAGAGTCTGGCACGCATTTCGAGAACATTGCAAACAGAGGCTAATCGGGGCATCGTCGTGGATTTCCGCGCAAGGCAGCTCCAGCATACATCATTCTTCAGAATCAAGGCAACCCCTGGCTTGCATGCCAGCTTTACTGCTTTCTTAGTTAATTTGTTAATTAATTAGAAATTTGTATATTATTCGGACTGTAATATTTGGACCGTAATATTCTTTCATTCGGGACTGTATATTTATTCGGACCCTCTGCGCGAGGGCAAAATTGTAATAAGTGTGGGTGAGTGTGATGTATGTCTTCCAACCCCCACTTCTTTCTTCCCTTTTATTTACCCGCTTACGATGGTTAGATATAGGGCATATTTCAATTAGCATACAGTATGACAGCATGTTTGCATCATTCATCTGTTTTGCACGCACCGGGCTCGGCGCATCATACAAACTGCATTTGTATTTTAATTCCAAATTGAATACGTGTTAGTTGTAGCATTCCATATGCCATGTTTAGAATAGCCGAGCCTGCTATAGTTGCATTTTTGCATGTGTTGCATTAGGCATTTCCGTATAACTAGGATCATGCATGATTTCTAATCGGTTTCTGTTTTGGCTTGGAGTACTCGATGCGTTTTATGCTTTAGCATCCTTGCATGCGTGTGAGTGTTGCCATGATAGCATGCTTACCATGAGGCTAACTGCTTATGTGATATAACTGCCTTGAGTGCCTGTGGGTGGAGGTTGAGTTACCTGAATTGGGACAATTCGTTGACTGTTTGTTTTAAGCCCACTAGATAGTGGCAAAACCATTGTTCTTCTAAGCCCACCTGAGGGTGGCAAAATCTGCATTTTCAGCCTACTTGCGGGTAGCAAACCATTTTTCAAACAAACAAACACGAAGTGTTTTGGTTCCAATTCGGGCGATTCGGTCTATACTTATTTGCTGCGAGCATCACATAGTAACCTAGGCTAATAACCGGAATAAGAACACACAATGTTTTCAAAAACAGATATCATGGTTAGTAGAGGCCGGTCTTTGACCGGGCGAGCGGGGGTGCTCACGAAGTGACCTTCCCCAATCGTACCCAAGTTCCCGAGCCGAGGCAACTTTGGTGATGACGGACACGTGGCCTTTGGCACCGAGTTAGGGTTTCCTAAATTTCCCATTAAAAAATATTTAGGTGGCGACTCTGTATCTGGCAAAGCAGTCCATGTTTGGCACTTCTTTCAAAAATCTGTTTTCAAAACGATTTGCCGGATTTGGACTCTTTGGTTCAAGATTAAGAACCGTGACATTTGAGTCCTTCGAACTGTAGTGACCCAATATCGAACCAGAACGGAGGGGACTCGCGCTCCTCGCCCCGGGATGCGTTCGGGGACGTCTACAAATAGTATTTAAATTCTCATGTCTTGCTGATGTGAATGTGAAACACATATCAAAGTCACATGTGACCATTATGTTTTGAGTCGCATATCCCTTTCTACCTATTAAATGAGGTTGCTTACTTGGAGATATATATGCTTTGATGTGTGTTCCGTCAATTACTCCAATACAATCCTATTACAAAATAGTAAATAAAAATATTTTTACTCACAGATTATTAGAAATATCCTATCAACATTATTTATATGCAACACCAAGTTTCACTTATAGTTAATTATTTACCTTGAAATGAGGATAGTATTTGCGGTAGCTTCTAATATATGGATGCACACCATTTCTCAGTTGAAGCCCTACCTAATCAATAGACATCATTTTTTTTTATTGGCAAAGAAATCTTTATTGATGAAAGTATGCAAAAAGGATATAGAACATCAATAAAGAGGAGCTTAGAGCTAACTGACGCTCTAAGCGCCAATTGGTGAGAGACCAACAAACAACACAAAAGAAACAGAAATAAAAGAGCAACCATAGCTAACAATATAGCAGACCAACTAAGCTTCACCCAAACTGCAAAGAAGAGCAATAGAGCAGACTGCAGATCAGCATATTGCACAGAGAATAATCACCAAAATCTGTTCAGGAACATAAGGAAATTAGGGAAAAAACCACCAACTGGGCTTAAAACACCAATCCACACTATTGATAAAACACCAGAAAAAGGGAGCAAATCCTGTTCAGAAATAGAACCACCAACTGGGCTTGAAACACCAATCCACACTATTGATAAATCTGGACAGCAAATAAACCAGAAGGAGCAAAACCATTGCTGTTGCACGGGTAAGAAGAAATAGAGTGAAGCCCAGTGCATTTACAAAAGACCTTGGCTGCTGATACACCTACATCTTATAAGAAGCACTGTATACCTCATCAAACCATGCCTCTTAAACAAGCTCTCATCTAACTAAAATAGATAAAGAAACTTAGATCAATTTCTACACTTCAAAATGGATCAACATTGCAGCACACAGATTCAAAGCAAAAAATTACAGCACACAGATTCAAAGCACTTGCAGATTTGAAATGAAGCACACTGCAGGACTTCTCCACACAGATTCACCACACAGACATTATTGTAACAACTTTTAACACATTCTTGAAATATTTTGAAATCGTCTCGCCGGAATGTTGAAATCAAACTTGGACATTTCTGTTTCGAATATCACCGTAAACAATATACAAAAATATTGCAACATACTCCTAAACCGAGACTTGTCGTCCAGTTTCTAGGCCATAGTTTTTCTGTAACAAATCACACAATTCATAAAATAACTCTCTTTCTATTCAAAAATTTTAAAATATTCTTGTCTGATTCTTTTCTTGTAATTCTACCATCCACTTCCAGCCTATTAGAGAATATGTCTTACATGATTCTTTTATCAAATAATTTGTCGTATATGCCACTGCAACTATTACCGCTGTAGCTAGGAGCATATTATTATTTTGTTGAGTTTGCGATGTGCTGCCTTCATCTTCAACATCTTCATCATCATGATCATCATTTCATTCATCGTCATCACTGTTACTCATTTCCAAAATACCTACTCACTGTTACTAAAACACAACTAATTATTGAAAACACAATAAGATTTTTATTAAAAACACAACTAATTATTGAAAACACAATAAGATTTGTTTACCAAAATACCTAGGGGCCAAAATTATGAAACAGACAACTATTTTTTTTTTTTTTTTTTTGATCAGCAAAGAAAAGGAATTTTATTGATAAAACCGATAACTATTACATGAAGAACAGTTGGAGAGAAAGAAGGAGGAGGATGGGTGCAAACAACAGAAGCAAAAGTTGATGAGAAACCAACCACAACCACGAAAAGACCACCCCACCCCACAACTACCAAACAGAACACCTTCTTCAGTAGAAGATTTGAACCAGCAGCAGAGGTGTAGCCCAGAAAAACCAGCAGCATTCCTCACTTGAAGGCCATAACTTCACCAAGGTTCATAGCAGCCTCCCTCCAAATCTGATGCAGACTACACAGCAGCCAGATTAGCAGATTAGCAAAGTGCTGAGCATCAGCCTCAGAGTATGCACAATTGCTGCCCAGCAACGCCACAGCAGAACCAGATTTGCACTCCCTTCACCTCAGACAATGCCTAACCTGATGAAGATTATTTACAATATCATGCACATTGTAATCCACACCTAGTAACCTACTCTTGGCCCAAAACGCTACCCTTGTCTTCACCAAATCCTCCAAATCAGCAAAATTAGGATGAGCATCATTAAACAAAACATCATTCCTCAACCTCCAAATCGACCACAACAAGACTAAAGGCACCATTTTCCACACCTCCACCTCTTGTTTCTTGATCGAAGCACCTGCCCACCAATGCAACAAGTCCTCAATAGACCCAGGGATTACCCACCACATATCCCACCAGCTTAGAATTCGAGACCAGACTCTCCAAACCAATGAGCAGTGCAATAAAACATGATTTACACTTTTAGATTCCTTTTGGCAGAATACACACAGTGTGCTAACGTTGGCACCCAGCACCCCCATTCTCTGCAGGAATTCTGATGTTTTCACCCTACCCTTCCACGCTAACCATCCAAAAAATTGAATTTTGGAGGGGGCAACATTTTGCCACAGCTCATTTGTCACAGGCAGCTTCGGTCCCTTATCCACTTGCATCCATTTCCAGACTGAGGCCACTGAAAACTGACCAGATGAATCAATCTCCCACCTCAAACAGTCATCCATAGTTCCCCTGTTTATAGGAGCTGCACTTAACCACTCACACAGCCTGTTAACCTCCACTTCTTCCCATGCACGCAGTCCTCTTCTAAAAGCCAGGTTCCATTCTCCGGTCCTATCCCTACCCAGGTTGTATTGCAGCAAAGAGCTTTCCTTCGCGATAGATAAACTAAACAATCTTGAAAACTTCTCACTGAGCCTACAGCTATTCCACCAAGTATCAGTCCAGAAGTGGACTCTTGCTCCATTCCCAACCCTTATCTTTGCATTCTCCAAATAGAAATCAAGCAGCTGAGGATAATCCGTTGCAATACTCAGAATACCCTACCAAATTGGAGATAAATTACCTGTTTCACCAACAGCAGGCCACCACCCACCACCATGTTGCCCATATTTACTGCAGATCACAGCCCTCCACAAGGCTTTAACTTCAACACCATATCGCCACCACCATTTTAGTAATAAACAAACGTTCCTCTCACTTAGACTCCTGACCCCTAGCCCACCTTGCTTCTTAGGCTTAATAAGCTCCTGCCACCTCACCAAATGCACTTTCCTCTGAACCTCACTGCTTCCCCAGAGAAACATAGCCTGCAACTTATCAATTGTCTTCGCTACACCCTTAGGCATCTTGAATAAAGAAATATAATACGATGGCAGAGAGGCAACAACTGACTTAATCAAAGTCAGACGACCTGCAAAGGACAACAACTTCCTCTTCCAAAGAGACAGCCTCAACCGAACTTTATCAACCACAGGCTGCCAAGTGGCCTTCCTCCTAGGATTGGCTCCTAAGGGTAAGCCCAAGTACAGAATCGACAGCTTCTTACTGTGGCAATTTAACTCCCCCGCAAAATCCTTCACCTCAGAATCAGAGATGCACACACCGCACACTACACTTTTGTGAAAGTTTATCTTTAAACCGGACATCACTTCGAAACACCTTAATATTCTTTTAATCAATATCAACTCCTCCAGATCTGCCTCGCAGAAAATTATAGTATCGTCCGCGAACTGCAAATGTGAGATGCTCATACCAGTGGACCCAAGCACAGCTCCTTTAACCAACCCCAACGTCTTGGCTCTATCTAGAAGCATATTTAACCCCTCAGCCACCAAATTAAATAGGAAGGGTGAGAGTGGGTCACCTTGTCTTAACCCTCTTTGCGGTGAAAACTCTTCAGTGGGTGACCCATTCACCAAAACTGATATTCTAGATGAGGATAAGCATTCCTTAATCCACCTTACCCATTTCTCTCCAAATCCAAAATTAGACACCATTGAAAGCAAGAACTCCCAATTGACCGAATCATACGCCTTCTCGAAATCGAGCTTAAGTAGAACCCCTTTTTGCTTAGTTGATTTCTACCACTCAATGATCGCATTGGCAGTCAAAACTCCATCTAGAATACACCTGCCTCCAATGAATGCTGTTTGAACCTCACCAACCAGTCTAGGCAAAACCTTCTTAATTCTCCTAGATAGAACTTTAGCTAGAATTTTGTGGATTGACCCCACCAAACTGATTGGTCTGTAATCCACCAAATCTGCTGGACTGTCCTTCTTAGGAATCAACGTTATAAAAGAACTATTAAGCCCACTGGCCAACTTACCATTATTATGGAACTCATGCATGAACTGGAGGATTTCACTACTCATCACCTCCCAACACTTTTGAATGTAGAAAAGGTTGAAGCCGTCGGGCCCTGGAGCTTTATTCCCATCACAGTCCTTCACAGCTGCCCACACTTCTTCCAATGTAAACTCTGCTTCTAAATCCCTCTTTGACTCATCATCCCCAATGGTAATAAAAGGGCCATCCAATTTTGGTCTACTTTTCCACTGCTCGGAATACAATTTTCTAAAATGCCCTACCACTACTTGTTTCACCCTCCTTGGTTCCCCAATAACTTCACCATTCTGAATAATTGTATCAATTAAATTTTTCCCTTGTCTCCTCTTAACCATCACATGAAAGAATCTCGTATTTTTATCCCCATCTTGAGCCCATTTAACTCTAGACTTCTGTTGCCAAATCCAACCCAATCTCTTGTTCAGTTTCCATACTAAACTTCTTAACTCTCTTCTCCTACCAATTTCAGAGTCCAGAAGTGGCCCAACTTCAGCTTTTAAGTCAATCTCATGGAGCTCCTCCTCAGCGGATTTTAACTGAAGATCAACATTTCCGAAGACCTCCTCATTCCATTTCTTCAATGCCATCTTCAAGGATGCTAATCTTTTTTTCAGTCTAAAGCCAGCCCAACCGTGAGTCTCAACCTCAGCCCAGGATCTCTTTACCAAAGCCATAAAAGTAGGATGCAAACTCCATGCATTTAGAAACCTAAAGGGCCTAGGACCCCAGTCTCTTGCTTCCTCAATCAGCACCAATGGACAGTGATCAGAAAAACTCCTTGGAAGGGCCCACTGCTTGAAGCTAAACTGCTCCATCCACAAGGGATCTACTAAAAACCTATCTATTCTACTCCATCTACCACCTTCCACTGAATTACACCATGTAAAACCTCTCCCTAACAAAGGCAGATCTACTAACTCCATACGTTCAATAAACTCATTAAACTCATACATTCCTTTATCCCTTCTCAAACAACCCCTTCTTTCACTCAAAAAACGAATTTCATTAAAGTCCCCTCTAATACACCAAGGCTTATGAAAAGATGACTTCAGCCTGCCCAATGCTTCCCATAACTGACCCCGACTCCTCACATTATTCGGAGCATAAATGTTAACAATTACACACTCAAAAGATTGCTTAAAAATACCGGATAGAAGTAAGAAATTCCTCGGCTGCAACACTCAGCCAGCTGGAAGACCCCAGGATTCCACACACTTAACAGGCCCCCTGCACTACCCACCGAGTCCACTGCCAAGAATTGCAAAGAATCAAAGGGCCACAAGGACTTCACCAGCAATTCATCCACATTGGATTTCTTTGTTTCTTGAAGCAGTATCATATCCAACTCCTTGTCCTTAACCAACTTCAAAAGTTTCCCCCTTTTATCTTTCCTCCCCAACCCTCTTACATTCCATGACAAGATCTTCATTAAAAAACTTAAGACTACTCCTGAGTCCCCCTTTCACCCATCTTAAACTGGGGCTACCCGCAGCCCTCCTCCCATCTTTTCCTTATCTTGTAGCTCCATTTCCACAATCCGATTCACAACTTCCTCCTCCTTCCCCATGCAATTCATCCCCAACAACTTACCCAATTGAACCGTCTCTCGAGCTTCCTTCAGCAACGCAGCTCTTCTACTGGGACCACTCGACTGGGGTACTGATAATGAAGCTGTAATAGCTGCAGCTCTACAAATAGCCCCTCTAGAAAAACAGCTCGAATGCACCTTGTCCCTCTGGTTCATCTTTTTCTGCATAAGCTTATTCACACCAGCCTCCCTCGGCTCTCTGCTTCCCTCATTACCCTTTCTAGACACTACACCTTTACTCTTTCTAACTTGCACAAGCTGTGTAGAATCTGGCCCAATATACCCAACAACTGGACTGCATACTTCCTGGTCCAACGAAACCCTCCTTTGGGCCCCAGTAAGCACAACCTCTATATTGATACTGGGCCTCTCCTCTTCGGGCCCACTAATACTTTTTAAGAAGCCTTTAGTTACAACTGTATCATCTAGCCCGTGCATGCTACCCCTCTTTTCCACCCATGATTTTCCCACTCCCTCCACTTCCAGCTCTTTACTGCAGCCACCATCCGTTGGAACTTCCAACTCCATGTCAGTATTCTTTACCACTGATTCCAACATACTATCATTACATTCTCCTTCACCATTCAGATCCCCAATGCTCTTGTCCACCTCGCATGCCACCTGTTCTGCCACACCCACTTCGCCATCTAGTTTTCCCACCACCCTTTCCTCCCCCCCCTGAACCACCTCATCTCCGAAAGACTCCGTTGCCGGAAAATTGGTCCACCTCCTCAATGGTGTCCTTCTTGGTGTTTATGCTAGTACTGCCACAACTCAAGTCAGGCATTGGAATTTCCATTGCCTCACAAACCCTCACTGGAACCACGCTTCCATCGCAACCCAGATATATGACCTTGTTAATATTCTCCATGGACTTAGTAACCACTCTAACTCTCCCATACTGGAAAGAGTTCATCCTTGTGGTGTCATCATCTAGCTGTACTACCTCACCCCATACTCTGCCAATACTTTTGAATGTATTCACATTCCATAAATTTAATGGGACACCAAAACAGTAAATCCAAACACATCTCTCCTGATCTTCATAAAGTCCACTTCTCCATTCTGAAACTGAATCGCACCACTCATACACCCATTCTTGTAATCTTACATTCCCCTCCTGAAGTGCATGTTCTGAACTAAATGACAATACTGCCAGTCTTCCACCTCCTTCACGAACAAGGACCTCCTTCATTCCTCTCCTATTAACCTCCTCCTTAAAGTCATGAAATGAGAAAAATGTTTTGAGCTTCACAATCACACTGTCTCGCCACCACCCATTTCCTTCTTCTTTGACCATAACTATTATAGCATCTGAGCCCAAATCCGCTTTTCCTGCTACTACTTCAGCGTATGATTTTTGCCCCCTACCTTCCTTCCTTGGTTGCTCATGCCACTTTTCCTTCCCAGGTACCAAAGATGGCTGCAGACCCACCTGTTTCCGCTGCACAGGCATCTTACCTACCTCCTCCTTCCCTTCCTCCCTCTGCACCATCTTGTTGTAATCTGCCATCTTCACTTTCAGTCGCGTTTCCTCGCACCAGACTCCATTGGTCTTTTGAACTGCCAGTTCAGCCGAGATAGGACAATTGTACCGAACAAATCCAAATCTTGAACCCGTCACTAACCTTCTCTTTGCTGGAATGAAAACATCCTTTACCACACCAAACTTGCTGAAAAGTTTGAACAGACCCTGTGGACTCATCATCTCCGGGATATCATCGACAAATATCGTGATTAGTCCACTTGTCATTGATGCCCTCTTCGCTCCACCTCCCCATCTCCTTCTCAGCACTGGTTTCCAGCCTCCTCCTCCTCCTCTGCCCTCTGCGTTCCACCTCCCCATCTTCACTGATGTATTCAACGAAATCAATTATTAGATAACAATATTAAAATTTTGAAATATCATTTCAAACAAACAACTATTGTCTCAGCAAAAGACTTGCTTCAAGAGAGCTAAAACATCGAAATTGATGGATACCTGAGGCCAATACATCTACATATATATATACACTTAACCATTTTGAATGTTTATTTTTTGATTTTTTTTTTTAAAATGTATAAAAAATAAAGTAGTGATGTGATTTAAAACAAGTTTTTTTTTTTATTTTTTTTATTTTTTTATTTTTTATTTTTACTGTAATCTAAAATAGGTTAAAGCTGACTTTTGGCTTTTAGTTAAATTCCCAAATTGAGCCCATTTTTGAAGAGTTTCTAAATATGTTTATCGAATTTTTTATTTTATTTATTTATTTATTTATTTTGGATATTAACATAAATACTTTACATATCATTGTTAGATTATGTTAAAGTTATTTAAACTATTAGGTTTTTTTTTTTTTTTTTTTGGTTGAGATTTATTAGAAAATTCTTTTTCAAGTGTTTGTATCTCAATTAGTTTATAAGATATTCTTGTATTCTAATAAATCTTATTATTTGAACATTTGATCTACCAAATCGTAATTCTCATATTTAAGATATTTTATGGACATTTCTACCCTTACAAATAGTTTTTGAACGGTTAGTAATTTGGTAATATGAAAATTCATATTTTATAATATGAATATTCACATTGATGTGTGAATGTTTACATTGATAATGTGAACATTCACACTGACTGTGTGAACATTCACATTATGGAATATTTGCACTATAAATGTGAATATTATTAGGATTGTTTTAGTAATTATTCACTCATAAGATTTATTGGAATATAAGAAAATAATGTGGACTAAATGAAACATAAATAGGTGAAAATAGATTTATGAAAAAGTGTCCCTTTTTTCTCAAAAAAGTAAATATTTAGATCAATAAATTAAAATAATATTTTAGTCAATTAACTTGAGCAGACTTTGCGACCCTCCAAAGTTGAAATCTTGGCTGCCCAAGTTTGTTTCTTATTTTTATTTTTTTTAAGAACTTGTATAAAAAGGAGTTGGGTATTTAAATATTTAGATTAAAAATATGATATAGTTTTCACTTATTTTAACACATTTTTATTGATTTCAGAATTATTTTTTTAATTTATTTTTTATTTATTTATGAAACATTTATCATATAAATTTTAATATTAAAAAATATGCGAAAGTCACTCAGTAACATTTGTTTAAAAAAAATATGATAAATCCTTTCTCTCTCTAATAGGAATAGAATAAACCTCCATTTATGTAATTAATTGTTAATTAATAGTGATGCTTTGGGTCCATCTGTCGTTAGTAGGATTAGGTGAGAAATCCATTTCAACATTTAGATAAATAAACATATAGCAGCTTTTAAAAATATGGTTACTGGTATCATGTTCATATCATCACTTGACAACGTCTTCCAAATAATATTCATAGCTATATGATGGCTAAATTTTTTACAAACCCTAAACTACAACTAAGGTTTGTAAAAATAGTTTTTATTTTTTATTAGGCACTTGGAGTTGGGCTCAAACTACAACTTAACTTGTTTTGTGAATTGATATTTTTAGTGATTATTTGATTTTTTACAAAAATAAAAATAAAAATAAAGTGCGAGATCAATAATTAGATTTTTTTGGATTTTGATTCTCTTCATCTCATTTATATAATAGAGAAACTTCATTACATATCTAATGGCTATAAAATAGGAATACAAATTTATAATTAATTTAAATTCAAAAAAAAAAAAAATTGAAGTGACTTTTTAACAAAAAAAAAAAAAAAAAAAAAAAAAAAAAAAAAACACTTTAACTAAAATTTTAACTTCTCAAAATGGGCATCAGTTTATGTTGTGGGGTTGAGTTTACACTACTGACGATGGATCAAGGCTAAGTTCTCAAATTGGAAGTCTTTGTTTAATCACTTATAATTGACCAGGCTTACCTATTTAATGACTATAATTGGAAGTCTTTGTTTAATCAATTATAATTGACCAGGCTTACCTACTTAATGACTATAATTGTTTAAACAATTATAATTGACCAGGTTACCTATCTAATGACTATAATTGGAAGTCTTTGTTTAATCACTTATAATTGACCAGGCTTACCTATCTAATGACTATAAAATATGAATGTAAAATCTAAAACAAACAAACAAACAAGGATTTAAAAAAATAAAAAATAAAAAAAAATATGGACCGTTGATCCAATAAATGGATATTCCTTGGAATGCAAGTAAGCTTTTTTTTTCTTTTCTTTTTTTTTTTTTTTTTTTGGGGGGGGGGGTGTTCTTTCTGTGATCTCTATAGGATGACACACAGTTTGATAATATTAGAAGTTTGAAAGCTGAAAATTGAAATTTGAGGGTTAATATTTTAAGTTGAAAAATTATTTGATAAATTAAGTGTAGAATTAAAATAAATTATTTGATATATAAAGAATAAAATTTAAAATTTATTATTTTTAAATTATATCTTTTAAATTTTTGTGTTGTTATAGTGAGATACTAGTAGTGGTGGTGGCTACAGTTGTGGTGGTAGCAAGTATTCATTGTAATGCTAGTAAGTTAATCACTCATTTATGTTATCGAAACAAAATAAGCTTAATTATACTTAACACTTATACTTTAACTAAAATATCACTTTGGCCTACCCACTTTCAGTTGTGATAGCCGACTCTTTATACGACGTTTATTAGCTAGGTGAATTAATAAGTTCCTTCTGTCTCTTTCACCATGAAATTCCAGATTGCATACAAGATCAAGAAGCAGTGTTATTTGCAGGCTAACCCGTTTTGGGTGCTAACACGGATAATTGTAAACAGTTTTGTAGAGTCACATTTCACTCATTTGTTCTTGATTTAGAGTCGTTTGTTTTTTTTTTTTTTTTTTGATTGGCAAAGAAAATCTTTATTGATGAAAGCAACCGAAAAAGATAGATTACATCAATAAAGAGGAGCTTGGAGCAAGCACAAGCTCCAAGCGCCAGTTGGTGAGAAACCAACAAAAAGAGAACAAAAGAAGGAGAAGAAAAAAGCACAAAAGCCAGAAAGAAGGCAACACATAACAGCCCAATCACTTAGCAGACCATCTTGCCTTCAGCCCATACACCAGCAACCAGCATTACTTCCCATACAACTAGCATACCATTTTGCCTTCAGCCCGGACAGCCACTAGACCTGCACTGCAACCCAATCAACCAACCAAACCATCAACAAACAACCCAAACAGCCAGCAGGTCAGCAGACTAGCATAACAGACCGTCAACCACCACAGACACTCTGCCACCCAGACAAAAACCAAACTCAGCATACCAGAGCACAGCATACCAGCATCACAGCAAAAACCTGAGAGTAGCAGAACAGCATGTCACCAGTACGCCAGATGTATAGCGCCAGCATCTACGGGAAGCACAGACCAAAGCAGGAAAACTGCAGTGCACTCCCCAAACTTGAAAGCACAGCAAAACACACTACAACACAGGCAAAACAGTGGAGATCAATACTGCTGAGTGATGAGTGACTCCAACAACAGACAGCAAAATTGTGGAGTTCAAAACACACTCCAAAACAGGAGCCCAGGGAGGACCACTGCAGAGAACAGCAGACAGCCATAACACTCAGAACAAACTGCCTACTAATATACACTCTGCCTGATCTGGTGGAGGTTTGAGACAATATCATGGACAGAGTAATCTACCTTGAAGGACCACTTCACCCACAAAGCAATCTGCAGTTTCAACCTCTCACTTAGACCTGCAAAATCTGGAATGGCCCCCTTAAATCTGCAGTCGTTTCTTAACTTCCAGACCGACCACAACACTAGAGCTGGAATAGTCTGCCATGCTTTATCAACCCAAGTCTTTGCTTTACCCCCGGACCACCATTGGAGCAGCCCCTCGACAGAACCAGGGATGACCCAATGTTGATCCCACCAACTCGCCATGGCTGCCCAGCATTTCCATACCTGAGGGCAAAACATCAGCACATGCTCCAAGGACTCCTCCACAGATTGGCAAAAAACACACTGAGTCTCTGCATTGGGAGGGAGGACCCCAATCCTTTGAAGAAAGAGGGAAGTCTTGATACGACCTCTCCAAGCGAGCCAACATAGAAACTGCATCTTGGGAGGTGCCAGGCTTACCCACACCCCTGCTGGCACTCTCAGAACAAGACCTTTATTTGCACCCCACCAGCTCCACACCGAGGATGTTGAGAACTTACCTGATGTTGAAGCAAGCCAAGTGCAAGAGTCTTCATATTCCATTCTAAGTGCAGGAGAAGAGTTCAAGGATACATACAGTCTCTGCAGCTCCTCTTCCTCCCATGCCAACAATCTCCTTCTGAACTGGAGCTGCCAAACCCCAAGTCTCTTTTTATCACTGATTTGCTGTAATGAACCTTCCTTCTCAATTGATAGCCTGAACAGTCTAGGAAACTCCTCATTCAGACTTCTACCATTTAGCCAAGCATCCAACCAAAACTGGATCCTTCTCCCGTTCCCCACTGATAGCTTGAAATTTTGGGAATAAAACTCACCCAAAGACTGATTTTTCAGATTGAGCTGCGCGATATCCTTCCACACAGTAGACGCCCCATCTGTGTTGGACAAAGTTGGCGCCCAATCCCCTCCATGACGCCCATACCTTGAGCATACAACTGATTTCCACAAGGCAGTATCCTCTGCGCCAAACCTCCACCACCATTTTAACAATAAACAATCGTTCACCTCCCCCAAATCTCTCACACCCAAGCCCCCTTGACTTTTATGCTTAGTAACCTCGCCCCAATTAACCAAATGTATGCTCCTCCCATCCTTAGCACCACCCCACAAGAAATTAGATTGAATTTTTTCTAGAGCCTTAGCAACCCCTTTAGGCATCTTGAACAAAGATAGAAAATAAGTGGGCAAGTTGGTTAGGACCGATTTAATTAAGGTCAAACGCCCTGCAAAAGACAGCAGCTTTCTCTTCCAAGAGGATAACCTCTTGCTCACCTTATCCAGAATTGGATTCCAAGTGCTCTTTCTCTTTGGGTTAGCCCCAAGGGGCAGCCCTAGAAAGTTGAAAGGTAAGTTCTTGGATTGGCAATTCAGACTTTGAGCTAAACCCAAAATTTCATCTTCTTGGTAACCCACTCCGCTTACAGCACTTTTATGATAATTGATTTTTAAACCAGACATCACTTCAAAACACCTCAACACCCTTTTTATGTTAAGCACCTCCTCGTGATTACCTTCGCAAAACACTATTGTATCATCTGCAAACTGGAGGTGAGAAATGCGCAAATCATTACCTCCCACAGAGGCTCCTCTAAACAAGCCCATCTCTACCGCCCTTGCTAGTAAGAGGTTGAGAGCTTCTGCTGCAATTATGAATAAAAAAGGTGATAGAGGATCACCCTGCCTTAGCCCCTTTTGAGGCTGGAATTCCTCTGTAGGAGAGCCATTAACCAACACTGAGACCCTAGTGGTAGTAATGCAACTCCTCGTCCACTCTAACCATTTCTTTCCAAAACCCAGATTTTTCATCATCAACCACAGAAACTCCCAATTGAGTGAGTCATAAGCTTTTTCAAAATCCAATTTTAGGATAATGCCTTTCCTTTTTGATCTTTTCCATGCATCCACAACTTCATTTGCAATAAGCACACCATCTAAGATTTGCCTGCCTCTCACAAATGCAGACTGAACCTCGTTGATCACTGCTGGCAGCACTCTCCTGAGCCTCCTGGAGAGCACTTTTGCCAAAATTTTGTAGACCGAACTCACCAAACTAATAGGTCTATAATCCCCCAAGCCTATGGGATTTTCCTTCTTAGGTATGAGAGCTATAAAAGAGCTATTAGCCTCCCTCAAGAGCTTACCATTCTGGTGAAATTCAGTCACCATGCTAATGATCTCCCCTTTCAGAATTGACCAGCACCTTTTAATGCAATTGAGATTAAATCCATCTGGGCCTGGGGCTTTGTTCCCGTCACAATCCTGCACAGCCTCCCAAACCTCATCTTCTGAGAAAGCCGCTTCCAATCTACCAACATCTGCAGGGCTAATAACAGCAAACGGGCCAAGGAGTTTTGGCCTAAGCTTCCAATCCTCTGAGAATAGCTGACGAAAATGCCTAACCACTTCCTGCTTAACCTGATCCGGATCCTCCACTCTCCTACCCTCCACTACAACGGAGTCCAGCAAATTCTTCCTCTGTCTCCTGCTAGCCATAATGTGAAAAAACCTAGTGTTTTTATCACCAGACTGAGTCCACATCTGCCTAGACTTTTGGTGCCAAAGTCTCTCCTTGCTTCTACCCAGCTGCCACACCTGGCTCCTTACTTCCCTTCTTCTCATCAATTCCACTTCCTCTAAAGATCTAGACTCTGCCTTCAAGTCCCATTCATGAAGCTCCTCCTCTGCCTTCTGTAACTGAGTGTCAATATTTCCAAATACATCCTTGTTCCACACCCTTAGATGGCTCCTAAGCAGGTTCAGTTTTCTCATCACTCTGAACCCTGCCCACCCTTGAACTTCAGCTTCCTCCCACCTCTTCTTTACCTCTGACATGAAGGATGGATGAGATAACCAGGCATTGATAAACTTGAACGGCTTTGGTCCCCAATCCCTATCATCTTCCTTTATCAGAATGGGACAGTGATCTGATATAGACCTTGGAAGACCCCATTGTTTAAATGAAAATTTTTCCATCCACTTCACATCTAACAAAAATCTATCGATCCTACTCCACCTGTTCCCATCCAAAGCATTACACCAAGTGTACTGCCTACCCAACAAAGGCATATCAGTTAGTTCTAATTTTTCCACAAACTCATTGAAATCTTTCATCCCCCTATTTCTGGATAAGCAACCCTTCCTTTCGCCCATAAATCTAATTTCGTTAAAATCCCCTCCTACACACCACGGATTTGGAAAATAATGATGAATACCCAGCAGAGATTCCCATAACTGCCTCCTCCCAAGAATCTCATTAGGAGCATAGATATTAACAAGGGTGCACTGAAAAGAAGGACTAGAAATACCTGATAAAATTAAGAAGTTTCTACCACTGCAGCAACTCTTGAGCTCGAAGATTTGAGGCCTCCATATAGTCAGCAGACCTCCAGCACTACCCACAGAGTCCACCACCATATATTCCATTTCTTCATAGGGCCAAATTGATTTCACAAAATGATCCTCCAAAATTCTTCTCTTAGTCTCCTGAAGAAAGAGCACATCAACCCCTCTCTCCCTCACCAAACTCTTTACCTTTCCCCTCTTTTCTGGTCTTCCCAACCCTCTCACATTCCAAGATAAAATCTTCATTTAACACACTATTGGCTTCTAGACTCCTCCAGACTACCATCTAAGCTTCGGTAGCCCTACCACCTCCTCTAATTCTGCTCTTATCCTTCTCTTCTAGCTCCACAATTCTTCTCACTACCTCTTCTTCTTTGCCTTGGCAGTCCATACCCAGCTTAGTGCCTACTCTCACTGTTGCCCAAGCCTCTTCAACCAGCTGCTTCCTTCTGTTCGCTGCACAGCTCTGGGAACTAGAAACCATTTGGGAAGCTGCTGTTTCCACCGAAGCTCTGAGGATAGCTCCTCGTTGAAAACCCAGCCTGCCGAATCCACCTCTCTTACGGGCTGTGCCTTGTGTCCAAGCCTTTCCCCTTCTCTGGACTACTCCATCCCGTAGAAGACTCCCAACTGCAGACCGTAGAACCCTTTTCCTGAGATTTGTTTTTTTTTGTATGGACCACATCTAATTTACTTGACTGCTGGGCCAAGTTTTCACTTACATCTGAACCCACCTCCTGATACAGCCCATTGGGCTCAGCCCCCTTCTGCACTCCTTCTAATAAAACTTCTAAATTAATGCTGGGCCTTTCCACTGCTGGCCCACTCATCTCCCTTAGTAGGCCCGTGCAGCACATAACCTCTTCTCTGATTTGAACACCACTCGTGCTTGCCGGATGGGAGTTGACTTCCTTCCCCTTGCCTCTCTCCTTGGAACAAGCACCTACGCTGTCTTTGCCCACGCTCCTCTCTGCCGCAACCCCTGCATTTGCATGCTCCCCATCATTATCCCTACCCTGCAGCTTTGAGCTACCCATCGCTGTCTCCACAACCCGAGAAGCCGCTTCCAACTCTTCACTCGCCCTCCCCTTCCTTCCCGCATATGCTACCTGTGCACCCTGGCGTGTTCCACCAGTACCATCCACCTGGTCTACCTCATCCTCACCATTGGAGTGCAACCAAGCTTCATCTCTACCACTGCTTTCGGAAGAGCTTTCAAATAAGCATTTAGGCATCTCTTCACAAACTCTAACCGGGATTTGAATGTCTTTGTGCTGCAAAAAAATTGTTGTGTTGATCCACTCCATACATCTCGTTATCACTCTCACTCTAGTCTGTAAAAACGTTGACGGGTTATTGAAGTCCTCTTCATACTGAACCACCAACCCCCAGATACTACCTATGCTTCAAACTGTTGTGATGCTCCATAAGTCCATGGGAATGCCAAAGCAGTGCAGCCAAACGCACCTCTCTTGCTCTATGAACTGGCCCTTGTCCCACTCTGTGATGGATTCGCACCACTGCTTTCCCCACCCCTGCAACTCTTTCATACCTTCCTGCTTTTGCTATTCTGTGGGAAAAGTTATCAGCACTAATTTGCCTCCCCCCTCTCTAGCAGTTACTTCCTTCATTCCTCTGCTTCTCATTTCCTCTTTAAAGGCCTCAAATGCTAAGAAACTATTCAACTGAACTAGCAGACTATCACTCCCCCACCCATTCCCTTCCTTAAAGGCTTTTATCACCACCCTATCCTTATCCCTTGCTCCATCACTCAATACTGCCTCTGCATAGGATTTCTGGGCTCCGTTTCCTTTCCACTGCTTTGATTGCACCCATCGATTCACTCCATGATCTTCATCTACTCTGCTCTGCCGCCGAGGCTGCGGTTGCCCCACTGACGGGGGCTTTTGATACTCAGCACACTTGACCCGCAGTGCCTTGTTATCGCACCACAAGCCATCTACCTTCTGAATCGCAACCCTTGTTGCCACCTCACAGTCGTATCTGACGAACCCAAACTTGGAATTTGTCGCTTTCCTCCTCTTCCCCGGGATGAACACATCTTTTACCAGACCAAACTGGCGAAACAGATTGAACAAGCCTTGAGGATCCATTGATTCTGGGATGTTATCCACAAAGACTGTGATCAGAACTCCTTCCCTTGTCTGTCCGCTGTGATTGCCCACGCTTCTCCTGCGAATGACTGGGTTCCAACCCCCCCGATCCAACTCTCTTGTCGTTCTCTCTCTCATTCTCTCTCTCTGGTTTTGTTTCTTATTTAGAGTCGTTTGTTGTTCTGTTCTTTATATATGAAGTTGGGTCAATTGTATTGTCCTTTATTTTTGCATAATCTTAGTCATAATATTGTTTTCTTAATTTTCTATCTGATCAAATAATTCAAGTGATCTTTTTCTTCTTATTTTTATTTTTCATGGCTCTGATTTCAGAACTTATTATTTGCTTATAAAACCATGTTTAGGAAGGTCTTCTGTGGTGGATTTCTCTAGAGCATGCAGGTAGGTCTATTTGGGCCCGGTGGGCAGTCTAAACATTATTTTTGAGAGTTTGCAAACATATTTATTGAATTTTTTGTTAACATAAATACTTTACATATGATTGTTAGATTATGTTAAAGTTGTTTAAACCGTTCACTCTGTTCAGTTTTAGTTTTTAAAATTCACTTTTTAAAAAAATTTATATTTTTTGTTTTTCGTATTTTTTGTTTTTTGTTTTCACTGATTTTTTTAATATTTTAATCAATTTTTTTAATTTTAAGACACACCTAACATAAATACACTTAAAAATTTTAATATTTGTTAAATTTTTTCAAAAAAATTCACTAAATATCAAAAATACAAAAAATATATATATACAAAAATTCAATACATTTTTCTTTTTTTTTTGTATATTTATTAATTTTTTAAAATATTTTTTCACAAATATTTTACTATTTAGATATATCTAAGTAAGGTGCATCTAAAAAAGTAAAAAAAAAATTGCTTAAAACTTTAAAAATATTCACTAAAAATAAATTAAAAAAAACATGAAAAACAAAAAAACTCAATTTTAAAAAAACTGAATTCAAAACACTAAAATTAAATACTAATTATTTTTTTTCCTTTCTCAAAATATATATATATACATATGGGTGATGATCACTACAAGAAAATACACCTTTGGCAACTAAATTTTTAGTCGCCAATAGTCCCTTTTTAGTCGCCAAATGTCAAATTTCCACTTTCCCCGACAAAATCTTTTAGTCGCCGGGTTTGTCGCGAACAGACGGTCGCCAATA
Source organism: Camellia granthamiana (assembly GCA_036172215.1). NCBI lineage: Eukaryota > Viridiplantae > Streptophyta > Magnoliopsida > Ericales > Theaceae > Camellia > Camellia granthamiana. The sequence goes on along the minus strand of CM069907.1, from coordinate 135,020,898 downwards.
CCTTTGGCGACTAAAAAACTTTTAGTCGGCAATACACAGGTCTTCAGCGACTCAGGTTTTAGTCGCCAATAGTCAATTCCATTTTTGGAAATTATACCTTTGGCGACTAAACTATTAGTCGCCAATAGTGAATTAATTTTTTTATTATTTATACATTTGGCGACTATTTTTTTCGTCAGCAATGCTCAATCTTTTGGCGACCACAGTGTTTAGTCGCCAAAAGCATTTTTGAAATTTTTTTTTTTTCCCCTTTGCGCCTCAGACCTCCCACGCTTCAAACCTGAGACCTCCAGGTGGCTCCAAACCTTAACCACACACTCCACCCCACTATGCCATTGAATCATCTCATGAATATAGTTGCAACTTATATTATTTATATATTACTTTCACCAGTATTAATACAAAACTATATATATAAATATAATTATATATATTCAATATAATTTATGTAAAAAAGAAATTATTTATTAAAAAAAATTTAGATCACTTTTGGCAACTAAAAAATTTTTTTAGTCGCCAATTCTATTATTTTTGGGCTACTAATTAATTTTCCATCGCTAAAGAAAACTGTTCCGCCTAAAAACCTACCCTTTTGGCGACTAAACCAGTTTTTAGTCGCCAAAAACCTCCCCATTTGGCTACTAAAGTGAATTTTAGTCACCATACACCTGTTTTTAGCTACTAATTTTTTTTTAGTAGCCAAAAAGCTTGACCTTCAGTGACCAAACTATTTTTAGTCGCCAAAACAGATACAATCAGCGACCAAAGTGGTTTTTAGTCGCCAAAACCTTAACGTTTGGCTACCAAATGGTTTTAGTCGCCAAAAACCCTAACCTTTGGCTACTAAAATTTTTTTTGTCGCTAAAACCCCTGTATTTGGTGACTACACTGCCTTTTGGTCGCTAAAACTATTGCATTTGGCGACTAAACTCTTTTAGTCGGCAAAAGTGACCAATTTTGGCGACTAATTCCATTTTAGTCGCCAATTCTACGACTTTCAGCGACGAAAATTTCCATTTTAGTCGCCAATAGTGTTTTTTGTTGTAGTGGATTGAGACCCCCTCCAATCACCACCCCCACCACCCCCCACACACATGTGGCGGGTGGTGATTGGAAGAGAAGGAAAAAAAGAAAAAAAGAAAAAGAAAAAATGGCCAATCAGGTGAAAAGAGGGTCAAGGGGTGGGAAAAAAAGGGGTACAAGTCATTATTGTATATATATTTAGATGGATAAATTAATTAATTAAAATAATATTTTAGTCAATTAACTTGAGCGGAGTCACTTTCCTCCGCGACCCTGCAAAGTTGAAATCTTGGCTGCCTACCAAGTTTGTTTGTTTGTTTTTTTTTTTTTTGAAACTTGTATAAAAGGACTAGGCCTGGGGTATTATTATTATTATTATTATTGTTATTATTATTATTATTTTAAAAGTCTAAAAAGTGCACATGCTTTCTATTAGTTGTGTATCTCAAAAGTATCATTCCAAACTTATTAAACATCACATAGCAATCTACATCTATCAAACAACTAAACACCTTCCGGAATTTAAACACTTTCAAATACATCATAATATGATTATTTTTTTTAATAATTCTACTACTATACTCTGTTCAATATTTTTCTCATTCACTACATTCTCATGAACAGTGAGCATTCAAACATCAAATACCTTAAAATATCATAATAGGATTATTTTTTTATTAATTCCTTTATTGTGGCTTTTTCAATATTTGTCTCCTCCACTACCTTCTCATGAACGGTAAGTGAGAGAAATTTTGTGAGATTCAAATCAAGAAAATATATAAAGAAAATAAATATGTTTACAATTGATCTACTTTGAATAAGTGGTAATGATTCAAAGTGGCCTTATTGGTAAACTGATAGCCCTTGGATTTTTTTTTTTTTTCCAATTGGTTTTGTGTATTAATAATAGACTTTATTTCAGAAGGTTTAGAACAACCACCCGTCAGAATCCACTGCATCACTTTCATAAATAATAACTGACTCTACTCCAGAGGGTTCTAGAACAACTATGTTTCGTTATCTAAAATAGATTCTACAATCAGTATTACCCACTTTGTTTCGGATGTTTCAGATCAAATTTGTTTCATAGCCTAATGGATTTAAATCAAAACATAACATCTCACTTTGTTTCAGAACCAAACAATCAATCGCATCATTTCTCAATCAACTATGTTTCACAACTTTTTTTTTATATATATTTATTTTCACTCTCTGTTCATAGTTCTGGTATATTGATTTTTAATTATTTAAGTTTCTTTATTATCTACTTAATTGATTTGTGTAAAATTATGTTTCACAACATTTTTTATTTATTTTTGTTCTCCGTTCATAGTTCTTGTATGTTGATTTTTAATTGTTTAAGTTTCTTTATCATCTATTTAATTGATTTGTATAAAATTATGTCTCATAGCCTTTTTGATTTATTTTTATTCTCCATCCATAGTCTTGATATATTGATTTTTAATTGCCTAAGTTTCTTTATCATCCACTTAATTGATTTGTGTAAAATTTTCATCAGCCTTTTTGCTCTATTTGCTCTCTTTGTACATAGTTCTAGTATATTGATTTTTAATTGCCTAAGTTTCTTTATCATGCATTTTACTTTTGTAGAAAAAACCTAATATATATGAACCAACTATGATAATGTTAACTATGAAAATATGCACAAAGGTCTTGGCCTTCCAAGTGGAGGATGTAAAAATATACATTAGTGGCTTTTCAAACTCATATATTAATACATGTGAACTGATTGGATTTTCTTGAAATCACTAATTTTTTCTTTGATTTAAGTTAAATTTTTTAAGTGAAATACGTTTTGTCCCTTTATTAGTTGATGCCCGTTCATTCTTCTTAGTTGAAATTAATTTTTTTTTCCTCTTGGTTTTAATTAATTTCAAAATCAAAAAAGAAAAAACTAATGGTATGAACTTGTTTGTCAATTTCAATGAACAACTAACAAAATGTCCATGATTTCTTACAATATTAGTTGGGTGTTTTATTTCTTCACCTTTTAATGACCAAATGGTTTCTACATAATTTCACATAACAAAAGTGAAACAACCTGATGAATTATGACATTGGTAAGCCCATAAAGATTACAGCCCACCATTTAGGGCCCAATACATAACTCAAATACTAAGGCCCAGCATTGCCGAAGCCTCGCGTAGCAATAAGAACTAATGACATCAAGACACATGGCAAGAGAAGGGCAAGCCACATAAGCAGACAAAGATCTACAAAGTTATTGCCACTGCACATCGCCATTAATGAAGCCCCTTATAGCATTTATTGCGATAACCCCTCTCCGTCGGGATAGAACGGCTTCACCATGAACAAGGTAAGCTAGAGCATAGACTTTCGGCCAAGGTGACAGGTCGAAAGGGACAACAAAATGATTACTAGAGGATATAAGCAGACGTTGAAGACAGGAAGAAGGTTAAGCTTTTCTATCTCTAATCGATCTCCACATTCCACTTCTCTCTCTAACTTGCTTGTCGGAGGGTTCGCTGGGGGACTCCTCATTCCCCGTTGAACTCTTGTGCAGGTCTTCTAGCAGGCTTGGTCATTCGGACATAGGCTTGAAGAGCGTGGATCAGTCCGACCTGTTCCACCTGGAACGAACTGTATTATCAGTTGGCGCCGTCTGTGGGAACCTCTTACTCCGCGCGCCAGTTGTACTCATTGTCGCTGGAGGCCCTTTCCCAATAACCCCTTCCTAGCACCTGCAAAGGTGGATGATCACAACTAGATCCATGACTTCCCACCCCAATGTTCCTAACCACCAAGCCGACCTTCCCACCCCCATGTCTCACCCAGGCGAACATAAAAAGGCACCACTTGGCATCTAAATCCCACGTCTTATCGATACGAGCGTGGAATAGCGTTTAAACCCCCATGTCTTGTTGATGCAAGCATGGAAAAGCATTACTTGGCATCTAAATTCCTATGTTTTGCTGATGCGAGTTTGAAACAACGTTTAAGTCCCTATGTCTTGCCGATGTGAGCATGGAAAGGTACCACTTGGCATCTAAATTCCTACATCTTGTTGATGCAAGCGTGAAATAGCATTTAAACCCCCATGTATTGCCGATGCGAGCATGGAAATGCACTACTTGGTATTTACAACCCCCATGTCTTGTCGATGCGAGTATGGAAAAGGTACCACTTGCCACGTAAACGCCATGACTTGCCAATGCGAGTGTGAAATGGCATCTATTAAACCCCTTGACTTGTTGATACGGCCATGGGATGGCACCGCTTGGTATTTAATACGTCCATGACTTGTCGATACGGGTATGAAAAAGCAACACTGGATAAGAACATAACTTGTCAATACGATCATGGAACATCATACGTGGACATACCCTTGCCTCATCGATATGGGCATAGAATGGCGAGCATTGGCATCATTAGGTATCATAATGGCATTATCGAAAATTGTTCTGTCCGCTATTGGGTGACTGCTCTGTTTCGCCCGAGAAAACGCATTTGGTTGGAGCACTATTCATCCCGCAAATTATTCTTCTAGTGGATACTATTCATCCGTTGGTCACTAGTAATTATTTCGGCGGGGTCACATCTTAAAAAAATTAGGTGGTTCAACCAATCATATAAAGCAATAAATTATAACAGTTTATGTAGGTGGTGAAACGCTGACCATTTAAAGTGGTAAATTATAGCAGTTTACATAGGTGGTGAAACATCGACTATTTAAAGCAGTAAATTATAACAGTTTGTGTAGGTGGTGAAACACCGACTATTTAAAGTAGTAAATTACAACAGTTTATGTAAAGTAGTAAATTACAACAGTTTATGTAGATGGTTTGAAACCGACCATTTAAAGTGGTAAAATAGTTTATCACAGTTTATATCACATTTTATTGAGTGAAAAGTTTGCAAAAATTCACTTTTTGAAAAAATGATGAATTTTCTAATTTCCAAACTCTCTTCTGATTACCTTCAAGATTGTGGAATATATTTTTAATTCTTAGTCTAAAGTTTAGAATTTCAACTTTAATGGTATTTTTTGAACGGTGCAGTGGTGAAAAGGTAATGGAGAGAATTGAAAGAAAGGTTTGGTAAATATATATATATATTTAGGACTTCTTTTCCCCTCTTTTAAAGTCAATTTTCTTCCTCTTTTTTTCTCTCCCTTTTTTTCCGGATTTTTTCTCCTGTCTGAAAACAAATTTTTTTTGTATTTGATTCTCCTCCCCAGTTCCCTCCCCCCGTCTGCCTTTTTATGGAAAAAAAAAAAAAAAAAAAAGAAGAAGACCAAAACATGTTGGGAAAAAAAATTCGAAAAAGAGAAAAAAATTCGGTGGAGAAGGAAATGATTTCAAAAGATAACTGTACCGCATAAATTTACTATGTATTTTATAATATAATAATATATAAAAATATTATTTGCATAAATACATATATATATATATATAAATACCTACAAAAAATACACCAGAACATATAAAATTATAAAATAAAAATAAATAAACTAATAAAATATATTTTAACAAGTCAAATATATAAAATTTAACTTAAAACAAATTTAAAATATTTTGGCCAAAACGAATAAATGAGTAAATTAAAGCTTAAATTCTATCTTTCTATTGAGAATTTTATGAGATAAAATATTTTTATTTTTATCATCGAGTATTCAAAAAAATATCTAAATTTTAAAGTCAGTCAAAATAAAGTGTCTACACGCACCACACCAAATTTTTTTTTTTTTTTTTGGATCGGCATCACACCAAATTTAAATTTAAATCATTTTTTATTCTCAAGTGCTTTTTAAATTATTTTTCAGTTAGGTAGCATTATCAAAAAGACAAATAAAAATAAAAAAGTGTGTATATACATATCACATCTGCCCTTCAATTCAATCTGATTTTTGACAATTAGTGATTAATTAACTTTTTCTGCATGACAGCTGTAACCATAGATATGTGTGGTTAAGTTATGTAAACTATAGTTAATCTCTAGGGTTTGATATTTTGTACACTTCTTTAGACATCAAGTTGTGAAGAATCAATGTATAAATACTTGATGTTTGGCCGCTGAAAAATCTACTTCTATTCTTCTTGCCAAAGTCTGGTCAAGTTCTTGTTGTTTTGTTCAGTTCTAATACTGAAACAACAACCAAGTTACATAAGCCTACACAAAGGCTGCCATCTGGTATCAGAGTTGTTGGTTTGTAGAAGCAATATCAGGTGCAAGGTGAAGAAAGAAAATCCTTAAAACTCCATGGCGGCCACAATTCCAATTTTTGATGGTGAGAACTACGAGTTTTGGAATGTGAAGATGAAAACTCTATTTCTATCTATGGATTTGTGGGATACGGTAGAGAATGGGTACGATGATGAGACTGACAAGGAGAACCAAAAGAAGAATGCTGCAGCGCTTTCTCTAATCCAGCAAGGCGTCTCAGACTGGATCTTTAAAACAATCATGAAAGCTGAAAAAGCGAAAGAAGCTTGGGACTTTCTTCAAATGAAATTTCAAAGAGAGGAGAGGGTAATTTGAGTAGTCAAACTTCAAACACTAGCATTTACCATTTTTTTACGTTTATAATTTAGTTTTTGTTTTTGTTCTTACAGCCAACTCAAGCTCTTACAGCAAAAGCCTTAGTACCCGCGAACATCTCAAAATCGAAGGAAACCGATTTGATAGTGGCTACACTGATAGCAACGGTGACCTTCGCAGCAGGTATCACCATGCCTGGTGGCTACATTGTTGATAACAATGACCCGAACCAAGGAACGGCAATTCTAACAAGAAAAGCAGCTTTCAAGGCTTTTGTGATAACCGACACCATTGCCCTGACATTATCCGTTTTTGCAGTGCTTACCCACCACTATAAGACTCACCACCCGATTTTACTGAAGCTGCAACTTGCTACAGCTTTTCTTTGTACTGATTATGCTATGATTGCAATGTTGTTGGCATTCATTACAGGGACATATGCTGTGTTAGCATCTTCAAGCCTTTCTATTTTAGTTTGTGTAATCCCTTCCATTCTGTTGGTCCTGTACGTGTCTTACTTCACGTTTTGCCTAGTACAGGTGTCCGATGACATCGAGCTATTAGAACAATTTTCTGTGTAAATAAAATAAATTGAGAGATCCCTTCCGTTCTGTTGGTCCTGTACGTGTTTTGCTCCGCGTTTTTCCTACGACTGGTGTCCGATGACATCGAACTGCTCGCTTCCACTCTCTCTCTCTCCCAAGCGAGCAAAACCTATAGTTTATGATTTGGGATTTGCCGATTTGAGCTCTGATGAGTGCACCCAATCTGTATCAGTTTCAGTAATTATGAAAATAAAATCTATGCTTATTGTTCCATTGGCTTGCAAATTAAGGGGTTGTTTGGAGTGTTCTAAATAAGTGTACTTTTTGTCTTTTTGGATTAAAAAATAAAGGAAAAAAATATGGATGTTTGGGTTAATTTTTTGACTTTTTATGAAAAAATGTATATTAAAAAATTGAAAAAATTGGCTTGTAGAGGAAAATTAGGATTGAGAATTGTGTAGCCGTAATTATTGACTTTTGGTGAATAGTGTTAACTTTTTAACTTTTTGAGTAACTTTTTGACTTTTTGATTTTTTCTTATCTTTCCAAACTTGGCCTAAATAAAGATACCAAAAGTCCCTGACTAAAATTAAAAATAATAATAATAATTGTAAGACTCTACTAGATAAATTAGAGGCTCTTGATACTATATAAAAAAGTTTTCAGTGACACTTTGAGATCAAAGAGAATTTTGAACACAATGGCCTAGAAAGTTGGCTATTTTAATTGCTTATTTAGCTTTTTAGTTATTTTAGTTTGATTAAAATAGTTGTGTTTAAAAAATTTGTTATTTTTTAATTTAATTTGATAGTTATGAGAGAAAAAATGAAATAATTATACATTGAATATAATAATTTGTCTTATTAAGGGGTTGTTTGAGATGTTCTAAATAAGTGTACTTTTTAACTTTTTATGAAATATGGGTTGGGTTTGAAGTGATGTGGTAGAGAGGTGATGTGACTTAAATAGGATGATGTGACTTAAACAGGATAGTGACTTTTTAGCTTTTTGACTTTTTTTTGAAGATGCCAAACCAAGTCTAACTATTTTATCTTTTAATAAATTATTTTAGCCCACCCTTCTTTTTAAAAATGTAATGATGAACCTAATCATTTTTTGTAAATGCAATGTGTAATAAACTGTGGTCGTCAAAAATCAACAATTTTTACCAGCATAAAGAAAATTCATAAAATCATCTAGTGATGGAAATAGCGTGGCAAGAGCATAACTTTAATCATAATAGCTCATGACTTCCATAAAAAAGCGTTTGCCCAACATTGTGATGCAAAACCTCTTATTATATCTCTTTTTCTCTCTCTAAAACCTCCTCCCCAGGCCTCCCTTTGGGCCGGCCGGCCGGCCGCCGCCTTCGGCTATGGCAGTCGGCTGGCCTAGCTCTTTCCGGCAACCGGTTGTTTGTTCTTTTCCTCCAATAAACTTGATTTCCCCCATTTCTCCCACCTTAGGGTGTTTGTGTTGCAGCAACAAAGCCAGATCTGTCTCCCACCTATGGCGGTCGGTTGGTTTTTTGGTGACTCGGGGCCGTCCAAGATCTTCATTCGTGCGCTCTTTTGCGAGTAGGAGCTTGAGGGGTGAACTCTGGTTCATTTGTGCGCTCCTCTTTGGGTGAGAGTTTGAGGTGTGATCTTCTTCTAATTGTATGGTGGTGCTCCAGCGGTTTGGTCGGTGTTTCGGTTGGTGTGTGGAGCTGCAGTGGGTGTGGGTGTTGCTCTGTCTTCGGGTGTGGTTCTGTGTGGAGCTGCAGTGGGTGTGGGTGTGGGTGATGGTGTGTGGTGCTGCAACGGAAGAGTTAGCGGTGGCAGTGGGTGTTAATCTGTCTTCGGCAGCAAGTGTGGAGGTTGGAGTTTGGAGGTTGGGTGTTAATTCTGTCTTCGGAGTTTGGAGGTTGGAGTTTGGAGTTGCAATGGTATTTGGAGCTGTAGGCTGTTGGTTGATGGTGCTTTCCGGTGGTGTTTGGAGCCGTGGCCTTGTTGGCTACAGTTTTTTCCGGTGGTGTGTGAAGTGCAGAAGAGTGCAGCAGAGTAGGCGTGGCAGTGGCCTCGGGAGTGCAGCAGTTCAGCAGCTTAGGTGTTCAGGCGGGTGGTTGGCTCCAGAGTAGGTGTGGGTGTGGGCTGCAGAGTAGGCGTGGGTCTTGGGTACTGTGGCTGTGGGAGTGTAGTTTGGTGTTTAAAATATTTGGGTTTCTAGTTTGATTTTGTGGTTTTTTTTTTGGTGGGTTGATTTTGTGGGAAATCATGTATTTTATGTTTTGTTAAGTCCTTCTTAACTTTTTTTGTTTTAAAAAAAATCGTGAGGCCGATGGGTTGGTTGTATGGTTGCGAGTAGCAGTAGTAGGGGCATTTTGTACCTTCCGAAACTCTCTCAGTGCATTTCATCTTCCTGTACCTTTAATTTCATGTTTTTAATGAAATTTTTCTTTGCTGATAAAAAAAAATAGCTCATGACTTCCACCAATTTAATTAGGTTACAATTAAAACATAATTGATTATATTGACATGCTAAATGGGGCTGGTAATTCATGTAATTTTTTATGAGGTGACACATTACCAATTACATATTTGATGCATGCCATGCCATACACACTATTTATAGGATGTGTCCCATTAAAAGACTCGTTAATTATCTTTTTGAGGGTGCAACATATTTCTTATCCTTTTAGCCCCCACTCAAAAAAGAAAAATAACAATGAATTATAAATACACCTCTTGAGATTTAACTAAAATACAAATCACCTTCTGTAGTTCTGAAAATTATATTTCACTCCCTGAGATTTCTAATTTCATAACAAATCACTCTTTTTATTAATAAATTATCAAGTCAATTAATAGTTTTTAATAATGTCATAAATGTGTTTTAATTAATAATTTAGGTAATTTTATTATTGTATAGTAGAGCAATTATGAGTTTTATTTTGCAGTTAATTCGGTTAAATAAAAAAATTTGACAAAGGGATATTTGTAATTTTCCAAATCACAAGGGACAATCTGTATTTTAAGTAAATTTCAAAGGGTATATTTGTAATTTACCCGAAAAATAATAAGGGTAAATTATATTGGTAGTCTCTGCATTTTGGCCTTTCGATACTATTTATTTAATCAAATTCTCACTAAAACTTTGAAATCAAATACAATTTTAAGCACTACACATAATGATCAGCTTCTAAAGGCAATGTAAGAACATAAGGAGGCCAGAAATCAACAATTAACCATGCTATGTATCTTTGATTTGATGTTGTGGCTAACAAGTTTAAAGATCATTTATCTATCTCAAATGAATAACAGTACCTATGCCATCAAGAAGATTCATAGCATCATGTACTAGCGGAAATAGTGTGTATCTCATTCGAGCATTTTGGAATTTGGTTTTATTACCCTGTTTGGTTTAAAAATTTTTAAAATAGTCTTTTTAGTTTTCAATCTGTATTTTATATTAATTTTAGTGAAATTTTTTTATATTTTAATTATTATTTTTTAAATTTTTTTTAGATCAGCTCAATCTAGATACATTTAAAAAGTATAAGATTTGTAAAAAAAAAAAATTAAAAATTTACTAAATACAAAAAAAAAAAAGAGAGTACATTTTCATTTTCTATTTTTATTTTTTACTATTTAGATCCATTTAATCTAGATGCACTTAGTATAATATTTGTGAAAAGATCTTTTAAAAATTTACCAAATACAATAAATAAATAAGAAGTACACTTTTTTTTTGGTTGTGTTTATTGGATTTTTTTTTTTGCAATTTCAAAATTTTTTGATTTTTCAAGTATATATAAATTAAGTGGATCTTGAAAGAATGATTAAAATATTAAAAATGTTCACTAAAAGTAATAAAATATTAAAAATTTGAAAAACTGTTTTTAAAAATTTTAAAATCAATCAATGATGATTTTTTTTCTTTTGCTAAAGAAGTAAAAAAAAATCACTAAAAAATACTAAACTTCAAACAAGGCCTAAGCATGACGCATAAGGTACTTCTTTCATATCCAACTTCAAGTCTCACCATTTTATGTCTTTTCCCATTCCAACTGTCACTACAAGAAAAAACACTTTTGACGACTAAATTTTTAGTCGCCAAAAGTCCTTTTTTAGTCGCCAAATGTAGAATTTTCACTTTCCCCGACTAAATATTGTAGTCGCCGCTGTGGTCGCTAATACATGGTCGCGAATACCTTTGGCGACTAAAGATTTGTTAGTCGGCAATACATATGTCTTCGGCGACCAAAGAATTAGTCGCCAATAGTCAATTCCATTTTATTATTTATACATTTGCCGACTAAACTTTTCGTCGCCAATTCCCTATCTTTCGGCGACCACAGACTTTAGTCGCCAAAAGTATTTTTCAGAAAAAAAAAAAATTTGCCTATGCTTTTCCCAAGTTTCGAACCACCAACCTCCCAACATTCTCAACCTTTACCAACACTCTCTCCCCACTACGCCACTAATACATTCTGTAAATATTAATGCAAAATATATTATTTATATACTATATTGACCGGAATTAATACAAAGTTATATATATAAAAATAATTATTTTTATTTAATATATTTTATGTAAAAATTAATTATTTACTAAAAAAATTAGGATCGCACTTTTGGCGACTAAATCTGAATTTTAGTCGCCAATTCTATATTTTTTGGCTACTAATTTGTATTCTGTCGCTAAAAGAATTAAATCCCGCCTAAGGATAGCACTTTTGGCGACTAAACTGAATTTTAGTCGCCAAAACCTCTATTTTGGGCGACTAAACTGCAATTTAGTCGGCAATTCTTGACCTTTCAGCGACCAAACAGATTTTAGTCGGCAAAACACCTATAATCGGCGACTAAACTATTTTTTAGTCGCCAAAACCATCACTTTTGGCTACTAAATTATTTTAGTCGCCAAAAACCGTCACTTTTGGCTACTAAACAACCTATAGTCGCTAAAAACCCTATATTCGGCGACTAAACTGCCTTTTAGTCGCTAAAACCATTATATTCGGCGACTAAACTCTTTTAGTCGGCAAAACTGATCAACTTTGGCGACTAATTCCATTTTAGTCGCCAAAAACCGTACTTTCCGCTACGAAAAATGATATTTTAGTCGCTGATTGTGCTTTTTGTTGTAGTGTGCTAACAGACATTGGATCACTTCAACCAATTTGTCACGTTTAACTAGTGTTTGGTTCATTGAAATGAATCAGAATGAAATGATCGTTTTATCAAAACATTTATTTACATGTTTAGTTAGACTAAAAATATAATGACAAATGCATTATCAATGGAATCACCTTTCACTATGTTAAGAGAATAATCATTCCATAAGAATGCTAAAAGAATCACTATTCTATTCTATTTCATCTCATTCTAATGAATCAAATAGAGCATTTGTACTAAATTTTTATTACATCTACCAAGAGCATCTCTAATGGTATTTGCTATAATAGCATTGTTGTTGTTATGATTTGGCAATGAATAGTAATAAATTGTCAAATTATAGCAATGGTGCTCCAATTGTCACATTCTATTTTGGTAAATCTCAACCAATTTTCTCTCCAAGTTTGTAAGTGTTGTTTGAATATAATTTTTTTATTTTATTTTATTTTTTTGTGACCTTTTTTCATCTGTTTCTACAAAAAATTATATATTTATATTATACTCAACTAGACAAATAAAAAAAAATGAAAAAAATATAGAAAATTGAAAAAAAATTAAAAATTAAAAATTATTAACTACATTAAAAAATAAACAATCACCAATTGTCCACTAACAACCATCCATTATTCACTGAGCATTCATTTACCGACAAACACCCACCAACAATCACCCATCATTCACCCAGCATTTATTCACCAACAACCACTCAGCCAACAACCATCTATTATTCATCCACTATTTACTTACCAACAATCATCCATCATTCACCCACCCACAATTTTCTCTATAAATTATAGCACAAGGTTTTTTACAATTTTCACATTCACCTATCCACAATTTTCATATCTTCTAAACTCTCTGTACTCACTCACAAGATTTTCTATAATTTTCATATTCACCCACCCACAATGAACAATTTTACTAAAGTCATCTTCAATGGAGATTTCGATGAATCTTCATCATCTGATAATAATATAATGATGATACAATTGTTAGCAACGCAACAATAAAGAATACATGCGTTAACCTTAAACCAACCAACCAGGCATGTTGGTTCCACAAGTGGTTGTTGATACATTAATCGTGAGAGGGTTAAAGACGACGAACAAATTTTTACTTTGCAGATAATCCTGTCTACTCAGAATAATACTTTTGAAGACGTTTTCGAACGAGGCGATCATTATTTCTTAGTCTCTCATATGATATTCAATAAGTCAATGAATACTTCATCAAAACCCATGATGCCGCTAGTGCTCTTGGATTATCTGGTGTGCATAAGATGACTGCTGCACTTCGGATCCTGGAATACGGCATACCTGCTGATACTGTGGACGAGGTGTTTACTTAAGATCCTCAAATAAGGCAGACGTCGCCAGATTATTGCAAGAGGGAGAGCAATGCGGGTTTCCTAGAATGTGAGGCAGTTTGGATTGTATGCACTGGCGTTGAGATAAATGTCCAACCGCCCAAGCCGGTGCTTACACTGGACACTACCACAAACCAATAGTTGTACTTGACGCAATTGCCTCCTACGACTTGTGGATTTGATATGCTTTCTTTGGCATGTCTGGCTCTCTGAATGATATTATTGTTCTTGACAGGTTGCTTTCATTTTTTGAATTAACTAGAGAACGTACCCATGCTACCAATTATACCATCAATGATCAAGTGTACACCATAGGATATTAGCACTATTTGTTGTAGCTTTTGAGAGTGATTATAACTTATTTTGATTTGGGAGTTTATGTCAGAAAATTTGGTACAGCTTCTACTTATAGCTTATTAGGCAGAAATAGTTTAAATAAGTTAGAAAAATCTAATTATTTGAGTAGAACAGCGAAAGAAGCTTGGAACTTTCTTCAAAAGAAATTTCAAACAGAGAAGGTAATTTGAGTAGTCAAACTTCAAACACTAGCATTTACCATTTTTTTACGTTTATAATTTAGTTTTTGTCTTTGTTCTTGTTCTTACAGCCAACTCTACCTATTAAAGCACTCGCAAAAGCCTTAGCACTCGCAAAAGCCTTAGTACCCGCAAACATCTCAAAATCGAAGGAAACCAATTTGATAGTGGCTACACTGATAGCAACGGTGACCTTCGCAGCAGGTATCACCATGCCTAGTGGCTACGTTAATGATAACAAAGACCCAAACCAAGGAATGGCAATTCTAACAAGAAAAGCAGCTTTCAAAGCGGCAACTTGCTTACCCACCTCTATACTATGACTGACCACGCGATCTTACTAAAGCGGCAACTTGCTTTAGCTTTTCTTTGTACTGCTTATGCTATGATTGCAATGTTGTTGGCATTCATTACAGGGACATATGCTGTGTTAGCATCTTCAAGCCTTTCTATTTTTGTTTGGGTAATCCCTTCCATTCCGTTGTTCATGTACCTGTTTTACGGGAAGATATTTTTCCCTCTAATGATGCACCGAGACATCCAACGGCTCTCTCCGTCTCTCCCAAGCAAGCAAAATCTGTAGTTTATGATTTGGGATCTTACCAAATCTGTATCAATTTCAGTAATTACCTAAATAAAATCTATGCTTATTGTTCCATTGGCTTGCAAGTAAAATAAAGATACCAAAAGTCCCCGACTAAAATTAAAAATAATAATTATAATAATAATTGTAAGACTCTACTAGCTATATTACAGGCTCGTGATGCTATTTAATAAAGTTCTCACTGACACTTTGAGATCAAAGAGAATTTTCAACACAATGGCTTCACTTTGAGATCAAAGAGTATTTTGAACACAATGGCCTTCTTTAAAAAGTTGACTATTTTAGTTGGTTATTTAGTTTTTGGTTATTTTAATTTTGACTAAAATAGCTATGTTTAGAAAGTTAGTTGGCTTGTTTTGTAGTTGATTTGATAATTGTGAGAAAAAAAATAAATAAAATAATTATGAGTTGTATGTGACGTTTGTCTTATTAATTATTTTAATTTTTTTTTTGGGTAAATTATTTTAATCCATCCCTCTTTCTAAAAATGTAATGATGAACCTAATCAGTTTTTGTAAATGCAATGTGTAATAAAAGAGGTCAACAATCAACAACTTTTATCATCATAAAGAAGATTCATAAAATCATCTACTGGTGGAAATAGTGTAGCAACAGCCTAACTTTAATCATAATAGCTCATAACTTCCACCAATTTAATTGGGTCACAATTAAAACACAATTGATTTTGGTTATATATTGACATGCTAAATGGGCTGGTAATTCATGTCATTTTTTATGAGGTGACACATTATCAATCACATATTTGATGCATGCCATGCTATACACTCTATTTATAGGATGTGTCCCGCTAAAAGACCCATTATAAAATTATCCTTGTGAGTGCAACATATTTCTTTCCCTTTCCCCCTCCCTTCACCCAAAAAAGAAAAATAATAAGGGTAAATTATATTGGTAGTATTTGTATTTTGACTCTTATATTATTTTGATTCATGTAATTTTAACTAATCCGATTTTGACTGTTAATTTTCGATTTTGTATCAATTTAATACAATTGATAACTTTGATTAGGGTTTTTGGAAAAAAATTATCACTGAATTGGTTGAGATTAACTCACTAAGTTAAACAAATTTACAATTTTTCTTATAAAAGCATAACATGTCACTTATGTGCATATTTTTCATCAAAATACTCATTGTAATTAATTAGATAAAATTGAGATAAAATCATAAATTAAGAACCAAAATTGAGTTAATTAAAATTAGAGGAATTAAAATGACACAAAGCTAAAAATATAGAGACTACCGGTATAATTTATCTAACAAAACAAATTTAACAGAAGACAAGGATTGTCATTCTCAAAATATACTCGCTACATATATTAGGCCCTTGATACTATTTATGTAATCAAATTCTCACTCAAACTTTGAAATCAAATACAATTTTAAGCACTACACATAATGATCAGTTTCTAAAATCAATGTAAGAACATAAGGTGGCCAAAAATCAATAATTAACCATGCTATGTATCTTCGATTTGATGTTATGGCTAACAAGTTTAAAGATCAAGAAACCGTTCTCAACTTTCCAGAAAAGCAATGGTTTTTCTCAAAGAGTGTCAAAATACAGAGGAGTTGCAAGAAAGCTAAACCTAACGAGAATAGAGGCTGGAGATTGAAATCTAGTGCTAAGAAGAAGGCAAGTGGGCAACCAAGGCAGTAGATCAGTGGAAAATGGATTGTTTACGATCTTTGTGGATGAGATTCCAAACTCAATGAATCCAAAGTGTCTGTTTACTTTGTTTAATAAGTTTGGGGTTGTTAAGGATGCTTTCATCCCAGCAAAAAGAAGAAAAGCAACGGGATCAAGGTTTGGTTTCATGAGATATGATTGCAAGGTTGCTGTTGAAATGGCAATGCTGAAGGCTGATGGCCTGTGATGTGACAACAAGGCACTGAAAGTGAAGAAAGCAAAGCTCAAAAAAGAGAAAAAAAGAGAAGAAAAATAAAAAATTTAGTTAATGAGAGGAAGATTGACGTCCTTCTGCTGCAAGAGACTAAGAGAAGCAAAGTAGATTATATTTTTGCTAGGTCATTATGGCCATGGGAGGAGTTGGAGTGCATGGAGGTGGGTGCAAAATGAAGTGCTGGTGGTATTTTATGCTCATGGAATACATAAATTTTTGAGCTAAAAGAGTGTTGCAGTAACAGAAACTTCATACTATTATCTGGTATAGTACATCATTCTTTTAGTTGTGTTATCATAAATGTATATGCACCCAATGATGTGTTGAAAAGAAGACAATTATTGGAGTCCTTAGCTAAGTTTAAACCATCTTTTTCAAGTCCTTGGTGTATAGGTGGAGACTTTAATGAAATTAGATTCATGAGTGAAAGAAAAGGGTGTTCTAGAAAGGAAAGATGGATAAAGGACTTTAATGAATTGATTGAAAAGCTGGAGCTGATAGATATGCCAATGTTAGGAAGAAATTTCACTTGGTGTAATATGATGGATGGAGATATATGGAGTAGGATTGATAGATTCCTAATCGATCCTAGGTGGGTGGAAGGATTCAAGTTTAAACAGTGAGGGCTGCCTATAAGCATTTCTAATCATTGCCCAATACTCCTTATGGAAGATAAAAGGGATTGGGACCCAAAACCATTTAGATTCATCAATGCATGGTGTTTGCATCCTAAATTCAAAGCAGAAGTAAAGAAACGTTGGGAAGGATCACAAGTTAGTGGTTGGACCAGTTATAGGTTATTGAAAAAGCTAGGAAATCTTAGAGCACATTTGAGAATGTGGAACTATGAAGTGTTTGGTAACATTGATGAGCAATTGAAAAAAGCAGAGGATGAACTTCATGAATGGGATTTAAAAGCTGAAGAAAGGATTCTCCAGGATTATGAGATTAAAAGAAAGGCAGAAGTTAGAAGTTTAGCTTAGGATCTGAGCAAGAAGAAGGAATGGTTATGGCATCAAAAATCTAGAATGTATGGGCTGAAAATGGAGATAAAAATACTAGTTTTTTTTTTTTTTTTTTTTCATATAATGGCAAGTAAAAGACAGAGGAAAAACTTGTTGAACTTAGTTAATGAGAATGGAGTACTTCATGATCAGCCTGGGATGATTAAACAGGCAGTGGTAAATCATTTTAGTTAGTTGTTTACTAAAGGATGGAGGTGTAGACCAAAGTTGTTAGGTGTTTTTGCCTTAAGTAGTCAAACAGATTCAACTGAATTGTTGGAGGCAGCTTTTTTAAAAGATGAAATCTGGAAAGCAATTAAAGATTGCGAAGGTAACGAAGCTCAAGGGTCGGATGGTTTTAATCTAAAATGTATTCAAAGATGCTGGGACATCATAAAAGGAGAGATTGTGCAGATGATGAATGAGTTCCACTCTAATGGTAAGTTGACCAAAGGAGTGAATAGTTCATTTATTACCTTAATTCCCAAGCAAGAAAATCTTGTATTGTTGAGTGACTATGGGCCAATCAGTTTGGTTAGCTCAATGTACAAAATAATAGCTAAAGTCTTATCAAGAAGGTTGAGGCCAGTTTTACCCAAGATCATTAGTGAAGTACAAACAACATTTCTAAGTGGAAAATATATGCTAAATGGGGTACTAATTGCCAATGAAGTGGTGGATTGGTGGAGAAGGTCAAAAGAGAAAGGAATCATCCTAAAGCTGGACTTTGAAAAGGCATACGACTTAATAAATTGAGAGTTCTTGTATTCGATGATGACCAATTTTGGTTTTAGTGAGAAATGGGTGGGATGGATGAAGACTTGTATATCTACAACTAGAATATCAGTGCTAGTAAATGGATCACCTACATCAGAGTTTTCCCCCATGAAAGGCCTCAGGCAAGATGACCCACTTTCACCTTTCCTCTTTAACATTGTAGCAGAGGGCCTTAATATTCTAATAGAAAGAGCAAAAGAAGAGGGCCTGATTAGAGGAGTAACAATAGGGCCAAATGAGTTGAAACTATCACACCTACAGTTTGCTGATGATCCTATTATATTTTGTGAAGCTGATTGGGAGGAAATTATTGATGTGAAAAAAATAGTAAGATGGTTTGAGTTGATGACAAGACTCAAAATAAATTTTCATAAAAGTAAAGTGTGTGGGGTGAGTGTTTAGGATGATCTAGTGATGGTTTTTGCAAAAAAACTTAATTGCCTTAGTCAAAAGTTGCCAATGAGCTATCTGGGGCTCCCATTAGGAGCAAATCCAAGGAGGAAGAGTACATGGAAACTAGTGGTGGATAAGTTCAAGAGCAAGTTAGTTTCATGGAATAGAAGGTATTTGTCTTTTGTAAGAAGATTAACTTTGATAAAGTCTGTTTTGACAAGCTTGCCAATATATTTCCTATCCATCTTCAAGCTACCAGTGGGTATTGCAAAATCATTAGACAGAATTCAAGCTAATTTTCTTTGGGGAGCATTTGAAATCAGGAAAAAAGTGTACTTAGTTGTTGGAAAGAATCCATGCATTTGCTATACATTAACTTTAAAGTTTGATTTTAAAGAATTGACTTGTTTTTGGGTTTTGATTTTGATAATTGAACTTCATTTCATGTTTTTACACAAATTAGTAAGTGTTTTCTAAAGTTTTGGTCCAAAAGGATGAGTTTTGATTCTTTAACTTGAGTTTTGAACATAGAACAACATTCTGGAAATTCCAGAATTCTGCTTCATCATTTGAGTGATGGCTCTTTCGCTCGAGTGCCCTTTTTATGCTCCCAGTACTTTTGCAGTCAAGGCAGTTGGTTCGAGCAACCTCACATTTTCAAGGCACATGGTTCGGGCGACCAAAAGTTGGCTCGAGCCTAGATTTTCAGCATCTAGTACTTTTGCAGACTTTGCAAATCGTTCGAGCGACCAAAGTTTCGCTCGAGCGAACTTTCTGTTTCCTAAAATTTTGTTAAATGTTTCAAAGTGCATAATTGCATCCCTATTCAATCTTAGGCATTCTTAAGCCGTGGTTTAAGCTATAATAATGAGGAAATGAATTAGAAACACACTAAGAAAAAAAAATGAACTAAGTTAAGCAGCTACAGAGTGTGTGTTGCAATGTGTATCCGGTATGTGTGTTTCAATGTATGATTCGTCTGTTCTGCGTCTAGAGCTATCTGTCAGTAACAACTTTGTAACGATATGTTCAATTATAATGATATGAAAAGATCTGTTTTCTGAAATGATATTTTCTGTATAGATGAATAATTGTCCTATTTCTGAAATGTATCATGGCATTCTTAGCATCATGTGAATCTGTTATTTGTTACCTGGTACTAGGGATTTCTGTGGGTTCCATTCATGGAACTATTTGTAAAACGTATATCGTTATCTGTTACGATTGTGCACAATCATCTGTCTGATATGAATAAGGGTCTTAATGACCATCTGCTCTGTATATGGGTCTTTATGACCAATCTAATCTGTTAGCGCTAATGGATGTACCATGTATGACTGCTTACAAAGCTGAATATGTATATGAATCTGTTTCTAATCTGAATTTTGATTTTTGAATCTATTATGGGCATCATTCATAAAACCTTTACTCTGCTATTATTCACTAGGCTCCAACTCATTGTTTATATTATATATGTATGTGATCAAGCGCATGACCAGGCTTGAGACTTCCAGTCTGGATTCTGTTTTTGTCAAGCCAACCAATGCACCTCATGTGGAGGTTCCCGAAAGTCTTTGTATTTGGTGTTATGTCAAGTGAACAGTCTGGGTTTTATTTTCTTTTGTCTTTTGGACTTACGTTTTTCTGTATGTAGGGTTAAGTCCCCTTTGGACTTATTTGTTTTTTAGCTGATGTACAAATGACGTCATAATATATGTATATAAAGTTTTAAGTTTATGTCCTATATAAGTCTGCACAGCTCTATGAACAGTGTATTTTGATATTTGCTTCCGCTAGCCCCTTATTTTGATAATCTGCTTCAGAGGTCTTCGGTAATCTTAGGATTGCTGGCCGGTTACAATGCTAAACCTATAGGGACGGGTTTGGGTCATGACAATAACCAACTTGGACCATAGTCTTGGCCCAAGTCCATCCTTGAAACATCCATAACTCATTTCCTTCAAAAAATTTAGATGCCCCAAAGTGTAACGAGTTGAATCAAATTGAATTTATTTATTTATTATTCTTTTCAATATCTGTGTAGTAAATTTTTTTTTAAATATGTTTGTGGGTTCGAGTATTGATTGGAGTTGGATTGATATGAATTTCCGAATCGTTTGATTGTTTAGTTGTTATTATTATAGTTGTGGTGTCGTGGACTATTCTATTTAAATTGGTGAAAATAAATTATATTACTTCATGATTTCGACTTCATAAGGCCCAGTTGGCAAATTTTTTATAGTTTTAGTTATAGCAATTCTAGGGTCTTGAATATTAAATGAGATATAAATTTAATTTTTGGGACTTATTTGAGTAGTTCATACTTAATCATTTTGGTTCATATTTAATTATGTGAATGGTGGGAACCACCTTAAGTCTATTTAAATTATTTTATTCTTTAATCTCAGTTGGAGATTTATTCTAAATTATTAAATTGCAGTCATTTTGGAATCATTGATTGAATCACGACTCGTTTGTAACCTTCTATTATCATTTATTTTATTATCATAAGAGTTACAAATATTTATGGTGTACACCATTAAACGAAATATATTTTGTGGTGAGAAATAATTATATCATTTTATTGTTTATGTTACGAAATATTATAATGTTCCTAAAATATTCCTTTAGTTATATATATATACGGGTGTACATTGATTGAAAAAAATAAAAAATAAAAAATTGAAAGCAACCCGTGGGCCCTCTCTCTGCTCCCTCATTTCCTCTCCTTTTCTTTTGTTCTGTGGCAAAATACTTCTCCATTTTTCTTCTTTCTCTCTCTTTGGTCTCTTTTGTGGCTCTCGATTCTCTCTCTCTTCCTGGAATTTTTTTTTTTGGTTACATCTACCATATAAAATCTTTGATCTACCAAAATCTATTAGGTTTAGACCCATGTTCTTGAGATCAAAGTGAAGAGCTTGGTGAGAGCAACATTTTGATCGGTGGAGATCAAAATTCGACAAAGTCGAAAATTGAGATTTTTGCTTGTTTTCTCTTCTAGCTTTTGAGGTAGGGATTTTCTAAACATTGTGTATGTGTTTTAGCTTTATTATGTGTTATTTTGATAGTGTGATATTTGAAAAGATTAGGGTTTTATTAATGGTATATTAAATGTATAAAAAGGGGGAAGTTCTCAACTTTTTTTGATAATCCATTGCTAGTTGTGTTTGTTTTTTGTGTGACTCATGGATGTTGAGGAATGTATTTTATTCTATTTTATTTTATTTTTGAGAAATCCCCAAATTTTAATAAAACCTAGAAATTTAAATGTTAAGATTTAGATTTTTGGGATGAGTTTGTGAAAAGCTTACAAGAGTTAAAAATATATGTTTATTTGAACAAATGAGAATTTGAAAGTGGATGTTTATAGGGATGAGATTGATGAAAATGTTGTTGGGAATATTGAAAACCATTGAGATTTCTTTTGAAAATTGTTAAATTTGAAAATATTGAACTTTTGAGAAAGATGATAATATTTGTCATGTTTGAGGTATTGAGAATGGTTGAAAGAAAGTATGTTATTTTTTGTGTTATGAAAATTCTTGATGAATTCTTGAGTTTGAATAAAAAGGGAAGATTGATGATTTTTTTTTAAAGAATATTATGATTCTTGATTGAGTTGGGAAAGAGGAGATTGAACATGTGATTATTATTCCTATGTTGAAATGATTGAAAATATGAGATTATGAGTTATGTTGGTCTCTTGAAATTTA
The DNA here is from genome assembly GCA_036172215.1 of Camellia granthamiana. Taxonomy (NCBI): domain Eukaryota; kingdom Viridiplantae; phylum Streptophyta; class Magnoliopsida; order Ericales; family Theaceae; genus Camellia; species Camellia granthamiana. The sequence continues at coordinate 134,998,334 of CM069907.1, read as the reverse complement.
TATTTTGTATAGAGATAATTGTTTGGGCAATCGAGGAGAGTTGTATTGATTATTGTAGAAATTGCATGTGTTATAGGTAAATTGAAATGTTTGTAAATTCATGCATGGTATTAAACATTGCATAATCTCATGATTTAATTCTTGCATTGGATTTGAGAAATTGATTATCAAATTGATTCATTGAGAATATTTGAAATATGTTGAGTTATGGGGTAAATACGTTTGGTAAATCCAGATAGGGGTGTAGTTTGGTATTGTTTAAGTTGGCCTGAGTATCCAGGGTGAAAGACTGAAAACACGCGTGGAGGAGGTACCACTTCCCTTCCGGTTAGCAACCGGTAAAGTAGGGTTTGGTAGTGCTAGTTATGCCTACTTGCAGATACCAGCCTAGGGTTTTCCAGTGTCGTATTTACCGCCCCTTGTTCCATGAAATGGATGATTGAATTGGTTATGCTTTTAAACAAATGCATGGCATGAGAATTTCGAAATGAGAAAACTTATGATTTTTGGCATTGGTATCTCATATGCATTGCACCTCATGATATTGTTAAACTGCGTGCACTTTATTTATATTATCTCTGCTGGGCTTTATGCTCATCCCTTAGTGGAAACCATTTTCAGGTGATTGTGGTGTGCCTCCGCCAAAGTGAAGGCGTGGAGGATCTTTTGGAGCACAAGCCTCTTTTATTTATTTGTTATGCTTTCTTTGCAAGCCAAGGGCTATCTATGTATGGGTTTGAAAACCACTTTGTTGTAACCGGGCAAAGACTTGGAACTTGTAGCCGTTAAGGTATTAATTTGTATTTTGTTGCTTTAACTTGTTATTATCACATGCTATAAAATTTGTATCTTAAGGATGATGAATGTATTAATGCAAGTGGTCTCTCTTTTGTGAAATCTCATGTTGGTTATCGTTAATAGAAAAATGGTGATTTAGTATGAATGTTGACCATTGAAATGTCTATATTATTCAATGTTCTTGTGTGTAATAATGAGAAGTAATGGGATTTAGATTATGCCCATGAGTTAATCTACATATATCAGATGTCAAATTTTTTTTTTTGGGGGGGAGGGGGGGGGGGCGTTACACAAAGGACTCATGCCCTTATTAAAAACTTGAGATTTAAATACCCATAAATACTTTCCTCTACAATCAATGTGGGATATGTGGTTATACATCATTCCCAATACCTCATTCATGAGGCCAATTTTATGGGACAATTTCTCATTCAATTATTAATGGCTTTTTGTCATTCTTTTTGTAGTGTAAAGATCTTATTATAAAAAATCTAGATCCACTTGTTCCCGCCTCAACCGCTGGTTGGGACCCACTTTAATTTCACATGAAAGTCACCATAAAACCATTTTTATCCCAGCAATTAGTACCCACAACTTGGATCGAGTTCGTAAAATGAAGAGTGCGATGACAAGGTTAACTGCTAGGGTTCAAAAGGTATTATATTACTACTTCCTATCATAACTTCTAAGTTTTTAATCATCAAGATCCTTTTTTCCCCACTTACATGGTCATATTTTGATTTTGTTACTTAGTAATGATGTCTCTTTTTAGGCTTTGATGTCTTGAATTCTGTGATTCTCCATAATAATTGAGCTTATAAGTCAATTTAACTATAACTAGAAATGTAGAGTTCTTAACTTGAGAATGTGATTTTAGACCTTTGATTTGTGCTCACAAGTATTTCTACCTATAGGTGAGAGATGAACTTGAACAATTACTAGATGATGATGCTGACTTGGCTGGCTTTTACTTGTCAAGAAAATTGGCTGGTGCATTTGTTGGAAAAATTTAGAAATGAATAGAAATGGACTCCATTCGAATGAAATGATGTAACCCTTCATGATATCTTTTCATGTAAAGGGTGTGACCCTAGAGTCATGACCTTTATGAATGGTCACAAATAATTCTATAAATACTATCCCCTTAGCATTCATTTTTTAAGGAGTTTTAGGATTCATACATTATGTCTAGTTGAGTATAGAAAAGAGAGTGCATAACACATTAGTTTGCTATACACACAAAAAGTTATGCAATTTCTATGTGTGGTGATTGTTGTATCATCAAGGAAAAGCACCTATCAATCGCAAGCATTAGAGGCGATGGTGAACTTCTGTCTTAAAGTCACAATGTTCAAATACTGACCTCAGTCACAAACTGTTCTAACTTTTATGGAATTTTTGTAAGAAATTTCTTGTATTTTATTTTATTATTTACTTGCATTAAGTTGATTTTTTGAAAATATTTTCCTACAATTTTAGGACAGAAATTCTATCTATAGTGATACAAAATAATTCTTTTTAGTTAAATTAATTTTTTGCAAATTTGGTTTTCTGCAAGATTTGTTTCCTTCTTTCGATAAAACTCCAGTTTTGTTATTGTCTCTTTCCTCTCATAATAGAACCCATAAACGTTGATGGTTTTTATCCGAAACTATGTTTCAGTGGAATTCTGTTTTGAAAATCCTAAGTGATTCGTGATTAGATCAGGATTTAAAATATTCCAATTCCCAAATATTTAAAACACTCAATCTAAATCAACAAGCACTTACGAAAGTGGTTTAGATTGTTGTTTTAAGAATAAACAATAAATCGATGCAAACAATTTTTACGTGGAAAAACCACAATTGAAGAACCTTCAATTGTAATAAAAAACCACGGGCGAAACGCCACTAATCAATCCACTACTGAAGAAAGAAAGATTACAAAAATAATTACCCAACTCAGTCAATTTGTCTTCACACCTTCTGTAACTCTTTCACCACGCCTTCGTCTCGAAACTGATTGATCTGAAGTTGAATCCACAACTTCGTTTGTCGAATAAACGACTACGTACAGAATCAAACTCCTTTGAAACTCCACGTTTGAATCTTTGGAATCCACCGAAGAGAACTCTCTTGTATGTATATGAACAATCTCCTTGATATGTGCTTCTCAATTCATGAGTTGAATACTCAATCAATATTATCAAGGAAAACTCACAAAAAACCTTAGAAGAAAACCTCAAACACAACCCTAGGACTCTTGAATAAGATCTACGAAAAGTAAAGTCTAACATCAGCCTAAACAGATATAAATAGGAGAACAAAGTTCGCGATCTTTGCTCGAGCGCCAAACAGAACAGAGCCCGCTCGAGCGCTGGAGAACCCGCTCGAGCGCGAAATCACACAACTCAGTATTTTTACAGACCTGACCAAATACTGGGACAACCCATATTCCGCTCGAGCGCCAATGGTCCCGCTCGAGGGGGAAAGAGAAAAAACTAGAAAAAAATTACAACATTATCGAAACAAAGTTTGTACGAGGATTTGATAATAAAGGGACCTAACAATCTCCCCCTTTGTCAATTCCTGGACAAAACTCTTCTAAACAATTTTCCTTAAACACACGCACTAGACAAAGGAACAACCAAGAAAAAAATAACACTTAAACAACTCGATGATTAACAAACAATCCTGCTAAGCGAATAATCCATCCAAAACAATCCTGCCATTCGAATAATTCATCCAACATACACCTGTGAAATAACAACCAACATACCAAGAAAAACAAAAACTGTGGAATGGCATAAGAAGAGATATAAATATAAAGAGAACCATGATACTAGATCCAAAATGACATTCCAAAATGATATTCACAATAATAAAAAAACAACCGGAATAGATGTCAAAATATCAACAAGACAAAGTATCCAAATATCCAAAGATCTAAATATCTAAATATCAAAACATGTACCACCAAAATCTCTCCCCCTTTTTGGCTGGGAGACAAGAAAGACAACAGGCGAAGAATAACCAAATCAGACATCAGGTGGAGGATAAGGCTGCTGAATCTGTAGTAAGGAAATAATGTGCGCCAGCTGAGTGGTAGTCTGGATGGCAGACTGCTCCAACTGTTCGAGGCGGCCATCAAAAGCATCAAATCGAGCATCCAAGAAGTCCAACCTCTAAGTCATAGCATCCTCGAAATGCTGAAGTTGGTCACGAAAACCCTGGGGTGGAACAACATCCTCCTCACCACCAGCTGCGGCAGCATCAAACTCTGCTTCCTCAGTAAGGCCAGCAGCTGTACCTGCAGAAGTACCTGCCCTAGAAGACTTCCCCTTAACGTGAGCACGACTCTGGGAAACAATCTTTTTAGTGAAGGGCTGAGAGGGAAAGGCAAACTCATCATCCTCGAAAATAGGAACCTCAAGCTCGGACAAAAGACGGTTGATCATACAACCATACGGGAGACCTAACTGTTTGTTCCCAAAGACACGTATCATCTTTCTAATAATGAGTGTGGCAAGATCAATGGACATGTGATGAGCAAGACAGAACAAAACGAACCCCTGGTCTTGATTAATTTCTGATGAGTGAGTGGTCACAAGGATATTAGCACAGACAATTAGATTAAGCAGTCTAAACTCTGGAAGGAGTTCAAACTGTTTAATCAAAGAACCCTGAGGCCAAGGGCGGGGAGCACCACATAAAAACTCAGCCACATTATTAAAGTCACATGTAGGACGGACTGGAAAAGGATAGTGTTCATGAAATACTTGATCAATCTTAAGAAGCCCTCGAATAAGATCAGGAGTGACAGTGATGGATTTAGACCGAACCCAAGTGGTGAAGGAAGGCTCAATGTCACTTATTTGCTCAATATTACAGAAAAATTCTCGAACCCAATCAAGATTTTGGCGACCAGAAAAATACAAAATTAAGTCACCACCTAAGGGGTCAAACAAGAGACGGATGTGAATGGACTCGAAAGTATTGGGCTGGACGGTTCGTTCGAGGTGAACAGTCCGAGCCGCAACAGACTTACGAAATAATTTGGCTTGTTTAGCAGATTGAAACCTCTCATAATTGAATGCAGGACGCGACACAGTAGACTTTCGTCGCTTAGGAGCAGACATGATGACTCGAGACATAAGACAAACCCAACACTAAACAAACCCAAAGAGCAAAGCAACACAACACAGATTAGTAACATTAGTAACAATGAGATTGATAATAATTAAAACAACTATGAGACTTACAAAAGGATGAAACTAACAAGCACAATGCATAAACATGGATGACAGATGCAGGGCATAATATCAATGATATAATGATGATAAGAAATCACTAAATAGGATCCAAAACTTTGCAAATTAGAACCAAGCCCCATCATACCTACACTATTTGGTACCCACAATCTAGTACATCGAAATCAACCCAAACAAAAATATGAAAGACATGAGACCAAAAAAAAAAACAAGGAGAAACCCTAGGGATGACGGATGGAAAAAGAGGCAAAATCGAGCCCAACTTGACCACAATTCAAACCCTAGGGATGAGGGATGGAAAAAGAGGGAAAAAATAACCTGAAGAGCCGAGGGAGGGAGTTTTATACGAAATAGGTTCGCTCGAGCGTAATGAGTAGCGCTCGAGCGTGAGGCAAGGCAAGCAGATACCTGCTCGAGCTCGAATAAGGACGCTCGAGTGCAAAAACACCCCTCACAGTACTGAAAAACACGGACAAAAATGCTGCAAGGCAAAAAAACACGCTCGAGCGTGGAGAGGTCCGCTCGAGCGGAGACTTTTTTTTTTATTTTTTTTATTTATTTAAAACAAAAAACAACTAAGAGGACCTGTAACAAGCAGGGAGTCCAAGTAAATGACTATACCACTAGGATAAAAGAATCCATCAATCACGAGTCCTGAAAATTTGTAAAAAAAAATTTGAAGCACCAGGTCATGAACAAAACAGATAGAAATTAATCAAAGCCATAAGCATCATAAGAATGCACAACTCAAAAACACACATGAGAGCTCACAAATAAAATGTGTGTGTGTGTAATCCTTGAGAGTCACAAAGCTATAGTTAATCCTCGTAGTGATCGGATGGCTGGACCTCCGACAAGAGTAACTGACCATCACAAAAAAAAGTCAAACCGCTAGGAATCACGGGGTATTTGTTGAGTAAACGTGGAGGCTCCCTCTCAATCAATGATTTTATTTTATTTTATTTTTTTCTTTCTTGTCGGCACTCACTGGTGGCATGCACGCTCAAGAGTATGAAGACCAAACCAGAGAAGAATGAAATCAAAAAGGATGGCCTGGTTGGTGCCTCTAAGGTAGCCTTTTCCTAATGCCCGGATTTCAATGAACTGAGGGAGAAACCATGGAAGTGAAAAAAAAATGGTAAATGGTTAAGAGACTCAACATCACCCATGATATACTAGTATAGGTCAATTCCTCTGAAAAAGTACAAGTAACACTGTTAGTGGTCCATAGAGAACTTTGATCACTTGTGCGGAAACCCCTGCAACAGTTTATCTCAAGGATGTGTACAGAATGAGATCATGAAGTAAATGAGTATGGGCATTAAGAATGAGCTATGAACAAAGAAGAATGAGATATTGTAAGCAACATGAGCAGTGTTCATATAAATTTTTGATGCAAAGATATCAGGACTCAATGACAATAAGATTATCACATCCAAGTACAGTAAGTCAACCACTCATACTCACCTAAAAAAAAACAGGAAACAACCTAGTTATTGAGCACTACACCCAAGGTCTTTCTAAGAAACTCAAATCGAAGAAGATCAAGGGGTTTTGTAAAAATATCAGCTTTTTGATGCTCAGTAGGTACATGTTCCAAACAACAAGGCCTTCTTCCACTAACTCTTGAATAAAATGATGACAGATGTCAATATGTTGGGTGCGAGAGTGTTGGACAGGATTTTTTGAAATGTTTATGGCATTGTGTTATCACAGAAAAGAGTGAGAGTGTTTTGTTCTAACCCATAATCATGAAGCATTTGCTTCATCCACAGCATTTGTGCACAACAACTCCCTGCAGCAATGTACTCAGCCTCAGCAGTCGAAAGGAAGATGGCATTTTGCTTTTTACTATGCCAGGAAACCAGATTATTCCCAAGGTAAAAACAACCCCCGGATGTACTTTTCCTATCATCAGCACACCCTGCCCAGTTGGCATCAGAAAAACCAGTAATTTCAGCTGTAGTATCAGTAGAAAACCAAACCCCATACCCCAATGTCCTATTAATATATTTGATGATGCGTTTGACCGCAAGAAGGTGAGACTCTTTAGGACTGGCTTGGTAATGGGCACACACATTGACATTGAAAGAAATATCAGGACGACTGGCTGTAAGATACAGAAGACTCCCTATCATACTCCTATAAAGGGTAGGATCTACATCAATTCCGGAGGAGTCTTTGGAGAGGTGAAGACTGGTGCTCATGGGAGTACGTGTATGTTTGGCAGACTCAAGACCAAACTTGGACACAAGATTTTTGGCATACTTAGACTGAGAAACAAACATACCTGAAGGAGACTATTTAATTTGAAGACCCAAAAAATAAGACAACTCTCCCATCATGCTCATCTCAAACTCATGTGTCATGCAATCTGAAAAATATTTAACAAGATGATCAGCAGTGGATCCAAACACAATATCATCAACATAAATCTGAGCAACAAGAATATGAGACTTAGTATGTTTCACAAATAAGGTCTTATCCACACTACCCCTTTGAAAGTCATTATCAAGAAGAAATGTAGTAAGTCTATCATACCAAACCCGAGGAGCTTGTTTCAATCCATACAAAGCCTTGTCTAACTTGTAGACATGATTTGGACATTTAGGGTCCTCAAACCCTTTTGGTTGCTCAACATATGCCTCTTCTTTTAAGTACCCATTTAGAAAGGCACTTTTCACATCCATTTGAAACAATTTGAAACCAAGATAACAAGCGACACCAAGTAAAATACGAATAGATTCGAGACGTGCAACTGGGGCAAATGTCTCATCATAGTCAACACTCTCTACTTGTGTGTAGCTTTGAGCAACCAACCTGGCTTTATTCCTAACCACAGTACCATTCTCATCAGATTTATTTTTAAAGATCCACTTGGTACCTATCACATTCATGTCTCTAGGTCTGGGAACTAGAGTCCAAACATTGTTACGTTCAAATTGACCTAATTCTTCATACATAGCATTGACCCAACTGTCATCTAGCAAGGCCTCTTTAAAATTCTTAGGTTCAATTAATGAAACACAACACATATGTGATACCTCATCCCAAATCTGTCTTCGGGTTTTCATTCGATCCGATATACTTCCAATCACCTATTGAGCTGGATGATTCAGTTTCACCCTTTCTGATGGTTTGAACTCAGGACTTGTGGTGACAGAAACATCAGGAGTGATGTCCCTTTGAGCACTTTTTGGACTTGAACTTACCTGTGAGGATGGTGTTGTAACACCCTCTTGTGATTGGACCTCAGCTTCTCTTTGAATTTGTGGTTCAGTGTCCAAGATTGGAGACTCACCATTGTCATCCTCATTTGTTGCTGGAGTAGGGGAACCTGTATCATCTATAACCACATTGATAGATTCCATTAAAGAAGAAGTTCGTAGGTTATAGACACGAAAAGCCCTACTAGTGGTTGAATACCCTAGAAAAATACCTTCATCACTTCAGGAGTCAAATTTTTCTAAAGGCTCTCTATCTTTGAAGATATAACATTTACTCCCAAAGGTTTTGAAGTATTTTACATTAGGTTTCAATCCCTTCCACAATTCATATGGAGTTTGTAAAGTGCCGGGCCTTAAATACACGCGATTTATGACATAAACAGCAGTATTTAGGGCTTCAGCCCAAAACTTTGGAGGAAGACTCTTACTAAGGAGCATGACCCTAGCCATTTCTTGAACAACTATGTTCTTCCTCTCAACCACTCCATTTTGTTGTGGAGTAATGGGTGCAGAAAATTCATGCTTGATTCCATGCATATCGCAAAAATCCGAAAACGAACTATTTTCAAATTCACGACCATGATCAGTTCGGATTCTTATGATACGCCCAATGGAAAAACCCTGTTCATTTTGGATTTTAAGGACTAAACCCTGGAAAGCATCAAGCGTATCAGATTTTTCCCTTAAAAAATTTACCCATGAAAATCGAGTAAAATCATCAACAGTTAAAAAAATATATCTTTTACCTCCAATGCTTTCAATGCGAGTAGGACCCATTAAATCCATGTCAACCAATTCAAGAGGGCGTTTGGTTGTAAAGCTATTCACCTTTTTATGAGGGGCACGGGTTTGCTTTCCAAGTTGACATGGTCCACACACATGTCTCAAATTCTTACCCACTTTAGGTACTCCTCTCACAAGCTCTTTGTTGGCTATCTTAGTTAGGTCTTTGAAATTCATGTGACCTAATCTTTGATGCCACAAATCAATGTTACTTATGATGGCAGAGTGACAAGTGAGATCATTAGTAGTAACAATCCCATAGCAATTATCAGATGTGCGAACCCCATGTAAGACAGTATTTCCCTTTTTATCCAAAATTTCACATTTATTTTTTGAAAACAATACTTCATAATGGGAATCACACATTTGACTAATGCTCAAAAGATTTGCTTTAAGACCATCAACAAGTAGAGCATTATCCAGTTTGGGAAGGCCAGCAACACTTATAGAGCCCTTACCAATGACTCTAGAAGTGCCGCCATCTCCAAAGGTAACAATTCCTCCTTCATATTTTTCAAGGGAGGTGAAGTAGGATTTGTTACCGGATATATGACGAGAACACCCACTATCAAGATACCACATGTGTGAGTCACGTGCTTTTAGAGCAGTGTGAACAACTAAACAAGTCAAATCATCTTTTCTCACCCAAATCTTTTTAGTCTTGGTAAATGTCTCGGCGTTGTAAACACCCTCAATCTTGGTATTCTGCCTAGACATGTAAGGTTGTCTCATAACCCAAAAAGTATTCGAATTTCTACCCTTTTGGGACACCTTACCAAACAATTCAAAGCAATAAGGACGAATGTGGCCATACCTACCACAGTGATGACAAATAAAAACAGGTTTTACCTCCCTTTTGTTAATCTTACCCACTTTCGGTAGATGAAAAGAGGAATCATCCTGGTCTACCTTCAACTTTCCCTTTGCTTGAGTCTTCAGGTTATGTGAGGTAGAGGTTTGTCCCTTATGAGCTGTCGCACCATAGCCTAGCCCACTTTTGTCACAACCCATTTGTTGAGACCCGAGGATGTCTTCTAGAGATTTGGAACCTTTGTTCCACATGGCAATTGTTGCTCTAGCAATACGGAGTTCTTCATCTTTCTGACAGACTATTTCTTCTAATGCAGCTTGTGACATTTCAAAGCTTTCAAGCTTTTCTTCATATGTGGAAAACACTTTCAGAAGTTCATTCCTTTCAGTTTCACAGGATAGAAGTTTTCCACATAAATCTTGCCTGTCACTTGAGATCTTGATGATATTCTGTTTTGCTGCTACAAGTTCTCCTTTTAGCCTGACATTCTCACTCTCACATGTTTTGAGCTTGAGAGAGAGTTTGTCGTTGATTTTGGACAAATTTAGAGATTCCTCGTACAGCTTTTCGCAATCTTGTTGTAGTTCATTGCCATTGATCTCATCATTGTCTTCAGATGTTTCATCATCCTCTTTTTGCTCTTCATTCTCCTTGACCTTATCCAATCTAGCGACTAAGACAGGGAAGTTGCTGGATGGTGGGGAAGGTGAATCTCCTCTTTCATGGAATTGGCTCAGAATTTCCCAGGCATCTTTAGCCTTTGTGCAGTGAACAACTCGTTGCTATTCTTCATCAGAAATTGCTCCACGAATAGTAATCAGGGCTCTCTGATTGCCCGGATTGTCTGCACTTTCTGTATCTTCTTCAATGGCTTGCCAACCTTCTAGGTCAAAAGCTCTCATTCTGATCTTCCAATACAGGTAGTTACTCCCATCAAAGGTGGGAGTAGGATGCAGGTTCTGACCACGAGCTAATTCTGATGGCTTTGGAAGAGGTTGAGCGAAAGAGGACCAAAATGCTATGAAAGCACCATCCCTGACTTCACCGGATTCAGGTTCTTCGGGTTCTTGCTCCGACCCGCTTTCATCATCCCAAGTCACAGTGTAGACTTTCTTTCGGTTATTTTTCGAAGGGCATTCAAGGGCAATATGACCAAACCCTTGACATTTATAGCACTTGACCCCTTGCCCCTTTACAATCTTCTTTTCAATTTTTGGAGCAAATTTTGGTGGAAAAGTTTTGGGTTTTTCATTACTTTTGTCTTTTGAAATAGAGTCTCTGAAATCAGGCTTCTTTTTCTTCAAAATTTTTTAAACTGTTTAGTAAACATAGCCGTCATCTCAGACTCTAAATCAAATTCAGTCTCCGGGGTTTTTGCAGTCTCATGAGTACTAGTGAAAGCCACACTATCTTTTTGTTTTTTCTTTGAAATCTGGTGGACTTCATAAGTCTGCAAGTTTCTAACCAATTGATCAAGCTTGAGGGTATCAACATTCTGAGCCTCTTCAATGGCTGTCACTTTTGATTGGAACCTTTCGGGTAAGGACCTCAAAATTTTTCCAACAACTTTAACTTCCGGGATTTTTTCTCCGAGTGTGAAACAGGAATTCACGATATCACTAAGTTTTGCATAGAAATCATCAAATGTCTCATCATCGCGCATAAAAAGGGTTTCAAAGGCGGAGGTGAGACGTTGAAGTTTTGATCTTTTGACAGAAGTAGTACCTTCATGAATCGTTTCAAGAATGTCCCAAGCCTCTTTTGCTACCTCACACGTGTAGATACGACGAAATTCTTCAGGTGTGACGGAGCAAAACAGGGAATTGAGAGCCTTACTGTTCCAACTCGAGTTTTGGTAATCAGTTGTGTCCCATTTATCAAGGGGTTTAGGAATATCAACACCATCAATGGTGACAATAGGTTCACTCCACCCATAGATCACGCAGTGCCAAACTTTCTCACCGATGGATTTTAAAAACGCTCTCATACGAGCTTTCCAATAAGAATAGTTTGTACTGTCGAGTAAAGGAGGTCTATGAGTCGAGTTACCTTCACAAATAGAATCCATAATACTAGTCACACAAAATCACACTCCTATAGTTTTGATAAAAACAAAAAGTGACATGCTCTGATATCAATTGAAAATCCTAAGTGATTCGTGATTAGATCAGGATTTAAAATATTCCAATTCCCAAATATTTAAAACACTCAATCTAAATCAACAAGCACTTACGAAAGTGGTTTAGATTGTTGTTTTAAGAATAAACAATAAATCGACACAAACGATTTTTATGTGAAAAAACCACAATTGAAGAACCTTCAATTGTAATAAAAAACCACGGGCGAAACGCCACTAATCAATCCACTACTGAAGAAAGAAAGATTACAAAAATAATACACAAATTACCCAACTCAGTCAATTTGTCTTCACACCTTCTGTAACTCTTTCACCACGCCTTCGTCTCGGAACTGATTGATCTGAAGTTGAATCCACAACTTCGTTTGTCGAATAAACAACTACATACAGAATCAAACGCCTTTGAAACTCCACGTTTGAATCTTCGGAATCCACCGAAGAGAACTCTCTTGTATGTATACGAACAATCTACTTGATATGTGCTTCTCAATTCATGAGTTGAATACTCAATCAATATTATCAAGGAAAACTCACAAAAAACCTCAGAAGAAAACCTCAAACAAAACCTTAGGACTCTTGAATAAGATCTAGGAAAAGTAAAGTCTAACATCAGCCTAAACAGATATAAATGGGAGCATAAAGTCCGCAATCTCCGCTCGAGCGGCTTCAGCAAAACATGCGTGTGACAAAACAGAGCTCCGCTCGAGCGCTGGAGAACCCGCTCGAGCGCAAAATCACACAACTCAGTATTTTTACAGACCTGACCAAATACTGGGACAACCCATATTACGCTCGAGCGCCAATGGTCCCGCTCGAGCGGGAAAGAGAAAAAACTAGGAAAAGTTACAACATTATCAAAACAAAGTTTGTACGAGGATTTGACAATAAAGGGACCTAACATGTTTTATATGTATTCTGTTTCTAATACATAATTTTATTTGATATTTTTTAGGTATGCTTTTTTAGACAGAATTTGCTTTCCATTAAATAGAATTTGGTTAATCTGTTTCTTTGACAGATTTCGTTTGGTGTTTTCAATTCTGTTTAATATAGAAGTTTTATTTTGTATATTATCAGTTTGTTTGTGATTAAATAGATTTCTATTTGCCTGGGTTTTGTCTGATTTGTTACAGACAACAGATTCTGATTTTGTTTACAGAGTTCCAAGTTAAGTTTGAACAAAATTCTATTATGTTTAAATCCAATGTTTGGTAGAATTGGTATATTTTTCTTGGGTAAAGTTTATTCATTAGCAAATTTTAATGTGTGTAATTTGTTATACAGATTGCCAATTTTTATTTATATTGCATCTGTTAGTTGTTTAAGGACATACTGGTTTTATTTAAATTCAATGTCCATCTGTGTAATACATTTAGGCCTCATTTTTTTTTTTTTGATCGGCATTTAGGCCTCATTTGGCATGCAATACTTTTAGTTTAAAAGTCAAAAAGTTACTAAAAAAAAATCAAAAAACCTATAATCTATATCAAAAAGTCAAATATTTTCTTTTCTCTTTATTTTTTGTACATCATTTCGTAAAAAATCAAAAAATTATTCTAAACATATTAATTTTTTTTATTTCATATTTTAACCTAAAAATTAAAAAATTATTAAAATAACTTGTTCTCAAAGGAGGCCTATCTATATGTGGCCTATGCTTTATAGACTTGCCTCTGACAAAAGCTTTTCCCTTATACAAGAATATTAGTTTTGTAAGGTTAATCTATAATGTATTAGAGTTGGTTTGCTAGGCAAAAGTTTTCTTATTTGACGTGACTGTAGAACAAAGTTGCAACAACCATTAAAAATTAAAAAATTTAAAAAATTTAAAAAAAATTAGAAAAAAAAAAAAAAAAAACGCTGCAATAGGAGTGAAAGCGGTGAATTTGAGGTTTTCTATTTTTCTTCTGTTCTGCTTCTGTTTTTTTAATAGATTTTTGAGTTTTATGTTTTCAAAGACGTGGGTATATTTTCAGTTAAGTTTCTGGTATATGTTTCCTATCTGCATATATATATATATTGCTAGTTTTTGGATTGTGTTTTTTAATACAAACTAGAGGTCAACGCACAAAAATAATCATGTACACAATAAATTGTTGATGACTATTATTGATGTGGTTTTACATGGGTGTATTAATTAATTTAGAATGAGTTCTTATAACATCATGTTGCCATGAAATTTTTTATGGAAAAATTGTGTGATATATGTTATTTTTTGATTGATTTAATTTCAGTGTTATGTTTGGGATTTAAATAGGAGTTTTAAAAGTTTGTGAACTTTTAATAAATTTGTGATGATGATTATGACATCCATGCTACTGTCAATGGATCTCTTGTGGAGTATTATTTAGAAAAGCATATTTCATTTGTAAATGACTTTTCGTTTAATTGTGGTAGTAATATTCTTGCAATGTCAAAGTAACCATTAACATCGGATAAGTTTAAATATGATGGTTTAAATAGTGGTGTCATTCTTTCTTCTTTCTTTTTTTTTTTAAGAAATGGATTGATTAATCTTTTGCTTTGATTATTATTTTGTTAATATTCAATTTGAAAGTTATTTGAGTTTTGTGACATAATTTGTCATAATAATTATGAGACTTATGGAGTAGAGTTGGTTTATATGTTTTTAGTGAATATTCATTTACTTCAAGGATACATAAATAAGTGTTTATTGCACTAAGCATTAATCATGAAATAAGAGTAGATAGTTAATGTTTAGGGTAAACTATCAATAGGTTCTATTTTGGAGACTTATTACCCAATAGGTCCTACTTTGGAGACTTATTACCCATTAAGTCCTATTTGATAAATTTATTAAGTGATAAAGATAAATTTATCAGTCTTTTTTTTTATGAATAAATTTATAGTGATAAATTTATCAGTCTCTTTGTTTTTATGAATAAATTTTTAGTGATAAATTTATCACTCTCTTATTTTTATAATGTTAAATTTATTAGTTAGGACCTGTAGGTAAATAAGTCTAGTTAATAGGACTAATTGGTAAGTATCCCTAATGTTTATCTCTTGAATTTGAAATGATAATTTAATATTTTGTTTGTCACAAATATTTTTTAGATAACTAAAAGCTGAATTTATCAAGAATGAATTATTAGTAGTGACACTGATACTTGTCCGAAAAACGAGTCATGATTTGTGTTAATTTATGTATTATTACAAATTTGGGGGGCGAGAAGTAGAGTGGTCTCCTAATCATGATTCATGACAAATTACTCATAGAAACTCGAACAAAAGTACTCAAATTTAAGAGTTTGAATATTAATTTGGAGGTACAAGTACTTTTGCTTGAATGCATTGTAATGAAATGAGGTTTTTGAATTGTTTTGTTCTTGGGCAAATTTTTTATGAGAATATGATTTTGTTTAAGTATTAATTTTGACTTGTGTAGTCATAATTATTTGAGGTTTTCTATTTCATAAATTTGATTTAGAATTTTGTTATTCAAGCACACCATAGTTAATAAGTGATGGATTCTATATTCTTATTTATGTCAGAAAGTGGGGGTGTATTAAGAAAAATTAATTTTTCTTATGTGGGGGGTGCTTGGAGGATTTTACTAATGTGACAGTTTCAATAATATGTTCACAAAGGATCTCAATTTTTATCTAAGACAAAGCTGGAGTAGAAACAAAAAATGACTTTGTTAACTCCTAGGAAACATCTCTGTGATATGGGAGTGACATAGAGTAATGGTAAGTCTTGACGTATTTAAAAACTTACTACCAAAAGAAATATGCTATTAGTTGTGAATATTGTTTGAGAACAATATAGTAGATCCATTAACTACTCAATGATATATAAAGGTAAAGAAAACAAAAAATAGCGTCCGCTAACAAAAAATTTGACTAGAGAGCAAATAAGGAAAAGTTCATCGAACAGAATGCGATTAAAACCTATTAATTTTGAGTCGCCATGATGGTAACCTAATCTAGCTGACTAGAGATCTCAGGATCTAGGTTCAAAGAGACAACAAAATTATGGATGACTTATTAGAAATCACTAAGGGAGTCTATCTCATATCCATTCCTAAGATGAGAGTAATATGTGCAACATGTGTTGTATGCAAGGGACTTAGGATAAGTTATTACTTATATCTTGAAAAACCTAAAGAGGTATCTTTCAAGAGGATTATTTATGAGAATCAAAATAAGAATCACCTATATGAATGTGAAGAGGTCACTTCTATGAGGATTGATAAGGTTTACTTCTCTAAAGCACTCATGAAAATCAAGAATTGCCCAAGACCAAAATGGGAACAACCGAAAGAACCAAGCTATGTTCGGAGATATTTTGTGTGAATTCTATTGTCTTGGCTTACATAAACGGCTAAACAATTCAAGGCATCACGTCCACTAATTAGCTAGTAAATCCGATAGTCTTTCACTAAGGAAGGTTCAAGGTCAAAAGCTACATATCCTGATGCAAAATATTTTCATTTTATACTCTCTGTCTTTGTCTGCATTTCATTTGCATTATTTCATCAATTTCATTCAGGTGGGGCATTGTTGGAAAATTTTAGAAATGAATGGATCTGGACTCCATTTGAATAGAATGGTGCAACCCTTCATGGTATCTTTTCATATGAAAGGGTGTGACCCTAGAGTCATGACCCTTATGAATGGTCATTGTGAGGTTTTTGTAATTCGCAATCCCGTTGGACAAAACTGCATTTAGTTGTATTTTAATTCGCTCTATTATATCTATGATTTATGAGAGTTTAGATACGAATCCAACCCAAGTTGTGCCTGTGTAGAGGAGTTTGTACTAACATTCCATATCTTGACTTGAGCATTCCTTGTTTGCCATTTCACTGACTAAGTACGGGGATCGAGTTGCCTTTAGACACGCCGCTCGAGCGGTAAAGTGAGCACTCGAACGGTCTTCGTGGCTCTGTTTAGTAGAAAGTGCGTTGTTCGCTATTTTAAGGATTTAACCCATCTAGATTCTCAGTGAGGAAGAAAAAACAAAATGTTCTATATTGAAGGGTATTTATATATGAGTTACCTTGATGTATAGAAGGTGATTGAATATTGATCAACGAACTACATATTGACAAACATCAAGGGTTGGTTTTGTTCTTTTATTCACAAAAAGAGAGAGGAGTTCATCGATGGATTTAGGGAAATTTGGGTCTCAAGCTTTGGTAGATTTCAAAGTGGCTCATCATTATGGATTCGACATCAGCATTGTGGATTCAACATTGGGCAAAGCGATTCTGAGGTAAAGACAATGGTGGAAGAGGCACATCGAGTTCTGTTCAATTTGGGAGTGTATTCCCTAGGTAATTGAGGTTCTCGTGCGTAATTCATTTTTGTCTTCTTACTAGATTGTTTTGTGGCTTTGGCCCGTGATTTTTTTATCACAATTGGAGGTGTTTCGATTGTGGTTTTTTTCACGTTAAATCTTTGTATTGATTTGTTGTTGATTGTTTGATTAGAATTGCTATTCATTGTTTAAAATTGAATCATAATCACAAATCAATATCTCGGGAGTTTTTAGATTTTACAGCCACGAATACTTCAATAAATACCATTCCCATGGCATTCATTTATTAAAGAGTTTTAGGATTCATACATTATGTCTAGTCGAGTATATAAGAGAGAGTGCATGACATATTGGTTCGCTGTACACACAAAAAGTTGTGCAATTTCTGTGTATGGTGATCGTTGTATCTTGGAGAAAGGACGTCTATCAATCGCAAACGCTAGAGTCGAAGGCAAATTTCTATCTTAAAGATACAGTGTTCAAACACTAGCCTCGGTCACAAACTGTTTTACAAAACTTTTGTAAGAAATTTCTTGTATTTTATTTTATTATTTATTTGTATTAAAATGATTTTTCGAAAATATTTTCCTACAGCATCTTCGCCTGTTAGTGGTTCGGGTGCTGCCAATTGGTGTGTTGCCTCGCCAACCATTGGTTCGAAGATATCCAGAGCAAGTAGGGCAAGTGTGGCAAGAATTCACAGAGACAAGAATGATGTTGAGGAGCTTGAAATGTTACTTGAGGTTATAACATCGATATGCTTCTTTGTTTGTTATGTTCTCTTTCTTCTATTGGCACATATATAAAATCAATCACAGAATATGACCTATTACATGGGCGTGAGACTTACATTATGTGAGATAGTTACATCTGGTTTAGTAATCGATTTCAGTGTTGTCAGACTTGCTCTAATTTTAATGTCTTAAGGAAAGTGGTGGTATATTTGCAGGCTTACTTCATGCACACTGATGGAACTTTGAACAAATTGACTACGGTATACTGCATAACTTGAATTGAATTTCTTAAATCAATTTGTATTATTGATTGTCAGTTGGTGACAGTACAATTATGATGAACAATATGAAATAGAGAAAAATCTTTCATATTTTTTATTAAACTCAATTAATTACTCACTCCACTAGTTTCAATTTCTTACAATCCTATTTATAGGAGAAGATAAATGGCTTGCAAGCCACGCCACAATTACAGTAATTACTTGCCAATAACATCATGATTGCAGAAAGAAGAAAAATACAGAAAAAAAAGGCTAAAATAATTTGGAATCTGGAATGAAACAAAATTTCTTGGAAAAATTCTAACTCAAAATGGGTATGACCCGAGGTCTAAATCGTATAGTTAAAATTTTCCAAAAATCATAAATTTCTATATTTGAAGGCATAAACAAAGGAATTTGGAAAAAATTCAGCGTTGACCATTGTGTAGGTGTGAGTTGTGATAGTTGGGCTGCTTCGAATCAAAAATTTCAGGCTGATCCAACAGCATTGAAAAATTTCTTAAATTACTGTTTTGCCATCAAATGATCAAATTACTACATGAATGTGCCACCAATTGTAGTAATTTCTTTTAGAATGAGCAAGCAACGAGCGAAGGAAGTTAAAGAGGGTTCCCCTAATTGAAATTCAGCTTCGATTCCGGCATTCTGTTTCAAAATTGCCAAACTCGACATTATTTGTTTAGCGAGAAGTAGAAATTAATAGCTGGAATAATATGATTACAAGGTAACCAACTAGAAGTAGAAATTAATATGAAATTTCAATTAATTGATCAAGTTAAATAGGTTCAGATTTACCTTTCTTGGCCTAAATACACTCTCATGTTTCCATTTTCCAGCTTGACAATCATCGAAATCAGCTGATTCAGGTAATGTATCAATTATGTGTACTTTATACAACATCGAATACCTTGATTTCATGTTCTGTTTTTGTGTATTTGAAAACATTGTTGGGACATTAAATTTGTCTAATTTTTTTTTTTTTTTTTTTTTTAAAACTTTGCGTCTACAGCTAGAGCTTTTTCCAAGTTCTGCAAGTATGTCTATGTTGGTTTATTCATTGATAGCTGGAATATTTGGTGTGAAGATCCCATATACTCGGAACACACACTCGGTTACATGTTTAAATGGGTACGCATACAATTTTGAATATACGAGCACAAAATCTGATTCACACAGAATCAAACACAACTCTCTCACGCGAGCTTTGTCTGATTGTATGGTTGCATTTTGTAACTAATATAATTTTGAATGCAAGTTTTATTTCAGTTAATTTGAGTGTTCTTCTTCTTATTGTTGGCAGGTGGTAATCGTCACTGGCGCATTTTGTGCTAGCATTTTTATACTTATCACCTCCTATACTCCTGCTGGCTACGAGGGTCTGCTTGGATCTTGAAATTTATAAATCAATTAGAAATAATTAATTTACAGTAGAGGTAATTGTGGTTTTTGTATGGGATCTCT
This sequence comes from Camellia granthamiana, assembly GCA_036172215.1. Classification (NCBI taxonomy): domain Eukaryota; kingdom Viridiplantae; phylum Streptophyta; class Magnoliopsida; order Ericales; family Theaceae; genus Camellia; species Camellia granthamiana. Next base: position 134,978,567 of record CM069907.1, on the reverse strand, counting down.
GTTTCGGAAAGTGCAGATGGATCCTTGGGTCCCATATATTTCACTTTAATAATTTAATCTATTTATTTTGTAAATCATTATATATATGCATATATATAAATATATATATATATAATATTGAGATGATAATTATGTTACATAATTTATTTTTTTAAAAAATTTGATAATCTATTTCAAATCATAATGATCATTCATTTAAAAAAAAAAAAAGACCTGATAAAATTATATGATGACAATTATTAGATCAATTGAACTTTTTTTCATAAATTTCATGAATAATTTACTTGTAGGGCATGTTTGATTGGGTGGATTAGAGTATGAGATTGGGATTATTAATTCGTGGGTCCAATTATCCTATATTTGTTTTAACATTTTGGTTTAGGATTATTAATCTAATGGATAATTAATCCAACAAATTTGTAGGATTATTAATAATGGGGTAGGGGTGGAATTATTAATCCAAGGGATATTAATCCAATTGGATAGTGAATACTAAACTAATTTAATAGAATTATTAATACTTCACTATTAGTCTTGTGAATCAAACATGACTGTAAAGTCTTAGGCCCATTTTGTCAAAAAAAAATTTTTTAAAAAAAAAACTAACAGGCAACCTCTTTTTTCAAATTTTTTTTGTCTTTAATAATTTTTTTTCAAAATTATATCAAAATTTTTACTTTTTCGGTCCGTCTGAATCTAAAAAGTATATTTTCTAAAAAAAATTCAAGAAAAATACTAAAAACTAAAATAAGTCAAAAAAATTATTTATTTTGACTTATTTTCGTCTTTTCTAGATTTTTTTTGGATTTTTTTTAGAAAAATTTATAATTTTCTGATTTGTTTGGTGGAGTTGAAGGAACCTAAACTTTTGAAAAATTAATTTTTTTTTTTCCATCTAAAAACGAAAATGAACCAAAAGAAAAAAGTCAAAACAAAAAAAACAAAAAAAAACCTTCCTCAAATACATTATGAACAGCTTCACTGAAGTATCATTTGTGAGTAGGATTGTGCATAATACCGCCTAATCTGCTAAAATCGTACAGATTCAGATTAATTCGCACCGCTTTATCCATTAACCACGGTTTAAATTTCAAAATTTATAATTCGCATTCGAAACCGTTTTGCATCATTATAGTTAATACATATATATTTTTTAATCTATAATGAAATATCAAAGTAAAAATGAATGTGTGAAATTTATTACAAATTAATAGTTATATATATGAAAAATATTATGTAAAATTAGTTTGCGTTATATATATGAAAAATATTGTGCAAATTAATATTATATAATATACAAAGAATTGATAATTGATTAGAATATTTTTCAATTTTTCAATCCACTCAAACCGCAATTTACCAATCCGTTAATTCACTAATCCGTTATTCAGTTTCTAATTTTATTATCAAACCGCTTAAATCGCATTGCGCATACCCTACTTGTGAGGGGTCCACAGACTTACCTGGAGTCGGGACCGGACTGCACTTGTGTCCGGTAACTTATTGAGTTTGAGTTTTCTTTAGACTTCTTAAACGGCTCTTATTAGCTAGGCAAGCAAGCACCGACACAGCTTGCACCAAAAAAGTCCTTTTTTCACACACCATTGACAAATCAGAGAGCTTATTTCACCATGCTATGCAAGAAAACAAAAGCCTCAACTAAAAAAGCCACAGGCACGACACGACGGTCATCACTGGCAAGTGGGCTGTGTTGGGGTTGCCGATTCTATGGCACCTGTGGATGTTGATGGTCGCTAGGATCTGTGAGGGGAGGGGAGAGATGCAGAGAGAAGGGGAAAGAGATGGAGAGAGGAGACTGAAATACTTCTCTCATCTGGTTTAAAATCAAAGTGTAAGAGCATTTTAATGGTGTATTTTTTTTTTTCATTAAATTTGAATAAAAATTCTATTTGATATCAAGACAGAGGATTATGATTTTTTATCAAAATACGGGTCAATCGGATGGACAATCGGATGGATGTCCGGCCGGTTGACTGGTCACTGTAATTTTTTCATAAATTTTTGCAAATAGGTAGTCATCCAGAGGACATCCGATGATAAAAATTCAAAGACTATAAATAGTTATTTGAAGAAAACTCCTTACTGTCCTCAATTTGGTGAAAGATTTATCATATCTTTAATTTGATACTCATTTGATAAAATTATTAGACTAGAAAAAAGATGATTTTTTTTTATCAAATTTAAATTTAATAAAAAAATTGATGATATATTGGAGATGTCTAATAAATTTAAATTTTGAACTTGTACCATTATTGAATTTGGTCTGGCGAAGGAGAGAGAAAACACATCAAACACGGAGACAGAGTTAACCATGTGAACTCTATTTGACATTCTTTAGAGCATCTTCAGAAGCTTTTTTTTGTAATAGTTTTTTGCTATTATAAGGGATTAATTTTTTAGAAATCCTTTCCCTGCAGATCTCTTATCCAACCCCTTAAATATAAGTGTTGCTATAGTGACTCCCTATAAGGATTTACTATAACTCCCTCATATCTGATAAATTCGTATTTTTGTTTCGTTGAAGGTGCGAAAGGAATGTCCTCCTGGATGTCCCCCTAGATATATCGTAAGTGCCTGTAGTTGGAGAAGGAAAATGCCCAAAATTGGCCTAACCAGTTGACCGCCCGGTTGTCCGACCGGTCGACCACCCTTCTTTGTTTTCGGTTACTTTGATTTGCTATTTTGATGGTGATATTTTACAATCTGTTTTGGGCGTGTTTTGCACTCTGTTTTGGGCTTGTTTTGCACTCTGTTTTGGGCATGTTTGTTGGGGGAAGTAAAAGATTATTTTAATAGAATACAAAAAGAATAGAGAGTTTGTTGGGAGAAGTAAATGAAAAAGTGATTCCTAAAATAGGGAATGAATTTTTTAATAATATTTTAAGGTAAAATATAAGTAAGGCCAAGTTTGGGAAGACTAAGGGTTGGTTTGGGGTGTCCTAAAAAAGTGTACTTTTTGTCTTTTTACGAAAAGATGTGCAGAAAAGTAGAGAGGTGATGTGATGGGAAAAAGATAAAAAGATAAAAAGATGGATTATATAGTTCATGCCAAACCAGCCCTAAATAAGTGCACTTTTTGACTTTTTATGAAATATGGGTTGGATTTGGGTTGGATTTGAAGTGATGTGTTAGAGAGGTGATGTGACTTAAATAAGATGATATGACTTAAATAGGATAGTGACTTTTTGACTTTTTGAATTTTTTTGAGGATGCCAAACTTGGCCTAAGTTGGAAGGATGCTCTTAGAATGATATTTTACGTTAAATTAATCAAGCTGATGTGGATGGATCGACTTGCAAACATGTTGGGAGGCATGCTTTGATTGGTATGAGCACCACATGGCACATAGTGCTCTTAGAGCATTGAATAATTTCTCGTAATACCAAGTACTGCTCAACTCCCATTTCTAGCGTTGGACTTGTTGCAAGAAAGTTTCTAAGGACATCCTCAGCAGCTCTCTTATAGTAACTTTTTGCTATTATAAGGGGATAATTCTTCAGAAATCCTTTTCCAGCAAATCCCTTATCCAACCCCTCAAATATAAGTGTTGCTACAGTAACTCGTTATTTGTAGGGAGTCACTGTAGCTTCCTCATATCTAATAAATTATTATTTTATTTCGTTGAAGGCTTGAAGGGGATGTCCTCCTGCATGCCCTCCTCCCCCCCTCCCCATGGATGTACCGTGAGTGCTTGTAGTTGGAGAAGGAAAATGCCCAAAATTGGCCTGACCGGTCGACTGCCATTATTTGTTTTTGGATGCTTTGATCTGTTGCTTTGTCGGTGTTGTTTGACACTCTGTCTTAGGCTTGTTTGTTGGGGGAAGTAAAAGATTATTTTAATAGAATAGAGAAAGAATAGAGAGTTTGTTGGGGGAAGAAAATGAAAAAGTGATTCCTAAAATAAGGAATAAATTTTTTAATAATATTTTATAATAAAATTTAAGTGGGCGGGTAAGGATGATGTAAACATTATTGTTGTTAGGCGTTGGTTAAAAGTTAATTTTTTGATTTTTTTTTTTAAACAGATTAAAAAAATAGAGTAGTGATGTGATCTAAAATAGGTTAAAAGTTGACATTTGACTTTTAACTAAATTTCTAAATTGAGCCCATTTTTGAAGAGTTTCTAAATATGTTTATTGAATTTTTTTTTTGGATACTAACATAAATATTTTACATATCATTATTAGATTATGTTAAAGTTATTTAAACCATTATTAGATTATGTTAAAGTTATTAAAGTTATTTTAATGGGATCAGGTGAGAAATCCATTTCAACATTTAAATAAATAAACATAAAGCAGCTTTGAAAAATATGGTTACTGGTATCATGTTCATATCATCACTTCACAATGTCTTTCAAATAATATTCATATATAGCTATATGACAGCTAAATTTTTTACAAACCCTAAACTACAAAGTTTTTATTTTTTATTAGGCACTTGGAGTTGGGCTCAAACTACAACTCTAACTTGTTTTGTGAATTGATATTTTAGTGATTATTTGATTTTTTACACACACACACACAAAAAAAAAAAAAAAAAAAAAAAGTAAAAAAGAAAAAAAGAAAAAAAGAAGAAAGATTAGCAAGATCAATAACTAGATTTTTTTGGACTTTGATTCTCTGCATCTCATTTATATAATAGAGAAACTTCATTACATATCTAATGACTATAAAATAGGAACACAAATTTATAATTAATTTAAATTAAAAAAAAAATTTAAGTGACTTTTTAACACTTTAACTAAAATTTTAACTTCTCAAAATAGGCATCAGTTTATGTTGTGGGGTTGAGTTTACACTACTGACGATGGAGCAAGGCTAAGTTCCCAAATTGGAAGTCTTTGTTTAATAACTTATAATTGATCAGGCTTACCTATTTAATGACTATAATTGGAAGTCTTTGTTTAATCAATTATAATTGACCAGGTTACCTATCTAATGACTATAATTGGAAGTCTTTGTTTAATCACTTATAATTGACCAGGCTTACCTATCTAATGACTATAAAATATGAATGTAAAATCTAAAACAAATAAACAAACAAGGATTTAAAAAATATATATATATATATATGGACGTTGATCCAATAAATGGATATTCCTTGGAATGCTAGTAAGCTTTTTTTTTTTTGGCGGGGGGTGGGTCTTTCTGTGATCTCTATAGGATGACACACAGTTTGATAAAATTAGAAGTTTGAAAGCTGAAAATTGAAATTTGAGGGTTAATATTTTAAGTTGAAAAAATAAAATTTTAAATTTTAAATTTTTATGTCATTATAGTGAGGTATTAGTAGTGGTGGTGCCGACAGTTATGGTGGCAGCGAGTATTCATTGTAATGCTAGTAAGTTAATCACTCATTTATGTTATCAAAACAAAATAAGCTTAATTATACTTAACACTTATACTTCAACTAAAATATCACTTTGGCCCATCCACTTTCAGTTGTGATAACCAACTCTTTAGACGGCGTTTATTAGCTAGGTGATTAATAAGTTCCTTCTGTCTCTTTCACCATGAAATTCCAGATTGCATACAAGATCCAGAAGCAGTGTTATTTGCAGGCTAACCCGTTTTGGGTGCTAACACAGATAATTGTAAACAGTTTTGTAGAGTCACATTTCACTCATTTGTTCTTGATTTAGAGTCGTTTGTTGTTCTGTTCTTTATATATGAAGTTGGGTCAATTGTATTGTCCTTTATTTTTGCATAATCATAGTGATTATCTCTACTTAAATTGTTTTCTTAATTTTCTATCTGATCAAATTCAAGTGGTCTTTTTCTTCTTCTTATTTTTATTTTTCATGGAACTGATTTCAGAACTTATTATTTGTTTATAAAACAATGTTTAGGAAGGTCTTCTGTGGTGGGTTTCTCTAGAGCATGCAGGTAGGTCTATTTGGGCCTGGTGGGCAGTCTAAACATCATTTTTGAAGAGTTTGTAAACATATTTATTGAATTTTTTGTTAACATAATACTTTACATATGATTGTTAGATTATGTTGAAGTTGTTTAAACCATTCACTTCAGTTTTAGTTTTTAGAATTCATTTTTCAAAAAATTTTACTTTTTTGTTTTTCGTATTTTTTTTTCACTGGTTTTTTTTAATATTTTAAGCAATTTCTTTTTAATTTTTAGACACACCTAATATAAATATACTTAAAAAGTTTAATATTTGTTAAATTTTTTCAAAAAAATTCACTAAATATAAAAAATACAAAAAAAAAAACGAAAATTCAATACATTTTTCGTATTATTGTATATTTATTAATTTTTTAAAATATTTTTTCATAAATATTTTACTATTTAGATATATCTAAGTAAGGTGCGTCTAAAAAAGTAAAAAAAAATTGCTTAAAATTTTAAAAATATTCACTAAAAATAAAAAAATAAAAAAACACAAAAAACAAAAAAACTTAATTTTCAAAAAATTGAATTTAGAAAAATGAAACTAAATACTAATTATTATTATTTTTCCTTCTCAAAATATATATATATTTAGATGGATAAATTAATTAATTAAAATAATATTTTAGTCAATTAACTTGAGCGGACCCACTTTCGTCCGCGATCCTCCAAAGTTGAAATCTTGGCTACCTACCCAAGTTTGTTTATTTGTTTGTTTTTTTATTATTATTATTATTTTTTTATATATATTTTTTGAAACTTGTATAAAAGGACTGGGTCTCTGGGGCATTTAAATATATCTATTATTATTATTATTTTAAAACTCTGAAAAGTACATATATTTTCTATTATTTGTGTATCTCGAGAGTATCAGTCTAAACTTATTAAACATTACATAACAATCTACATTCACCGAACAATCAAACACCTTCCGAAATTCGAATATTTTCCAATACATCATAATATGATTTTTTTTTTATAATAATTCTACTACTATGGTGTGGTCAATGTTTGTCTCATCCACTGTATTCTCATGAACAGTGAGCATTCAAACATCAAATACCTTCAAATATCATAATAGGATTTTTATTTTTATTTTTATTAATTCCTCTATTGTGGCTTTTTCAATATTTGCCTCCTCCACTATCTTCTCATGAACGGTAAGTGTGAGAAATTTTGTGAGATTCAAATCAAGAAAATATATAAAGAAAATAAATATGTTTACAATTGATCTACTTTGAATAAGTGGTAATGATTCAAAGTGGCCTGGTAAACTGATAGCCCTTAGATTGTTTTTTTCAATTGGTTTTGTGTATTAATAATAGACTCTATTTCAAAAGGTTCAAAACAACCACCCATCACAATTCACTGCACCACTTTCACAAATAATAACCGGCTCTACTCCAGAGGGTTCTAGAACAGCCATGTTTCGTTATCTAAAATAGATTCTACAATCAACATTACCCACTTTGTTTCGGATGTTTTAGACCAAATTTGTTTCATAACCCAATGGATTTAAATAAAAACATAACATCCCACTTTGTTTCGGAACTAAACAATCGATTGCATTATCTCTCAATCAACTATGTTTCACAACTTTTTTTTTTAATATTTATTTTCATTCTCCGTTCATAGTTCCAGTATATTGATTTTTAATTATTTAAGTTTCTTTATCATCTTCTTAATTGATTTGTGTAAAATTATGTTTCACAACATTTTATTTATTTTTGTTCTCCGTTCGTAGTTCTTGTATGTTGATTTTTAATTGTTTAAGTTTCTTTATTATCTATTTAATTGATTTGTGTAAAATTATGTTTCATAGCCTTTTTGATTTATTTTTATTCTCCATTCGTAGTCCAGGTATATTATTTTTAATTGCCTAAGTTTCTTTATCATCCACTTAATTGATTTGTGTAAAATTTTCATCAGCCTTTTTGCTCTATTTGCTCTCTTTGTACATAGTTCTAGTATATTAATTTTTAATTACCTAAGTTTCTTTATCATGTATTTTACTTTTGTGGAGAAAACCTAATATATATGAATCAACTATGATAATGTTAGCTATGAAAATATGCAGAAAGGTCTTGGTCTTTCAAGTGGAGGATGTAAAAATATATATTAGTGGCTTTTCAAACTCACATATTAATACATACGAATTGATTGGATTTTCTTGTAATCACTAATTTTTTCTTTGATCTAAGTTAAATTTTTTAAGTGAAATACGTTTTGTCCCTTTATTAGTTGATGCTTGTTCATTCTTCTTAGTTGAAATTAATTTTTTTTTCCTCTTGTTTTTAATTAATTTCAAAGCCAAAAAAAAAAACTAGTGGTATGAACTTGTTTGTCAATTTCAATGAACAAATAAAAAAATGTTCATGATTTTTTACAATATTAGTTGGGTGTTTTATTTCTTCACCTTTTAATTACTAAATGGTTTCTACATACTTTCACATAACAAAAGTAAAACAACTTGGTGAATTATATATTTAATTGAAACTAGTCCAATCATGTGATATGGACAACAATTATTTTATGTGATTAGTTTCAATCTACTTTCAAAATTTTAATACTTAAACATTAATATAAAATATAGGATAATATATGAAATGTTTATGCTAATTTTTATTTTTCTATCATACATTCAATGCTCACTCATACGGTCTGGTGAATGCAACTATTATAAAAACTTAAAAACGCAAAAAGCAAAAAAATTATTATAAAAGCTAATAACCAAAGAAAAAACAAAAATTATCCCGTGATTTAGATTAAAAATATGAGATAGTTTTCACTTTTTAATTGATTTCAGAATTGTTTTTTTAATTTATTTATTTATTTACAAAGCATTTATCATTTAAATTTCAATATTAAAATTCGTTGAAATTTGTTTTTTAAAAAATATGATAAACCCTTTCTCTCTCCAATAAGAATAGAATAAACCTCCGTTTACATAATTAATTGTTAATTAATTGTGATGCTTTGGGTGCATCTACCATTAGTAGGATTAGGTGAGAGATCCATTTCAACATTCAGATAAATAAACACATAGCAGCATTTAAAAATATGATTACTGGTATCATGTTAATATCATTACTTGAGAGCGACTTTCAAATAATATTCAAAAGATTAGACAGATAGGTTAATTAACAATTGTTGTTGGCTTTCTATTTCAACAAATAGAATTTGGTTTGACTTGGTATTTCAACCGATAAACAAAATTAAAAAAAAATTAAACAGAAAATAAAATGTGGATAGGTATTTGAACAGATAAGGAGAAAAAATTAACAGATAGTCAAAATTTGAACAGATAGTAAAAAAAAATAGATAAAAAAAAAAACAGTCAACAAATAAATTAAGGAGGTTAAATTGGAAATAAAATGTCTTCTAAAACTAATAAAAGGATTTCTTAACAAACTATTTTACAAATGATGGACCTCTCTCACCAACAAAAAAATCTATAAACCTAATGCCTTGCACCCTCTTTAGATTGGATATATCATCAATTTTCTCATAATGACATAAAATTCCTCAAAATCACATATGGCATCATGTTACCACTTGGAAAATTTCGACACCCACTTGACAAATAATTGGCAAAATTTTGACAAAACACTTAGCATCACTTGGTAAATTTTGGCACCCACTTGGTAAAACTTGGCACCATTTAATATATTTCGGCAAACACTTGGCAAAATCCTGGTAAAACTTGGCATCCCTTGATACATCTTGGCAAAGTTTAGAATCACTTTATACAACTTGACATCTAAATTCTTACGTCTTGCCGATGCGAGTGTGGAACAGTATTTAAATCCTCATGTCTTGCCGGTGCAAGCGTGGAATAGTATTTAAATTCCCATGTCTTGCTGATGTGAACGTGAAATAGTATTTAAACCCCCATGTCTCGCCAATGCGAGCATAAGAAATCACCACTTGGCATCTAAATCCCACGTCTTGCCAATATGAACGTGGAATAGCATTTAAACCCCCATGTCTTACCGATGCAAGCAAGGAAAAGCATTACTTGGCATCTAAATTCCCACCTCTTGCCAATGCAAGCATGGAAAGGCACCACTTGGCATCTAAATTCCTACGTCTTGCCGATGCAACAGTGAAATAGCATTTAAACCCCCATGTATTGCCGATGCGAGCATGGAAAGGCACTACTTGGTATTTACAACCCCCATGTCTTGTCGATGCGAGTATAGAAAAGGTCCCACTTGGCACGTAAACCCCATGACTTGCCAATGCGAGCGTGAAATGGCATCTATTAAACCCCTTGACTTGTTGATACGGCCATGAAATTGCACCGCTTGGTATTTAATACGTCCATGACTTGTCGATACAGGTATGGAAAAGCACCACTTGATAAGAACATAACTCGTCGATACGATCATGGAACAACATACGTGGACACACCCTTGCCTCGTCGATATAGGCATAGAATGGCAAACATTGGCATCATTAGGTATCATAATGGCATCACCAAAAATTGTTCTGCCCACTATTGGGTGACTGCTCTGTTTCGCCCGAGAAAACACATTTGGTCGGAGCACTATTCATCCAATGGATTATTCTTCTGGTGGATACTATTCATCCGTCAGTCACTATTGTAGCGGTAACTATTTCGGCGGGGTCACATCTCTAAAAAATTGGGTGGTTCAACCAATCATATAAAGCAATAAATTATAACAATTTATGTAGGTGGTGAAACGCTGACCATTTAAAGCGGTAAATTATAGCAGTTTACATAGGTGGTGAAACACCGATCATTTACAACGGTAAATTATAACAGCTTGTGTAGGTGGTGAAACACCGACTATTTAAAGTAGCAAATTACAACAGTTTATGTAGGTGGTTTGAAACCAATCATTCAAAGCGGTAAAATAGTTTATCACAGTTTATATCACCTTTTATTAAGTGAAAGTTTGCAAAAATTCACCTTTTGAAAAAATGATGAATTTTCTAATTTCCAAACTCTGTTCTGATTACCCTCAAGGTTGTGGAATATGTTTTTAATTCTTAGTCTAAAATTTAGAATTTCAACTTTAATGATATTTTTTGAATGGTGTATTGGTGAAAATGTAATGGAGAGAATTGAAAGAAAGGTTTGGTAAAAAAAAACGATATATATTTAAGACTTTTTTTTTTCCCCTCTTTTAAAAGTCAATTTTCTGCCTCTTTTTCCTGATTTTTTCTCCTATCTGAAAACAAAAAAAATTTGTATTTGATTCTCCTCCCCAGTTCCCTCCCCCCGTCTGCCTTTTTATAGGGGGAAAAAAAAAAATGACCAAAACATGAAAAAAAAAAAAAGAAAAAAAAAAAAAGACAAAAAGACAAAAAAGAAAATTCGGTGGAGAAGGAAATGATTTTAAAAGATTACTGTGCATCGCATAAATTTAATATGTATTTTATAATATAATAATATATAAAAATATTATTTGTATATATATATAAATACCTAAAAAAATACACAAGAACATATAAAATTATAAAATAAAAATAAATAAACTAATAAAATATATTTTAACAGGTCAAATATATAAAATTTAAGTTAAAACCGATTTAAAACATTTTGGCCAATACGGATAAAGGAGTGGATTAAAAGCTTAAATTCTATCTTTCCATTGAAAATTTTGTAAGATAGTATATTCTTATTTTCATCATCGGCTGTTCAAAAAAAAAAATCAAAATCTTAAGAACAGTCAAAATAGAGTGCCTACACATACCACACCAAATTTAAATTTAAGTCATTTTTTATTCTCAAGTGCTTTTTAAATTATTTTTCAGTTAGGTAGCATTATCAAAAAGAAAAATAAAAATAAAAATAATAATGTGTGTACAGAGCAGAGGGAAGGAGGGCTCAGGGGGTCACGTTCCCCCCTGAGTTTTGGATTTTTTTTTTTACAAATATAAAAAAAATATTTTATATAAAAATAAATTATAAAAATATTATTTAGAGTGAAATGTCAATGATATTTTTAAAATTATAAGAACAATAATTATTGTTTTGATTGAAAATAAAGAGACTACGATATTATTATCTATGAAAATTTCAATGTAATGGTGATCTCTATCATTATTGATATGCAAACATAATTAATTTCAATGAGAATATAAAATTTATTGAATTGTTAAGTTACATTTAATATGCAGGGTTCACCCTCCATGTGTTCCTTTATTATTGGTTGTTAATATCACATGTCAATGATTGCGTGGTATGACTATTATATTGAATTTTTACGCATATTTTGTATAAAAAAATTACTTTATCATTATATAATTTACTTTAAAATTTTATATCCATGACTTTTTTTAATGTTGTCCATGATACACTAATTACAAATAGCATATTCACTTTGTTTGGTTTGAATTTTCTAAAAACACTTTTCAAAAAATTCTACGTTTTTGTTTTTCGTATTTTTTTTGTTTTTATTGATTTTTTAAAATGTTTTAAGCAATTTTTTTAATTTTTAGACACACCTAACATAAATATGCTTAAAAGGTATAATTTTTGCGAAAAAATCTTTAAAAAATTCACTAAATACTAAAATATAAAAAATACAAAAAAATACATTTTTCGCATTTTTATGTATTTATTAATTTTTTAAAATATTTTTTCACAAATATTTTATTTTTTTTAGATACATCATGTATCTAAAAAATAAAAAATAAAATACTTAAAATTTTAAAAATATTCACTAAAAATAAAAATAAAAAATAAAAAATAAAAAACTTAATTTTCAAAAAACTTAATTTAAAAAATTCAAACTAAACACACAGATTTTTTTTTTTTTAATCTTTTTTGAAGTCAATGATAAAAATTTATGTGAAATATTTTTATAAATAATTTTAATGTTGTAATTAAGAAGTGACCCCTCTAATTTATTTTTTTGGCTCCGTCACGGTAATTTGTGCCCGTCAATTCAATCTGATTTTTGACAGTTAGTGATTAATTAACTCTTTCTGGATGACAGCTGTAACCATAGATATGTGTGGCTAAGTTATGTAAACTATAGTTAATCTCTATGGTTTGATATTTTGTACACTTCTTTAGACATCAAGTTGTGAAGAATCAATGTATAAATACTTGATGTTTTGCTGCTGAAAAATCTACTTCTATTCTTCTTGCCAAAGTCTGGTCAAGTTCTTGTTGTTTTGTTCAATTCTAATACTGAAACAACAACTAAGTTACATAGGCCTACACAAAAGGCTGCCATCTGGTATCAGAGTTGTTGGTTTGTAGAAGCAATATCAGGTGCAAGGTGAAGAAAGAAAGTCCTTAAAACTCCATGGCGGCCAGAATTCCAATTTTTGATGGTGAGAACTACGAGTTTTGGAATGTGAAGATGAAAACTCTATTTCTATCTATGGATTTGTGGGATATGGTAGGGAATGGGCACCATGATGAGGAGAATGGGCACCGGCACCATGATGACAATAACAGGGAGAACCAAAAGAAGAATGCTGAAGCGCTTTCTCTAATCCAGCGATGCGTCTCAGACTCGATCTTTAAAACAATCATGAATGCTGAAAGAGCGCAAGAAGCTTGGAACTTTCTTCAAGAGATATTTCGAACAGAGGAAAGGGTAATTTGAGTAGTCAAACTTCAAACACTAGCATTTTCCATTTTTTTACGTTTATAATTTAGTTTTTGTTTTTGTTCTTGCAGCCAACTCAATCTCTTAGGAAAGTACTCGCAAGAGCCTTACCACTCTCAAAAGCCTTTGTACCCGCGAACATCTCGAAATCGAAGGAAACCAATTTGATAGTGGCTACACTGATAGCAACGGTGACCTTCGCAGCAGGTATCACCATGCCTGGTGGCTACGTTAATGATATCAAAGACCCGAACCAAGGAATGGCAATTCTAACAAGAAAAGCAGCTTTCAAAGCTTTTGTGATAACAGATACCATTGCCCTGACATTATCCAGTTTTGCAGTGCTTACCCACCTCTATACTATGACTGACCACCCGATTTTACTAAAGCAGCAACTTACTTTAGCTTTTGGTTGTACTGCTTATGCTATGATTGCAATGTTGGTGGCATTCATTACAGGGACTTATGCTGTGTTAGCATCTTCAAGCCTTTCTAATTTTGTTTGGGTAATCCCTTCCATTCTGTTGTTCATGTACCTGTTTTACTCGAACATATTTTTCCCTCGACTGATGTACCAAGACATCCAACGGCTCTCTCGCTCTCTCCCACGCGTGCAAAATCAATAGTTTATGATTTGGGATTTACCGATTTAAGCTCTGATGAGTGCACCAAATCTGTATCATTCGTGATGCTATTTAATAAAGTTCTCACTGACACTTTGAGATCAAAGAGAATTTTGAACACAATGGCCTTCTTTAGAAAGTTAACTATTTTAGTTGGTTATTTAGTTTTTGGTTATTTTAATTTTGACTAAAATAGCTATGTTTAGAAAGTTAGTTGGCTTGTTTTGTTGTTGATTTGATAATTGTGAGAAATAAAATAAAATAATTATGGATTGTATGTGACATTTTATCTTATTAATTATTTTAACTTATTTTTTTTTAGTAAATTATTTTAATCCATCCCTCTTTCTAAAAATGTAATGATGAACCTAATCAGTTTTTGTAAATGCAATGCGCAATAAAAGAGGTCAAAAATCAACAACTTTTATCATCACAAAGAAGATTCATGAAATCATCTACGGGCGGAAATAGTGTAGCAACAGCCTAACTTTAATCATAATAGCTCAAAACTTCCACCAATTTAATTGGGTCACAATTAAAACACAATTGATTTTGGTTATATCACTACAAGAAATATCATCTTTAGCGACTAAATATTTAGTCGTCAAAAGTCCATTTTTAATCGCCAAAAGTTGAATTTTGAGTTTCCCCGACTAAAATTTTTAGTCGCCGCTTTTGTTGCGAATACATGGTCGCCGGAGGTATTGGCGACTAAAACTTTTTTAGTCGGCAAAAAACAGGTTTTTAGCAACCAAAGTTTTAATCGCCAATAGTGATTTACACTTTTGAAAATCATACATTTAGCGACTAATCTTTTAGTCACCAATACTCACTGAATCGCTGACTAAACCGTTTAGTCGCCAAAAGTCTTGGCGACTAATAATTTTAGTCGCCAAAGGTGCTTCCGTGAAAAAAAAAAAAATCAACTTTTTTGCTTTTTTTGAGATTCGAACCACCAACCTGTCCCACATTCTAAACCTTTAGCAACAAACTCTCTCCACTATGCCACTATAACACCACATGAATATATATGCAATATATATTCTTTATATAGTATATTGACCCGTATTAATATAAAACTATATATATAAATATAATTATTTTTATTCAATATAATTTATGTAAAAAATAAATTATTTACTAAAAAAAATTGAGGCCACTTTTCGCGAAAAAATCCATTATTTAGTTGCCAATTCTGTAATTTTGGGCTACTAATTATTTTTTAGTCGCTAAAAAAATAAGTTCCGCCTAAAAATAAGCAGTTTTGGCGACTAAACCAATTTTTAGTCCCCAAAAACGTCCCCTTTCGGCTACTAAACTGAATTTTAGTCGCCAATTGCCTGTTTTAAGCTACTAAATTTTTTTTAGTAGCCAAAAAGCTTCACTTTCAGCGACCAAACTGTTTTTAGTCGCCAAAACACGTATAATCTGCGACCAAACTGTTTTTTAGTCGCCAAAACCTATACTTTTGGCTACTAAATTATTTTAGTCGCCAAAAACCGTCGCTTTTGGCTACTAAAAAACCTTTAGTCGGTAAAACCCATATAATCGGCAACTAAATTGATTTTTAGTCGCCAATAACTATAC
Organism: Camellia granthamiana; assembly: GCA_036172215.1. NCBI lineage: Eukaryota > Viridiplantae > Streptophyta > Magnoliopsida > Ericales > Theaceae > Camellia > Camellia granthamiana. The sequence goes on along the minus strand of CM069907.1, from coordinate 134,962,835 downwards.
ATTTGGCTACTAAATTGTTTTAGTCGCCAAAAGTCTTCACTTTTGGCTACTAATTCCATTTTAGTCGCCGAAAATGGCACTTTCAGCGACGAAAATAATTTTTTTAGTCGCCATTTCTGTATTTTCTTGTAGTGTATATTGACATGCTAAATGGGGCTGGTAATTCATGTCATTTTTTATGAGGTGACACATTATCAATCATATATTTGATGCATGCCATGCTATACACTCTACTTATAGGATGTGTCCCCTTAAAAGACCCATTATAAAATTATCTTGTGAGTGCAACATATTTCTTTCCCTTTCCCACTCCCTTCACCCAAAAAAGAAAAATGATAAGGGTAAATTATATTGGTAGTATTTGTATTTTGACTCTTATATTATTTTGATTCATGTAATTTTAACTAATCCGATTTTGATTATTAATTTTAGATTTTGTATCAATTTAATACAATTGATAACTTTGATTAGGGTTTTTGGAAAAAAATTGTCACTAAATTGGTTGAGATTAACTCACTAAGTTAAACAAATTTACAATTTTTCTTATAAAAGCATAACATGTCACTTATGTGCACATTTTTCATCAAAATACTCATTGTAATTAATTAGATCAAATTGAGATAAAATCATAAATTAAGAACCAAAATTGAGTTAATTAAAATTAGAGGAATTAAAATGACACAAAGCCAAAAATATAAAGACTACCGGTATAATTTATCTAACAAAACAAATTTAGCAGAAGACGAGGATTGTCATTCTCAAAATATACTCGCTACATATATTAGGCCCTTGATACTATTTATGTAATCAAATTCTCACTCAAACTTTGAAATCAAATACAATTTGAAGCACTACACATAATGATCAGTTTCTAAAATCAATGTAAGAACATAAGGCGGCCAAAAATCAACAATTAACCATGCTATGTATCTTTGATTTGATGTTATGGCTAACAAGTTTAAAGATCAAGAAACCATTCTCAACTTTCCAGAAAAGCAATGGTTTTTCTCGAGGAGTGTCAAAATACAGAGGAGTTGCAAGAAAGCTAAACCTGACGAGAATGGAGGCTGGAGATTGGAATCCAGTGCTAAGAAGAAGACGAGTGGGCAACCAAGGCAGTAGATCAGTGGAAAATGGATTGTTTACGATCTTTGTGGATGAGATTCCAAACTCAATGAATCCAAAGTGTCTGTTTACTTTCTTTAATAAGTTTGGGGTTGTTAAGGATGCTTTTATCCCAGCAAAAAGAAGAAAAGCAACGGGATCAAGGTTTGGTTTCGTGAGATATGATTGTAAGGTTGCTATTGAAATGGCAGTGTTGAAGGCTGATGGCCTGTGGTGTGACAACAAGGCAATGAAAGTGAAGAAAGCATAACTCAAAAAAGAGAAAAAAAAGAGAAGAAAAATTTTAAATTTAGTTAAGGAGTGGAAGATTGACGTCCTTCTGCTGCAAGAGACTAAGAGAAGCAAAGTAGATTATATTTTTGCTAGGTCATTATGGCCATGGGAGGAGTTGGAGTGCATGGAGGTGGGTGCAAAAGGAAGTGCTGGTGGTATGTTACGCTCATGGAATCCACAAATTTTGTAGCTAAAGGAGTGTTGCAGTAACAGAAACTTCATACTATATTATCTAGTATAGTACATCATTCTTTTAGTTGTATCATAAATGTATATGCACCCAATGATGTGTTGAAAAGAAGACAATTATGGGAGTCCTTAGCTAAGTTTAAACCATCTTTTTCAAGTCCTTGGTGTATAGGTGGATACTTTAATGAAATTAGATTCATGAGTGAAAGAAAATGGTGTTCTAAAAGGGAAAGAGGGATAAAGGACTTTAATGAATTGATTGAAAAGCTGGAGTTGATAGATATGCCAATGTTAGGTAGAAATTTCACTTGGTGTAATACGATGGATGGAGATATATGGAGTAGGATTGATAGATTCCTAATCGATCCTAGGTGGGTGGAAGGATTCAAGTTTAAACAGTGGGGGCTGCCTAGAAACATGTATGATCACTGCCCAATACTCCTTATGGAAGATGGAAGGGATTGCGATCCAAAACCATTTAGATTCATCAATGCATGGTGTTTGCATCCTAAATTCAAAGCAGAAGTAAAGAAATGTTGGGAAGGATCACAAGTTAGTGGTTGGGCCAGTTATAGGTTATTGAAAAAGCTAGAAAATCTTAGAGCACATTTGAGAATGTGGAACTATGAAGTGTTTGGTAACATTGATGAGCAATTGAAAAAAGCAGAGGATGAACTTCATGAATGGGATTTAAAAGCTGAAGAAAGGATTCTTCAAGATTCTGAGATTAAAAGAAAGGTAGAAGTTAGAAGTTTAGCTTAGGATCTGAGCAAGAAGAAGGAATGATTGTGGCATCAAAAATCTAGAATGTATGGCCTGAAAATGGAGATAAAAATTCCATTTTTTTTTTTCATATAATGGCAAGTAAAAGACAGAGGAAAAACTTGTTGAACTTAGTCACTGAGAATGGAGTACTTCATGATCAGCCTGGGATGATTAAACAGGCAGTGGTAAATCATTTTAGTTAGTTGTTTACTAAAGGATGGAGGTGTAGACCAAAGTTGTTAGGTGTTTTTTTCCTTAAGTAGTCAAACAGATTCAACTGAATTGTTGGAGGCAGTTTTTTTAAAGGATGAAATCTGGAAAGCAATTAAAGATTGCGAAGGTCACAAAGCTCCGGGGCCGGATGGTTTTAATCTAAAATGTATTAAAAAAATGCTGGGACATCATAAAAGGAGAGATTGTGCAGATGATGAATGAGTTCCACTCTAATGGTAAGTTGACCAAAGGAGTAAATAGTTCATTTATTACCTTAATTTCCAAAAAGGAAAATCTTGTGTTGTTGAGTGACTATAGGCCAATCAGTTTGGTTAGCTCAATGTACAAAATAATGGCTAAAGTCTTACCAAGAAGGTTGAGGCAAGTTTTACCCAAGATCATTAGTGAAGTACAAACAGCGTTTCTAAGTAGAAAATATATTCTAGATGGGGTACTAATTGCCAATGAAGTGGTGGATTGGTGGAGAAGGTCAAAAGAGAAAGGAATCATCCTAAAGCTGGACTTTGAAAAGGCATACGACTCAATAAATTGAGAATTCTTATATTCGATGATGACCAATTTTGGTTTTAGTGAGAAATGGGTGGGGTGGATGAAGACTTGTATATCTACAGCTGGAATATCAGTGCTAGTAAATGGATCACCTACATCAGAGTTTTTCCCCATGAAAGGCCTCAGCCAAGATGACCCACTTTCACCTTTCCTCTTTAACATTGTTGTAGAGGGCCACCACAACAAAATTGAATTTTCACGGCAAGCCGTAAAAACTCTTTCACGGTATGCATACAAATGCCGTTATATGACATACCGTGGAAAGTTAAGCATCATTTACGGCATACAGGTAAAATTGTAAAAAAGTAATAAATTAAACATTAATGACATACTTTATATGTCGTATATAATTTTTTACGACATTTTTTACATGCCATAAATCATTATATTTTCATGGCATAATTTTGCATGCCATAGAAGGTTATTTTTAATCTATTTATAGCATACTTTGTATGCCGTATATAATCTTTTACGACATTTTTTTGCATGTCATAAATCATTACACTTTTCACGATATAATTTTGCATGCCGTAAAAAGTTATTTTTAATATATTTATGACATACTTTGTATGCCATATATAATATTTTATGACATTTTCTTGCATGCCATAAATCATTATACTTTTCACGGTATAATTTTGCACGTCGTAGAAAGTTATTTTTAATATATATATATACACACACATAAACATAACCTTGCTTAGTTGTATGCACCGCCAAACAAAGGCAGTAGCTTATAAAATGCGGCAACTTGTGAACAAATCAAGCAGAAACATCAACTATGAAGGAAAAAAACTAACATCCACACACCAAACAACCTGCATACTAGCTTTCATTCTCAACTTCTGTTATATCAAGCTAATAACAACCTCACAAATGTACAAACTAAGAAAAGTATCCAAATCATATGATTCACTAATTTCCAAAATATGATTTTAACTATACAACTCCACCTACTAATTTCTTGGGGGGGGGGGGGGGGGGGGGAGGGAACACAATTTGCATAAATAAAATAGAAACAAATCAAAGAATATATCATTGGTATTCTACATGGTTCAAAAACTTATACATCACAAGACCAAGTAAAATAAAAAGTTGCATCCTTCAAAGAAAACATGCATTGTTCCAAAAAATTTGAATGGGAAACAAAAAGAGTACAAAAGAAAAGAAAAGCAGATAGATGCATCAGATTCTTAAAAAAAAAATAAAAAAATAATAATAAAAAAAGAAGAAGAAGAAGAAGAAGAAGAAGAAGAAGAATTTTGACTTTTGTTTCACAACCAAAACTACATCCCAAGAATCAACCTTTGGCACACTAATTCTAAGAGCTAGAAGAAGGAAGACTCCCACTCCCAATCCAGCAATCCTATTCCAGAATAAAAGATATTACCAAAAAAAAACTCCATAAACGAACGAAAAATCAATAGCTTCAACAACATACATATATATATAAATACATACCTCAAAAGGTGATGGATTGAGTCAAGATCAAGGCAAAGAATAGTAGCAGATCCTGCAAATCGCATAACATACTGTTATATGTCATACAAGCAATAGAGAGAGAAAGAGAACTATGGCAATTCAAAAGCAAACAGAACATTAATTAGGAAAAAAAAATACCTGAAAAAGATGGATTGTGTATTGTTATATAGAGAGAGAGAGATGAATCATTTTGAACCATCAAAGAGGCAATCCGAGTTAAAATGAATGGAAAAACAGAGACAGGGAGAGATCTAAGAGAAAGAACAAGAAGAAGATTGAAGAGCATAAATGATATTTCAAATGAATATTACATCAGATGTTGCGATAATATGATAGTGTATGGTGTATTGTATTCCATGATTTATATCAATATTACAGAATAATTATCAATCATAGCATAAACTCTACGCTCTATTTCCGATTTATTGTGTGTGAGATTCAGTATCTAACAACCATATCCAATACATAATTAGGCACAAAAAAAGATATAAAGGAAAAAAAAAGAAGCAATACCAGATGCAAGATATAATGGAAACAGTTACTAATCAATATACCTGTTCTAGTGCACCTTTGCTGACTCGATGCATTTCACCTTCACCGTCAATATACGTCAAAGCTGCTCGCTTATCAGTGGGGTCAAATGGAAGGAAGTGAACCTCTTGAATGCCAGCCCGTGCCTTAGTTTTTAGTAGAAGTCAAAGAAGAAAAATAGAAACACATATATTACATGGAGAATTGATAACAAAAGTCATTCAGAAGGAAAATCTCACTCAATATTATGGTGCATTTGTTTCAGCTATTTAGAATCAGAAGCGTAAATTTTTTTTGCACCCCCATTCTATGTAGTAGAAAGTTTGTATACTAATTAACACACCTCTTTTGGATCAACCAACGTCCCGACAATAGCAGCGTCTATTGCATCTTGGTTTTCCACTCTTGAGGCTCTAGCAGCCATCAAAACTACAGCCTGTCCATCTATTCCTCTAGCAAAGACCTATGAGAATACATCCAGACAAAAGGTTGGAACATGAACTACATTACAGAATTTAGAAATTCAATCTGAAGCAAACAGTCCCCCAAACAACCTCAATAATACTTTTGTCAACAGTCAGTCGATTCAATGTTAGATGTAACGCCCTCAAAATAAACCCATAATTCATCCAACAATAGCATGCTTTGACATAAGAGGATAAAGCATAAATATATTCCATCAGAGTAATCTTTACAAAAGTGTATTACATGTTGATATCAAAAGTAAATGCCCTAAAGGCTTACAACTTTCCAAGTCAACACTTGGTTACAAAAAGAGAGTACTAGCTCTATACAAAGAAAGCACTTGGCTTGATATACATGTAATACAACCAAAAACACAAAACAGTCCAACGGTCCCAAGCCTCTCAAACTATGTCCTTGGAGATGGCATGCTACCTGTACCTGAAAATGATGTCCCATATAGGGTGAGCTACAGCCCAGTAGAAATACACTAAACCAACCATAAACAATGATTAAAATAATAGCATTCAATAGATGGTCCACACTTATATCCCAACTTATATTGTGTTACAGTTTCATGACAATCATGCCCATATTACATTTCACTTTTCATTTATTATCCAATTCTCAATTCATAACTATGGCTCAAAACCTGGCCAAGCAACTTACATGAGATAGTGACTCATATTAAACGTTTTCCATTTCACAATAGATAAGCATACTAGCTACATCAGCACTTCGATAGATAAGCATATGAGCTATATCAACACTTCCATAGATAAGCATATGAGTTGTATCAACATTTCAACGGATAAGCATATAAGCTATATCACCGGAGTCCATCCCCTATCTTCTCCCAAACATTAACCGGTTTAAAGGTCCATCCCCTATCTTCCCCTAAACCGTAGAGTACATCCCCTATCTCCTCCCACACAACACAATGCATATAAATAATTATCATATACATCATCAATCAATACATAAAGTTAATGTATTCTTTCAACCGCCATATTCGATGACACATTCCATTGATTAGTTTTAGTTTGCCTAATCATCATGCATTGTCTACAACAATCACGACTATCCTCCATCGATAGCCCAAAGTAGTTATTTCTAAACAGGAAATAAATGCACCAAATGGATAAAATATCGACATTATGTCTAGGTGAGCGATAAATTAATCCAACTACACCCTTTAATCCCATACCTTCCCAATTCCAATATTCTCAATTTAATTTCTCATATCCTGAAATTAATTATACAAATTAATTTACCAACAAATTAGGGCATTTTCCCATAATTCTCATAACAACCCTAAGGTTCTATTTTCATCAATGATCTAACATTAATCCCTTTTCTTAATGTATTACACACATTTGGGTTTATAAATTTGAAAACCCCTCTTTTGAAAATTACACAATGACCCCAAACTTCCTCAAAATTACCCAACAACCCCCAACATATCGAAATACTAAAATTCAAAGACAATGCTCATAAGATGGACTAGGATATCCCTACCTCGAAATTAGAGCTCAAATGGAGAAGAGACCAAAACCAAAGTGCTCCAAACTCCAAACTTTTCAGATCAAAATGAAGCCATCGACGATCAACACAACTTTTACAAAGGCCGAAGGAAAGGGAAGCACTCTAACTAGATCAAACCCTAGAGAGAAGGGAGTTTCTAGAGAGAGAGGCTCTCAAAATCAGTTTTGGAAAAGTAAGAGAGAGAGAAAGAAAATGTAAAATGTGATTCAAAAATGCCTAACTGCCTTCTGATATACGACACTTTCGCTCGAGTGGATAATAGAATGCTCAAGCGTCAAGCACAAAAATCTGGACACGCTCGAGCTCAAGAAGGCTTGCTCGAGCACCAAGACACAAGAATAAAGTACATCCGCTCGAGCTTAGATTTCCCCCTTCCAGAACTTTCCCAGACAAAGCACTACCCGCTCGAGCGCTAACATACCCGCTCGAGCGCGACCGCTCGAGCGTAAAGAAACCCACTTGAGCGTGAAAAACATGCTTGCAGAAGTTTTTGCAGAGGCACGATATACTGGGAGTGTGCAATCTCCGCTCGAGTGCTAGACGACCCGCTTGAGCGGAACGACCAAAAACCTGGCAACAAGATTTTAGACCCAGGCTCAACCCACCTGCTCGAAACATGCCAACACATCCTAAAACTTAAACAAATGGAATCAAAGGACGACAATAAGATAGATACAACTACCAACTCCACGGAACCAAACTCCGGATTACAACAGATATAGAAAGGGAAAACCGGGATCGCTATAACCTTCCCCCCTTAAAGAATTTCGTCCCCGAAATTAAATACAAGTTTTTCAGAAACAAGATTTTCTCAATTCCCAACATTATTAGAATGTAAAATTTAACAACTCAACCCATTTCCGGTCATTCCATCTCTATTCAAGAGGCAATTTACCACATATCTCAATATGTATTAACAACATGCTTTCCTCGAAATTCAACAATTTCTACATGCATGTTTCACAATTCCATATCATATTCAACATTTATGATGTATCTCCATTTCTACAATACATTCAACATATACAATGTTATAACAAACTCCCATAAATCAAAACATTCACAATGTTTTACAACTTAAGACATATATAATGGTCTTAAAGTTCAACGATATTACAAAATTACCAATGCATGGTTACACATCAACAAATAAGTCCGGATATTTCTCGCGGACCTCCAACTCACGTTCCCAAGTGGCTTCCTCCACTTCGTGATGTCTCCACAAAACCTTTACCAAGGGAATGGTCTTGCCACGCAGGACTTGATCCCGCCTATCTAAGACCCGAACTAGTCTCTCCTCATACGAGGCATCCTCAACTACCTCTAAGTCGGTCCAATCTAACACATGGGACGGATCCGGCTCGTACTTCTGAAGCATATTCACATGAAACACATCATGCACTCCAGACAACTACGGTGGCAAGGCTAAACGATATGCAACCTTCCCAATCCTCTCAAGGATCTTAAAGGGACCAATAAACTAAGGGGATAACTTCCCACTCTTCCCAAACCTCATCAAACCTCGCCTAGGTGATATTTTCAAGAAAACATGATCACCTACCTCAAACGTCAAAGGCCTCCTCCTACGGTCGGCATAACTCTTTTGGCGACTCTTGGCTGTAACAAGCCTCCTACGGATAAGCTCAACTTTCTCCGTCATCTCCTTAACCAACTCCGGACCCAACAAAGGTGTATCACCCACCTCGGCCCAACAAACTGGAGACCTACATGGTCAGCCATACAAGGCCTCAAACGATGCCATACCGATACTCGACTGAAAACTGTTGTTGTAGGCAAACTCCAACAAGGACAAGTGCCTCTCCCACGTCCCACTAAAGTCAAGGACACAACCTCAAAGCATATCCTCAAGGATCTGAATAGTACGCTCGGACTGCCCGTCAGTCTGAGGATGATAAGCCGTACTAAAGGTCAACTTAGTGCCCAAGGCACTCTGCAAACTCTGCCACAACCTAGCAGTAAAACGCGGGTCTCTATTTGAGACAATCGTCACTGGGACTCTGTGCAACCTCACTATGTCCCGAATATATAAATCGGCAAGATGATCTACCGAATCTCTCACGCGCATAGGGATAAAGTGCGCCGACTTAGTCAACCGATCTACAACCACCCAAATAGCATCACTACCCCGCTGAGTCCTCGGAAGACCTACAACGAAGTCCATAGTGACATGCTCCCACTTCCACTCAGCAATAGGCAAGGGTTGCAACAAACCCACTGGCCTCTAATGCTCTGCCTTCACTTGCTGGCAAGTAAGGCACTTCGATACGAAAATAGCCACGTCTCTCTTCGTACCCCGCCACCAAAACTGGCAACCCAAATCACAATACATCTTAGTGCCTCCCGGATGCACCGCAAGGCATAAATGGTGAAACTCTCGGAGTACTTCCTCTCGGCAAGACCCCGTCACAAACAAACGGTCTCGGTACCTCACACTCAGGTCGGGATACGCCGCCAAACCTTTCTCAACCTTCCCACTGGAGATCTTCTCTTGGAGGGATTCTACCTCAAGGTCGCCTCTCTGTGCCTCTAACACCCGAGTCACGAGTGTAGGCTGTGCAACAATAGAAAACAAGGTCGCAGCCTCAACGGATTCGCCCAGAAGCAAATCAAACTCGCCAAGTGCACCCAACATCTCCCATTCCCAGATGGCTATACAAGCTACATCACTAATGGATTTCCTACTAAGGGCATTGGCCACAACATTGGCCTTTCCCGAGTGATAGTGTAACTCAAAATCATAGTCCTCAATGAACTCCATCCACCTTCTCTGCCTCAAATTTAAGTCTCTCTGTATAAACAGGTACTTCAAAGTCTTATGGTCCAAGAACACCTCGAACCTCTCACCATAAAAGTAGTGCCTCCAAATCTTTAAGGTAAAAATCACGGCTGCTAACTCAAGATCATGCGTAGGGTAATTCTTCTCGTGTATTTTCAACTGACATGAGCCATAAGCTACCACTTTCCCCTCTTGCATCAACACACAACCCAAACCCTCTCGTGAGGCATCATAATAAACCGCATAACCCAAACCTCTCTCCGGAATAATTAAAATCAGAGTGGTGGTCAACCTAACTTTCAACTCTTTGAACGACTTTTCACAAGTCTTACTCCACACAAACTTGACCCCTTTCCGCGTCAATCTAGTCAACGGCGAAGCTAGCCTAGAGAAATCTTTCACAAACCGGTGGTAATACCCAGCTAATCCCAGAAAACTGCGGCTCTCAAAAACACTCTTAGGCTGTGCCCAATATTGCACTACCTTAACCTTGGACGTATCAACAGACACCCCCTCCCCGGATACCACATGGCCTAAGAACTTGACTTCTCCTAGCCAGAACTCACATTTCCCAAACTTGGCATACAGCCTATGGGCTCTAAGCAACTCAAGCACCACTCTCAAGTGTTCCTCGTGCTCCTCTTCAGAAGGCGAATAGATAAGAATGTCGTCTACGAAAACGACCACAAAGCGATCTAAGAATTCCCAGAAGATCCGGTTCATCAAGTCCATAAAGACTGCCGGTGCATTGGTAAGCCTAAATGACATCACCAGAAACTCATAATGGCCATACTGCTGTAGCACGCCCGCGAGGGACCCCGCGCGCTATGCCACAGTTCGGACTCGATTTGTGTCACAGTTCGTAATCTTGAACCAAAGAGTCCAAATCCGGTAAATTGTTTTGAGTAAAACAGATTTTTTTGAAAGAAGTGCCAAACATGGACTGCTTTGCCAGATACAGAGTCGCTACCTAAATATTTTATTAATGGGGGAATTTAGGAAACCCTGACTCCGTGCCAAAGGCCACGTGTCTGTCATCACCAAAGTTGCCTCGGCTCGGGAACTTGGGTACGATTGGGGAAGGTCAGCTATGAGCACCCCCTCTCGCCCGATCCGAAGATCGGCCTCTACTAACCATGATATCCATTTTTGAAAACGTTATGTGTTCTTATTCTGGTTATTAGCCTAGATTTACTATGTTGTGCGTGCAGCAAACAAGTATAGACTAGATCGCCTAATTTGGAAATAAGCATTGCATATCCGTTTGTTTCGAAAACAGTTTTGAAATTGCTACTCGCGAGTAGGCTAAAATACGGATTTCAACGAGTTATTCCAACTCAAACAATCCAACCTTCACCCACAGGCATTCAAGCAGTTTATAACACATAAGCATCTAGCCACATGGTAAGTATGCTGTCATGTCAACATCCACGCGCATGCGGTATGCTAAAGCATAAAAATACTTACATCGTACTCCGTGTCAAAACAGTAAACTAGTTAGCAAACATGCGTGATCCTAGTTCATGTTAAAGTGGCTAATGCAACGCATACAGAATGTAATGAGGATAGGCTCGGCAAACCCTAAACATGGCGTATGAAATGCTGCAACTAACAAGTACTCAACTTGGAATTGAAATACAAATGCGATTAGTATGATGTACCGAGCCCGGTGCATGCAAGACAAATGCATGGATGCACGCATGCATGGCATAAGGTATGCTAATTTAAATATGTCCTAATACTAACCATCAAAGCAGGTAAGTAAAAGGGAGAAAGAAGTGGGGGTCGGAAGACATACACACACACACACCCACACCCACACTTATTACAGATTTGCCCTCGCTCGGAGGGACCAAAAGAATAATACAATTCGAATAATGAATTAACTATCCTAGCTAATTAATTATTACAAATTACCTAATTAATTAAGCAAATTAATTAATTTAAGAAAGCAAGAAAAAGGGCCTCGGGAAGAGGGCCCAATGCACGCGTGCTCGGGTCTTGCTCGGAAGTCCACTGCCATGCGTAGGCTGCCTCTGTTTTCCCTGCTCTGCCCCTCTGAAGACTGCCAAAGTCTCAGAATTGCTTCCTGGACATTGGGAAAAACCACCGGCTGGGGAGAATGGCCACCGGCAGTAGGATGTGGTCATCGGCTGTTGATGAAGCTATCGGCCACAAATGGATTGCCGGTCGGCACTGAACACTGCCGGTCGGCAAAGAATGTCTGTAGAACCTGCAATTGACAGCAGCAAAGGGCAAGGCATAGCATGGCAATGCAATTCAAGCAATGTATGCACCAACCCTATCCCTTATCATGTGCATGACTCAAAGGGACATGGTCCTTGGTTCTCGGACCATCAATTGCGCATTTCAATGCGTGATGGCCCAAGAGACCAAGTTATGCATTTTCATGTCAAATGAAATGCAAACCAAATAAGCACATAAAGGCCCAACCTTTATCACTTGATTTCAAGAGGCAAGGCACGCATGTTCAATGCGATGCAACATAAGCATGTTAGCTAATATGCAACATGGCATAAAAGGGGACATACAAACATGCAATGCACATTAGGTACACAACCTAAGCAACAAAGCAAACAAGCATGTCACAATTATGAAAATCACTAGAGCATGCAAGATGTAATCTAATCATGCAACATGCTAGCAACTTGACCAAGGGAATGCAAGGCGAATGCAAGTGATTTCAAGCATGCAACATATGCAACCAAAGCACGCAAACATGGGATAATGTAACAACACTTGAATGGCATGCAAGGGATGGACTTACATTAATTGGATAGCTCTAAGTTAGGTCCAAAACAGTGGCCAAAAGCTTAAGAAAATGGGACCAAACACACATACACACATGCACATGTTAAGGCCTAAACGCTTAAGCATCAAAGGACAACTTTTAAGCACACTTAAAAGGGAATAGTCATGGACATATGGCATGCATTATAAGCCTTGAAAACATGTAGGGAATGATGCCAAATCAACCTACCAATGCAAACTAAGCATGCAACCAAGCCTAAGGACCTAAAACATGATCATATGACACATGAAGCAAATGACCAAAATACACCAAAACAGTCCTAAATCATGCAAAAGTAAGCCCTAAGGACCACTTAGATGGCATCTAAATGACCTAATCCTAAAGGCAAACCCAATGGCACAAACATGAAGCATGAAACACCGACTCTTGAAGCATCAAAAGAGCCATGAAATGCAAGCATAAAAGCATGCTAAGTGGACTGAAATGACATGGTGGATGGTTCCAAACCACTAAATCAATGCAAGAATGGCATGCTAGAAGGGGCCAAAGCTTAAGGCATACAAGAGGGATTACATGGTAGCTATACAAAGCAAGGCATGAATGACTCCAACGACTTAAAACAGTCCCTTAGCACACCAAATAATGCAAATAAGCTTCACAAAGCTTGGCCAAAACACAAAAGCATGATAGTCTAAATGCTATGCATGTATTGAGGCAAATCATGGCATTACAAGGTAGGTATGCTAAGCAAGCATGATGTACCAAAACCCACTTAAAGCACTGCTATATTATGGCAATATAAGCATGAAAATCAGCTAAGGCATGGCCAACACACACTTAGACTAGGTGCTCCCTCAAGAGGCAAAAATGGCCCTTTTCAAGGACAACAAGGAGAGGGGGTGGCCCTCTCCCTCTTGGGACTTCAAGGCACCATCCTTACCACTAAAATCCCTCAAGATTTCAGTGGTGAGGAGGCCCAAACACCAAAGTCCCGGAGCTCACTCAAAAAAAGCACAAAATGGGGCCCCTCAAGGCCTAAGAGGGGTCAAACACCTCCAAACCACAAAACACTCTAAAGGAACTATTTAGAGGGCCTAAAAATAGAACTTTTTTATGTTATACACAAAGCTCAAAAACAATTTCAAGATAGGCAAAAGGAGTGTGCAAAAATGGGGTAAAAAGGGGACTAGTTTCTTACCCTTGTAGACTTTCTTCAAAAGTGGTGGACCAGCTGCTCCTCCAAGCTCAAAACCACCCAAGAACCTTGAGAACAACCTCTTAGGACCTCAGCAGCCAAGGGAAGGTGTAATGGTAGGTGTTTGTGTGCAATACTATGAACAAACACACACTAGACACACACACAAGAGAGATATAGAGATAGGAAATATGTATCAACCCTAACCCTAATCCAGAGCTCTCTCTAAAAATTTTGTAACCCTAATGCCAAGAGAGGGGAGCTCCTCTTATAGGCAACTCCCTCTTGTAAGGCTTTCAAAACAAGCCATCCAAGAGGGAAATCCCTCCATACACGTGTATGGAGGGGAGCAGAGTGGGTGCCAGCTATCACAGCTGGCACAAAATATCTACTAAAAGTAGATGAACAGTGATCGGCCATTCAAAATTGCCACTTTGGAAAAATAAATGGCCGACCGGCAACAAAGAGTTCCAACCGGCAATATACATTGCCGATGGCACAAAACCAATGGCCGGTGGCCTCTAGCCATGGCCGGTGATGTATGGGGATGCCTCACAAGGCATTCCCTGCCCCTCCAAGGCAAAACACAAGTGTTTGGTGCAAAACCAGACACAAAACGGTCGAGTCAAGAGATCCTGAGGCAAGGCGCGCAACCGAGACCTCCGGGAAATCAAGACGAACACAAACAAGGGTAATCACCAAGTGTTCCAATGGTGACGTCCAAGTCTTGAGGGCGGTCAAAAATGGGGTGTCTACAACCGCGTACAGAATGCTGTCTTCGGAATATCCTCCTCCCTAATCCTCAACTGGTGGTAACCCGATCTTAAGTCTATCTTAGAGAAACAACGGGAACCCTTCAACTGGTCAAACAAATCATCTATACGGGGCATAGGGTACTTATTCTTAACCATAGCCCGATTCAACTTCCGATAGTCGATACAAAGTCTCAAGGCACCATCTTTCTTCTTCGCAAAGAGGGCCGGTGATCCCCACGACGAAACACTAGGTCGAATAAAACCCTTATCTAGCAATTCCTGGAGCTGAATCTTCAACTTACTCAACTCGGCTGGGGCAAAACATTAAGGTGCCATAGAAATCGGTGTCGTGCCGGGCACCAAATCAATAGAGAACTCGATCTCTGATAAGGTGGCAAACTAACGAGATCCTTGGGAAAAACATCCGAATACTCACAAACCACTCTCGGTAATACAATCTGGGTCTCATCACACTCACTACTCATGAAGCTAGCAAGTAGACCACTAAGCTCACTCCGCCCTCGCGGATCATACACCGGTGGCAACACACTACCAACCCGATCCCCCAAGAAGTGGAAACACTCCCGCTCAAGGTACATACTGTGACCCTCTGGCGGTAGCAATCAATAACTGCCCGGTATGATGATAGCCAGTCCATACCAAAATAATATCAAAACCCTTCATGGGCATAACAACAAAAGGAAAATGAAGCCTACAGTCGGCGACCTCTATATCACAACCTCTACATCCGTGTTTCAAAATCAATTCACCCCCAACAAGTGATACAACACATATAGGAGATGCTAACTGTGCCAACTCCAACTCCAACATAGACACAAATGCAGCAGATACAAAAGAATGAGATGCACCCGTATCAATCAATACACTAGCAACCGAGTTGCAAAACAGAAAGGTACCTCTCACAACAGATGGAGCCGGTACTGAGTCCTGCGCGGTAACAGCATACACGCGCCCTGTAGGCCCCTGATCCACCTGCTCACCTCTTGGAGCAAAAAACTATTGCACTAACTGGGACGACGAAGCTCCCGGATTGGCCCTCGAGGCCTGCACAGACTGAGCTGGCTGAAAACCCTGCGTCTGCCTAGAACCAAACGCTCTTGATGTAGCACTCAACTGTGGGAAAAACCTCTTCAGGTGCCCAGGCTGACCACACTGATAGCAAGACAGTTGTTGACCTCTGCCCTGACTCTAGCCCTGAGGTTGAGTCGAAGAAGAAGCAGCTCGCTGACCCCCTCCCTTCTGTGGGCAAACTGAAGACTTGTGACTTAGCTGGCCACATGTGAAACAAGTCAAGCCTCCCTGACTACCTCTCCCGGAGCCTGTACTCGGCACTAGAAAGGTCGATCTAGCCAAACCACCCTGAGACTGCTGAGGGTTAAAACCTCTCTATCTCCTGCCGTCACCCTGGCCATCTTGGCTCCTCTTGGAGCGTCTATGCTTCTCCTCATCCTCCTCCTACATCATAATCTCCATATGAGCTGCAGCATCCACCAGACGTCTATACTCTCGAATAAAAGACCCTCCAACCCTCAACTTGAGTCCACGCCTCAACTTCCGCTCAAACTCAAAGCAACAGCGTTCTTCGGACGCCACGAGTTCAGGTGCAAACCTGGACAAACTAGTAAATGTGGCCTCAAACTCGGTCACTAACAAGCCCTGCTGTTTAAGCTGGCAAAACTGTTCCCTCAACTTCTCCTTGGCAGCTGAAGATAAGAACTTCTCCTAGAAAGCTTTTACAAACGCCTCCCATGCACCACCAACATAGCCCTTCTCGTACTTCCACCATTGGCCCGCATCTCCCTTAAGCTGGAAAGATGCCAAGGTCACTTTTAAAGTCCCGTCATCGATGCCAAACATCTCGAACGTCTTCTCCATCTGTTCCAACCACTCATCAGCCTTAAGTGGCTCCTTCGGATCCCCAACAAACTCGTCCGGGTTAGACCAGAAAAATTCCCTCTTCAGGAAAGAAGGCCCTGCCTCAGCAACGTGGGCCTGATCCTGATTCCTAGCTCTGAGAATACCCAAAGCTCCTGCTATCTCTCAGGCCAAGGCGCTCATAGCCTGTTGACCCGCTGGCTCGACCACATTGGCCTGGCCAACTCCCTCTTGTTGTGCCGGAATATCATCTGGTAAAGGCATCTCCTGCCTACCACGCCTGCCACGCCTACCACCTCTTCCTCATCCTGACATCCTAATAAAGTTAACGAAGAATATTAGCACATTCACAAATGTGCCGAAACTATTACACTCGCGTCCTTATACATGGATAACTGTAATTCACTCCACGTAAGCACATAATCACATAATCAATTACGAATTTCATTTCCGGATAGTGACTGTCCCGAGGCGTTACTAGAGCCCCGGTTAGAAATAGCATTGATCAAGTGCTTTACCAAAAAGACACCCAGGAACCCAAGGATCCAATCAGGATCCAAGAAACTACATTCCATACCAACATAGTCACATAAGCATGTTATCAATTAAACACATAGCATATGACACTACATCTAAGTCTCTATCAAGTGAGACAAACTCATTGTGATACTAATCACTTCCCATATACCCAAAGTATTCGAACCCGGTACGGTCTGATACCAAGTTGTAACGCCCTTAAAATAAACCCATAATGCATCCAACAATAGCATGCTTAGACATAAGAGGATAAAGCATAAATATATTCCATCAGAGTAATCTTTACAAAAGTGTATTACATGTTGACATTAAAAGTAAATGTCCTAAAGGCTTACAACTTTCCAAGTCAACACTTGGTTACAAAAAGAGAGTACTAGCTCTATACAAAGAAAACACTTGGCTTGATATACATGTAATACAGCCAAAAACACAAAACAGTCCAACAGTCCCAAGCCTCCCAAACTATGTCCTTGGAGGTTGCATGCTACCTGTAGCTGAAAATGATGTCCCATATAGGGTGAGCCACAGCCTAGTAGAAATACACTAAACCAACCATAAACAATGATTAAAATAATAGCATTCAATAGATGGTCCACACTTATATCCCAACTTATACTGTGTTACAGTTTCATGACAATCATGCCCATATTACATTTCACTTTCCATTTCTTATCCAATTCTCAATTCATAACTGTGGCTCAGAACCTGGCCAAGCAACTTACATGAGATAGTGACTCATATTAAACGTTTTCCATTTCACAATAGATAAGCATACTAGCTACATCAACACTTCGATAGATAAGCATATGAGCTACATCAACACTTCTATAGATAAGCATATGAGCTATATCAACACTTCCATAGATAAGCATATGAGCTGTATCAACATTTCAACGGATAAGCATATGAGCTATATCACCGAAGTCCATCCCCTATCTTCTCCCAAACATTAACCGGTTTAGAGGTCCATCCCCTATCTTTCCTTAAACCGTGGAGTACATTCCCGATCTCCTCCCACACAACACAATCCATATAAACAATTATCATATACATCATCAATCAATACATAAAGTTAATGTATTCTTTCAACTGCCATATTCGATGACACATTCCATTGATTAGTTTTAGTTTGCCTAATCATCATGCATTCTCTACAATAATCACGACTATCCTCCACCGATAACCCAAAGCAGTTATTTCTAAATAGGAAATAAATGCACCAAATGGATAAAATATCGACATTATGTCTAGGTGAGCGATAAATTAATCCAACTACACCCTTTAATCCCATACCTTCCCAATTCCAATATTCTCAATTTAATTTCTCATATCCTGAAATTAATTATACAAATTAATTTACCAACAAATTAGGGCATTTTCCCATAATTCTCATAACAACCCTAAGGTTCTATTTTCATCAATGATCTAACATGAATCCCTTTTCTTAATGTATTACACACATTTGGGTTTATAAATTTGAAAACCCCTCTTTTGAAATTTACACAATGACCCCAAACTTCCTCAAAATTACCCAACAACCCCCAACATATCGAAATACTAAAATTCAAAGACAATGCTCATAAGATGGACTAGGATATCCCTACCTCGAAGTTAGAGCTCAAATGGAGAAGAGACCAAAACCAAAGTGCTCCAAACTCCAAACTTTTCAGATCAAAACAAAGCCCTCGACGATCAACACAACTTTTACAAAGGCCGAAGGAAAGGGAAGCACTCTAACTAGATCAAACCCTAGAGAGAAGGGAGTTTCTAGAGAGAGAGGCTCTTAAAATCGGTTGTGGAAAAGTAAGAGAGAGAGAGAGAGAGAATGTAAAAAGTGATTAAAAAATGCCTAATTGCCTTCTGATATACGACACTCCCGCTCGAGCAGATAATAGAACGCTCGAGCGTCAAGCACAAAAATCTAGACATGCTCGAGCTCAAGAAGGCCCGCTCAAGCGTAGATTTCCCCCTCCCAAAACTTTCACAGACAAAGCACTACCCGCTCGAGCGCTAACATACCCACTTGAGCGCGACCGCTCAAGCGTGAAAAACATGCTTGCAGAAGTTTTTGCAAAGGCAAGATATACTGGGAGTGTGTAATATCCGCTCGAGCGCTAGACAACCCGCTCGAGCGAAACGACCAAAAACCTGGCAACAAGATTTTAGACCAAGGCTCAACCCACCTGCTCGAAACATGCCCAACACATCCTAAAACTCAAACAAATGGAATCAAAGGACGACAATAAGATAGATACAACTACCAACTCAACGGAACCAAAGTCCGGAATACAACAGATACAGAAAGGAAAAATCGGGATCGCTATATTAGAGTTCCTGTTTTGTCACTGCAAAGTACAGCCATGCCTGTCATTTCTTTCATTACTATCATTCTTTTTGTGATGGCTTCCTACAATAATAAAAAATGAAGATGAGCTTGTACATAGTACATGTCACGCCCCAAAAATAATCCCACATAACTATTACATCAACCCACTTCCAAAGATGAGATATTAACCAAATTCATTAACATAGTTCCAAATGTTTACCAAGTATTCTCACATGCCATTATACGTTTATTTACCAACTAGTACATCAATCTATAGCATATAAAGGAAATCAATAAATTACAACGAATAAGGCCCTCAAGGGCTTACAAGCTCCAAAGCCATAGCTCGGGTACACATAATGGTCTCTCGGACCCAAACACATTAGCCCTTGGCCTACAACAAATATCACAACAAAATAAGAGCCAAACTACTCTTCTTCAAACATCACCACGCCCTTAGCTTGGTGGGGTCACCACATCTTTACCTGCACCAATTCCCATAGGGGTGAGCATAAAGCCCAGTAGAGAAATCTCACAAAGCATATACAGTTATGCCAATTTCATCAATGCTAAAGAGAAATGCATATGCAATGCCATGCAAGTGCCAATGATGAAAGAGAATTTCATTTCAATGCGCTAATTCAAACTCAAGATATTGTCAATAATATTTTGTAATCTCATCACTTTCAAACTTCCAATATTTAGATCAACAGGGGCGGTAAATACGACACTGGTAATCCCTAGGCTGGTGTCTGCAAGTAGACTCTACAAGTAGTACCAAACCGTCATTTTTACCGGTATTAACCAGAAGGCTCGACACCTATCCGCGCGGCTTTCGGGTCTTTCACCCTGGACACTCAGGCCAACTTATCAAATTCATCTACACCCCCTATCCGGACTTACCAACGTATTTACCCCATATACATTTCCATTAGTTCTCATGGTAATATAATCTTTCTCAAGTAAACATGATGAGAATGCAACAATGGTAATAATTCACTTCATGTACATTGATGATATAAACTCAAATGGAAATGAGATGCAATAATTAATATCTCATAACATTTCTCTATTTCCAAAATGTCTCAACAACAATAATAAACAAATACCTTTCCACTTTCACAAATACGTTTCTCATTGCGCAAATAATCATGTGTCTTCAACACATCACCACAAGTTCTCAACGCTAACCCATCATGACCAAACCTTTTAACATGGCCAACATATCATCTCTCATTTCATTTCCCCATTACATTATAATTAAGCCTTTCACATCATCAATGACACTCAACAACTTACCGTCTTACAACATTACAAGATTATATGAAATTTTTAAACATCATCCTTCAAGATTTCAATTTTTATTACCCATGGTGCTCAACAATTATCATCTTACCTCATTACAAGTTCAAGTGTTAGCAACAATGTTAAAATACCATCTCATATCCCATGTGTCAAGTATGTTACTATTATGATAAACATTTGGTGGATCGTACTCTCATACATCCTCTTAACACAAGAAAGTAAATAATTTCAAAGATATTTTCATTATTTTGTAAAATCCCCAATTTCTAGGGTTTTTATCAATAACTCAACATTTCTTCACTTTATGATGAAAACAACATCAAAATTATCCTTTTTAAACAATAAATAAGAAATCACAAGGATCAACTTAGAAACATTTAAACATTTAAACCCTCATTTGAGAAATCTCATCATCTTTGAACCAAAACCAAAACTTTCAAAACAAATTCGATTGAAAAACAAAATCAACATTTAACTTGCAAAACATGTATATATAACTCAAGAATATCCCTACCTCAATGTTTGATGAAGAAAATGTGAAACCCTAGCTCCTGGAGTGAGAGAGAATCTCGGATTTCCATCACCCAAGTGAAGCCCCAACCTTAGATCTTCAAGATCTTGAGAGGAATGATGATGTTCTTGACCCAAGATGAGCAAAATCAAAGAGTTTTAGATGTTTAAGGTGTTTTCTAGAGAGGAGGAGAAATATATGTTTTAGAGTGAGAGGGAGATGAGTATAATGAGAGATATATTTGGATCAAAATTATACAAAAAACAAAGTTTCGGACTGCCCAGTTGGCCGCTCGTGCGGCCATTTTCTCCGCTCGTGCACTCTTAGACAGTAGCCAATTTCTGGGTGTCAAGCTTAGCCGCTCGTGCGGCCACTCCCACCGCTCGTACGGTACAATACCGCATGTGCGGCCTAGGGCTCCGCTCGTGCGGTCCTGGCCCAGCAGCCCAAAGTTTCAACTTCGTCCCCGACACCCCGAACTTACCCGTGCACCCTCCAGAACAAACAAAATTTAACACCGAACAAAAGGACACTAGAACTCCAATCTAGGGAACTATCCCGGACATCTCAAACCCAACGAAGGCACATGGAGAACGAAGCGAAGAAAGAAAGAAGAAAAAAGGAAAGGAACCAGGCCGTCACAGTACTTAGTAACACGCCTCAAACTACAATCAAAGTATTGCATTAGTACGCCCCTCCAATCAAAGAATGAAGGGGGTGTGTTTATATATATAGATGCATGAGGGTTCTTGTTTTCTAGACTATATAACTATTGGCTATCTTTGAGATTGCACCATTTGTTACCATAATTTCTGCTTTATGTCCCCTCAACAAAACCATCAAAGTTCTCAAATAGAGCTTCCTTGCCCCTTGTGGGACCATTAATTCCATCTCAAAGCTAGCCCTATTCTCCTACAACTTAAAAGGGATATCTTTCTCTTGTCTTGTGGGTTTTCGAAAGACTATTGATTAATTGTCCCTCTTTTGTCTCTTGTTCTGGTTCATGGTTCCTCAAGCCAACCCCCAAAAATGTAAACACAAATATCAATATCAACTAACAATCAGCACATACAGGTATCAATAGTACTTTATTGCTTCCGCTA
This sequence comes from Camellia granthamiana, assembly GCA_036172215.1. NCBI lineage: Eukaryota > Viridiplantae > Streptophyta > Magnoliopsida > Ericales > Theaceae > Camellia > Camellia granthamiana. The sequence continues at coordinate 134,940,482 of CM069907.1, read as the reverse complement.
CCAAGTCATCTTGGTGTATAATAATTAAGATCCAATCAATTAACATAACATTAAAGTACAAAATATCAGCAATCATTTCTTATCCGTAGCCTACACCAAAAACTCACAAAGAGAATTTCCCTAACAATGCAAGCTTGCGCATTCAAAGATTAGAAATTACCTTCACAAAGAGCAAGCTTAACCTTCCTTCCGTTACAATGTTTGAAAGCAAAAAGCTCGTATATATCAATCTCTGCTATGTGATTCATGGAACCTATGTGACTGTGAATCTTAAATGCATCCCCATTATCACATTAAAATGCTTATGAAATCTAAAGAACAAATCCTAATTGTTCATGGAATATTTTTTTTCTTTTTTAATTGGTAGAAAAATATGAAAAGAATTACATTCGGAATTATAGTCCAATAGTTGTAAAAACTCTAAAAACCAATCTAATAACTAACCAAGTTAAGAAAGAACACCATAATGGGGATATAATAAACAATACAACAAAGACTATCATAATTATTAAATTTAACATTAAATATTGCATAATTAAATATGATACGATGGGATATAATACAATAGAAATAAAGACAGGAAATGGATTGTCTATTCTTAACAAATAAAGATAAGCTTTTTAATCCTAAATTAAAGAATTCAAAATGAATCAAATCTTTTACACAGTAGATACATTTGATCTTCATTTAGAAAAAAATAAAATTAGTAGTCTTATTATTAAGTATAAAGCTTTTCCCACACTCTATTTATATGCAACATATACAAATTTTTCCTACCAACTTTTTATCTAATCACCAAGAGAAAACAAGCATTAAAAAAGTGACTAAGGAGAGAGAAAATTTGTAATCTGCTCCACATTTGTTGGTGTGAAGGTTAAATTAGCTTTTGGTGTGGAGACTAAAGCAACAATAAAAGGTGGTATTCTATTCAACCATAACTACTGGCTCAATAGAAAAGCAGTGGCCTAACCACAAGGAAAATTCAAGCATACCAATAGAAACAAAGAACATTGAAACCCCCTTTATGCAAAGATTAATAATTAACATTTTGTCATAACTCAATTTGAACACAAAACAACCTACAAAAAAGTTGAGAAGATTTTCATCTTCTTATAAGGAAATTCCTTTTTCATACAAAATTGTGCCCATATTGTTTATCAGCAGAAAAATTGAAACTAGACGTACAAGAAAATTATTCCATAGAAAATTCTATCACAATGAAGTAGATATAAATTCTTCATAGATACAAACTCTAAACTTGAAATTGAAATGGAATGCAACTTAATAATAGAGAGAAAAGGTTAGTAGCATAAAATATTCTTTATGATTTTAATAGCAAAACCAAACATATTTAGGTGAAATCGTTGTGAAGTTCAAGAAGAAGAGATCAAATTGTTCAGGTGGGAATTTATTACCTAGGTTAGAGGCCAAGAGGTTGAAAGAGAAGCAATTGATCATCTGTATCACGAAATAGACGTCGAACTAGGTGAAAACAATTTCCTTCTGATCATGTAAAATCTATCAGATTAATATATATGCAGATTAATAATTTGTAGTCTTCCTTCTGATCACGTAGCAGAGATATATATATACAGTTTGTGACACAATTCAAGGGGGGAGAGAGAGAGAGAATGATGCAGTCTAGTGAATCAATTTCCTCCAAACCATTGTTCGATCAAATATGAAATTGCTATCTCATTTCCCTCTCTAGAAGTACAAATTAGTTACCTGGTGAATGAGAGAGTAGAGATCGGAATGGACGAGAAGGAGGCGATCAATGTCGTCTTTTTCGATTGATCTTCGTTCATAGAAAGAAAATTGATGCCAATGGAGAGAGAGAGAGAGAGAGAGAGAGATCCAATCTGGGTTCTTTCTCAACAAAGGAAATTGATTACTAGAGATCCAATATTAGGAGAAACTTATTACATATCACCATATCAAACCAAATTACCCCAATCTGGTTTCGATTGATGTATCAACAGTGTGAAGTAGAAAATTAATAAGCAAAAACAATATTAATAAAAAAAAATCTGAAGGTAAAGAATGTGCAACTTTAACAATATTAATAAGTAAATAAAAATTGAAGTGAAAAATTTTAGACAAAAAAATTTTAAGTATAAGTTTATAAATTATTTTTTATTAAAAAACTGTACATTATAAATAGAATATCTATTAGATTTTATAAATAAAAAAAATTGTCATATCTACTTTAAATTTATAAATATCTAAGAACATCTAGAATTGTTTTTTTTATTATTATTTATAATTAAAATGTAATTTGGTAAAAAAAAATTAAAAACACTTATTGATTTATAAGATTATGACTTTTTGAGAGTGAAAATAAAAAATATTTTAAAATGTAAAATTATGATATGTTATAACGTAAAATGCATGTTATCTTAAGTATAAATATTTCGCGGCATATTTTTACAAGCTATGAAAGTATATAAATTATTTTTGTATTAAAAAAAATCTAGATTGTAATTAGAATATCTTGTTTATTAAGAAAAAAATAAAAATTTCTCATATCTACTAGAAATTTATAAATATTTAAGAATATCTAGAATTTTTTATTATTATTTATAATTAAAATATAATTTCTCTAGAGAATGAGAGAGTTTGGGACAAAAACAGTTATGGATCTAGAATGAGAGGGAGTGTGGCGTAAGTTTTTAAATAATCTTTTTTTTTTGTACTTTTTAAATTCAAATAATTTACATACACTTAGAAGAAAAATATTTTTTAATTTTCTAAAAAAATCACTAAATTCAAAAAAATATAAAATTTAATATTTTACGACATGAAATGTATGTTGTCTTAAGTGCAAATATTTTATAACATATTTTTGTATGTCGCGAAAATATATATTTTTTACAGCATGCTTTTGCATGTTATAAAAAAATCAGATTGAATTTTTTTTTTTTTATAGAAGTTTTCACGACATTCATTAGCATGTCGAGTAAAGTTATAATATTTTACAATATAAAATGTATGTCGTCTTAAGTATAAATATTTTACGATATATTTTCGTAAGTCATAAAAACATACATTTTTTGCGGCATACCTTTGCATGCTGTAAATATATGAATCAACAGCTTACATGGTATGTATGTTGTTATTGACAAAACATTAACGGCTTGCACAAAAAAAAATGTCATAGAATGTACTAACTACGACATGCATTTAATGTATGCCGTAAACATGATGCCGTAAATAGTTAGTTTTGTTGTAGTGGGCCTTAATATTCTAATGGAAAGAGCAAAAGAAGAGGACCTGATTAGAGGAGAACAATAGGGCCAAATGAGTTGAAACTATCACACCTGCAGTTTGCTGATGATACTATTATATTTTGTGAAGCTGATTGGGAGGAAATTGTTGATGTGAAAAGAATATTAAGATGCTTTGAGTTGATGACAAGACTCAAAATAAATTTTCATAAAAGTAAAGTGTGTGGGGTGAGTGTTCAGGATGATCTAGTGATGGTTTTTGCAAAAAAAACTAAATTGCCTTAGTCAAAAGTTGCTAATGAGCTATCTGGGGCTCCCATTAGAAGCAAATCCAAGGAGGAAGAGTACATGGAAACCAGTGGTGGATAAATTCAAGAGCAAGTTAGCTTCATCGAATAGAAGGTATTTGTCTTTTGCAAGAAGATTAACTTTGATAAAGTCTGTTTTGACAAGCTTGCTAATATATTTCCTATCCATCTTCAAGCTGCCAGTGGATATTGCAAAATCATTAGATAGAATTCAAGCTAATTTTCTTTGGGGAGCATTTGAAATCAGGAAAAAAGTGCACTTAGTTGTTGGAAAGAGGTTTGTCTAAGAAAAAATCAAGGTGGGCTAGATGTGAGAAATCTAAGTCAGGTTAATGAGTGCTTATTAATTAAGTGGTGGTGGAGGTATGGCAAAGAGGAGTCAGCTTTGCGAAAACAAGTGGTTTGTAGTAAGTATGAATGTTTAGGTGGCAGATGGAGCCCATTATTAGTAGATTTAGTGTTGATGTCTAATCTGTGGCAGGGCATACTATCAGCGGCTTCAGCTATAGCGATCCCGGGTTTACCCTTGTTGTACAATGATCCGGACATGTGTCCGTGGATGTTAGTAGTTGATTGTTATCTTGTTTACATCCTTTCATACTTTGTTTTTGAGTTATAGGATGTATTGGGCAGGTTTGTTACAGGTTGGTTGTGTTTGGGAGCCAAGTGCTGCTGCCCAGATTTTTGGTCCTTCGCTCGAGCGAGGGGTTGGTCGCTCGAGCGAGAGTTGAGTTTTGTGCCTGGTGGGTCGAGCCAGAGTGGCTTCGCTCGAGTGAGCGATTGTGCCCAGTTCTGGACCTAAGAGCTGTGATTTTTGGCTCGAGCGAGCTTTCTTCACTCGAGCGAGACCTGTGTTTTAGATCTTTCGCTTGAGCCAGGGTTTGTTCGCTCGAGCGAACGTTTGTGTCTGGTACTGGACCTGAACACTGGAATTTCTGGCTCGAGCGAGCTTTCCTTCGTTCGAGCGGTCTGGTAATTCTTCGCTCGAGCGAGCATTCCGTCACTCGAGCGTGCTTCTGGGTTTTTGGCTCGAGCAAGGGTTTTCTGTGTCTGGTCGCTCGAGCGACCAAGTCTTCGCTCGAGCGAGCCTGTTTATATCAGTTCGCAGCAGCCGAGCAAAACATCACTTTTTCAAAACCTTTTCAATCTCAAACCCTAGATCTGAGACTCTCTCTCTCTAAACTTACTCTCTCTCTAAGATTTGATCTCCCTAGAGTGTGAATCTACCCTAGGGCCTTTGTTAAAAAGATAGAGGGTGACTTGGACTTCGTTTTAATCAGAAAATATTTGGATTTGGAGCACGTTGGTCGTTGGGTCTTCATCCCCTTTTTGGCTCAAACTTCGAGGTAGGGATACCCTACTCCTCTTTATGGGTTTTGTCTTTAAATTTTAGCATTTTGATATGTTGGGGTTGGTTTGGTAATTTTGTAAAAGTTTGGGGCCTTTGTGTAATTTTATAAAAGTTGGGGTTTTGTTTATATAAACCTATAAGCATTTTTGGTTTAGAAAGAAATGATATTTGTGTTGAAACATTGATGAAAATGGAACCTAAGGGTTGAAAAGTTAATTATGGAAAATACCCTAATTACATTGATTAATTAATTTGTAGAATTAATTATGAGAAATGAGGGATTGATATGGAAATGTTGAGATTGGAGATATATGGGAATAAAGGGTGTTGTTGGATTATTTATCACTCACCTAATTGAGATGTTGATTTAAATATCCATTTTGTGCATTTATTTACTGTTTAGAAATAATTGCTTTGGGCTATCGGTGGAGGATAGTCTTGATTGTTGTAGACAATGCATGATGATTAGGCAAACTGAAACTAATCACTGGGATGTGTCATTGAGTATGACTGTTGAAAGAATACATTGAATTTATGTATTGATTGATGATGTGTATAATAACTATTTATATGCATTGTGTTGTATTGGAGGAGATAGGGGATGCACTCCACGGTTTAAAGGATGATAGGGGATGGACCTCTAAACCGGATGTTGTTTGGGAGAAGATAGGGGATGGACTCCATAGATAGAGCTCATACGCTTATCTAGTGATGTGTTGACACAGCTCATATGCTTGTCATTAGAAGTGTGATATAGCTCATATGCTTATCTGTTGATGTGTTGATATAGCTAGTATGCATATCTAGTATGAAATGGGAGAATGTTTAATATGAGTTACTGTCTCATATAAGTTAATGGCAAGGTTCTGAGCCATAGATATGAATTGAGAGTTGTAAAGAAATGAAAAAAAAAAAAATGAAACTGTAAAGTGTTGTAAATGGAAATAACTGTGTTGGCCATCTATCAATTGCTAATATTTTAGTCATTGTTCATATTGTGTTTAGTGTATTTCTACTGGGCTGTGGCTCACCCTATATGGGAATATCATTTTCAGGTACATGTAGCATGCCACCTCCAAGGACATAGCTTGGGAGGCTAGTGGCGGGCAGACTTTTTGATGTTTACTTTCTTTTGAGATATTACATGTATATTCAAGCCAATGGCTTAATGTGTAAATGAGTTAGTACTCTTTTGTTTGTAACCAAGTGTTAACTTGGAAAGCTGTAAGCCCGTAGGGCGTTTTGCTTTTGTTGTTAACATGTAATGTTTTTGATATGAAATACTCTGATGAATAGAAGAAAATAACTCTTTTTGGTATCAATGCATGTATTCATTTGATGGGTTTAATGTTGTTATTTGAGGGTGTTACATCAGCAAATCCTGCTTTGCAAGATTTCTTTTTGCAAAATTTCAAGTTAATTGTTGGAATTGGTAGAAGATTGCAGTTCTAGGTTGACAAGTCATTTAACAATCAAATACTGTGTAACGCCCTCAAAATAAACCCATTATATATATCATTGACATGCAATATTAAAAGAAAACAATTCATTATCTCATTCATCAGAGTATTACTAAATAAAAGCATTACATGTAACATCAAATTAAATGCCCTACGGGCTTACATCTTTCCAAGCCAACACTTGGACACAAAAATATGAGTTCTAACTCAAATACAAATAAGCCCAAGGCTTGAATGTTTACATGTACTATCAAATAAAAACAATTAACTAAAGATGGTCTTCAAAATCCAAATCTTTCCAAGCTAAGTCCTTGGAGGTAGCTTATCACCTGAACCTGAAAATGATGTTCCCATAAAGGGTGAGCCACAGCCCAGTAGAAATATACTAAACAAAATATAAGCATTGAATAAAGCAATAGCATTCAATAGATGGTTAACCAAGATAATCAATTACATCATTATACAGTCTCATGACACTAATGTCTATGGCACGTTTCACTTTCCATTATTATCTATATGGCTCAGAACCTGGCCAAACTTACAACAGTGAACTATATATCATATTCACATTACTTCCAATATCAACAAGACAAAATGAGACTCAGACTCATATCAAAACACTTCATACTTCCCGTTTGATACACATTTTAGTGCTGTATCAATAACATGTAAAAACACTTCAATATCAATAAGCACACATAATAGTGATGCTAATGGAGTCCATCCCCTATCTCCTCCCAAACAAAATCCGGTTTAGAGGTCCATCCCCTATCTTCCCCTAAACCGTGGAGTACATCCCCTATCTCCTCCCACACAATATGCAAATGCAATGCTCAATCAATACACGTATTTTTTGTATTAATTCAATAGTCAAAATTAATGACTTAACAAATGTGATTAGTTTCAGTTATCCCTAATCCACATGCAATGTCTACAACAATCACGACTATCCTCCACCGATAGCCCAAAACAGTTATTTCTACACTGAAAATAAATATAACAACAATTCAATAGGCGAGTGATTTAAATTATCCAACTATACCATTAAATCAATAAATTCCTCAATTCTCCTTAAATTAATTATACAAATTAACTATTAAAACAACTAGGGTTCTTCCCAAAATTTACCAAAATACCCCCAACATATCAAAATACCAAAACTTAGAACAAAACTTATAAGATAGAGTAGGAAATCCCTACCTCGAAGAAAATAACCAAATATAGAAGACCGAGATGATGACCCAAACTCCAAAGTGCTCCAAATCCAAGATTGTTCGGATTAAAACGAAGCCCTCAACCCCCTCTACCTTTTTAATAAAGATTCTAGGGTAGAAACACACCCTAAGTAGATCAAACCTAAGAGAGAAGAGAGAGAGAAGTCAGACTTAGGGTTTGGAATCAAAAAGAAGATGAAAAACTGTTCAAAAACCCGCTGCTGCCTATTTAAACTGGACAGGCTCGCTCGAGCGAAGACTTGGTCGCTCGAGCGACCAGACACAAGAAAAGCTCGCTCGAGCGAAGAAAAGCTCGCTCGAGCCAAAAACTCGATGCTTCAGGTCTGCAACCCAGATGCTCGCTCGAGCAACGAAATGCTCGCTCGAGCGAAGAACTCGAAAACATACACCTCGCTCGCTCGAGCGAAGGAAAGCTCGCTCGAGCCAAGAAACACAACTCTCAGGTCCTAAGCCCAGACGCAGACTCGCGCTCGAACGACCAAACCCTGGCTCGAGCGAAGGACAAAAACAACATCTCGCTCGAGCGAAGGTCCAAAAATCTGGATAGTAACACTTGGTTTCCAACCCAACCAACCTGTAACTAACCTGCCCAACACATCCCATAACTCAAAATAAGAAAATAAAGGACGATAAGAACAATCTGACAACAACGGAATCTACGGAACATAAGTCCGGATACAACAACCAAAAGGAAAAGACCGGGGTCGCTATAACCTCCCCCCTCTTAAAAGAATTTCGTCCCCGAAATTAAGCATAGGTTTTCGAAAACAAGTTTTTCTCAAATTCTAACAATATAACAATTCATTAATAAACAACTTGACCCAATACCGGCCATTTCATCTCTTATCCAGAGGCATCTCACAATACATATAAAACAACATATATTTCAACCTGCATCAATATTATGCATTTTTCCTTTCAATTTCTACAGTTTTCAATGTCATATTCAATTTCATGATATAACTCTAATTCAACAATATATTCAACATATAACTGTTACACTAAACTTCCATATTGAAACAAGTTTCAAAATACTCTCATTAAACCAAAACATTCTCAATGTTTTTCCAACTTAAGACATATATAAAGCTCAACAATATTACAAAATCTGAATACAAGATTACAAATCAATAAACATATCCGGATATTCTCGCGGACTTCCAATTCACGTTTCCAAGTGGCTTCCTCCACTCCGTGATGCTTCCATAGAACCTTCACCAAAGGGATGGTTTTGCCTCGTAAAACTTGATCCTGCCTATCCAAGACCCGAACCGGTCTCTCCTCATACGAGACATCCTCGTCAACCATCAAATCGGTCCAATCCAACACATGTGATGGATCCGGCTCATACTTCCGAAGCATACTCACATGAAACACGTCATGTACTCCGGACAACTGCGGTGGTAAGGCTAAACAATAGGCAGCCTCGCCAATCCTCTCAAGGATCTCAAATGGACCAATGAACCGAGGGGACAACTTCCCGCTCTTCCCAAACCTCATCAATCCCCGTCTAGGTGATATCTTCAGAAAGACATGATCACTCACCTCAAACACCAAAGGTCTCCTCCTACGGTCGGCATAAGATTTCTGACGACTCTGGGCTGTAACGAGTCTCTTACGGATAAGCTCAACTTTCTCCGTCATCTCCCTAACCAACTCCGGACCCAACAAAGGTGCGTCACCCACCTCGGCCCAACAAACAGGGGACCTACAAGGTCAGCCATACAAGGCCTCAAACGGTGCCATACCGATACTAGACTGAAAGCTATTGTTGTAGGCAAATTCCACCAATGGTAAATGCCTCTCCCACGTCCCACTAAAGTCAAGGACACAACCCCGAAGCATATCCTCAAGGATCTGAATAGTACGCTCGGACTGCCCGTCAGTCTGAGGATGATAAGCCGTGCTAAAGGTCAACTTAGTGCCCAAGGCACTCTGCAAACTCTGCCACAACCTAGCAGTAAAACGAGGATCTCTATCTGAGACGATCGTCACTAGAACTCCGTGCAACCTCACTATGTCCCGAATATACAAGTTGGCAAGATGATCTACCGAATCTCTCACGCGCATAGGAATGAAGTGCGCCGACTTAGTCAACCGGTCTACAACCACCCAGATAGCATCACTACCCCGCTGAGTCCTCGGAAGACCTACAACGAAGTCCATAGTGACATGCTCCCACTTCCACTCGGCAATAGACAAGGGTTGCAACAAACCCACTGGCCTCTGATGTTCGGCCTTCACTTGCTGACAAGTAAGGCACTTAGACACGAAAGCTGCCACATCTCTCTTCATACCCCGCCACCAAAACTGGCGACCCAAATCCCGATACATCTTCGTGCCTCCTGGATGCACCGCAAGGCGCGAATGATGAAACTCTCGGAGTACCTCCTCTCGGCAAGACTCCGGCACAAACAGACGGTCTTGGTATCTCACACTCAGGTCGGGATACACCGTCAAACCCTTCTCAACCTTCCCACTGGCGATCTTCTCTCGGAGGGCTTCTACCTCAAGGTCACCCCTCTGAGCCTCTAACACTCGAGTCACAAGTGTAGGCTGCGCAACCACAGAAAACAAGGCCGCAGCCTCAACGGATTCACCTAGAAGCAAATCAAACTCTCCCGGTGCACCCAACATCTCCCACTCCCGGATGGCTATACTAGCTATGTCAGCAACAGATTTCCTGCTAAGGGCGTCGGCCACCACATTGGCCTTTCCCAGATGATAATGCAACTCGAAGTCATAATCCTCTATGAACTCCATCCACCTCATCTGCCTCAAGTTCAAGTCTTTCTAGGTAAACAAATATTTCAGACTCTTATGATTCGAGAATACCTCGAACCTCTCACCGTAAAGATAATGCCTCCAAATCTTCAAGGCAAATATCACAGCTGCCAACTCTAAATCATGCGTAGGGTAATTCTTCTCGTGAATTTTCAACTGACGTGAGCCATAGGCAACCACTTTCCCCTCTTGCATCAACACACAACCCAGACCCTCTCGTGAGGCGTCACAATGGACTGTATAGCCCAACCCTCTCTCCGGAATAATCAAGATTGGAGCGGTGGTTAGTCTAACTTTCAACTCCTGAAACAACTTTTCACAAGTCTGACTCCATACAAATTTGACTCCTTTCCGAGTCAATCTAGTCAACGGCGAAGCTAACCTAGAGAAATCCTTCACAAACTGGCGGTAATACCCAGCTAATCCCAGAAAACTGCGGATCTCAAACACACTCTTAGGCTATGCCCAATCTTGCACTGCCTCAGTCTTCGATGTATCAATAGACACCCCTTCCCCAGAAACTACATGGCCTAAGAACTTCACCTCTTCTAGCCAGAACTCACACTTTCCAAACTTAGCATAAAGCTTATGGGCTCTAAGTACCTCAAGCACCACTCTCAAGTGTTCCTTGTGCTCCTCCTCCGAAGGTGAATAAATCAGAATGTCGTCTATGAAGACGACTACAAAACGATCTAAAAATTCCCAGAATATCCGGTTCATCAAATCCATAAACACGGCCGGTGCATTGGTGAGCCCAAATGGCATCACCAGAAACTCATAGTGGCCATACCGCGTACGGAATGCCGTCTTCGGAATATCCTCCTCCCTGACTCTCAACTGATGATAACCCGATCTCAAGTCTATCTTCGAGAAATAACGGGAACCCTTCAACTGATCGAACAAATCATCTATACGAGGCATAGGGTACTTATTCTTAACCGTAGCCCGATTCAATTTCCGGTAATCTATACAAAGTCTCAAAGCACCACCTTTCTTTTTAACAAAGAGGGCCGGTGCTCCCCACAGCGAAACACTAGGACGGATATAGCCCTTATCTAGCAACTCCTGGAGCTGAATCTTCAACTCAACTAACTCGGCTGGGGCAAAACGATAAGGTGCCATAGAAATTGGCGCCGTGCCGGGCACTAGGTCAATAGAGAACTCAATCTCTCGATGCGGTGGCAAACCAACAAGATCCTTGGGAAAGACGTCCGAGTACTCACAAACCACCCTTGGCAACACAATATGGGTCTCATCACAATCATTACTCAAAAGGCTAGCAAGAAGACCACTCAACTCACTTCGCCCTCGGTGATCATACCCCGATGGCAAAACACTACCAACCCGATCCCCCAGAAAATGAAAACACTCCCCGCTCAAGGTACGAAGTGTGACCCTCTGGCGGTAGCAATCAATAACAGCCCGGTATGACGATAACGAGTCCATACCCAAAATAACATCGAAGCCCTTCATGTACATAACTACAAAGGGAAACGGAAGCCTATAATCAGCAACCTCTATATCACAACCCCTAACACCTTGTTTCAAGATCAATTCACCCCCAAGAGGTGACACTACGCAAATATGAGATGCTAACTGTGCTAATTCCAACTCCAAAATAGATGCAAATGCAGCAGACACAAAGGAATGAGATGCACCAGTATCAATCAAAACATTAGCAACCGAGTTACAAAACAAGAAGGTACCTCTCACAACAGATGGGGCCGGTACAAGATCCTGCGCGGTAACAGCATACACGCGCCCAGACGACCCCTAATCAACCTGCTCACCCCCTGGGAGCATAAGGCTGTTGCACGGACTGGGACGATGAAGCCCCCTAATTGGCCCTCGAGGCCTGAACCGACTGAGCTGGCTGATGACCCTGAGTCTGCCTCAAACCAGATGCACCAGGTGTGCCACCCAACTGCGGGCAATACCTCTTCATGTGCCCTGCTTGACCGCACTGAAAACAAGAGAGTGGCTGGCCTCTACCCTGACTCTGGCTCTGAGATCGAGCCGAAGATGATGCTGCTCTCTGTACTCCTCCCCTCTGAGGACAAACTGGAGACTTGTGGCCTAGCTGGCCACACTTAAAACAGGTAATGTCTCCCTAGCTGTCTTTTCCCGAACTAGCACTCGGCACAAGAAAAGTCGATCTAGAAAAGCTACCCCGAGACTGCTGAGGAGTGAAACCTCTCTGTCTCCTGCCATCACTCTGGCCATCTTGACTCCTCTTGGAGCCTTTCTGCCCTTCCTCCTCCTCCTGCATCATGATCTCCGTATGGGCTGCAGCATCAACCAGACGCCTATAATCTCGAATCATAGACCCTACAACTCTCAACTTGAGGCCGCGCCTCAACTTCTTCTCGAACTCCATACAACGGCGTTCCTCAGACGCCACCAACTCAGGTGCAAACCTGGACAAGCTAGTAAATGCAGCCTCAAACTCGGCCACTGAAGAACTCGACTGCTTAAGCTGGCAGAACTGATCTCTCAGCTTCTCCCTAACTGCTGAAGATAAAAACCGTTCCTAGAAAGCATTCACAAAAGCCTCCCATGTACATCCTATGCAACCCTTAGTGAACTTCCACCACTGACCCGCATCCCCCTTCAACTGGAAAGATGCCAAGGTCACTTTCACCCCCTCGTCTTCGATGCCAAGCATCCTAAACGTCTTCGTTGTTTGTTCGAGCCATTCATCTGCCTTAAGTGGCTCTTTAGGATCACCCACAAATTCATCCGGATTAGTCCAGAAGAACTCCCTCTTCATAAAGGAAGGTCCTGCATCCGCAACAACAACCTGAGCCTGATTCTCAGCTCTGAGAATGCCTACTGACTCCCTAAATGCCCCTGCTATCTCTCGGGCTAAAGCGCCCACAGCTTGCTGGCCTACTGGCTCGGCCACATTGGCCTGGCCAACTCCTTCCTATACTGCCGGCATCTCCTCTGGCACAGGCACCTCCTGCCTACCCGGCCTACCACGCCTACCGCGTCCTCGTCCTCGTCCTGACATCCTAATAAAGGAAACAAAAACGTTAGCACATTAATAAATGTGCCGACGCTAAACACTCGCGTCCTAATACATTGGACAACAATAATTCATTCCACGTAAGCACATAATCACATAAGCACCTACGAATTTCATTCCTGGATGATAATCGTCCCGAAGTGTTACTATAGTTCCGGTTGGAAGCAGCATTGATCAAGTGCCTTTCCAACAAGACTACTAGAAACTCAAGGGTCCAATTAACATCCCAGAAACTACGTTCCATACCCACATAATCACATAAACATGTTCTCATATAAGCATATAACAGTATACTAAGTCTCTATCAAACGAGACGAACCCATTGTGATACTAATCACTTCCCACGTACCCAAAGTATTCAAACCCGGTACGCTCTGATACCAAGTTGTAACGCCCTCAAAATAAACCCATTATATATATCATTGACATGCAATATTAAAAGAAAACAATTCATTATCTCATTCATCAGAGTATTACTAAATAAAAGCATTACATGTAACATCAAATTAAATGCCCTACGGGCTTACATCTTCCCAAGCCAACACTTGGACACAAAAATATGAGTTCTAACTCAAATACAAATAAGCCCAAGGCTTGAATGTTTACATGTACTATCAAATAAAAACAATTAACTAAAGATGGTCTTCAAAATCCAAATCCTTCCAAGCTAAGTCCTTGGAGGTAGCTTATCACCTGAACCTGAAAATGATGTTCCCATAAAAGGTGAGCCACAGCCCAGTAGAAATATACTAAACAAAATATAAGCATTGAATAAAGCAATAGCATTCAATAGATGGTTAACCAAGATAATCAATTACATCATTATACAGTCTCATGACACTAATGTCTATGGCACGTTTCACTTTCCATTATTATCTATATGGCTCAGAACCTGGCCAAACTTACAACAGTGAACTATATATCATATTCACATTACTTCCAATATTAACAAGACAAAATGAGACTCAGACTCATATCAAAACACTTCATACTTCCCGTTTGATACACATTTTAGTGCTGTATCAATAACATGTAAAAACACTTCAATATCAATAAGCACACATAATAGTGATGCTAATGGAGTCCATTCCCTATATCCTCCCAAACAAAATCCGGTTTAGAGGTCCATCCCCTATCTTCCCCTAAACCGTGGAGTACATCTCCTATCTCCTCCCACACAATATGCAAATGCAATGCTCAATCAATAAACGTATTTTTTGTATTAATTCAATAGTCAAAATTAATGACTTAACCAATGTGATTAGTTTCAGTTATCCCTAATCCACATGCAATGTCTACAACAATCACGACTATCCTCCACTGATAGCCCAAAACAGTTATTTCTACACTGAAAATAAATATAACAACAATTCAATAGGCGAGTGATTTAAATTATCCAACTATACCATTAAATCAATAAATTCCTCAATTCTCCTTAAATTAATTATACAAATTAACTATTAAAACAACTAGGGTTCTTCCCAAAATTTACCAAAATACCCCCAACATATCAAAATACCAAAACTTAGAACAAAACTTATAAGATGGAGTAGGAAATCCCTACCTCGAAGAAAATAACCAAATATAGAAGACCGAGATGATGACCCAAACTCCAAAGTGCTCCAAATCCAAGATTGTTCGGATTAAAACGAAGCCCTCAACCCCCTCTACCTTTTTAATAAAGAGTCTAGGGTAGAAACACACCCTAAGTAGATCAAACCTAAGAGATAAAAGAGAGAGAAGTCGGACTTAGGGTTTGGAATAAAAAAGAAGATGAAAAATTGTTCAAAAACCCGCTGCTGCCTATTTAAACTGGACAGGCTCGCTCGAGCGAAGACTTGGTCGCTCGAGCGACCAGACACAAGAAAACCTCGCTCGAGCCAAAAACTCAATGCTTCAGGTCTACAACCCAGATGCTCGCTCGAGCGAAGAACTCGAAAACATACACCTCGCTCGCTCGAGCCAAGAAACACAACTCTCAGGTCCTAAGCCCAGACGCAGACTCTCGCTCGAGCGACCAAGCCCTGGCTCGAGCGAAGGACAAAAACAACATCTCGCTCGAGCGACCAAACCCTCGCTCGAGCGAAGGTCCAAAAATCTGGACAGCAACACTTGGTTTCCAACCCAACCAACTTGTAACTAACCTGCCCAACACATCCCATAACTCAAAATAAGAAAATAAAGGACGATAACAACAATCTGACAACAACGGAATCTACGGAACATAAGTCCGGATACAACAACCAAAAGGAAAAGACCGGGGTCGCTATAGTCTGAGTGTGGTATTCCCCATATTATTCACTTTGTCAGTTGAAAAAGATGGCAATTTGTTTGATTTTTTCCATAGAAGATGAGTGGATAGAGATTGGAAACTTGCCTTTAGAAGGCGTTTTTTTTGCTTGGGAAGAGGAGGAAGTGCTGAATCTTAATGACCCATTGCAGAATGCACCTAGGCTAAATGAAAGGGTTGAAGACTCTTGCTTTTGGCTAGCTCATTCCTCTGGAGCTTTACTGTGGCATCAATCTGGAAGTGGGTGGAAGCATGTAAAGGGCCAGCTATTACAGTCACTAAAAGTATTTGGAATAATTTAGCCCCTCCCAAAGTACAATTTCTGAGCTGGTTAGCTTGGAGAGGTAGGATTAAATCCTTTGAGTTTTTGCAAAGGATTGGAGTGCTAAATTCAAATGTCAGTGCACTTTGTGTGCTTTGTAAATATGGGGTAGAGTCTTTGAACCATGTTCTACTTCACTGTTCTATGATCTGGAGAATATGGGCCAATATTGTGAATTGATGGAATTTGAGTTGGGTTATTCCTGGTTTAGTGGAGGCATTATTACATTGGTAATCAGGTACAAAAATGAAGAAAAATGTGAAGGAGATTTTGGAAGACAATCCCATTAGCAATAATGTGGTCAGTGTGGAAAATCAGGAATGAGTGTTATTTATTAAGGCATAACCAAAATTGACTGATTTGGATGAGTTGGTAAAGGTTAGAGTTGCTATGTGGGCTTCTTTCTTTTTGAAAGAGTTTAATTACTCCGTGCAAGATGTGATCTATAACCTGAAGCAGGTCTGCCACTGTGTCTAGAAATTGTGGCACAGGGGAGTTGAATTGCTGCTATAATGTTGCCTACTGCATTGGTGTATTGCTGATGCTGCTGTATTGTTGCTCTGTTGCTGGTTTTGTTGTTCTATTTTGTTTTTTCTTTCTTTACTTTGGTTCCTCTTGATTGGTTTCTCACCAATCTAGGGTCAAGTGCTAGCAAATAATTGTGCTTCTTTAGCGATGCCAACTTGAATGGGATTGTTAAGGCCAACTATGATTCTCTTTGCACGTTTCTCTTTTGCTGATGTAAGTTTTACATGTATATTGCTTTCTTCATCAATATAGCTTCAATTTTGCTGATAAAAAAAAAAAAGAAAAAGTTTAAAGATCATTTATCTATCTCAAATGAATAACAGTACCTATGCCATCATGAAGAACAATATCTATCTCCAAGCTTCATACAAAGATATATTTCTCTCCAAACTCTATCAACGACATGATGTCAACCAAGATTTATGGAAAGAAAGCTTTATTATCAGACTTCTCACATTTTTTGCCGAAAAGGTCAAGACTAGAATCCACACCCAACATAATGGTCAAATCCCCTATAATCAATACACCTTCGGTGAATTAATATTTGAAATTTGTACTGAAGGATTATGCCAATGTAATGATATCAAACTTAAAAATCAATTAAAAAAGGAATGCACAACCAGTCGAACTGAACTCGGCCAATTTTGCTACCAATTTGGTTACAATTTTATTCTTCCTCCTGTATTAGGATTCTCCTCCCGAAGGGCACCTATCCCCAAAACTTGCAAATATTCTACAAAAAAATATTACAACAAATTTTCAAACTACAAAAAGAAACCTTATTATAAAAAGAGAAAGTTTACTAATTCTAAATCCTCCAACATCTCTAAATCCAAACCCAATTCCTCTAAGAAAATCACAAACTATTGGAAATGTGGCAAATCAGGTCACTATGCAAATAAATGTCTAACCAAAAAGAAAATCCATGAACTTGATGTCTCAAATGAATTTGAAAACCAATTAGAATCAATTCTTTTTTTGGACAAAGAACTCGGCTGATATAGAATATTCTTCAGACAATACTTCTAATACTGAATTTCAACTTAATGAAATTGATAATAATCACTACAAAAAATTAAGGTTTTAGAGACTAAATTATTTTTTAGAGACCAAATATTTTTGTTGAGAAAAGTGTCGTTATTATATTTTTAGCAACGAAAATTGGACATTAGTGATGAATTATTATCTTTTTGTGACCAAATTTTTTGTCTCAAAAAATAAACCATTTTGAGACCAAATTATTTTGTCCCTAAAAGTGTATTTATTAGTGACATTTTTAAAATTTTTGTCGCTAAAAGCCTTATTTTTTACTTTTCGAAACGACCTTTTAGCAACTATCCTTATGACGATAGAAATTGATCCTTAAATGTCTTTTGTAACAAAATTTTCACATATAACTCTTATATGTTGTAGTGGATATTGTTACTTCCTCTAATGAAGAACCTGATTATTTGTTTATTTCTAATACAAAAATCCTCCTTATTGCGTCATCAGAATGGACAATATGTTTAAATTTTTTTAGCTGTGTGAATACATTGATGATACAGAGGATTACATTAATATTCAGGTACCAAGTAGAAGTGGAAATAAATATGAAATTTCAATTAATTGATCAAGTTAAATAGGTTCAAATTTACCTATGTTATTAAATAGATGGATCACTATAAGCCATATAGTTGTGTATAATAATTTTGTACAAACTTTTTGTTTGTATAGCACTACTTTCCCAAAATGTTAAGGCCAAGATTTTCTTCTCTATTGCTGTAAACGTGTTAGGACAACACGATGTAGTAAGAGAAATTAAAATTTTGGGCAAAAGAGAAATACATTGTTAGACCATTTTAATATCTTTTATTTATTTATTTATTTATTTGTTCGGTTCATGAATCTTATTTTGTCTTGTTTATGAATCTCATTTTGTTTGGTGAATGGAGATTCATTGTTTTTTAGTGACCTTTTGTCTTGTTCATGAATAGAGATTAATTGAAAGTTCATGGACATGATGGTCAGTTAATATTTGTAGAATCTCCCTTTTCTCTAGTTTAATGGTCATTATTTTTTGGTGTAATTTGTAAAATCCTAGTGGCCTATAAATAGTTCCTCTCTCTCATCTACTCTTTTCTACACCAACTATTTTTCTATACTTAAAAGATTACTAGCCAAAGAAGGGTGTTTTTTTTTTCGTGGAGCTTTGGGTTCACCTACTTGTGCAGAGTTGGCCTGAACCATACGACAAGTGGTCGGGCTGTTGTGTCTTGGAGGGGACAAGTTATAGTTTAGTGACTGCTACATCAGTATTTGGGTTCTTCCTACCGTAGTGAGCTTGATCTCCTTAAAGAAAACATGATATCCGTGCCTCAACCTGATCTATTTGTATCTCATTTTCTTTACATTTTTTATCAATAAAATATTATTTTTCTGGTATTTTTACCAAATATAAATAAATATAAAATGGGACATTGATCCAAAAAGTGTGGGTATTCACACTACGTCAGTAGTTAGGGAAATTGTTCGCGAGCTCTGTTGGTCAAGGGCTTACTTTTTAAAGTAAATAATTGAGTATAACTTAAATTATTAGGCTTATTTAATAAACGAGTTGAGTTCGAACTCGAATAAGTTCGGCTTATTTATTTAAAAATATAAATAGGAGTAAAAAATTTTATAGGCAAATTGCAAATAGATGGGACACACGTAAATTGATTCATAATTCGATTATCAAAAAAAGATATGACAATCTTTTTTAGTGTAAGAAAAGAATTGCACGAAGCATATACATACATGAGACTTTCATTTCCATAAAAATGTAATTATTTTTTCATTGTTCTATCTTACACAATTTTTTCAAAATTTATTATCGAGTTTTTTCGTCAACTGTTAATACTGTAATTGGACACATGTGTTGCACGTGACACGTAATTTTTCATCAACTGTTAATACTATAATTATACATGTCTCTTAAATTGATATCTGATATTTATATAAAGTATGGGAACTTGTAAAGGTAAATTGATCTGTATTCAAAATATAACTAGACAAGAAATGAATACATACTCGGCTAAAAAATTTAAATGATAAATGAGAAATTTTATAAACATAAACATTAATTTATAGTTAGATTGTTCAAATCACAATCTTATCTTAAATAATATACAATAAACAAGCCCTTTAAATATGTAGTGTTACACAAATCTTTTTCTATCAACTTCTCACCTCAATTTTCTACATGATCCATACCTTTAATACAATTGAATGTATGAAATTAATTGCGCAAATTACACAATTTTATTTAATAGTTCATCTCATAATACAAATTTATTGAATCCAACATTGCATATTATTGGTGTAAAAATGTATTTATATCAATATGTAATATATTTTTATATATCAGGAGTTGTTGACTCTCGTTTTATGTGTTGCGAATATCTTGCATAATAAACAATATAACGTTAGTCATTAATATATTTTCATTTACGTCAAAAATGTGGAATAGTTTTTTTAAGAAAATAGAATGATATTCTATTTTAATATTTCGATCGATACAGAAATTTCATAATTGTTTTCACGATATTTATATATCTATGCTTAAGTGTTTGCGGGGTCACTTTTATGAAATTGTTAAATTACATAATTTATTATGTCACCTGTTAGTAATTAGCATATGACAAAAATTGCTTGAAATTTTTTATTTGATATACTTATTTTCTACGTCATTGAGTTGTT
Source organism: Camellia granthamiana (assembly GCA_036172215.1). Classification (NCBI taxonomy): domain Eukaryota; kingdom Viridiplantae; phylum Streptophyta; class Magnoliopsida; order Ericales; family Theaceae; genus Camellia; species Camellia granthamiana. The sequence continues at coordinate 134,920,229 of CM069907.1, read as the reverse complement.
GCGATAATATTTGGGAATCATTTGATTTTTTTCTTTGTAATTTCACTAAATTGTGTGCGTGAGGTACATTGTTTTTCGTAAACTTCATAACAAATAGCACAATTCCTGCTTCAGCTCCTCCAACTTTGTTTGAAGAGCATGTTACAATAAATTTTCTGTAATTTTTATTTCACCATCTTTTTATTTTTCTTCTTGCTCACCATTATAACTCATTGTAATAAAAATATTTTAATGAGTAAGAGCTTCAGGCGATATCTTATTATTATGAATTTCAAAATCCATTTTTTCTAATAATGTAATTTTTCTGTGAGGAGAAAAAAAAAGTACAATTATTGTCATAATTGAGGTGTTTTGCATAGTCTTAGTTTATTATTGAAAGTATTTGTTATAGACACTTATTTGTATGACATATATTATATGTGTAGTGAACTTAAGTTGATAGGAGAACAATACATAATTTCGCAGTTCTTTCCTAGCAAATATAACTATATATTTCTAAAGCGATACATGTTAGAAAATTAAAGTATCTGATTCTAATATAGCATTTTGGATTGACAATGTATGACTACAGTGATGCATATAAATTTATATTTATTTTTTTATATATCTATTTATATATGCAGAAATTTACATATATAAGATATCACAAAAGTAATTTATGAACCTTTTGTAATAATATAATACAGATAACAATGAGAAAGTAATTATTCATAATTAAATAATTGATCATAATGTAGATGTTTAGTGTTATATTTTTGTATTTTTTGTGTGTATGTACTATTTTTAATTAGATTATTGAATTCACAAAAAATTGAAAGGAATTTGTGAATAAATTGTGTAAAATTAGAAATTAATGAAGAAAGATTTAAAAAAAGAGAAGCATACAGTGTTTGGTTTGAATTATTTTTCCAAACTTTTGTTTTAAATTTTTTAGTTTTCATATTTTTTGTCTGTGACACTGTTTTTTTAATGACCTTTTTATTTTCATTTTAGATTCACTTAATTTAATAATAGTTTTTTATTTTTGTAATTTTACTTTTAGATTTAGGTTCTCTTAATCTAAACACATTTAGATAATTTGTTATGTATTCTTTTAATATAACAATAATAATAACAACAACAAAAAAATTAGTATATGCTCGAATTTATAATTTTTTTGGACAAATTACCAACACCCCCTCAAGGTTTGACTAAAATACGGATTCCCCTTAAAATTTGAGAAATTACATCCCATCCTTGAGGTTTATATTTGCATAACAAATTGCCCCCTCATTTGTTATGCAAATATAAGCCGTAGGCAATTTATAATTTTCTAAACCTCATGAGAGAATCCATATTTTAGTAAAACCTTGAGGGAGGTGTTGGTAATTTGCCCTAACGTTTTTTTTATCAATTATTTACTTTTTAATTATGTTCAAATTATTACACATTAAATATGAGAGGTCCATGCTTTGTGAAATAATTTGATGAGAAATCCTGGAGAATATTTTATTTCCAATTTTACCTTTTGGCTTCTTTTTATCTGTTTGACTTTTCATTGACTATCTATTCAAATTTATATCTATCTGTTAATTTTTTTTTATCTGTTTAAATTTTTTGTCTATTTATTCAAAATTATATCTATCTGTTCAAATACACACAGGAGACTTGCATTCCCATAAAAATGTAATTATTTTTTCACTGTTCTATCTTATACAATTTTTTCAAAATTTATTATCGAGTTTCGAGCTCAAGTCAAACTAGATTAGTTATTCGATGGAGCTTAAACTGAATTTTTGAACTTAATAAACACACAAATCAAGCTTGAATACTTTAAAAAACTCAACTCAACGTGAATCCTTTACGATGCCATCCCAGTCAGGTGCATGTTGGAGTAGGATTGATAGGTTCCTATTAAATCCGGAATGGCTTGTGTGGTTTAATTTTAAGTTATGGGGCCTGCCTAGAATACTGTCAGATCACTGCCCAATTTTATTGAAGGAAGATGATAGGGATTGGGGTCCCAAACCATTCAAATTCTTAAATGCCTGGGTGCTGCATCCCAGCTTTCTTAAAGAGGTTGAAAAGGTCTGGGTGGGTACACAAGTGGAAGGGTGGGCTGGTTTCAGAATTATGGTCAAATTGAGAACACTTAAACAAGCTCTGAAGATTTGGAATTTGGAGGTATTCGGCCATGTGGAGTCCAAGCTCAAAGCTATTGAGGCAGAGTTACATTCATGGGATCTAACTGCTAAAGAGAGAGAGCTTGCAGATGATGAAGTTAGACAAAAAATAGTGATCAGAAATGAAGTGTGGAAGCTTAGGAAAAGACTAGAGTGGTTATGGCTACAGAAATCCAGACTGAATTGGGCCTTAAAAGGGGATAAAAACACCAGGTATTTCCATATTATGGCATCAAGAAGGCAAAGTAAAAACGTCCTTGATTCACTGAAGATCAATGGTACTCTATACGAGGATCCCGTGGGGTTGAAACAGGCAGTGGCAGCTCACTTTAAACTTTTGTTCTCTGAAGTCTGGAAGATTAGACCAAGGCTAGGGGGTGAGTTTAGAAGCCTTGAACAAAATCAGATTCAATCTTGTTTGGTGAAGGAGTTTTCAAGAGCAGAGGTTTGGGCAGCAATCAAGGAATGCGATGGCAATAAAGCCCCGGGGCCTGATGGTTTTAATCTCACTTGCTTCCAAAAGGGATGGAAATTTATGAAGGATGATATCATGAAATTCATGCAAGAGTTTCATGATAATGGTGTATTGGGTAATGGAATTAATTGTTCTTTTGTGACCCTCGTTCCCAAATTAGTGAGTCCAGAATCAATTACAGACTTTAGACCTATCAGCCTTATTAGTTCAGTATATAAGGTGGTGGCTAAAGTGCTGGCCAACAGGATGAAATTAGTGTTGCCAACAATCATTGATAGAGTCCAATCAGCATTTCTTAGTGGAAGGAATATTATGGATGGTGTTCTTGTTGCAAACGAGATTGTGGATTGGTGGAAGAAGACTAACAAAAAGGGGCTTATTATTAAGTTGGATTTTGAAAAAGCCTATGACACTGTTAACTGGAATTTCCTCATCCAAATGTTAGAAAACTTTGGTTTTGGAACTACCTGGACCAAATGGATAAAGGAATGCATTTCTTCTGCAAGAGTGTCAATTCTGGTTAATGGGTCACCATCACCAGAGTTTTGCCCTCAAAAAGGGTTAAGGCAAGGTGATCCTTTATCCCCCTTCTTGTTTAATGTTGTAGCTGAGGGTCTGAATATACTCATATCAAGAGCTAAAGATCTAGGTCTGTTTAGAGGTATATGTATAGGTGCCAATGGGTTGAATATCTCTCACTTACAATTTGCTGACGACACAGTGCTGTTTTGTGAGGCTGAAGGGTCAGAAATTTTGGCTATAAAAAGAATTCTAAGGTGTTTTGAAGTAATTTCAGGTCGTAGGATCAATTTTGCTAAAAGTGTTGTGTGTGGGGTGGGTGTGGCAGAAATGGAGGTAGATGAGCTTGCTGGGAAATTGAATTGTCTAAGCAAGAAATTACCATTGAAGTATCTAGGATTACCACTGGGTGCCAGCCCAAGCAGGAGTTTGACTTGGAGGCCAGTTGTAGAGAATTTCAAGAAAAAGCTATCTGGGTGGAAGAGAAGAGTGTTATCTTTTGCTGGTAGAGTCACACTCATTAAGTTTGTATTGTCTGCTCTACCTGTGTATTACATGTCTCTTTTTAAAATACCAGAGTGTGTTGCAAAAGAGTTGGACAGGATTCAAGCATCATTTTTATGGGGTGATTCTGAGCATAGGAGGAAGTTGTATCTAGTTAGGTGGAATGAAGTGTGCATGAGTTTGAAACAAGGAGGGTTGGGGATCAAAAATATTAGGTTAGCCAATGATAGTTTGCTTCTAAAGTGGTGGTGGAGATATGGGCAAGAGGATGAGGCACTATGGAAGAGGGTTATTTGCGAAAAGTATGGTTCAGTTGGGGGTAGATGGTTCCCCGATAAAGATGTTCACGGTTCTATATCTCAGACTTGGAAAGACATCTTATCAGTGGCCCAAAGGAATGGCAGTATTCTCCAATTTTATAAGGATAATGTGGAAATCTTAATAGGCAATGGACAAAGAATCAGTTTCTGGAGAGATAATTGGTTGGTCTCAACAAATCTTTCATGCAATTTTCCTAGATTATTCCAGTTGGTTACCGATAAAGAGATTTCCTTGAATGTTCAAGTAACCAGTAGAGCTAGTCACTCTGGGTGGGTTTTCAATTTCAAAAGACCTCTTTGTTGGGAAGAAGGTGAGTTGGCCAGATTAACCACTGCTCTAGGGTCAGGCCCTCTTTTAAGATGTGAGGTAGCTGACAGCTTGGGTTGGAAGGCTGCTCAGCCAGGTACTTTTAAGGTTAATGTTGTTTATGCTTGGGGTATGCTCAATGTTGGTCCCATTCATAGATCAGTTGATCTCATCTGGAATAACTTTTCCCCACCTAAAGCAAAATTTTTCTCTTGGTTAGCTTGGAGAGGAAGACTGAAAACTAAAGATTTGCTGCATAGATTTGGAATTCTAGACGGGGAAGATGTCCTTAATTGTCTATTCTGTCATGAGGCTAGAGAATCACTTGAACATGTTCTGATTCATTGTCCCTTTACCTGGAAAATCTGGTCTGCTATTATTGATTGATGGGGTATTCAGTGGGTTATTCCCAGATCCATAGATGGCCTTTTCCTCTGGTGGATGGGGTGGAAGTTTAGGAAGAAAGTTAATCTGGTGTGGAAGGCCCTTCCAGCAGCTGTGGTGTGGTCTGTGTGGAGTTATAGAAATGAGTGTGTGTTTAAGGCAGTCCAGCCCAATTTTCAGTTTCTGTGTGAATGTATCAAGGTGAGGTTAGCAATCTGGATGAGATCTCAGTTCAGGGATGATTCATTTTCAGTCATTGATGTCGTGTTTAATTTTCCACAAGTCAGGTGTTGTCTAGGACCTTCTTGAATTCATTGGCACTGTTTTGCTGGCAGAGTTTTGGCTGGGGTAGTGTTGGTAGATGCATTTGTTGTGTAGGTCTGACATGATTGTTGATGCATTATGTGAGGGAGGTTATCTGGATTTGGGCTGGACAGATTTGTGCCGGACAGAGTTGTGCCGGACAGATTTGGGCCGGGCAGTTGTTGGTCCAAGGTTGTGTGACTCCGCCTTGAGAGAAGCTGCTCGGTCAAGGCAGCGCGTTGTTGGACCGAGCTACGTAGGATCGTGGAGGCGAAGCCGATCAAGTTAAATGTCCGTCGCCAGGAAATGTGAGGCTGGACCGAGGTACCTATTTGCTCGGTAGGAAGGCCGATTGTAGGTCTGCTCGGTAGAAAGAATGATGGCAGACAGCGTGAGTTGTTCTGAGCTCAGCCATGCCGGGATGCAGCCGAGCTCGGTCCTCATCGAGTTTATCCAACGGAGTGCTTAGACATGAAGCACGGCACGGCTGATGATGCCGAGATGATGTTGTCCGGCTGCCGAGCTCCCAGTAGAGTGGGCAGGCAGTTGGATTAGGTGATGCTCAGCAAGATTTGTGCTGACAGGTGGGATAGCAGAGCCACGTGTCGAGAGACCGCTGGGAGTAGATTTGGGGCACAGAAAGGTATATAAGCATGTCTGCGCCCCCCATACGGACAGAGGAACATTTGGTAAGAGAAATACTTACACTCAACTCTCTCCTCTCTCTCTATCCCAAGGTGTGTGCTAACTTGATCGTCGGAGGGGTTTTCCGGCCACACACCGCCGGGTAGCTCACCGCCGTTGTGCTCGTAGGTTGATCGGATAGAAACGGAGCTTGGAAGAAAGGAGTACGGGCTTGCCGGAATATTTGCTCCCCGTACAATTGGCGCCGTCTGTGGGAACTTAACAGATAAAACCTTGTCTTCCAGGCTCATCTGATCGCCGTCTATGGCGAACAACGACGAGTTTCCGTTGTCTGCCATCGACGGAGCCACCTCGGAGTTTGTCCGGCGGAGAGAAGGACATCCTACCATCCTTCCAATGGCGGACTTGGAGACAGCCCCCGGAGGACAGTCGGGAGACGTGCGGGATAAGCGCGGAAGAAGTCATGGTCGTTCGCAAAGTCCAGACGGTCATTGGTGACGAAGAGAGTCACACGCCAGACGTCTGGAACACAAGTTGAGGGACCAAGATGCCGTCATCCGGCGAATGGCGGTGGAGATGAAGGAGCTTAAGCGGCGTGTCAAAGGGAAGGGTATAGCTGGAGTGGGTGACCACAGTGAACGCACCCCATCCCGTCGTTCAGGCAGTCAGAGCCAGCGACACACTCCGGCCATTTCCATTACCAGAAGTTACAAGGATGGTGGTTCCAACGTGCGCGCAGAGAAGTCCAGCGCGCAAGACAGCACCTACCGTCCCTCACGTCCGGAGACGACGTCGAGGTAGTCTTACTCCGCCTGTTCAGAGGATTTGCGGGCAGTTTTTAAGGAACGGGCTCGCCGGCGGGAGGCTCAGAGGGTGCCGGCGTTTCAGCGGCTATCCTATGGAGTCTACGCCAGCGAGGAGGTCGGAATGCCTCCACCCCGCCAAGCGACGCCACTCCTTCTAGATACAGATTTGGCTAGGCTGAGCGCTACTCCTTTTTCCTTGGAGATAGAAACAGCGCCGCTTCCGGCAGGCTTCCACCAGCCAAAGTTCACCATTTACGACGGAAAGACTGACCCATATATGCATATAAGTCATTTCCGACAGGTCATGGCCGGACATAGGCGAAATGACGCTCTTATGTGCCTCATCTTCCCGTCAAGTTTGAGCGAGCTGGGCTTGAAATGGTTTGAGAGGCTGCCGGAGGGGAGCATAGAAGGGTGGCGACAATTGGCGGAAGCCATTGTGACGCGCTTCAAAACCAACACCAAAACGCCAAAGGAAGTTGACCACCTTCTCAGGGTCAAGATGGAACCGAGCGACACTCTCAAGGCGTACAACTCCAGGTACTGGGAAACCTTCAATGAGATCCTAGATTGCCCGGTCAACCTGGCAATCACCCAATATAAGCGCGGTCTCCCGGTCGGACATAGGCTGAGGGATTCGCTTACAATGAGCCAGCAGACATCCATGTGGCACCTAATGCAGTGCATCAATGAGCACATCCGAGTAGAAGATGATGCAGCGACGTCCACCGCAGAGACAACCCCGGTGGCAACGGGCAAGTGAGCGACTGGGTTTTAAGGAAGGTCATGGGCAACGCACTAGTGCCGGGCAAAGGCAAGCTAGGGGCAAACTGGGAAGAGCCTTACAAGATAACGGGGCAAGGGGGCATACCACTTAGAAGATTTGGATGGCAAAGGCGTACCGCGGCCATGGAATGCGGCCTTATGTAATTTTTTGAGAAACTTGTTTCCCCTACACTTTTGAATGCAAATACTCTTTTTGTCAATGTAATAGAAGTGAATTACTTTTGCTGAAGAGCTTTGTTGTGTCCGAAATAATAGTGGATGAGGGGCCTACTCTTTTGGTCCAGCCGAGATGATTTACTCCGGCTGACGGGTTGATGATTTGTTCAACTCCGAGGTTCCAGCCGAGATGATTTACTCCGGCTGACAGGTTGATGACTTGCTCAACTCCGAGGGTCCAGCCGAGATGATTTACTCCGGCTAGAGGAGTTGATGATTTGCTCAACTTTGAAGTTCCAGCCGAGATGATTTACTCCGGCTGACGGGTTGATGATTTGCTCAACTCCGAGGTTCCAGCCGAGATGATTTACTCTGGCTGACAGGTTGATGATTTGCTCAACTCCAAGGTTCTAGCCGAGATGATTTACTCCGGCTAGAGGAGTTGATGATTTGCTCAACTTTGAAGTTTCAGCCGAGCTCATCTTGTCCGCCAAGAAGCAAGTCACGGAGCGGACCTTGCTCGCCGACCTCGGTGTTCCTCGCCGAGCTGATGTTGCTCGCCAAGAAGAAAGTCGCGGAGCGGACCTTGCTCCCCGACCTGGGTATTCCTTGCCGAGCTGCCGAGCTGATGTTGCTCGCCAAGAAGCAAGTCGCGGAGCGGACCTTGCTCCCCGACCTTGGTATTCCTTGCCAAGCTGCCGAGCTGATGTTGCTCGTCAAGAAGCAAGTCGCGGAGCGGACCTTTCTCCTCGACCTTGGTGTTCCTTGCCGAGCTGCCGAGCTGATGTTGCTCGCTAAGAAGCAAGTCGCGGAGCGGACCTTGCTCCCCGACCTTGGTGTTCCTTGCCGAGCTGCCGAGCTGATGTTGCTCGCCAAGAAGCAAGTCGCGGAGCGGACCTTGCTCCCCGACCTTGGTGTTCCTTGCCGAGCTGCCGAGCTGATGTTGCTCGCCAAGAAGCAAGTCGCGGAGCGGACCTTGCTCCCCGACCATGGTGTTCCTTGCCGAGCTACCGAGTTGATGTAGCTCGCCAAGAAGCAAGTCGCGGAGCGGACCTTGCTTGCCGACCTCAGTGTTCCTTGCCGAGCTGATGTTGCTCGCCAAGAAGAAAGTCGCGGAACAGACCTTGCTCCTCGACCTTTGTATTCCTTGCCGAGCCGCCGAGCTGATGTTGCTCGCCAAGAAGCAAGTCGCGGAGCGGACCTTGCTCCCCGACCTTGGTATTCCTTGCCGAGCTGCCGAGCTGATGTTGCTCGCCAAGAAGCAAGTCGCGGAGCGGACCTTGCTCCCCGACCTTGGTGTTCCTTGCCGAGCTGCCGAGCTGATGTTGCTCGCCAAGAAGCAAGTCGCGGAGCGGACCTTGCTCCCCGACCATGGTGTTCCTTGCCGAGCTGCCGAGCTGATGTTGCTCGCCAAGAAGCAAGTCGCGGAGCGGACCTTGCTCACCGACCTTGGTGTTCCTTGCTGAGCTGCCGAGCTGATGTTGCTCGCTAAGAAGCAAGTCGCGGAGCGGACCTTGCTCCCCGACCTTGGTGTTCCTTGTCGAGCTGCCAAGCTGATGTTGCTCGCCAAGAAGCAAGTCGCGGAGCGGACCTTGCTCCCGGACCTTGGTATTTCTTGCCGAGCTGCCGAGCTGATGTTGCTCGCCAAGAAGCAAGTCGCGGAGCGGACCTTGCTCCCCGACCTTGGTGTTCCTTGCCGAGCTGCCGAGCTGATGTTGCTCGCCAAGAAGCAAGTCGCGGAGCGGACCTTGCTCCCCGACCTTGGTGTTCCTTGCCGAGCTGCCGAGCTGATGTTGCTCGCCAAGAAGCAAGTCGCGGAGCGGACCTTGCTCCCCGACCATGGTGTTCCTTGCCGAGCTGCCGAGCTGATGTTGCTCGCCAAGAAGCAAGTCGCGGAGCGGACCTTGCTCCCCGACCTTGGTGTTCCTTGCTGAGCTGCCGAGCTGATGTTGCTCGCGAAGAAGCAAGTCGCGGAGCGGACCTTGCTCCCCGACCTTGGTGTTCCTTGCCGAGCTGTCGAGCTGATGTTGCTCGCCAAGAAGCAAGTCGCGGAGCGGACCTTGCTCCCGGACCTTGGTATTCCTTGCCGAGCTGCCGAGCTGATGTTGCTCGCCAAGAAGCAAGTCGCGGAGCGAACCTTGCTCGCCTTCTTTGGAGTTTCTTTGCCGAGCTGATCTTGTCCGCCAAGAAGGAAGTCGCGGAGCGGACCTTGCTCGCCTTCTTTGGAGTTCCTTGGCCAAGCTGATCTTTTCCGCCAAGAAAGAAGTCGCGGAGCGGACCTTGCTCGCCTTCTTTGGAGTTCCTTGGCCGAGCTGATCTTATCCGCCAAGAAGGAAGTCGCGGAGCGGACCTTGCTCGCCTTCTTTGGAGTTCCTTGGCCGAACTGATCTTGTCCGCCAAGAAGGAAGTCGCGGAGCGGACCTTGCTCGCCTTCTTTGGAGTCCCTTGGCCGAGCTGATCTTGTCCGCCAAGAAGGAAGTCGCGGAGCGGGCCTTGCTCGCCTTCTTTTGAGTTCCTTGGCCAAGCTAATCTTGTCCGCCAAGAAGGAAGTCACGGAGCGGACCTTACTCGCCTTCTTTGGAGTTCCTTGGCCGAGCTGATCTTGTCCGCCAAGAAAGAAGTCGCGGAGCGGACATTGCTCGCCTTCTTTGGAGTTCCTTGGCCGAGCTGATCTTGTCCGCCAAGAAGGAAGTCGCGGAGCGGACCTTGCTCGCCTTCTTTGGAGTTCCTTGGCTGAACTGATCTTGTCCGCCAAGAAGGAAGTCGCGGAGCGGACCTTGCTTGCCTTCTTTGGAGTCCCTTGGCCGAGCTGATCTTGTCCGCCACGAAGGAAGTCGCAGAGCGGACCTTGCTCGCCTTCTTTGGAGTTCCTTGGCCGAGCTAATCTTGTCCGCCAAGAAGGAAGTCGCGGAGCGGACCTTGCTCGCCTTCTTTGGAGTTCCTTGGCTGAGCTGATCTTGTCCGCCAAGAAAGAAGTCGCGTAGCGGACCTTGCTCGCCTTCTTTGGAGTCCCTTGGCCGAGCTGATCTTGTCCGCCAAGAAGGAAGTCGCGGAGCGGACCTTGCTCGCCTTCTTTGGAGTTCCTTTGCCGAACTGATCTTGTCCGCCAAGAAGGAAGTCGCGGAGCGGACCTTGCTCGCCTTTTTTGGAGTCCCTTGGCCGAGCTGATCTTGTCCGCCAAGAAGGAAGTCGCGGAGCGGACCTTGCTCGCCTTCTTTGGAGTTCCTTGGCTGAGCTGATCTTGTCCGCCAAGAAGGAAGTCACGGAGCAGACCTTGCTCACCTTCTTTGGAGTTCCTTGGCCGAGCTGATCTTGTCCGCCAAGAAAGAAGTCACGGAGCGGACCTTGCTCGCCTTCTTTGGAGTTCCTTGGCCGAGCTGATCTTGTCCGCCAAGAAGGAAGTCGCGGAGCGGACCTTGCTCACCTTCTTTGGAGTTCGTTCGCCGAGCTGATCTTGTCCGCCAAGAAGGAAGTCGCGGAGCGGACCTTGCTCGCCTTCTTTGGAGTTCCTTGGCCGAGCTGATCTTGCTCGCCAATAGGCAAGTCGCCGAGCGGACCTTGCTCACCTTCCTTGGAGTTCCTTGCTGAAGAAAGTGGATCATCGAGCAAAAAGCCTAGCCCGGCCTTGTAATGTAATCCTAGTCACGCTTCAGCGGACGGAATTAAGAGGCAATTGTGAAGGAGGTTATCTAGATTTGGGCCGGACAGATTTGTGCCGGATAGAGCTTTGCCGGACAGATTTGGGCCAGGCAGTTGTTGGTCCAAGGTTGTGTGACTCCGCCTTGAGAGAAGCTACTTGGTCAAGGCAGCGCGTTGCTGGACCGAGCTACGTAGGATCGTGGAGGCGAAGCCGGTCAAGTTAAATGTCCGTCGCCAGGAAATGTGAGGCTGGACCGAGGTACCTATTTGCTCGGTAGGAAGGCCGATTGCAGGTCTGCTCGGTAGAAAGAATGATGGCAGACAGCGTGAGTTGTTCCGAGCTCGGCCATGCCGGGATGCAGCCGAGCTCGGTCCTCATCGAGTTCATCCAATGGAGTGCTTAGACATGAAGCACGGCACGGCTGATGATGCCGAGATGATGTTGTCCGGCTGCCGAGCTCCCAGTAGAGTGGGCAGGCAGTTGGATTAGGTGATGCTCAGCAAGATTTGTGCTGACAGGTGGGATAGCAGAGCCACGTGTCGAGAGACCGCTGGGAGTAGATTTGGGGCACAGAAGGGTATATAAGCATGTCTGCGCCCCCCATACGGACAGAGGAACATTTGGTAAGAGAAATACTTACACTCAACTCTCTCATCTCTCTCTATCCCAAGGTGTGTGCTAACTTGATCGTCGGAGGGGTTTTCCGGCCACACACCGCCGGGTAGCTCACCGCCGTTGTGCTCGCAGGTTGATCGGATAGAAACGGAGCTTGGAAGAAAGGAGTACGGGCTTGCCGGAATATTTGCTCCCCGTATACATTAGTACTGTTTTGGCTTGATAGAGTTGGTCTGGTTTTTGATCTGGTTGTGTGAGGTGCTTGCTGATGCATTGGTTCTGTTTTGGTGGTTGCATTGGTAGCGTCTTGACAGTCTTGGCTGCTGCATTGGTAGTGTCCTGTTCTGTTTTGAGGTGGATGGCTGTGTGCCTCTGTCAACAGTGTTGCTTAGGAAGAGGATTTGATCTATTCTATTATAGTGATTCTGTGCTGCTGGTAGAAGGCTGATCTGCTAGTCTGGTCTGCTTGGGTCGAAGTAGTCTGCTGCTGGTGCTTGTTGCTTGCTGATCTGCTAGTCTGGTCTGCTTGGGTCAAAGTAGTCTGCTTTGCTGGTGCCTGCTGCATTGGTAGTGTCTGGTTCTGTTTTGAGGTGGATGGCTGGGTGCATCTGTCAATAGTGTTGCTTAGGAAGAGATTTAATATGTTCTGTTATAGTTATAGGTGGATCTAGGCTGGGGTTCCCTGTTATTGACCCTCTGTCTATTTAGCATCAGATGTAATTCTGCCTAAGGAATGCTCAGAGGTTGCTCTGGTAGTCTGGTCTGCTTGGGTCGAAGTAGTCTGCTGGTGGTGCTTGTTGCTTTGTTGGTTGTAGTGTTGTTCTGTCTTTCCCTTTTTTTTCCCTTGCTTCTGATTGGTTTCTCTCCAATCTTGGGCTAGTGCTAGCATATGATTGTGCTTCCTGTGCGGTGCCAACCTAGTTGGGATCGTTAAGGTTAGCTATGATGCTTGTGCACACCCGCGCTTTGTTGATGTAAAGTTTGCATGTTTATGCTTCATATCAATAAAGTTCCTTTTGCTGATCAAAAAAAAAGTTGACCAAGATACAATACTAAAAAAGAGAATCTTAGTATTTTATTATTTAGTGGAATGAGAAAAATGTGTGTATTATATGCATCTTATCATAAATTGATATAATTTTATAACATCGATCACAAAATACATAATCTCGCCATAAATTGATTTAATAAAAAAAAAGATATTACCAAACCACAAAACACAAACCACAAATTTTAAATATTATATTACGTTAATTTGTGGTTAGGTTACCTATGTCATGATTGATATTACAAAATTTTATATAAAATTATGTCATTTATAATAAGATATATATAGTACACACATAAAAGTGTGTATAGCATAAGGTTTACCCTCCCCAGTGAAATATACAATCTTGGAATGACCTGGCCCAAATTTTGTACTGCTTGTCCTCGTGAGAAATTTGGTAAAAAGAATATTCTCACTCCCTTTTCTTTTTTTTTTTTCTTTTTTTTTTTGGGGGGGGGGGGGGGGGGAGGGGAGGATAGGCAAACGAATAAATAAACCCAACAACTGAAGGTCATATCAAGCGTCCCACTCTCTTGTTCTTCAAAAAAGGGAACACTCTTTAATCGCTTAAAGTTAACCGGTCTAGAACAAAACAAAATTTAAAGCAAACAAAAAAAACATCAAAAAAAAAAAAAAAAATTGGATTGGTGAGCCATTAAATGGGTATTACCCCCATTACCTAATGCTGCGAGTCATTTTCTAATCTTTCACAGTTGACAATCACGCACAATGCACGTGCCTTATCAAAATAAAATATTTTTTTTTATTTATACATAAAAATCATACAATTTTTAATTTTTTTATAAGAATAATATAATAACTCTATTGTTGTAAATAAATTCATCTTTATAGATGTTTTGTTTTAAAATAAAATGTGCATATTAAGTCACATTATTATGTATGAAAATTTTATATAAATTTTCTATTTGTATATAATTATTTAAATAAAATAAAAAGCATCTAATGATTACGCCTTATTTATACCATTATATATTGTATAAAGTCTACAATTCATTTAGTGTTAATAATTTATCATACGTTTTTTTATTCTTAAATTGTCCCTGCCTAATTGTCAATTTTAAATTTAGTAGTAGTTGGACACGTGTGTTGTACGTGACACGTAATTTTTCATCAACTGTTAATACTGTAATTATACAAGTCTCTTAAATTGATATGCGATATTTATATAAAGTATGGAAACTTGTAAAGGTAAACTGATCTGTATTCAAAATACAACTAAACAAGAAATGAATACATACTAGGCTAAAAATTTTAATAAATGAGAAATTTTATAAATATAAATATTAATTTATAACTAGATTGTTAAAATCACAATTTTATCTTAAATAATAAACAATAAAAAAAAAAAACCCTTTAAATATGTAGTGTTACACAAATCTTTTTCCATCAACTTTTTACTTCAATTTTCTATATAATCCATACCTTTAATACAATTAAATGTATGAAATTAATTGCACAATTACACAATTTTATTTAATATAGTTCATTTCATAATACAAATTTATTGAACCCACTATTCAAGATTATTGGTTTAAAAATACATTAATATCAATATATAATACTGTAGACACCCCATTTTTGACCGACCTTAAGACTCAGACGTCACCGGTTGAGCGCTCGGTGATGTTTCATGTTGTGCTCGTTCAGAAGTCTCAGAGTCGCGGCCGCGTGCCCTGCTTCCGGACTTCCGAACCCTCTTCTGTGCTTTGTCTCGGTTTGCAAACCAGACTCGGTTTTCTTTGTTTTCTGTCCTGAGGGAAGGGAGTGGTCCCGTAGACTATCTCCTGGTGGCCGTGAGCTACTTGTTGTGGCCGTAGGCCATTTTGCTCGTTTCGGGGCCCGGTTCCCGGTTTTCGGAGCCGTCATGCCATGTGCCTCGGTTCGGGACCGCCCAACCATCTCCGATTTCTCCGGTTTTCGGCGGGGACCTCTGTTTTATCATTCTGAGGAACACTGGGGCCTTTGATGCCCACTTCGTGGCCGTACGCCACTTTCGGTGCTTACAGCCGGTTTTCGGGACCCCGAACCGCGCAGTTTAGGCCCCGAGCATTCATTTTGCATCGGTTTTCTCCGGTTTTCGGCGGGAATCTCTGTTTTACTATTCCGAGGAACACTGGGGCCCCTGATACCCACTTCGTGGCCGTACGCCACTTCCGGTGCCTGCAGCCCATTTTCGGGACCCCGAACTGCCCGGTTTTGGCCCCGAGCTTTCATTTTGTATCGGTTTTTGTTCAATTTTGGCAGGTACCTCTGTTTCAATACCAGGAAGATCACTGGGGTGTGGGAGGCCAGCAATTATCCCAGATAACCAGTTTCGCTCCTCCGGCGCCCGTTTTGCTCACTTCCGGGCCAATGTTGAACACCCTGGGGATATTTTCTTCCAACCAAAGCTACATATTTGTGATCAGGGGACATGGGAGGACCCTAAAAGAGCATGGTCGGCAAGCAATTTTCAATTTCATTTTTGAGTCTCTCCTTCAAGTTCTATGTTGTGACTCCTGTTTCAGAGTTGCCAATTTTCAACCTTGGAACCTTGTTCTACGCACATGGGAGGACCCTAAAAGAGCATGGTCGGCCAGCAATTTTCAATTTCATTTTTGAGCCTCTCCTTCAAGTTCTATGTTGTGACTCCTGCTTCAGAGTTGCCAGATTCCAACCTTGGGGCCTTATTCTACACACATGGGAGGACACCAAGGAGTGGTGGTCGGCCAGAAATTTTTGAGTTCATTTTTGGGCCATGGCCGGCCGGCCAGGGTGAGTGGCTGGCCGACCAGTTGGGGTGGCCGGCCGGCCACCTTCCAGAAAATCACCTGGCCGGCCAGCTTTCTGCTTTCCAGCTCTTCACAGCTGTCCGGATATTTTTCTGAAATATCTCCCCCATCCGGGGGATATTTTGGGAGGGAAATCTTGCCTCCATTTCCCTCCCCTTTTACACCCTTTTTTGCCTATTTAAAGGCTGGCCCTCCTCCTTCCCTAGGGTTAGAAAATTTTGTCTCAAAGCCTCTCTCCCAAAAACCTTGATTTCCATAGCCAAAAATTCAAAAAACCTTCAAGGTTCTAGGCCAATCCTTCATCAACCCTAAGCACCACCATCAACAACTCCATTTCAGCAGCAAGGGAGTGGTTTTCAGAGGCCAACAAGCAACAAATTGAAGCCAAGAAGCAACAAGAGGCTTGTCTTCAAAGGTAAAGCTCTATTTCCTTTTTTTTGAGCATTTTCTTGCTTCAATTCTTTACCCTATTTCCCTTTTGTTTTGAGCTTTGACCCCTACTGGTTTTGGGCTTATTTTGAGCCCCTCTAAAACATTGTAGAAGGGCTCAAACCTGTTTGGTGTCTCTTTCATATACTTCCTTCAATATCACTCTTTATGCCATAAAATTGCATGCTTTGTTTGGCTTTTGAGTGATCTGATTTCGAGCATACTATATACTGTGAGTGGGCCTATTTTGATCCCCTCTTCAACATTGAAGAAGGGCTCAACCATGTTTGGCCCCTCTATCATGCACTTCCTTTGTAATTCCTCCATTTTACCGTAAAATTGCATGCTATTTTTAGCCTACTTGTGATCTGATTTGGAGCATGAAACATACTGATATTATGCTTATTTTGAGCCCCTCTTCAACATTGAAGAAGGGCTCAACCTGGTTTTCATCCTCTATCATGCACTTGCTTTGAATTCTTGTTCCACTTCCATTTTGCATGCCTTTTTAAGCCCATCATGCTTCTTTTTTTGGCCTTCATCAGGCCTAGAAAGTGCCTTATTTTGGCCTTCTCATCATGCTTTGTTAAGGGCCTTAAGCCATTTGGTGAATGCTTTTGGTACTTGTTTTGTAATCCTTCATATTTTCCGTAAATTTGCATGATTTTTTAGGCCATTCTAACCTCTGTTTTAGGTCTTCATCAGGCTTAGAAAGTGTCTTTTTTTGCTCTGTTATTCAAGTTTTATTAAGGGTCTTAAGTTGTTTGGTCATTGCTTATGGTACCTCTCTTTATAGCCCTTGTTGGTCCACATATTGCATGCGATTTTGAGCCTATCTACATACTGATTTTGGAGTTTTAATTCACTGTAAATATGCATATTTTGGGCTGCTCTTCAATGTTGTAGAAGGAAATTTTGTGGTTTGAATTTTCTATATACTACTTGCTTAATAAATCCCCTCTTTTCCCCCATTTTTGCATGACATTGTTGCCATATCTATGCTCACAATTTGGCCATGTTTTGTACTAAAAAGATGCTATTTTTGGGGCTTCCTTGCTACTGTTTTTGCTGTCACGTGCCAATTTTGCATGTTTAGCATAGCCGTAGGCCATTTCGGATACTTAAAATCGCATTTCGGGATGATTTCATGCATTGATTGTCATTTCGTATCATTTCGGAGCTGTTTTCCCCTTTATTTAGCTGCTGAAATTTGGTTTTCATGCTTGCATATCATTTTCCATGTCATTTCATGCCTTAGTGCATTGCCTCGGTTTGCGTGCCCGTGTGCACGCATTTCGAGGCACTCCTCTTTTTGTCTCCTGGCTTCCTATGTGAGTAGGCTGAGGCTCTCTCAGGTTGGCGTAAGCCCATCATTGCATTCCGTATGCCATTTTGTGTATTCCTCGGTTTGCGTGCCCGAGTGCGCGCATTTCGAGGCAGCTCCTTTTATCCGACGGCAGTCTATGTGAGTGCGGCTGAGGCCCTCTCATGTTGGCGTAAGCCCATCATTGCATTCTGTATGCCATTTTATGCATTCCTCGGTTTGCGTGCCCGTATGCACGCATTTCGAGGCACTTCAGTTTTATCCGATTTGCATTTCATCATCGCCTCGGTTTGCGTGCCCGTGGGCACGCATTTCGAGGCAGCTCTTTTTTATCCGATTTGCATTTCATCACCGCCTCGATTTGCGTGCCCGTGTACACGCATTTTCAGGCACTTCGGTTTTATCCGGTTTGCATTTCATGCCATCGCCTCGGTTTGCATGCCCGCGTGCACGCTTTTCGAGGCGTCTCATTTTCATCTCATTTTCACAGCATTGTGCATACTAGGCTGTATCTTAGTTGCATTTCATGCATATCATGCATATTGCATCGTGTTCGGGATAGGCGTTAGCCCGGGCACGGGAAACGATGCACGTTTCGTACTCCGAGTGACGGAACGGGTCTCAATTCCCAAGTCACCGACACTCCGGATTACCCATGATGGAGTTAGGTTTTTAGCATTCATATGCATTCATCTGATATTGAGTTGTGCAATCCGACTCCTCGGCCATCATGCATCGATATGCGTGATTGGTGGCACGAGGATCGAGGCATGCATATATTTGTGAAATACATTGCTATGCCCCTCTCCTGCTCTCTGTTGCAGCAAAACCCAGAAACAGCAACTTTTCGGAGTCCGACACGCATTTCAAGAAGCACTGCAAACAGAGGCTAATTGGGGCATCCCAGTGGATTTCAGTGCCAAGGCAGCCCAACATACACTATTCATCAGAAGCAAGGCAGCCCCTGGCTTGCATGCCAGTCTACTGCTTTCTTAGTTAATTGTTAATTAATTAGGAATTTGTACTTTATCTGTATATTCGGACTGTATTATTCTTTTATTCGGACTGTATTATTATTTATTCGGACCCTCTGCGCGAGGGCATAATTGTAATAAGGGTGTGTGAGTGTGATGTATGTCTTCCAACCCCCATTTCTTTCTCCCTTTTATTTACCCGCTTACGATGGTTAGATATAGGGCATATTTCAATTAGCATACAGTATGACAGCATGTTTGCATCATTCATCTGTTTTGCACGCACCGGGCTCGGCGCATCATACAAACTGCATTTGTATTTCAATTCCAAATTGAATACTTGATAGTTGTAGCATTCCACATGCCATGTTTAGAATAGCCGAGCCTGCTATAATTTGCATCTTTGCATGTGTTGCATTAGGCAATTCTGTATATTCTAGGATCATGCATGGATTTCTAATCAGTTTTTGTTTTGGCTTGGAGTACTCGGTGAGTTTTATGCTTTAGCATCCTTGCATGCGTGTGAGTGTTGCCATGATAGCATGCTTGCCATGAGGCTATTTGCTTATGTGATATAACTGCCTTGAATGCCTGTGGGTGGAGGTTGTGTTGTTTGGATTGGGACAATTCATCGAATGTTTGTGTTAAGCCCACTAGATTGTGGCAACACCATGTTTTCTTAAGCCCACCTGAGGGTGGCAAATCCGCATCTTAGCCTACCTGCGGGTAGCACCATCAAACCATTTTCAAACAAACAAACATGAGATGTTTAGTTCCAATTCAGACGGCTCAGTCTATACTTGTTTGCTGCGAGCATCACATAGTAACCTAGGCTAATAACCGGAATAAGAACTCACAATGTTTTCAAAAACAGATATCATGGTTAGTAGAGGCCGGTCTTTGACCGGGCGAGAGGGGGTGCTCACGATGTGACCTTCCCTAATCGTACCCAAGTTCCCGAGCCAACTTTGGTGATGACGGACACGTGGCCTTTTGGCACCGAGTCAGGGTTTCCTAAATTTCCCATTTTAAAATATTTAGGTGGCGACTCTGTTATCTGGCAAAGCAGTCCATGTTTGGCACTTCTTTCAAAAAATCAGTTTTCTCAAAACGATTTGCCGGATTTGGACTCTTTGGTTCAGATTTAGAACCACAACAAAAATCGAGTCCGAACTGTAGCGAGGTCCCTCGCGGGCTTGTTACAGTTTCTGGCGACTCTGCTGGGGATTTAGAGAACTTGACTCGAACTCGTGATATCTGATTTTGACTACACTTGTGTGTTTCTTTGCATTGCATTTGCATTGGTGCGCCTAGGACACCGTGTTTGCCATCTGCTATTCCTGAGCGGTTTGCCGGAGGCTTGTCTTGTCAAGGCATGTCCGTAAGGCTGATCGGTTACGGGCTCTGCCAGTATGGGAACACAAACCCCGGTTTTACCGGGGCACCCTTTTTGACCATTCGACCTAGTGCATATTCGGATCCATAGTGACCATTCCAAACTAGGACAGGTTGCTTACCCGTTTATAGGTTGTTTGAAGCCGCTGCGTGCGTAGTGAAACCCTAGCTCCTGACAAAATAGGACAGGGAAACCCTACCCCAACATAGGGGTGTTTTGGCTCTCGCTTATCTGCTATGTGCTTGTTAAAGTGCGTCTCTACAGGGAATGCATGTATCAGTCGAGTTTGGGCATCACACCTGCGGGCATCATGTCAGTTATTTGAGAATCAGTTGTCTGCGGATATCAGATTCAATTTTGGGGGAACAGTTATTCAGGGGTATTGGCCAGTGTTTGAGGACAGTTCATTTTTCAGCTTATCAACCGTGTGTTGTGTGCCCGACTGTGTGTTGTGCATTTAATTTAAGCTGTTATGCTGCCCGTTTTTCTGGTCATTTATTTCCTTTTTGCTTTATTATCTTTTTGCTAGGGCAGTTTGTAGCACGATTGCTTCTGAACCAGTCGATACTCCCCAAGCAATTTGGATACGAGGTCGCCGACTCAATCGATCCGAGGATCTAGTTGACGGACATCCAGTGTTCCACTCGCTATCCCCAGTTATTAGAAGAAGGCCGAGGAGGCGCAGTCCGTCAGAACAGAGATTACCGGGACAGCAGTCTGTTTTAGTAGCAAACAGTCAGGTTGAGATTTCCGTGTCTGCCATAGAGATACATTTACCAGCTATTCAGATGGAGCCACAGAATACATCAGGGATGGAGGCGATGATGCGCCAGATGCATGAGAGCATGAAACAGATGCAAGATGATGCTATCCGCCAGGCGGAGTTTTCTAAACAACAGGCTGCGGTCATGGCCCAGCAGTCTGAGTTGATCACCAGATTACAATAGCAGAACGCAGCGTCTGCTTCACAACAGGTCCCTCCTCCACCCGGGGCCCCCTTACCTGAACAGACCCCTGCCGGTCAAAATCCCCAGAATACCCAGAATCCCCAGAATACCCAAAATTCCCTCCCAAATTTACAGAACACTCTGCCAAACCTTCAAAACACTCAAGAGGACACGGGTCTTCCAACGGGGTTGGCTCCGCCCCCGCTTCTACCGCAACTGTCCAAGAATCTGACACCCAATCACCCGGACTCTCCATTCGAGTTCGAGGTAGACCAGACAGCTCTGAAATTGAGCAAGTTGGAAAAACTCTTCAAGAAATCCCAGGGGGTGAAGGCCATCCCAGACATTGAAGACGGCTATACTGATGTGGCCGTGACATTGCCGAACAGATTTAAGATGCCCCAGATCGATCGTTTTGATGGATCCGGGGACCCCATGGTCCACCTTCAACTATTTTCAGACATCTTAAGACCAATGGGCCTAACCCGACCGCAAAAGCTTTCCCTGTTCGGTCGAACTTTATCGGGTGTGGCATCCACTTGGTACGCAAAGCTGGAAGATGATGTGAAAACAAACTGGGATGAGATGGCTGAGGCCTTCCTTGCACAATATTCGTACAACACGCAAATCGAGGTCACAACTCGTGATCTCGAGACAACGAGGCAGGAACAGAAAGAGACATTCTCTGATTTTGTAACCCGGTGGAGAGCCAAGGCATCGATGATGACCTTGAGGCCAACAGATAAAGACCAAATCCGGATGATTGTGCGCAATCTCCAACCAAAGTTAATGCAGAAAATGATTGTAGTTCCTTTCCCCACCTTCGCAGACTTACATGATATGGGGGTGCAAATTGAGGACGCGATGAAGCAGGGTCTAATTGACCAAGATCGGGAGCAGCCTCGAAGAACATTCAACCGTAATAACAATGCGGGCCCGAGTGGCTCTGCCAATACAAGGACTTCAGAGGTCGGTATGGTCACCACCACTCCCCCTCCCCAACCAAGGTCCGCAGCGGCCACACCCTTTTCTGATGCATCTGGGAGCAGTAACCAAGCTCCAAGGTACCAACCCAGGGGTCAACGAACCTTCTCCCCACTACATATGCCTTTGTCCAAAGTCCTCGGGGTTCTAGTCAGGAAGGGGCATCTGAAACCCTTGGAACCGAGGCCCCCTCCAAATCCACTCCCCCCTTCCCACAACCCAGCCAAATATTGCAAATACCACCAGCAGCATGGTCATGATACCGACCAATGTTACAGGCTGCGTCATGAGATTCAAGACCTCATTGACAAAAACATCATTCTACCTCCCGAGAGACCCAATGTTACAACCAACCCACTCCCCGCACATAACCAAGATCCACCCAAAAGAATCAATCTCATCCAAACTGGGGACGTGTCTTACGACCCTAGTATCTATATCACTCCCTCCCACTTACCCAAGCCGGAGGTGATCCTTCCTGATAGCACTGACTTGTGCATGATGGACACCTCCACAATCCAACCTGAACCAAAGGTGGTGACCACCGAAAATGGAACGGGGCAGGCTTCCGAGGAGAGCAAAACTGTTGAGTCTGGGGAGGAGCAGTCTGAGAATTTAGCTGACAGAGCTTATGATCCGAGTGGATATATCTTGTCAATGGGCCAGCCTAAGCTGAGTATGGGGTTGCCAGAGAAGACTGAGTTGTGTATGATCCGGGGGGACAAACTTGAATCAGCGGGGGATGATCTGACAACGGTGGAAGAGGACTTCGCCAACCTCCAGCTTTTCAACGACCAAGAATCAGGGGATGCATCAATCAACTGGTTCGAATACGAGGAGTCAGCAGAAGTCGTCGGGTGGTTGGATGATCAGCCAGATATTGTACCATTTGTGGCCGGAAGGGCCGAGGGTCAGATTGAATTGCCGGAGAGCGCCGGTACGAAGAATTCCGCTCGGGACCAAGACACTTTAAAAACCGAACAATTAACACTGGAGGAACAAGAAAAGAAATGGGATTCTGAGAGGATCCGAAAAGCCAAGAACCATGAGGAAGTTGAGAGTGCTGTGGGCACAAGAACTGAACATGCTGTGAGCATGTGGGAGGAAAATGCTGAGAGCGCAAACAAGCCGGAACCAGACAGGTGCCTGTTAGATGCTAATGGGATGTGGTGGGAAGATGACGACTTGTATCTCGCCCACACAGACGAAGACTGGGCAGGAGGCCAACCAGACAGCACTTGGTACCTTGAGGAGGTGGACCATATGACTAGAAGTGGGCGGTATTTCAAGCCCCCACACCTTGATCAACCCGAGGCATCAGGGAAAGACAAAGAGGCAGAGAAATAGAGAGAGAAGCAAGTTGAAGAAGAGGCTGTACTGAAGCAGCTAAAGAAAATACAAGCAGACATCTCCATTTGGGGACTGCTTATGGCTTCAAGGGTGCACAGGCAGGCTGTCCTATCTGCCATGGACAAAGCTAAACTCTCTATCGAAACTACGCCAGAACAGCTAGTTGGGCTGGTCTTTCCGGGAGGAGGTTCCCCGGCATTGACCTTTTCGGACAAGGAACTGCCGCCTGAGGGCGTAGATCATAACAGACCCCTCTACATCTCTGTAGAATGCAGGGACAAATGGATTCCGGTGGTACTTGTTGATACCGGGTCCGCTATCAACGTCTGTCCAGCCAGAACGGCGTATGCAATTGGGTTAAAGCCTGCGGACTTCACACCGACCACTCAAGTAATCAGAGCCTATGACAATACAAGTAGGGATGTCCTAGGGACAGTAAAAATCCAAACCAAGATTGGGCCTGGACAACACGAGGTAGATTTTCATGTCTTGGAGGTCCCTGCATCCTTCAACATGCTTTTGGGGCGACCTTGGTTGCATCAGGTGAAGGCTGTCTCATCTACTCTACATCAAATGGTGAAATACCCCTATGGAAAGGGAGTAGCCATTGTTTTTGGGAATTCATTAATCCATCCCCCTCCGGAGGTATCTACGCCAGTCCTGGAGATTGAACACGGCATGGAGGACATGTTCATATCGGGATTTACTTTGGCTGAGGCCCGGGTAGTACAAAACATTATGGCTGTGAATGAGGGTGTGTATGTCAGCGCTCAAGCCGTCTACCTCATGAACAAGCTCCAACATATCCCCGGGATGGGATTGGGAAGAAGCGGCAGGAAAGGAGTCGCAGCATTGGCCGAAGTGCCACACAACCCGCATACCTTTGGATTGGGTTATCTGCCCACCAAAGAGGACTGGGTCAAGAAAGGAAAGGAAATGGCCGGCAGGGCCAGAGCGAAGCAGGCTGGGAAGCCTTTTGATTTAATGCACAGGCCCATCTGGGGTACCCTGAACGGACGCTTTGTCCGGGAGGGGGAAGATTTTCCATTTTGTGGCTTCCCAGAGCCATGGTTAAACGCGGAGAGGAAGCGCGTACCAGGTTTCGAAATCTTTTTCGACCTGCAACTATCCGGGGATGACGTTGCCACAGAGCAGACAGACCCAACAACTGAGGCTGAGCAGAGTAAGGCAGTGGATTCTGAGGGCACGGAATTGGAAATGGGGGTAGCACTGGCATGTCTCCTCTCTGATCCTCCGATCGACCAAGATTGCTTGGGGAATAACGTTGTGGTTTCCGTGATTGGGGATGAAACGGCTGCGAGCCAACCAGCAGCTATCTTGGATGCATCAATCGCACCCTCTCTCACTTGGCAGTACGAGGAGGGATTCTTATCCAGCAACACCGGGTCAGGTAGTGAGCCGGAATCTGATTCCACCGAGTCTTGTGAGTCGGAATCAGGTTCCAGCTCGACTGAGTCTGAGTCTGGTACTCCTGGGGATGTTAACCCGGATGCCACAGTCCTGTCTAGGTCGTCTTTTTCCTTTTCCTTTGAGTCTGTTGTAACCGAGGAATTGGATGATCTGGTTGTGCCTAATGAGAATGAAGTGAATGTGGTTTCCGAGTACTTTTCTGTGCCCCTAATTTATTGCATTAATTCAGACTTTCAAAATTTTGATCAAAACGACGAGGACGAAGTTCCTCCGGTTTTACAACGTCTAATTGAGCAAGAGGAAGAGAGATTTGTTAAGCCATTAATGGATGAAATCATTTCTGTGAACATTGGTACTGAGGAGGACCCGCGGCTGGTCCAGATCGGGTCCACGTTGTCTTCGGAGGAACGCGAGCGCTTAGTCGC
Organism: Camellia granthamiana; assembly: GCA_036172215.1. Taxonomy (NCBI): domain Eukaryota; kingdom Viridiplantae; phylum Streptophyta; class Magnoliopsida; order Ericales; family Theaceae; genus Camellia; species Camellia granthamiana. Next base: position 134,895,507 of record CM069907.1, on the reverse strand, counting down.
TTTATTAAAAGATTTCAAAGATGTTTTCGCGTGGTCCTACGAAGACATGCCTGGAATCGATCCTGAGATTGTACAGCATCGGATCCCCCTTGACCCCGAGGCCCGACCTGTCAAGCAGAAGCTCAGAAGGATCCGCCCGGACTGGGCTCTCAAGATTAAGGAAGAGGTCACCAAGCAAATCGACGCAGGCTTCCTGCTAGTATCTGAATATCCGACTTGGTTGGCCAACATAGTTCCGGTGCCGTAGAAAGATGGCAGGATCTGGGTGTGTGTAGACTTCAGGGATTTAAACAGAGCCAGTCCGAAGGACGACTTTCCCCTGCCGCACATCGATGAGTTAGTGGACTTCACAGCAGGGCATGCATTGATCTCATTCATGGATGGCTTCTCAGGGTACAACCAGATAGTGATGGCGCCAGAAGATAGAGAAAAGACTGCATTCACCACCCCGTGGGGAACATACTGCTACCGGGTAATGCCGTTTGGGTTGAAGAATGCTGGGGCTACTTATCAATGGGCCGCGACCACAATACTACACGATATGATCCACAAAGAGGTTGAGGTGTATGTGGACGACATGATTGTCAAGTCCAAGGAAAGAGAGGGCCACTACACCGCCTTGCACAAGTTTTTCCAAAGGATCAGGGAATTCCGGTTGCGGCTGAACCCTCAGAAATGTACGTTTGGTGTTACAACGGGAAAAATGCTAGGGTTTCTGATTACACAAAGGGGCATCGAGGTCGACCCTTCCAAAATCAAGGCCATCCTAGAAATGCCCCCACCAAGGACTGAAAAGGAGGTGCGCGGCTTTCTGGGTAAAGTGCAATTCATAAGACGGTTTATTTCAAAACTAACCTTGACTTGTGAACTACTTTTTGGCCTCCTGAAGAAAGGAAAAAAGTTCCAATGGGACGGCCGATGTCAAGCTGCATTCGAACAGATTAAAGAATATCTACAGAACCTACCCGTTTTATCACCAGCAGAACCAGGGAAACCGTTGATTTTGTATCTGTCAGTGACTGAGACCACGATGGGCTGCATGCTTGCACAAGAATCAGAAGATAAGGTGGAGAAAGCCATCTATTATTTGAGCAAGAAAATGCTGGAGTATGAGACCCGATATACACCGCTCGAAAAAGCTTGCTTAGCTCTGGTATGGGCTACCAGGAAGCTGCGGCACTACCTATTAGCTCACTCTGTAATGTTGGTTTCACGACTCGATCCCATCAAATATCTTTTCGAGAAACCAGTGCTTACGGGTAGGCTAGCTCGTTGGTTGCTGTTACTCTCCGAATTTGATCTCACATATATGACGCGCAAGTCAGTGAAAGGAAGAGCAGTGGCAGAGTTCCTTGCCGACCATCCGGTTGAGGGGGATGAAGCAGTTGAGTATCTATTCCCAGATGAAGCAATTCTGCAGATCGACGACGAAATTTGGACGATGTACTTTGACGGAGCGTCAAATCAACATGGGTATGGGATAGGAGTGTTGCTGATAGCACCCGACAATTCCCGTATCCCTCTAGCCTTCAAACTCCGGTTCAAAGTCTCAAACAATGAAGCAGAATATGAGGCGTGCATCGCTAGCTTAGAAGCAGCCTTGGAACTAGGGGCAAGACGGCTGGACGTCATTGGGGACTCGAACCTTGTTGTGTCTCAAGCTAAAGGAGACTGGAAAGTAAAAGAAGAAAATATGCTGATGTATCACCAAACCTTGGATTTGTTGATTCCTCGGTTTGAAAAGCTAAATTTCGCTCATCTAATGAGAGAGAACAACAAGTTCGCAGATTCATTAGCAACTCTATCATCTATGATAGACATCCCGTGTGGAGTCCGGATGCGTCCAGTCATCATTGACCAGAAATTTGCACCTGCCTATGAGTCGATTGCAGCCATAGATGAAGTTCAGGACGAACACCCCTGGTACTACGACATCTGGAACTTTTTGGAGAAAGAAACATACCCGCCAGGGGTAAATGCCAAAGACAAGAGGGCGATCAGAAGAATGTCAGTTCAGTTCATCATCTGCGGGGGTAAACTGTATAAACGGGGTCATCTGGGAATGCATAAACTGTGCGTTGATGCTGAAGAGTCCAAGCGTCTGATGGAAGCCATCCACGGGGGTGAATGTGGTGCACACATGAATGGGGTGATGTTGGCACGGAAGATCCTTAGACAAGGTTATTACTGGTCCACCATGGAGGAGGATTGTATTGGTTTCGTCCGGCGATGCCACAAACGTCAGATCCATGCAAATCGCATGAACATTCCGCCGTCAAAGCTATACAACATGACTTCGCCATGGCCATTTTCTGTCTGGGGAATTGATGTAATTGGAGCTGTTACGCCGAAGGGGTCGAATGGGCATGAGTTCATCTTGGTAGCGATAGATTATTTCACAAAGTGGGTTGAGGCCCAATCTTATGCAGTGTTGAAAGCTTCACACGTTGCAAAATTCATCAGAAACAATATTATCTGTCGCTACGGGGTCCCAAATGAAATAGTTTCTGACAATGGTTCCCACTTCAAGAAGGAGGTGATTGATTTATTGGAAAAAATACAACGTGGCTTTTCACAAGTCATCTACCTACCGGCCGCAAACTAATGGAGCAGTTGAGGTTGCCAACAAGAATATCAAGCGCATACTACAGAAGATGGTGGAAACCTATCGGGACTGGCCAGATAAGCTGCCTTTCGCTCTGTGGGGCTACCGGACTTCGATCAGAACTTCTACTGGGGCGACTCCGTATTCATTAGTCTATGGGATGGAGGCCGTTCTACCAATTGAGATTGAGGTTCCGTCGTTGCGAGTATTGGCCGAGTGCCAGATAGCCGAAGCGGATTGGCAGCAGAATAGATTTGAGGAACTCATGCTTTTCGATGAAAGAAGGCTGAAAGCACTGTACCATATCCAAGGTTATCAACGCAGAATCGCCCGGGCTTTTAACAAGAAGGTTAAGTCCAGGAACTTGAAAGAAGGAGATTTGGTACTCAAAGACAACCGAGCTCCCATCCATGACCCAAGGGGCAAGTTCAGACCCAATTGGACTGGTCCCTACATCATCAAGTCAATCTGGTCAGGTGGGGCTGTGGTTCTGATGGATTTAGATGGCTTGGAGTTTTCACAACCGATCAATATGGACAAGTTGAAGAAATACTACCCCTGAGAGGCTCGCTAGGCCGAAAACCCGAAAGGGCGACCTAGGCAGAATCCAGAGCATAGAAAATTTGAAATTATAAAAACTGAGCTCGCAAGGTTGAAAACCCACAAAGGGCGGCCTTGGCAAAAGTTAGAGCGCAAAAGGAGAGTAAAAATACCCGAGTGAACCTAACCCTGAACTACGTAAGACTTGATTCCCATCTTTGGGATACGTAGGCAGCTTCATCTTGAAGTTCAGTCACAATCTTTTCCCCGATCAACTTTGTCCATTCTGATCATCTCAGTCATCTCTATTCATCAGCATTTATTGTGATCTCCGGTACAGTGCTATTCAGACTAGGGGCAACTTTCCGTTGCAATGAAGTGTTGCGGCATCATTCAGACTAGAGGCAACTTTCCGTTGCTATGAATTGCCGAGGCACTTTTCAAACTAGGGGCAACTTTCCAGTTGCTAGGATCCGGGGTTGTGCATCTCAGTGACAGATCTCAGGTGTGTCCAGTTCTGATCCATATCGAAAATAGTTTTGAAAAGTTTTAATAAAAGTTGACTTTGTTCAAATTAATCTTTTCACAACTACGGCCATTTTTGGACCAAAACGGAGAATTTTCAGTACCGCAACCTTCAATTTCATTGATTTCGAAACAGAGTTCTTTTGCTCTTGCATACAATTGAAGTTGCTTTTTATTACATTCATAAAGGAAACTTGAAAGTACTAATAAAGCAATAAATCTGGGGCATGGTCAAGTCAGGTGTCCCTGCGCCCCCTTCCAGAGCTGGTTGAAGCCTCTGATGCCAACTTAGGCCCAACCTGTGCTTCTTCATTGAGCCAATCCCAGCACTCGTCAGATAAAGTGCAATTGAAAGTAAGGGCGGGGGCCAGAAGCTCTCTAACTCTCCATGCTGCGGCCTGGTCGAGCCAACTGTGCGCCTCGAACTAGAAATGTAGCCGGATACTCTATCCCCTCCGGAGGGCAAGTCTGATCATGGCCGAACTGGCGCAAAATACGAAATGGGAAATAGAATACACAGTGAGTCAAGCCGATCAGACGGATCCCGGTATCCTGGAACATGCTATAGCTCATCGCCGGGAGATTGAGCCAGGGGCAGCGCCAGGCAATGCGATCTGCTGATAAATTGCACATCCATTCAAACCACCAGCTTTCATCAGGAGCATTGACTAGGCGTTGCCGAAAGAAGTAGCCACGGGCTGAATAAGCAGGGCAAGAGTCCACAACTTGCAATTTATCCATCAGCCATATCTGGGGAGGGATGAAAAATGAGAGAATAAAGAATAGAGAGATGTGCGATGAGAGAAAAGTGAGATAAGGGTTTTGTGAGAAAAATCGAGCCCGAGGGCCGAGTGATGTGAGCCAATATACATATGAGCTTGGGTGGGAAACATTACCTGTAGCAGTAGTGGACTCCCCGCAAACCTGGTTGTCTCTTGGCGGTAGAAGGCATCTAGACCCATCAGTGTCTCGGCCAAAGTCATGGCGATACAGCTTTTTCCCTCCCTCAAGCCTTGAGCGACTTCAATCAAGCGGATGTTAGCTCCTCCGGAGCCCGAGACAAATAGAAAATGGGATAGTAGGCACAAGCAGAGGGCATGCTGTCGGAAACCTTGCCAATAGTGGTCGTTGCGGTCACCAACATCGGAGAATCGGTAAATCAGGCTCGGGATATCCAACATGCCATTGCCAATCAGAGATCGAGCATCATGCGCGTTGAGACCGCACATCTGCCCTAAAGCTTGGGCATGGCCAAAACGAGACTGAGGCAAGATCTCTTCTGAGCGTTCAGACTCCATCAAAGTTTGAAAATCTTCAAAAGTAGGACATACCTCTTGCCCTCCGAAGCTGAAGACATGCGTCACTGGATTCCAAAACCTTGCCGCGGCGTGGAGGAAAGGAAGGTGCAGTGGAGTGCGGCTCAGCGGGAATAGCGCATTCAAGCCAAAACCCCGGAAGTTCAACTTCTCCGAGCCATCTAGAGAAGAAATCCAAGATATGAGATTTTCTGTGAGAAATGCCTCCATTTTTGTGAGGAAAGGTGATGAAATGAATGAGTTCCAAGGGTGGGGGCTTTTATAGAGGGGCAAAACACTATTCAAAGGACACGTGTCAGATTTCTGGAGGTTGCGGGAGAGGTGGCCGGCCGGCCACCTATCCTAGTAGGCCGGCCACCTTCTAGTTTTCAAATGCAAAATGTTTTGGCCTAGCGTTCGTCCTATTTTGTCCGCCGGAGGGAAGTTTGAAGCATTTTCATGCATCGGGAATGTCGAAGGCCTCCATTTCTCTCGGTTTCGGGCACGTTCCATCATCTGGATTGTCTGTCCGAAGTATGTTCTGTTGTATTTTGATTATCGAGTTGTTGTTTTGTTTATCGAGTTGTAAGTTTTGTCGAGCTGTCGCTTTTTGTGTTTTTGAATTGTTGCTTTTTGGTTACACAATTTTGTTAAGTCTTGTCTATTGAGTCATTAACATTGTTGTACTTTGTTTATCGAGTTGTAAACTTGCTAAGATTCTGTTATTTCTTAGTGAGTCGGTTTGTTTTGATTTGTTGCGTCGGTTCATTACCTGACCCGGTAAATACATGAGGCACATTTTCATTCAATTCCATTTTTGTGCAAAATGATGCGATGCAATGCTAAGAATTTCAAATACAAACATCTTTTCAAAAGCTGTTTCATTCCATCATGTTTTACAACAAAATAAAGGTACAAGTTTTACAGAAAATAAAACTGCCTAACAATGTGCAAAGTGCTACAAACTACTAGCCAAAAAGTAAAATAAAGCAGGAAATAACATCAGTATCCTCGGGAACGGGAATGAGGAGGTCCTCTCATCCTCTTCTGCGGGATAACCTCTGCGCCATCATCACCATCCGGATCAGAGCTGTCATCCTCCGGGTCCCTCTCAGGCTCGCCTCCGCTCCCGGAACCTAGACCGGAGCCTCCCTCCCCAGGAGATGTCTCTGATACGCGGTCTGCGACCTCCTCCTCCTCATCCTCGAAAATGGGTGCCCTGCGTCTGCGAGACGACCCTGCTCCTTGAGCTCCTCGGTAAGGCCTGGATGGCCCAGCTCCTCGAGTCTCTGTACCTCGAGCAGGTCTAGCACCTCAACCTCTCTGAGAAGGCCCTGGTGGCCCGCCCCGTGTCGAAGCATATACGGGAGGCATCTGAAAATGAAAAGTCCAAATACATCAGTTCAAGCATAAAAAGCAGGTGCAAGTACAGTATATGAGTGGGGTGTGTGTCAGATGTGCTCTACACAGCCTATCAATACAGCAGAATGTTCAAAGCCAGTATGTCATCGGGAGTATGCTAAATACAGGAAAGGTGAACAGTACCTGCACGCCCATAATGGCCAGCTGTCCCTCCCTCCGTAGGATCATGCCCTCGAATGTGGCCAGCATCCCGAGCAGCTCATCCGTATACTCAACTGGAGGCTGCAAATGCAAATGCAAAACTATCAGTAAAGGAATGAATGTCCAAATATCTAACTGATAAATCAAAGCTGAAAAACATACCGGAGGCGAATCAGGGTCTCTGATATATCTGTGGTCAGGCAGAGGAGGCTCTAACGGAACCTGGTAAGGCGTCCCGAATCGCCAACTCGTCAACTCAGTCGGCATATCTGGCCATCCAGGATGATCGAGAGTCGGAGGAATCGGAGGAATCGAACTACCTCTACCTCTAGATGCACCAGCCCTGCTAGAAGAGGGGATGTCTGTAGCACGAGCACGACTCGAAGATGGTACGCCAGTACGCCTCAGTGGCGGAGCCCGTACTCCCGTCAAGGGGGGCATCAGATATATGCGGCGATAGGTGGCGTAGTTCCCTACAATGAGATGTAATAAAGCATCGGTGCCCTGCATGTCCCTAGTCACCTCCTCAGGAGAAAGTCTATCGGCAGTCCGCATCGTGGGTGGAGGCACAGCAGGAGGGTCCTGAGACTCATACCCCCACACCTGACGCTGAAAGCGTTCCCCCAAGAACCAAGCCCTACCGACTGGTCCCTCGAGCAGGAACCTATACTGGGAACTAGTCGACCCTCCGGGGTACTGATTCTCGAGATCATCGCCGAAGACGGCCCAGGGCTGCCAAGTGATCTGCGGATAACCAGTGCATAAATCAATCAGAAATCAGAATGTATAGAGCAGATCAAAGATGAAAATGAAAAAGAACTGAGAGTTCTGAAATACCTCTGTCGCCCGAACAGTGTTGAAGTACTGTCGCAGAGAGAAGAGAGTCTCTCGGGGTCTCGACAGGTGCTCGCCCTCAAACATCAATGAAAACGGAGTCACAGGAGGTCCTGCCACCTCCATCTCCGGAGCTAATGTGGGGAAATATGCATATACCCATAGCTGAGAAAAGTAGTGCGGAATGTGAATACAAGGTGCTAAAAGGCAGAATACAGAATGCAAAGTGCGCCGTGTGTGCAGTGAACAAGTAATGAGGAGCAAAAATGTAAATCAAGAGGACAGAATGTACCTCCCAGGCTCTCCAGTAGCCGCCGAGTAAGTCCCCCCGCCCGCGAGAGACTGCGCTCATGTAACAATAAAGGGTAGCCAGGCCAGCGCCACCCCAATCATACTGACCGGCCTGTGATAGGTCTACTAGAGCGCTCAGTAGATACAACCCTACCATGTTCCCTCTATCGGCGAACAAGGTAGTCCCGAAGAGGAACATGAGGAAACCACGGGCATACTGCTCCGCCTCCTCAGGAGTATCGGGCTCCATCTGTGGCCGCCGAAAATGGGTAGAGAACCAAGTATACCGAACCCTCCCGGAAGCTCTGTCTACAGGCGGGAGTGCCCCCAATAGATGCATCCAAGCAGCCTCCCACTGGCCTATATCCTCGTCGTAGGGAATGGGTCCGCCGCCTACGTCTAAACCGGTGAGTATAGCGAAGTCCAGTGGGGTCATGGTCATATCCCCGGTCGCAGAAAAATGGAAAGAATTGGTGGTGTCCCACCATCTCTCCGCCAGAGCAGCAAATAACGTCCTACTGATAAGACAGTGAGATAACCCCCTGCAGAACGGTCCGAATCCTGCGAAGTCAACCAACTCCCGGACAGCTTCCGGAAGCTCAGCATACCACTCCCTCGCGGCAGTGGAGCCATATCCTCGTACTGTGCGAGAGCCAGCCTGCATTTAGAATGAATGCGTGTATCAACAAATGAAGTGAAAATGAATGCGTGTATCAACAAATGAAGTGAAAATGAGCTGTGTGTAAATGAAGTGAAAATGAGCTGTGTGCAAATGAAGTGAAAATGGGCTGTGTGTTCAGTAAATTTGGTATTTGGGCTGCGTGTTCAATCCTTAATCAGTGGGCTGTGTGTTCACTTCAAATCTGGGCTGCGTGTTCAGTAAATCAGAGTTTAGGGCTGTGTGTTCTACTCTTAATCAGTGGGCTGTGTGTTCACTTCAAATCTGGGCTGCGTGTTCAGTAAATCAGAGTTTAGGGCTGTGTGTTCTACTCTTAATCAGTGGGCTGTGTGTTCACTTCAAATCTGGGCTGTGTGTTCAGTAAATTTGGTATTTGGGCTGCGTGTTCAATCCTTAATCAGTGGGCTGTGTGTTCACTTCAAATCTGGGCTGCGTGTTCAGTAAATCAGAGTTTAGGGCTGTGTGTTCTACTCTTAATCAGTGGGTTGTGTGTTCACTTCAAATCTGGGCTGCGTGTTCAGTAAATCAGAGTTTAGGGTTGTGTGTTCTACTCTTAATCAGTGGGCTGTGTGTTCACTTCAAATCTGGGCTGCGTGTTCAGTAAATCAGAGTTTAGGGCTGTGTGTTCTACTCTTAATCAGTGGGCTGTGTGTTCACTTCAAATCTGGGCTGCGTGTTCAGTAAATCAGAGTTTAGGGCTGTGTGTTCTACTCTTAATCAGTGGGCTGTGTGTTCACTTCAAATCTGGGCTGTGTGTTCAGTAAATCAGAGTTTGGGACTGTGTGTTCTACTCTTAATCAGTGGGCTGTGTGTTCACTTCAAATCTGGGCTGTGTGTTCAGTAAATCAGAGTTTGGGACTGTGTGTTCTACTCTTAATCAGTGGGCTGTGTGTTCACTTCAAATCTGGGCTGCGTGTTCAGTAAATCAGAGTTTAGGGCTGTGTGTTCTACTCTTAATCAGTTGGCTGCGTGTTCGCTTCAAAATCTGAGCTGTGCATTCAGAAAATCTGAGTTTTGGGACTGTGTGTTCTGCTTTTAGTCAGTATGTGCTGTGTGCTCATTTTCAACTTCGGGCTGTGTGTTCGGTGAATCAATGTTTGAGCCGTGTGTTCAATTCCTAACTAATGTATACTATGCGTTCACAATCAATCAATGAGCTGCGTTCATGAAGTTCAAGTGGCTAAGTCACATGCTCAGGATGCAAGTACTATGTCATAAGCTAAACTGTATGTTCAAGCATGGCAGGGGAATGAAATGCACGAAAAAGCAGAAAATAAAGTAAAATACCTCTGCATCGTGGGAGAGGTGCTGCTCTGGCTCCCGCAGAAGAAGATCCCCAGGTACCCGATCGTTGAATTCGGTGAAATGACGAAAAGTGGCTCGCGGAAGCCTATGTACCGCTGGAGCATATCGATCGGGGATAAAAGGGCGGACCCTCGGGGGCAATGTCATAAAATCAAAATCATCTCCGGCGCCCGGAAAACCTCCACCGTGAGGGAAATGACCCGCCATGTCGAGAAATTTGCAAAGAAGAGCGAAAATGAGCAAAATGAGCCAAAATTGGAAAAAGTCAACAAAAGTCAACTCTCGGGAAATGAAAAGTCAACAAAAGTCAACTCCCGAGAAAATTTTCCAAATATTGAGACAAACTTACCTCAAGTGATGAAAATTGCAAGAGAAGCCCCGGAATCAAAATTTAGTCGGCTCAAAGTGCTTAACGCTGGAAGATTTCGCGAAAACAACTTGCGTGGAAGGCCGGGGGACGCGTATAAAATGCAGATTTGAAGAAGAAAATGGTTTGGGGAGCAAGAGGAGGAAGTTTTGCAGCCTTGGGTGTGATTTCGGATGGAATGGAGGTGTGTATATATAGAAACATGAAAAATGACCAAAATGCCCCTGCTTTTGGGCAGTGGCCGGCCAGCCACCTTTCCTGGCTGGCCGGCCATCTACTTTTTTCTCCCTGGCCGATGGCCTCTCCTAGGGAAATGGGCTGGCCGTTGGTGGTCCCCACCCCCTCCCCTACCTCTCTGCAAATTTTGAGGAAAATCGGAGTTCCCGGGACCTGAAAAAGTTCAAGAAAAGTGCACTTTCTGGCGCCGAATTGCTCCACCGGAACTTTAACTGCAATTTCTGACATGTGTCTCATCATTATTCATCAAAATCAGAGTGTATCCTTTTTAAACATGTTGTGACCTCTCCGGGAGGTGAATCAGAAGCCGCGATCGAGTTGCCGTCGCCGAAATGCGCGTTTTCCGGCTTATCATTTCATGTCAAACCGGCACCCTAATTTATACTCGTTTTGCATTATTTGGCTTATAATTTGCATTCTCATAAACATTTTGCATTGTCATGCATCATTTCTTGGTGTGCCATACTTCTATGCTTGAGCATGCGTTGTCACGTATTATCTTTTCTCGCATTGTGTTGCATTTATTCGCCGACACTGCGTGTGTCAAACTTTTGGAATCATAGGAATCACATTGAATATATGTTGTTAGCATGTTGTTCTTGTTGAATTTCTCTATTTTGCAGGCACGATATTGTATGTACGGTTCATTTGAGGCTGGTGCGACCAGACGAATCGCGCAGGTATCGTATCTTCTCCGTGTGAGACGCGACGAGAATTGAATAATTCTCCGTATTCCTAACTGCATGAAATGTAGTTGTTGCTTTGCATTCTTGCTTAGAACTGTTGCATCTATTTGTCAATACTTGCTTCATTACAGCTTGCTGCACTTGCACGATCACCTGGCTCCGTGCCTATCGCTTTACATTTTGCCCCTGCCTGCGGGCGTGCCTGCGGGCGCATCTTTGTTTACCTTGTATGATTGTCTAAGTCTTCGGCCTTGTCAAAAATGGGTCGTCTCTGGGCTTTGACATTCACTCTCGTCACTTTTTGACTTCCGAGTTCTGTCAAAGAGGGGCAACTGTAGACACCCCATTTTTGACCGACCTTAAGACTCAGACGTCACCGGTTGAGCGCTTGGTGATGTTTCATGTTGTGCTCGTTCAGAAGTCTCAGAGTCGCGGCCGCGTGCCCTGCTTCCGGACTTCCGAACCCTCTTCTGTGCTTTGTCTCGGTTTGCGAACCAGACTCGGTTTTCTTTGTTTTCTGTCCTGAGGGAAGGGAGTGGTCCCGTAGACTATCTCCTGGTGGCCGTGAGCTACTTGTTGTGGCCGTAGGCCATTTTGCCCGTTTCGGGGCCCGGTTCCCGGTTTTCGGAGTCGTCAGGCCGTGTGCCTCGGTTCGGGACCGCCCAACCATCTCCGATTTCTCTGGTTTTCAGCGGGGACCTCTGTTTTATCATTCTGAGGAACACTGGGGCCTTTGATGCCCACTTCGTGGCCGTACGCCACTTTCGGTGCTTACAGCCGGTTTTCGGGACCCCGAACCGCGCAGTTTAGGCCCCGAGCATTCATTTTGCATCGGTTTTCTCCGGTTTTCGGCGGGAATCTCTGTTTTACTATTCCGAGGAACACTGGGCCCCTGATGCCCACTTCGTGGCCGTACGCCACTTCCGGTGCCTGCAGCCCATTTTCGGGACCCCGAACTGCCCGGTTTTGGCCCCGAGCTTTCATTTTGTATCGGTTTTTGTTCAATTTTGGCAGGTACCTCTGTTTCAATACCAGGAAGATCACTGGGGGGTGGGAGGCCAGCAATTATCCCAGATAACCAGTTTCGCTCCTCCGGCGCCCGTTTTGCTCACTTCCGGGCCAATGTTGAACACCCTGGGGATATTTTCTTCCAACCAAAGCTACATATTTGTGATCAGGGGACATGGGAGGACCCTAAAAGAGCATGGTCGGCCAGCAATTTTCAATTTCATTTTTGAGCCTCTCCTTCAAGTTCTATGTTGTGACTCCTGCTTCAGAGTTGCCAATTTTCAACCTTGGAACCTTGTTCTACACACATGGGAGGACCCTAAAAGAGCATGGTCGGCCAGTAATTTTCAATTTCATTTTTGAGCCTCTCCTTCAAGTTCTATGTTGTGACTCCTGCTTCAGAGTTGCCAGATTCCAACCTTGGGGCCTTATTCTACACACATGGGAGGACACCAAGGAGTGGTGGTCGGCCAGAAATTTTTGAGTTCATTTTTGGGCCATGGCCGGCCGGCCAGGGTGAGTGGCTGGCCGACCAGTTGGGGTGGCCGGCCGGCCACCTTCCAGAAAATCACCTGGTCGGCCAGCTTTCTGCTTTCCAGCTCTTCACAGCTGTCCGAATATTTTTCTGAAATATCTCCCCCATCCGGGGGATATTTTGGGAGGGAAATCTTGCCTCCATTTCCCTCCCCTTTTACACCCTTTTTTGCCTATTTAAAGGCTGGCCCTCCTCCTTCCCTAGGGTTAGAAAATTTTGTCTCAAAGCCTCTCTCCCAAAAACCTTGATTTCCATAGCCAAAAATTCAAAAAACCTTCAAGGTTCTAGGCCAATCCTTCATCAACCCTAAGCACCACCATCAACAACTCCATTTCAGCAGCAAGGGAGTGGTTTTCAGAGGCCAACAAGCAACAAATTGAAGCCAAGAAGCAACAAGAGGCTTGTCTTCAAAGGTAAAGCTCTATTTCCTTTTTTTTGAGCATTTTCTTGCTTCAATTCTTTACCCTATTTCCCTTTTGTTTTGAGCTTTGACCCCTACTGGTTTTGGGCTTATTTTGAGCCCCTCTACAACATTGTAGAAGGGCTCAAACCTGTTTGGTGTCTCTTTCATATACTTCCTTCAATATCACTCTTTATGCCATAAAATTGCATGCTTTGTTTGGCTTTTGAGTGATCTGATTTCGAGCATACTATATACTGTGAGTGGGCCTATTTTGAGCCCCTCTTCAACATTGAAGAAGGGCTAAACCATGTTTAGCCCCTCTATCATGCACTTCCTTTGTAATTCCTCCATTTTACCGTAAAATTGCATGCTATTTTTAGCCTACTTGTGATCTGAGTTGGAGCATGCAACATACTGATATTATGCTTATTTTGAGCCCCTATTTAACATTGAAGAAGGGCTCAACCTGGTTTTCATCCTCTATCATGCACTTGCTTTGAATTCTTGTTCCACTTCCATTTTGCATGCCTTTTTAAGCCCATCATGCTTCTGTTTTTGGCCTTCATCAGGCCTAGAAAGTGCCTTATTTTGGACTTCTCATCATGCTTTGTTAAGAGCCTTAAGCCATTTGGTGAATGCTTTTGGTACTTGTTTTGTAATCCTTCATATTTTCCGTAAATTTGCATGATTTTTTAGGCCATTCTAACCTATGTTTTAGGTCTTCATCAGGCTTAGAAAGTGTCTTGTTTTGCTCTGTTCTTCAAGTTTTATTAAGGGTCTTAAGTTGTTTGGTCATTGCTTATGGTACCTCTCTTTATAGCCCTTGTTGGTCCACATATTGCATGCGATTTTGAGCCTATCTACATACTGATTTTGGAGTTGTCATTCACTGTAAATATGCATATTTTGGGCTCCTATTCAATGTTGTAGAAGGAAATTTTGTGGTTTGAATTTTCTATATACTACTTGCTTAATAAATCCCCTCTTTTCCCCCATTTTTGCATGCCATTGTTGCCATATCTATGCTCACAATTTGGCCATGTTTTGTACTAAAAAGATGCTATTTTTGGGGCTGCCTTGCTACTGTTTTTGCTTTCACGTGCCAATTTTGCATGTTTAGCATAGCCGTAGGCCATTTCGGATACTTAAAATTGCATTTCGGGATGATTTCATGCATTGATTGTCATTTCGTATCATTTCGGGGCTGTTTTCCCCTTTATTTAGCTGCTGAAATTTGGTTTGCATGCTTGCATATCATTTTCCATGTCATTTCATGCCTTAGTGCATTGCCTCGGTTTGCGTGCCTGTGTGCACGCATTTCGAGGCACTCCTCTTTTTGTCTCCTGGCTTCCTATGTGAGTAGGCTGAGGCTCTCTCATGTGGGTCTAAGTCCATCATTGCATTTCTGTGCCATTTTCATGCTTGTTTATCATCGCCTCGGTTTGCGTGCCCTTGTGCACGCATTTCGAGGCACTCCTCTTTTTGTCTCATGGCAGTCTATGTGAGTGCGGCTGAGGCCCTCTCAGGTTGGCGTAAGCCCATCATTGCATTCCGTATGCCATTTTGTGTATTCTTCGATTTGCGTGCCCGAGTGCGCGCATTTCGAGGCAGCTCCTTTTATCCGACGGCAGTCTATGTGAGTGCGGCTGAGGCCCTCTCATGTTGGCGTAAGCCCATCATTGCATTCTGTATGCCATTTTATGCATTCCTCGGTTTGCGTGCCCGTGTGCACGCATTTTGAGGCACTTCGGTTTTATCCGATTTGCATTTCATTATCACCTCGGTTTCCGTGCCCGTGGGCACGCATTTCGAGGCAGCGCTTTTTTATCCGATTTGCATTTTATCACCGCCTCGGTTTGCGTGCCCGTATACACACATTTTCAGGCACTTCGGTTTTATCCGGTTTGCATTTCATGCCATCGCCTCGGTTTGCGTGCCCGCGTGCACGCTTTTCGAGGCGTCTCATTTTCATCTCATTTTCACAGCATTGTGCATACTAGGCTGTATCTTAGTTGCATTTCATGCATATCATGCATATTGCATCGTGTTCGGGATAGGCGTTAGCCCGGGCACGGGAAACGAGGCACGTTTCGTACTCCGAGTGACGGAACGGGTCTCAATTCCCAAGTCACCGACACTCCGGATTACCCATGATGGAGTTAGGTTTTTAGCATTCATATGCATTCATCTGATATTGAGTTGTGCAATCCGACTCCTCGGCCATCATGCATCGATATACGTGATTGGTGGCACGAGGATCGAGGCATGCATATATTTGTGAAATACATTGCTATGCCCCTCTCCTGCTCTCTGTTGCAGCAAAACCCAGAAACAGCAACTTTTCGGAGTCCGGCACGCATTTCAAGAAGCACTGCAAACAGAGGCTAATTGGGGCATCCCAGTGGATTTCAGTGCCAAGGCAGCCCAGCATACACTATTCATCAGAAGCAAGGCAGCCCCTGGCTTGCATGCCAGTCTACTGCTTTCTTAGTTAATTGTTAATTAATTAGGAATTTGTACTTTATCTGTATATTCGGACTGTATTATTCTTTTATTCGGACTGTATTATTATTTATTCGGACCCTCTGCGCGAGGGCATAATTGTAATAAGGGTGTGTGAGTGTGATGTATGTCTTCCAACCCCCATTTCTTTCTCCCTTTTATTTACCCGCTTACGATGGTTAGATATAGGGCATATTTCAATTAGCATACAGTATGACAGCATGTTTGCATCATTCATCTGTTTTGCACGCACCGGGCTCGGCGCATCATACAAACTGCATTTGTATTTCAATTCCAAATTGAATACTTGATAGTTGTAGCATTCCACATGCCATGTTTAGAATAGCCGAGCCTGCTATAATTTGCATCTTTGCATGTGTTGCATTAGGCAATTCTGTATATTCTAGGATCATGCATGGATTTCTAATCAGTTTTTGTTTTGGCTTGGAGTACTCGGTGAGTTTTATGCTTTAGCATCCTTGCATGCGTGTGAGTGTTGCCATGATAGCATGCTTGCCATGAGGCTATTTGCTTATGTGATATAACTGCCTTGAATGCCTGTGGGTGGAGGTTGTGTTGTTTGGATTGGGACAATTCATCGAATGTTTGTGTTAAGCCCACTAGATTGTGGCAACACCATGTTTTCTTAAGCCCACCTGAGGGTGGAAAATCCGCATCTTAGCTTACCTGCGGGTAGCACCATCAAACCATTTTCAAACAAACAAACATGAGATGTTTAGTTCCAATTCAGACGGCCCAGTCTATACTTGTTTGCTGCGAGCATCACATAGTAACCTAGGCTAATAACCGGAATAAGAACTCACAATGTTTTCAAAAACAGATATCATGGTTAGTAGAGGCCGGTCTTTGACCGGGCGAGAGGGGGTGCTCACGATGTGACCTTCCCTAATCGTACCCAAGTTCCCGAGCCAACTTTGGTGATGACGGACACGTGGCCTTTTGGCACCAAGTCAGGGTTTCCTAAATTTCCCATTTTAAAATATTTAGGTGGCGACTCTGTTATCTGGCAAAGCAGTCCATGTTTGGCACTTCTTTCAAAAAATCAGTTTTCTCAAAACGATTTGCCGGATTTGGACTCTTTGGTTCAGATTTAGAACCACAACAAAAATCGAGTCCGAACTGTAGCGAGGTCCCTCGCGGGCTTGTTACAAATATATTTTTATATATCAAGAGTAGTTGACTCTCGTTTTATGTACTGCGAATATCTTGCATAATGAACAATATAACATTACTCATTAGTATATTTTCATTTACGTCGAAAATGTGGAATAGTTTTTTTAAGAAAATGGTATGATATTCTACTTTAATATTTCGATAGATATAGAAATTTCATAATTATTTTCACGATGTTTATATATCTATGCTTAAGTGTTTGCGGGGTCACTTTTATGAAATTGTTAAGTTACATAATTTATTATGTCTCCGATTAGTAATTAGCATATGACAAAAAATGCTAGAAATTTTTTATTTGATGTGCTTACTTTCTATATCGTTGAGTTGTTGCAATAATATTTGGGCATCATTTGATTTTTTTTCTTTATAATTTGATTAAAATATGTGCATGAGGTACATTGTTTTTCTTAAACTTCATAACATGTAGCACAATTCCTGCTTCAGCTCCTCTAACTTTGTTTGGAGAGCATGTTACAATAAATTTTCTGTAATTTTTATTTCACCATCTTTTTATTTTTCTTCTTGCTCACCATTATAACTCATTGTAATAAAAATGTTTTGATGAGTAAGGGTTTGAAGCGATATCATATTATTATGAATTTCAAAATCCATTTTTCCTTAATAATGTAATTTTTTATGTAAGGAGAAAAAAAAAAGTACAATTATTTTCATAATTGAGATGTTTTGCAGAGTCTTAGTTTATTATTGAAAGTGTTTAATGTAGACACTTGTTTGTATGACATGTATTTATACATGTATTGAACTTAACTTGATAAGAAAACAATACACAATTTCACAATTTTTTCCTAGCAAATATAACTATATGTTACTAAAGCGATACATGTTAGAAAATTAAAGTATTCGATGCTAATATAGCATTTTTGAATTGAAAATGTATGAATACAGTAACGTATATAAATTTATATTTATATTTTTTTATATATATTTATATATGCAGAAATTGACATATATAAGATATCATAAAAGTAATATATGAACCTTTTGTAACAATATAATACAGATAACTATGAGAAATTAATTCTTCATAATTAAATAGTGATCATAATGTAGATGTTTAGTGTTATATTTTTGTATTTTTGTGTGTATATACTATTTTTAATTAAATTATTAAATTCACATAAAACTGAAAGGAATCTGTAAATAAATTGTGTAAAATTAGAGATTAATTAAGAAAGATTTAAAAAAAAAGAAGTTTACTGTTTGGTTTGATTTATTTTTTCAAACTTTTGTTTTAAATTATTTAGTTTTCATATTTTTTGTTTGTGACACTGTTTTTTTAATAACCTTTTTATTTTCATTTTAGATTCACTTAATTTAATAATAGCTTTTTATTTTTGTAATTTTACTTTTATATTTAGGTTCTCTTAATTTAAATACATTTAGAAAATAATTTGTTATGTATTTTTTTAACATAATAATAATAATAATAATAATAATAATAATAATAATAACAACAACAAAATCAGTTATGTTCGAATTTATAATTTTTTTTATTAATATTTTACTTTTTAATTCTATTCAGATTACCAGACATTAATATGAGAGGTCCATGTTTTGTGAAATAATTGGATAAGAAGGCCTGGAGAATATTTTATTTTCAATTTTACCTTTTGGCTTCTTTTTATCAGTTTGACTTTTTATTGACTATCTATTCACATTTATATCTATTTGTTTAAATTTTTTTTCCATCTGTTCAAATTTTTTGTCTATTTGTTCAAAATTATATCTATTTGTTCAAATACACACATGAGACTTGCAATCCCATGAAAATGTAATTATTTTTTCATTGTTCAATCTTATACAATTTTTTCAAAATTTGTTATTGAGTTTTGACCTCAAGTCAAACTAGATTAGTTATTCGACGGAGCTAAAACTGAATTTTTGAACTTAATAAACACACAAATCAAGCTTGAATACTAAAGAACTCAACACAACTTGATTCCTTTGCAATGCCTTCTCAGTCTCGTGGGTAGCCTAGCAAGTTGACGAAGATACAATACTAAAAAAGAGAATCTTAGCATTTTATTATTTAGTGGAATGAGAAAAATGTGTGTATTATATGCATCTTATTATAAATTGGTATAATTTCATAATGTCAATTACAAAATACATAATCTCCCCATAAATTGACTTAACAAAAAAAGACAACCAACCCACAAAATTTTGTTACACAAACAAGAAAATTTTGAATATTTTATTATATTAATTTGTGGTTAGGTTATATATTTCGTGATTGATATTACAAAATTTTACATAAAATTATGTCAATTATAATAATGTATAGAACAAAACAAAATTTAAAGCAAACAAAAATAACATCTAAAAATAAAACTTGGATTGTGTAAAAATATATATATATAAAACTTGGATTGGTGAGCCATTAAATGGGAATCACCCCATTACCTGCTGCAAGGCATTTTTTAATTTCACAGTTGACAATCACGCACAATGCACGTGCCTTATCAAAATAAAATAATTTTTTTTATTTATACATAAAAATCATACAATTTTTTTATAAGAATAATATAATAATTCTTTTGTTGTAAAAAAATTCATCTTCACAGATTTTTTTTTTTTAAAATAAAAGGTACATATTAAGTCACATTATTATGTATGAAAATTCAATATAAATTTCTTATTTGTATATCATTATTTAAATAAAATAAAAAGCATCTAATGATTATGCCTTATTTATGCTATTATATATTGTATAAAGTTTACAATTCATTTAGTGTTAATAATTTATCATACCTTTTTTTATTCTTAAATTGTCCCTACGTAATTGTCAATTTTAAATTTAGTAGTAGTTAGACACGTGTATTGCACGTGACACGTAATTTTTTTATCAATTGTTAATATTATAATTATACATGTTTCTTAAATTGATATTTATATAAAGTATGGGAACTTGTAGAGATAAATTGATCTGTATTCAAAATACAACTAAACAAGAAATGAACACAAACTCGCCTAAAAAATTTAAATGATAAATGAGAAATTTTATAAACATAAATATTAATTTATAGCTAGATTGTTCAAATTACAACCTTATCTTAAATAATATACAGTAAACATGCTTTTTAAATACGTAGTATTACACAAATCTTTTTCTATCAATTTCTCACCTCAATTTTCTATATAATTCATATCTTTAATACAATTGAATGTATGAAATTAATTGCGCAATTACAAAATTTTATTTAATAATTCATCTCATAATACAAATTTATTGAACCCACTATTGCATGTTATTGGTGTAAAAATGCATTAATATCAATATATAATATATTTTTATATATCAAGAGTTGTTGACTCTTGTTTTATGTGCTGCGAATATCTTGCAAGATGAACAATATAACATTAGTCAGTAGTATATTTTCATTTACGTCGAAAATGTGGAATAGTTTTTTTTAAGAAAATGGAATGATATTCTACTTTAATATTTCAATTGATATATAAATTTCGTAATTGTTTTCACGATATTTATATGTCTATGCTTAAGTGTTTGCAAAGTCACTTTTATAAAATTATTAAATTACATAATTTATTATGTCACCTGTTTGTAATTAGCATATGACAAAAATTGCTCAAAATTTTTTATTTGTACTTACATTCTACATCGTTGAGTTGTTGCAATAATATTTGGACATAATTTGATTTTTTTTTTCTTTGTAATTTCACTAAAATGTGTGCATGAGGTATATTGTTTTTCTTAAACTTTATAACAAATAGCACAATTCCTGCTTCAGCTCATCTAACTTTGTTTGGAGAGCATGTTACAATAAGTTTTCTGTAATAATTATTTCACCATCTTTTTAATTTTTTTTTCTTGCTCACTATTATAACTCATTGTAATAAAAATGTTTTGATGAATAAGAGTTTGAGGCGATATCATGTTATTATAAATTTCAAAATCCATTTTTCCTTAATAATGTAATTTTTTCTGTGAGGAGAAAAAAAAAGTACAATTATTGTCGTAATTGAGGTGTTTTGCATAGTCTTAGTTTATTATTAAAAGTGTTCGTTTGCGGACACTTGTTTATATGACGTGTATTTGTATATGTATTAAACTTAAATTGATAGGAGAACAATACACAATTTTACAATTTTTTCCTAGCAAATATAATTATATATTACTAAAGCGATACATGTTAGAAAATTAAAGTATCCGATGCTAATATAACATTTTCGATTGACAATGTATGAATACAGTAACTTATATAAACTTACATTTATATTTTTATATATATATTTCTATATGCAGAAATTGAAATATATAAGATATCGCAAAAGTAATATATTAACCTTTTGTAACAATATAATACAGATAACAATGATAAATTAATTATTCATAATTAAAAAATTGATCATAATGTAGATGTTTAGTGTTATATTTTTATATTTTTTTGTGTGTATGTACTATTTTTAATTAGATTATTAAATTCACAAAAAAATTAAAGGAATCTGTGAATAAATTGTGTAAAATTAGAGATTAATGAAAAAAGATTTAAAAAAGAGAAGTTTACAGTGTTTGGTTTGATTTATTTTTCCAAACTTTTGTTTTCAATTTTTTAGATTTCATAGTTTTTGCCTGTGACACTGTTTTTTTAATAACCCTTATATTTTCATTTTAGATTCACTTAATTAATAATAGTTTTTTATTTTTGTAATTTTACTTTTAGATTTAGGTTCTCTTAATCTAAATACATTTAGAAGATAATTTGCTATGTATTCTTTTAATATAATAATAATAATGATGATAACAACAACAACAACAACAACAAAATCAGTATATGTTCGAATTTATAATTTTTTTTTATCAATATTTTACTTTTTAATTTTGTTTAGATTATTAGACATTAGATATGAGAGGTCCATGCTTTGTGAAATAATTTGGTGAGAAATCCTAGAGAATATTTTATTTTCAATTTTACCGTCTGACTTCTTTTTATTTGTTTGACTTTTCATTGACTATCTATTCAAATTTATATCTATCTACTTAATTTTTTTTCCTATTTATTCAAATTTTTTGTTTATTTGTTCAAAATTATATCTATCTGTTTAAATTTTTTTCCTATCCGTTGCAGACCAACCGCTAAAATTATCCTCCCCCTCTCTCTCTCCTCTCCGATCTGAGACCCAAAATCTAAAGCCTCAACTTCACCATCCTAACCCTAGCCCCAATCTTTTTTCTTATATTTCAATTACTTTCATAAGTAGCCTATGACAAGTGGTTTGTGTGAAGTGGGCATCTCTTACTGGGGATGTGGCCCGTCCTTGGCTAGTCAGTCATTTGCTAGGGGATACTATCCCGTTTCTGTATGATGGTTACTATAATTAAAAAAATATAATTTTATCTTTGGTTAATATTTACCAATAAATTTCATTTCACAAATAAATACTCTAAGTAGTCTCAAATTTTTTCTATTAATCTTGTAAGTTCTATTAGTAGAGAGTTTCTTTCTGTGTAGTCTTATTTTTTATTTTGATAGTGTTTTGGTCGACAACTATACCATTTTATTAATGTGACAGATATGATGTAATACTCCGATGTGACAGGTATTAAGGTGACACTCTAACAATGTGACACTCCAAAAAAATTAAAAACTTATTAGTATACTTTGCCTAAATATAATAACGTGAAGGGTATGATGTGACACTCCAAAAAAAATAAAAATTTCTTAGTGTACTTTTCTAAAATGTGACGTGGCAGGTATAATGTGACATTTCAAAAAAAATAAAAGCTCCTTAGTGTGTTTTTCTTAAACGTGACCACGTGACTTGTATGATGTGACACTTCAAAAAAAAAAAAAAAAAAACTCCTTAGTGTGTTTTTCTCAAAGGTGACAATGTAACGTGTATGATGTGACATTTCAAAAAAAATAAAAACTCGTTATTATACTTTTCTCAAACGTGACAATGTGAATTGTATGATGTGACACTTTACAAAACTAAAACTCTTTAGTGCGCTTTTCTCAAATGTGGCAATGGGATGCATACGATGTGACACTTCAAAAAAAAAAAATTCTTAGTGTATTTTTCTCAAACATGACAACGTAGCAAGTATGATGTGACGTTCTAAAAAAATTAAAAACTCCTTAGTGTACTTTTTCCAAACGTGACATGTGACACTCCAACGTGACGGGTATTGTAGCGATCCCGGTTTCGATCCTTGTTTTATGTTTTGCCACTTCGACTGGGCCGGTCAGGGATCGAACAAAATGCATTCGAAGTTGCTTGTCCGCTCGAGCGGCCGTTTATGTGCTTGAGCGGAGAATGTTTGGTTTCAGAAGTTTGACCTATCTGCAAAAGTATTGGGTTAGCATAGTTGACGCTCGAGCGGACCATGTTACATTAGTTCATGAATCTGATATTTCAGATCACTTTTTCAGTCCTCTCTCTTTGTAAAACTCTCTAGAATTCCAGATCAGGAGCTTCTCTCTCTAGAAGTCATCTACTCTCTTTGATTTCTCCAAATCCATTGGGATTTAGATCTAAGTTCTTCACCAAAGTTGGTTATCATCTCAAGGGTTTCGTTGTGTGCAGTGAAAATCAAGTTTTGACACTGTTGATTTTGAGGGTTTCATCCCATTTCTTCTTCAAAACTTGAGGTTGGGATTTTCTTAGAGTTATATATATATTTTTGCAAGATCTATATAATTTTCAAAATCATCTTTCAATAGCTTTAAAACTTGATTGTTGATTCAAGAAATTGAGCAATTTTGAAAGTAAGTTTGTCTCTTATTCTTTTAAAATGATCTTATGGGTTTTGATCTTTGTTGATTGAAGAAAAAATGATTTTGGAAAGTTTTCTTTCAAAAGATTTGAGTTGTATAATTTTGGTGAGATAACCAAGAATTTGGAAAAAAAATTTAAGAGATTGAAAATCCATGAATGATATTGTTATATTTATTTTGTGAGTCAAAATAAATGGATCTTTGGAAAATTTCTTATTAATATTTATATAAATGATGAATTTCAAGGAATATGAGAATTATTGTTCATTTTGAAAATTATTGTTCAAAACGTTGAAATAGTCATGAAATGACTAATTGTTGAGAATACTTGAGAAGAGGGAATTGTGTTATTCTTTGGATGATGAATTGAAATAAAAGTATTTATATTCATCTTGTGTTATTGGCATATCAATTCATTTGATTACATTAAACGTTGAAAGTTGATTTGAAAACTTACATTGAGAAAAGAATGTTAAGAAACAAGTTTTCATGAAATAGTTTTGGGATAAATACGTTAGTAAGTCTTGATAGGTGGTGTAGATGATATTGAATAAGTTGGTCTGAAAGTCTAGGGTGAAAAACCGAAAACCCGTGCGGATATGCATCGAGCCTTCCTTTTAATACCGGTAAAAATAACAAATTGATAGCACTTGTAAAGTTTACTTGCAGACACCGACCTAGGAATTACCAGAGTCGTATTAACCGCTCTTGAAATAAATTGTTAAGTTTTGAACAATTGAAATTGCATGATATCATTGAGCATGATGGTTTTCAAAAGATGAAAATATGATTTATCTTCAAAAAGGGCATTTCATCTCTTGAGACTTGTATAAAATGTATATACTTTATTAAGAATTTTCTACTGGGATTTACCCTCACCCTACGGGATTTTTGTGCAGGAAAAGAAGTGGTGATTCCACCCAACTAGGGGCGTGAAAGTATGTGTGTTGAGAGTACAATACTCTCATTTTGCTGTGACTCTGTGTGTAAGCCAAGGACTGTGTTTGTATAGGTTTGAATAACCGTTTTGTGTAATCAGGCTTTAGCCTTGGAAACTTGTAAACCCTTAGGGGTATTTATTTATTTATTTACTTGTTGTTGGATTAATGTATTGTTGCATGAAGAACTATTATATCATGTAATGTAAGTTTGGAGATTTATATTCAGTTTTCCTTGAAAGAGTCATGATTGTTGTATTATCATTTGGTCTAGAAATTTGGGGCGTTACAGGTATGACATGACACTCTAAAAAAATTAAAAACTCTTCAGTATACTTTTCTCAAATGTGACACTCTAATGTAATGCCCTCAAAATAATACATAAAACCCAACAATTTCGACATGCATTGATATAAGAGAATAAAACATTCTTCCATTCATCAAAGTATTCTTACAAAAGATATTATATGTTGACAACAAAAGTAAATGCCCTACGGGCTTACAACTTTCCAAGCCAACACTTGGATACAAAAAGGTGAGTGCTAACTCAAATACATATTAAGCCCTTGGCTTGAATTTACATGTAATATCAAAATAACAAAACAACCAAAAAGTGTCTTCGACTCCAAAACCTTCCAAGCTATGTCCTTGGAGGTAGCATATCCCCTGAACCTGAAAATGATGTCCCATATAGGCTGAGCCAAAGCCCAGTAGAAATATACTAAACCAACTATAAGCAATGACTAAAACAATAGCATTTGATAGATGGTTAACACTTATAAGCCAGTTATATCACAATACAGTTACATGACAATTATGTCCATGTTACGTTTCACTTTCCTTTACTTATCCAAATCATTTCATAATCATGGCTCAGAACCTTGCCAAAAATTTAATGGGAATACATTCCATATTAACATTTCCTTTATTCTCAATTCAAGTGAGTCTACAACTCACATTGAAACCACTTCCAATATTGCAATTTAATACACCCATTTGTTGTATTACCACTTCAGGTGATACACATATTTGCTGTATCTATGGAGTCCATCCCCTATCTCCTTCCAAACAAGTTTGAGAGTCCATCTCCTATCTCCCCTCAAACCATGGAGTACATCCCCTATCTCCTCCCAAACCATATGCATATACAATGTATTTAACACTTGTTATACACAATAATCTATCAATACACATATTTGTTGCATTAACTCAACCGTCATATTCAATGACATATTCAATGTGATTAGTTTCAGTTTTCCCTAATCAACATACAGTGTCTACAACAATCAAAACTATCCTCCACCGATAACCCAAAGCAGTTATTTCTAAACAGAAATTACATGCATTAAACAAATATAATATCAACAATTACACTAGTGAGTGATAAATTAATCCAACTACACCATTCAATCCCATAAATTCCCAATTTCATGGATTTCAACTCAATTTCACATTTTCCCAAATTAATTATACTGATTGATTTATTTCAATAATTAGGGCATTTTCCCCCTTTCCTCTATATCAACCCTAAGGTTTGATTTCACCAATTTAACAACAATAACTCCATTTTCCAATGTCTCACATACACATGAGTTTTAATATTTAAAAACCACTCTTTTATAAATTACACAACAACCCTAACTTTTTCAAAATTACCCAACTTCACCAACTAATCAAAATGACCAAAATTTAAGACAAAGCTCATTAGATGGAGTAAGGTATCCCTACCTCGAAATGAAGAGCTCAAAGGAGAAGATGATGAAAACTCAAAGTGCTCCAAATCCACAAACTTTCAGATTAAAAGGAAGCCCAAGTTGCCCTCTACCTTTCTTACAAAGAGATTAGGATAGGAACTCACTAGAAGTAGATCAATCGCTAGAGAGAAGGTAAGTGTAAAGAGAGAGAGAGCCGAATTCTAGGGTTTTGAAATCAAAAGAGATGAAAAAGTGAAGTGTTCCCTGCTGTTGCCTACTGATATAACACAGGCTCGCTCGAGCGAAGGATTGGTCGCTCGAGCGACCAAACACAAGAACCCTCGTTCGAGCGTAGAAAGTCTCGCTCGAGCCAACAACTTGAAGCTTCAGGTTTGCAACCCAGAAGCATGCTCAAGCGACAGAATGCTTGCTCGAGCAAAGAAACCCAAAACATAGACCTCGCTCGCTCGAGCGAAGAATTGCAACCTTCAGGTCCAATACTGGACGCAGATGCAAGATCGAGCGAAGGACTTCTCGCTTGAGCCACCAAATACAAAACTCAACTCCCGCTCAAACGAAGGAACCCTGGCTCGAGCGATGGATCTAAAACACAAAGCTCGCTCAAGCGACAAAAGTCTCGCTCGAGCGAAGAACCAAAATTCTGGGCAGCAACCATTCGCTCCCAATCACACTCAACCTGTAACAATCCTGCCCAAAACATCCTATAACTCAAATACAAAGTATTGAAGGATGGAAACAAGATATAAACCACAACCGACATCCACGGAAACAAGTCCGGACACAACAACCAAAGGAGGAAGAACCGGGATCGCTATACTAATGTGGCAGGTATGATGTGACACTAAAAAATTTTAATGGACTTTTTTTAAATGTTATACTCTAATGTGGCGGGCCAATGAGTCGTTACACATCCAAAAGGACTAAATTGATCACAAGAAAAAATATGGAAATATATAGATTACAGGTTCAAAATATGGAACTTATTGCACTACAAGAAAACACACTTTTGGCGACCACCTTTTTTTTTTTGTCGCAAATAGTCCACTTTCTGCGACTAAAATTTAACTTTTGACGACCACAATTTTTTGGTCGCGGAAAATCACCTTTTGGCGACCAAAAAAAAAAGTTGGTCGCGAAAAGTATACTATTGGCAACCAAAAGCTTTTTTGGTCGCGGAAGATCACCTTTTGGCAACCAAAAAAAAAGTTGGTCACGGAAAGTATACCCTTTGGCGGCCAAAAAAAAAAGTTGGTCGCGGAAAGTATACTATTGGCGACCAAAGGCTTTTTTGGTCGCGAAAGATTACCCTTTGGCGACCAAAAAAAAAAAGTTGGTCGCGGAAAGTATGTTATTGGCGACCAAAGGCTTTTTTGGTCGCGGAAGATCACCTTTTGGCGACCAAAAAAAAAAGTTGGTCGCGGAAAGTATACTATTGGCGACCAGAGGCTTTTTTGGTCGCGGAAGATTATCCTTTGGTGACCAAAAAAAAAAAGTTGGTCGCGGAAAGTTATGGCTGGATAAATTTTAAAAAAAATGATACTACTGTAATTACATGCTATTTTTCTATTTAGGCATTAAAAGTTTTATAAAATAATATATAACCCAATTTTTATGGGTTATATATATTTTTTGCCAAATATGAACAAGAAGTATGTTATTGGCAAAGTGGCAGAGTGGATTGGGTGCATAGTGACTCCTTGGTCAAAAAGAATTATTTTTTTTGGGTCAAGGCGCTGACTCTTGGCGACCAACTTATCTTTGGTCGCTAAAAGTTTACTTTTGGCTAATATGAATTGGACTTTCCCCGACCAAAAAAGTTGGTCGCGAATGGTCACTTTTAGCGAGCAAAGGCTTTTTTGGTCGCAGAAAACAATCTGTGACGAGGCTTTAGCGACCAACTCGCGACCAACATATTTTGGTCGCGAAAAGGTTTTAGCGACCAAATATGGTACTTTTTGCGCCCAAAATGTTGGCCACGGAAAGTGTTTTTTCTTGTAGTGTTGGCCAATATCCCTTTTTTTTATGTGAATATTTTAACTGATTTCAATTATGGCATGGCTTCCAATAATCGTGACATGAATGTTCACATTATAAATTTGATTATATACGGTATGTGAACATTGACAATAGAAATATACTTTGAAGTGGATAGTTGCGTTAATATTCAGACAATTAAAAATGATTTTTTGATGTATGTTCACATTGTTAAATATGAATTATGAATATTCGTAGTGAAAATTTTAACTGATTTCAATAATAGCCTGGCTTCTAATAATCATGACATGAATGTTCACATTATGAATTCGAAAATATATGGCATGTGACCGTCGACGACGATAGATATCATTTGAATTTGATAGTTACGTTATTTTTCACACTATTAAAAATGATTTTTGATGTATGTTCACATTGTTAAATATGAATTATGAATATTCATAGTGAATATTGGTATAGACGTTCCTAATATGTAATTTGTAAATGTTTCTTCTGAATCTTTATGATGTGGGTATTGTAATTGGTTTACAATAAGAAATTGACTTCAAATAATCATGGCATAAATGTTCACATTGTGAATTCAAAAATTTTGAGGTATGTAAAATTGATAATGACAAGTGAGATCTTATTTATTAAATGGGATTTTTGATGAAAAGCCCCTTCTATGGGGCCTATTTTGTGTGAAGCCCACAGATGGAAACAATGGCCCCAAAAGCCCCTCAATTAAAAAAATAGCATGAATTGACTGAAATGCCCATCCATATAAGGGGGAAATATGAAACAATTGCACCGTTTCTCTCCCCTCCCTCTGTTTCATCGATTGAAAATCCTCCTCTCGTCTGAATATCATCATTCGAAAACCTTAGCAATGATTGAAACCTTTCTCTGAGTCTCATTACTCTCGCTCTCTGGAGGTACTTCGTTACAGTTTCATCGATTGAAACCGTAGCAACGTTACAGGTTCGTCTCTTGCGCTCGAATCGAACTCGGCATTAGGCTTTACTTTCTCTCTTAAACCCTTCTCTAAGTCTCATTACTCTCGCTTTCTAGAGCTACTTCGTTACAGTTTCGTTGATTGAAACCCTAGCAACGTTACAGGTTCGTCGCTTGCGCTCGAATCAAACTCGGCATTACGCTTTACTCTCTCTCTTGGACACACATTTTACAGGTGATTTTTTCCTCTTTCTGCTAGTTTTTCGATATTATGAAGTTTGTCTGGGTTTGTTTTCATTTTGGGAGTGGCGTATGAGATTAAGTTGGGTGAGTAGAATTTGGGATTTTTGGTTGCACTAAGGACCATCTGTTCTAAAATTTTTATCAATATCTTAAAATACTTTAAATTACTAAATTATGTGAGAATGTTAAGGTTAAAAAATTTTGAAAACTAATTTAGGTATTTCGGAATTATAGAGTAAAATTTTACTTTAACTCTAGCCATTGCTCATTACGCTTTGATTTCTGTAGTGTTTTGGTCCTGCAATTTCAATGCTTTGAAATTCATTTGCTTCATGAATTTTTCAGAGTAAAATTTTACTTCCAACCAGAGTAAAATTTTACTTATAATAAGAGTAAAATTTTACTTTAACTCTAGCCTTTGCTTATTACGCTTTGATTTCTGTAGTGTTTTGGTCCTGCCATTTCAATGCTTTCAAATTCACTTGCTTATAATGAGAGTAAAATTTTACTTTAACTCTAGCCTTTGCTCCTTACGCTTTGATTTCTGTAGTGTTTTTGTCCTGCAATTTCAATACTTTGAAATGCACTTGCTTCATGAATTTTTCAGAGTAAAATTTTACTTCCAACCAGAGTAAAATTTTACTTATAATGAGAGTAAAATTTTACTTATGACAGAGTAAAATTTTACTTTAACTCTAGCCTTTGCTCATTACGTTTTGATTTCTGTAGTGTTTTGGTCCTGTCATTTCAATGCTTTCAAATTCACTTGCTTATAATGAGAGTAAAATTTTACTTATTACAGAGTAAAATTTTACTTTAACTCTAGCCTTTGCTCATTACGCTTTGATTTCTGTAGTGTTTTGGTTCTGCAATTTCAATGCTTTGAAATTCACTTGCTTCATGAATTTTTCAGAGTAAAATTTTACTTCCAATCAGAGTAAAATTTTACTTTCAATAAAAGTAAAGTTTTTCTGCCAAACAGAGTAAAATTTTACTTTCAATAAAAGTAAAGTTTTTCTGCCAAACAGAGTAAAATTTTACTGTCTCATTACAATGCTTGTGCATTTTGTTTAGTGCTTATTTGTTTTCTCACATTGTTGTTTAAAGTAAAATGTTACACTGTTGATATAGGGAAACTTTTTAGTGTTTTAAAATGGTTGTTACAAGAAACAAATGTGGTGATGATGATGATGATGATTTTGAAGTTCCACCAACGGTTATACAAAAGAAGAAAGTCCCTAAAAAAAGAGCAAAAGTAGTAAAGAAAGTCCTTCGAAGTTGAATATTGTACATGGAGTACGGGAGAGGGAGAACTATATGAAACAATATGGGTCAAATATTGTTTCATTGATAAACCTAATGCGAGACACAAGGTTCACTAAAAGACACATTACTGTCCTTGAGAGAACACATTTTGGGATGTTGTTTAAATGTTTTTGGAAGAAAGATGATGTAGGGTTAAAGAAGTTCAAGAAAGTTGACAATAATGTCATGGATGTGATCAAATCTTATGACTTTCATGCAAAGGGATTTAAGCTTGGAAGGAAAACATGTGACATACGGGACAGTGATGTTACTTTGATTTTCGGGATAAAATCGGGAACGAAAAAGTAGATGTGTCATATGGGAAGAAATAAGAATCACCTTTTGTGCAGAGAAGGTTTCGTAATATGTTCAGAATATCTGTAAAGAGTTTGCGAGAGGCGTTAAGAGATGCGTTGGAAGGCACAACGAGAGTTGATGGTAAGGATGTTGCACGAATAATGTGTCTATTTGTTGTGGCAACTTTGCTATTACCAACAACTGGTCTAACAGTTGGATGGGCCTTTGTTGCCCTTGTAGAAGATTTGGAAATGATGAATTCGTATACATGGTCGACTGCAGTTGCATCCACGTTGACTACTTCAATCCATTCTTCATTAGGAAGTCCTGAAAATGTCACTGGATGTGTACTTCTTCTTTTGGTAAGTAAATTAAACCACTTGAAATATTATGCAATCTATCTTTAAAGAATTAACTAATTTCTATTTTTTATTTTATAGTACTGGTTATGCGAGCATACTACCCTCATTCAACCTCAAGGAAAAAATTTGTGTCTAAGGCTCCTTCGATGGGACTTATCAACATTGAGGAAAAAGCTAATGAAGAGGTCATTGCAAACACTAAAGCCCGAAGAGGTATCATCTTTCCAAACTCAGCCTTACTGGTTCACTTTGCTTAAAATTATACTTACATAATGAAATGTTACTCTTGAACAGAGTAACAGTTTACTTACAGTTAAAGTAAACTTTTACTTTGAAACATAGTAAAATTTTACTTACTCTTGAATAGAGTAAAAGTTTACTTATAATTTGAGTAAACTTTTACTTTGAAACAGAGTAAAATTTTACTTACTCTTGAACAGAGTAAAAGTTTACTTATAGTCAAAGTAAAATTTTACTTACTCTTGAACAGAGTAAAAGTTTACTTTAAATCAGAGTAAACTTTTACTTTAAATCAGAATAAACTTTTACTTACAGTCAGAGTACAATTTTACTTAATCTTGAACAGAGTAAAAGTTTACGTTAAATCAGAGTAAAAGTTTACTTTAAATCAGAGTAAAATTTTATTTACAGTCAGAGTAAAATTTTACTTACTCTTGAACAGAGTAAAAGTTTACTTTAAATCAGAGTAAAAGTTTACTTTAAATCAGAGTAAACTTTTACTTATAGTCAGAGTAAACTTTTACTTACTCTTGAACAGAGTAAATGTTTACTTAAAATTAGAGTAAAAGTTTACTTACAATCAGAGTAAACTTTTACTTTGAACAGAGTAAAATTTTACTCTAGTGGTTAAAGTTTGCTTAATTGCTGGCGTCTTTTCTTTTTCTATTTTTCAAATGCAGGTAAATCACAATGAACTGAAGCCCATTTCTAGAGAAGAAATGGAACTCATTTGCAATGATGATGAAGAAGATGCATTGGACATAGAGGAAAATTTGGAGACTGAAGAAGATACATTGGACATGGGGGAAAATTTGAAGACTGAAGAAGAGGACGATCATGTAGCTGAAGCTTTAGGAGATGATCAACCTTTGAAGGACTTCATTGATCTTCAAAAGGAAAACAAGAGGCTGAAAAGTGAGAATATGGCGTTGGTTGAAGAACTGAAGAAAATGAGGGAAACAATGCAAAAAATAGAAGAGGATCAAGAGGCAAAAACAAAAGAAACGATGAAAAAGATGAGCAAGACAGAGAAAGAATTGGAGAAACTAAGAAAGGAGATTGAAGTACTTGAATCTGAAAATAAACAGTTGGTTGAACATATTGAAGAAAATGCAGTTCATGCGGCTACCCAAGGTTTTGCTTCTAAAGAAATGTCACATGCTAAAGGAGTAGAAGAAGAGCAAAACTTTGGGATTCAAACTACATTGAAAGAAACATCTCTAGTCGTAGAGCCATTGCAAACATCCATGGTCAGGAAAATCAAAATCAAGGCGAGGAAGAAAAAAGAGATGTCTGATTTTGAATGTGAGCTAAGAGAGGCAAAGAAAAAAAAGACCACAAAACAAGCAATTAAAGTGATGTCAAAAGAAATGATTTGTGTTGACAACTTGCCTCTAAGCCAACCAAAGCCAGTTGAAAGGGTTTTGTTTCCAGATAAGGTTGCAATATGCAAATTGCTTAATGAGAATGATAAGTGTCTACTGAACAAGATTTACAATTTGGAAACCACAGAGTAAGACCATTTTAATTTTATCAAACAACATATTTTTACTGTTATCAAAGTGCAACGTGTTAATCAAATTTTTTTTTACCTTATGACTAAGTGCAATCTAATGGTCCGACACAGGAAATGGAGTATATGTTACATTGCATGATGTGGATGCAATTCTGAGAGATAATGATACTGCAAATAATGTAAGTGGTCATACAAGTTTCAATGACTAGTGTTCACTTCAATAACTAAAAATAGTTCATTTTATTAACATATATTTAATTGATTTTTGTTTTTGTAGGTCATTGACAGCTTCGTAGAAATGCTTAAGATTGAGCAACAAGTCAAGAAGCCAGAAAAGAATAAATCATTCTTTTTCTCAAGCCTTTGTTGAGTAAGCCATCAATTTGTATTTAGTTTGAATTGATAAATTTTTACTGTGATTTAGTGTAACATTTTACTGTATTTTGGAGTTAATTTTTACTATTTGGTTTGCCAAAGATTGACAACTCATACATTGTGTCACCAACACAACTTGATACATGGCACTCTTATATGATTAAAAGCAGTCTTTAGTGAAATGGGGTTATGGGGAGCTGAGAAATCATTTCATTGATAAAGTTCTTGAACAAGATTTGAGTGGATATAGATACCTTCGTTTTTGCATGAATTCCAATGGGAACAAAAAGGAAGAAAAACCCTACCACTGGACACTTCTTGTATTTGACACTGAACTTGATGAGTGGAGACATTACAATTCTTTAAGACTAAGAGACAACAGAGAAGATCCTTACCTTAAGGATGCAAAAAAGATTATAAGTGCTTTGCATGATATTAATAGTAATTTTTTGCTGTGTTTTATTCTTGAATTTAATCATGACCAAACAATTATGCATTGATGTTAGATAACATATGTGGATAGCAAGTTGGGCAACAAAACGAAGAGAGGTAGAAGAAAGTTTTCAAACTTGGTTTCGGTCAAAGATAGTCCACAACAACGCCCAACATCGTAAGTATTTCACGCTACTATTATATACTTGAATTGGTAGTTTTCAAATTTGATTAAATCTAACAAGATATTGATTTTTATTTAACAGTGTTGATTGTGGAATTATTGTATGTTATATCATGCCCCAAATCATAAGAGATGAGCCTATTGCAAATTCTATGGAAGATGATGAAATTAACAATTTCTGAGCGTCAATAGTGCATCAATTTTTGAATGATTATCCAAAAGCATGGACTGAGGAACACTTCAACCTCAAAAACAAAAAAAAAAACAAAACAAAACAAAAAATGAGCAAGAGCTAAGACCTCAAGGATGACAATGTGGACAAGTTCTAAGGAACTACTGTGAATGATGTATGTAATTTCGGTTTTTGTAAATAAAAGAATGGTGAAAAAGTAATTGTAAGTGAAAGAATACTAAAAGAGAATTAGATAGTATATGCTATGTCTATTGTTCTAGTAAATTTTACTTTGGTTTGGTGATTAATACATTATTATGGAAGGATATTGTTTTGACTAGGAATGAATGTTGTTATGGATAGAATACAATGATACAAGTAGAGGCTTAAATTTTTTTTGACTGAATGTTGCTATGAATGTTGCTATGAGTTTTGTTTTGACTGGGAATGTAAGTGGAATGAATGTTGCTATGAATGTTGTTTTGACTGGGAATGAATGTTGATGATATATGTAGTTGTGTTGTTAGATTTTTTTTTTTTGCACAAAGATTGCATGATGGTCATCAGGGGAGTTTGTGTGTTGTGGTAAATTTTGGTGTAGGTTGGAAATGTTTTTCTAAGGAGACTAACATATTTTCTGAAATGAAGTAAAATTTTACTCTAACATGAAGTAAAATTTTACTTTGAAATGAAGTAAAATTTTACTCTCCATAAAAGTAAATTTACTTTATATTTTGAAAGACGAGTAAATTGTTGCACTCTAAATCTAAAAGTAAAATTTTACTCTGCATAAAAGTAAAATTTTACTCTGAAATAAAAGTAAAATGTTACCAGAAGAATCTAAAAGTAAAGTTTTACTTTGCATAAAAGTAAAATTTTACTCTGAAATAAGAATAAAATGCTGCACTCTGAATCTAAGAACAAAATGTTACAGCCTGAATAAGTAAAATTTTACTCTGTATAAAAGTAAAACTTTACTCTGTACAAAAGTAAATTTTCACTCTATATGAAAGTAAAATTTTACTCTGTGGGGCGAGCAAAATTTGGACTCTAAATCTAAAAGTAAAATGTTACTCTGCACTAAAGTAAAATTTTACCCTCTATAAAAGTAAAATTTTACTCTGAAATAAGGTAAAATGTTAATCTAAAAGTAACATTTTACTCTGAACATAGTAAAATTTTACTATGAAACCACAGGCTCATCACACCCATAGACAAGCATTCAACCACAAAACAAATCAGAAACTAGAACAGAGAACCATTCAAGAACATAGTAAAAATGTCTTTTATTGCAATGTCTCCTTACAAATCTAGTCTAAAAGACTATACTATTATTGTTATGGACTACTTATTGCAGAAGAACTGCATTATTTTCATACTTCTATTACAAAATCAATAATGTCTTTCATGGCAATGCCTCCTTGCAAGTCTTCCTATTATGACCGTACTTCTCGCATCTACCATACTGTACTCATCTTATCTTCTCACCCCTAGATAGGATCCTATTTTTCCTTGGCCTACCAGGTGGTTTCTTACAAATTGGAGGAAGGACAACAAGATCATCCATAGCTACAAGAGGTTTCTCAACAGTGGGTATTGGATAAACGGACTCAGCATAGCAATCTTTGAACTTGCTAGTGTAATAAAATGGTTCCACATATGCATACAAATCACCTCCACTCTTTTGGATAGCGGTCGCCGCGTGAGCACAATGAAATCCATTCAATTGCCATTGGTAACATGAGCAAGTTCTATTCAAGAGGTCAACGCTAACTGATGGCTGGGATTGAACCTCAAAAACATGATCACTTGAACGACTAAACAACCAAGTTCTTTCACTTTTAAGAGCATTTACTAATGTTGAATCCATCTCCGGACAAAGAAAAATATTCCATTTCTTAGCTTGTTCTCTCATTCTCGACATCAAATCCATGATCTTCAACCTAATTGAATCAATCATCTTTGTACTAGGCAAATGGCGAGCTTGACGGATCCATGAATTGAAAGACTCTACCACATTCGAGTGCATTTCACCGTATTTTTGTCCTTTAAAATATGCATTAGTCCACTTGTCATACGGCAAATTAGATAGAAACCCACAAACGATCCCTTTTCCCTCATCTTGTAATTCTTTCAAGCACTGATTAAAATGTCCCACTGTCGGAGCGTAAGCACACGAAGAAAATAAAAAAACTATTCTACTCCTGAAAGTATTGCTGAAACTTGAACCAGAGAACCTATCCCTCAAATTGGCCTTCAAGTGTTGGAGACAAAAATAGTGGTAAGCAGTAGGTAAAACCTTGGGTAAAGCCTCCAAAAGTCTAGCGTTCCGATCAGATATGAAGGTAATTGGTCTTTCATCCAACAATATATTCGACAAATGCATATGTAGACGCGCCCTAGGAGGGCCTTACTCTACAGTTCGAACTCAATTTGTGTCACGGTCCTGTATCTAATCTCGCAGAGTGCAATGCAAGACTGATGAATCATCAAAGAGTTCAAATCCGGCAAATCGTTTTTGAAAACAGATTTTTTTGAAAGAAGTGCCAAACATGGACTGCTTTGCCAGATACAGAGTCACCACCTAAATATTTATTTTGGGGGAATTTAAGAAACTCTGACTCATTGCCTAAGGCCACATGTCCGTTATCACCAAAGTTGCCTCGGCTCGGGAACTTGGGTACGATTGGGGAAGGTCACTTTGTGAGCACCCCCACTCGCCCGATCAAAGATCGGCCTCTACTAACCATGATATCTAGTTTTGAAAATATTATGCATTCTTATTCCGGTTATTAGCCTAGATTTACTATGTGATGCGCACAACATACAAGTATAGTCTAGGTCGCCTGAATTGGAACAAAACATTTCATGTTTGTTTATTTGAAAATGGTTTGATGGTGCTACCCGCAAGTAGGCTAAGACGTGGATTTGCCACCCTCGGGTGGGCTTAGGAAACATGATTTTGCCACTATCTAGTGGGCTTAAAACTCGCAATTAATGAATTGTTCCGATTCAAATAACCCAACCTTCACCCACAGGCATTCAGGAAGATATATCACATAAGCAAATAGCCTCATGGTAAACATGCTATCATGGAAGTCACTCACACACATGCAAGGATGCTAAAGCATAAACACTTACCGAGTACTCCAAGCCAAAACAGAAGCTAATTAGAAATCCATGCATGATCCTAACTATACAGGAATGCCTAATGCAACACATGCAAAATGCAACTAAGATAGGCTCGGCTATTCTAAAGATGGCATGTGAAATGCTACAGCTAACGCGTATTCAACTCGGAATTGAAATACAATGCAGTTAGTATGATGTGCCGAGCCCGGTGCATGCAAGACAGATGAATGAATGCAAACATGCTATCATACTGTATGCTAATTGAAACATGCCCTAATCTAACCATCATAAGCGGATAAATAAAAGGGAAAAAGACGTGGGGTTGGAAGACATACATCACACATACGCACACTTATTACAGTTGTGCCCTCGCTCGGAGGGTCCGAATAAATAATATACAGTCCCGAATAAATAGTACAGTTCGAATAAGTACAAAATCCTAATTAATTAACAAATTAATCTAGGAAAGCAGTAAATTGCACGCAAATCCGTGGACCGCCTCAGCTCTGTTCCGAATGATGGATGATGCATGCTCGAGTTGCCTTGCACGGAAATCCATTGCGATGCCCCGATTCGCCTCTGTTTGCAATTGTTCTCGGGATGCGTGCCAAGCTCCGGAAGGCTGTCGATTTCTGATTTGCTATAACAGAGAGCAACAAAGGGGCATGGCAAAGTATTTTCACATATGTATGCATGACTACTCTTCAGGGAGTGTAGTCCTCGATCCTCGTGCCACGAATCACGCATCTCGATGCATGATGGCCGAGGAGTCGATTTGCACGACTCAATATGAAATGAATGCACATATGGACACAACAAGGCCTAGACTCCATCATGGATAATCCGGAGCGTCGGCGACCGGGAATTGAGACACGTTCTGTCACTCGGAGTACGAAACGTCCCTCGTTTCCCATGCTTGGGCTAACTCCTATCCCAAGCACTATGCAATATGCATGACATGCATAAATGCAATCCTAACATGCAACCTAGCATACACAATGCTATGAAATGGCATACACAATGCATGATGTAACGATGCATACACAATGCTCTAACATACAACCTAGCATACACAATGCTATGAAATGAAATGGCATACACAATGCACGATGGACTTACACCAACATGAGTGGACCTTAGCCACACTCACATCAGTAGCCATTAGGTGAAAATGGGACTATCGAAATGCGTGCACACATACACGCAAACCGAGGACCGATCCTAGGCATAACATGCAACTCTGACAAGGCATGACAAGGGATGCAAGATGGCATACAAACTCACAAATTCCAGCATTGAAATATGATGCTAAACAGTCCCGAAACATGAAAAAAAGGCACCCGATGCATGAGATGAACCCCGAAACTCGAAACTAGGCACATGGAATGACTTATAGCTATACAAAGCATGCATTATTTGATCATGAATTCTAAAGACAGAGCCAAGGCAGTCCCAAAACATGAACATTTCCAGTTCAAAGCATGGCCAAAAGATGCTAGCATGGTGGACTAAAATAGCATGCAAGATTGGCTAGCAAACATGAGTTATATGGCAAGTATAGGATGCACATTGAATCTTACCAAACCAGCAAAAATCAGTGAATAAAACATGTAAAAATATGCCCAAATAACCATGGAGATACAACCAATATATGCAAAAATGATGAGCTCCTTTAGAGGGCCATGCAATGAATTATTAAGCACATACAAAGTGGACACTTAGCATGGCATAAACAACTATGAAAATCAAATATGGTAGTCTTAAAACTCACCAAATTGACCCTGAAAGTGACTTCAAAGTATGCAAGATAGGGTCTCTTTGGAAGGCCAAAAATGACCACCAAACAAGTCAAGGTGAGAGGGGGTCACCCCCCTCTGATTTGGAGGCTCAAAATAGTGTGCTAGCCATTGAAAATTCACTGGATTTCAGTGGCTAGAAGGCCAAACCAAGCATGCAACAAGAGCTTAGGTGTAAGGCTCAAAATAAGGGACAATCAAGCATACAAGGAAGCATATGACCTCAAACAAGAAAATGCCCTTAATAAAAAATGAAGATGATGTCAAAAGGAGACTTTTTCTAGTTTATAACAAATCTCAAAAGTGAACAAAAATAGGGCTAATCTATTATGCAAAAATGGCCCTAAAAGAGAGATTAGAGACAAGGGACAGCAGCTGCCCCCAAATAGCAAAGAGTCCTTCAACAATGTTGAAGAGAGGTACCAAAAAAGGCACTTTACAGTTTATGACCAAGTCCAAAACAGCTCACAAATAAGACTAAAATACCATGCAAAAATAGGCCTAAAAGAGGGATATAGAGACAAGTGGTAGCAGATGGCCTCAAATAGAGGAGAGCCCTTCAACAAAGTTGAATAGGGGCTCAAAAAAAGACATTTTACAGTTTATTACCAAGTCCAAAACAGCTCAAAAATAAGACTAAAATACCATGCAAAAATAGGCCTAAAAGAGAGATTAAGCACAAAGGGTGAGGAGAAGACCTCAAACAACAAAATGTCCTTGATCAAACATGAAGAGGAGCTCAAAATATGACTATTTACAGTTTATGTCAGAGCCCAAAAATGTAAGCAACGAGATCTAAGATAGCATGCAAGATAGGGCAAGAAAAGAGGAAATAGGGACTCACCCTTGTAGCATAAGTCTTCAGCAGCTTTTGGTCTAAGAAAGTGTGCTCCTAACCTCTGAAAATATCCTCCAAGTTTCTGGAATGGAGTGTGGAGGTAGTAGGCTTGGAGGTGTAGTGTAAAGGTCAAGAACAATGGGTGTTTGGAGCTTAAAAGTGGAGAGCAATGGAGGAGGGAAGGGTGTATGCTCCAGCTGGTTTTCTAACCCTTAGAAATGAGGCTTAAGGGTGTATTATATAGAAGAAGAGAGGTTAAGGAAAGGGAGGGAAAAACAAATTCAAATTTCCCCCCCAAAAGGCAGCCCCTCGAATACAGAATCTGGGGAAAACAGCTAGCACAGCTGGAATACACTTGGAGAGAGGATCATGGCCAGCCAGGTTCAAAAGGTTCAGGTGGCCGGCCGGCCAGGGGTCAAAAGGGTCAATCAAAATTGCTGGCCGGCCACCCCAAAAGGTGGCCTCCCATGTGTGCACAACACAAATATGTGGTCAAAACCCAGAAAATATGAACCAGGAGAGAGAAAAGCCAACTTTTTAGAGGGGTTCAAAAGGGTCAGAGACAATTACTGGCTGGCCTATTCATATTGGTGGCCTCCCAGGTGTGTACAACACAAATATGGGGTTTAGGGCTAAAGAAAGTGGGCCGGGGGTGGTCAACACTAGCTTTCTAGTGAGGAAAACGGGCGACGGAGAGCGATGAAGAAATAAAACTGGCTTTTCAAAAAAATTGTTGGCCTCCCACCCTCCTACAACCTTCCTAACAATGAAAATAAGGTCTCCACCAAAATGGAACCAAGACGGATGCAAAATGAAGGTTCGGGGACCGAAACACGCGGCCTGGGGGCCCCGAAAACAGGCTGTTAAGCACCGGAGGTGGCGTTCGACCACGAAGTTGGTCTCTCGGGCCACAGTGTTCCTCAAAAGGGAGAAAATAAGGTGTATACCAAAACCCGGAGCAAATGGAGGCGGTTAGGCGGTCCCGAATCGAGGCACATGGCCGTCGGCTCCGAAAAATCGGAAACCGGGCTCCAAATGGGAAAAATGGCCTACGACCATGAAACGTAGCCTATGGCCACTGAGAGAT
This sequence comes from Camellia granthamiana, assembly GCA_036172215.1. NCBI lineage: Eukaryota > Viridiplantae > Streptophyta > Magnoliopsida > Ericales > Theaceae > Camellia > Camellia granthamiana. The sequence continues at coordinate 134,854,620 of CM069907.1, read as the reverse complement.
GATCTACAAGACCTCTCCCTCCCTTCGGGAAGAGAAAATAGAGAAAACAGAGCCTAGTTCACAAACCGAGGCAAGACACGAAAGAGTCCGGAGGCAAGGCTTGCAGCCGAGACTCTGAAACTTCTGAACGAGCACAATATGCAATATCACTGAGCGCTCAATCGGTGACGTCTGAGTCTTAAGGTCGGTCAAAAATGGGGTGTCTACAGCATAAAAAACCATTCCTAACTGTCTGTAGTCTCCGTATCGACAATTGCCATTGCAAGAGGGAAAAAACCTGAAAAATAACATTTTACAATTAGTAAGTATATTAAACGAAAAGGACAAATATAGTAGATTTGTACTTTGAACAACAGTAACATGTTAATCTGAGAATAAGTAACTTATTACTTTTGAATAAACTATAGTAATATCTACCTTGATCCCCATCTTTCGCTGTAGCTATTAACAAGGTGCCTTTATATTTCCCCTTCAGAAAAGTTCCATCTATAAACAATAGAGGACGGAAATGCCTAAACCCTTGAATGGAAGCATAAATGCAACAAAAAACCTCTTGAACCGTCCACTTTGATGGTTATAGTTAAGACACAAATAGCTACCAGGATTTGTGCTCATCACAATATCCATATACCATCGAATCTCATCATAAGACATAGAGAAATCTCCAAAAGTAGTAGTCCTAGCTTTCTCAACTCCCAACCAAGCGTGATTGTACGTAATGGTGAGCCCGTATTGATCTGTAAATTGACGCACAACATCAATTGGACGAGTTTGGGGATTCCTACGAACTTCATTAACAATCAAACTTGCAACCAAATTTGAACTCATCCTTGAGTTTTTAGAAGTACGAACTGCAACTCCACAAGTATGCTCATCATGTAGAGTCCTAATGTAGAAAAAATTATTAGCACTTTCTAGAGATGCAAGTACTCGCCATAAACAAGCTTTCGACTCCCGTATTGAACACACAGCAGTGACCCGACACTTCTCATTCTTCACATACACAAACTCAAATCCTATCTCAATGGCATATTTACATAATGCAGTCCGGAAATCCTTTGCACCTCCAATAAATCTTTGACCTACATGAGTAATTCCATTCACCCATCCATAAGAAAACAAAGTCCTTTCTCCATGTCGACAAAACATAGGGAGTAAATCCATTTCATTATCAGTAATGTTGGATCCAGTAGTGTCCCCTGATTCTCCAACTCTATGTTTTTCATTTGAAATGCCCATTTCAGTAATAGTCACATCAACACGGTCAACACCAAGGGGATAAACAAGCGATAACATATTCTGAAAATCAAAATCATCATCAATCATGCATTGCGAATGTCCAGGCAAACAGTACGATAACAGTATGCAACCACTATTGTTAAACTTCTTCAATTTACAACTTAAGAAAATCAGTTAAATCCTTCAACGTGCAGTTTGACACAACCTTGAACACAATGGTACGATCACCATACTTGCATAACAACATAAGAGGTGGAACCATTTTACAAATTTGCAATCAATTAACAGTAAAATTTTACTATCACTATCAAAGTAAAATTTTACTATCACTACAATTTGTGTTTAGTTTGAATTGATAAAATTTTACTATGGTTTAGTGTAACATTGCACTATATTTTAAAGTTAATTTTTACTATTTAGTTTGCCAAAGATTGACAACTCATACAGTGTGTCACCAACACAACTTGAAACATGAATCTAAAAGTAAAATTTTACTCTGCATAAAAGTAAAATTGTACTCTGATATAGGAGTAAAATATTACAAAATAAATCTAAAAGTAAAATTTTATTCTGCATAAAAGTAAAATTTTACTCTGCATAAGAGTAAAATTTTACTCTGAATCTAAGAAAATAATGTTACGCCATGAATTTAAAAGTAAAATTTTACTCTGTGTAAAAGTAAAATTTTACTCTGTATAAAAGTAAAATTTTATTCTGAAAAACAAGTAAAATCTTAGACTCTGAATATAAAAGTAAAATGTTACTCTGCACAAAAGTAAAATTTTTGCAGACAATGAACTTGTTTGGTGCAACTTTTTTGCTAGTTAAAAATTGATAACCAAAACGCATAAGCTAAAAGAACATATCTCCCCTATCTTCTCAATAATCAAAATTTTACTGTCATTCTAATACCAGAGTAAAATTTTACTCTCATTGTAAACAGAGCAATAGAACCAGAGTAAAATTTTACTCTCATTGTAAACAGAGCAATAGAACCAGAGTAAAATTTTACTCTCATTCTCTGAAACAAAAGACATAGCAATAGAACCAGAGTAAAATTTTACTCTGATTCTGTCAAACGAAATCAGATCAAAGACAACAAAAATAAATCAAAAAAAAAACAAAAACAAAAACAAAAAAAATTAATTAACAAATCAACATACCTAATTGAGAAGAAAAATCTCTACAACTCGAATCAACAATCACAAATCTCAATGAAACTCTCGTTTAATTGAGTGTTGATCATCAGCCACTAAGTGAGAGATGTTCGGCTGCGAGAGCGTCTATTGTTGAACAAGTGAGAGATGTTCAGCTGCGAGATCTTCAGATTTGGAGATCATCTTCATCGATTTTGTGAAGTATGATCGATTTGGAGATCGCCTTCATCGTCTTCATCGGCTGCAAGATCTGTAGCTCAGAATTTCAAAATTTTCAAACGTATGATACTATATATATAAGGGAAATATTGTGATAAAAAAAATAGAAATTATAAAATGTCCTTATTGAGGTAGGCATTTCCTACTCAGGGGCTTTTTGAAAGAAAACTGATTGGGTTATCCTTTATCCTAATAAAAAGGCCCAAAAGGGAGGTTTCACCAAAAATCCCTTATTAAATCTCGTGAAATAGGTTTCAGAAATATAAATTTCATCAAAAATAAATATGGACAACAAAAGTTATGAATTTCTAAATTTCAATGTACAAAAAGTCAAAAAATAGTCTAAATTAGAACACACCATAAGCACATATCAAGTTGCTAAGGGTTAGAAAATATCTATCAAGATAAAATTGTCCATAAAAAATCTCAAATACGGGAACTAGGATTTGGTAGATCAAATTAAAAAAAAAATAGAAATTATTAGAATACAAGAACATTTTATAGAGTAATTAAAATAAAAAATATATTTTATGAACTAATTGGAATATAAGCACATGAAACTGGATTTTTTACTAAATTTTCCATACTTTTTTGTTAATTTGTAATATTTATGAGTTTATATTTATTTTTATAAACAATTAAATGTGTTTGAGTTAACTATTTAAAAAACTTGATAGATTAAATTGATAATTTAGAACCTAAGTAAGTTTTGATTTTTTATATTTAAAGAATTTATTAGATTCAATTGACAATTCAAGAATTAAATAGAAAATTTTATAATGGTTAAAAATAGGAAGTAAAATTAATCTAAACTTAAAAAGCTACTAATAGAAAGTTAGAAAGTCAAATTATGGAATTTTCCAATTATAGTACAGTTCTTCATTTATAACTTTGACAAGATGTTTTTTTACTTGCCACCAAAGCATAAGGAACAGCAAAAGCTTTGTACGAGGATTCTTTTGTCAATGAAAGGCTTCTCTCCATGCTATTAGGGTGTTCTAAAAAATGGTTAAAAATTAATTTTTTTTAAATTTTTTTGATTTTTTTTAAAAAATATGTAAAAAATGTGAGAGGTAATGTGATCCAAAATAGGTTCAAAGTTAATTTTTGACTTTTTATTGTATTTCCAAATTGGCTATATATGGATTAGAGCATAGTTTTAGGTCCGTGAAACTTATCATGGGTCACATTTCAATAATTTGAATTGTTTGATGTGTAGAATTCGTCGATTATTTTATACTTACGAAAAATTACATTAATCGGATATTGATAGCCCTTGATTAGAACACATTTTTGTCAATGGTAAATATGATTTAAAAAATAAATTGTTAATAAAAATGTGTTTTGATCAAAAGACTACCAATATCCGATCAACGTAATTTTTTGTAAGTATAAATTACTTGATGAGCTCTATGGTAGACTTTATGAGCCCAACAGGATGCTCTAATCCATTATGTAGACTGGAGAGAAGCTTCTTGTCAACATATATTCTTTCTTCACCACTGTTATGTACCAATAAAAAAAAATTATGAAGTGTTCAAATTTAAAATTAATAAATACAAAATTTAAAATTTAAATCATACACTTAAATTGTAAAATATTTTTGTTGGCTACATATTTTGTAAAAGGCCAATTACAATTCGACGCGTGGCAGAGTAAGGGTAATATTGGAAGACTATTCAAGTCTTCAATCCTGATCATACACGTGGCAGTTAATATTGGTTCTCACGTGATCTGAGTAGTATTGGATCAGTAAAGAGATGCAAGGTGACGTGGCTTCAACGGTTTTTCACATTCAAATTCAAATATGGGAGGGAAGCCCAACTGCAAGTGATGGCGTAGTGGAACTACTTATAAGTCAGCATGATCAGCGATCATGGAGGAGCAGTTTGATGGTTTGAAGTGCAGTTCGATGGTCATCCTTGAGAAGTATAAATAGTAGGGAAGGTCCCAAAAAAAAGCCCCAGACTCAGATCCAACAAACCAGTCTTACTTTACATATTTTTCTTTCCAGTTTTACATTTCCAGTCTTTTACATTTCCTGTTCTTTACATTCCTGTACTTTGAATTCCTGCACTGCACTTCATTCATAGGAGTAGTTTCAAGTAGATTGTCACTGTAAACCTCTACGAGGCTGAGTTTGGATCATTGTAAGTTTTCATACCAATGAAATACTTCAATTGCTATTTATTTAACTGTTCTTGTGCTTAAATTCTCCTAAATCAAGCCACCAGTAAAAGTCATCTTCATTGAGGCTGAAAGAACTACAACACAATCGTCTGATAATTGGTTGGCAATTAAAATTCTGTAAGGACTGATTGATCCTTGCTGGCACGCTCGCAATTACAAAAATAACCTTCGAAAGCCAAAAAGCCAATATATATTTTTGGCACGCCCAGTGGGACTCGAAAAAATGGCTAGACGTAGGAGACAAGGATAAAATAAACGCTTGGAAGAAAGTGTGGAAGGAGAGGTAGAAATATCTAATCCAGGGGATAATGTGATAACACATCCTATGGAAACTCCTATTTAATCAGAACCTATGGTCGAACAGACCAGCACTTCGGAGTAAGAACCACATGTTCATAATATTGGACGAAACCAAGAAATTGGACCATCCAATGTTCCATCTACTCAACCAATAAATCCATGGGATAGCCTAGTAGATGCCATGGGACAACATCCTTTTTGGATCGAATGAATAACCACCAACCAACAAATGCAAGACACATGGAGGAAGTAAATGTCCCTCAGCAAAGATTGGCTAGAGATAAACAGCCTATGCAAGTTAATGGACATTCTTATGGTCAAACTAGTAATCAGAATTATGAAAGACCACCACCTCAGTCTTGGTACGAACCCATTTCAAGGCCTATAGCAGGCCAAAATGCCTCAATGTTTAACAGTGAAGCCATGCAAGTTGGTGGATCTGGCCCAGTACAAGAAAATGCCATAAGAATGGTTTCAAATCCCACGTTCGAAGCCATACCTAGCACTTGGGGGTACAATAATCCCTTATTCGAATTTATACTCGGGGGGTTGGAAGGTTTTCTCACAAATAGGAGGGATACAACACATGTTCCAGCACCTTTCGCAGGTCCCTTCACAAGACAGGCTCAAAGAGGTTACCCACGCCCCCAACAGCAACCTGCACCACAGGGACAACCAGTCCCAAATGTACCACCTTATGGACCAAGAGGACCACACGCACAAGTTTGTCCACCAAATCCTGTGTTTGTGCCCCCAGTAGTGGTTCAGCAGGCACAAAATATGGTCCCTAGGGACCAAATTGCTGATATTGTTAGGGAGATGTGTAGACCAATGGCTCAGGGGGTCCAAACTCCTGTGTATAGAAAACCATACCCAGAATAGGTTGACAGAGTACATGAATACCCAAGAGGTTTCAAGATACCAGATTTTGTCCTTTTTTATGGAAATGGAAACCAATCAACAGTAGAGCATATTGCTAGGTTTGCTGCTCAATGTGGTAAATTTACTAATCATGACTATATGAAGTTGAGACTATTCCCAAACTCTCTAACTGGGGGAGCATTTGTATGGTACATTCACCTTACACTTGGCTCCATTCAGACTTGGCAACAAATGGAAGAGGCATTTCATGCCCAATTCTTCCAATCGGAGCCAGAAGTTTCCATGGCAGACTTGGCAAGATTGAGTCAAAGGCCTGAAGAGAAGGCCACTCAGTTTATTGCCAGATTTAAAAGGGCTCGAAATAAATGTAGAGTTATCCTGCCAGAGCCAAAATTCGTAAGATTGGCCCAAAATGGCTTAGAGTTCAGGCTTCGAAAGAAGTTTGACTCAACTGAATTCAAAGACCTAGTGGAACTAACCTATAAGGTGTCTAGGTATGAAGCATTACTAGAGGAGGAACAGGATCGAAATAATGCATCGTACAAGACATACTATAGAGATCCTAATTATGAGATCGATGCAGCAGAGATTGTGAGGAAAGAACCTGTAATCTGTGAAGCATTAATTCATAAGGATACAACAATTGATCAACAGTTTAAAAAGAAAGACCTTCATAGGAAGTACTCTTTCGATTTAACTAAGGCAGATGATATTTTTGATAATTTGCTTACGGCCAACTTCCTTAAGTTACCAAAAGGAGTAAAACTTCCATCTCCAGATGAACTTAAGGGAAAAGTCTATTGTAAATGGCATAACTCTTGGTCTCACTCAACTAAAAACTATATTGTTTTTCGAGACAGGATCCAAGAACAGATTCGGAAAGGAAGTTTGAAATTCCCAACCAAAATAGAAAAGGCCATGCGGATCGACAGTAATCCATTTCCAGATGTTGGAGAAAGCATAGCTAATGTTGTTGTATCAAACTTCCAGAATTTATCCCTGCAGGAATTGGAAGAGGTCAATGTGCAGATGCATATTGCTAATCAGACAACTACCAAGAAGGACATCAGAAATCTACCAGCTATTGGACAAGATTTCTCACACCAGAGGGAAGACTCTGATAAAGAAGCACTGGATGATGACTCCCTAGAGGCAGCCGTAATGTAGAGGATATATCCCAGGTGCAGACTGAGTTATAAGTGGTTGAAAGACCTTTCAGTTGATGGGAAGCAATATTACAGGGATGTGCAGAGGCATCCCAAACCAACCAATGCTTATAATAAAAGGCCGTATCCGGCTAGTGTTAGGCAGCAGCCATTAGTGGTTGAGCCTGTAGTTGATAGAATGCATGCTAAAGGCAAGAGGCCCTTATATGAGTCCAGGCCACCTAACTATTACAGAATGGAGAACAGTCATTCTGAAAGAAGACTGGAGAAGAGTTTAGGTTCTGGGATCAAAGCCAGAGATTGGCCCCCTAGACCAACCTCACGCAGGACAGAAAGTGGTTACCTTCGTCGAAGGCCTGAATCAGGCTCGAAACTTGAGGTCAGGGCCAAGCAATTGCCTTCACAGCCAGCTTCGAAGATGGCTTCAAAGGAAGAAAATGGTAGCTTAACATCTGGGTCAGTAAGTTCGTGGATACCTAGAGTTCCAGATTAGTTTGTGATGCAGAACAAACCTAGGAAAGTGCCTACCCAAAGGGATGTTGGAAACCAAGGTATGATGGTTAAGCCTCCTTTGGTAGCCCCCAACAATTGGGTATTGCTTAAACACCCAAAAACGAAGGAACCAGATATGATCCCCGTAATTTCCAGATCACAAAGAAGGAAAATTCAGCGTAAGTACACCCAGTACCAGCAAGACCTGAAAGAAAGTGGAGAGAGTTCTTCATTGATCCAGACTGAAGGAAAGAAGAATCCAAAGTCAGACCATACTCCAAAGCCAACTCTACAAAGCAAGGTGGGTTGCAGCAGAGAACAGTTAACTCAGGTTCATTCTGAACTAAAAGCTAGAGAGAAGGCTAGCTTAACAGGATTGGAGAAAGCTCTAATGAAGAGTGGTAGCGAGACAGAAGAAAAAATTGGCATAAGCCAAAAGAAAAAAATAGTGGAAGAAGAAATGTTCGAAGCCTTCATGGCCAGGAAAACATTTTTGGTTGAAAAATCAGTCGAAGAAAACCATTCGAAGGAACCTGTTAGCAATGAAGTGCCAGAATGCAGCATACAGGATGCTTTTGGGGTAACTGATCAAGATAGCCAAGAGGGGAAATAGGTACAGCCAGCCATCCAGTTTGGCTCGTTTCCTCCAGTATCAGTGAACATGGTGCATATACTACCTCATGAGTTCCAAGCTGGAGATGAAAACCAAGATGATCAAGAAATTGACCTAATTCCAGTCTCTAGTGAAGACTCGCAAGTGAGTATGGTACAGGATAATTCCAAAATGGCTACCCCAATGGAAACTGAATATGAGAGCGAAGAAGAGGTGAGCATTAACCTCTCATATCCTTTTGAGTATCCCTCGAATTCTATGACACAACATGTCAAGCCTTTCTATATCAAGGCTTTCTTCGATGGGATACAATTGAACCGAGTCCTGATAGATAATGGGGCAGTAGTGAACTTACTACTGAAATCTTCTTTGAAGAAACTAGGGAAAAAGAATCCCAGGTTGATCCCAACCAGCACAACCATTGTTGGTTTCGCCGAAGACAAACAGATGGCTCAGGGAATTCCACCCATCAACCTGAGTATGGGAACCAGGGACTGCATGACAACATTCTTCGTAATCGACAGTAATGCTAAATACAATGCTTTACTTGGGAGAGATTGGATTCACACTAACAAATGTATGCCTTCCTCTTTGCATCAGAAAATAATGATGGCTTTGGGCAATGGAGAGATAGAGGAAATTGATGCAGATCCTCAACCCTTCATAGCCTGTGCAGACTTCGCAGAGGCCAAATTGTATATTGAGGGAGTGACACCACGCAGTATACTGAGGAAACCTGATGGCTCAGCCGAAGTGACGGCTGATGAGGAAGTGACACACCTGAAGCACTTAGTCCAGGAGAGTACTGATGAAGAGGTTGTCGTTAAGGATGACAATGATGCCTGGTTGTAGGCAAAGAAATGAAGTCCAAGAAGCCAAATCTTTGGCTCTAATTAAATTCTCAACATTGGATGTAAAATCAATAGTCCAGAGAGTACAGGAGCAAGAGAGAGAAGCCATGATAATTGGCTGCAAACAGGAGCAGCAGCAGGCCAGAGTTTTGGCCCTTGGTAAATATTGTGCATTGGACATTGAAACAAAAGTCTAGGAAATACAGGAAGAAGAAGCCCTATGAACAGATTTTGTCTATGAGGAGGAGGGTAAAGATGTTGAAATAAGGAACCTGGGAACAGAACAAAGAAAGTAGAAGAAATCAAAGAAGAAACTTCAATAAGTTCTCAGACACAAGACCCCTTAGAAGAAGTAAACTTAGGGGAAGGTTCTATACAACAGCCCATCTATATAAGTGCTTGTTTGGAAGTTCTAGACAAGGACAAGTTGTTGGTTGTCCTGAAGAAATATAAAGATTGCTTTGCATGGTCTTATAATGAACTACCGAGATTAGATAGGTCATTAGTGGAATATAGGCTCCCTATTAAGCCCAATTTCAAGCCATACAAGCAAAAACCAAGAAGAATGAGTCCAGAAGTGATTTAGAAAGTTAAGGAGGAGATTCTTAGACTACTCAAGGCAGGCTTTATTAGGACAGCCAGATATGTTGAATGGCTATCTAATATTATGCCTATAGCTAAGAAGAATGGCAAGATGAGGGTATGCATTGATTTCAGAAACTTAAATCTAGCAACTCCAAAGGATGAGTACCCTATGCCTATAGTAGATTTGCTGGTAGACAATTCAGCAGGGCATCAAATTTTATCAATGATGGATGGGCACTCTAGTTATAACCAAATCTGCATTGCAGAGGAAGATGTCCACAAAACAACATTTAGATGTCCTGGGAATATTGGCACCTTCGAATGGGTTAAAATGCCATTTGGCCTGAAAAATGCTGGGGCTACATATCAGAGGGCTATGAACACCATTTTTCATGACCTCATTAGAGGGTATTTAGAGTGTTATATTGATGACATTGTAGTGAAATCCCAATCCATGGAGGAGCATCTGTTTCATTTAGAAGCAGCTTTTGAAAGAATGAGGAAGTTCAAGTTGAAACTCAATCCTCTTAAATGTGCTTTTAGTGTATCATCTGGAAATTTCTTGGGTTATGTAGTGCACAAGAAAGGAATACAGATTGATCAGAATAAAGCCAAAGCCATCATTGAAGCCAGGCCTCCATCAAGTAAGAAAGAATTACAAAGGTTCCTTGGACAGGTTAACTTTCTTCGAAGGTTCATTTCTAACACTGCAGGGAAAACTAAAGTATTTTCTTCCTTATTAAGGCTGAAAGATGAAGAGGAATTTGTGTGGGCAGCAGAGCATCAAACTGCTTTCGAAGGTATCAAAGCCTACTTGGCCAACCCTCTAGTGCTGATGCCACCAAAGGGTGATAAGCCCTTAAAGTTGTACATAGCTGCAGCAGATGATTCATTGGGAGCCTTTTTGGCGCAAGACAATGAAAAAGGGAATGAGCAAGCTGTTTATTACCTTAGTAGGTTTCTAAATTCTTATGAATATAAATATTCAGCTGTTGAAAAGCTATGTCTTGCTTTGTATTTTGCTGCAATGAAATTAAGATATTATCTTTTACCTACAACTGTATTGGTAATTGCAACCACAGATTTGGTTAAGTACATGTTATCTAGACCTACGTTGAGGGGAAGAATTGGCAAGTGGATCCTAGCCTTATCAGAGTTTCATTTAGAATATGTTCCCCAAAAGGCAGTAAAAGGCCAAGTTTTAGCCAATTTTTTGGCAGACCATCCATCTCAAACAGAAAGCCAAGAGATAATGGAACTTGGAACAGTTAATATAGAGCCATGGCAAATGTGGTTCGATGGATCAAAAGCCAATGGTTTAACTGGAATTGGTATTGTGATTAGGTCACCACAAGGGATAGAAACCACACATGGTTTCAGAGTGGATGAAGCTACCTGTTCCAATAACCAAGCTGAATATGAAGCCTTAATAGTGGGACTAGAAATTCTTATTGGATTACAAGTTCGTGCAGTTGACATATTTGGAGACTCTCAATTGGTGGTTAATCAAGTGAAATGGATTTTCAAGTGTCAAAGCATAAGCATTTTGCCATACTATATTGTTGCATTACATCTGCTTTCTCAATTTCAAATAGTAAATGTAACTTATGTCCCAAGATTCTTGAATAATAGAGCTAATGATGTGGCTTAGAAAGCTTCGAATTTCAAGAGAAGGGATAATGCCCAAAGGGACATAAGCCAAACAACATATCAAAAGTTAATACCACCTTTGAATAAGAGGAATGTGATCTTGGAAGTCAATGGCAATGACTTACAAGAGCAAGATTGAAGGCATTCAATAATGCATTACTTGGCTGGTCCATCTTCGAAGGCTAGCAGGAAAATTAAATTGCAGTCTATGCAATATATGATATATGGTAATGCCCTCTACAAAAGATGGGAAGATAGCTTATTGTTGGAATGTTTAGGCCCAAAAGAAGCATTAACAGCTATGGTCGAGGTTCATGAAGGCATCTGCGCTGCTCATCAGCCTGGTGTAAAGATGAGATGGTTGCTTCGAAGGCATTCCTACTATTGGCCAACTATCCTTAAAGACTTCATAGAATATGCAAAGGGTTGCCAGGCATGTCAAAAGCATGGCGCAATAAGGCATGTGCCCATAACTGACCTACATGCAGTAGTGAAGCCTTGGCCATTCAGAGGATGGGCCATGGATATGATGGAAAAAATATACCCATCTTCTTCGAAGCACCATTGTTTCATTCTAGTGGCCACCGATTATTTCACTAAGTGGGTCGAAGCTAAGCCATACAAAGCTGTAGACCAGACATAGGTTATTGGGTTTATTAAGGATTTGATCCATAGATTTGTCATCCCACAAACTATAACTGTTGATAATGGGACTGTTTTTTATGGGAAAATAGTGAAGTCTTTTGTGGCCGAGTTTGGAATTAGACTTGTTAATTCCACCCCATATTATGCACAAGCCAATGGTCAAGCTGAATCATCCAATAAGTCCTTGAAGAAAGGAATACAAAAGGTTGTGGAAGACAATCCTAGGGATTGACATAACTTATTGTTGGATGTATTGTGCGCATACAGAACTTCCCCAAGGTCAAGCACATGAGTCACTTCTTATGCCTTAGTATATAGGCATGATGCAGTATTACCTATGGAGATCAATGTTAAGTCCTTGAGGGTAAGATGCCAAGACCAGTTGGATCCTAACCAGTACCATCAGAGTATGTGCTTGGAGTTAGAAAGCATAGATGAAGCTAGAATTCTAGCATTAAATAGCATTCTCTTTCAGAAGAAGAAAGAAGCCAAAAATTATAATAAGAAAGTCAAACACATTGGCTTTGATGAAGGTGATTTGGTATGGAAGACAATACTCCCAATAGGAATTAAAAACCATAAGTTTGGCAAATGGTCACCTAACTGGGAAGGACCATATCAAATTCATAGAGTTCTGCCTTTTAGAGCATACCATTTGAGAAATTTGAATGGTTATGTGCATCCCAAAAAGATTAATGGCAGATATTTGAAGCCTTATTTTTCAACTATTTGGGAAATACAAGGAATAAAATAAACACTAAGTACAAGAACACAAGATTACTCAGATGATAGACAAGAATTTGTTTTTTCATAAAGAGTCAAGTACATCGTGCCACAAATTGGCTCAAAAATCATTACAATGTTTTAATTGTTTTTGTACAACGGATTTCCTATTGGTAAATGATGAAAATAGTTGAATAGCTGCAGCCATTTCTCCTTTTCGACCGGCCAGTCCTTGGTTGGTGATTTGCAGTTTGGTATCAGTTTGGACTAAGGCCTGGTTCACTGCAGAAAGCTCCTCTTCAAGTTGAGCTTTCCTCTCCAACAGCTGAATTCGAAAGTGAGAGGTAGATGAGTGTTGTTCCTTAAGCTTTGACACTTCAGTATGCACTTGGAAAACAAAACTCTGGTCTCTGGCCAATTTCTCATCCGCAGCCTTGGCAGCATGACAAATGCTGATGTAGAAGTCGATAGTAGCTGCTGTCTGGGATAGATGACTTGAAACATTCATGCCGGACTGCTCAGCAATTTTGCAGCACTGAAAAAACCCATTTCTGATTATCGGCCTTTGTAGAGCCTTGAAGGGAATCCTCGAAAAGAGATTAACAGTTCCAGGCAGGTGTCTAAGTCTATCAAAGGTACAGAAGGCTTGCTGCTAGAGGAAGAAGAGCTCTCAAAAATTTCCAGCAAAGAGTCAGCCAAACTAATGGCTCAGCTTCCTCATTGAATGTTGGAGAGGTGGAGGGTATGTCGAAGAGACTAGCTAGTCTTGCTTTGAAGACATCAACATCATCCATAGACATAAGGGGCGCAGAAAGAGCTGTGGTGGAAGACACAGAAGACTGCATAGGGATAGGAGAAATGGGTAAAGCATCTTTAGCAGTCTCCATGGTCCTAGCCACCAATGAACCAAGTGAAGAAGGGCTGGAGCTAGGTAAAGGTGATAAACCACAGGTTGGAGAGCTACCAGCACCCTCAATAGGGGAATCAACTGCCATCAGAGATGGAGTAGCAGTTGGAATTTCCTTGGAAGGAGGAGGAGGAGCAAGGCTCGAAAGAGAAGTAAATTGAGGAAAGTCGAGGGTCAAGTAAGGGAGGTATGGCTTTAAGCCAAGAGAAGGAAATACGGGAATGTTTGACCTCAGGGGAGATACAGAAAGTGTAGGCCTTGGAAGTGGGAGTATGATTTGAATAGTCCTCACATCCTTCATCTGATCAACCTCAACTGAAACTGAGGGAGGCCTCATTGGAAAGATAAACTCAGTAGTTGTTGCTGCAAGAGGAAGAAATGTAAAGCAATGTCAAACTTCAATACCAAAAGCTGACAAGGGAAAAACAGCAGAAGTATGAAAGAAATTACCTGCTCCATAAGTGTCGGCAATGATGGGAGAACTACGAAGGGAGTAATGTCCGGCAGTTTGTTGCCTTCTTGCAGTTTCCCTTTGTAGTGCATCAGCATCAGCAGCAGCAGCTTCATCTCTCAGAAATTGTTGCTGCCGTCTCTTCTCAGCCTCTCGAAGACTATTATGGCCTTAGAATATTCTTGTTCTACTGCCTTGGCAGCTGCTTCATGGATGGTATCTTCAACCAAGTTAGTAGCAGAAGCAGTCACTTTCTTTCTTTTTTCCATTGCTTTGGCAATTGTCTCGGAATCGGAGTCTTCGACCATATCAGAGGGAGAGACAGTCACCTTTCTTTTCTTTTTTCTCTGTATTGGTGTGGTCTGCTCCTTCTCAATTTCCTTCTCAACTCCTTCAATCTGGGATCTAGATTCCGAAGAAATGAGCTCCTCTTCGACCTCTCTGGTAGTTGTCTCATCTTGAACCAAGTCAGAGAAAGGGATGATCACTCTTTTCCTTCTTTTCAAGGGCGACCCTTGCTCTTGATCTGCTTCTTTTCGTTCTTCTGCTTAAATATCAGATGTTTCCTTTTCAGGCTCAAGGAGTCTCCTTTTCTTTTGTTGTTGGCCACCTCCACAAAAAAGAACTAAGAATAAGATTACAAGAATTATAGAGAAAGCCAAAGGAAAAGAAATGAAGGTATATACCTTTCTTTGAGGTAGCCCGAGTGACTCTTAGGGGAGTTGAGACAGCGGGAGCAGATTGGGTTGTAGCATGTACTGCAACTGAAACAGTGGAAGAAGTGACAATTCCAGCTCCTTTGGGCTTGGGCACATCTAACACCATTAGTAGGTTTTGAGGTGAAATGGCCAAGTAGACTTCCATGTTGGTCACCCACCAGTTTTGGTATCTCTTCAATAAGGTACCTTGAGGAATGAAAGGGGTATATTCGAAATTGACCAAGTCATCTATAAATTTGAAAGTTGCTTCTTGTAGCCTGGACTTCCAAACTTTCAGATCCCTCCTAGTAAGACTGAGATTGGTGTTGCTGTAGAGTGGTATTGGGATCCCTTGTGTGAAGCCAAATTGTCTAGCAAATTGAGCAGGACAGTAGGGCTCAGCGATGCATTTGTAGGCTTTGGGGTTCAAGGTCCCGATAAATAACTCTTTAGGGATCATAATGGAGGCCCATATATCTTTGTGAACAGGTGAAGCACAGAACCTGTCACTTAGGAAATTCCTCAACCAAGATGGACCAATGGTGGGTTCGAAGGGACGGAAATGGTAAGAAGGAAGGGAAGCTGGAAGTTGGTGGAAGAAAGAGAAGTAAAAAACAAAGGTAGAGGGATAAAGTGAAGCATTAGCCAGCCTCATGCCATGAGTAAGAGGATTTGGCTCAAAAAATTTAAGGCATTTGGATTGTAATTCAGTGAAATAGGTAAAAAGCCAAAACTGAAGGATCCAAAATGGCCCCCTTGATTAGCAGCTAAGGGTTTCTCACAGAAAAGGGAGCATACTCTATATACGTGACCTAGAACATGTGGGGCTAAGGCCACCTTTTTCTGTAAAATAAGGCTTTGGCAAGAGGGGCAAATTCAGGCATGATTCTCTGAGAGGAGGTGCAGAAGAAGAATTTGCAAAGCCAATACAATAAGAAAGAAAAGAATTCCCTATCAGTCACGGGGCCCTCTCTTTTATTCTCAGCCTTAGCGAAATCACTATAGGATGAGTTAAAAGAGGGGAGGGAGAAAGGGACTACTGAGTTAGGGTAATCTGGTCCAAATGGGGTACCAATGGGGGATAATCCTAGTAAATGGAAAATGTCAAGAACAGTAGGAGCCATCATCCCACATCTAAATTAAAAGAAATTAAAGATAGGATTCCAAAAACACAAGGCAGCAGGAATTAGGAAAGGGTCCTCTGAGATAGTTACCCTGGATAGTTAGAGAGCATCGAGAAGGCAGAGCTCTTGAAGGTCCAGAGTTCTAGCAGGAACAACCCGGCCATACCATTCTTGCCACTCTGGTCTCACCTTGGGCCAGCATCGGTGGGGGCGATTTATCCTCCAGTTCCTCCAGTCAAGACCACCTTCGTAAAGGAGATATTGGTTTTCCAGACGAGGATATAGGGCTGGGAGCTCAGTAAGGATCTCTTTGAATATGAGCCCAAGCACACAGTCTTGCTGCACATGGCGACAAGGGACGAAGATGCGTCCATCGATAGCGCTTTTCTCCCCAGCTTTGTACTTCTCACATTTTGCATCAATGATCCTCTTCAGGGCTACAGATGGGCTCGCACGCTCTACGACTGGCACTGAAGAAGAAGCCATTGATAGTACGCTTTTCCAGAAAGTGAAGCTGAGAAAGGAAGTAGAGAGAAGTGGAAGATCGGCAGAGGTAAAAGGGTTTGTGTGTTGAGCAAGCAAATGATTTCAGAACACGAAATAAAAGGGTTTCAAAAGCCTTTGTGTTTGGGAGATATACAACGCTTGGTTTGTTAAACACTAAAAATACGAATACGAAGAGTGTCCTTCAAATATAGATAGTATTTGGAGGGAAAAAACATATTCCGGATGCTGATGCCAGCTTCGAAGTAAAGTATTTGGCTTCGAAGCCAAATTTTGGTGCTAAAAGCCAAAAAACAGCGACTTCGAAGCACATTTCTATACCTAAAAATGTAAGAATACTCAAGTGTTTGTTTTACACCAAAGGGTTTAAAGACCTGTTTTTAGGTTTCTTAACGAAGGTAATGTCCTTCGAGGCAAAACTTGAGACTCTTTAAGGATGGGATTTGGTGTTCGAAACATCAAAACCAATGGTTGGTTTATAAAAAAGTTGTCTGTTGAACTTAAACAGCATGAACTGTTGTTCGAAGCAAAAAATGATCAATTTAAAACTAATTGATCATATTAACCATGATCCGATGTTGGTTATGGTTGAAACAAGCTTTAAGTATAAAATTGCTAGATTCGAAGCACTGGTTCTAAATTGAAAATCAGCCAAAACTGTCGACTTTATTCCATAAATTGGAAAAGTTCATAATTGGTTCTTTTTAGTGTTTCATTTAAAACAATTGAGTCCAGATTCGAAGGATAAAATTGTTCAGTTTGAAGCTCTAAATTGGCTTTTAAAGACAAATGGAAACAGGGTCGAACAATGCCAAATGAAGAAGAATTTTGTCTATATTAAAGCCAAAGCAAGTACATCGAATGGCCCTATCTGGGTATAAACTCAAGCTCATAAAAATAAGGAATGGAATAAATAACAAGATCATGAAATTTAGTCCAACAATG
Source organism: Camellia granthamiana (assembly GCA_036172215.1). NCBI lineage: Eukaryota > Viridiplantae > Streptophyta > Magnoliopsida > Ericales > Theaceae > Camellia > Camellia granthamiana. The sequence continues at coordinate 134,837,279 of CM069907.1, read as the reverse complement.
ATCAACGAATTTTTGTTCTTTCTTTATTATATCTTCTATTTCTACTAACATTGGCTGTTTGAGTTGATGTGCTCTCACTTCGTAGTAGAGCTCTTCAGTCTTTATTTCGAAAGCTGCATCTCTCAATTCTTATTCCAATTCGTCTATGTCCAAGTCATCCCAATACGCAGAATCTTTATTCTTGAAATCATCGAATTCTTCGATCAAGTTCTCTGCTTCGTACTGGGCATGAACTCGAAGACACGAAAGTTGGTCTAAAGATTGTGTAGTGGCCATAGAATTTTGATGCTAGTAGAGGAGCAATGGGAGTTGGTCCAGGAACATATGAAGTTCTACTTGGGCAAGGGGACTGAGGACATGGCCCCTAGTCAGAATATCACAAGCCCATCGAAGGTTCTTGAGGGGGACGTCGTCCTCAAGAACATTGAATGGCAAATGAGAGAAAGCTGGGAGCAGAAGTTGAGCTTGTTTTCGCTCAGCTGGAGTAGGGGAAGGTGGAGGTTTGTAAGGTAGAAAGACTTTATTCGTGGAAAGGGCAAGCCTCAGTCTCTCTGTCCAGCAAGGAGTTGGCGGAGGAGAAGGTGTGGATGCTTCAATTTCAGGAGATGGAGAAGAAAGTGTGGATGCTTCTATTATAGGAGATGGCACGGGAGCAGAAGGAACAAAGGCATTAATATAATTGAGCCAGTCAGAAGAGCAAATCTTCGCCTTCTGGGCTAAGAATGATGGGTTATACCCTTGTGCTTCTTCTAGGCGTCAGGCAGCATGCACTATCTTTGTAGGCATGGAGGATGTGTACCATGCTACAAGCAGATTCTCCTCCAAACTACGTCGATGGTCAACGGGCACGTAGGGGTAGACCACTGAACTTCGAGCGTAGGAAGGAAACTCTAAAGGGTCAATGAACTCAACAAAATGATGGTTGATTCGTTCCCTCAAATCACAGGTCTCAGGTGTTGACCAGCTTGTCCAGTCAAAACCCCCAGAGGAGGAAGAAGTTGCAGCTTTATCCCATGCAGAGGGTTGTGAAGAAGAGTTTCCCAAGTCCATATTTGCAACTTTCCGAATCAAAGAATTGAGAGCAGTTTGTTCGAAGTACAAGGGTGAGTCAGAGGGAGAACTTCTTGTATCTATATCTGTAACTTTCTGAATCGAATGATTAAGGGCAATGTGTTCGTAATCCAAAGGTTGGTAATTTGCAAAGGCTTCCATGACCTGAATATAGAAAGGTGGGTAAAGATGGCTAATTAATGCGTGGAGGTTCTTTCGAAGAAGGGCAGCATCATCATATGACTCTTCGTGTGCTCGATCAATGGAGGGGAAAATTGATTCGGCCATAGAAAATGTATCAGTCTGTTCGAATACTAAGGTGGTGGGGGTGTTCAAAAGATTGAATGAGAGTTTTAATGCGGATGATGAATGATAGTTGCATTCCTAGGGGAATGCAAACCCCATACACGCTCTAAAAAATGCGGGAGAAAGGCCTTGATCCACTAATATCACCAAATATTGGGTACATTAGTGCGAGGGGTAATGTTGGCTACATATTTTGTAAAAGGCCAGTTACAATTCGACGCGTGACAGAGTAAGGGTAATATAGGAAGACTATTCAAGTCTTCGATCCTGATCGTACACGTGGCAGTTAATATTGGTTCTCACGTGATCTGAGTAGCATTGGATTAGTAAAGAGATGCAAGGTGACGTGGCTTCAACGGTTACTCACATTCAAATTCAAATATAGGAGGGAAGCCCAACTGCAAGTGATGGCGTAGTGGAACTACTTATAAGTCAGCATGATCAGCGATCATGGAGGAACAGTTCGACGGTTTGAAGTGCAGTTCGATGGTCATCCTTGAGAAGTATAAATAGCAAGGAAGGTCCCAGAAAAAGGTCCCAGACTCAGATCCAACAAACCAGTCTTACTTTACATATTTTTCTTTCCAGTTTTACATTTCCAGTCTTTTGCATTTCCTGTTCTTTAAATTCTTGTTCTTTACATTCCTGTATTTTGAATTCCTACACTGCACTTCATTCATAGGAGTAGTTTCAAGTAGATTGTCACTGTAAACCTCTACGAGGCTGAGTTTGGATCATTGTAAGTTTTCATACCAATGAAATACTTCAATTGCTATTTATTTAACTGTTCTTGTGCTTAAATTCTCCTAAATCAAGCCACCAGTAAAAGTCATCTTCATTGAAGCTGAAAGAACTACAACACAATCGTCTGATAATTGGTTGGCAATTAAAATTCTGTAAGAACTGATTGATCCTTACTGGCACGCTCGCAATTACAAAAATAACCTTCGAAAGCCAACAATTTTCTAAATAAGTTTTGTTTTATCGATACATATATTATATGTGCCTTTTTGTTGTATCCATCAGCCCTAGAAAAGTTAACCATTTCGGCTCAAATTCTAAACGATTGATGTTAAGAGTGTTGCGCGTATAAATTCTGAGTTGAAATTTCTTAGCAAAGGCAAGAGACTTCTGCAATATTGTGCATTTTGAGATTTTTTTTATTTTTATCTCACATTATATTCTTTATTATTATATATTAAATTTATCTCTCTTTTGCCGTTTAGAGCTGTGGATGACTTGTGTTAATTGTTTAGTTTGATGAATTACGCCTTGTTGCCGTTGTCTTGATGTTCTGTTTGTTCTGTTTTTTTGGATTTTGCTTGGTTCTGATTGGCTTCTCGCCAATTTTGAGTCAAGTGCTAGCAAATGATTATGCTTCTTTTGCGGTGCCAATCTAGTTGGGATTGTGGAGGTTTGCTATGATGGTTAGTACACTTTCCTGATTTGTTAATGTTATGTTGATTGTACTTTGATCTATCATTAATAAAAAAAAAATTTATTGATCAAAAAAAAAAATTTATTTCTCTTTTATAGATGTAGACAATTTATGGAAAACCACGTAAATCTGTGTGTGCTTTCTTTAAAGTGCGTATCACAATTTGACAAAATTGGATTGACTTCCGTTTTAGTAATTCTTTGTGGCGTGTGCATGGATGTAGTTCTGTTTGCATTCATTTACATCTTCATTTTTTTTCCTATTCATACGACTAATAAATTATTTATAAATATAAAATTAAGTATTATGAGAATTAAATTTTTTAGAAACTCAATTGCTTTGAATGGTTTTCAATTTTTTAAAAATAGTTTTTGAGTTTCAATCTGTATCTTTTGGGTTTTAGTGAATTTTTCAAAATATTTTAATTTTTTTTTTCACTTTTTAAATCTATTAAATGTACATACACTTAAAAGTACAAAATTTTATAAAAAAATATTTAAAAAATTTACTAAATACAGAAAAAAGAAATATGAAAATTCAATTTTTTTTTTTTTTTAGGAGTTGCACCAATAAATCCCAAATTCCAATCTTTTGATCCATTTAGTCCTTACTTTAATCTTATGAACTAATAAGTCCCACCCCAACGTTAAAGACCAATTGACATAACATAAGTGATATTAACGTCGGCAAAAAAAAAAAAAAAAAAAAAAAACACAAAACAATAATCCACACCGGCAGTTACCACTCACAAAACAACACAATCCCCCCCAGCACACCCAGCCACACACACCACTAAACAAAATAAAAAAATAAATCCCACACACCAATAATCAAATTACTCACCTGTTCCACTATAATGGCCGTAACAACACTTGAATCAATCAATTAGGAAAACAAAAAATGGAACCAATGAGAATAATGTTAAACAAAAAGAACAACACACTCTCACCCCTAAACAAAATAAACAACACACTCCCCCCCCCCCCACCCCCCCCCCAAAACAAACAATGAGAACAATGTTAAACAATTCAAAAACAGAATTCCGGAGATAAAATTTCCTTATTCCCATCCGAAACTGAATCAGTCAATTAAGAAAACAAAATCAAGGGTACACATGTAAAAAAAAAAAAAATAGGACTAATTGGTGTACAATAAAACTTTTAGGACCAAATGGTTTAACTTTTCTCCATTTAGGATTCATTAGTAATTTTTCCTTCTTTTTTTTTTTTTTTTTTTTTTTGAAGTTCCTTCTAGATTTCTTCAAAAATATTTTATTTTTTAAATGCATTTAGATTAGGTTCACATAAAAAGAAAATTAACTAAAATATTATTTAAAAAAAAAAAAAGGTTCACTATCAACAACAAAACACAGAAAACAAAACTTGAAAGCTCATTATATTTTTTTCCCAAAATTCAAGAAAGATTTTTGTAATTTATGTCATTATTAAGGCCTCGTTTGGCAAGAGGCTATTTTAGCCAAAAAGTCAAAAAGTTACTAAAAAAGTCAAAAAGCCAACAACCCATACCAAAAAGTCAAATATTCCCTTTTCTCTCTACTTTTTGCACATCTTTTCGTAAAAAGTCAAAAAGTCATCCCAAATATACTAATTTTTTTTACATCATATTTTAACCAAATAACCAAAAAGTTACTAAATTAACCTGTTCCCAAACGAGGCCTAAATCTCATATGTTTGTGAACATGTGCCTCTTCGTCTCTGCAATTGTATTCGGTCATTTTTCCCAAGGGAGTAAATCCCAAGCAAAATAAGATGATAAACAATGATAAAAACATAAGATATCGTACAAAATATGATAAATAAATGTGATTAATCTCAAAAGCAAACCAACATTTTACGTTTTGCATCAATTTGTTTCTTTTTGAATATCATAAACACAATTCTTCATTGGTTTCTCGCCAATCTGTGGGTTTAGTGCTAGCAGATGATTGTACTTTCTCTTTGGTGCCAACTTAGTTGGAATTATGGAGTGTTAGTTATAATGTTTTTGCACTACCCTCATTTTTTATGTATATTGATGCTTGTATTTGCTCATTTTATCAATAAAGTCCCCTTTTTCTTTGCTGATAAAAAAAAAAATTATCTTCAACTCTATGAATAGTTTGACATTTGTTGACATCCATTGCTATATATTCTCATTCTTCAATCTATTGTGTGTAAGACCAATTAATGGCCTGGACCAGATTTACTCAATCAGCAGTAGGATCTTTTGTCTCCAAATAACTCTATCCCCTTATCCCAAATCACTCATAAATATTGGATCATATGAGAATCCCAAGATCTAAAAATCTCAAGACGTATCCAATGGTTGCGAGTGATTTGAGATAAAGGGACAGAATTATTTAGGGACAGAGAATCTTGCACCTCAATCAGAAAATTAGTTATCCAAGACGCTAACAAATACCGAATATTTTGGGTTTTGTCTAGGGTTGGACGAAGCCATACATATTCTAAAATCTAAAATTATGTTCAACCCATAAACCCCAGCTTTGCGAGCCAAGATTAAGTCAGGCCAGGCTTTGAGATCATTAAGCTAATTTTTCACATTTTTTTCTGTTTATATTTCCATTAGTTTTATTTAATTTTTGGAGAAATTATAAAAATAAAAATAAAAAAATCCCAAGGTTTGACCCTTATAACAAAATAATTCCTATTTTTTAATTTTGTCAATTTAAACTCTAAATTTTTTATTTGTTTTCAATCTAAATCATTTGTCTATGTTTATTAAGTAAAATTAATTGAAAAATGTGTATTTTCGTCATTAAACTCAATAAAAAAATTTTTTTTTAGATATTTTATGTATATTTACATTGAGTTTAATAACTAAAATACTATTTTTCTATTTTACTTAACAAAAATAAGCCAATCGTTTAGATTGACAACAAATTAAAAGACTAGAGTTTAAATTGATAAAATTAAAAATTTAGGATTTATTTTCTTAAAAGGCCCAAACCCTGGGATTTTTTATTTATTTATTTATTTTTTTTTGTAATTATCCCTTTATTTTATTATTATTATTTTGGCATTCTCATGTATTTTTTTCAGCTTTGAGCTTTAAGACAATTAGCCTAATATTTTTTTCGCTTTTATTTTTAGTTAGTTTATGATTTTCTTAGTTTGAAATTTTTTTCACCTTTTGTATTTTGGCTAATTACAAAATATTAACAAGTGAAGATTGAGAATCAAGAATTACCTAAGAATGAACATTTTCGTTATTTATTATCGATTATCACAACGGCAATGGAGATTGATGTGGATGTAGTCTATAGAATTAAGACAATGTGGCTTAAGTGAAGAAGTGCATCTAGGATACTCTGCGATAAATGAGTACCCACTAGACTAAAAGGAAATTTTTATAGAACGGCTATTAGAACAGCGATGTTGTATAGAACGGAGTGTTGGGTAACCAAGAAACAACATATGGACAAGATGAGTGTTGCTGAGATGAAGATACTAAGGTGGATGTGTGGCAAGACTAGAAAAAAAGAGAATTAGGAATGAGTATATTCGGGAATGGGTAGGAGTAACACCAATAGAAGATAAGTTAAAAGAGAATAGATTAAGATGGTTTGGTCATATTCAACGAAGACCAATAGAGGTAGTAGTGAAGAAATGCCATACAGTAACGGTAGATGGAAGTGTTAGGAGACTTGGTACACCTAGATTGACGTTGGCTAGTGTAGTAAGTAGAAATATGAATCTACTTAATTTGACTAATGAAATGACCTTTGATAGAGACGTGGAGAAAAATGATTCATATAACTGACCCCATTTGATGTAACTTAGGGCTTAGTTTGGTTTGGTGTGGTTACAAAATATTGAGAATGGGCTAAAAGAGCAAGTCACCAAACATGTGTTTTATTTATTTATTTATTTTTTCAAAACATTGTGTATTAAATAATTTTTATTTTTATTTTTACCCCACAAAAATGTGTTTCTTATTTTTTGTAATTAGAAAACTAGAACTATGAACATTATCAATTGACACCTTGCGCATGATCTATAAAAGCAACTTGTAAAAGCAAAAATTACATAACTCTAGAAAAGAAAAAAAGGACTTTGATAGTGTTGAAGCAAATAATTAGTCAAATCAAAGGAAAAACCATTGTATACACGCCAAAAACAAATGAGATAAGGCATGGAATCCTTGGTTATAAAGTCCTATCTTAATACACTTTCAATCATTGGATCATAATTTGAAATTCTTGAACAATTCTATTGATACAGAAGAAAGAGAATTCAGAGATAAAAGCGAATTGTAAAAGTAAAATCATATAACTCTGGAAAAGAAAAAATGACTTTGATGTGATTGATGCAAAAGAATCACTCAAATCAAAGGAAAAATCATTGTACACACCAAAAAAAAAAAATGTGTGTGATAGGGCATGCAGCCCTTGGTTATGAAAACCTTCTATCTTAATACACTTTCAATTGTTGGATCAAATTTTGAAATTCTCACACAATTCTATTGATATAGAAGAAAGACAATTTAAAGATAAAAGAATCTCTAACCATGAGACAGTAGTTAGAATGAGGAGAACAATAGAGATGACATACGTTAACCACCAACAAAAGATAAAACATTGAGAAAGATATAATAGCTTAAAAGTGAATTATTAGAGAATCTAAGAAGGTAGAGAAAACAAAAACTGAATAATCACAGAGTTGAAGAAAAGAATTCAACTAGTTACAGACAGTGTGGTGTAATCAAGAATTCAATGAGTAGGGCCATTTAGAAAGTCATCATTATTGTTATGTCATATTTTCAATTTTACACAAGCTATGAACATTAAAGTTCACATGATACCTTACAAATTTCACATATTTTCAGTTATATTGACAAAATAATTCAAATTGGTCAATTGCAAACAAAAACAAAATATTAGGACATTAATACTATATGGCTTCAATAAAATAGTCAATAAATCTCATAAATATTTTTTTATCACCTTTTAGTTTTTTCAATTTTTATTAAGAAAATTTTGTAAAATTTATTAGTTTGTATTGTATTTTCCTTCTACAAATCTAAATAATTTCATAAATTTGATTATTACAAAATTTGTAAACTACAAAATCATTGTAAATTTGATTATTTCTACCAAATCAATTTGTAAAGGGCAAATTACCAACACCCCCCTCGAGGCTTGACTAAAATATGGATTCTCTCTTGAGGTTTGAGAAATTACATCCCGCCCTCTGATATTTATATTTGCATAACAAATTACCCCCTGATGTTTATATTTTTGCATAACAAATTGCTCCCTCATTTGTTATGCAAATATAAACCTCAAGGGATAATTTGTAAATTCCCAAACTTCAAGGAGGAATTCGTATTTTAGTCAAATCTCAAGGGGAATTTGCCCATTTGTAAACTACAAAATTTAGTTTTTTGTTTCCGAAGTTAATTGGGTTCAATTTGTTAAATTCCAAAACTTTGGAATAAAACTCCACATATACTCTAAACATTTTTGAAATTCCAGAATTAAAGAAATGTGTGGGTGTTGATTTCCGATCACACAACCAAATAGGGAACTCAGCTGGAGAGCACCGGCAGAATAGATTGAGCCAACTACCTGCCAACAAGAAGATGAGAATACCGCGGTGGTTCGTCCCTCTATGGGCACTCCGACGATCAAGTCAGCAATCTTATCTATCACAGATATTAAAATAGTACTTAAACTCACCAGAAAGAACTTACAACAAACCTACGAAGGTGCCTCACCTTTATAACCAACAATGACCTGATCACCTAGAAGCCTCACTTCATTGGACTTAGGCTCAATGCTCATCTTGGACTCTCAGCTAGATAGGGATAAACGCCTCATGAGCCTTATCCTTATCCAGACTGAGAGCTTCTTCTAGTTCTAGGACTCTTGTCCTTTATCCAAATACCTTGGGATTCCGGTATTACCGTAGAACTCTCGGCAATGCTGCAATCACCTCGGCAACATGACTCATTTACGTGGCACCTTAGTAGACATCTCGAGCTATCTTGGCCACGTGGCGTCATTCACAAAATACTTCCCCACAACTGCCAATAAGGGTATAAGAGTTTCAGAAGGATATATACATGTAATATTTAAAGATAAATATTGGATATAATATGTTATAGGATATGAGATGGATTACACTTGTACTATGTTTGGTTAAGACATGATATAGGATGGGATAATAAGAGAATGATTATTTTTTACCTTTAAATGAAAGATAAGCTATATCTAACGGTGGGAGATATACAATACCGTGAGGGTGGTATTGCATATCCCTCCCTTCTGCATCATACACTATCCAAATTCCCTATATTCGGAGCAACCAAACATGAGATATAGGGAGACAAAAAAAATATGTGGGACCCACGTCATATTATATCCAATCTCACACCCATATCTAGTAAACAAACAAGGCCTTTGGAAATAGATACAAATCAATAGCTGATAACCTATTTTGCAAGGGGAGGATTTTATTCAAATACTTTGAAAGTTGGTGAATAAAACATAAATTTTCGTTGATCTAAAATAGGAAAATAGCTCCTGTCCATTTATACTTTTTCATACTCTATTTTTTGGGTCTCATCCCGAATGCACAAAGATGATTCGAATAATTCATCTAGTAGGCTCAACAGTAAAGATGAGTTGTGCAAAAAATTAATTTCATTGGTTATCACTAGACAAATAAATAAATTACATTTTATTTTTTAAAATAGACGACAATTATGAATTTAAATTTGAATAATCTATTTTATAAAATAAAATGCAATTTCTTATTTATCGATATCCAATGAAATTGATTTTTTTTTCAACAGACGGTCTTTACTATAAGATTTATGAGATAAATGTTTCGGGTTATTATTATAAGCCTTGAGTAGGGCCCACAAAATGAAGTATGAAAGAGTATAAAAAATAACAGTATGGATAGGAGCCATTCTCCCAAAATAGTGAGGCTTACAACTTTGGGGGGGAGATAATATGGGTTCATCATGTAGGCTTTTTCAAATTATTCATGTAAAAAATTAAATTGATCGAATAATTGTAATTAAATGACCAAATTACATTTATTAGTAAAAAATAAATGACAAATATAATTTTAATAACAGTCATGCTACGTAGCTCGAAAACAGCTACCCCCGAATCCCCCTAATCTAAAAACGACGTCGTTTCGACGTTTGAAATTTATTTATTTATTTATTTTTATTTTTTTTGCAGATCAGAAGAAGGGAGAAGAAGAATGAGGAGGAGGAGGAGGAGAAGGGGGAGGGGGAGGAGGAGGAAGGAGGAGGGGGAGGGACTGGAGAAGGCCCAACAAATGGGGCTGGAGGCGGAGGCGGGGGGCGAAGGCGACGAGTTGACGATCGGCAGAGGTGACGAGCTGCTGCTGCTACGACGATCAGGGGCGGCAAGCTGACGATCGGCGGCGGCGGAGGCACAGGCGACGATCAGCAAGCTTTCTCCCTCTCTCCTCCTCTTCCCCTCTCTTCTCTTTCTCTCCCTCTGCAGACGCGAAGGAAAATGGAAGGAAGAAGACTCGAAAATGAAGGAAAAAAAGAAAAGGAAAAAAAAAAAAGGCTAATGTCCAAAACGGTCGTTTTGGGCATTAGGGGGATTCGGGGGACAATCTCTCGAGCTACCAAACATTATTCTTTTAATAATAAACCATTTATTATTTTAAAGACAAATGTGATTTAGTGTTGTTGTCTAATCAATCTAATCTTTTACATCAAGTTAGAGAACTATAAAAAAATAATAATTTAAATGATAAAAGTAGATCAGGTGGTGGGCCATCGAGCTCAACATGATAGTCTAGTCGGTTAGCCCAACGAGAGAATGCCATTTCAAAAATGAATGAAGTTTTTGTCCAGTCCATTTAGTTGGAGTTGTTCGTAGAATTTGCTTCTTGTGTACTTGTCGCGATATTTAAATCTTTTTATCTCATCATAAAAATTATCTATGTAGAAAGTTTTATGGAACTGAGTGAAAACATCTAATGGGAATATGGGTTCACCAATAAGTCTTCTTAACGTTTTGGTACATTAAAAGTCCCATTCACTTTTAATGGGTACTACAAAATTTTATTTGTTATGTTTTTAACTGCATTTCATAAAAAGTATCACTAATTGTTAGTTGTTAGTGATAGTTTGAAATATTCATCATAGAAAAACGTTACAAATTTTTATTTTTTAGCAACGGATTTAGAAAATCATCACTAATTGTTAGTTTTTAGCAACAGATTCAATAATTATCACAAAAAATATTAAGTCCAACTATTAGAATTTTTTAATCTATACAAACATTTTTTAAAAACAAATTAATCTATACAAACACTTATAAGACTTAATGGCAAACGTAATTAACCTTAATTTAAATTAATCAAATAAGAGGTGTAAGTACTACCTCTATTTTGACGCTTTCTGGCTAAAAGATCTCATCATTCTTTAGTCGGAGTTTTTGCATTAAATAAATAAGTGCATGTGATTTTAAATCATATTTATTAAATTCATGTAGTTGTGAACTAATTTTCCAAATTTTTGTAATATGTAAAATTATGATTTGAATACATAATTTTTTAGACAAATTATACCGGTAATCCATATATTTTACCCCTTATGTTATTTTGGTTTCTATATTTTCAATTGGCTTAATTTTGATCCTTAATTTTAGATTTTGTTTCAATTTGGTCAAATTGAGAATATGATTAGTGTTTTTTAAGAAAAATTATTATTACATTAGTTGAGGTTAATTAAAATTATATATTCAAGCTAAAATGACACAAAAATTAAAGTACAGGGACTACTGTCGTAATTTATCTTGATTTTTTTTTTAACAAAATTATTTGCACTCGTATTTTCTAAAACACGACTTTAAAAAAAATTACAGTAAATTATTAACAATTTTTTCTTTCGGACACAATTTCATCAAAATCATGTTTTAAAAAGGAGAATTTATTAGGAAATCTTTTTAAAACTACTTGTATTTCAATTAGTCAATAGCATATTATTGTATTTCAATAAATCCTATTATTTGGACAGTTGATCTACCAAATCTTAATTCTCATATTTAAGGTATATTACGAACAATTTTACCATTACAAATATTTTTTGAAAGCTTAGCAATTTGGTGATGTGAACATTCATATTTTATAGTGTGAATGTTCACATCACGGAAGATTCGCACTGTTAATTTGAATATTATTACTATGAGCATTTTGGTAACTATATCAGTTATAATTTGAACGAAAAAAATAAATAAATTTGGATTAGGTGGAATATAAGTAGTTGAAGAGGGATTTATAACCCTTTTTTTTTTTTAATCTAGAAAAAGGATATTCTGAGGTGTCATCACGGCATCCGTGGGCCCAAGCTTCGGAGTAACCGGTTGTCAGCCTGATTTAACCCAACTCACAAGAAGGGATTCACTACCGAGGTACTAGCAAAGCTCAACCACACGCCACAAACGAACCCAGGATGCGACCGAAGTATAGAGCGAGGTCTCCGTAGAAAATCACTGAAATGATCCAGCATTTCACTCCCCCCAGAAGTTGAACCTGGGTCACACCTGTGGAGAATGATGCCTTCTCCACTAGGCAACCACCCCCAGTGCTATTTATAACCCCTTTTAAAAACAAAATTTTATAAGGGCAAATTACACTAACATTTCCTATAGTTTAAGACTTGTGTCACTTTGGTCCCTGACTTTTCAATTGTGACATATTTGATCCTAAATTTTGAATCTCATCCCAAATAAGGACAATTGAAGATACCATTGCTTAATTTCAAGGGCAAAATCATAAATTTGATAAAAATATAAACTAATTTGACAAAAATAAATGTTAAAAAAATATTTTTGAATTTTTAAAAATTATTTCTACCCACTAAAGATAAAATTATGTAAAATTGATAAATCTTTTAGACATTTATTTATTTTACCAAATTAATTTTTATTATGTATTTGTATGATGATCATGTAATGGATGGTTGTTTTATTTTTATAAATTAGTTTATATTTTTTCAAAAGTCAAATATGACGACAACTTTGATATCATTATTATACTAATCCATTAAATCAAAAAATCTAAATCTAAAACTAAAAATATTTCATATATTAAATATAGCGATTACATGTTAAAATTTTAACAACCACCCATTACATGATCATCATTCAAACACATAATAAAAATTAATTCGGTAAAAAAAAATAAATAAATAAATGTCTAAAAGATTTATCAATTTTATATAATTTTATCTTTGATGTAAAGAAATAATTTTTAAAAATTTAAAAATATTTTTGACATTTATTTTTGTCAAATTAGTTTATATTTTATCAAATTGACGATTTTGCTCTTGAAATTAAGTAATGATATCTTCAATTGTCTTTATTTGAAATAAGATTTAAAATGCAGAGTCAAATGTGGCACAATTGTGACTTGAAGGCTATTCAAAATTCTAGTTCCATTGTCTTCTTCAACTATCCATCATCAGAACACAACATCAAGCAAACAAATCCAATAAGGACAAATCCACACAAGTGGGAAGGGTTGGATTCCATGGTGAACAGAGTAAGAGAGGGTGGTTGGATTCCGGTGGTGAGGCAATGGAAAGGAGGTGGAGCACAAAGGAAGGAAGCACAACAAGGCCTTTTCAATATCTTCGTGGACAACATCCCGTCATCTATGGATGCTAAAGATCTGTACAAACTGTTCGTCAAGTTTGGGATTGTGAAGGACACTTACATCCCTTTCAAAAGAAGGAAGGTGACCAATTCAAGATTCGGATTTGTGCGTTATAACTGCAGCATAGCAGCATCTGTCGCAATTCAAAAAGGGAATGGGCTTTTGGTAGATGACTCGATGCTAGAGGTCAAAATGGCCACTTATGACAGAAATAGCAGAAATGAACAGAGAAGGATAAAGCCTCAGCCTATCAGAAGATTCTCAGATACAAACAATTTCAAGGGTAAAGCTGCTTTTGTGGGGCATAGATCTTTTGCCGAAGTGCTAAAGGGAGACACCTCAATAGCGGAAGTGAACACAAACACAAATATAACCGTAACAGCCAAAGAACAGGGCAATGGCTGGCTGTACAAAAGTGCTATTGTTAGATTCAACACCGAATATTCCACTCACAACATTCTAAAAGTCCTGGAGGAAAAAGGGTTGGAGCAGATAGAGGTCAGGAAAGGAGGAGGGAGAGATGTAATTATCTCTTTTAAATCCTCAAGTGAGCTGCAAGCAAACATTGGCAAGATTAAAGAGTGGTTCAAGGATTGGAGCCAATCTGTGATGGAGTGGAGGCCGGATTTTCATCTACAACAAGAGCGGTGTGTATGGTTGAGATGCTATGGTATTCCCTTGCATCTTTGGAGCAGGGATACACTTAACAACATTGGTAAGATTTGGGGCACTATTCTCAGCGTAGATGGTGATGTGTGTCACCCAAAATCTTTTTCTTACGCTACGATTAGAGTGGCCACCGTGTGCATGGAGCTCATCAATAAAAATATTTTTCTAGAGTGTAAGGGTTATTCTTATCCCATCCTTGTCTGTGAAGATCACATAGCCGACTCTAGCAGATTGAAGTGCTTCGGCATGAGTGACTCCAGCTTCACTGAAACCTGCTTCAATGTTGAGGACGGGATGCTTCCAGCAGAAACGGCTTGGGCAAAGTTTGATGGTGATGAGGTGGCAGGCAACCGAGCCTTGATTGGTGCTGACATGGCTTGCATAAATGAGGTTGAGCAAAGGAAGGAGCCTCTTGACAATCACATAGCTGAAGAAGTAGGCACTGTTGTTGAGGAGACCACCTGTGAAGGTGGCTTCAGCAGAGAAAAAGTAGCAGGCGTTGAGGGGTCTTCGATGGATGGGTCAGAGCAAATTTCAAATAGCAATGATGACACGCTCAGGTGTGCTCAGCAAGCTTCTCCTTCTGGTCATATTAGTGGGTATGATTTTAATAATGGTTTTGGACCTGATTTCAATTTGGCCGAAAATTCGAATGATGAATCTGTTGCTAGTCTTGGGCCCAGCATTGGGCCTGGCATAAATTTGGAAGTTTTCTTGGTCCATTCTCCTAATGGTCCTGAACCACCACCTAAGCCCATTGAGTCTTATAATCTCAAACCGATAAGTAGTGGCACTTTATCCCATTGGCAATCCGTTACTCCTACAGCCAAGCCAGGACCTATTGGTAAAATTCCCTTGAACCTCATTCATTCGGCCCAATCTAAGCTCCCTATTCTTAATAAAAAAGCTCTGCAGTTTGAGAAGAAAAAAGGAAAAAAGAAGATTAATCTAGAGGGTTTTAACAGTTTTGCCAGATTTCATGGCTACAGAACTGCAGCAGCTCATAAGCCCTCTTCCAAGTCTGTAATTTTCAGACCAGCAGCGTCTGTTTTTGCTCAGTCTGATCTATCTGATGGTAGCTCATCTTCAAACAAGCATCTCCTTGAGGAGGCCAAAGCCACTATACATTTGGGGAAATCCTTAGGCATCAACTATAATGGGAAAGAAGACATTGTGTTGAGCAAGATAATTGATTTAGAGCTTAAAGATAAGGACAGAATTTCTAATGAGGGGAAGGCTCAGAAATAAACTTCTGATCATGGGAGTTTTGAGTGCACTATTTTGTTTATCTATGAAGCTATTATCTTGGAACATTAGGGGTTTGGGCAAACCTGAGAAGAAGGGAAGAATTAAAAGACTGTTAAAAGACAAGCATGTCGATATTGTTTTTTTCCAAGAAACCAAGAAAGCTGTAAACTCTGAAAATGCTGTTAGAAAGCTTTGGGGGTGCAGAAATATGGACTACATGTCTGTGGATCCTGTAGGCTCTGCTGGTGGACTTCTGTGCATATGGGATCCTACAGTGTTCCAATTATCTAGCTGCTGCTGCAATAGGAGATCATCTTTTTGGGCGGGTATAATCAAGCTTAAGGATCACTTTTCGGCTCCTTGGTGCATGGGTGGTGACTTCAATGAAATCAGGCACACATGAGAGAGGGTTGGCTGCTCCAGGAGAGACATGGGGATGAAACATTTTAATGAGTTTATTGAAAAATGTGAGCTCCATGATTTACCCCTTCATGGAAGGAAATACACATGGTGCAATGCCCAGGAATCTGAGAAATGGAGCCGCATAGACAGAGTACTCCTCAGTCCGGAATGGTTGACTAGCTTCAGAATGAAGTTATGGGGGTTGCCTAGATTAGTTTCTGATCACTGCCCTTTGTTGGTGTTGGAAGATGAAAGAGATTGGGGTCCCAAGCCTTTCAGGTTTCTCAATGCTTGGACTCTCCATCCAAGTTTCTCTAAGTTCTTTGCTAACACTTGGAGCAGCACCACGGTCACAGGGTGGGCCGGATTCAGAATTGTCCAAAAATTAAAGCAGCTAAAAGTAGAGTTAAAAAAATGGAACATTGAGGTGTTTGGAAATGTCTCATCCAAACTCAAGGCTTTAGAGGAGGAATTGCAGGCATTAGACATCTTAGCAGAGGAAAGACTTTTGGATGATTCTGAGAGGTCTAGAAGAAGAGAGGTCAGAGGTGAAATGTGGCATTTGCTTAGAATGGTGGAGTGGATTTGGCACCAAAAATCCAGATTGAACTGGACTCTTAATGGAGATAAGAACACTAGATTTTTCCATGTTTTCGCTAATACCAGACAGAGTCAAAACATGATCAGTTCTATGGTAGTTAACGGGGTGTCTTATGAGGATCCTAGCAGGGTTAAAGCTGAGATCTTCCAACATTTCAAGAAGTTGTTTGCTGAGGATTGGGCCAAAAGACCCGTCTTGGGAGGGCCATTCAACACCATTGAGGCAGACTATGTCTCTCTTCATCTTGTAGCAGAGTTCAGTGAAGCTGAAGTGTTGGCTGCAATTAAGGATTGCAATAAGAACAAAGCTCCAGGCCCCGATGGTTTCAATCTGTTGTGTTATCAGAAATTTTGGAAGACTATGAAGCCTGAGATCATGCAATTCTTTGCAGAGTTCCACACAAATAGCAAACTGACATATGGAATTAATAGTACTTTCATGTGTTTAATTCCTAAGTTGGAAAATCCCTCCGGCCTATCTGATTACAGACCCATTAGTCTTGTAAGCTCCCTCTACAAAATTTTGGCAAAAGTATTATCACACAGACTGAAGCCAGCTCTATCCTCAATTATTGGAGAAACTCAAACTGCTTTCATAGGTGGAAGGAACATTCTTGATGGGGTGTTCATTGCCAATGAAGTGGTGGATGGTTGGAAGAAGACCAATAAGAATGGTTTGATCTTAAAGCTAGACTTTGAAAAGGCTTTTGATTCGGTCAACTGGGAATTCTTGTTTTCGCTGCTGTCTAGTTTTGGGTTTGGCAACAAATGGATTTCTTGGATGAAAACTTGTGTGTCTACAGCCAGGATTTCTATTCTTGTGAATGGTGCTCCAACTAAGGAATTCTCATCACAAAGGGGGCTAAGGCAGGGCGATCCGCTATCACCTTTCTTATTCAATATTGTGGCTGAGGGGTTAAACATTCTTTTGGCCAGAGCAATTAATCTCGGCATCCTTAAAGGTGTTCATGTTGGATCTAAAGGTGTCCTCTTGTCACACCTACAATTTGCAGATGACTCACTTCTTTTTTCTGAGGCTGATTGGGATCAAATGGTACTTATTAAAAGAATCCTTAGATGCTTTGAAATTCTATCTGGGCTTAGAATTAATTATCACAAAAGCGTGATGTGTGGTGTTGGGGTGTCTGATGATTTATTGCTCTCCTGTGCACATCTTCTCAATTGTAAAGTACAAAGTCTCCCTTTGAAATTTCTGGGTCTGCCCCTAGGTGCCAATCCTGGTAAAAAATCTACCTGGAAGCCTGTGCTTGACAAGATCAAATCTAAACTTTCAGGGTGGAAGAGGAAACTGCTATCTTTTGCAGGTAGATTAACTTTAATCAAGTCTACCCTATCTAGTTTACCAGTTTATTTTCTTTCTTTATTCAAGATGCCAGAAGGTGTGGCACGAGAATTTGAAAAGATTGAGGCAGCTTTTTTATGGGGCAGTAATAATCTTAAAAGGAAAGTGCATTTAGTGAAATGGGGGGAGGTTACTAAAAGCTTGGATCAAGGGGGCCTGGGTATCAGAAAAATAAGAGATGTTAACGC
This sequence comes from Camellia granthamiana, assembly GCA_036172215.1. Lineage (NCBI taxonomy): Eukaryota > Viridiplantae > Streptophyta > Magnoliopsida > Ericales > Theaceae > Camellia > Camellia granthamiana. Next base: position 134,819,336 of record CM069907.1, on the reverse strand, counting down.
TTGTCTTTCGCTCAAATGGTGGTGGAAATTTGGTACTCAAGTCAACTCTCTTTGGAGGAGAGCAATATGCAGCAAGTATAATATTGATGAGGCTAGTTGGCATCCACCTTTTAAGTCCTCTTACAAACATTCTAGAGTCTGGATGGACATTTTATCAATTGGGAGTTATAGCACAAATATTTACAATTTATATAAAGATAACTGCCTAATCCAAGTGGGGGATGGGAGTAGAATCAAGTTCTGGCATGACAGTTGGTGTGGCAGCTTTAGTCTTAAGTCTTCTTTTCCCCATCTTTTTAATCTTTCATCAACAATTCATGGCAAGAAAATCCAGCCCAAGCAATTGGAATTTCCCTATGAGGAGAGTGCTTTTCACTTGGGAATTGGAAGAAGAAGCTAATTTACTTGGTCTGCTATCTTCAGCTCCCTCTCTGGCAATTGACAGGGCTGATCATCTTTTCTAGACTTCTGCATCTGCTATCCCTGGTGTCTTCACTGTGTCCTCTATCTACTCTGCTACTAATTCTACTCTAAGGTCTCACTTTAAAATTTGTAGGCATATTTGGATTGGGGCTATCCCCCCTAAGGTCTCATTTTTTAGCTGGCTGGCCTGGAAAAACAAAATCAAGACTTCAGTGTTTATGCACAGAATTGGCATTTTAGATGCTTCTGCTTCCTTCATCTGCCCTTTCTGCTGTTCTGATCCTGAATCTGCAGCCCACATCTTGCTGCATTGCCCATTCTCTTGGCTGATTTGGTCGTCTATAATCAATGAGTGGGGGTTATCTTGGTGCATTCAAGGTTTAGTAAATGATCTCCTCCAATGGTGGATGGCCGTCAAGTTCAAGAATACTGATAGGCTAATTTGGAGAGCCATCCCCCTTATTGTTCTTTGGTCGCTCTGGAAACTTAGGAATGATTGTGTCTTTGCGAAGGCTCAACCTAGTCTCTCTGGCTTGACTGAAAATATCAAAATCAGAGCAGCGCTTTGGCTGAAAGCATCTATTAAAGATCTTCCCTATTCAGTTGATGATTTAATTTTCAATTGGATCCAAATCAGAGCTTGTTCTTAACTGTCCTGAGCTGGGTTGTGTTGGTCTAGGCTTTGCTTTCTGTACTCTGGGTCTGTTGCATCTTCCCTGCTACTCTGGTTGATCCTCACTTGAAGCTAGATTTGTGGTGTGTGACTGAGTGGCATGTTCTGTCTGTTTGAATCTGTTCTGTTCTGCAGTTAGTTTATTGGATATTCCTGGTGCATTCTGAGTCTTTGGGCTGCTGTCTGTGTTTGATGTTGGTCCATGCTAGTATTTTTTGGGCTCTGGACTGTTATCTGAACTCTGTAGCAGCTTTGGTTAACTTTGTAGCAGCTTAGTCTCTAGTGTTGAGTTCTGTGGCATCTTCCCTGCTGCTCTGGTTGACCCTTTCCTGAAGCTGGTTTGGTTGTGTCAGGCTGCAACTATGAAATGGTTGGCTTCAGAGTTTACTTTTAGTCTGCTATTGGCGTGTGTGAAGGAGTGGGCTGTTCCGCCTTTTTTAGTATGTTTTGCTCTACTGTGTGTGAGTAGAATGGTGATCAGAGTAAGGCAATGGAAAGGAGGTGTACTGGTTTCTTGCCTTTAGTTGCTTCTGGTGCAATCAGAGCTTTTTGGTTATTGCTTGGTGCATCCTGAGTCTTTGGGCTGCTGTATGTGTTTTGCTAGTGTGTGATTCAATTGGCTTCTGTTAGTGCTGTCTGTTAGTTTATTGTTAGTGCTGATTGTTAGGCTGCATTTTGGGCAGCTAATATGCTAAGTGCATCTGGCAGAGTTTTTGGAGGTCGGAGGGTCATTACATGGTAATTGGTGTTTGAATGGCAGACTCAAGGGTGGTGCAACCACATTGTGTTTCTGGGCTGGTTTTGCCCCCCTTCAGAGTGTGTCTGTTGCCTTGTTGCTTTTGTTTTGTTTTTGTTCCGCTCTGTTTGTTGGTTTCTCTCCAACTTCGAGCCCCGAGTGTGTGCTAGCAGATGATTTGGTGTGCGTTTAAGCCCCGAGTGTATGCTTTTTGCACCCTCTTCTTTATTGATGTATATTACCATACTCGTTATGTTTACCATCAATAAAGGTTCTCTTTTGCCGATCAAAAAAAAAAAAAAATGTGGCACAATTGAAAAGTCAGGAACTAAAGTGACACGAGCCCCAAACTATAGGGACCGTTAGTGTAATTCGCTCATTTTATAATTGCAGTTGTGTTTTTAATACAAGACTTCAAGAAAGGACCTCCATGTATTAATATGTTTAGAAGTAGCCATGTTAGAGAAATATGTTTAAAGGCTACATGCCTTCGGTTAAAAACTCTCTTTAATTACTTATGATTGATCCATCCTATATCAAAATTATATATATGTTTGAATCTTGTTGTCTACTTAATAATTAAAATATTTAAATTTATTTATCCATTTATGAAGAAAAATTTGTCATCGAGAACTATTGAGTATACAAATAATAATATTATTTATTTCTCTAACAACAACATTTATTAAGTGAGTTGGTAATGTATTGGTGATTAATAATTTTAACAGTGCCACATTCACACAATTTTTTTTCTTCACAATTCTTTAATGAGGTGGCAAAACAGAATACATATAATGAGAGTTTTGAGGAAATATTAAAATGTGGATCAACTTTTTAAATTTTACTTGTCATATCATTTGGTGATGGAGGGAGAGGGGAAAATTGTGTACATGAATCATTTGCATAAAAATTTTGGTCATTTTGATTAAATGCTAGCTTGAGTGGAGCTGCCATCAAAGGTGTTACAAGCAGGATGATAAGATAAGCCATTATTCATCATATTGATTCATATGTAACGTAAATTTAGACTTTTGATACTGTTATTCTCTAATATATGTGTTGTATTGTCTTATTTCAACTAAAATATGACCATATCACTGGCTCCGTTTGTTTAGAAACAAATAGATCATAGAAAATGAAAATGATAAAAAGTGAGGTGAAAGTACGGAAAAAGAAAAGGAAATGAAAATGAAAATGAAAATTTATTTTCTTGCATGCATTTAAATAGATGACAAATTTTGTAAGAAAATGATGCAAAAAAATATAATCATCGCATAACAAGAATTTGAACCTTGTCAAAATTTTTGAGAAAAAATAAATTTTCATGTATATTTTACGAGAAATTGTTAGCCTAACTTACAAACTAATTTTAGTTGTACTGAAAATTTAGTTTTCATTATTTATTTTTATTTTTTTTATCAGCAAAAAAGAGATATATTGATACATCAATCAAATATAACCAGGTAAAGAGAGATAAGCAAAAAAGGGATATATTGATACATCCATCCTTGCAACATACATCCCAAACAAATTGACACCTATAAATAAGCAAAGCAAGCACAACCCCTTTACAAACACAAGGCAAATAGCAGGGGATATACCAAATTAAATCACTAAACCAACTAACGTAAAGTAGCCACAACACAAGGAGATCAAGAGGTCAAAGAATAGGAGGTTGTAGGACTCTATTTAAACGAACACAAAAAATAAAAAAATAAAAAATAAAAAATAATAATTATTATTTTCTTTTTCTTTTTCTTTCACTTTCATGTATTATCTAGCTAATCAAAGCAAGCTTTAGAAGTGGCGACACGTCAAAGGCAAGGTATTCAATTGAATACCCGTCTCTCTTTTTATTTGTGTAGAACACCCAAATTTATAGATTTTGCATATCCAATCCATAAATCTTGAATATCCAATCCATAAATCTTGAATATCGGCTATGTTTGGTAGAGATGTGGAAAAGTACTTATAGCTTATAACTATGAACATAAGTTGATTTCTGACTTATAAATTAAGCACCTCCTGCCCCACTCAAAGAATAAGCTGATTTCTGACTTCCAAAAAGCTATAAACTATAAGGTATAAGCTAAACCAAACACATCAAAATAACTTAAATTAAGCTAAAAGCTAAAATAAACAACTTTTAAGCTGCACCAAACAAGCATATCATCATCTCACTCACCCCACAACCCGCTCACAATCTATTTTAATTCTGGATATAATACTCTAATTAGAAAAATTACCTATATAGAAAGTAAAATGTATAAATTTAAAGTTAGGTGGGTGTAAGTCAAATCCACACTGCGAGACTATGTTTTAGTCTCTAAAATTAAAAAATTTGTTGCAAAAGACATTTAAGAACTAATTTTCATCATCATGAACATAGTCGTTAAAAATAAGACTTTTAGCGACAAAATTTAAAAAATGTCACTAATAAATAGACATTTAGGAACAAAATAATTTGGTCTCAAAATGATTTATTTTTTGAGACAAAAAATTTGGTCTAAAAAAGATAATAATTCATCACAAATGTCCAATTTTTGTTACTAAAAATATAATAATAACACTTTTCATAACAAAATTATTTGGTCTCTAAAAAATAATTTTATCCTTAATTTTAGTTTCTAAAACCTTAATTTTTTGTAGTGCTAGTCTGTTCAATTCATTTCCTGAGTATTGTTCTTAATATATAGTAATAGTATACCATCATATACAAAGACCAAAAAAACACTGCCCTCATATCAAAAAATGAAATAATAATAATAATAATAATAATACTTGAAATGCAGTTCTTTCAGTAAATAGAGCTTATGCTGAATCAGACCGATAAATTTGAGAAAAACTACCGTCGAGCTTAATCAAAACAACTCGTTGGAAATAATGATAGAGCACTATATATATATACAATTTTTAGTTCTCTTTTGTTTGTGATATGAGAAATTTAAATTAAAAGATTTTGAAGATTAAATAATACATATAGAAGAGTTTGTTTTTATTTATGGCCGATCCCATGTAATGGGTGGTTTGGTTTAGTTTGTTTTTATTTATATAAATTATAATTTAAGTTATTGAATGCGTGACCAAAATTTCTAGAGCCGCCAGTGATATCGTATTTGGATATATTTTTTTTTTTGTTACAGGAAAATCCTCCCACTCTCCTGCAGGTCCAAGGCAGCACCCTTTGAGAAGATCACCAGGGTATCCTGTTGTCCGTTTCGAGTAAGAGACTATAACCTGGAAGCTTGTCCCGACCTCCCAAGGCAAGCTCCGCTTAAGTCAGGACTCGCACAGCGGGGGGAGAATTAAACCCACACCAAGTAGCTGATAAGGCATCCTTGAGGTCAACCACCTAACCAACTGTGCTACGCCCAAGAGATTGGCCCAGAGGGGAGTTGAACCCAGGACCTAGGGGCTTAAACCCCAGGCCCTTACCAAGTTGCCACTCACCCTTGGGTTATATTTGGATATGTTAGTTGGGCTGTTTGGGATATTTTAAATAAATGTACTTTTTGACTTTTTATAAAATATGAATTGAATTTGAAGTGATGTGGTAGAGAGGTAATTTGGTTTAGGATGTTCTAAAAAAGTGCACTTTTTGACTTATTGGCTTATGTGGGTTGAGTTTGATGTGATGTGTTAGTAGGAATGGCAACGGGGCGGGGCGGGGCCGGGGACCACCCTCCCCGTCCCCGATCCCCGATGGCCAAAACTTCCCCGTCCCCGGCCCCGATCCCCGACGGGGAACCTGTTACAGTCCCCATCCCCGTCCCCAACGGGGATCGGGTTTCCCCGACCCCGAAAAATCCCCGATCCAACTCTGTTTCAACATTCAACAGCATCAACAGAAAAAAAAAAAAATAACAGAGCATAAAAAAAAAACCAGATCTGTTTTAACAATCAACATCATCAACATAGATCAACAAAAAAAAAAAAACAGATCAAAAAAAAAAAAAATTACAGATGATCAACAGATCAAAAAATAAAATTAAAAATCATCAGATCAAAAAATAAAATTACAAATCATCAGATCTTACAGATCTGAGCTGATGAGGGCGGAAGAGGAGGATATCAACGGAGAAGGGCGGCGGTGGAGATCGGCGAAGGAGGACGGCGGTGGAGATCGACGATGTGCTGCACTCCATCAGATCTGCCGTGGCGATGGAGGAGGAGGCGGTGGTGGCTTGGAAGTTGGAGGAGGCTCCTGCGTGACTGCGTCTGTGTGTGTGTGAAGAGAAGAGAAACGAGAGAGTGAGAGAAGAGAAGAGAGAGAGCGAGTGTAAGAGAGAGGGTGCTGCGTTGAGCTATTCAACTTCAACAACAGGCTTTGAAAGTTGAAACATTATATAATATAATATATAAATATAATATAATATATAAATATAATAGAGAGTGGGACATATATAATATATATATATATAAATCGGGGGGCTGCCGGGGCGGGGGGCGGGGCCGGGGCCGGGGATGAAATCTGTATCACCGTCCCCGGCCCGTATATCATCGGGGATGAAATTTTAAATACCGTCCCCGTCCCCACGGGGATATTTTTCGGGGAATCACCACTCAATTCGGGGTTGGGGGGTCGGGTCCCCGTCGGGCCGGGTCCCCATTGCCATCTCTATGTGTTAGAGAGGTGATGTGATTTAAATAAGATGATGTGACTTAAATAGGATAGTGACTTTTTGACTTTTTAACTTTTTTAAGTTATGCCAAACCATTTGGCTTTTTTAAAACACCCCAAACAAGGCGTTAAAAGCATGGTTCGGAGTAAAGTTCTGTAGAAACTTAGGCCTTGTTTGGTTTGGCTTTGGGAAAAAGATTTTGGAGAAAAATTTTAGAAATTTTGTTTGGTTTGTAATTTTTCTCAAAAAATTTCTAAAATCACATTCTCTCTTACACATCAATCAATCACTTTTTCTCTCTCCTCTCTCTTTTTCAATTACTTTTTCTCTCACATACATTTACTCAACTGCAACAAAATATCAAATCATCTTAAACTTCCAAACTCCAAAATTATTTTCAAAATATACAACCAAACAAATTACAAAAATTTCTAAACTCTCTTCCCAAAATATTTTTTGAAAACTTGTCTCCCAAAGTCAAACCAAACAAGGCGTTAAACTTCAGCTCATAGTCTAAGCTTTGTCAACAGATTCAACCATAGATATGTCTGGTTAAGTTATGTAAACTCTAGTTTAGTTTGATGTTTTGTAAAAATCTTGTATAAATTAGCACCTGAAGTAATGCTGGAATCCAATGAGAGAAAATTTCAAATCTGCATAGAGAGCTTATCATTCCACAGTTTTGCAGCTGATTTGGGATTGTTGGCTTGTGGAATTAAGATCAGGCGGAAGGTGAAGAAAGAAAAATTGAGAAGTTTGACTCCATGGCCACAATTCCAATGTTTGATGGTGATAACTACGATTTTTGGTGTGTGAAGATGAAAACTCTATTTTTGTCTATGGATCTGTGGGATATAGTAGAGAATGGGTACAATGAGCCAAAAGTAAAACCTGCCATGACTGAATCTCAAAAGATCCAATTCAAGAAGAATCAACAAAAGGATGCTGCAGCTCTTTCAAAAATCCAACAAGGTGTCTCAGACTCGATCTTTCCAAAAATCATGAAAGGAACAAAAGCGAAGGAGGCTTGGGACATTCTTCAACAAGAATTTCAAGGAGATGCAGGTAATTAGAGTAGTCAAGAAACTTCAAGTTCTTAGAATTAGAAGAGTTAACAAATATCAAAATTCTAACTTATTTTAAAATTTGCAATTTCTCCAACACCCTCTCTGTTAGCAATTTTCATTTTCTTGGATTCTTAAAATTGTTTTTTAACTCTGTAGATGTTGGTGAAAAGCTTCATCATCTCAAACTTGAAGTCTTTCGAATTTCCAATCCTCTAGAATGCAACAATCTTTTTTGGAATATCATGAATGTGTTTGTCATTCTTAAAAATACTTTTGAATTTCTTCGTCACAAGAGCACGCCGTTGATCTTCATATTCGTTTGCTTTCAATTTTTTATATTTCGGGCAAGTGCTTACAAGCTTCTTTTTTTCTTTCTTTTTTTTAAACTTGATCAGGATCAAAATTTAAATGAAGCAAAAGAAGACCAGCCAACACAGCAGTGTCATTCAGATCACATGGATTTAGAGTTGTATAAAGCTGCAGTGGAGGGCAAGCCCGAGATCCTGAGGCAAAAAAAAGACCAACTTAACCTTCAATTGACCCCAAACAAGAACACTGTCCTCCACATTGCAGCACTATTCGGTCAAACAAAATGTGTAGAAGAGATCCTAAAGATGAATTTATCGCTGTTATGTCAGACGAATGTGAAAGGTGACACAGCTCTTCATCTTGCAGCAAGGAAGGGACAACAGGACTCAATCGACGCACTCATCAAACGTGCAAAGAAACTGGATGTGGAGGACAGTGTAGAGCTGGAAAGTGGCTCCACTATGACCAAAAAGATGTTGAGGGCCAGAAATGAGGACGGTGACACAGCCTTGCACGATGCTGTGAGGTCATACTCTCATGGGATCATATTACACAGGTTCAAAATATTTGCTGTATTAGTACCAAAACCAAATTCAATCAGATATATATATATAATTTTATTTTATTTTTTTGAATGGAAAATTCAATCAGATTGTTGACAGAAGATCCAGACACATATACAGCCAACAATGCAGGTGAAACTCCACTTTACATTGCTGCCGAGAGAAGACACCATCAAGTGGTGTCACAAATCTTGGAAACTTGTAAAGCAGCGGCTTATGATGGTCCTGGCGGTAGAACAGCTTTGCACGCCGTAGTAATTTCTAACGATGAAGGTAAGCTAGTACTCATTAATTTTACAAATATATAAGGAAAATGAAAGTTAAATATATAAAATAAAATAAAAAATTAAAAGTTGATATTGAGATTTTGTCTAAGGTCCCCGCCACCATGGTGGCCATGACAATGGTGGTGGTGGTAGATGGTCGAGGTGGTGGTGGCGGTGGTACTGGACTAGTGTAGACTTTGTGGTGGTGGTGATAATGCGAGGGAGGTGGTCACTATAACGCATAAGAGAGACCAAATTTTTGTCCCAAAAGTGAAAATTTTGTTACAAAAATATCAGTTTCTATCATCACGAGGATAGTATCTAAAAAATATTAGAAATAAATTAGCCACACACCAATCACTCACACAAATTTGAAAGCAAATTAGAGAAGGAACAAATACAATTCTAGTATTTCACTTATGTTATTCTCATTGCATTATCATTAAATTCTCCTACTCGTTCTTATCCTCCATAAATTGCATGACTATATAAGATCCTAACATGTAACTCACACGCTCACATTAAGATCCACTAACTCAATTAGTCTTTGTAGCCACTAACACATTAACATACTACTAATGCTCTTAACACACCATTATGCATCATTACATGCATATCATTATTTCTCCAGAATTAGCATAACTAAATGTAGGAAATATATAACTCCTAATATTTTCAACACCCCCCTTAAACTTGTTTTTTTTTTTTTCTGATGTCCATGTGTTGCAAATGCTTCATTATTAAGGGGCTTTGACGTAAGTTTTCTATCTTGAAATCCTCCTTCTTCAATAGCAACAATTTCTTTGGCCATCTCTATGGATGCATAAACTTTAATTTTGATCCTTTTGAAAACACCTTCACATTTCTTCCTCACGAGCTCGTACATATTCTGCAAATGAACATTTTCAAATTTTCCGTTCATATGGTCATTCCCTAGGAAGCACAGATACACATACGGGATACAGATACGATACGATACGGATACGGCGATACGACAAAATTTGAAAAAACAGGATCCAGGTACGACAGGGATACGTTCATAAAAAATATTATTTTAACAATTTTTAGTAATGCAATATGCATAAAAATAAAACTTAAAGCGAAAAGACAACTTGATAAATAAAAAAGATTCCTATAAAACTTAGAGTCTTCAAGGTCAATAGCTTCGACTTGTTCCCCTTCATCAGTGAATATCACAAAAAATTTCAACAAATATACTTTTTTAAGTCATCAATGATAGCTTAGGAAGCACGGATACAGATATGGTGATATGGGGATGTGGATATGGCGATATGTTAAAATTTGAAAAAGTATGATACGGGTACAGCAGGGATACATTCGTAATTTTTTTTTATAATTTTAATAATGTAATATGCACGAAAATAAAACTTGAAGTAAATTAATAAATAAAGAGAGGGATTCCTATTAATCTAAAAGTGCTCAAACATTCAAAACTAAAAGCAAAAGCAAATTAAACATCATCCTTACATGCCAACACCAAAAAAAGAATGAGAGCAGCGAGAAGAAACGTGAGAGAGTGAGAAAGCGAGAGAGAAGTGAGAGAGACAACAAGGATACATCAATTTGACAAATTCTATTACTTTAACTCTCACTATATTCCTCTTATCAAAGAATTAAACAAAATATTATAAGTAATATGTAATTTCGAGTATCCAATACTTCAAAATTAAGTATCCAATACTTCAAAATTAATAAAAAACTAATTAAGAAGTATCCGATACTTTTAAGAAGTATCCGATACGTATCCGCGAGTATCCGAGGAGTATCGGTATCCGATAAGTATCCGATACGGATACGTCACCCTTTTTGAAGTATCCGAGCTTCATAGGTCATTCCTCTTCCGTCCATTCTTGAATTGTTTTTGCCTCTTAAATTTAGCATTCTTTTTTTTTTTTTTTCTTATAAGGATCAAAAAACTTCTCCATGTATATCCAACTTGTATCACTTACACGATTCTCTACACCCAATATTTACAACCTCTATTTCATCATCTTCAACTTTTCCACAAGCTTCATTTTCATCTTCCACCATATTTATTTTGTGAACTTCATCTTCAACGATTTCTTCAACTACATAACTCTATTCCCTTTTATCTTCCTTTTCAAAATTTCCTTCAACAATTTTGGTCTCAAATTGGTCAACTTCAACCGGATGATCATCTTCTCCAACTTCTATGGATGTAACTTCAACATCACACTCTTCTTTTTCTTTCTTTCCTTTTTTTTTTTTGACAAGCAAAAAACAATTTTATTGATAACACCAAAGAGTTAGACATTACATCAATAAAATTAAAGGACTTTAGGAAGAGGTAGAGTAGGAATAAACTAAGCATCCCAACTAGGTTGGCATACTAAAAAAGTTCATATACAAACTAACCCAAAGAGAGCACTAGGTGTGAAGTGTTAGCTGCTCCAGCCTACATGGACAAGTCATCAATGGGTGGCTCTCCAAGTCGAGAAGTAGGAAGGAAGTGGGAAAAGGAAAGAGGGCAGTTGGCAACCCAATAACATCAATTTATTGACTTTGTTTCCTTCTCTTTCTGTATAAATTGAGGTGAGGAGGAAGAGAAACATAACACACAGATAGAGGCAACAAACACATAGTGTATAATCTGTGTAAGAGAGTGAGAGTGCTATAGAGATAGAGTGAGGTGTGAGTGTTGTAAACTCCCTCTGAGATAATTCTATAGTGATATCTCTCCCTTGGATGTAGACTATTGCCGAACCACGTAAATCTCTTGTGTGATTATGTGTGATTGATTTCTGGGTGTGTCTAATCCTAACAAGTGGTATCAGAGTCGCGTTGGTCGATTCTCTAAAAAACAGGGTGTGTTTTTTCAGAATTTCCCAAAAATCGAGTTTCTCAAAATTCTTTGTTGAGCACACTAGGAGGTGCGTCTCTTCGAGACGATTCCGATGGTATAAAATTCGTCAAAATCGGAGCTAAAACAAGTGTTGTAGAGCTTGCCAAAGATTCGCCAGACATTTCAGTTTGGCGAACCCGCGAAGAAGAAAGCTGATGTCAATGTGACATCATCATTGCATCAGCAGTGTTTCTAAAATTGCAATTTAGCCCCTGAAGTTATGGTAAATTAAAATTTAGCCCATTTAGTTTTTAAAATTGCAATTTAGCCTCTAAAGTTGTGGTAAATTGCATTTCAACCCCTAAAGTTTTTTGAAATTGCAATTTAGCCCTTGAAGTTGTGAGAAATTGCATTTCAGTCCCTAAAGTTTTGGGGTATTGCAATTTGGCCCCTTAAGTTGGGAGAAATTTCATTATAGTCCTTAAAAAAGTGAAGGAAGTGCTTTCCTGGTTAATTTGACCATTCTGGACTCAACGGTGTAGTCCATTTGTCCAAATTAAGATTCTTTGTACAAGTAAGAAGATGATAGAGGAATCCACATCAACTTCAAGATCGATGATAAAGTTAAATGCTTCAAATTATGGAATCTAGAAGCTGCGAATGGAAGATGTCCTATACTGTAAAAACTTGTTTGACCCTATTTCTCTAAAAAGGGTTAAATTGGAAGCAGAGAAAGATGAAGACTGGATAAAGATGAACCGGAAGATTGTCGATCAGATCAGACAATGGATAGACCGCAGTGTGTTCCACCATGTCGCCTAGGAGACAGATGCATATGTCCTCTGGACAATGTTAGAAGAAATGTACCAGTCAAAGACCACCCAAAACAAAGCCTTGGTGATGAGAAGGTTTGTAAATCTGAAGTTGAAGAATGGTGTATCTGTCGTTAAGCACACCAGTGAATTCAAGAATCTAGTGAATCAACTTGCAACCGTCAAGATGCCCTTGGACGATGAAATGCAAGCCGTACTATTGCTCAATTCTTTACCGAATAGTTGGGAGGCGTTGGTGGTTTCTCTTAGCAACTCTGCATCGGAAGGGAAGCTGACCATGAGCATGGTCACAGATGCCATGTATAATGAAGAAACAAGAAGGAAAGACATGGGAGGTAATTAGTCCCATGCTCTTGTCACAGAAGATAGAGACAGAGACAGAGGTAGAGAAAGAGGCAGAGGCAGAGGCAGAGGCAGAGGAAGAAGTAAGAGGAATGCTTTGTCCTTGATAAAAAGGAATTACACATGAGTATCATCAATTGCCTATTGAATCCACGCCTGAATTGGACCAAACTCGATATGCCTCTTTTACCACTGTCTTCACCTTGGAATGCTTTGCCCAACATTGAATCCATAATGTCGATATCAAATCCACGATGATAAGCCACTCCGGAATCCATCAAAGCTCCAGGCCCAAGTTTTCTAGAATCCACCAATGAACACCTCTCTCATTTTGTGACTAAACGAACAAAATTAACCCTTGATGTTTAACAATATGTAGTTCGTTGATCAATTAATCACCTTCTATACATCAAGGAAACTCATATAAACCACCAACCAATATAGAACACTTCGTAATTTACACCTCTCTAAAAATCTAGACGGGTTAAACCCTAAAATGAGCAAACGGAGCACTTTATACTAAATAGAGTCGCAAAGACCGCTCGAGCTACCACTTGATTGCTTGAACAGTGTGAGTAAATGTGGTGCAAATCATATAGGCCAACCGCTGAAGCACAACATCCACCGCTCGAGCGATTAAACATCTTTCCTAGAAGTTCAGCTTGCAAGCAAAAGTACTAGATGATCCACTTCATCGCTGATCCTTATACATAGTCAACAAAATGGAAAACAAAGAATGCAGAATGCTCAAGATACGAAATGTTAGCACAAACTCCTCTACACGGGTACAATTCGGATTGGATTTGCATCTAAATACTCACAACCTGACTAAAACAATAAAGCGAATAAAATTACAATTAAAAGAAATTTTGTCAAACGGGATTGTCAATTACGAAAACCTAACAAAACCACCATTGAAAAAATGACAAGATAGAACAAACCCACTCAAAACCCAACCAATTGAGGATATGCAACCAAACAAGCCATGATCTGTGACAAAGAATGAGGATGTGATCCAGGCCCAATTTTGGGAGGCAAGCCCACAAAGTAGCCGCTTTGGACCACCAAAAAAAGGTTGAAAATAGGGTCTCACAATTATTTAGTCGTGTACTAGTTCATTAAGAAAAAGGCCCAAATCAATTCAAAGTACTAAATGAATAAAAGACCTAATCTAAAATAGAAATTCATAAAAATAAAAATAAAAATAAAAATAAAAATAAAAAAATGACTTGAATTTTAGAAGTTCAAAATTATGTTTCATACAAGGCCCAAATTGAATTCAAAAAGGCCCAAAAATTTAAGGTCCTAATGTATATTATAAAGAGGGAATTACGGGCCAGTCCTTTGGACCGGACTTAATTCCTAGAAAGTCTTGACCCTCCTTAATTTAGTCCATTTTTCATTTTTACCCCTTACATTCAGTTAAGTGATTTTACCCTAAACCCAAACACATTTATCTCTCTCTGTCTCTGTCTCTCTCTCTCTCATATATTTCTGTCACTGCACACCATTTCCTCATCATCCTCCATCACCAACCATACACTTATTTCCATTCATGTCGATTTTCTTGATCTCTCTCAGATCTAACATCATCTCTCTCAAATCCAAGAGCCACAAAGACAGTTCTCATGTTCACCAACACCAACGAATTCATCAATGGCTCTGGAACTCATCAGTGTTGACACACTACATCTCCATTCATATCGATTTTCTTAATCTCTCTCAAATCTAACACCATCTCTCTCAAATCCAAGGGCCATAGAGACAATTCTCATGTTCACCAACACCAACGAATTCATCAATGGCTCTGGCAGTTCTCATATTCACCAACACCACTAATTCATCAATGGCTCTGGTAGTATAACAGCAGGGGCAAAATCGGGATAAAAAATATAATAGGACTGTCTGGTGCATGAGATAGAAATTTAAGACCTAATAGGTAATAGATTCAATTATTGAGATCGACTGGTAAAAAACCCTATTATAAAAAGTTGTAAAAATAAGTGTAAATAATTTGAGGCCCAACCCAATAATATACATTTCATTGCCTTGCTTGGCAATCTTTTTAAAAACTTGTAAAACAAAATCTTTTTCAATAAAGCTTTCATGACAATATATTTAAAAAATAAAACAAATAGAAGGTGGTTAGTATAATCAAATGTTGAAAAATATTACTAAAAAAGATTTAGTTGATAAGTGTAAATATAAAAGCTTGTTTGGTAATTTTGCAGTTAAAAATGCAAGAAGGGTGATGTTCAAGTGATACTTTGTTATTTTTTGTTCACTTTTTTGGTACTCCAATTCATATTTTAGTTATTTTTGTTTTGGGTTAATTACACTAATAGTCCCTATAGTTTGGGGCTTATATCACTTTGGTCTCTGACTTTTCAATTGTGACACATTTGACACTGAATTTTGAATTTTGTTCCAAATAAGGACAATTGAAAATATCATTAGATTTTTCAAGGGTAAAATCGTCAATTTGATAAAATATAAACTAATTTGACAAAAATAAATGTCAAAAAAATATTTTTAATTTTTTTAAAAATTATTTTTATCCACCAATGATAAAATTATGTAAAATTAATAAAAATTACATGACTAATTTTTTAAAATTAATTTTATATGATCATCATCCAAATACATAATAAAAATTAATTTGGTAAAAAAAAAAAATAAATGTCTAAAAGATTTATCAATTTTACATATTTTTTTTTAGTAGGTAGAAATAATTTTTTTAAATTCAAAAATATTTGTTTGACATTTATTTTTGTCAAATTAGTTTATATTTTATCAAATTGACAATTTTACCCTTGAAAAATCTAATTATAAATTCAATTGTCCTTATTTGGAACAAGATTCAAAATTCAGGGTCAAATGTGTCACAATTGAAAAGTCAATGACCAAAGTGACACAAGCCTCAAACTATAGGGACTATTTTTGTAATTTGCCCTTTTGTTTTTGTAAACTTTGTTATATATTTAAGAAAAATTTGTAGACTTTATGCGAGTATCATTTTTTTTTAAATATATGTGAAAGACCCCATATTTAATGTTTACTTTGGACCCCGAAAAAATCAGAACCGGCCTTGATGTGATCCGATGATTCAATCTGGCCGCCACATAAAGCACAAAAGCGATCATCTCCCATAGGGATTGTTATGCAATGATTTGGTTTCAATCACGCAATAAATAACAAGGAGAAGAACAATCACACACACAAACACAAGATATACATGATTCAGTGAGATGCCTACATCCACAGCAGAGAAACGATCAAAATCCACTATGTGCAATAAGGATTACAAATCACTCTGCAGCTCTCTCTATTTTTCTCTAACCCTAAAACATATAAATTAATACAATTTATAGGGTAAAAAACTAATGGGCCCAAACTAACACTACAGGTCCATAAATATCAATTTCGGCACAATCCTGACCCATCAGGATTGCAACGCACTCTCAGGGAGTAGCAGGGAGCCCACCCCCCACCCCCGGCTAGGGGTATAGCAAATACAAGACACCTCACAACAGGGAGAATTGATCTCCTAATGAGAAGATCTCTTGATGCGATACGGCCTTTTATAGCAAGCTAACAGAAAACTTTCACCTTTAGTGGAGCAAAACATTTTCATAAGCGCATATTGATAGAGCTTTCCCCATTTGAGATAAAGTGGTAGTGAGAAATGATAGACTTGACTGTAAAATGCCCTTGTTTATCGATTGACCACTGAAGAGAATCACTTTGGTTTGGTCTTAAAGAAGTAGTGGAGATGAGTTCCTACAGCTTTACAAGGTCCCATGGTCCCAGATGTCGCCGAAATTGAATTTTACAAGCTAAACCAACACTGTTGAAAGAGGACAGTTCTGCAATTGACTTATTTTTCTGAGTGGAGAGGCAGAAAAGCCGAGGGAAAGTAGTTGATAGAGGCTCAACTCTAATCCATAGATCAATCCAGAAAAGAATATCACAACCTAATCCTAATTTTGGCACAAGATTGTTAGTCAACAATTCACTGAACACATCACCACTGCTGTCCACTTCAAGAATGCTTCTCCAACCTTTGGAAATTCATAATCCATGAAGATCAAATGGAAACCAACTACTAGGCCTTGTTTCGTATATTTCAACCACTACTTTTTGCCAAAGGGCATTCTTTTCTGTACCATAACACCACCACCATTTGGCAATGAAAGCGGAATTTTTTAGCTTAAGTGAATGAATGCCTAAACCTCCAAACTCTTTCCTATTCTAACAGATTTTCAGTTGGCAAGATGGTTGCCGTTTTTGTCCTCACTACCTTCCCAAAGGAATCTTCTTTGGAGTTTTTCCATCGCACTCTTCTTTGTTGAACTCATCTTCTTCAAAGCATTGTACCCAATACTCAATAGGTAGCAATTTACCTTCATGTTTGGAGACAATACTATCAATCAGCTTCCAAACATGATGGTGTTCTTGAATCTCCAATATATGTCCATACCTCTAAATGTATGGCCTTCTTCAGAACTCTGATTGCTTTTTTCCTTTTTCTTCTCTCGAATTCTTTTAGGCAACCTGTTACTTAGCTTTTCTTCAACCACATCGAACAAGTCACATGCTTTGAAATATGAAGAGAGAACAATTTTCATTCTCTTGTAATTTGAGAACATCATTTTCTCACACCAAAAATACAAATTTGGTGATTCTTCTGTGTCAGGCTGCTCCATTGTTGGATGGGCTACAGCTTCATCTTCAAGAAGATGGATAGAAAAATGTGGAATGCCCTTCCATTTGCAGTGTTATGGACTTTGTGGAAAGTAAGGAATAAATGTACCTTCAATGAAATCCACCCCAAATGGAACAATATTGGTGAGCTAATTAAGGTTAATGTGGCACTTTTTATTACATACAACTGTAAGGAGGTAAGCTATTCTGTTAATGACTTGGTTTCGAGCTTGATGCTATAAGATGTAATGGTCAGTAGCTTTATGGGTTGTTGCTGGGCTGCTGTTGTCCTTATTGTTTTGGGTTTCCTTTGGCCTGCTGCTGTTGGCCCTTAGGATGTTTGATCTAGTTGATGCCTCTTCAACCTCTGTTTGTGGGGATGGTGATGCAAATGATTTGGCTTGCCCCTTTTTGCCAACCAATGGGTTTTCTTTGATGCTTATAGCACCTCCCTTGTGTTTATTTCCTTGTTAGTTGCTTTATTGATGTTTGATGCAAGGAACTTTCCTTGATTCTTATCAATCAAGTTTAATCTTTGCTGATCAAAAAAAAAAAAAAAAAAAATGACTTCCAGGATCGTAGTAGCTCTAATACTACTTTGTTAGAAATAAATTGGCCACACAACAATCACTCACAAATTTGGAAGCGAATTAGAGAAGGAAAAGATGCAACTCTTGTATTTCACTCATGTTATTCTCATTGTATTCTCATTATATTCTCCTACTAATTTTTATCCTCATTACATAAATTGCATGACTATATAAAAGATCCTAACATGCAACTCACACACTCACATTAAGGCCCACTAACTCTATTATGCTTTGTAACCACTAACACATTAACATACTGCCACTGCTCTTAACACACCATTGTGCATCATTACATACATATCATTATTCCTCCATAATTAGTAGAACTAAATATAGGAAATATAACTCCTAATAATAAAAGCAAAGTTCATTATTTTCAACAAAAAGTTGTTTCGAAAAGTAAAAACAGACCTTTTAGTGACAAAATTTTAAAAATGTTGCCAATAATTAAGTACAATGGAAAAGAAAATTGTTGTTTCAGTAAGGAATAAACAATTTTCACCAAAGTAATTCCCTTGTGAAATTTTACTAGTACATGTAGGCATAAAACACAATAACAAAAAACAATAATAATCCATCATAGCTTAGATATATGAAGCAAGGAAGGAAGGGTAAGAAACTACATAGAAAATTTCTTGTACAAATATTCCTAAAAGTACAAAAAGAAAAAAGGAAAAAAAAAAAAAAAGCATTTTCATTGTTACATTGTTTGTTATTATTTTCTTTCCAATTTAAGATATTATATGCTTGTATTTAATTTCAGAAAGCACCAAAACATTATTGGATTGGAACAAAGATTTGGCCAAGAAACCAGATATGTATGGTTGGACACCACTTCATTATGCAGCCCGATTTGGTCATCTAGAAAGGGCTAAACAGCTACTAGATGTGGATAAATCCGTTGCATATGTGATTGCAGACAAAGATGATAAGAAGACAGCTCTTTATGTAGCAACTAGTCAAGGACATGTCGACGTAATGAACGAGCTTCTATCACAATGTCCCGATTGTTGGGAGATCGTTAATGATAAAGGCCAAAATATTCTTCATGTTGCAGTGCAGAATGAGAAGAAAAAGGTGGTCAAATTCATCTTAGAAAATTCCCAACTCAGTAGCCTTATCAATCATAAAGATATTGATGGGAACACCCCTCTCCACCTTACTGCTGTTGCGTTTTGTGGAAACGAACTCATATACGAGGAAGGAGCAGATAGGATGGCCTTTAACAAGCAAAATCAAACTCCCCTTGATGTAGCAACACACCGTGAAAACGTAACATTAGTAACCCAGGTAACCCTTCTCAGTCTGAGCGATAGAAAGAATCTTGTGCACACGGCCACCCTAATGCTTTATTAATTCATTAATGTTTTCCAAACTGATTAAAGAATGATTATTGCATGCAGGCTCTCAAAAGGACAGAATCAAAAAAACGTGGTCCTTTGCTAGGTTGGCGAAATATAATTAGTGATGATAATGAGAATTTAACAAAGAAAATGAAAGCTAATGATGATAAGTGTAAAAGGATTACACCCACAGACATCCAGAAAGTAATGAACACCCAATTGATAGTGGCTACACTTATAGCAACTGTGACTTTTGCAGCTGGTTTCACCATGCCTGGTGGCTACGATGGAAACCAGGGCCCAAATCAAGGCATGGCAACTCTAACAAGAGAAGCAGCTTTCAAAGCTTTTGCGGTAACAAATACCATTGCCATGATATTATCCACTTCTGCTATTTTAATAGATTTTTGGGGGGTTCTAATTAGTGATCGTGATAAGCTTTTGAAACACTATCGCTGCTAATCTCATATCGATTACGATTATAGCAATGGTGTTGGCATTCATTACAGGCACATACGCTGTATTAGAACATTCACGAGCCCTAGCAATTGTAGTTTGCGTTATTAGTTGCCTGTTCTTTTGGATTTTTTACAACTTGTTCAAAGAGAAATTGAACATGGTAATAAACCGGTCATCTCTATAAAAACTACATGTGCTACAGTCCTCCTATCTAGTGTTCAATGTTCATATCTGATGAATAACATCAAGGAATGCATTCTTGATCAATAATGTATTTTGATATTAATTTCAAGTGTGAGATTGTAGGCTTGAGTTTGAGGGCACCCAATCTGTATCGATAGTGATGTAAATCAAGCCTATATGGTTCCATTGCTATTGTAATAATGTCTAATTGTCAACATATATGCATATCAAATTTTTAGAGTGAATCTGGATTGTTTCGCAAAATACTCTGCTAAAGATATATTAGGCTTTTGATTATATTTTTAATCAAGTTCTCACTCAAACTTCAAAATCATAGAGAATTTTTGGTATCAAAGCTCTCAATCACCATATGTACTTTTTGTTCCATCTCATTTCTCATTTATTATTTTGTATTCAAAAAGTTAATTTTACGAGTAGTTGAGTAATAAGTAATTGCTTATTGGATGATTATTGGTTCACTTACGAAAAGGATTAGATTTACTGGGTTGTGTTACAATTTCTTTGTAAGTTAATGGAATAGTGGTGCCCTGTGTTGTGTTTTACTCCTAATTTTAATTGTTGTCTACCTAATATTTGCTGGTGTAGCTTATAGTCAAAGTGATCATTGCTATTCAAGTCCAAAAATTAGACTCACTTTTCAAGTCCAATGATGTGGCAACCAATTCGGATATCTAAGGCAACACTCCCTCTCATACTTTCCCTAATCATCAACCAATCATATCACTTACACATCATTGACTCTAGAAAATGGGTCTAAAAAGTGGGCTAAGTTTGGTGAAATTGTTGATAGAAGAAGATGGTGAGTTTAAATATGAAGCCAACAGGGCAGGTGAAACTCCACTTTACATCGCTGCAGATAAAGGATGCCATGCAGTGGGGTCCGAAATCTTGAAACCTTTCAGAGCTCTGGCTTATGGTGGCCCTGGTGGTATAACTGCTTTGTACGCGGCAGTAATTTCTAACAACCAGGGTACTAGTCATTAATTTTAAACAAATTTTCTTTGGATTTTATTTATTTTTTTCTAGACAAAAAAATGGTGGATTCATATTAACAGATAATAGTATAAAACCTGTGATATGCATGGTCTTAGACATTAATTCAAAATTGTATTTTGAAAGTAAATGGTACATTGAAAAAAATATATATATTAACAAAAGATAATCAATATTAAGTATTTCAATTTAGCAAATCTGAAGTCATATTTAGCAATGTATTTGTTAAGATATTTAGATTGACTCAAACTTTATAATTTGTATAAAAATGCCCATTCTTGTGTTTGAATCATAAATTTGAGTAAAGAATTCACTATTCAGATACAGCCTAAAGAAAATTGACTCTTTTTTTTTTGTTTTTTTTTGCCCAACGAAGGAAATAGCAGTTATTTCAGTCAACCATGTAATGGTATGGGAATGGTGTAAGGAACTGGAGAGAAAACTTTTGGCAGAAATATTGCTAAAGAAAATGAATGATTTTGGTTTTGATTTTGAATTTAGTTTTTTAATTTCTATTTAATTTATTACATTATATGCTCTGTATTTCATTTCAAGAAGCACAAAAACAATATTAGATTGGAAGAAAGATTTGGATTATTCATCATGGTATAGCTTCGAGCTTCAATGAGCATTCGCACCAATTTAATGTTCATTTCATTCAAAGAACTTTGATCTTCATCAAGCAGTTTCAATGGAGTCTTCTTCTTCTTCTTCTTCAACCATCCCTCCCAATCTTGAAATGTTAATCTCTAATCTAAGCTCACTTGTGACTGTCAAATTGGATAGTACAAACTTTCTCATCTGGAAACATCAGATGCAAAATATTCTTCGAGCTACTGATCTCCTGAAGGTTGTCAATGGATCATATCAATGTCCTCCAGCAATGATTCAAAATTCTTCTGGATCAGAGATTTCAAATTCAGAATTCATACAATGGCGTATGATCGATGCACATCTTCTGAGTTATATAACTGCTACTCTTTCTCTAGCAATCTTCACAACTGTGATTCATCTTCAAACAAGCTCTGAGGTTTGGCTGTCACTAGATAAGCGATTTACCTCGTTGTCTAGGCCACACATTCGTCAGCTCAAGAACAAATTAAATTATATCAAAGAGTTCTGATTCAATGGAGGTTTATTTAAGTCACATCAAAAGTCTTGTGGATCAGTTGAGCATGGCTTCATCCTTTGTTGATGATGAGGATGTGGTCCTCATTACACTGAATGGGTGCTCATGAAATTTTAAGGGGTAAAAGAAAAAAACTCTAAGGCTTGACACTAATAATAAAATAAATCTTTAATTTTTAATTTTTTTAATTTAAACCTTAATATTTTAATTTGTTTTCAATCTAAACTATTTACTTATTTTTATTAAATAATCTTGATGAAAAAATAATATTTTAATCATTAAACTCAATGTGAATAAATGATGAATGCATGTGTATTGATTATATTTATTTTTATTAATATTTGGTTTGGATGTCAATGGATGGGTGAATGGGTATTGTTTAAATTTATTTAAATTAAATTTCAATGTGAATGAATTTAGATGCAAAACAATGAATTTGTGGATTGTTATGATACAGGAATGTCACAAAAAAATAGTTCTTAGTCATTTTTTTACAATTTGTTTGTACTTTTTGAGACAAGGAAATTCGGTGGCTCACTCTCTTGCTAGACTGTCTCGCACTCTTCAACAGCAACAAGTTTGGATGGAGGAGGAGCCCCCATCACTGGATCATTTCATTGCTTTGGATGCTGCTACTTGCTATTAGTAGTTTTTCTAGCTTTGTTCTGTTTGGCTGCTAGTCCTCATGCTTTTGTTTCCTTGGCTTTTGCAGTTCACTATGTAAAAAAGACAATCTGATCCTTAAAAAACTTTAAAATCTTAAACCTGTCCATTTTTTTCTAATAAATATAGACTATTAAATTTTTATTTTTTCTTGAAGAGATTAAATTATTAAGATTCTTTTAATTATTATTTAACAAAAGTTTTAATATAATTATTGGATAATTCTAATTAATATTATTTATTCTCTCTCTGTCAATTTATATCAATTTATCTTACAAATATTTTGGGAAATGCTAGGTTTCATGAAGAATTTTCATGAAAACCATCTGCACCGTTAGATCAAGTATGTGTCTCATGATCCAATGGTGCAGATGGTTTTCATAATGGTTTTCATGAAAGTTTTCATGAAACCTTGCAGGACCCTAATATTTTATATCCCAAGTCCAATTCAAATGTTAAATGGGCACAAAATCTCAGCACAGTCTAATCCTATGAGCTAAATATAGGATTAATTACCAATTAGTCATATGAAGTAGAGAAACTTAAATACTAATAGGTCCTATTGACTTTTGGAATGCACCCATAAGTCCTACAATATCTATATTGCCATTAAATTTATTCCCTCATTAAATTTCTTTCTTTTATTATCTTCTCTCTTTTTCTTCCATCTTTCTAGAAATTTTTTTTTTATCTTCTTATTCTCTCTCTCTACCATTTTTCTAGAGAGCTTCACAACCACCGTCGCCACACTGCTATTGTTTACCGCCATCGTTGCAACACCACCACCATCGCCATACCGTCCACTCACTACTACCGTAGTCATTGTTTGGCCGCCACCACCACCATCATCGTTCACCAATCTCCTCCATTATTGTCGATCTATACTCTACTGTCACTAATCTACACTCTACCACCTTCATCCATCGCTGTCAACCCCGCACACTTCTTAGCATTGTCCTCTTCTTTTGTTGCCATCACCGATGACTTTCAGATCTAGCCATTTTCAACTCAGATCTTCACCGATGCCTTTAGATTAGGCCATTTTTTTATGTTGATTTAATCATGACATGGTTGTCGAAACTCCTACCAATGAGATCAGGTCTATCTCTCTCTATATATGTGTGTATGTATTGATGGATCTCCATCAATCTCTTTGGACCAAAAGGACACAATTTGTTTGAAAAAACAATTATCTGTTGAAATCAACTTATCTGTCAATTTCTTGAAATTTGCCAATTTGTCTATTTGTTGAAATTCACCAAGGCTATTTTCTTATTTCTTAAAATTCATTAAACTACCTATTTATTGAATATCACACATTTCTCTACCTCACTGCCACCACTTGGTACTTACAGCCGCCGGTTACTAGCCACAATGACTTTTTTGGCAATTTTTCTAGCCAATAATAAGATTTTACCTTAGATCTAATACCTTATACCCTCTTTAAATTGGAATTTTCACTTAATTTTTTCTTATTATTACTTTCAATGTTATTGTTTAAATATTGTTGGTAAAACTCACTAAATTATAACATTTATAATTATTTATTACATCTTAACAAGCACTAACATTTGCCTAAAAGAAAGGACTTTGATGTCTTTGAAGCAAGGAATCACTCAAATCAATGGGAAAAATCTTTGTACACACAAAAAGGATGTGAAATAGTTTGTAGATTGACGAGGACAAAAGAGGAGGCAAATTTCAAAAATTAAGCAAGATATATTACTTTAGTGCATAAAGTGAATTTTAAAAGAATCTAATTAATCAACAGAAAGAGTGAAAGAAAATAGGACATTGACAAGGTTAATTATAGTTAAGACTACAAACGAAACAAGCTGTTTGTGAACTGATTCGGCTCAACTCGGCTTGACTCGTTTAATAAATAAGTCGAGTTCAAGCTCGAATAAGTTCAGCTCATCAAGGTGAACTTATTTAACTTATATAATAAATATATTATTTATATATTAAATAATATAGAAATATATAAATAATATTTTTATTTAAATAATAGAAATAAGAAAAAAAATTTATCAAGCCAAGTCAAACTCGAGTGTTATTAATATTAACGAACTAAACACGAGTCTAATTAGTTATCAAGCCAAACTCGAACTTAATAAATGAGCTCAATAAATAAATGAGTCAAGTTCGAATTCAGCAAAACTCGACTCGGTACCACTTATTTACAACGTTAATTACAGTTTTGTTTGGACTATCAGTTTAGATTTAGGTAGCGATCTATAGAAAGAAAAGAAAAAAGAATAAAATGTGAAGAGGAATTTCACACGCTACGAGAATTTCTCACTGCGAGCAAGATATATGCCACTGTACTTTTCAATTTTTAGTGGGCCATCCTCTCAAACTTCAGAATTACTAATTCTAGATTACGACAGTGATTTTCAATTTTTAATGGGCCATTTTCTAGAACATCAAAATTACTAGTTCTAGTTTTAGTTCCGGTATTAATTTTAAGTATCAGGCTAGTTTCCAGTTTGAAATTGGATTGAAACATATTGTTGGACTCGTAGAATTTATAATGAGTTTAATTTCGATAATTTGAACCGTTCAATGACTAAGACACGTCGTGTAGTTTATCCCTGCAAAAATTTTACTCTGATCAAATATCGATAGCCACTTAATTTGATCATATTTTTGTCAATGTTAAATATGATTTTAAAAATAAATTGTTGATAAAAATATGTTCAGATTAAGTGGTTATCGATATCCAATCAACGTGATTTTTTACAGAAATAAAATACTCAATGAGTGCTACACATTTGAATCATTAAAATTGGACCCATGGTGGGCCCCACGGGTCCAATCTGGATCCTAATTTTAAATAATAATATTGAGATGCATGTTAATATTGGTGATACAATTAAATATTAATTCATATCGAATGATATCAATTAATATATTGATGAATAATTATGTTGAAGATTCAAAATACTAGCATGTATCAATTAATATATCATGACTGTCGTGTATCAATTTGGTTCTTATAGGCCTAATTTAGGAGGGCGCGGGTCCGTTGCGGTCACGGAACCTCCAATCCACTATCTGTCCACCAGATTGGCGGATTGAAGAAATTAATCCGTATCCGTTCGCCAATCCGGCGAATGTGGATTAAGCGGATTGGCCGATTGATACGAATCAGTTTGGCGGTTTAAAATTTTATAAATTTTCAACATAATTCAACTTGTGCACTTTCTCAAAAAAAAAAAAAAAGTATTACAGTCAATGACTTAAAAAAGTATTTCAATCACTGCATGTCTCATCCAAAGAAAGAAAGTTTGAAACTTTAGAATATTACAATCACAACATGCTTCATCCACATATTACAATCACAGAATGCCTCATCTACATAAAGTATTATAATCTGTGATTCTTAAAATATAAAAACAATTTAAACCATCAAAATCATGAACAGAGCAGCAGTAGTAATTGTATGCCTCTGTATTGTTATATTTATATCTGTTTTTGAAAACAAACCAACCAGCATATATCATCTTTTTTATTTATTATTTTTAGAATTGGATTTATAAACCAAAAAATATAGATAAATAATACATTTATTTTTTTCAATTCAAAAAATATATTTAACAGAATATTTAAACTTTTTTTAATTGAAAACACACACATAATATATAAACAAATTAAAAATACAAAGTCTTACAAATTACTAGGGATGCTCGCGATTTGGCGGTTCGGTTGCAGCTAAAGAAACCTCAAAACTAGGCAGATTAGAAAAAATCAATCGAAAACCGTCCGCTCATTATCACGCATCCGTCCAAAATGCGGCGGATCAGTTCGGTTCGATCGGTTTTGGTGGATCGGTATATCCGTTGCTCACTCCTAACCTAATTGCATCAGTTTTATATTTGAATTTTTCACATTGGGACAATTCTAACCATTTAGCTATTTATCTTCAATTTCTCAATGGATAGTTTCAATTAAACTAAATTAAAGCAATGTGAAAATTTATAGTGAAAAATTGATACAGTTCAAATTATAGGAATCAAATTGACACAAAAGGTAAATTACAAGAAAAACAGATAGTTTGTCCAAAAATATTAAGAAATAAAATTTGTTATTCTACAAATACTCTAACTAGATGTATTAGGCTCTTGATACTATTCAATCAAGTTCTCAGTGTAACTTTGAAATAAATGAGAATTTTGAGCAAAAATCCCGGTTGGTAGCTCAAAAATTCGTGGGTTGAATGGGTCGAAAAAGCAAAACGATGTCGTGGGTTGAATGGGTTGAATGGGTCGAAATAAATGAGAATTTTTTTAGCACTTATTAAATTCTTCCAAGTCTTTTTAACTTCTCCAATACACACACTTTTTTTAACTTTTTCACATACCTATTGCAAACAACGAGTCTCCTTTTTGTTTTCTCCTTCTTGACTTCTCACTTCTACACTTTCAACTTCAGTGACCAAGTATGCAAACAGTAAGTCTTCTTTTTATTTTCTCATTCTTGACTTTTCTTTTTGTTTATTGTTTTAATATTGTAGTTAGATAGCACATAAAAATATTTGTGATTTGTCTAGCGAATAAAAAATTATAATTTGATTTTTTAATATGATTGAAGTTAGATAAATATAAACTCTCACAAAGAGAAAAATGTGATTATAATTAGTTGAATGATTTTTTTTTTTTTTTAATGTAATTGTAGTTAGTTTAATAATTCTTTTTTTCATTTATTTATTTTATTATGTGAAAAATGTGATGTGATTGTAATTTGTTCAATGGCTCTTTTCTTTTATATAATTGTTGTAGTTAGTTCAGTGGTTTTTTTTTTAATGTTATTTAATCTTTTTATTTACTATTTTAATTTTATTTTTTGATTTTTTAATATGATTGAAGTTAGATAAATATAAACCATCACAAAGAGAAAATTGTGATTACAATTAATTGAATGATTCTTTTTTTTTTAATATGATTGTAGTTAGTTTAATAATTCTTTTTTTTCATTTATTTATTTTATTATGTGAAAAATGTGATGTGATTGTAGTTTGTTCAATGACTCTTTTTTTTAATATAATTGTTGTAGTTAGTTCAATATCCCAACCTGAATTTTCTAAATTTTTTATTAGAAAAAAAAACTCAACATTTATTGATTTGATCAAAATCCCCTGATCAGCATTTATTAACTTTTTTAATCCACATGTCTTTCCACATGCCTGCATTTATTGATTTGGTCAAAACCCCTTGATCAGCATTTAAAATCCCCTCATACAAATAATTATAGATACAATCTGTGTATAGTTACTACAGTACCCTTTTCAACTTCTCTCATACACTATGGTTAGTGATAAGATTGTTAAATTATTTTTATAAAAAAATCTTAAAAAACATAATTTATATATTAAAATAAATGTAAAACAAATATAAATATCAATAATTATCTCGTGCATAGCACGGGTGATAGGCTAGTTAATATTTTATACCCTAAGTCCAATTCAAATATTAAATGGGCACAAAATCTCAGCACAGCCTAATCCTATGAGCTAAATATAGAATTAGTTACTAATTAGTCCCATTAAGTAAACTTAAATACTAATAGGTCCTATTCAGTGTGTTTGGTTTGAGTTTTTTGAATTAAGTTTTTTAAAAACTCAGTTTTTTGGAAACTCAGTTTTTTGGTTTTTGTATTTTTTTTGTTTTTAGTGAATATTTTTAAAATTTTAAATATTTTTTTTACTTTTTTACATGCACCTTACTTAGATGTATCTAAAAAGTAAAAAATTTGTAAAAATATATTTTAAAAATTTAATAAATACATAAAAATACAAAAAATGTACTAAATTCTCATATTTTTTTGTATTTTTGATATTTAGTGAATTTTTAAAAGGTTTTTTTCACAATTTTTTTACTTTTTAGGTATATTTATGTTAGGTATGTCTAAAAAGTAAAAAAAATTGCTTAAAATATTAAAAAAATTCAGTAAAAACAAAAAAACACAGAAAATAAGAAAGTAGAATTTTTTGAAAAGTATTTTTGAAAAAACACAACCAAGTAAGTCTTACAATATCTATACAGCCATTAAATTTATTCCCTCATTAAATTTCTTTCTTTTATTATCTTCTCTCTTTTTCTTCCATTTTTCTAGAAAAAATTTTATCTTCTTATTCTCTCTCTCTACCATTTTTCTAGAGAGCTTCACACGACCACCATCTATCTCTACTGTGGCCACACTACAATTTTTTACCGCCATCCCTGCACCACCACTATCGCCATAACTGTCCACTCACTACTACCGCCGTCATTTTTCTTATTATTACTTTCAATGTTATTGTTTAAATATTATTGGTAAAACTCACTAAATTATAACATTTATATTATTACATCTTAACAAGTACTAAGATTTGCCTAAAAGAAAGGACTTTGATGTCGTTGAAGCAAGGAATCACTCAAATCAATGGGCAAAATCTTTGTACACACAAAAAGGATGTGAAATAGTTAGTAGATTGAGGAGGACAAAAGAGGAGGTAAATTTTAAAAATTAAACAAGATATATTACTTTACTGCATAAAGGGAATTGTAAAAGAATCTAATTAACAAATAGAAAAGGTGAAAGAAAATAAGACATTGACAGAGTTTATTACAATTAAGATTGCAAACGAAACAAGTTGCTTGTGAACTGATTCGGCTCGGCTTGTTAAGAGTTCAGTTTGGCTTGACTCGTTTAATAAATGAGCCAAGTTTAAACTCGAATAAGTTCGGCTTGTCAAGGTCTATTTATCTTTACTTAAATTATATAATAAATATATTATTTGTATATTAAATAATACACAAATATATAAATAATATTTTTATTTAAATATCTTTATTTAAATAATATAAATAAGAAAATAAATCTTATCAAGCATAGCCAAACTCGAGTGTCATTAATATTAACGAGCCAAACTCGAGTTTAATTAGTTATTAAGCCGAGCTCGAACTCAATAGATAAGCTCAATAAGTAAACAAGTTAAGTTCAAACTCAGCGAAACTCGACTCGGTACGACTTTTTTACAATCTTAATTACAGTTTTGTTTGGACTATCAATTTAGTTTTAGATAGTGATTTATAGAAGAAAAGGAAAAATAATAAAATGTGAAGAGAAATTTCACGCACTAACAGAATTTCACACCGCGTGGAAGGTATATGCCACTATACTTCTCAATTTTTAGTGGGCCATCCTCTCAAACTTAAGAATTTACTAATTCTAGTTCTAGTTACGACAGTGATTTTCAATTTTTAATGCGGCATTTTCTGGAACTTCAAAATTACTAATTCTAGTTTTAGTTCCGGTATTAATTTTAAGGATCAGGTTAGTTTCTGGTCTGAAATCGGAGTGGAACATATTATTGGGCTCGTAGGGTTTACAACGAGTCTAATTTTGATAATTTGAACAGTTTAATGTGTAAGGCTCATCGTGTATTTCATCCCTACAAAAATTACATCGATCAGATATCGATAACCACTTAATCAGATCGTATTTTTGTCAATTACAAATACGATTTTAAAAATAAATTATTGACAAAAATATGTACTGATCAAGTAGCTATCCAAAACCAAACATAACGTGATTTTTTACACAGATGAAATATTCAACGAGCGCTAAATATTGAATAATTTGAATCATCAAAATTGAAGGTGTGTTTGGTTTGAAAGGGGGAATATTTTAATAGAGGGTTCATGGGTTGTATTGGTATGCAGCGGTTGGTGTTTGGCCTATTGGGGAAAAGTGTTGTTTTATCTTTGTTAGTGGGGTGTGGTTTGGTGTGAAAGGGGTTCTGGGTTTGGCGTGTTGGAGTTAAGTTTTTCTTAACTTTTTTTTCTGTTTCTGATTTTTTTTGTTTTCTTGTTTTAAAAAAATTGTGAAGTTGAAGGGTTAGTTAGATGGTTGCGAGTAACAGTAGTAGGGTTAGTCTATACTTTCTCGAATCTCTCTCCATGATAGTCATCTTTCTGTACCTTTAATTTCATGTTTTTTAATGAAATTTTCTTTGCTAAGCAAAAAAACAAAAACAAAAACAAAAATGGTATTGTGTGATGCTTTCAACAAATGGCGTGGCGGAAAAACTTTAGGAGTTGAACAATATTGATCCACCTTGACAAGAAATATCGCACTCAATATATATTGCAATTTTTAATTGGTCAAGAACCTCACATAAGCAACATCACATGATATTTGAGGACCATTCAATAATTTTTTTCATTTTAAGGATTGTTTTTCAGGTACAAAATTTTCCCGTATAACTTATGTTGCAAGTGTTGCTATTGAAATACTATATACCATGAGATATGGGTTACACTTATCATGACTGTTAGATTTTTTTTTTTCGAAGTTGGTGTCACTATTATGCGTGATGCAAAACGGTGACTGTTGTATGATTCATGAGACTCATTTCGAGTCTTATTTTGATGATCTAAACATTCAACTTTTAGGAAACATCGAGAACAATATACTTCTAAAAAAGTAAGTTGATTAAATACCAATAACTTTTTCATCAAATCACATCTACATGAAGAAGAAAAAAAATGAGAAAGTATGTATCAAATTGAACACAAATTTGATTTGATAAAGGGTTATTGATATCCGATTGTGAGACCATAAAATATCCTCTCACATGGATGTTGTAGAGATCCAATGAAAAGAAGAGCTTCACCCCCGTAGATCTGCAATGAGGAACATAGTCGGTGCCACCCAATCGGGGTTTCTGGCCGGGAGTACTCCGATGATGAAGTTAGTCCTGCAACCAAGAAATAGTATATATCTATATTAGAAGGGGTGTGTGTTTTGTGTAGGGAGAACAGACATACCTCTCACTTGGGATGCCCCCCCTTTCTATAGAGGGGGGGTGTGATATTTGTTTGGGTTGGACCCATTGTGGGCTTTGTTTGGGTTAGGCCGAATAAGCTTGTACCTATATAATTCTGGCCCCCACAATTGCCCCAAAACTTTCATTGTCTTCGATAGAAGGAATGAGGGTTTTTATTGCCGAGTTATACTGTTCAAATAGATGTTAGGTCCTTTGACAAAGAATACATTTGATAAATAAAAAACATAAATGAATAAATGGCTGGATGAGTACATGTATGTATGAATGTATGTACAAATATATGTATATAGAGGAGATAAGTGAGCTAAAGCCCAGTAGGTAATACTATCTCTATAACGATGGATCACGATATTATAACCCCCGGGTAAGGGTGTAGGCCGCGGTATTATAACCCCGAGCAAGGGTGTAGGCCGCGATATTATAACCCCGGGCAAGGGTATAGGCCGTGATATTATAACCCTGGGCAGGGGTATAGGCCATGATATTATAACCCCGGGCAAGGGTGTGGTATATTGTCGAGTGCAAAGACTGCTTCCAAATATGGACTTTCGTACCGAACTAGAAATATTTCTATAGGCCGAGCACGGAAATGATTGCCTGAGCCAAATAAGATAGATTAAATAAGGTAGATATATCAGTCAAAAATTGGACCACGATATTATTACCCCCGGGTGAGGGTGTAGACCTGCGGTATTATAAGCCCCGGGTAAGGGTGTAGGCCACGGTATTCTAACCTCCGGGCGTAGGTGTAAGCCTTTGCTGATGGCGCGTCATGCCGAGAGCGAAGATTACGCTGTACTCGGAGACTTTTGCTGATTGTAAGTGGCGGCCGAGTGCCAATATGGCGAGGACTTTAAATAATGCATCTTGTACTGAATAAGGTGGACGTGTTAATCACCAATAATACTGCTCCGCTTGTAAGGAATTACGGTATTATTACCCTCGGGCAAGGGTGTAGGCCTTTGTTGATGGCGCATTGTGCCGAGAGCGAAGATTATGTTGTACTCGGAGACTTTTGCTGATTGTAAGTGGCGGCCGAGTGCCAATATGGTGAGGACTTTGAATAATTCATCCTGTACTGAATAAGGTGGACGTGTTAATCACCAATAATATTGCTCCGCTTGTAAGGAACTGCCAAGTAGATATTGGGCCAACTATTTAATTGTCGAGTTGCTCGGGTTGCGTTTAATCCAAGGTAGACTTGCCCCATTGCTTTCGAATGACAAGTGTTAGTCATAAGGAATGCAGATTCCCGTTGCCCTATGTTGCAGGGAAAATTCGGCTTTGGTAAAATGACGGCACACAACAACGTGCGAATTGCTGCCAAATGCGAATTGTCGACTGCCAAGTGTAATGTATTGCCCCAAAACTGGCGCTTGCTTGGAGCGGTGTGAAAGAGAGCGGGAGTGTGTAACTCAAATAAATGTCATTGTAATGTTTGTACCAAGTTGGCCGAGTATGTAAGCATATCGAAGGTGCCGAGATGATGATCGGCTGTTGTGCCCCAATTGGAAAGCAGAAAATTGACTAAGATGTCCCGGTGGACAATTGTTTTGCTGAATAATGTTGTTAGGCGAATAAAGTTGCCGAATACGGTGGCCAATGTTGCTACATAAAGTATGACAATGCGTAAAGTTGACCAATAATGTTGTTTAGCCAAAGAAAGTTGAGGCACGGCTGAATAATGATCATAATGTTGAATTAATAATGGTGCCGAATAATCTTGCCGAGTGAAATTGATGTACTGTCGAGTAACTGGTGTTAGAATATCGGTGTCCGTTTCATATATAATGTGATTTTGCCAAAAAGTTGGTCAGCTACACATGGGTCGATGATTGTGCCGATCTTTTGGCCGGCTATTTTTCTTAGCTTCGCGGTGTGTCAGCATCCCTTCAGAGTTGGATTTGCTAAGAACTTGGATTTGCCAATTTTTTTGTCCAACGTATATTTGCCCTATTACTTTTGAATAAGATTTGTTATTCGGAAGGAATAAAATTGACTTGGGTCAAAATTGCCGAGTAGGCCGATAACAATTTGAAACGGATTCCGTGCCTCTGTCTGGTGCCGTGGCGATATCGAAAAAAAAGCCGAGACAAAGTAGGGTGCTTGATGATATGCGAAGTGAGCCATGGCACTCAATTTTTTGAATAAAATCTGCAATTTTTATTATATATATTTGAGCTGAGTTTGCAAATTCTAACCTTATGGATGGACCCGGAATGCGTCAAATAGCTAGAAAGGATTATTGGATCGCTGTGATCAGACTCCTGATGGTGTAATTGTAACCAAAATGGATCTGACAGCTTAGATAGATTGAGACTTTTGCTGCGTGAATCACTGGATAATTTCTCTCAATGTGATGCCATATGCCAAAAAATATAAGTGAAATCGTTGCCTGTGAGAGTTGAGCGCGTGCCCTAACAAGCAGTAAATAATGCTCAAACCACTGTGCCATAACAAGGCCTTGTGTTTAACTGGCGCAAATTATATATTTGAACTAATTTTTGTTCAGCTACTGTCTTTATATCAAAACAACGGGATGTAGCTTAGCCACGATGCACCGAAAAATTTCTTTTATTTTCCATATAGACTCTGGTCATCATCTTCGGCAGAATATGTGATTTTCTAGGCAAATTTCAATTGGCTCGTACGGCTTCGTTTCACCTCCGATTTCGACGCGATTTGTTGCGTTGGACTCGTCTCAATGAGTACTTCACATTGGTATAGTCAAAACTTGAGTTTGACAGATTTTGAAATTTCAATTCTCGGCACGTGTGATCCATTTCATAACTTTCGGCAAACTTGGGTTATTTCTTGGCTCCTCGGGTTGCTGGGTTTGGACTCTTTGAGCCGATACGAGTCATGTGGTATGTTCGAATGTGGATTTTGGTAAGCCGAGATGTTAATTCTACGCCGAGGTATTAGTGCCGACTAAGTTACAACGTTGCCGAATATTGTTGCGGAAGAATATTGTACTGGTCAAAGAATGTGCCGAATAAGAAACGTTGAGGAGTAATTTTTGCCGAATAAATTGCCGAAGCCAATAATATTTTCGAAGCTAAGTTGATAATAGGACACGCCGAATTGCAGAGGATAGCAATGGGATATTTCATGTTGATAGGCAATGTTGAAGCCAAATAATTTCCGACACCGAGTTGATAATATGACACGCCGAATTGCAGAGGATAGCAATGGGATATTTAGTGTTGATAGACAATGTTGAAGCCGAATAATATTCCGACGCTGAGTTGATAATATGACACGCCGAATTGCAGAGGATAGTAATGGGATGATATTTGGTGTTGATAAGGAATGTTGAAGCCGAATAATATTCCGACGCCGAGTTGATAATAGGACACGCCGAATTGCAGAGGATAGCAATGGGATATTTAGTGTTGATAGGCAATGTTGAAGCCAAATAATATTCCGACATCGAGTTGATAATATGACACGCCGAATTGCAACGGTAATGATTTGCAGTTGCTAATATGCCGAGCAAGTTGCTGAACAAGCCGAATAAGTTGTCTAAGCCGAGACGGTAATATGATATACGGTGATAGTAGCGCCGAGCAGTGGTGATATTTTCGAGAATTATATCATGAGATTTAAGGTGGTAGCGACTTGGCACTACCGCGACACTGCTGAATTATTTTGCCAAGCAATGATGTAAACCCAACTATAGCCTGCAGAATAGAATACCCATATCATCCATTTCAAGTACTCAGTGAAGACGAAAATTTTCCAAATCCTAACTATTTAAATTAACTAGAATAGGTGTAGAAACATGAGCAAAATCAATGAATCCAGATTAAATACAAGAACATGTATCTGCATAATTACCATTTTGCAGGGCAACATGAGAAGAACCATTGATTTTTATTGACAATTAGCAAGATACATTGAAATTATCAAGGAAAGAAATCTATCGAACCAACAGGTACCATTAGTTGAATTCTTCAGTGTTACACTCATACTGTGAACCAACTACATGACTGACTTTTCTTTCATACCAGTGCTACATAGTAGCCAATCAACTGTTAGCTGAGTGCTTCTCTTTTGCCGATAGCATATTTAATTCATGGCATGTAAATATTTGGAAAGATTCCCTGTCTATCATGTTCTGATATATAGTATTTCCTATCATTGACCACAATGTAGAACCCTTGGGACACAACCATATTAGCCTATGCTGTTTTTACTTCAAGAGTGGGTGTAAGAACTGCGTGTTGTATCTTTGTCACAAATTCACTTACCTTGGGTGTTTGATGTAATTAAGCAACATGAGGCCTTGCCCTGGAACAACAGCTCCATATATGGTTGGAAAGACTTAAAGCACATGCAGAGGAATGATGACAGACCAGAATATCATCAATGCCATCCTTGTTACATGATTCAGATTACATTGTCCTAATTCCTTTAACAATAGAATAATTGCACAGCATGAAATATGTGAATAATAAATAATGATGTTGCTGATTTGTAAAGTTGGGCAGTATCGTGTAATCGGTTGCCGAGAAGGGAGGAAGAGCTATGAATAGTCTTGTCGGATTGCCGATTTCAGCGGTAGGTTGCCAAGTAGTAGCTTGGCTTGGCCAAGATGGTTAATTGTGATGCCGAACTAAACCGCTGAACAATGAAGTCGAGGTTCTAGTGCTATATTAAGGCGCGGTGCCAAGCTTTTTGGGGTTGCTCTATGAATGAAGTGCCGAACAGTTTGTCTATGAGGTTAATGATGGAGCTCTCAAACCTCCTTTCTATAACACCAAAAATTATTTGGACAACAAGAGCCGTATAGATTGCTCCATATTCTCATAAATTATGAAGTAAAAAATGTTAAATTACTTGTGATAATAACTCATGGCTTTATTTATGTCAATTTAGTCTAGAGAGAGAAAAAGTGAAGACCCACTTAGTGATGAATAGATCACGCATGAATTTGGTCGAGAAACCCTATTAGTGATGCCGAAAAGAGCTGAAACCCATTTTTAGAGAGAGAAAGTGATAATGCTCAAGTAAATTCAAGAGCACTGCATCTAAATGTATAAAAAAGCTGTAACAATTGATCAAGAATACTTTGTTTGGTTTTGCTAATGATATTCCAACAGCAACCCACTACAAAATTGATCAAGAATACCATAGATACAGAATCAAGTTGAAGCAGAATTAAAGAGACCCAGCTGTGGGCCATATTACTTGGGATTAATTTTGCTTTTGTAAAAAGTGCACTAACCTCGATGCAATCGATGTATTTTTACTTACAGCAATATGTTTGTTGTGTTCTTCGTTGTTCTCATTCAGTCATTCCCACAGACGGCACCAATTGTGAGACCATGAAAATATCCTCTCACATGGATGTTGTAGAGATCCAAGGAAGAGAAGAGCTTCACCCCTGTAGATCTACAATGAGGAACATAGTCGGTGCCACCCAACCGGGGTTTCCGGCCGGGAGTACTCCGATGATGAAGTTAGTCCTGGAACCAAGAAATAGTATATATCTATATTAGAAGGGGTGTGTGTTTTGTGTAGGAAGAACATACATACCTCTCACTTGGGATGCCCCTCTTTTATATAGAGGGGGGGTGTGATATTTGTTTGGGCTGAACCCATTGTGCGCTTTGTTTGGATTAGGCCGAATAAGCTTGTACCTATATAATTCTGGCCCCCACACCGATTAATTAGATTTTTTAGAGTATATTCTTTTCAATATTTTTAAAATTTAAACGGTTCAAATCAACAAAATAAGATTCAAAATGAGTCCCACGGACTGCACAATGGTCACTGCACAGTAGTGACGCCAAATCTTTTTTTCCTCCTTAATTTTTCCCTATATGTTGTATTGTTGAGCATTGCTAATCTACTGCCCACTGCTCTCAATAAACAACATACATATATACAAATGCAAAGGCAAGCTAATGAAGTTCCAAAAACAATATAGATAGCAGTCAGACATGGATCCTGGTTTAAACAGAGCTGCCAAGGAAGGCAACATTGTTGTCTTCGAGCAGTATGTTGACCAACTTGAAGCCCAGGTCACCCCAAACAAGAACACTGTCCTCCACATTGCAGCCCAATTTGGCAATTCACAATGTGTCCGAGAGATCCTAAGCAAGAATTCGTCGCTGTTAAATCATCAGAATGCAAAAGGCGACACCGCTCTTCATGTTGCAGCGAGGGAGGGACACTCGGACATAGTCAAATCACTCATTGAATGTGCAACGTCACTGGATCATGATCATGTGGCGATAGAAAGCGGCTCTGAAATCACCAAGAAGATGTTGAGGGCAACAAATGATGATGGAGACACGGCCTTACACGACGCTGTGAGGTATCGTCAACCTGATTTTGTCAGATTAAAACCGTTCAAACCTCGACCATTACCACAGCCATTACTACGACCAAAACCCGATCTGGTCAGGCTGTTGATTGAAGAAGATCCTGGGTTTACATACCGGGCAAACAATGCCGGTGAAAGTCCGCTCTACATTGCTGCCGAGAGAGGGTACCTTGAAGTGGTGTCCGATATCTTGAAAACTTGCAGAGCACCGGCTTATGGTGGCCCTGCTGGTAGAACAGCTTTGCACGCTGCAGTAATTTCTAACAATGAAGGTATGTATATGTAGCAGTAAAGCGAATCCATAATATGGGGCCTGTATTTTTATGCATCACTTAAAAAAGATAAAATTCAAATAAAAAAATATGATTGTAAAAATTTAAAAAGATAAAATTTAGTATTATTCTTTTTTATATTTTAACCATTTACATAAAGAAAAAAAAATACTCCACAATATGTTTCAAACTCTTGATAAAACTTCATAATTTCACCTACAACAATGTGAAATGATAGGTGTCAATATTTGATTTGTCACATGCTCGATTATGTGAAACTCTACTTCTTATCACATCATTGTGGGTATATTTGGGAGTCACAAATGTGAGTCTCTAGCATTACTCTATACAAAAATCTAGAGTTATAACATCAAAGACAATTGAACAAATTATATTAGCGTTTCACTTAAATATTACTGTTCTTATATTTTTAGTTGCAATTAATTCGATTATTGAGATTCAATTTTGAAGTAAAATCACTGATTGAGATTCAATAAATGTTTCTATACTGTCTAGGAAGTATAAATAAAGAGTTTATTTTTACTTTTTACTCCGTCAAATTATCTATTTAATCCCTAAATTATCAATTGAGTCTACTAGGTCCTGAAAAGTATATAAATCAAAGTCTATTTAGTTCATGAACTATCAATTCAATCTATTAATTTCCTAAAGTATTCAATTCAAACCTATTTAGTTCCTGAAAAAATTATAAAAATAAAATATAAGCCATAAATATTATAAATTACTAAAAGATCCTACCTAATTAAGATTGTATTACAAAAAATTAATTTTAGATTTTGCTTCAATTAGTTCAATTGACAATTACATAGGGTTATTACGGAAAAATAACGCTGGGTTGGTTGAGATTAATTGACTGAGTTGATCAAATACATAATTTTGCCTCTAAAAACATGACTCATGACGCTTATGTGCGCATTTTCTGTAAAATAATGCTTTATTAGTTCTAATCAATTAGATCAAATTGAGACAAAGTAAAAAAAATCATGGTCAAATTCAAGCCAATTACAATTATAGAAATCAAAATGACACCAAGGCTAAAGTAGGATTAATAGTGTAATTTTCCCTCAGATCTATGAAGCAGGGATGGAAGGGTAGGGAATTGCTGAGAAAATTTTGTCCCCTTGTTTTAGGAAGATAGGAAGAATTTTTCCTTGTTCAGGTGGTTTTCATCTTTGTTATTGCTTTTTGCTTAATTGTACTCCAGGAGGCACCAAAACATTGTTGGATTGGAAGAAAGATTTGGCCAAGGAACCAGACGTGCATGGCTGGACACCACTTCACTATGCTGCGAGGTTCGGTCATGTACAAAGGGCCAAACAGCTACTAGACTCGGATAAATCCATTGCATACCTTATTGCAGACCAAGATGATAATAAGACAGCTCTTCATGTAGCAGCTAGTCAAGGACATGTTAGTGTAATACAAGAGCTTATATCACAATGTCCTGATTGTTGGGAGATGGTTAATCATAAGGGCCAAAATATTCTTCATGTTGCAGTGGAGAATGAGAAAAAGATGGTGATTAAATTCATCTTAAAAAATTATTCACTCAGTGGCCTTATAAATCAGAAAGATGTCGATGGGAACACCCCTCTCCACCTCATTGCTACTGGTAGATTACTTGCAATCGACCTCATAGACCACCGAAAAGCAGATAAGGTTGTCTTTAACAAAGGAAACTGGACTCCCCTTGACATATCGACATATTCTGAAACCGCAGCTGTACAAAAGGTACATCGATGTCAACCCTCAATCCTATCCAGACTGCATAGTCACAGAAGCCTTGTACACACGACTGCAGGGCTGCTTTTTACTTTAACTCACTAAAGTTGTTATTTAGATACAATGTTTTCCTAATTGATTGAAGAATGATTATTGCAGGTTCTCATAAAAGAAGAATTGGAAGCAGCTGGTGCTACGCTGGGTTTGCGAAATGTAATTAGCAAAGATAATGAGGTTTTAGCAAACGAGAAGAAAGAACGCGCTGAATTTAAAAAGTCGATACCCATTGACGTCAGGAAAGCAGGAGACACCCATTTGATAGTGGCTACACTCATAGCAACTGTGACTTTTGCAGCTGGTTTCACCATGCCATGTGGCTACAACAGCAACGATGGCCCAAATCAAGGCATGGTGATTCTAACAAGAGAAGCAGCTTTCAAAGCTTTTGTCGTAACAGATTCCATGGCCATGATATTATCCACTTGTGCTGTTTTGGTTTATTTTGCTTCGGCTGATTATGGGGATCAAACTAAGCTTCTGTATCGCTATTCTCTCGCCGCTGGTCTTCTACAGATTGTAACCAGAGCAATGGTATTGGCATTCATTATAGGCATATATGCCGTATTACCACATTCATCAAGCCTTGCCATTCCAATTTGCATTATCGGTTGCTTCTCCTTCGTGATTTACTACTGCCTATTCAAAGAAAATTACCACAAGCAATTTGAAGCGATATCTTTTAATATTTGAACCCCGGTTTCTCGAATGCATTCAAGGATCAAACATCAAGGAAGGCATTTTCTTGAATGTATTTCGTTTTAGATTAATTTGTAGTGTTGGATTGCATCTTTGAGTATGAGGGAACCGCAATCAGTATTAATAGTGAGGGAAATCAAGGATATACTAGCTTATGCTTACATTGCTTTGTAAAAGTCTCTGATTCGTAAAGTGACAATCTTATATCTTTCTTTGTGTCAAGTATTTTGATTAGCATATAACTATTTGCTATTTTGTACTTTTTGGGTATACATACTATTTTATCAAGAGAAATGAAGTAGAGTACAATCACAAAAAGCAAACCCCCATTAATTCCTGCAAGCAGGATGCCCCAAATTCAAAAATCAAAAGTGAACTCAAAATTCTGGGGATTATTTGAATATTAGATAAGTCCACTGCACATTAGACAGCAGATCATAGGCCTTAGTGTAAGTGTAACCCTGTGTTTGGAAATTGAATTAATGCCTACAATTTTTATTCCTAAGTTATTATCTCTTCCACCCGTCACCTGTCCCATCTCTTAGCGGCTTCCCTCTAAGGAGTATACTAGATATATGAACTGCATTTTGGTCCTCACAAAGAATTCAAGACTACAGAGAACCGACCACAGAACCAATCACATAAAGCATGGGTAGAGCAATCTAAGTAAAACTGTATCTTTTATAATGAATTCCACTATCTGATGTTTTATGTAATTGGTTCTAAAATCATTCGTGTTATAGACTAGTTGTTTCCATAAATTCATAATTTAAACACAACTTAAAAATTTCCCATGAGAGGCTGGAGAATGGGGGCAGAGACCATCCTAAAGTGATGCTCAAGTTAAAGAATGAAACATATTGATAAATAACAGAAAAGTAAATGCTTTGGCTATTGCTGATACCAAGTTACCAACCGCGTAAGATTTGTAAACAGCCCACAAATCACTTTTTATAAGAAGCAGCTCAAAACTTAAAAAGGCTTAAGATGTGCGAAAACCATTTTGATAAATAACATAACACTTCACAACACAAGATTAGTCGGCATCAGTTTAAGCTGTCAAACATGTTTTTACATTGCCAAATGAGATGAGAAGCAGTGACTCAAGTAATGAAAAGCTTCACTTAAGAAACAGGTCCAACAGGTCCAAGAAAGTCGCCCTCCAAGCTCACCATTGCCTGAAAATCCTTCTCAGCCTCTATATACTTTGTCCCGATGACAATGAAGCGCACTGCAACCTCTTTCTCGATTCTGGACATCTTGTCATTCATGAAGATGGGATTTTCCCAGGGGACGTACCGATAATCGCGCATTTTCTGGTTTGAGAGGTAAATGTTCTCAACAGGCCCACATCTCAAGAACACACCGTGCTTCAAGATCTTGTGAACCACCCCTTCTAAGATCTCTCCCCTGTGAAGCTTGAAAGTGATGCAGCTGAAAAGTGTTAGGGAAAATCGATGATTCCCCACAAGTAAATCAATCAATGGGAATAAAAACTAATGCGGAAAAATTAAATCAAAGGCAACACAAGAATTTTTACGTGGTTCCCTCAATGTGAGGTACGTCCACTGATCGAAATCCGATTCGACTATCAACCAAATAAGTTCCAAACGATTACAAACGAGACACTAATGGTCTCACAAAACCACCCTTAGGTGAATTCCAAATAATCACAAATAAACAAAGAGGAAAGACCTCACCAAATAGATGAACCAAGATCTTCAGAATCAGAGTTGTAGAAGACCCAAAATAACAACCCAAACTATCTTCAAAACAGAGCAGCCGAACAAGCACACTGATGGTGCTTCCAAGAACCAAAAACCAAAGCACCCAAAATTTGATTCCACCAAATTAATGTTTAATTTCTCTATAGCAGCGGCACACTGTTCCACCAAAACCATACGGCACACACAAAACAATATATATATATTGTGAATCACTACAAGAAAAAACACAATTGGCGACCACTTTTGCCGACTAAAAATATTTTGGTTGCCAAAAGTTGTGGAATTGGCGACTAAAAATTATGTTAGTCGGTAAAAGTACAATATTTAGCTACTAAATTTTTTTAGTCGGGGTATATTAATTTTTGGTGACTAAAAAAAAATTTAGTCGCTAAAAATCTCACAATTGGCGACTAAAAAAATATTTTGGTCGCGGTATATATAGTTTTGGCAACTAAAATATTTCGTCGCTGAAAGAAAAATAAAAAATTATTTTTTATCTTTCGCGACCAAAAGTTTGGTCGCCAAAACTTTAATTTCAGCGACTAAAAAATATTTTGGTCGCGGTATATATAGTTTTGGCAACTAAAATATTTTAGTCGCTAAAAGAAAAATAAAAAATTATTTTTTATCTTTCGCGACCAAAAGTTTGGTCGGCAAAACCTTAATTTCAGCGACCAAAAAATATTTTGGTTGTGGTATATATAGTTTTGGCAACTAAAATATTTTCGTTGCTGAAAGAAAAATAAAAAATTATTTTTTATCTTTTGCGACCAAAAGTTTGGTCGGCAAAACTTTAATTTCAGCGACTAAAAAATATTTTGGTCGCGGTATATATAGTTTTGGCAACTAAAATATTTTAGTCGCTGAAAGAAAAATAAAAAATTATTTTTTATCTTTCGCGACCAAAAGTTTGGTCGGCAAAACCTTAATTTCAGCGACCAAAAAATATTTTGGTTGCGGTATATATAGTTTTGGCAACTAAAATATTTTCGTCGCTGAAAGAAAAATAAAAAATTATTTTTTATCTTTTGCGACCAAAAGTTTGGTCGGCAAAACTTTAATTTCAGCGACTAAAAAATATTTTGGTCGCGGTATATATAGTTTTGGCAACTAAAATATTTTAGTCGCTGAAAGAAAAATAAAAAATTATTTTTTATCTTTCGCGACCAAAAGTTTGGTCGGCAAAACCTTAATTTCAACGACTAAAAAATATTTTGGTCACGGTATATATAGTTTTGGCAACTAAAATATTTTCGTCGCTGAAAGAAAAATAAAAATTTATTTTTTATCTTTCGCGACCAAAAGTTTGGTCGGCAAAATCTTAATTTCAGCGACAAAAAAATATTTTGGTCGCAGTATATATAGTTTTGGCAGCTAAAATATTTTAGTCGCCGAAAGAAAAATAAAAAATTATTTTTTATCTTTCGCGACCAAAAGTTTGGTCGGCAAAACTTTAATTTCAGCGACTACAAAATATTTTGGTCGCGGTATATATAGTTTTGGCAGCTAAAATAATTTAGTCGTTGAAAGAAAAATAAAAATTTACTTTCACTCATCACTCTTTCTATCTATCTGTCTCTCTCTTTCTCTCTGTGTCTCTATCTCTGTCTCTCTTCTCTTTCTCTCTCTCTCACTCATCACTCTTCTCTGTCTATCTGTCTCTCTCTATGTCTCTATTTTTGTCTCTGTCTCTCTTCTCTTTCTCTCTCTCACTTATCACTCTTCTCTGTCTTTCTGTCTCTCTCTCTCTGTGTCTCTCGCTCATCTCTCTTTTCTCTATCTCTCTCATCTCTCGTCTCTCTCTGTTTCTCTTCTCTTTATCTCTCTCGATCATCTCTCCCTGTATCTCTCTCGTTTATCTCTTTTCGCTCTTTCTCTCTCTCTCTCTCTCTCTCTCTCTTTGTATGTCTCTTTTCACCCATTTTTTCATCTTCCTTTCTCTATTCTCTTTCTCTCTCTTACTCATCACTCTTATTTCTCTGTTTGTCTATCTGTCTGTCTGTCTCTCTCTCTCTCTCTATGTCTCTCACTCATCTATCTCTTCTCTCATCTCTTTTCTCTCTTTGTCTCTTTCGTTCATCTCTCTTGTCTCTATCTCTCTTGCTCATCTCTCTTCTATCGCTCTCTCTTATCTCTCTTTTCTCTCTATCTCTATTGCTCATCTCTCTTATTTCTATCTCTCTCTCTGTCTCTCTCGTTCATCTCTTTTCTCTCTATGTCTCTCTCGCTCATCTCTCTTCTCTCTGTCTCTC
The DNA here is from genome assembly GCA_036172215.1 of Camellia granthamiana. Lineage (NCBI taxonomy): Eukaryota > Viridiplantae > Streptophyta > Magnoliopsida > Ericales > Theaceae > Camellia > Camellia granthamiana. The sequence continues at coordinate 134,774,676 of CM069907.1, read as the reverse complement.
TCTTTGTCTATCTCGTTCATATCTCCTCTCTCTCTGTCTCTTTTTCTGACTCTCACTCTCTATCTCTTTCTCTCTTTGTCTCTCTCTCTCTCTTTCTCTCTATTCTTTTTCTCTCTCTCACTCATCACTTTTCTCTATCTGTCTATCTTTGTCCCTTTCTCTTTGTCTCTCGCTCATTTCTCTTCTCTCTATCTCTCTTTTGTATTTTTCTTTCTCTATCTCTCTCATTCATCTCTCTTCTCTCTATCTCTCTCTCTCTGTCTTTCCTACTCATCTTTCTTCTCTCTCTATCTCTCTCTTTTTCTATGTCCTTCTCTCAATCATCTCTTTTCGTTATCTTTCTCTCTCTCTTTGTCTATCTCTCACTCATTTCTTGTTTCTCTCTGTCTATGTCTTTATCTCTTCTCTCTCTGTGTCTCTCTCTCTATCTATCTCTCTATTTCTCTTTCATTCATCACTCTTCTCTCTCTCTTTCTCTCTATGTCTCTTTCTCTATCTCTTGTTCATTTCTTTTTGTTGTCTCTCTCTCTCTCTCTGTGTCTATCTCTCGCTTTTTCTCTTTCTCTCTGTCTCTCACTCATATCTTTTTTATCTCAATCGTTCATTTCTCTCAATTACACTCATCTCTTTTTCTAAGCCCATTGTTTTTGAAAGAGGAAAAAGTCAAAAAATAAAATTGGTCTCTCTTTCTCTCTGTCTCTCGCTCATTCTCTTCTCTCTCTCTTTCACTCATCTTTTTTCTCTATCTCTATCTCTCTCTTTCACTCTGTGACTCTCTCTCTCTTTCGCATCATCTCTTTTCCGATTCTCTTACGCCTCTATCTCTCTCATTCCATTACGGCCCTCCTCCTGATATTGAATCTCTGTCGCTTTGCTTCCATCGCCGTCATGTAAGGAGCATCACTGCCATCGAGCACCACCGTCGATCCACTATCGAAGCATTACCGCAGTATGTCCTCTCTATTTTGCCTTCTCTCTGTCCTTCTCTTCCCCTAATATCTGTCTCTCTCACTCTGTGACTCTTTCTGTCTTTGTTTTCTCTTTGACTAAAGTAATTTTGTTCTACAATGTCTTTTTAAATTTGTAAATTTAAATTTCGGAGGGATTTATAAAATGAATTGGTGACCAAAATGTTTTGTCACGAATTGTGTAAAATTACCACATACATATATTTTGTTTCCAAACCAATCCCTAATCAAACCATCGCCTCTCTCCCTTCAGCGTCTCTCTCTCTTTCTGCTGCTCCTCTCCCCTCCCTCTCTCACCACCTCTCCAATAGCCACAGAACAACTCTCCTCCGCCACACCTCATTGTATTTGCTGGCAACTAGAGCATCGATTCACCTAAGATCCATCACCCACGTAAGCTCGATCGGCGACTCCTCCCTCACAAAGAGTGGCAAGGCCGCTGGTTTCTTTCCCCCTATTATCATCATCATCTGAGGTCGTCTTATCGCCGACTATGCAAGTAAAAACCCAAATTAAGTGTTCTCTTACTGTGTTATCTAGTTCTCTTGAAGCTAAAACCAGCCCACCACTGTAACACTCACGTTTATTAAGTTACAAGGTTTAGTAATGCATTATGATTAATGCTCTGAATTGGATCTCCTTATTTCTAGGGCGATGATAAAAAAAATAGATGTCAACTATATTGAAAATCATGTCATGGTTTTTCAATAATACATTTCCTTACAAATTGCCCTTTCAAATGAAGTGCTATTATACACATCTCCAATTTGAATACAGTATTTTTCTACTCCCAATATGCCATTAAGTATTTATAGTTTGACTAACTAAAATAGTTTCAACGTGTTTGAGGCTTTGTCAGAAGCTCTAACTGCTTAAACATCCTTGAGATTTGGTCATCGGAAAATATTCATTGTGTTTGGTTTTAGTTTTCTAAATTCAGTTTTTTGAAAACTGAATATTTTGTTTTTCGTGTTTTTTTTACTGAATATTTTAAAAATTTTAAGTATTTTTTTTTTACTTTTTTAGATGTATCTTACTTAAATGTATCTAAAAAGTAAAATATTGTAAAAAAATATTTTTTAAAATTAATAAATACACAAAATATGAAAAATATACTGAATTTTAAATTTTTTTTTTTTTGTATTTTTAGTATATAGGAATTTTTAAAAAAAAATTTTCACGAAAAGTTCTAGTTACAAGAAGTTTTAGTCGTACTATATGGGTTATTTGCCGACAAACAACCAATTTGGTCGCTAAATTGCCCTCTTCCATTCTCGTTTCAAACATACACAAAAGTCCTCTCTCTCACACACATCACCACCAAACCTCACCCCACCTCATCTCAGCAGTCCCTCACCATTGTCGCTCACCATACGTCGCACATCGCCACCGCCGCAGATCACAGGTTCTCTCTCCCTCTCTGTCTCGGTCGCGTTCTCTGTCTCGCTCTCTCTCTCTCTCCCTTTCTCTATTTCCCCAACTATCAACACTTGCTATAGGGTTTTATATGATTTATACTGAATAATTTCGTGTTGATTTCTTAAACTGGTTTGATTTCTAGAGCTTTATGGGTTTGATCTCGTAAATGGGTTTGATTTCACTGGTAAAATTTACTTTCGCCCTCTTTTTCCTTTCTCTCTCTTTAGTTTCAATGCCCTAATCCATTGATTGCGTATGTATTTGCATGTATGGCTGCTCATTGATTGTGTATGTATTCTCATGTGTTCTGATTGTTTGAATTGAAATTTGATTCTATGATTGCAATAGTAAATAATTTATTGGCTTCCCTTTGATAATTATTTCTCAGATTTTGGGCAATACTCCTCATTTTGCTAGTTTTCAGGAGGCTTCTCAGTTTATTGTATTCTCATTTTGCGTATGTATGTCTCAGGCTTTTCAGGAGGCCAAGTTGCATACTTTGGTTCTTGCTAACAACCAACTAACGAATTTGGTTGAGATTGATCCTCTTGCATCACTCCCTAAGCTGCATTTTCTTAGTCTTCTTGATAATAATATCACAAAGAAGCAAAATTACCACTTATATGCCACCCATAAGCTGAAATCATTGCGCTTGCTAGACTGTCAATATGCTGTTGTCATTTACTTGTTAGTTTTGATTAACTTTCCTAGGCATGTTAGGGCTTAATTTTTTGAAACCAAGCCTCTGTTTGTTATGTGACATGATTGACTTTCAACTGTAACAATGTTCCTATTCTTGAATTTTGTAAATGAGAAATTGTTAACCTCTGCCCTTTCAAAAAGCATTGGGTTGAAAGTTTGGAGCCTAACCTTAGGGGGGGGGGGGGAGGGAAGATAAAAAGTGAAAGCAGGTGCAGAAGTTTTGCATATCATGTTGTTTTTTGGTTAAATGCTCCTTGACTTCAGTGGCTTCTATTAAAAATACACATCGATAGGAATATACTAATATCTAATTTGTTGTATATGAATTTGAGTCTAAATTTTTTGTTTTTTCTCCCTCATAGAAATGTTATTACCTACAAACTAATTACTTTATATTTTCTAATATTTATTGGAATTTTTCTTCTAAAAGATTTGGATTTACATGCTGTTTTACCTAACTGATACTAAATTGACATGTTGTTTTGGAGTGTGGCCTTGAGTTTGGTGCTATTGTTGTCTATTGCTGTGGATTGGCCTCGAGTTCTCTGGGCTTATAAGGAGGCTGTCCTGTTGCTGGGTGGGCTTTAAGTTATCCCTTTTAGTTGCTGCTAAATGGAGCAAGGATCAAGACATGGCAGCAGGTTCAACATTGCATTAGGAATGGGAGCTGAGCTATGCATATGTCGGTTTGTTTAATTAGATGTATTCTTCATATGGAAGCAGTGTTCACTGGAATCTGTGTCAATGGCTGAGGGTGGTCTGAGTATGGTTGCTGCTGTGACGGTCTTTGGTGTGCTATGTTGTTGGTAAGTTTGCTGCTGTTTTTTGGGTGTTTTAATTCTTGGCTGCTCAGCTATGCTCAGATAGTGGTCTGTTGGTCTGCAAAGTTCTGCTATATTCTGTTACACAAAACTAGACTTGAGATTCGCCTGTGTTTAGACTTTGGAGACGATTTATTGCAATTATACATGATCAGTCTAGGGTTGGTTGGAGAATCCTTTTTCCACAATTTTAGCTCTATCCTGGGTTTGTTTTGTTCCTCGTAGTTTCATTGGCCATCTTGCTTCCCTTCGCAGTGTGACTGTATTTTTATCTGATCTTCACCTTGTCTTTGTAATAACTTTAAATGGACCCACTGCAGCTAAGTGGCCCCTTCCCTGCACTCAGCCTTAGGGAAGAAAATATTTAAGAAAGTTTCACAATGTGGATCTGATTAATTGGTCACCTTGTCCTCGGTGCTAGGACTAGCATTAGTGGTATCTAAATGTGAGCATTCTTTGAAATATGACTCTTTAAATAGTATGTGACATTAATTGATTTGTTCCTCTTTCTGGTTTATGATATATCTGAATTACAGTATGATATTTTGTTCAATTATAATGAAGGGAAAACATAATGGTTTGCATTTCCATTCATGGGGTAAAAAAAGAGATATGAAAAGATGGGTTAAGCTGGCAACCTAAATGTTTGAATTACTTCTCATGTTTCTTGAATTATACTTGTGTACAACTTCTAATAAAATAAGCATCCATTATACAAAATTGAAATCAATAAAGTGTAATAGGAACGGTAAAAGTATTTTCACTCAATCAGTTGGGTAGATTAATATATGATGAGAAAAATGCTTTAAGCTTTTTATATATAATGACATGTGGGAATCCCTTTATTTTCTTCACCCCATCCCCATCCCCCTTTTTATTTTTATTTATTTTTTAAATTTTAGCAGTTGAAGGTTCGGGAAGCAGAAAAGCATCAGTGCAAAGATATCGTGAGAAGCAAAAAGACAGGTATCTTAAATGTCTAAGTTGCTCTTTCTGGCAATTAGATTGAACTACAAAGAGTCCATTTTTCTTCTTTCTTTTCTTTTTTTTGTTGCTTTTGTTTATTATTATTATTATTATTGGGTGATTGTTAAACCCATAACCTTTTGGGCAGTATCCACAACCCCTTTATCACTACGTGGGACCCACCCATTTGAAAGAGAAGGCCTTGCATTCTTGTGATATGGAACTGTCATTATTCAAAATGTTCAGTTAAATTCATGCTTCTACACTTACACATGCTCAAATTGACACGAAAATTTCAAATTACAAATTCATACAGCTCCAAATATTAAATCTACATTTGAATTGACTTGTAAGAAGTATGTCAGTTAAATATTATTGGAATTATTGATAGAAACAACTCATTCAATTATAATAGTAGTATTGCCCTGAAGTTTCTTTCACCTTTTTTTTTTATTTCATATCTATCCACTGCCACTTGTTACCAAATGAAAAAAGGCTGAAGCAAATTTATATTTAATTGTCTCTAGTTGTTAGGTAATTTCCCAATGAAAAAAGCTCAAACAATTTTATATGTAATAAAACAAATTCAAATACATGGCATACACTAGTTTGTTATTAGATCAATGGATTTTTTTTGTTTGTATTTGGTTTGAAATTTGATTATCAAATTAAAACACCTAAATCTGTTATGATTTAAAAATAATTTATTATGATGAAAATTGGGAATGATGGAGTTTATTTTGAGAAATTGACACTTTATGTGCAAATCATGCTGACAATGTGATTTTATCTATGAAATTATCACTTTATGTATATTAATTGATATTGGACATAGGGCTTGAATTACCAATTAACAATGTTTGTCTATCAGTAGTATTTTTTTCTTTATTTTCAGAATGTAGACATATTTTTTGGGCTAGAATGTCTTGATGATTTTTATTCTCAATCTTCAACTGGTGAATTTGCACGCGCTAATTACTACTAGTCTGTATGAACAGATTATACCACAATCTGTTTGTTCTAGATATGGGTTGGCTATTGGTGCAGCTGTAGCCCCATTTGTCTGCGTTCTTGTTTGGATTTGTTTTCCTGTAGCATATCCAATAAGCAATGTACTTGTGTTTGCTCAGCACTATTGCATTGCATTACTTAAGCAAATTCATTGGTTGGTCTTTCTAATTAGTCTTCTTGGCTACCCTTATTCTCTGTGATTTGCAGCTATTAGATTTTCTGCTAGGACATGTACATGTAGCACTTTTCCGTAGAGCTGAGTTGAAAACACTAGTTGATTTGCATGGTAATGAGGTAAGTAGCTACATTTCTGAAAGTGTTATGAACTAATGACACTTTTTTATTTATTTATGATGCAATTTGGTCCATCCCCCTCCCATGTCCCTACTGCCCACCCAACCACACCCAAAAGAAAAAAAGGGTCTCCAATTGAGGAATCTTTAAAACATCCATCCAATACTCCTGCTTTTTCCTACAAAATGTGCTACTTGAAGGAATTTTAATTTTCTCGTCTATAAAAATGTCTCCTGAAGTTAATGTTATCCCATTTTTATTTTTCACTTCAAACTCCATTTTTATCGTCATGTAACCTGCATGCTGCTCTACCTTTGTCTGCATCAATCCCTAAGGGTAGGCCAATGTAATTTACATATATGTATATATATATTTGGTTTAATAACAAAGAGAAAATAAGGGAAGAAGTAAGAGAATGGTTTTTGGTTTCTGGTTAATTACTTGTTTTTCAATTTTTATGTGTAGTCTATCACCATCCAGTGTCTGGAGGCACTTCAATTCTTGCATGGTCTTGGTCTCATACACTGTGATCTGAAACCTGAGAATATTTTGGTGAAGAGCTACAGTAGATGTGAAGTGAAGGTCATTGATCTTGGAAGCAGTTTCTTTGAAACAGGTCATCTCTGCTCATATGTTCAATCTCGGTCATATCGTGCACCAGAGGTTATCTTGGGACTTCCATATGATAAAAAGATAGATATCTGGTCGCTCGGCTGCATCTTGGCTGAGCTTTGTACTGGCAATGTGAGTTCTTTGATCCATTATTTATACTGCCTCCTTTTCTCATTTTACCGGATTTACAGTGACTGGGTTGTCTCCTTTGTAATGAAATGTTATTCTTAGAATTTGCTTAGAAAGTATCTTATGAAGGTTCGGAGCATCATATGTTCTTATTTGAAGAATGAGTTTGCTCACCCTCCTATAAACATAGTGAAAGAAAACTTACGAGTTAACTTGAAACTTGAAAGAGACGTCTGCACTTCAATAACATATCCTCAGTTCTATTTTAGAATTTACTCGGTTTCCTTATCATAAATTGAAGCTAATGATAATGTTCTGGTGAGTAACAGTTGGTTGTGGAACTATCTACAGCTAGAATTTGAGAACTCAACGACAGTGGAAGTTAGTATACCTGGTCTTTCTGATTGTGGTAACATTGACAATTGCATACGTGTAACTGGATCATCCACTCACTTTGATTTCTAAGATATTCAGGACTACTGGAATTTCCTTTTCTACTTGTTAGAGGTCTTGGAGCTCTTGCTTGTCATATTTCTGTTTTATTTCATTTCGATTTCTAGAGAAAAAAGGATAGTAGGATATTGAAAGTTGAAGTTGTATTTTTTGCTTATTTGTTATTTATAGTGTAGTATATGGGTATTTTAGTCGTTACAGCTAATTAGGATTTGTTAGCTTTTTTTTGGTGTAAATCAACTCTCGTATTTGTTTAGATTGTGGGTTAGGACAACTCTCTCTCTCTCTCTCTCTCTCTCTCTCTATGTTGTATTTGCTTTTGTGGTATCAGAGCAATAGATTCCTCTTCGGAGCAATCACAGACCAGTATAGTGCAGCACCTAGTCTTCTCCCTCTCTGTCAGCAATCGCAGCTCATCACAACCCTTCATTGTACTCTGTTGCATTGCATGTTGCCTTACCAAGCTCGATCATTGTAGATGAACTCCTCGACCTCCCCTGCAGTGGCAACAAGTTTCTTTTGCTATTACAAGTTGCTCTTTTGCAACCCCTAGAAGGAATTTTAACAATACTAATGTGACCAATAAATACTAAATATTTACAAGTGTGTGCCATTACAAATGTTTGCGAGCCTAATGAGTCAGGTTGGGTCTTGTTTGAACTTGACTCATTTATTAAATAACCTGAAAAACTAGGTTTGAGCTCATTCGTTAAATTATTAAACAAGCTTGGTATTGAGTCAAGCCCAAACTACTCTGTTCATTTGCATGCTATCATTGTTTGCTTCACATAAGATATAAGTACCTTCATATGCATAATAGGTTCTTAATTGTACAAAAAAATAAAAACGGAAGTCAAAGTAAACAAATCAGGCACTAGATTAAATAACTTGTTATGTAAGCCTAGTATAGTTATAGGGTATTGGTGCTGGCAAATACTGATATTGTTCTACAGGAATTGAAGTTTGTATCTGCTGGAGAGATGCCTTCTTGTCAGAATTGAACATTTATCAATTCTGTTCTTGTTAGGCAGTTTGCATATGCAAATTTATAGATAAGAACTCAATTAATCTGTGGCAAACCTTATTTCTTTTTATAAATATATTTCTATTCCAATCGTTATTTATCCCTTCTATTTCTACAATTGGCAGAGACAGATTGGGTTTTGGAAGACAGAAACCATGCCTGATCATTATGGTGAGTAGTAATTATCTATATACCATGTGGGTCTCAAAGTTGGGTTTTCATTCCGGTTGTTATTTATTCCTTGTCTGGAGCTTTATTGTAAATCCTCTTTTTTTTTGTACTTTTTTTTTGGTAATAAAAAGTTTTTTAACTACAAATAAAAAAGGTAAATTAACAAGGATAATGTCATCTTGAATGGGAAGAAGCCATACCAATTATGAAATGCACAATGTAGGAGCAAAGGCAGAACGAGTTGATGAGTTACATTACATATTTCTGTGAATTCTATAGCCATAGGCATAGTGCATGCCTAGGTAGATTGTAATATGAGATCTTTAATATATGTATGCACATGTACATAGATGTAAAGAATAAGTTGTGTAGTACAACAATATGTGGCATCTTCATTTTTTAACTATCTGTTGGATGTTTTGAGGTGTCTCATTCACTATAGATATGCAGGAGTTAAGTTTGCCAGAAAGATGATAATTGCATATTTTTGTTGACTTAGGGATGAATCTTTGTGATGATGTGGCAATTTGACCCCCAGATTAATAATTAGAAAGAGTGGCTTCAAAGAATCAAATTGAACAAGCCTCTCTGATGGAATTCATCCAGAAAGTAGAATTACATGGAAAACTAGGAAAATGCATGCAAGAGAATGGATTGTCTCTATTTTGATGCTTAAGAACTCATTATTTGTATGTGGCTCCAATTGGTGTCATGGGATTGTGTTGGGGGCTGCTAGTAGATCTCATAAAAACTCATAGAACCCTATGTAAAGCATAGTCTTAAATTAAATGTATATGTGTTTGGTTTTTATTTTTTGCACTGACCTAAACATACTCTATAATCATGTATTAGAAACTGATCTTTTCTCTAGTATGGATAGCAATGTGGTTTTGCTGGGAGAAATAAGAAATTCTACAATAAAAAAGGCACAATCTATGCAGTTTTCATGTGACCTTTGTTTAAAGTCAAGACAATGAAGAATTTGATAACATTTGCAGAGCAACAAACAATGGTTAGTCAGCCTACAACTGAGAGATTCTCTGAAATGATTCAAATGAAGACTGGCAGTTAAAAGGTTGAATTCTAGAAAAAGAGATTTTGACGCATTCCAAAAATACCCCCATAATTGAATTTAAGGGCAGCTTTCTTGATCAGTTGATCCACAATATTTGAATTTACTAAATGAATGATATTGTCATTGATTTCCCTGTAAGAATCTTATAATGCTCTTTATCAGGATACAACCTATTGGAATTGCATATGAATTTAAAAAAAGACTTTGTTTAATTTATTTGTTTTATGAGAAAGACTATGGCACTACCTAGCAAAATGGAAGGGATTTCTGCATTTAAAAGGCTACAATTGAATTTTTTTTTTCTGTGTTTTGCACAACTAATGCATTTGATGTTGGATTTGTTAGTTTAGTTTGTAGGCTGTTTGAACCAGTTCTTGAACTGTTGTCATGCTGTGGGAATACTAAGTTGATTCAGTCGTAAAAATGGATGGAGTAATAGGTACAACAGGCGAAAATTCAGATGTTTCATCACCCCTCGAGAAACAGATGTAAGTGAAAATTCAGTTGCTGCCACTATCATGCTTCTCTGATAAATTTTCCAATTCTGTTTATTTATTAGGTGCCTTACATCACTACTGCTTTGATGGATGCGAAGCTTGGCACGGAAGGGCGCAAGGATCAATTTGATTGGCTATCAAGGCAACTTAGTGGATTAAGCAATTTTCCTGATGCTGTAAATCTGAATTATGTATTGTTTCAATTTGTTATGCTAGATGGATGTGACTTGTGAATGAAAACTGAGAATAGTTGTATTGTGTCGAATGTTAATGAATTATGTATTGTGTCAAATGTTAATGATTCAGTTAATTTGAATGATGCTTTAAAATTATAGGTTTATTATGGATTGAATGAATTATTAGGAATCACAGGTGTATTGTTTTCCTGCTTTAGCGACCAATTTATTAGTCGCGACAAATAAATTATTTTTTTTCGCAAAAAATGACAATTGCCGACCAAGAGTTTTGGTCGCAAAAAATACATCTATTGCTGACCAAAACAGTTTTTGGTCGTGGAAACTCACTTTTGCCGACCAAAAGTTTTGGTCGTGAAAAGTAACAAATGGCGACCAAAACTTTTTTTGGTCGCGGAATGTCACAATTAGCGACCATACTTTTTGGTCGCGGAATGTCACGATTGGCAACCAAAATTTTTTGGTCGCGGATTGTCATGATTGGCGACCAAAAAATTTGGTCGCGAAATGTCACAATTGGCGACCAAACTTTTTGGTCGCGAAATGTGTCAATTGGCGACTAAGAAATTTGGTCGGCAAAAGGTGACTTTTCGCGACCAAAATGTTTTAGCGACAAAATGAATTAGTCGCGGTAATTAAATTTTTAGCGACCAAAAATTTAGTCAGCAAATCCAACTTTTGCCGACCAACAAAAATTTTGGTCGCGAATTACTTTCCGCGACCCTCAATTGGCGACCAAACTAGCGACCAAAAAAATTGGTCGCAGATAACTTTTGCCGACCAAAAATTGACTTTTAGCGACCAATTTTTTTGTTGCTAAAAGTGTGAATTCTTGTAGTGAATCTAGGGTTTTGTAATCAAACCCTAAGTAGTTTCCAAATTGGATTGGGTCTCCACAAATTAAATATAATATATAAAAATATATTATAATTAATACTAAACCAAACCAAATTAAAACTCTTTTTCCAAAACCAATTGGGTCCCACACTCCAATAAGGAGGTATACCCAACAATTCTCCCCCTACCGACTTAGGTGGAGACATCAACCATACCCGCCAAAGTTCGACACTTTAAATGTTTGTCCCTCGACAAAGTCTTTGTCAACATATCCGAGATATTATCATCTGTGTGAACCTTTTCGAGTTGTAACAATTTCGAGTCTAACACATCACGAATCCAATGGTATCTCACATCAATGTGTTTTGATCTCGAATGAAAGGTAGAATTTTTACTCAAGTGAATAGCACTTTGACTATCACAATAAAGCACATACTTTTCTTGCTTCGAACCCAACTCTTGCAAAAATTTCTTCAACCATAACTCTTCTTTGCAAGCTTCCGTAATGGCAATAAATTCAGCTTCGATAGTTGAGAGAGCAACACATTTTTGTAATTTAGATTGCCATGCCACAGCTCCCCCTGCAAAAGTCATCAAATACCCCGAAGTAGATTTCCTAGAATCAACATCACCAGCCATGTCAGAATCTGTGAACCCATCAAGCATCGGCTTACCATCTCCAAAACACAAACACACCTTCGAAGTCCCTCGAAGATACCTTAGAATCCATTTTACCGCTGCCCAATGTTCTTTACCCGGATTAGAGAGAAAACGACTCACCACACCAACGGCGTGAGCAATATCCGGCCTTGTACAAACCATGGCGTACATCAAAGAACCAACTGCTGAAGCATAAGGAACTTTCAGCATCTCTTCCTTATCTTTCTCACTTGTAGGACATTGATTCGAACTAAGTTTGACGTGACCCGCAAGTGGACAACCAACCGGCTTTGATTTATCCATGTTGAACCTCTCAAGAACTTTCTCAATGTACCTCTCTTGAGACAACCAAATCAGTCCCTCTTTGCGATCACGAACAATTTTCATACCAAGTATTTGCTTTGCCGGTCCCAAATTTTTCATAGCAAAAGATTTACTCAACTCCAACTTCAACTTGTTAATCATGGTAGAATCTTGATCCGCAATTAACATGTCATCAACATAAAGCAAAAGAATAATAAATTTGCCATCCGGTAAATTTTTCACAAACACACAATGGTCCGAAGTGGTTTTAGAAAAACCATTATTCATCATGAAAGAGTCAAATTTTTTGTACCATTGCCGTGGAGCTTGCTTGAGGCCATACAAACTTTTCTTCAATTTGCAAACAAATTTCTCTTTCCCTTTCTCCACAAGACCTTCCGGTTGCTCCATGTAAATTTCTTCTTCAAGGTCACCATGAAGAAATGCGGTCTTCATATCAAGTTGCTCAACTTCAAGGTTCATACTTGCAGCCATGCCAAGTACAACCCGAATAGAAGACATCTTCACAACCGGCGAGAAAATTTCATCAAAGTCAATACCTTTCTTTTGCCCAAAGCCTTTCACAACAAGACGTGCCTTGTACCTCAGATTCTTGCCATCATTCTTCAATTTGAAAACCCACTTATTTTTCAGAATTTTCCTCCCCTTAGGCAACTTCACTAAATCATAAGTCTGGTTTTCAAGCAAGAAATTTATCTCCTCGTCCATGGCCTTTTTCCAATCATCTTTCTTTGTATGCTCAATTGCTTCTTGGTAGCTTTCAGGCTCCCCTTGATCAGAAATCAACACAAATTCATTGGGAGGATACTTTCTTGAAGGTTGTCGGTCCCTTGTAGATTTCCTCAACTCAAGTTGTGGCGGTGGTTCTTGAGTTGGATGCTCTTCCTCAATTTCTGGCTCAACCTCATTAGGATTAGCATCATCCTCTACATCTTCAATAGGTGGCTGCACATCTCCCCCATTTTCATCATCAACTGAAGATGAAGGAGATGGATCCATGTCAATGAGATCACTAGTTTTTGGCTCCGGTTGATCACCTTTACCAAAGTCTTCAATTGTTTGCTCTTCAAGAAACACAACATCACGGCTTCGAATGACTTTCTTGTCGACCGGATCCCATAATCTATACCCGAATTCATCACGCCTATAGCCAAGAAAAATACATTGTCTTGACTTACTATCAAGCTTGGACCTCTCATCCTTTGGAATGTGAACAAAAGCTCGACAACCAAACACTCTTAAGTGCTCATAAGACACATCTTTGCCAGTCCAAACTCTTTCAGGAACATCACCATTCAAAGGATAGCAAGGTGACAAATTGATCACGTCAACCGCTGTACTCATTGCCTCACCCCAAAAGGATCTTGGCAATTTAGCTTGTGAAAGCAAACATCTTGTTCTTTCCACAATGGTACGGTTCATCCTCTCGGCAATGCCATTTTGTTGAGGAGTCTTCTTAACTGTCTTTTGGTGCCGAATACCTTGGCTGCGACAATACTCATCAAATGGCCCAATGTATTCACCACCATTGTCTGATCGGATGCACTTCAATTTCTGCCCTGTTTCTCTTTCAACCATGGCCTGAAAATGCTTAAATACTTCTAGAACTTGATCTTTAGATTTTAGTAGAAAAGCCCAAACTTTCCTTGAATAATCATCAATGAAAGTAACAAAATAAAGTGCACCACTATGTGTTCTAACTTTTAAAGGACCACAAACATCTGAATGAATCAACTCCAAAACATTTTCTTTTCTAGATGCAACATTTTTATGAAAAGAAACTCTATATTGTTTACCCGCCAAACAATGAACACAAGTTTTAAGATGTGTACCTTTTAGACCGGGTAGAAGCTCTTTCTTGAACAAAACTTGTAGCCCCTTTTCACTCATATGGCCAAGCCTCTTGTGCCATAATTCGGTAGAAGCATCATCTTCAAGTGCATTTACAACACCTTTACTAATTTTTCCTTGCATTGAATAAAGTGTATGAGTCTTCTTGCACTTAGCCACCACCAAAGAACCCTTCGTGAGCTTCTATATTCCATCACCAAATTTGTTGTTGAAGCCTTCATCATCTAGCTTCCCAATAGAGATCAAATTGAGGCGAATGTTGGGAACATGCCTCACATCTTTAAGCAACAATTTGCAACCCAAATTTGTTTCCAAGCAAATATCACCCATGCCAATAATCTTGGACAAACCTTCATTACCCATTCGAACAGAACCATAATCTCCTTCAGTGTAGGTAGTGAAGAAATCAACTCGAGAAGTCACATGAAAAGAAGCACCGGAATCAATCACCCAATTGCTCTCTTGGCCCACAAAATTGATATAATCATCTTCACAAACGACCATGAGATCATCGGTAGTAACTGCTGTTGTGTCTTCTTGCTTCTTATCCACACTTTTGTCACGCCTTTTCTCCTTGTTCTTGAGCTTTCGGCATTCTCGCTTCATGTGACCTTTCTCATGGCAATAATAACACTCAACGTCTTTCTTTGAAAAAGAACCATCTTTTGATTTGTCACTATCACCCTCAATGGGTCCATACAAATCTTTACAAAATAATATGTCCTCCATTTTAGTTTTCCAAGTTACCCAATTACTTCCATTGAAGCTAGACATGCGACCCACATTCCCCTCCATTGATTTACACAAATAAATAAACCCAAATAAACCCAAATAAACCGTAAGATTTGATACCAGTTGTTAGGGAAAATCGATGATTCCCCACAAGTAAATCAATCAATGGGAATAAAAACTAATGCGGAAAAATTAAATCAAAGGCAACACAAGAATTTTTACGTGGTTCCCTCAATGTGAGGTACGTCCACGGATCGAAATCCGATTCGACTATCAACCAAATAAGTTCCAAACGATTACAAACGAGACACTAATGGTCTCACAAAACCACCCTTAGGTGAATTCCAAATAATCACAAATAAACAAAGAGGAAAGACCTCACCAAATAGATGAACCAAGATCTTCAGAATCAGAGTTGTAGAAGACCCAAAATAACAACCCAAACTATCTTCAAAACAGAGCAGCCGAACAAGCACACTGATGGTGCTTCCAAGAACCAAAAACCAAAGCACCCAAAATTTGATTCCACCAAATTAATGTTTAATTTCTCTATAGCAGTGGCACACTGTTCCACCAAAACCATACGGCACACACAAAACAATATATATATTGTGAATCTAGGGTTTTGTAATCAAACCCTAAGTAGTTTCTAAATTGGATTGGGTCTCCACAAATTAAATATAATATATAAAAATATATTATAATTAATACTAAACCAAACCAAATTAAAACTCTTTTTCCAAAACCAATTGGGTCCCACACTCCAATAAGGAGGTATACCCAACAAAAAGTACAGGAAAGAGTACATCACCCGAATGCTGCCTAACTCTTCCTTCCCCAATGTTGTCAAGTGTGGTTAATGCAAGAAAATAACCGAGCTCTTTTGTTGCCTTCTTCGTTGAAAAGTCATCTAAGAGGCCAATTATTATAGACTTTTGGAGCATAAGTCCTTTGGTGTCGAGGCTTTCAGCAGGAATCACAACATTCCAAGGCAGCTGCACCTTTAGAAACATCCTTACAGTTTCTGCTAGTCAAGATAAACAAAAGAAGAATGTAACTCCAAGTAAATGTCCTACTATTTTCTGTAGTAAATATATCCCACAAACAAGATTCTAATATCATTTTGCTGAAAAATAATGGGAAATTTGCACTTCAGTGCATGTTTTTTTTTTAAAAAAAAAAAAAAAATTACAAATCGGTGGTAACTTTATCAACTTCAATAATTGAAGTTATGAACTTTTTCATGAATTTGTAAATATTTTTATGAAAACACCACTGACTTGCAATTTTGCCAAAAATAATCTTCCAACCTTCGAAATAAAAGCACCTAATGAGCTGCTTAGGATTGTTTTTGAATCCAATAACAAATGCTTAGAAAAACCATGTACAACTTTCAATTCCAGCCTGCTTGGGGCCCTCTCATGCTAAATTTTTATTTTTATTTTTTTTTAAAATGATAATTTAACGCATGAAAGAAAGAAGTCGTTAAGTTTTGACTCTTAGTATCACCTTTGCCTATTATGGGATCAATGTTTACAAACATAAAACATTAAGTGAATTAGACAAAAGGATTGGGTCAAGGGTCACCGCTCAACAAGGACCGTAGGATTTGAACCACAAAGATTAGCTGTTTATTAGAGACCAAGAAATAGAGAAGGGGCCACAAAAAAAAAAATATACAAATAAATAGCGCCATACAAATTTTGACAAAGTCGAATATTAGTTTTACATTTTTGAAATCCAAAACATAAGATTCAGAGTTTCATTTCCTGTTGTTTAGGCTCTCTCTCAGCAACCAAACAAAACATAGAATTTACGCAATGATTGAACAAAAGGTGCAAGTAGAAAACGAATCGTTTTAACACAAAGCTGAGTGGCATTGAGGCATCAAGGTCAGTTCAGGGGCAGAGTTGTTCCCAAAAATTTCATTCTGTACAGATCTAAAAACAGTCAGGTTCTATCGAACAGGACAGGGTTTTATCAAATTTGATTATTAGGATCAGTCCAAATGGTTTCTTAAAAATGAATGGCTTTTGAAAAGTAACAGTTTTGCAGCTTAAAAGAGAATGTGTTAAATAGATAATTTGATAATAGTTCAAAATAGAAACGGAA
Source organism: Camellia granthamiana (assembly GCA_036172215.1). Classification (NCBI taxonomy): domain Eukaryota; kingdom Viridiplantae; phylum Streptophyta; class Magnoliopsida; order Ericales; family Theaceae; genus Camellia; species Camellia granthamiana. Next base: position 134,757,824 of record CM069907.1, on the reverse strand, counting down.
AAGTTATGGATCATGAAAAAATTGTCATGAAAATGATCATGAAAAATTTATGATCTTTGGATTATCTTGATTAGTGTGTGGTGCTTTATTCTAAGTATAATCCAAGGGTCACAAAGTTTTCATGATTATTTTCATAAAAGATTTTTCATGATACCTACCATTGCTGAAATAGAAAGTAAAATTAATCTAAAATTAAAAAAAGCTACTAATAGAAAGTTAGAAAGTCAAGATGTTCTTAACTTGCCACCGAGGCATAAGGAACAGCAAAAGCTATGTATGAGGATTCTTTTGTCAAAGTATATTCTTTCTTCACCACCGTTATGTACTAAAAAAGAAAATTTTTAAAAATTGTTCAAAATTTAAAATTTAAATCATACACTTAAATTGTAAAATATTTTTTAAATACTTTTTTTTTTTCTCGATACATATATTATATGTGCTTTTTTGTTTTATCCATTAGTCCTGAAAACTTTAACTATTTTGGCCCAAATTCTTAACTATGTATGTTAAGTGTGTTGTACGTATAAATTCTGAGCTGAAATTTCTTGGCAAAGGCAAGAGACCTATGTAATATTGTCCATTTTGAGTGTTTTTTTCATCTCACATTATATTCTTTATTATTATATATTAGATTTACCTCTCTCTTAGAAATGTAGGTAATTTTTGCAAAACCACATAAATCTTTGTGTACATTCGTCACAATCGGACAAATTAGATTGCCTTCCCTTTTAGCAATTCTTTGTGGCGTTGTTGGCTACATATTTTGTAAAAGCCAGTTACAATTCGACACGTGGCAGAATAAAGGTATTATGGGAAGATGATTCAAGTCTTCAATCCTGATCGTACACGTGGCAATGAACATTAGTTCTCACATGATCTGAGTAGCACTAGATCAATAAAGAGATGCAAGGTGACGTGGCTTCAACGGTTACCCATATTCAAATTCAAATACAGGAGGGAAGCTCAACTGCAAGTGATGGCGTAGTGGAACTACTTCTAAGGCAGCATGATCAGTGATCATGGAGGAGTAGTTCGACGGTTTGAAATGCAGTTCAAAGGTCATCATTGACAAGTATAAATAGCAGGGAATCCCCCAGAAAAAGCCCCAGACTCAGATCATACAAACCAGTCATTTACTTCATATTTTCTTTTCCAGTTTTACATTTCCTGTACTTTAAATTCCTGCACTTTAAATACCTGTTCTTTATATTCATGCACTTTAAATTCCTGCACTGCACTTCAATTCATAGGAGTAGTTCCAAGTAGGTAGTCACTGTAATCCTCTTCGAGACTGAGTTTGGAACATTGTAAGTGTTCATTTTAATGAAATACTTCAATTGTTCGTTATTTGATTGTTATTGTGCTTAATTTCTCCTAAGTCAAGCCACCAGTAAAAGTCCTCTTCATTGAGGCTGAAAGAACTAAAACACAATCGTCTGATAATTGGTTGGCAATTATAATTTCTGTAAGGACTGATTGATCCTTGCTGGCACGCTCGTATTTACAAAAATACCCTTCGAAAAGCCAAAAAGCCAACATATATTTTTGGCACGCCCGATGGGACTTGTTAAAATGGCTTAGACGAAGACAACAAGGAGAAAATGAACGCCTGGAAGAAGGTGTAGAAGGAGAGGTAGAGATATCTAATCCAGAGGATAATGTGGTAACACATCCTGTGGAAGCTCCTATGTTATCAGAACCTTTGGTCGAACAGACCAGTACTTCTGGACAAGAACCGTATGTTCATAATATTGAACGAAACCAAGGAATTGGACCATCCACTGTTCCATCTACTCAGCCAACAAATTCGTGTGATGGCTTAGTAGATGCTATGTGACAACAATTAATGAACACGATGGAAAGATGGACAACATCCTTTTTGGATCGAATGAATAACCACCAACCATCAAATATAAGACACACAGAGGAAGTTTTAAATGTCCCTCAGCAAAGATTGGCTAGAGATAAACATCCTATGCAAGTTAATGGACAATCTAATGGTCAAACTAGTACTCAGAACTATGAAAGACCATCACCTCAGTCTTGGTATGAACCCATTTCGAGGCTTATAGCAGGCCAAAATGCCTCAGTACTCAACAATGAAGCCACACAAGTTGGTGGATCTGGCCAAGTATAAGAAACTGGCATAAGAATGGTTACAAATCCCATGTTCGAAGCCATACCTGGCACTAGGGGGTATAATAATCCCTTATTCGAATTTATACCCGGGGGGTTGGAAGGTTTTCCCACAAATGGAAGGGACGCAACACCTGCTCCAGCACCTTTCGCAGGTCCTTTCACAGGACAGGCTCAAAGGGGTTACCCATACCCCCAGCAGCAACCTGCACCACAGGGGCAACCAGTCCCAAATGTACCACCTTATGGACCAAGAGGACCACAAGCACAAGTTTGTCCACCAAATCCTGTGTTTGTCCCTCAATAGTGGTTCAGCAGGCACAAAATATGGTCCCTAGGGACCAAATTACTGATATTGTTAGGGAGATGTGTGGACCGATGGCTCGGGGGGTCCAGACTCCTGTATACAGAAAACCATACCCAGAATGGGTGGATAGGGTACATGAATACCCAAGAAGATTCAGAATACCAGATTTTACCCTCTTCTATGGAACTGGAAATCAGTCAACAGTAAAGCATATTGCTAGATTTGCTGCTCAATGCGGTGAATTCACTAATCATGACTATATGAAACTGAGATTATTTCCAAATTCTCTAACTGGGGGAGCATTTGTATGGTACATCAACCTTACACCTGGTTCCATTCAAAATTGGCAGCAAATGGAAGAGGCATTTCATGCCCAATTCTTCCAATCAGAGCCAGAGGTTTCTATGGCAGACTTGGCAAGATTGAGTCAAAGGCCTGAAGAAAAGGCTACTCAGTTTATTGCCAGATTTAAAAGGGCTCGAAATAAATGTAGAGTCATCCTTCCAGAGCCAGAATTTGTAAGATTGGCTCAAAACGGTTTAGAGTTCAGGCTTCGAAAGAAGTTTGACTCAACTGAATTCAAGGATTTGGTCAAACTAACTTATAAAGTGTCTCGATATGAAGCATTACTAGAGGAGGAACAAGATCGAAATAATGCCTCGTACAAGACATATTATAGAGATCCAAATTATGAGATCGATACAGCAGAGATTGTGGGCAAAGAACCTGTAATCTGTGAAGCATTAATTCATAAGGATACAAACATCGACCAGCAATTTAAAAAGAAAGACTTTCACAGAAAGTACTCTTTCGATTTAACAAAAGCAGATGACATTTTTGACCATCTGCTTGCAGCCAATTTCCTTAAGTTACCAAAAGGAGTAAAACTACCATCTCTAGATGAACTTAAAGGAAAAGTATATTGTAACTGGCATAACTCTTGGTCTCACTCTATTAAAAACTGCATTGTTTTTCGAGACAGGATCCAAGAGCAAATTCGGAAAGGAAGTTTGAAATTCCCAGCCAAAACAGAAAAGGCCATGGGGATTGACAGTAATCCGTTTCCAGAAGTTGGAGAAAGCGCAGCTAATGTGGTTGTACCAAACTTCCAGAATCTATCTTTGCAGGAGTTGGAAGAGGTCAATGTGCAAATGCATATTGCCAACCAGACAACTACCAAGAAGGATGTTAGAAACCCACCAGTTATTGGACAAGGTTTCTCACACCAGAGGGAACACTCTGATGAAGAGGCACTGGATGATGATTCCTTGGAAGCAGCTGTAATGCAGAGGATGTGTCCCAGGTGCAGACTGAGTTATAAATGGTTGAAGGGGCTTCCAATTGATGGGAAGTAGTACTACAGGGATGTCACCAATGCTTACAACAAAAGGCCGTATCCGGCTAGTGATAGGCAGCGGCCATTAGTGGTTGAGCCTGCAGTTGACAGAATGCATGCTAAAGGCAGGAGACCCTTGTATGAGTCTAGGCCACCTAACTACTACAGAATGGAGAGCAGTCGCTCTGAAAAAAGACTGGAGAGGAGTTCAGGCTATGGGATTAAGGACAGAGATTGGCCCCCTAGACCAACTTCACACAGAACAGAAAGTGGCCACCTTCATCGAAGGCCAGAATCAGGCTCGAAACATGAGGTCAGAGCCAAGCACTTACCTTCACAGCCAGTTCCAAAGATGGCTTCGAAGGTAGAAGGAAACAGTTCAACATCTGGATCAGTAAGTTCGTGGGTACCTGGGGTTCCAGATTGGTTTGTAATGCAGAACAAGCCTAGGAAGTGCCTGCCCAAAGGGATGTTGGAAACCAAGGTAGGATGGTCAAGCCTCTGTTGGTGGCTCCGAACAATTAGGTATTGCTTAAACACCCAAAGACAAAGGAACCAGATATGGTTCCAGTCATTTCAAGATCACAAAGGAGGAAAATTCAGCGCAGGTACACCCAGTACCAGCAAGATCTGAAAGAGAGTGGAGAGAGTTCTTTACTGGTCAAGACAGAAGGAAAGAAGAATCCAAAGTCAGACCATACTCCAAAGCCGACTCTGCAAATTAAAGTGGTGTGTAGCAGAGAACAGTTGGCCAAGGTTCATTCTGAGCTAAAAGCCAGAGAAAAGTCTAGCTTAGCAGGATTGGAGAAAGCTCTGATGGAGAGTGATAGCGAAACAGAAGAAGAGATTGGCATGAGCCAAAAGAAGGAAATGGTAGAAGAAGAAATGTTCGAAGCCTTCATGGCTGAACAAACATTTATGACTGAAGCACCAGTTGAGAAAGATCCTTCGAAGGGATCAGTTAGCAATGAAGTGCCAGAGTGCAGCATGGAGGATGCTACTGAAGTCACTGGGCAAGGTAGCCAAGGGGGAGAGAAGGTACAGCCAGCCATCCAATTTGGCTCATTTCCTCCAGTATCAGTCAATATGGTACACATACTGCCTCATGAGTTCCAGGCTGAAGATGAGGACCAAGATGACCAAGACATGGATCATATTCCTGTTTCTAGTGAAGAGTCACAAATAAGTATGGTACAGGATGACCCTGGAATGGCTACTCCGATGGAAACTGAATGCGAGAGCGAGGAAGAGGTGAGCATCAACCTCTCGTATCCTTTTGAATATCCCTCGAATTCTATGACACAACATGTCAAGCTTTTGTACATCAAGGCTTTCTTTGATGGGATACAATTGAATCGGGTCCTGATAGATAATGGGGCAGCAGTAAACTTACTACCGAAATCTTCTTTGAAGAAACTGGGGAAAAAGAATCCCAGGTTGATCCCAACTAGCACAACCATTGCTGGTTTTGCTGGAGACAAACAGATGGCCCAGGGGATTCCACCAATTAACTTGAGTGTGGGAACCAGGGATTGCACGACAGCATTCTTCGTAATCGACAGTAATGCTAAATACAATGCTTTACTTAGGAGAGATTAGATCCACACTAACAAATGTGTGCCTTCCTCTTTGCATCAGAAAATCATGATGGCCTTAGGCAATGGAGAGACAGAGGAAATAGATGCAGATCCTCAACCCTTCATAGCCTGTGCAGACTTTGCAGAGGCCAAGTTGTATATTGAGGGAGTGACACCACTCAGTATACTGAGGAAAGCTGATGGCTCAGCCGAAGTGACGGCTGATGAGGAAGTGACACACCTGAAGCACTTAGTCCAAGAGAGTGCTGATGAAGAGATTGTCGTTAAAGATGACAATGATGCCTGGCTGTAGGCAAAAAGATGAAGAACAAGAAGCCAAGTCCTTGGCTCTGATTAAATTCTCAACATTGGATGTAAAAGCTATAGTCCAGAAAGTACATGAGCAAGAAAGAGAAGCCATGATAATTGGCTGTAAACAGGAGCAGCAACAGGTCAGAATTTTGACCCTTGGGAAATACTGTGCATTGGACATTGAGACAAAAGTCCAGGAGATACAGGAGGAGGACGCCTTATGGACAGATTTTGTCTATGAAGATGAGGGCAAAGATGTTGAACTAAAGAACCTGGGAGCAGAACAAAGCAAGAAGGTTGCTTCAAAGGTCGAAGAAACCAAGGAAGAAGCTTTAATAAGTTCTCAGACACAAGACCCCTTAGAACAAGTAAATTTAGGGGAAGGTTCTATACAACAGCCCACTTATATAAGTGCTTGCTTGAATGTTCTGGACAGAGACCAGTTGTTGGTTGTTCTGAAGAAATACAAAGATTGCTTTGCATGGTCCTATAATGAACTACCAGGATTGGATAGGTCATTAGTGGAACATAGGCTCCCTATGAAGCCTAATTTCAAGCCATACAAGTAGAAGCCAAGAAGAATGAGTCCAGAAGTAATTCAGAAGGTCAAGGAAGAGTTTCTTAGACTACTCAAGACAGGCTTTATTAGGACAACCAGGTATGTTGAATGGCTATCTAATATTGTGTCTGTAGTTAAGAAGAATGGCAAAATGAGGGTATGCATCGATTTCAGAAACTTAAATCTAGCAACTCCCAAAGATGAGTACCCTATGCCTATAGTGGATCAGCTGGTAGACAGTTCAGCAGGACATCAAGTTTTATCAATGATGGATGGGCATTCTGTTTATAACCAAATCTGCATTGCGGAGGAGGATATCCACAAGACAGCATTCAAATGTCCTGGGAATATTGGCACTTTTGAATGGGTTAAAATGCCATTTGGTCTGAAGAATGCTGGGGCTACATATCAGAGGGCTATGAACACTATCTTTCATGATCTCATTGGAGGGTATCTAGAGTGTTATATTGATGACATTGTGGTGAAATCCCAGTCCATGGAGGAGCATCTGTTTCACTTAGAAGCAGCTTTTGAAAGAATGGGGAAGTTCAAGTTGAAACTTAATCCTCTTAAGTGTGCTTTTGGTGTATCATCTGGAAACTTCTTGGGTTATGTAGTGCACAAGAAAGGAATACAGATTTATCAGAATAAAGCTAAAGCCATCATTGAAGCCAGGCCTCCATCAAGTAAGAAAGAATTACAAAGGTTCCTTGGGCAGGTTAACTTTCTTCGAAGGTTCATTTCTAACACTGCAGGGAAAACTAAAGCATTTTCTTTCTTGTTAAGGCTGAAAGATGAAGAGGAATTTGTGTGAACAGCAGAGCATCAAATTGCTTTCGAAGGTATCAAAGCCTACTTGGCCAACCCTCTAGTGCTGATGCCACCAAAGGGGAACAAGCCCTTGAAATTGTACATAGCTGCAGCAGAAGATTCATTGGGAGCTTTTTTGGCCCAAGACAATGAAGAAGGCAAGGAGCAAGCTATTTATTACCTTAGTAGGTTTTTAAATTCTTGTGAATGTAAATATTCAGCTGTTGAAAAGCTGTGTCTTGCTTTGTATTTTGCTGTAATGAAATTAAGATATTATCTTTTACCTACAACTGTCTTGGTAATTGCAACCACAGATTTGGTTAAGTACATGTTATCTAGACCTATGTTGAGGGGGAGAATTGGCAAGTGGATACTAGCCTTATCAGAATTTCATCTAGAATATGTCCCTCAAAGGGCAGTAAAAGGGCAAGTTTTAGCCAATTTTCTGGCAAACCATCCATCTCAAACAGAGAGCCAAGAGATAATGGAGCTTGGTATGGCTAGTGTTGAGCCATGGCAGATGTGGTTCGATGGATCGAAAGCCAATGGCTTAATTGGAATTGGTGTTGTAATTAAATCTCCACAAGGGGTAGAAACCACACATGGTTTCAGAGTGGATGAAGCCACTTGTTCCAATAACCAGGCTGAATATGAAGCCTTAATAGTGGGACTAGAAATTCTTATTGGATTACAAGTACATGCAGTTGACATATTTGGAGACTCTCAATTGGTGGTTAACCAAGTGAAAGGGATTTTCAAGTGTCAAAGTATAAGTATTTTGCCATATTATGTTGTTGCATTACATTTGCTTTCTCAGTTTCAAATAGCAAATGTAACCCATGTTCTAAGATTCTTGAACAATAGAGCTAATGATATAGCTCAGAAAGCTTCGAACTTCAAGAGAAGGGATAATACTCAAAGGGACATAAGCCAAACAACATATCAGAGATTAATACAACCTTTGAATAAAAGGAATGTGATCTTGGAAGTCAATCATAATGACTTACAAGAACAAGATTGGAGGCATCCAATAATGCAGTATTTGGTTGGTCCATCTTCGAAGGCCAGCAGGAGGATCAAATTACAGTCCATGCAATATATGATATATGGTAATGCTCTCTACAAAAGAGGGGGAGATGGCTTATTGCTGGAATGTTTAGGCACAAAAGAAGCATTAACAGCTATGGCTAAAGTTCATGAAGGCATCTGTGGTGCTCATCAGCCTGGTGTGAAGATGAGATGGTTGCTTCGAAGGCATTCCTACTATTGGCCAATTATCCTTAAAGACTACATTGAATATGCAAAAGGTTGCCAGGCATGCCAAAAACATGACACAATAAGGCATGTGCCCATAACTGACCTACATGCAGTAGTGAAGCCTTGGCCATTTAGAGGATGGGCCATGGATATGATTGGAAAAATACACCCACCTTCTTCGAAGCATCATTGTTTCATTCTAGTGGCCACTGATTATTTCACTAAGTGGGTCAAAGCTAAGCCATACAAGGCTATAGACCAGACAGAGGTCATTGGGTTCATTAAAGATTTGATCCATAGATTTGGCATCCCACAAACCATTACTGTGGATAATGGGACTGTGTTCGATGGAAAAATGGTGAGGTCTTTTGTGGCAGAGTTTGGAATTAGTCTTGTTAATTCCACACCTTATTATGCATAAGCCAATGGTCAAGCTGAATCATCCAATAAATCCTTGAAAAAAGGTATACATAGGTTGTGGAGGATAATCCTAGGGATTGACATAACCTTTTATTGGATGTTTTGTGGGCTTACAGAACTTCCACAAGATCAAGCACATGAGTCACTCCTTATGCCTTAGTATATGGGCATGATGCAGTTTTACCTGTGGAAATTAATGTTAAATCTTTGAGGATAAGATGCCAAGATCAGTTAGATCCTGGGCAATACCATCAAAGTATGTGCTTGGAGTTAGAAGGCATAGATGAAGCCAGAATTTTGGCATTAAATAGCATTCTTTTCCAAAAGAAGAAAGCAGCCAAGAATTATAACAAGAAAGTCAAACACATTGGCTTTGATGAAGGTGATTTGGTATGGAAAACAATACTCTCAATAGGAATTAAAAGCCATAAGTTTGGCAAATGGTCACCTAACTGGGAAGGACTATATCAAATTCATAGAGTTCTGCCTTTTGGAGCATACCATTTGAGAAATTTGAATGGGTATGTACATCCCAAAAAGATTAATGGCAGATATTTGAAGCTTTATTTTCCAACCATTTGGGAAACACAAAGAATAAAATAAACATTAAATACAAAAACACAAGACTACTCAAATGATAGACAAAATTTGTTCTTTTATAAAGAATTAAATACATTGTGCCACAAATTGGCCCAGAAATCATTACAATGTCTTAATTGTTTTTGTACAGTAGATTTCCTATTACTAAGTGATGGAAACAATTGAATAGTTGCAGTCATGTCTTCTTTTCGATCGGCCAGCCCTTGGTTGGTGATGTGCAATTTGGTATCAGTTCTAACCAAGGCTTGGTTTACTATGGCCAGCTCTTCTTCAAGCTGAGCTTTCTTCTCTAGCAGTTGGACTCGAAAGTGGGAGGCAAAAGAGTGTTGTTCCTTAAGCTTTGATACTTCAGTATGCACTTGGGAAACAAAACTCTGGTCCCTAGCTAGTTTCTCATCCGCAGCCTTAGCAGCATGACAAATGTTGAGATAGAAATCGACAGTAGCTGCTGCTTGAGATAGATGACTTGAAACATTCATGCTAGACTGCTTAGCAATCTTGCAGCATTGAAGGAACCCATTTCTGATTATTGGCCTTTGCAGAGCCTCGAAGGGAATCCTTGAAAAGGAAAGTAGCAGTTCTAGACATGTATCCATGTCTATCAAAAGTGCAGAAGGTTTGCTGCTGGAGGAAGAACTCTCAAAAATTTCCAGCAAGGAATCGGCCAAGACTAATGGCTCAGCTTCAGCATTAAATGTTGGAGAGGTAGAGGGTATGTCGAAGAGACTAGCCAGTCTGGCTTCGAAGATGTCGACCTCATCCATAGACATGAGGGGTGCAGAGAAAGTTGTGGTGGAAGGCATAGAGGACTGCATGGGGATAGGAGAAATGGATGGAGTATCTTTGGCAGCCTCTATGGTCTTCGCCACCAATGAATCAAGGAAAGAGGGGCTGGAAGTAGGCAAAGGTGATGAATTATGGGTTGGAGAGCTACCAGCACCCTCTGTAAGGGAATCAACTACCATTTGAGATGGAGTAGCAGTTGGAATTTCTGTGAAAGAAGGAGGAAGAGCAAGGATCGAAGAAGAAGCGAACTGAGGCAGATCAAAAGTCATAAAAGGGAGATATGACTCTAAGCCAAGGAAAAGAGATGCAGGGATGCTTGGACTCAAAGAAGATATATCGAATATAGGCTTAGAGAGTGGGAGCATGATCTGGATAGTTTTCACATGTTGCATCTGGTCAACTTCAACTGAAATCGAGGGAGGCCTCGCTGGAAAGATGAACGCAGTAGTTGTTACTGCAAGAGGAAGAAATACAAAGAACTGTCAAAATTCAGTATCAAAAGTTGACAAAGGAAAAACAACGGAAGTGTGAAAGAGGTTACTTGTTCCAGAGGTACTAGCACTGATGGGAGAGCTGCGAAGGGAGTAATATTCGGCAGTTTGTTGCCTTCTTACAACTTCCCTTTGAAGTGCATCAGCAGCAGCAGCAGCTTCATCTCTCAAAAATTGTTGCTGTCGTCTCTTCTCGGCCCTCTCAAAGACAATTATTGCCTTGGACTGTTCCTACTCTACTGCCTTGGCAGCTGCTTCATGAATGGGGTCTTCAGCCAAGTCAGTAGCAGGAACAGTCACCTTCTTTCTCTTCTTTCTTGGCAGTGATGATACTGGTTCCTTTTCAATCTCCCTCTCTTCAATTTGGGGTTCAGATTCTTCAGAGGTTAGTTCTTTCCCCATTATTGTAGTAGTTGTCTCGAGAGAAGGATGTTCGATTATATCGGAAGAGGAAACAGCCACCTTTTGTCTCTTTGTTCTCTGCAAGGGTACTTTTTGCTCTTACTCAACTTCTTCTTCTTCTTCTTCTTCCAGAGATTCAGATTCCTTAGGAGGAAGGACTAGTTTCCTTTTTTGTTTTTGTTGCTGTTTCTTTTTAAGAAAAGCTAAAGTTTCAGCTCTCTTGGGGGATTCTTCTTGCGGAGACCTTGCACCAAATAACATAAGTGTAAGGAAAACGAACAAAAGATTCAAAAGAAAGAAAAAGGGCAATCTAAAAATATTTACCCTTCTTCGAAGCAGCTCTAGTAACTCTAGCTGGAGGGGATGAAGCTGCAGGAGTAGTTGTGATAGCTTTAGAAAGAGGGGGAATGTTCTCAACTATTGCTGACTTAGCCTTTGAAGGCACTCCCAACCCTATTAACAAGTCATGAGGGTGTACAGCTAGGCGCACTTCCATATTGGTTGTCCACCAGTTCTGGAATCTTTTCAAAACTAAGCCAGATGGAAGAAAGGGGACAAATTGGAACTCATTCAATTCCTTCAGCAGTTTAAGTATTGCCGTCTCTAGCTTGGATTTGGATATTCTCAAATCTCTATCAGTCAGGTGGACATTTGAGAGACTGCAAAGTGGAACAGGTATTCCTTGAGTGAGCCCAAATTGTCTGGCGAACTGGGAAGGGCAATACACCTCAGATATACATTTATAGGCTCAAGGGTTCAAAGTGCCAATGAACAATTCCCTTGGTAGCAGTATGGAGGCCCACATATCTTTATGAGGTGAGGTGGAGCACTCTTTATCAGCCAAAAAAGTTTGCAGCTAGATTGGTCCTTTATTGGCTTCGAAGGGACAAAAGAAGGAGGCAGATGGAGAAATAGGGAGTTGATAAAAGAATGTAAAGTAATAAACAAAGGAAGCAGGATAAAGGGCAATCCTAGCATACTTCTCCCCATAAGTGCTAGGATCCTGAACAAGAAATCTTAGACATTTGGAATGCAGATCAGTAAAATAGGCGAAGAGTCAGAGCTGGAGCACCCAGAGGGGGCCTCCTTGGTTAACATCAAGTGGTCTTTCACAAAATTGGGAGCAAGCTCTGTATATATGGCCTAACAGGTAAGGAGCAAGAGCTATATGTTTTTTCAAGACAAGTGCCTTCGCAAGGGGAGCGAACTCAGGCATAATCCTCTGAGACGATGTGCAAAAAAGAAATTTGCATAACCAGTATAAAATAAAGGAAAAGAGTTCTCTGTCCTTCACAGGGCCTTCCTTTTTATTTTCAGCATTTACGAAGTCACTATAAGAAGAGTTTAAGGCTAGAAGGGAAAATTTGATAGGAAGGTCCGGGTAGTTGGGAGTAAAAGGAGAGCCATAGGGGGAAAGCCCTAAAAGATGGCAAATATCGAGAACGGTGGGAGCCATCATGCCACACCGAAATTGGAAAAAATTAAAAGCCATATTCCAAAAACATAAAGCAGCAGGAATCAAAAAGGGGGTCCTCAGGAATGATGAACCTGGAAAGGCGAAGAGCGTCAAGGATGTAGAGCTCTTGCAGGTCGTCTTCTCTCGCAGGTACAACCCTGTCATACCATTCCTTCCAATCGGTTCTCAATGTCGGCCAACAGCGATGAGGCCGGGTCATTCTCCAGTTGCTCCAGTCAAGCCCTTCTTCGTATAGAAGAAGGTGATCCTCCAAACGAGGATATAGAGCTGGAAGTTGGTCAGGAGCTTCCCGAAAGATGGGTCCTAGGACATACTCTTGTTGGCGGCTGTGGCGAGGAACGAAGAGACGCCCATCTATGTCGCTTGGCCCACTAGTCGTGAGCTTGGCGATTTCTTCATCAATACATTTCTTCAAAGCCATGGTGGGGCTGAGACGATCGCCAGCAGACACTTTCAGTAAGGAAGGATCCATTAATAACGAGTAGTAAGGAAGAGAGGGTTAACAGAAGATCGGTAGGGTTTGTGTGTTGAAAGAGCAAGTGATTTCAGAACATGAAACAAAGGGGTTTTTAAAAGCTTTGTGTCTGAAAAATGTATTGCGTAAGTCGTTAAGTACTAAAAGTACGAATACGAAGAGTCTCCTTCAATATTGATACTTTTGGAGGGAAAAACACAGCCCAAATACAGAAGTCAACTTCGAAGTAAAATATTTGGCTTCGAAGCCAAATTTTGGCGTCAAAAGCCAAAGGACAACGGCTTCGAAATACAGAAGCCGGCTTCGAAGCATACTACATGCTTAAAGATACTAGAACGCTCGAGTATTGGTCTACTTCAAAGGGTTTAGAGACCTGTTTGAGGGTTATTAATGAAAGTAACGACCTTCGAAGCAAAACCTAGGATTCTTTAAAGATAAGAATTACTGTTCAAAACATCAAAACCAATAGTTGGTTTTTATATATATAAAAGGGAATTGCCTTTTGAACTAAAAACGGCACGGACTGCTCTTCGAAGCAAAATTGGTCAATTTAAAATTAATTGGCTATATTAACCATGACCATATATTGGTTGTAGTTAGTGTTGAAGGGTAAGATTGTTAAATACGAAGCACTATTTCTAAGATGATATCAGCCAAAACTGTCAACTTTATTCCATAAATTGGAAAAGTCATGTTGGTTCTTAGTGTTCTCATTTTTAAACAATCGAGTCTATATTCGAAGAATAAAGTTGTTTAGTTCGAAGCTCTGGATTGGCTTTAAAAGAAGGAAACAGAGTCAAACAATGTCAAATATAGAAGAACTTTGTTTGTATTCAAGCCAAGGCAATTACATCAAGTAACCCTATCTGGGTACAAACTCAAGCTCATAAAAATAAGGAATAGAATAAATAACAAGATCATGAAATTTGGTCCAACAGTGATCAATGAATTTTTGTTCTTTCTTTATTATATCTTCTATCTCCTCTAATGTTGGCTGCATAAGTTGGTGTGCTCTCACTTCATAGTTGAGCTCTTCAGCCTTTATTTCGAAAGCTTCCTCTCTCGATCTTTGTTCCGATTCGTCTATGACCAAATCATCCAAATACGCAGAATCTTTATTCTTGAAGTCATCGAACTCTTCGGTGAAGTTCTCTGCTTCGTACTGGGCATGAATTCGGAGAGACGAAAGTTGATCCAAAGATTGTGTGGTGACCTTAGAATTCCGATGGCAATAGAGGAGCACCAGAAGTTGGTCCAGGAACAGATGAAGTTTTGCTTGGGCAATGGGGTTAAGGACATGGCCCCTAGTCAGAATATCACAAGCCCATCGAAAGTTCTTGAGAGGGATGTCGTCCTCAAGAACATTGAAGGGCAAGTGAGAGAAAGCTGCAAGCAGAAGTTGAGCTTGTTTCCGCTCAGCTGGAGTAGGGGATGATGGAGGTTTGTAAGGTGGAAAGACTTTGTCCATGGGAAGGGCAAGCCTTAGTTTCTCTGTCCAGGAAAGAGTTGGAGGAGGAGAAGGAGTAGATGGTTCTGCTTCAGAAGATGGAGAAGGTGTGGATGCTTCAATTTTAGAAGAAAGAGAAGAAGGTATGGATGCTTCAATTTCAGAAGATGGAGAAGAAGGTGTGGATGCTTCTGTTATGGGAGATGGCACGGAAGCGGAAGGAACAAAGGCATTAATATAATCAAGCCAGTCAGAAGAGCAAATCTTCGCCTTCTTGGCTAAGAATGAAGGGTTGTACCCTTGTGTTTCTTCCAGACGCTGGGCAGTGTGCATTATCTTTGTAGGCATGGAAGAGGTATACCATGCCACAAGTAGATTCTCCTCCAAACTACGTCGTTGGTCAATGGGCACGTAGGGGTACACCACTGAACTTCGAGCGTAAGAAGGAAAATCTAAAGGGTCAGTGAACTCAACAAAATGGTGGTTGATTCGTTCCCTCAAGTCCCAAGACTCAGGTGCTGACCAACTTGTCCAGTTAGAAACCCCAGAAGATGAAGAAGTTGTAGCTTCATCCCATGCAGAGGTTTGTGAAGAAGAATTTCCCCAGTCCATATTTGCGACTTGTCGAAGCAAAGGCTTGAGAATAGTTCGTTCAAAGTACAAGGGGAGGTCAGAGGAAGAACTTCTTGTATCTGCAAATTTGTGAATCGAAGGATTAAGGGCAATGTGTTCGTAGTCCAAAGGTTGGTAATTTGCAAAGACTCCCATAACCTGAATATAGGAAGGTAGGTAGAGGTGGCTAATGAATGTATGGAGATTCTTTTGAGGGGAAGCAGCATTACTCAATGGCTCTTCGTATGCTTGATCAATAGAAAGAAAAGTCGATTTAGCCATAGTCCGTTCAAATGCTGAGGTATTGGGATGTTCAACAAATTGAGAATTAATGCAAATGATCACCAAATAGATGACGGTTGTGTTTCCAGAAGATAGACTCCATGCACGTTCTAAAAGCGCGGGAAGAAAACTGTGATCCACTAATATCACCAAGTATTGAGTATATTAGTGCGGGGGGTAATGTTGGCTACATATTTTGTAAAAGCCAGTTACAATTCGACACGTGGCAGAATAAGGGTATTATGGGAAGATGATTCAAGTCTTCAATCCTGATCGTACACGTGGCAATGAACATTGGTTCTCACATGATCTGAGTAGCACTAGATCAGTAAAGAGATGCAAGGTGACGTGGCTTCAACGGTTACTCATATTCAAATTCAAATACAGGAGGGAAGCTCAACTGCAGGTGATGGCGTAGTGGAACTACTTCTAAGGCAGCATGATTAGCGATCATGGAGGAGCAGTTCGACGGTTTGAAGTGCAGTTCGAAGGTCATCCTTGACAAGTATAAATAGCAGGGAAGCCCCCAGAAAAAAGCCCCAGACTCAGATCATACAAACCAGTCACTTACTTCATATTTTCTTTTCCAGTTTTACATTTCCTGTACTTTAAATTCCTGCACTTTAAATACCTGTTCTTTATATTCCTGCACTTTAAATTCCTGCACTGCACTTCGATTCATAGGAGTAGTTCCAAGTAGATCGTCACTGTAATCCTCTTCGAGACTGAGTTTGGAACATTGTAAGTGTTCATTTTAATGAAATACTTCAATTGTTCGTTATTTGATTGTTATTGTGCTTAATTTCTCCTAAGTCAAGCCACCAGTAAAAGTCCTCTTCAGTGAGGTTGAAAGAACTAAAACACAATCGTCTGATAATTGGTTGGCAATTATAATTTCTGTAAGGACTGATTGATCCTTGCTGGCACGCTCGCATTTACAAAAATACCCTTCGAAAAGCCAAAAAGCCAACAGGCGTGTGCATGGATGTACTTCTGTTCACATTCAGGCCTCATTTGGAGACTTAAAATTTTAGTTAAAAAATCAAAAGGCTATTATAAGTTATCACACCACTCTTTCTATTTTTTTGCACATCTTTTCATAAAAAACTAAAACACTAATTAAAATAGCCAATTCTGAAACGTTCTCATTCATACGACTAATGAATTGTTTATGGAAATAAAATTAAGTATTATGTGAATTAGAATTTTTAGAAACTCAATTGTTTAGAATGGTTTTGAATATTTCAAAACTAGTTTTTGAGTTTTCAATCCATATATTTTGGTTTTTAGTGAATTTTTAAAAATATTTTAATTGAAATATTTTTTTAACCTTTTAAATCTACTAAATGTACATACACTTAAAAAGTACAAAAGTTTGTAAAAAAAATCTTTAAAAAATTCACTAAATACAAAAGATTATAAAAATTCAATACATTTTGTTTTTTTTTTTTTGTATTTATGAAGTTCCTTTTAGATTTCTTCACAAATATTTTATTTTTTAAATACATTTAGATTAGGTTCATATAAAAAGAATATTAACTAAAATGTGAAAAAAAAAAAAAAAAGGTTCACTAACAACAACAAAACACAGAAAGCAAAACTTGTAAGCCCGTTATAAATTTTTTTTCCAAAGTTCAAGAAACATTATTGTAATTTATGTTATTATTAAATCTCATATGTTTGTGAGCGTGTGCCTCTTCGTCTCTGCAATTTATGATTTTTCACATAGAAAATCATAAGCTAATTTTTCACATTTTTTCTGTTTATAGTTCCATTAGTTTTATTTAATTTTTGGAGAAAATATTTATAAAAAAAAAGTCAAGGTTTGACCCTTCTAACAAAATAAATTCTGTTTTTTAATTTTGTCTATTTAAACTCTAAATTTTTTATTTATTTTCAATCTAAATCATTTGTCTATGTTCATTAAGTAAAATTGATCGAAAAATGTGTATTTCAATCATTAAACTCAATAAAAAAAGAAGATATTTTCGATATTTTATGTATATCTACATTAAGTTTAATAACTAAAATACAATTTTTCTGTCAATTTTACTGAACAAAAATAAGCCAATGGTTTAGATTGACAACAAATTAAAAGATTACAGTTTAAATAGACCAAATTAAAAACTCAAGGTTTATTTTGTTAAAAGGCTCAAACCCTCGGATTTTATTTTATTTATTTTCGTAATTATCCCTTTATTTTTCAATTTTATTTTTATTTTTTTTATTTTTGGCACTCTCATGTATTTTTTCAACTTTGAGCTTTAAGACAATCAGCCTAATATTTTTTTTCCCTTTTATTTTTGGTTCGTTTATGAATATCTTAATTTGAAATTTTCGTCACCTTTTGTAATTGCAAAATATTAAGAATGTGCTCAAAGAGAAAGTCACCGAACATGTGTTTTCTTTTTTTCTTTTTTTTCAAAACATTGTGTATTAAATACTTTTTATTTTTATTTTTTACCAAAAAATTGTGTTTCTTATTTTTTTGTAAATAGAAAACCTGAACTAAGAACATTAGCAGATGACAACTTGCGCACAATCTACAAAAGCAAATTGTAAAAGCAAAAGCAAATTGTAAAAACAAAATCACATAACTCTAGAAAATAAAAAAGGACTTTGATGTGGTTGAAGCAAATTATCACTCAAATCAAAGGAAAAACCATTGTATACACGCCAAAAACAAGTGAGATATGGCATGGAATCCTTGGTTATGAGGTCCTTCTATTTTAATACACTCTCAATTATTGGATCATAATTTGAAATTCTTGAACAATTCTTCAATAGTTACTGAAGAAAGAGAATTCAGAGATAAAAGCAAACTGTAAAAGTAAAATCATATAACTCTGGAAAAGAAAAAAGGACTTTGATGTGGTTGATGCAAAAGAATCACTCAAATCAAATGAAAAACCATTGTACACACCAAAAAAAAAAAAAAAGTGTGATAGGGCATGGAGCCCTTGATTACAAAAACCTTCTATCTTAATACACTTTTCAATTGTTGGATCAAATTTTGAAATTCTCACACAATTCTATTGATACAGAAAAAAGACAATTCAAAGATAAAAGAATCTCTAACCGTGAGACAACAGTTAGAGTGAGGAGAACAATAGAGGTGACATACATTAAGCATCAACAAAAGATAAAATGTTAAGAAAGATATAACAGCTTAAAAGTGAATTATTAGAGAATCTAAAAAGTAGAGAAAATGAAAACTAAATAACCGCAGAGTTGAAGAAGAGAATTCCACTAGTTACAGACAATGGTGTAATAAGGAACTTCATTGAGTAGGGCCATTTAGCAAGTCATCATTATATTGTTATGTCATATTTTCAATTTTGCACAAGCTATGAACATTAAAGTTCACATGACAGCTTACAAATTTCGTATATTTTCAGTCATTGACAAAATAATTCAAATTAGTCAATTGCAAACAAAAACAAAATATTAGGACATTACACCACAAGAAAAAGTACTATTGGCGACTAAAAAATCACATTTCGTCGCAGAAAGTATAGCATTTGGCGACTAAAAATGCATTAGTAGCCAAAAGTAAAGATTATTGGCGACTAAAAAAATTTAGTAGCCAAAAGTATAGGTTTTGGCGACTAAAAATCTGTTTGGTCGCCGATATATGGCTTTTAGCGACTAAAAAAATTTTAGTAGCCAAAAGTAAGGCCTTTTGGCGACTAAAAAAAATTTAGTAGCCAAAAGTGAGGCATTCGGCGACTAAAAATCTGTTTGCATGCCAAAAGCGACTCTTTTACCGACTAAAAAAATTTTAGTAGCCAAAAATAAGGCCTTTTGGCGACTAAAAAAAATTAGTAGCCAAAAGTGAACCATTCGGCGACTAAAAACATGTTTAGTAGCAGAAAGTGAGGCTTTTTGGCGACTAAAAAGAAGTTTAGTTGCCAAAAGTGGTAATTTTAGCGTGGGAAATTTTTTTTGATGACTAAAAAATAATTAGTATTGAAAAATCTAGAAATCCCCTAGATATTGATTTGTGATTATGTATCAATTTAAAGCAATAAAACAATCCCAATCAAACAATCAAGACAAATTGACACAACGATTTTAACGTGGAAAAATCACAATTGGAGCACCTCCAATTGTGATAAAAAAAACCACGGGCAACAGCCACAAAACAATCCACTAAGAAGATATAAAAGAATTACACAAGTATACTC
This sequence comes from Camellia granthamiana, assembly GCA_036172215.1. Taxonomy (NCBI): domain Eukaryota; kingdom Viridiplantae; phylum Streptophyta; class Magnoliopsida; order Ericales; family Theaceae; genus Camellia; species Camellia granthamiana. The sequence goes on along the minus strand of CM069907.1, from coordinate 134,738,351 downwards.
TCAATTACCTAGCGAATCCACGCCCGAATTGAACCAACCCCTATCTGCCTCTTCCAGCCCCGTCTTCACCTCGGAATTGTCTTGACGATGAGCCACTCTAGAATCCACCAAAGCTTCAGGCTCGAATTCTCCAGAATCCACCAAAGAACAACTCTCTTTTTTGTATAGTATGAACAAACAATCCTTTGATGTATCCTCCTTAAACCGTGAGTTGAATACTCAATGAAACATCAAAGAAAACTAGCAAAATAGCCCCAGATATAAACCCTAGAACCCAATAAGAAGATCTGGAGGCGTAATCCTAGATTTGGACTGAAGCACGTATTTATAGAAATCTGTCCCGCGATCTTCGCTTGAGCGTCATATTGGCCGCTCGAGCGGACCTACGCTCGAGCACGGAAAGTTCCGCTTGAGCGGGAAAAAACATCCAGTATTTTTGCAGGCGAACAAACTTCTGAAACCCAACATTCTCCGCTCGAGCGGGGGAATGTTCGCTCGAGCGGACATGCAATTTTGAATGCATTTTTGCATTCTCCGCTCGACCCCGCCTGGTCGCTGCCCCAGACCCACCAAGGGGCGCTACCCCCTGGACCCCTGCGAGCTGACCGGGCAGCTCAATCCCCATTATAATCAGCGAAATGGCAATCTTGAAAGAATTAACGTCACAAAACTTATCTACAAGGCACAATTCGGGTTGGATTCGCATCTAAAAACTCATAGCCTCACTGAAATACAAAGTGCGAAAATAAGTACAATTGAAAGGAGTTTTGTCAAACGAGATTGTCAAGAATAAAAATCTAACAATCTCCCCCTTTGGCAATGCCGTGACAAAACACACCTAACAAATAAAATCCTAATTACCCCAACCCATTACAACCAACAAATGCAAACTTCATTCTCAAAATCATGATCTGCAAAATAGCTATTAGTGCCATAATTTTCAAAACAACTATTAGTCGCACAAGAGTATATGAAAAAGCAATAAACATATGGCAAGATTATCTTGAAGCATGAGATGGAAAACTTGAATAGATGCAACTTAGAGATTTTAAGAATATGTAGCATGAATAGATGAAAACTAAGACTTATGAATAAACAACTTTCTCCCCCTTTTTGTCATGAATTGACAAAGGAAGCTCAAACAACAAAAGTAGGATCATAAACCACACAAACAATGATATGATGATGTAAATATTAGGAGCATGTAAGAAGGAAATAATAAGCAAACAGTGCATAGTAACATGCAAAACAACGATAGCCAATCTCCCTTACCAAACAAATCAAAGTGTTCATGCTAACAAACTCTTGTAAACATAAACCAAACTCCCCCACATTAAAAGCAATGAACAAGAAGAAAACAACAAAAAATAATATGGTGGAGCAAGTAAGAAATTTTAGATTTGTACCTTGAAACACACAAGATTATCCAAGAAGCACAATTACTTGAGAACACACTGTGCACAGCCTCTAGAAGATTCCTCATAGAAGAAAGTGATGCATTATGTGAAAAGCATAGATCCCATGAAAAAAAGTGTGTGTGTGACTCTTGGGGTTCGACAAACACTAGATTCAAATCCTAGCAGTGATATGAAAGTTGGACCTCCGGCAAGAGAATCTAAGTACAACTAAGGAAAGTCAAACCACTAGGAATTAAGGGGTATTTGGTGAGTAAAGGCGGAGGCTCCCCTCAATCAATGAATCCTTTATTTTTTCCTCTATTTTTTCTCACATCTTTTTCTTTTCTTTCTTTTGCACATTTTTTTTCCTTTCTTTTGCACATCTTTTCTTTTCTTTCTTTTGCACATTTTTTTTTCCTTTTCTTTCTTTTGCACATTTTTTCTTTCTTTTGCACACTCATTGGTGGCTGATACGCTCAAGAGTATGGAAACCAAACTAGAGAAGCATGGATATAATAAGGATAGCCTGGTTGGTGACTCTGAGGTAGCCTTTTCCTCATAGCTGGATTACAAAGAATAGAGGGGAAAGCCGTGGAGATGCAGAAAGATGGAAGATGGTTAAGAGACTCAACATCACCCAAGATATGCTAGTATTGGTCAATTCCTCTAGAAAAATAAAAAATACCATGCTAGAAGTCCATAGAAAAAAAAATCACTAAGGCGGAAGACTCCAATATTTGCTAATCTAAGAGTGTGTACAGAATGAGACATACTAATCAAAGAACACACACTCCGAAATGAGTAATGACCACAGAAAGCACACACATATTAACATGTAATGGATATTCTCATCAATTCCAATCTGCACCAAGGACCACTCAAAAATTTTAAGCTTGTAAAACCATATTAAGAAAATCTTCTTGTTTTTTTTTTTTTAATTATTTTTTTCTAAACAAAGTAAGACAGAAAATGAACATGCACACATTAAGTGACTCAAAAAGAAAAAAAAAACACACAGAAACCTAAAAACAAAATCGAAAAAACAAATTAACACAAGTCAAGTTTTCTCACCCAAACCGCTTTAGTATGAACAAAGTTGTGAGAATTGTAGTTTTTGGGTGGTGTCTTGACGTTGTGGTTCCATTCCTCTTCAATGGGAACCCGTCCCGAATTGGTTCCAACTTCCTATTTTTACGTCTAGGCAAATACAAACTCACTCCATGTTTGGTCTCAAGCATACAAAATAACGAGATCTATTATGACCCTTAACCTTATTACAATCAATGAAGTGTTTTTTGCCCCACGAGATGTTGGAATTTCTTCCATCTCTATGAGACACTCTCCCATGCAACTCATAACAATAAGGGCGAATATGACCATACATACCACAATGATGACAAATAAAAACAGAGTGTACCTTCTTTTCTTTGGCCTTACCAACTCTAGGAGGTTTGAGAAGTCCATCCTCATGTTGAATTTTTTATTCTCCCTTTCCTTGAGTTCTTGTATCATGAGATGTGGAAGCATTCTGTTTTTGCTCTTTCTTACCACCAAAGCCAATGCCACTCTTGTCAGAACAAATTTGATGAGACCTAATGATATTGTCCAAAGTCTTTGATCCTCTGTTCCAGAGACCAATGGTAGCCATAGCACATTTGAGTTCTTCCTCTTTCTTGATCATTAGTTCTTCCAAAGCAACTTGAGACATCTCGGGAGTTTCAATCTTTTCTTCATATGTTGCATAGAATTGTTGTAGCTCATTCCTCTCTGTCTCACAAGTCAAGAGTTTTGCATAAAGAGCTTGTCGTCCATTAGAAATCTTAAGGGCATCATTCCTAGCCTCGTAAATCTCTTTCTTTAATTTGATATTCTCACTTTCACATGCTTTGAGTTTCGTAGTGAGTTTGTCATTCAATTTGGATAAGTTAAGAGATTCCTTATACAACTTTTGATATGCTTGCTCAAGCTCTTCATCATCACTCTCTGAGGATTCATCATCAGTGGCATTCTCAACCGACCTCTTCGGATACTCTGTTCGTCCTTCAGTTTCAGAAGCTGCCATGAAAGCAAGGAATTGTTTATGTCCCTCTTCGCCTTGATCTTCATTGTCACTTTCATCTTCATCAGATTCTAATTCATCATCCCAAGTGATAGCGAGGGCTTTCTTCTTCCTCAAACGAGTGGGGCATTCTGAAGCAAAGTGGTCAAATCCTTGGCATTCATAGCATTGGACTCTTTCAGAGTTCCCTTGTATCTTTCATTTCTCCTTCTTGGCTATAGAATTAATTTTGAGTTTATCTTTGCCTTTAGATTTATGAGTATGATTAGATTCCAAAAGATTATGATTCTTTTTCAAAAAAGATTTTTTAAATTATTTAACAAAAGCAGTCATAATCTTGGAATGTATCTCACAATCCTCATCAGAATCCTCTCCAACTCTATGAGCACTACTAAAAGCAATAACATATTTTTGTTTCTTTTTGAAATTCCTATGTACCTCATAAGTTTGGGGATTTCCAACCAAGTGATCCAGGTTGAGGTTGTCAACATCTTGAGCCTCCTCAATAGCCGTAACTTTTGGTTGGAACCAATCGGGCAAGGATCTCAAAATTTTTCCCACAACTTTGGATTCTGGCATTTTTTTCGCCTAAATTGAAGATGGAATTTACAATGTCACTCAACTTTGCATAAAATTCATCAAATGTCCCACTATCTTTCATTGAAAGGTTTTCGAAACTAGACATGAGCCTTTGAAGTTTTGAGCGTTTAATAGAAAGAGTGCCCTCATGAATAGTTTGTAAGATATCCCAAGCCTCTTTTGCGACTTCACAATTGCAAATTCGACTAAACTCTTCAGGTGTGACAGTGCAAAAGAGAGAATTGATAGCTTTACTATTCCAGCTACTATTTTGGTAATCACTTGTGTCCCACTTATCAATTGGTTTGGGGAAAGTTACTCCATCAACAGTAATCGCCAGTTTAGCCCACCCATACATGACAGATTGCCAAAGTTTTTCATCAATAGATTTTAAAAACGATCACATACGAGCTTTCCAAAACGAATAATTGGATCCGTCAAGTAGGGGTGGTCGAACCATAGAATTTTCCTTATGAATTGAATCCATTATCACAAATCAAACAAGATCTTGTTCTAAAAGATTTTTTTTTTTAAAAAAAATAGAACGACCCGCTCTGATACCAATTGAAAAATCTAGAAATCTGTTAATTATTGATTTGTGATTATGTATCAATTTAAAGCAATAAAACAATCCCAATCAAACAATCAAGGCAAATCGACACAACGATTTTAACGTGGAAAAACCACAATTGGAGCACCTCCAATTGTGATAAAAAAACCACGGGCAACAGTCAAAAAACAATCCACTAAGAAGATATAAAAGAATTATACAGGTATACTCTCAATTACCTAGAGAATCAATGCCCGAATTGAACCAACCCCTATGTGCCTCTTCCAGCCCCGTTTTCACCTCGGAATTTTCGTGACGATGAGCCACTCCAGAATCCACCAAAGCTTCAGGCTCGAATTCTTCAGAATCCACCGAAGAACAACTTTCTCTTTTGTGTAGTATGAACAAACAATCCTTTGATGTATCCTCCTTAAACCATGAGTTGAATAATCAATGAAGCATCAAAGAAAACTAGCAAAATAGCCCCAGATATAAACCCTAGAACCCAAGAAGAAGATCTGGAGGTGTAATCCTAGATTTGGACTGAAGTACGTATTTATAGAAATCTGTCCCGCGATCTCTACTCGAGCGTCATATTGGCCGCTCGAGCGGACCTACGCTCGAGCGCGGATAGTTCCGCTCGAGCGGGAAAAAATAACATCCAGTATTTTTTGTAGGCGATCAAACTTCTGAAACCCATCATTCTCCGCTCGAGCGGGGGAATGTCCGTTCGAGCGGACATGCAACTTTGAATGCATTTTTGCATTCTCCGCTCAACCCTGCCTGGGCTCTGCCCCAGACGCGCCAAGGGGCACTGCCCCCTGGACCCCCACGAGCTGGCCAGGCAGCTCGATCCCCGTCATAATCAGCGAAGCGGCAATCTTGAAAGAATTAACATCACAAAACTTCTCTGCAAGGCACAATTTGGGTTGGATTCGCATTTGAAAACTCATAGCCTCACTGAAATACAAAGTGCGAAAATAAGTACAACTAAAAGGAGTTTTGTCAAATGGGATTGCCAAGGATAAAAACCTAACAAGTAGCCAAAAGTATAGAATTGGCGACTAAAATTATGTTTAGTCGCCAAAAGTGGTGTCCTTTTTTTTCTACTAAATAATTTATTTTTACGTAAATTATGTTCAATAAAAAATAATTATGTTTATATATATATACTTTTATATTAATACGGGTCTAAGTACTATATAAATAATATATGTTGCATATATAATCATATGATGTTATGGAGGCGTAGTGGAAATAGTGTGTTGTGTAAGGTTTATAGTGTGAGAGGTTGATGGTTCGAATCTCCACAATAGCAGGGTGTAATTTTTATTTTTTATTTTTTATTTTATTTATTTATTTTTTTTTCAGAATGTGCTTTTGGCGACTAATTCTATTTGGTCACCGATTCCTTGAGTATTAGCGACTAAAACATTAGTCGGTAAATATATAATTTAAAAAAATATAATTGACTATTGGCGACTAAAAATTTAGTCGCCAAATGTATAATTAAAAAAATATAATTGACTATTGGCGACCAAAGTTTTAGTTGCTAAAGACTTGTTTTTTTTGCGACTAAAAGCTTTTTAGTCGCCAATACCTTTCCCGACCATTTTCCAGCGACCAAACCAGCGACTAAAAAATTTAGTCGGGGAAACTTAAAAAACGGACTTTTGGCGACTAAAAATTGACTTTTGGCGATTAAAATTTTAATCGCCAAATGTGTTTTTTCTTGTAGTGTTAATACTATATGGCTTCAATAAAATAGTCAATAAATCTCATAATTTTTTTTCACCACCTTTTAGTTTTTTCAATTTTTATTCAGAAAAATTTTATAAAATTTACTAGTTTGTATTGTATTTTCCTTCTACAAATTTGAATAATTTCATAAATTTGATTATTACAAAATTTGTAAACTACAAAATCAATTTGTAAATTTGATTATTTCTACCAAATCAATTTGTAAACTACAAAATTTAGTTTTTGTTTCCGAAGTTAATTGTGTTCAATTTGTTAAATTCCAAAACTTTGGAATAAAACTCCATATATACTCTAAACATTTTTGAAATTCCAAAATTAAAGAAATGAATTTCAAGTCACAAGAATGATATATATATATACATATATATGCTCGTGCACTTTACAATTCCTAATGATGCTTCAGAAATACTACTACTAGCATATACCTGAACTCCAATAAAACACCTAAGGATATAATGATCTAGTAAAGATAGGATATAAGGGTATAGGAGTTTTAGGAGGATATGTAACACGTAAGGACAAATATCGGATATAATATGTTGTAAGATATGAGATAGATTATATGTATTGTGAGATCTATAGCGTTCCCAGTTTTGCCACTTCACTGAGTATGTCAGGGATCGAGCTGCCTGGTCAGCTCGTAGGAGTCCAGGGGGCAGCGCCCCTTGGCGGGTCCTAGGGCAGCGTCCTGGCGGGGATCGAGCTTGTCCGCTCGAGCGGCCGTTTATGCACTCAAGCGGAGAATATTTGATTCCAGAAGTTTGACCTGTCTACAAAAGTACTAGGAAAGTGTATTTGAAGCTCGAATGAGGCTTTCCATGCTCGAGCAGACCATGTTATATCAGTTCGTGAATCTGATAGTTCATATCACTTTTGTATATCTCTCTCTCTAAAAACCATTTCCTCTCCCTTCTCTTTACATTTTCCTACGCCAAATTGGATCAAAACCTTGATTTCTCAAAATCCATTACAGTTCTGCCATAGGTTCTTTATCAAAGTTGGTTAACTTCTTGAGGGCTTCGTTGTGTGCGGTGAAGATCGAGTTTCGACATCGTTGATTTTGGGGGTTTCATCTCATTTCTTCTTCAAAACTTAACGTAGGAATTTTCTTAGAGTTATATATATATTTGCAAGATCTATATGATTTTCGAAATCATCTTTCGATAACTTTGAAAGTTGATTGTTGATTCAAGAAGTTGAGCGATTTTGAAAGTGGGTTTATCGCTTATTCTTTTAAAATGATTTTATAGGTTTTGATGTTTGTTGATTGAAGAAAATGTGATTTTGGAAAGTTTTCTTTCAAAAGATTTGGATTGTATAGTTTTGGTGAGAAAATCTAGAATTTGGAAATTTTTTTAAGAAGACTAAAAATCCATGAATGATATTGTTATATTTATTTTGTGTGTCAAAATAAATGAATGTTTGTAAAATTTCTTATTTATATTTATATAAATAATGAATTTCGTGGAATATGAGAATTGTTATTCATTTTGGAAATTATTGTTCAAAATGTTGAAATAGTCTTGAAATTACTAATTGTTGAGGATACTTGAGAAGAGGAAATTGTGTTACTCCTTGGATGATGAATCAGAATAAAAGTATTTATATTCATTTTGTGAAATTGGCATATCAATTCATTTGATTACATTAAACTTTAAAAGTTGATTTGAAAACTTACATTGAGAAAAGAATATTCAGAAATAAGTTTTCATGAAATGGTTTTGGGGTAAATACGTTGGTAAGTCTTGATAGGTGGTGTAGATGATATTGAATAAGTTGGCCTGAGAGTTTAGAGTGGAAGACCAAAAACTCGCGTGGATAGGTGTCGAGCCTTCTGGTTAATACCGGTAAAAATGACAATTTGGTAGTACTTGTATAGTCTACTTGCAGACATTGAGCTATGGATTACCAGAGTCGTATTTACCGCCCTTGAAATAAATTGTTAAGTTTTGAACAATTGAAATTGCATGATATCATTAAGCATAATGGTTTTCAAAAGATGAAAATGTGATTTATCTTCAAAAAGGGCATAGCATGGCATGCGCATTTCATCTCTTGAGACTTGTATAAAATGTATATACTTTGTTAAGAATTTCCTACTAGGTTTTATGCTCACCCTACGAGATTTTTGTGCAGGAAAATATGTGGTGATCCCACCCAACTAGGGGTGTGGAAGTATGTGTGTTGGGAGTACAATGCTCTCATTTTGCTGTGACTCTGTGTGTAAGCCAAGGGCTGTGTTTGTATGGGTTTGAATAACCGTTTTGTGTAACCAGGCTCAAGCCTTGGAAACTTGTAAACCCTTCCGGGTATTTATTTGTTTATTTACTTTTTAGATTAATGTATTGTTACATGAAGAACTATTGTATCATGTAATGTAAGTTTGGAGATTTATATTTGGTTTTCCTTGAAAAAGCCATGATTGTTGTATTATCATTTCGGCTAGAAAGTTGGGGCGTTACAAGATCACTTATATTATGTTTGGTTAAGATAGGATATAGGATGGGATAATAAGAGAATGATTATTTTTGACCTTTGGATGAAAGATAAGCTATATCCGACGGCACGGGATATACAATGCCATGGAGGTGGTCTTCAATATCCCTCCCTTTTGCATCATATACTATCTAAACTCCCTATATCCGAAGCAACCAAACATGAAATATAGGGAGAGAAAAAAATATGTGGAACCCACTTCATATTATATTCGGTCCTACACTCATATCTAATCTTTATATCTGGTAAACAAACAGGGCCTTTGGGAATAGATACAAATCAACACCTGACAACCTATTTTGCAAGGGGAGGGTTTTGTTCAAATACTTGTAAAGTTGGTGAATAAAAGATAAATTTTCATTGATCTAAAACACGAAAATTGCTCTTGTCCATTTATTCTTTTTCATACTCTAGTTTTTGGGTCTCATCCCGAATGCACAAAGATGATTCAAATCATTCATCTAGTAGGCTCAGTAGGAAAGATGAGTTGTGCAAAAAAAAAATTCATTGGATATTACTAGACAAATAAATAAATTAAATTTTACTTTTTAAAATAGATGAAAATTTTGAATTTAAATTTGAAAATTTTATTTTATAAAATAAAATGCAATTTGTTATTCATCGATATCCAATGAAATTGATTTTTTTTTCTTTTCAACAGACGGTCTTTACTATAAGATTTATGGGATAAACGTTTCGGATCTATAACAACCCTCATCTTGTCTTAGTCATATTCATGAGCATTTACATGATTTTGTCTTGTTAAGCTTGCATCCTTAGACTTTGATTCGTTTTGCCATGTAGAGATTCCTGTTTTGTTTTGATGCTATTATGTTTTGCCTAAGTGTTGTATGCATGCTTTGTTCCCTGCTTGGTGTCTCAAACCTAGGTCATTTAACCTTGCTGTCTCAAGCCTAGGTCTTATCCTTGCTGTCTCAAGCCTAGGTCACACCTTTGAACCTCTTACTCCTAGGCCGTTGAGTGCCAACACCTAGGACCATCTTGGAACCACCTTGGTTGACCTCCACTGTCACCTAGGCATATTGGCCGAGATGTGCATCACCTTGGCCGAAGTGTGTATCATCTAGGCCGAGATGTTAATCATCTTGGCGTCCTAGACCCTTGATCCTTGAACCTAGCAACCTTTTATTTCGGGACTGGTATGACCTAGGCCGAGGTGTGGCACATCTGGGCCAAGGTGTGGTACATCTAGGTCAAGAGTTATCTTTCCTAGCCGAGATCATTGAAACCTTCTTGTCCGAAGCCTATGTCTTGATCCAAGATCCTTGCCTTGTCAGAACGCCCTTGTCACCTCACTTGTTGTACACACTTTGTCATACTCTTGTCTTGTCATTCTGACACCTTTTTGAGGAGATCCAACCAGACGTTGCCGCGTGTCCCAGTAGAGGGTAAGTCAGCTGGCAGTAGAGAAAACATATCATTACCATATCTTTGCCTTTGAAGAGAGAGAAGTTCTAGGAAGAGGAAGAAGGAGTTCTTAGAGTGAGAATAAATTTTCAAGGTTGATCCTTAGAGTTTGAACCGTTTGAATCGTGTTTTGAGGTTAGAATCTTGATCTACTCTTGTTGTTCCTTATATTGATCCGATCACATTGCATGATCTAGCATGATTCATGAGCCATGCATTGCTTTAAAGTTTTGTTTTAGAAAGAGGAAATGATGCTCTTGTGTTCTTGAAGAAAAGCCTTGTTTTGATCCAAAAGTTTGGAACAAGTTCCACGTTTTTGTGTTTGTTTTATTGAAATCTTCAAGTATGGGTACCCAAGTCCATGTTTTTGAACTCATATAATGAAATCTCAAATTTTGAATAACAAGATATGATTTTAGCATTCATGTTCTTCATGTTCTTTAAGGGAGAAACCCAGATTTCTAGACTTTATTTCCCTAAGTGTGGTCACTAAGACCCACTCTTGCCTAGATCTCACACTTAGGCCAAGCATCGTATCTCATATTGGCCTACCTTGCATGATCACTTGCACCTTAGCCTATCTTGCATGCACACCTAGGCCAACCACCGCACACCTAGGCCGACCGTAGTACACTCTTGCCAGCGCCTTCTAACATCTCGGCAGGCAGCCGCACACCTGGGCCTAGGAGACCACACCTCGGCCAAGAGGTGTGGGACCTAGGCCAAGACTTCCTGAGTTCACCCAGCTAGGCCATTTTGGCCTAGATAAATCGTCTCTCTGCATCTATTCCGAGACCTGGTTGGTACTCAACATGCTTTTCCAAGAAGAAAAACAGTGTTTTGACTCCCAGCACATGTTTTGCTTTGTCTTCACTTGGTTTTGGAAAGAAATGGCGAGATCATTTTCATTCTTGTAAAGCTTGAAATGTATTGAGTAGACTTTGCTATATGATTGTAGGTCTTGGATTCTTGCCTTAATCAGTGCATCCGAAGAACTATTGTGAGTGGTATTTCTAATAAAGCTATGTTATAATGTTTGATATAAGCATTGCTTTGTTTTGTTTTTGAAAAGTATTTGATCAAGTATGAATGATTATCCATTAGCTTTTGTATCAAGTATTACCTTTGTTTTGATGACATTCTTAGAAAGTCCTTAGTGCTAGGGGACTATGATGCAACTAGTACCCTTGTTTGAGATATCTCCCTTGCCACCAACGGTCTTGTACGGGTGGGTTTGTCTAATCGATTCTGGGTCGATTATTCCCTTGTTTTGTCAGGAATGTCATCCCTTGTATTATGTTGATGCTAGTAAGCATCCCTTGAAGCTTTGAAAGACTTTGATAGATGAACTTGGTTCATCCCTTGATTTTTTACAAGCTATGATATGTATTGTTTTGATAAAGATCTCAGATATCATTCATTCAAACCTTTATTGCTTATATCATTCACTGAGTATCCAAGCTCACCCTCTCTTTTATATACATGTAGGTGATGAGCAAGAAGGCAATGTTGCCTAAGTTTTCTTTGCAGCTTGTTTTGGATTCTCGCTTTGCTAACATCTTGAAGATTATGCTTCTTAGCTTTGATTCATGTCTTTTGTATGTTTCGGCTTAAGAAACCCTTTTGATCAAGATGTAACATGTACCTTATGTTATTTTGTATTCAAGTTATAAAACCATGCTAAGATGTGTGTCATTTCATTTGATTTATGCACAGCTCTTATGGACTAATTAGATTTAAATTTATGCTTCCGCATATGTAAGCCCCATATGTATACTTTGTTTTTGTGAATCGTTGTAAGTTGGCCTTTGGTAATCTTGGATTACTGGCCATCATGGCACCATTCTACTAGGGGTGGAATGGGGTCATGACAGATTGGTATCAGAGCACAAGTTCCTTGTAGTACGTTTATTCACACACTTTTGGTCCTAAGGAGCTTAGGATTTCCCTTAGAATGATAGTAGGATTGCATCATATTGCTTGCTGCTTGAGAAGATGTGCATCATCTCGGCATGATCATTTGTTACTTGCATACATGTCTATTTGTTCATTTTGATTTAAAGTCCCATTTTGCATACTCTTAGCATCATGAGAAGGGGAAGACGTCCAGTTAGGCGAGATCATTCTGAGGACAGGTTGGACAGATTGGAAAGGTTAGTAGAGGGTTTGACCCTTGAATTGAGGCAAGCAAGGCAACAGAACACTAGTACTACCTCTACTCATGCCGAGTAGACAAACGGCCAAAATGTAGTTCTGCTTACACCTCCTCTAGTACCGCAAATGCCCCCACAACCAGCTTTATATGGGGACTGCACTTTAACTTTGATCAAAGAATTCATGAAAATGAATCCGACGAGATTTCAAGGAGGTATAGAGCCGTTGAAAGTAGAAGCATGGGTTCTTGAAAGAGAGAAGTTATTTGAAGTTTTTCCCAGCACCGACACTTAGAAAGTGTCATTGGCAGCATTCACACTGGATGACGACGCTCGTAGGTGGTGGATGATGATCCGAGAAAGTAATCCGGGTTTGACTTGCGCTAGATTTTTGGAGTTATTTTATGATAAGCATTTTCCCCTTAGTGTCCGAGATCGCAAGACCATGAAATTCTAGACTTTGACACAGGGCAACAGAACAGTGGCTGAATATGACCGTGCTTTCACCAAGTTGGCTAGATATGCACGTCACATAGTTAACAACGAATACAATAAAGCCAGGAAGTATGAGAGTGGACTTCATAGGCTAATACAAGACCGAGTCAATATGCTCAACATGCCGACTTATGCCAGAGTATTAGACAAAGCCATCCTGGCAGAAGCTAACATGAACAGATACCAAAGTTCAGGAGAGAATCAGAGGAAGAGGCAAAATTATGACAATCACCGAGCACTATTTAATGCCAAGAAGAAAGCGAATGTGGGTAGTTCAAGCAACTCAAAGCAGGAAAGTGGTACTAGGCCGACATGTTCAAGTTGTGGGAAGCCACATTTTGGAGTTGTCGTTGGGCATCTGGAGCTTGTTTTGAATGTGGTGAGATAGGTCATCGTGTCAAAGATTGTCCCAAGGCAAGGACTAGTGATGTTAAGAAAAATGGGAGTACCTCGCGTTCTGCATAGAAAGGCAATGTCGGGAAAGGACAAATGAGGCAGGGCAAAGTCTTTGCATTAGTGCCAGGAGACACTCAGAGTGCCGAGGCAGTAGTGTTAGGTATACTTCCAATTTGTTCTCGAGATGCATATATATTGATTGATTCGGGTTCTACACATTTATTTGTATCTGCTAAGTTTGCTGAGAAGTTAAATAGGAAACTAGAACCCCTTGGTTATGTGTTATCTGTGTCCACTCCATCTGGAAGAACTATGACTGTTGCATCCATTTATAGAGCATGTGTTGTTGTGATTGAGAATGTTGAATTACTAGTTGATTTGATGCCATTGAACATGAATCATTTTGATGTTATATTGGGAATGGATTGGTTAGTAACAAATCATGCATCCATTAATTGTGTTTCCAAAATTGTTACTTTTGAACCCCCGAACCAAGCTAAGGTTACATTCCAGGGTAAAGGAGTAGTACCCCCACCTTACTTGATTTCATCCATGAAAGCTTATAAGTTAATACAAAAAAGATGTCAAGGTTATTTGTGTACTGTACTAAGTAATCTGAATGGAAAGGTTGAATTGGCCGATATCCCAGTCGTTAATGAATTTCCCAATGTTTTTCTGAATGATTTGCCTGGCCACTTAGTCGATAAGAAGATAGAATTTACTGTTGACGTTATACTGGGAACACAGCCTATCTCCAAAACACCCTATAGGATGGCTCCAGCCGAGCTTAAGGAGTATAAAGTGCAATTACAAGAGTTGTTGGATAAGGGTTTTATTAGGCCGAGCACTTCACCTTGGGGAGCGCCAGCTTTATTTGTTAAGAAAAAGGACGGTGCACTTCGTCTTTGTATTGATTACCGAGAACTGAACAAGGTAACCATTAAGAATAAGTATCCATTGCCGAGGATTGATGATTTGTTCGATCAGTTACAAGGAGCACGAGTCTTTTCTAAAATTGATCTCAGGTCGGGCTACCATCAGCTCAAGGTTAAAGCCAGGGATGTTGAGAAGACTGCTTTTCGGACAAGGTATGGCCACTACGAATTTTTGGTAATGCCTTTTGGTGTGACTAATGCTCTTGTAGCATTTATGGATTTGATGAACAGAGTCTTTAAGCCATACTTAGATGAGTTTGTAGTTGTTTTCATTGATGATATAGTGATCTATTTCAAGAGTAAAGTTGAACATGAGAATCATCTGAGACTTGCCTTACAAATTTTGAGGGATGGGAAATTGTATGCTAAGGTTAGCAAGTGCGAGTTTTGGCTTTCTAGTGTTTCGTTTTTGGGTCATGTGATTAATGAAGAGGGTATTTCTATTGATCCTAATAAGATTGCAGCCATTGTGAATTGGTTGTGGCCGACTAATGTGTCTGAGGTTCGTAGTTTTTTTGATTTGGCAGGTTATTACAGAAAGTTTGTGAAGGACTTCTCAAGGACTGCAGTACAGTTGACACAATTGACTCGGAAGGGAGTGGTATATGAATGGACTGAGGATAGAGAATTAGCTTTCCAGGAGCTAAAAATGAGGCTAGTCACAGCACCGATTCTTGTACTACCGTCAGGTAGTGAGGAATTTCAGATTTATAGTGATGCTTCGCATAAGGGTTTGGGTTGTGTATTAATGCAAGGGGGTAAAGTCATAGCATATGCATCTCGCTAGTTGAAACCCCATGAAAAGAATTATCCTACCCATGATTTAGAACTAGTAGTCGTAGTATTTGCTTTGCAAATTTGGCGTCACTACTTGTATGGAGCTTCTTGTCAAGTTTTCACAGATCACAAGAGTCTAAAGTATTTGTTCACTCAGAAAGAATTGAATATGAGACAGAGAAGATATCTTGAGTTATTGAAAGACTACGACCTGTAGATTCAGTATCACCCAGGTAAAGCAAATTCAGTGGCCGACGCGTTCAGCAGGAAGTTAGTTGGGAATTTGGCATGTTTAGCAATGATTTCAGTGGAGCCGACTATTATTGAGGAAGTAAAGACAAAACAGATGGAGGATGAATTCTTCAAGAAGGTAGTTGATGAGATTATCACTAAGCCGAGACCCGGATACACCTTTGAAAGTCAAATATTTATGTTTGAAGGAAGATTGTGCGTGGCTGAAATTCCAGAGTTGAAAAAGAAGATTTTGCAGGAAGCCCATAGTTCCAGATTTCCGTTCATCCAGGAAATACCAAGATGTATCAAGATATGAAGCAAATTTTTGATGGCCAAATATGAAAAGAGAAATAGTCGAGTTTGTATCCCAGTGTCTGTATTGTCAACAAGTGAAAGCAGAACATCAAAGGCCAGTAGGACTTCGTCAACCTTTGTCAATTCCTAAGTGGAAATAGGAACATATCTCCATGGATTTTGTGGTTGGTTTGCCGAGGACACAAAAAGGTATGGATTCGATTTGGGTCATAGTTGATGGATTAACTAAGTCAACACACTTCTTGCCTGTTAAGATGACATTTAATGCCGATCGACTTGCTTTGTTGTATATGAATGAGATTGTTAGACTTCATGGAGTGCCGATGTCTATTGTGTCCGACCGAGATCCAAAATTTGTTTCTAGATTTTGGCAGGGTTTACAAAGAGCTTTGGGAACTGAGTTGAGGTTTAGCACAACTTTTCATCCCCAGACCGATGGGAAAACAGAAAGAACAATTCAGACACTTGAAGATATGCTTAGATTATGTGTATTGGACTTCAAGGAAAGTTGGGAAGTGCATTTGCCATTAGTGGAATTTGCTCACAACAATATTTTTCAAGCTAGCATTGGCATGGCGCCGTATGACGCTTTATATGGAAGAAAGTGCAGATTGCCGATATGTTGGACCGAGGTAGGAGATAAAGCATTGATTGGTCCTGAGATAGTTTAAGTGACAACCGAGAAGATTAAGCTCATTCAGCAAAGAATCAAAACTGCCCAGAGTCGACAAAAGAGTTATGCAGACCAAAGAAGAAGAGAGTTCGAGTTTGAAGTTGGGGATCATGTATTTCTGAAAGTTTCGCCGATGAAAGGAGTTTCAAGATTTGGGAAGAAAGGTAAGTTAGCACCTCGTTACATTGGGCCATTTGAAATTCTTGAGAGAGTTAACCCCGTTGCCTACAGACTTGCTTTGCCACCAAAATTAAGTCAAGTCCACAAAGTGTTTCATGTTTCGATGTTAAGGAAGTATATTCGGGATCCACTGCATGTGATTGATTATTTTGGGATTGTGGTTAATGAAGATTTAGGCTACGAGGAGAAGCCGATATGGATTATTGATAGGCAAGTGAAACAGTTGAGGAATAAGTCAATACCGAGGGTAAAAATTGAATGGAATGAGCATTATGGCAGGGATACTACGTGGGAAATGGAAGAGCAGATGAAAATCCGACATCTAGAGTTGTTTTTGGGGCAAGGTAACTTAAGTTTGGGGACCAAACTTCTTTAAAGGGGGTAGACTATAACAACCCTCATCTTGTCTTAGTCATATTCATGAGCATTTACATGACTTTGTCTTGTTAAGCTTGCATCCTTAGACTTTGATTCGTTTTTCCATGTAAAGATTCCTGTTTTGTTTTTATGCTATTATGTTTTGCCTAAGTGTTATATGCATGCTTTGTTCCCTACTTGGTGTCTCAAGCCTAGGTCATTTATCCTTGTTGTCTCAAGCCTAGGTCTTATCCTTGCTATCTCAAGCCTAGGTCACACCTTTGAACCTCTTACACCTAGGCCGTTGAGCGCCAACACCTAGGACCATCTTAGAACCACCTTGGTTGACCTCCACTGTCACCTAGACATATTGGCCGAGGTGTGCATCACCTAGGCTGAGATGTGTATCATCTAGGCGTCCTAGATCCTTGATCCTTGAACCTAGTAACCTTTTATTCTGGGACTGGTATGACCTAGGCCGAGGTGTGGCACATCTAGGCCAAGGTATGGCACACCTAGGTCAAGTGTTACCCTTCCTAGCCGAGATCATTGAAACCTTCTTGTCCAAAACCTATGTCTTGATCCGAGAAGTCAGCTGGCAGTAGAGAAGACATATCATTACCATATCTTTTCCTTTGAAGAGAGAGAAGCTCTAGGAAGAGGAAGAAGGAGTTCTTAGAGTGAGAATAAATTTCCAAGCTTGATCCTTAGAGTTTGAACCGTTTGAATCGTGTTTTGAGGTTAGAATCTTGATCTCCTCTTGTTGTTCCTTATATTGATCCGATCACATTGCATGATCTAGCATGATCTAGCATGATTCAAGAACCATGCATTGCTTTGAAGTTTTGTTTTAGAAAGAGGAAATGATGCTCTTGTGTTCTTGAAGAAAAGCCTTGTTTTTATCCAAAAGTTTGTAACAAGTTCCACGTTTTTGTGTTTGTTTTCTTGAAATCTTCAAGTATGGGTACACAGGTCCATGTTTTTGAACTCATATAATGAAATCTCATATTTTTAATAACAAGTTATGATTTTAGCATTCATGTTCGTCAAGGGAGAAACGCAGATTTCCAGACTTCATTTCCCTAAGTGTGGTCACTAAGACCCACTCTTGCCTAGACCTCACACCTAGGCCAAGCATCGTATCCCACCTTAGCCTACCTTGCATGATCACTTGCACTTTAGCCTATCTTGCATGCACACCTAGGCCGACCACCGCACACCTAGGCTGACCATAGGTCACCATTGCTGGCACCTTGTAACATCTCGACAGGCAGCTGCATACCTAGGCCTAGGAGACCACACCTCAGCTAAGAGGTGTGGGACCTCGACCAAGACTTCCTGAGTTCACCCAGCTAGGCCATTTTAGCCTAGATAGATCATCTCTGTGCATCTATTCTGAGACCTGGTTGGTACCCAGCATGCTTTTCCTAGAAGAAAAATAGTGTTTTGACTCATAGCACATGTTTTGCTTTGTCATGAATTGGTTTTGGAAAGAAATGCCGGGATCATTTTCATTCATGTAAAACTTATTTTAAGAATGCATTACACAACCATCGTTGAGCATTCCTTCTTGTCTTCTTGAAATGCATTCAATAGGCTTTGCTATATGATTGTAGGTCTTGGATTCTTGCCTTAATTCGTACATCCGAAGAACTATTGTGGGTGGTATTTCTAATAAAGCTATGTTATAATGTTTGATAAAAGCTTTGCTTTGCTTTGTTTTGGAAAAGTATTTGATCAAGTATGAATGATTATCCATTAGCTTTTGTATCGAGTATTACCTTTGTTTTGATGACATTCCGGGAAAGTCCTTAGTGCTAGGGGACTATAATGCCACCGGCAGTCTTGTACGGATGGTTTTGTCTAATCAATTCCAGGTCAATTATTCCATTGTTTTGTCAGGAATGTCATCCCTTGTATTATGTTGATGCTAATAAGCATCCCTTGAAGCTTTGAAAGACTTTGATAGATGAACTTGGTTCATCATTTGATTTTGTACAAGCTATGATATGTATTGTTTTGATAAAGATCTAGGATATCGTTCATTCAAACCTTTATTACTTATATCATTCACTGAGTATCCAAGCTCACCGTCTCCTTTATATATACGTAGTTGATGAGCAAGAAGGCAATGTCGCCTAAGTTTTGTTTGCAGCTTGTTTTGGATTCTCGCTTTGCTAACATCTTGAAGATTATGCTTCTTAGCTTTGATTCATGTCTTTTGTATATTTCAGCTTGAGAAGCCCTTTTGATCAAGATGTAACATGTACCTTATGTTATTTTGTATTCAAGTTATAAAACCATGCTAAGATGTATGTCATTCCATTTGATCTATGCATAGCTCTTATGGACTAATTAGATTTAAATTTATGCTTCCGCACATGTAAGCCCCATATGTATACTTTGTTTGTGTGAATCTTTGGCCTTTGGTAATCTTGGATTACTGGCCATCATGGCACCATTCTACTAGGGACAGAATGGGGTTGTGACAAGATCATTATTATAGGCCTTGAGTAGGGACCACAAAATGAAGTATGAAAGAGTATAAAAGATAATGGTATGGATAGGAGCCATTCTTCCAAAATAGTGAGGCTTACAAATTTGAGGGGAGATAATATGGGTTCATCATGTAGGGTTTTTCAAATTATTCATATAAAAACTTAAATTGATCGAATAATTGTAACTACATGGTCAAATTGCATTTATTAGTAAAAAAATAAATGACAAATATAATTTTAAGAATAGACCATTTATTATTTTGAAGACAAGTGTGATTTAGTACTGTTGTCTAATCAATCTAATCTTTTACATGAATAATCAAGTTATAGAACTATACAAAATGAATAATTTAAATGATAAAAGTATATAACGTAGTGGGCCATCGAGCTCAACATGATAGTCTAGTCGGTGAGCCTAATGGGAGAATACCATTTCAAAGATGAATAAAGTTTTTGTCCAGTCCATTTATTTGGAATCGTTCGTACAATTTGCTTCTTGTGTACTTGTCGTGTAACGCCCCAAATTTCTAGCCCAAATGATAATACAACAATCATGGCTCTTTCAAGGAAAACCGAATATAAATCTCCAAACTTACATTACATGATACAATAGTTCTTTATGCAACAATACATTAATCCAACAACAAGTAAATAAACAAATAAATACCCCAAGGGGTTTACAAGTTTCCAAGGCTTGAGCCTGGTTACACAAAACGGTTATTCAAACTACACACATACAGCCCTTGGCTTACACACAGAGTCACAGTAAAATGTGAGTCTCATACTCTCAACACACATTTCTTCACCTCTAGTTAGGCGGCATCACCACATCTTTTCCTGCAGAAAAATCCCGTAGGGTGATCATAAGGCCTAGTAGGAAATCCTTAACAAAGTAAATATATTTTATACAAGTCTCAAGAGATGAAATGCACATGCCATGCTATGCCCTTTTGAAAGAAAATCACATCTTCATCTTTGAAAACCATCATGCTCAATGATGTCATGCAATTTCAATTCTTCAAAACTTAAAAATTCATTTCAAGAGCGGTAAATACGACTCTGGTAATCCCTAGGTTGGTGTCGACAAGTAGACTATACAAGTACTACCAATTTGTCATTTTTACTAGCATTGATTGGAAGGCTTGACACCTATAATCTGTCATTTTTACCAGTATTAATTGGAAGGCTCGACACCTATTCAATTTCATCTACACCACCTATCAAGACTTACCACCGTATTTATCCCAAAACCAATTCATGGAAACTTGTTTGTCAACATTCTTTTCTCAATGCAAGTTTTCAAATCAACTTTCAAAGTTTAATGCAATCAAATGAATTGATATGCCAATAACACAAGATGAATATAAATACTTTTATTCCAATTCATCACTCAATGAATAACACAATTCCCTCTTCTCAAGTATCCTCAACAATTAGCCATTTCAAGACTATTTCAACGTTTTGAACAATAATTTCCAAAATGAACAACAAATTTCATATTCCCTGAAATTCATCATTTATATAAATATAAATAAGAAATTTTTCAAAAATCCATTTATTTTGGCACATAAAATAAATATAACAATATCATTCATGGATTTTCAGTCTCTTTTAAAAGAATTCCCAAATTCTAGGTTTTCTCACCAAAACTATATAACTCAAATCTTTTGAAAGAAAACTTTCCAAAATCATATTTTCTTCCATCAACGAAGATCAAAACCCATAAGATTATTTTAAAAGAATAAGAACCAAACCCACTTTCAAAATTGCTCAACTTCTTAAATCAACAATCAATTTTCAAAAGCTATCGAAGGATGATTTCGAAAATCATCTAGATCTTGCAAATATATATATATAACTCTAAAAAAATCCCTACCTCAAGTTTTAAAGAAGAAATGAGATGAAACCCCGAAAATCAACGGTGTCAAAACTCGATCTTCACCACACACAACGAAGCCCTCGAGAAGTTAACTAACTTTGAGGAAGAACCAACTTCAAGGTTTTGATCCAATTTGGCGTAAGGAAATGTAGAGAGAAATAAGAGAAAATGTTTTTAGAAAGAGAGATATACAAAAGTGATCTGAAATATTAGATTCACGAACTGATATAACATGGTCCGCTCGAGCGTGGAAAGCCCCGCTCGAGCGTCGAATACATCTTCCCAGTATTTTTACAGACAGGTCAAACTTCTAGAACCAAATATTCTCCGGTCGAGCGCATAAACAACCACTCGAGCGGATAAGCAACTTCGAATGCATTTTACATTTTTGCTTCGGGGGCACTACCCCTCGACCCCGCCAAGCCGATGCCCTCAGACCTACCAAGGGGCATTGCCCTCTGAACCCCCGCGAGCTGACCGGGCAGTTCGATCCCTGACCTACCCAGTCGAAGTGGCAAAACATGAAAAAAAGGGTCGAAACTGGGATCACTATACGTTGCAACATTTAAACCTTTTTATCTCATCGTGAAAATTATCTATGTAGAAGTTTTTATGGAACTAACTGAAAAAATCTATTAGGATTATGGGTCCACCAATAAGTTTCTTAACTCTTTGATACATCAAAAAGTCCATTCACTTTTAATTGGTAGCACAAATTTTATTTGTTATTTTTTTAATGGCATTTCATAAAAGTGTCACTAATTGTTAGTTGTTAGTGATAGTTTGAAATATTCATCATAGAAAAATGTCACAAATTTTTATTTTTTAGCAATGGATTTAGAAAATCATCACTAATTGTTTGTTTTTAGCGACAGATTCATAAAATCGTCACTAAAAATTTTAAGTCCAACTATTAGAGTTTTTTGATCTATACAAACACCTTTTTTTTAACTCATCTATACAAACACTTATAAGACTTAATGGTACACATAATTAACTTTAATTTAAATTAATCAAATAAAACGTGTAAGTACTACATCTATTTTGACGTTTTCTGGAAAAAGATCTCGCCATTCTTTAGTTGGAGTTTTTTCATCAAATAAATAAGTGCATGTGATTTTAAATCATATTTATTAAATTCTTGTAGTTATTAAATAATTTTCCAATTTTTTTTAATATGTAAAATTATGATTTGAATACATAGTTTTTTGGGCAAATTACACCAGTAATCCGTATATTTTACCCCTTATATTATTTTGGTTCCTACACTTTCAATTAGTTCAATTTTGATTCTTAATTTTAAATTTTGTTTTAATTTGGTCCAATCGAGAATATGGTTAGTATTTTTTAAGCAAAATTATTACTAAATTAGTTGAGGTTAGCTAACTGAATTGAGTTTACAATTTTGTCCTTAAAAATATAACACAGGACACTTATGTGCGTATTTTTCATTAAAAAAAAAACTAAGAATTGTAATTAATTGGACCAAATTGAAACAAAATCATAAATTCATTGTCAAAATCGAGCTAATTAAAATTATAAGGACTAAAATGACACAAAAACTAAAGTGCAGGTAATTTACTTTAATTTTTTTTTAATGAAATTATTTGTAGTTGTATTTTCTAAAACACAAAGTTAAAAAAAAAAAATTACAGTAAATTTTTCTTTCGAACATAATTTCATCAAAATCATGTTTTAAAAAGGAGGATTTATTAGGAAATCTTTTTTTGAAGTACTTGTATTCCAATTAGTTGATAGCATATTGTTGTATTCTAATAAATCCTATTATTTGGACAGTTGATCCACCAAATCCTAATTCTCATATTTAAGGTATTTTATGAACAATTTTACCATTACAAATATTTTTTGAATGCTTAGCAATTTAGTGATGTGAACATTCATATTTTACAGTGTGAATATTTATATTGACAGTGTCAATGTTCACATCACTGAACATTCACACTGTTAATGTGAATATTATTATTATGGGTATTTTTGTAACTATATCACTCATAGTTTGAACATTAAAAAAAACAAAAATAATAATAATAATTGGATTAGGTGAAATATAAGTAGTTAAAGAGGGATTTACGACCCCTTTTAAAAATAGAATTTTAAAATTATTGTGTTTTTAATACAAGACTTAAGAAAGGACCTGCATGTATAAATATGTTTAGAAGAAGGGATGTTAGAGAAATATGCTTAAAGGCTACCTTGTCTTCGGTTACAAACTCTCTTTAATTACTTATGGTTGATCTATCCCATATCAAAATTATATGTTTGAATCTTGTTGAAGAAAATTAGTCTAAGGTCCCTCTCCCATTTTTAGTAATGGAAGAGATCCACAATATTATTTTATGATGTCTAAGGTCCCTCAATCCCACGCCATGTATCACAGAGAAATTTGATATATATATATAAATATATATATCTCTCTCGTCGATCTCAACAACGAGATCGCCTTCGCTTTCCCATCGATCTCTACCAGATTTATCTCTATCTACCAGTTCAAAACCTTAGATCTTTCTTCCTCTCTTTCCCTAGATCTATCTCTCTCCTCATCTTCTCTCATCTTCGGCTTCTCACCACCGCCGCCATTTCCATCATCACCTCAGATCGCCACTACCATTATTGCCTTAGATTGCGATCAGCGTCGCCATCTCCATCATTGTCTTATCCTTTTTTCTCTTCTCTAGCCACCACCAGCGTCCTTCACTGCCATCGTCATTACCACCATAGCTCTGCCTCTATCTCCACAACTCTACCTCCATCGCCACCAAAGAAGCAGGGGAGTGGTGGTGGGAAGGTGACAAGTGAGTTCACATGTTGATTGTAGGAGTTGTGACAGAGGGTTGAGAGAGTAACTGAGATTTGGGGATCAAATGGAAGTCAACCATCAGAGATTGATTACAAAGAGGAAATGGGTAAAATCAGAAAAGAGATTGTCAATTTCCATGGTGAAATGGTGCTTTTAATGAACTACAACAATATAAAATACACAGGTACTCCTTGATGTTCAATTCTTCCCAAATTTGTGAAACCTGACGTGAGATCATATTTGATAGTTTGAGCAAAGCAAGTTGATACTGTACTTGTTTGAGAATTGGTTTGATGGATGGAATTAGTGGAAACACAATTTTCTTTGTATTTTTTCTCTGGTTTGATCAAAACACATAGAAAATTGTAAGCAAATCAGATAAATTTGTGAACATATCAGAGAAATTTCAAATCAGATAAATTCTCTTGCCTTTCCAGAATTTCTCTGGAAAGTCTAGAGAAATTCTATGTATTGTATTTTCTCTAGGTAAAACTAGAAAAGAGATTGTCAATTTCCATGATGAAATGGTGCTTTTAATGAACTACAACAATATAAACTACACAGGTACTCCTTGATGTTCAATTCTTCCCAAATTTGTGAAATTTGTTATGAGATCATATTTGATAGTTTGAGCAAAGCAAGTTGATATTGTACTTGTTTGAGAACTGGTTTGATGGATGGAATTAGTGGAAAACACATTTTTCTCTAGTTTAACCAAAACACAGAGAAAATTGTAAGCAAGTAAAAGAAAATTGAGCAAATTAGATAAATTTGTGAACATATTAGAGAAATTTTGTAATAACCCCGACATCTGATTAATGTTAATCCATGATTAATTATGCCTAATTAGCAATTAGGGTGAACTTTTGAATTAAGCTGCATGTGTGTTGCATTGTTTGTGTCTATATCTGTTAGGCGTATAAAGACCTGTTCACGTTTTAGTTTCGGCTTGCGAATTGAAGGCCTTATCGGCATCCGATTACAAAATTGACTTGATTTTCATGTTAATTAGGTTTTTTGGAATTTTATGATAGATTCAATCGAAGTTCGGTTCGGAGCGATTAAATAAGATTAATTTAATCCCACTTAATTGCCTATGACTTTAATTAAATGGAAACCATTCCTTTATGAGTCCACTCATCCCCTTTCCTTGATTTCAAAGTACTTTGAGCCTATTCTAAGGGGAAAAACACGAGAGAGGAAGAGTAGAGGGAGATTGAACTCAAATGAAGAATTGACTAGGAGATTGAAGACAATTTAAAGCTTTGGGTTAGGATCACACTTGAAATCAACCTTAGGTAAGAACTACACTCTTAAAATTTGTATTTAAGACATTAAGTAAGTGGGCTCAAGAAAGTTAGGTGGTCAATTAAGCTAAGATTTGTGAATTGAAGCTAATACATACATGCATGTGCAATTCATGGCATTTGAAGTTGTTTTCCTAAAGAATTCTTGCATGCATGTCATAATCCTAGCTTTGTTTTAGAAATTCTTCATGTTCTATGTCATATTGTCATAGTTGATCTTGTTTTTGAGTTGAACATTGCATTTGGTCATGTTTTGGGAAACTTTGGTTCAAAGAATTGCATGCAAGTTATGTACATGAATTATCCTTGAGTTTCATGTTAAGTTTTGTTCAATTGGCATACTTTTGGGCCATGATTTCTTGTTATGATCCTTTAAACATGTTTTATGAGTCTCTAAGTGTTTTCCAAAGTTTTGGGCCCGGAAAATTGAGTTTGATGCATTTGAGGTCGAATTTGAGCTTGGTGATCAAATCTGGAAATTCCAAAAATTTGATCCACGCTCGAGCGGGGAACTTCACGCTCGAGCGTGCACTCTGAATACATGCACTTCCACTCGAGCGTCGAGAGTCAAGCTCGAGCGTGAAATGCATATACCTAGAAGTTTATATGTCTTGCTGTCCGCTCGAGCGAGGGTTTGAGTCTCACGCTTGAGTGGAGGTCGAGCGTCCGTCGAGCGTGAAAATCATGCAACCAGTACTTTTCAAAAGTTTGCAGTCCGCTCGAGCCGGGAAATCCACGCTGGAGTGGAGATTCAATGTCTGCATGTCCGTTCGAGTGGGGAAAGCCACGCTCGAGCGTGGACCTTATTTTCAGCAAGTTTTGAGAAATGTTTTCCAATACATTTTTGGCATCCTCATTCCATCCTAGGCATTCCTAGGCCATGTTTAAGACTCCATAATGAGGATTAAAGACTAGAAACACACTAAGAACAAACGAAAATAGTTATGTACGATTCGAGCGTGTGTTTTAGGTGTGTATCTGTTATGTGTCGTGTTGGTCACGTGCCGTATACTGTTTGACTAGTCTGCTCCGTCTGTCTGCCTCGAAGCCAACTGTGAGTAATAACTTAGTAAAGTTATGTTCAACTTTATTTATTTTCTGTATAACAAATTCATATATGTTTTCTGAAATGGTATGTTCTGTGTAAATGAATGAATGTCCATTTTCTGACATGTACTCGTGGCATCCTTAGCATCATGTGATATTTGTTAGCTGTTACCTGGTATCGGAGGTTCCATCATGGAACTTAATATGTCTGCACTCTGTTACCCGTACCGGAGGCTCCATCATGGGGCTCAACATGTTATTCTCTGTTACCCGGATCCGAGGTTCCTTTATGGAACTGGTTAATTATAACCCCCACATGTTCTACATCTGCTCTGTATCTATTCTGTTAGCGCTAATGGATGTCCGACGTATGCTTAAGCATGACTCATGATTTCTGTAAATGATCTGGACAAGATTATGAATTTGATACGAAACTGAATTATGATTTCTGAATCTGCACGGACTCATTCATTAAAATCCTTTACTCTGTTATTATTTACTGGGCTTCCGCTCACCATTTATATTATGTATGTAGGTGAGCAAGCACGTGAACAGGGCCAGAGTTGACGGCCTACGTTCAATTTTTGTCAGCCAACCTTTGTGCCTCCCGGGGAGGTTCCGGTCGAAGTCTTGTTTTGTGGCTGTTTTTGTAATCACATTAAACTCTGTTTGTTTGTTAAGTTGGGTTGGTTTTCCTATATTACCCTTATGGGAGGGTTATCTAAATTCTGCATCTTTTGGTCGTCTCTCTTATGTTTATACAAGTTTAAATTATTCTGTCCCATGTACGTCGTCACAGCTCATTGGACCATTTATATTTTGTATATTTGCTTCCGCAGCCCCTATTTATATGTCAATTTGTCATGAGGCCTTTGGTAATCCAAGGATTACTGGCCGGTTGCGATACTAAACCTATAGGGGCGGGTTTGGTTCATGACAAATTTCAAACCAAGAAATTCTTCTCTGAAATTCTATGGAAAGTTGAGAGAAATTCTTTAGATCGAATTTTCTCTAGATTGAATTTTCTCTAGAAAGTCTAGAGAAATTCTTTGGATCGAATTTTCTCTGGATCGATGTTGAAAGACCTGAAACATTATGAAAATATTGGGTGTCCTTTATGATATAAAATCTTAATACCAGAGACCTTAAAAAAAATCCCCATCCTGTTGTCTACTTAATAATTAAAATATTTAAATTTATTTATCCATTTATGAAGAAAAATTTGCCATTGAGAACTATTGAGTAAACAAATAATAATATTATTTATTTCTCTAACACCAACAATTATTAAGTGAGTTGGCAATGTATTGGTGATTAATAATTTTAGCAATGGTGATTAATAATTTCAGTAATGTTACATTTATACAATTTTTTCTCCTCACAATTTTTTAATGGGGTGGCAAAACAGAATGCATGTAATGAAAGTTTTGAGAAAATATTAAAAATGTGAGTCAACTTTTTAAATTTTACTTGTCATATCATTTGGTGATGGCGGGAGAGGGGAAATTGTGTAAATGTATCATTTTTATAATAATTCTGGTCATTGTGATTAAATCCTAGCTTGAGTGGATCTACCATGAAAGGTCATTTTGGTCCCTAAATTTTTGTCTTTAAAATTTTAATTTGTTGTAATGAATGTAATTTTGTTGATGCCGCACGACAGTTTTTACAATGTTTGATATTAATATATCTATAATTATACTTAAATAAGATAATATATAAATATATATATGAAAACTTAAAAGAAACTTTGATAGTGTGGCGGTTTAATAGTGGGGTTTGTTCTCAAGAGGCTCCATGATAAAAAAAAATTCTATACAAATTATTTATTTATTTTTTTTTGATGGCCTTACATCAACAAAACTATGATGTTTTGTTGCGCAGTTGTTACTGCTATGTAGCTTGCGCAGCAATGTCCCCAATTCTGTTTCAAGCATGATGATAATATAAGCCATTATTCATCATATTGATTCATATGTAACGTAAATTTAGACTTTTGATGTTGTTATTCACTCATATATGTGTCGTATTGTCTTATTTCAACCGATATATGACCATATCACTGGCTCTATTTGTTTAGAAAGAAACAAATCATAGAAAATGAAAATGATAGAAAGTGAAATGAAAGAAAGGAAAAGGAAAAGGAAATGAAAATTTATTTTCTTGCATGTATTTGAATAGATGAAATTTTTTGAAATAATGGGAAACATACTCAAAACGAAATAAACCTTGTCAAGATTTGGAAGAAAAAATAAATTTTCATGTATATTTTGCGAGAAATTGTTAGCCTAACTTACAAGTTAATTTGAGTTGTATTAGAAACTTTAGTTTTCATTACTTTTTTTTTTTTCTTTTTTGATCGGCAAAAAAGGGGTATATTGATACATCAATCGAATATAACAAGGTAAAGAGAGATACAGCAATAACAAGCAAGAAAAGGGGGAGAATGCATCAATCCTTGCAACATACATCCCAAATAAGTTGGCACCTATAAGCAAGCAAAGCAAGCGCAAACCCTTTACAAACACAATGCAAATAGAAGGCGAAATGCCAAATTAAAACACTAAACCAACTAATGTAAAGTAGCCACAACACAAGGAAGATCAAGAGGTCAAAGAATATGAGGTTGTAGGATTCTATTTAAACAAACATTAAAATATATATATATTATTTTTTTCTTTTTCTTTCATTTTCCTGTATTATCTATCTAATCAAATTAAGTCTTAGAAGTGGCGACACGTCAAAGGCAAGGTATTCAATTGAATACCCTGTCTCCCTTTTTCTTTGTATAGAACACCCAAATTTACAAATTTTGAATATCCAATCCATAAATCTTGAATATCATCATCTCACTCACCCCACAACCCACTCACAATCTATTTTAATTCTGGATGTAATACTCTAATTAGAAAAATTACCTATATAGAAAGTAAAATGTATAAATTTAAAGTTAGGTGGGTGTGACTCAAATCCACACTGCACCTAGTCTGTTCAATTCATTTCCTGAGTATTTTTCTTAATATATAGTAATAGTATACCTTTATATACAAAGACCAAAAAAAACTAGCCCTCGTATCAAAAAATGAAAAAAAAAAAAATAATCACTCTGTTTGGTTTCAGTTTTTATAATTCATTTTTTAAAAAAATTTTACTTTTTAGTTTTCGTATTTTTTTTTTGTTTTCACAGAATTGTTTTTAATAATTTAAATAATTTTTTAAATTTTTAGACACACCTAACATAAATATACTTAAAGGATATAATATTTGTGAAAAAAAATCTTTAAAAAATTTACTAAATACCAAAAATATATAAATAAATAAATAAATAAAAATTCAGTACATTTTTGTATTTTTGTGTATTTATTAATTTAAAAAAATATTTTTTCACAAATATTTTACTATTTAGATACATCTAAAGAAGTAAAAAAGTTATTCAAAATTTTAAAAATATTCACTAAAAATCGTAAAACACGAAAAATAAAAAACTCAATTTTTAAAAACCTGAATTCAAAAAACTGAACCCAAGCACACTGAGCAATACTTGAAAGACGGTGCTTTCAATAAATATACCTTATGTTGAATCAGACCACTAAATTTGAGAAAAACTACCTTCGAGCTTAATCAAAACTGGGTAGGACATGTATGACTCGTTGAAACCATGATAGAGCTCTATATATATATTTAATTTTTAATTCTCTTTTGTTTGTGATATGAGAAATTTAAATTAAAAGATTTTGAAGATTACATAATAAATATAGAAGAGTTTGTTTTCATTTATGGCCAACTCCATTGGATCATATTACTTAGGTTCAAAATATCTGTTGTATCAGTACCAAAACCAAATTCAATCATATATATATATATTGAACGGAAAATTCAATCTTATTTTGAACGGAAAACTCCACTTTACTTGCTGCCGAGAGGAGACACCATCAAGTGGTGTCATGAATCTTGAAAACTTGTACAGCACCGGCTTATAATGGTCCTGGCTGTAGAACAGCTTTGCACACTGCAGTAATTTCTAACGATGAAGGTAAGCTAGTACTCATTAATTTTACAAATATGTAAGGAAAATGAAAGTTAAATATATAACATAAAATAAAAAATTAAAAGTTGATATTGAGATTTTGTCTAAGGTCCCGGCCACCATGGTGGCCATGACAGTGGTGGTGGTGGTAGATGGTTGAGGTGGTGGTGGTGGTGGGTACCGGGCTAGTGTAGATTGTTGTGGTGGCGGTGATGATGTGATGGAGGTGGTCACCACAATGTATAAGAGGGACTAAATTTTTGTCCCAAAAGTGAAAATTTTGTTACAAAAATATCAATTTCTATCGTCGCGAGGATAGAATCTAAAAAGTGTTAGAAATAAATTGGCCACACAACAATCACTCACACAAATTTGAAAGCAAATTAGAGAAGGAACAAATATAACTCTTGTATTTCACTCATGTTATTATCATTGCATTATCATTAATTATATTCTCCTACTCGTTCTTATCCTCCATAAATTGCATGACTATATAAGATCCTAACATGTAACTCACACACTCACATTAAGATTCACTAGCTCTATTATTCTTTGTAGCCACTTACACATTAACATACTACTAATGCTCTTAACACATCATTATGCATCATTACATGCATATCATTATTTCTCCATAATTAGCATAACTAAATGTAGGAAATATAACTCCTAATATAACAAAACAAAGTTTATTATTTTCAACACCCCCCTTAAACTTGTTTTTCTGCTGATGTCCATGTGTTGCAAATGCTTCATTATTAAGGGGCTTTGACGTTAGTTTTCTATCTTCAAATCCTCCTTCTTCAATAGCAACAATTTCCTTGGCCATCTCCATGCATGCATAAACTTTAATTTTGATCCTTTTGAAAACAACTTCACATTTCTTCCTCACGAGCTCATACATATTCTTCAAATGAACATTTTCAAATTTTCCTTTCATATGGTCATTCCTCTTCCATCCATTCTTGAACTGTTTTTGCCTCTTAAATTTAAAATTTGTTTTTTTATTCTTATAAGGATCAAAAAACTTCTCCATGTTTATCCAACTTGTATCACTTAAACAATTCTCTACACCCAATATTATAGGAAGATTCATGAATTTTTCAACAAAAATATTAGTTAAAATTTTGAACTTATCAACATTCACGTCATGAACCGCTTCTTTCACATTTTCACTTCAATTTGTCCAATATTCACAACCTCTATTTCCACAAGCTTCATTTTTGTCTGCCACCATATTTATTTTGTGAACTTCATCTTCAACGATTTCTTCAACTACATGACTCTCTTCCCTTTTGTCTTCATTTTCAAAATTTCCTTCAACAATTTTGGTCTCAAATTGTTCAACTTCAACCGAATGATCATCTTCTCTAACTTCCATTGATGCAACTTCTGAAAGTTTAGAGAAGACAAAAGGTTAGGGAATGAGTTAGACTTCATTCCCTTTTATATTGATAATACTGAGTATAATATAAGGAAACACAATCACACGATCACTTAATTCCTATTCTAATACTCCCTCTCAAGCTGGTGCGAAGATATCTCTCATGCCCAACTTATTAAGAATGTCATGAAATGGTTTTCTTCCTAGTCCCTTGGTGAGAACATTATCTAGTTGGTCTCCAGTTTTCACAAATGGAATACATATGATACCACTAGTGAGTTTTTCCTTGATGAAGTGCCTACCAATCTCCACATACTTAGTTCTATCATGTTGAACTGGATTATAAGCTATGTTGATTGCGGCCTTATTGTCAC
Organism: Camellia granthamiana; assembly: GCA_036172215.1. Lineage (NCBI taxonomy): Eukaryota > Viridiplantae > Streptophyta > Magnoliopsida > Ericales > Theaceae > Camellia > Camellia granthamiana. Next base: position 134,706,232 of record CM069907.1, on the reverse strand, counting down.
AGTATAGTCCCATGGAGTCATTTAGATGAATTCCCAAGTCTCCCAACAATAGTTTAATCCATAGTAACTCACATACACTCTGAGCCATAGCCTTGAATTATGTCTCAACACTAGATCTAGCAACCACATTTTGTTTCTTACTTCGCCATGTGACTAGGTTGCCATCAACAAATGTGCAATATTCGGAAGTTGATTGTCTGTCAATGACAGATCCAGCGCAATCTGCATCAGTAAATGCCTCCACACTGAGATGGCTATGTTTTGAGAAATAGAGACCCTTTCCAGTAGAAGATTTCATGTATCTCAGGATTCTCATAACAGCCTCTAAGTGGGAAGTTCTAAGAGCATGCATAAACTGACTCACTACACTCACGGCAATGGCAATGTCTGGATGTGAGTGGGATAAGTATATGAGCTTTCCCACTAGTCTTTGGTATCTCCCCCTATCCACAGGATCTCTCTCTTGATCCTCGCTCAGTTTCTGGCCCGATTCTAGAGGTGTATCACATGGTCTATTTCCAAGCATTCCAGTTTCCTTTAACAAGTTAAGTACATACTTCCTATGACATATGAAGATGCCATCGTTGAACTGAGCTACTTCAATGCCCAAAAAATACTTCAAATAGCCCAAGTCTTTAATTTCAAACTCCTTGGCTAAGTATTCTTTTAAACGAGGAATCTCCTCAACATCATCTCCTCTTAGAACAATATCATTAACATAGACAATAAGAGTTGCGGTCTTACCATGTGAGGTGTGTTTCACAAATAAGGTGTGATATCAGCTTGACTTTGATTGAGCCCATATTTCAGCATAGATTGAGCAAACCTTTTGAACCAAGCCCTAGGAGACTAGTTTAGCCCATAAAGTGACTTTCGGAGTCTACATTCTTTACCGTTAGACTTAGCATCCACAAAACCAGGAGGAATATTCATATACACCTCTTCTGCTAGATTTTCATGAAGGAAGGCATTCTTCACATCAAATTGATGAAGTGGCCAATCCAAATTTGCAGCAAGAGAGAGTAAGATTCTCACAGAATTCATTTTAGCAATCGGTGCGAATGTCTCCTGGTAATCCACCCCATAAGTCTGAGTGAAGTCCTTAGCAACTAGTCTTGCTTTATATCATTCTATGGACCCATTTGCTTTGTGTTTTACTGTGTACACCCACTTACACCTAACTAGATGTTTGCCTCTAGGTAACTCTACTAACTTCCAAGTGCCTCTCTTGTTAAAAGCTCTCATCTCTTCCATCATGGCATGCTTCCATTCAGGAATAGAGAGAACATCTTGAAAATTAGTAGGTAGACTCACAAAAGACACTTTAGAGAGAAAAACTTTATGTGATGAAGACATATTAGAATAAGAGACATGATTAGTAATAGGATACTGAGTACATGACCTAACCCCCTTCCTATTAGCAATGGGAACATCAAGATCTGAAAAATCAGGAATAGGAGCACTAAAATCAGAATTACCTAGACTTTCAGCAGCAGGGGTTGGCTCTGGACACTCATCCGGAGGAGAAGTTGGCAGTAGAGGAAGGAAATGAGTCTCTTACATCTAGGGGACTTGCTGCTTGTCCTTGTCCCGAATATAAACTTTGCCTACCTCCTTTTCCTCAACAACTGTTGGCTCATCATCCACTATTTGTTCAACCACGGGCGGAAGTGGAACAGGAATCTCTTCATACCAAGGTTCCCCCCAAGGAATGATTGTGATACTGGAGAGGTCAGAAAGTAAGGCTAAGACTCAAAGAAAGTGGCATCCATGGAGACAAACCATTCGCAAATGGGAGGATGATAACGCTTATAACCCTTTTTTGTGGTAGCATAACCCAGAAAAACACACTTGAGGGACCTAGGATCTAATTTACCAGGAGTGGGCGAATGATTACAGACAAAGTTACACAGCCAAAAGTCTTAGGAGAAATGGAGAACCCAGAAGAGGTAGACTCGAACAAAACTTGAAGAGGTGTTTGTTTTTGTAGGACTTGGGTAGGAAGACGATTAATCAAATAAGTGGCAGTGAGAACCGCTTCCCCCTAATAGGATCGAGGAACCCACATCTCAAAGAATAGACAACGGGTGACATCAAGAAGATAGCGATTTTTACGTTTCGCAACACCATTTTGCTGAGGGGTATTAGTGCAGGAAGTCTGGTAAATAATGCCATGAGTGGCAAAGTAAGTGGCAAGACTAGAGTCAATATATTCCCCCCCATTGTCGGAACGTAGAATTTGTACAACTGCCCCAAACTAAGTACAAATCATTTTATGGAAGTTTTGAAACAGAGAAAACACCTCACTTTTATCTTTCATCAAATAGACCCAAGTAGCCCTGGAACAATCATCTATGAAGGTAACAAACCATTTGTGACAGATTAAAGACACAAGATGGGGAGGGACCCCATACATTAGAATGAATGAAAGAAAAGGGAACTGAACTGTTATTAAATGAAGGAGCAAAAGATGCCCTGTGTTGTTTTTCAAGTTGACAAGACTCATATTGAAAATCTAACACATTATTTTTCTCAAAAAACAAACGGAAATAAATGCTTAAGTAATAAAAATGAGGGGTGGCCTAAGCGACGGTGCCACAGCCAAATGTTTTCCTTGGTGGATGGTAACTGAATAGATGTATGTGCCAGCTTTTTTGTCTGATCCAGAATGTAGAGCCCATGTTCCTCTCCACCACTCCCAATCCTATTCCCTGTGATAAGGTCCTGAAAAATACAATGATCAGGAAAAAACGTCACGCTACAATTTAAGTCACAGGTAATACGACTCAAAGATAAAAGATTAACATTGAAATTGGGAACACAGAGGACAAAAGACAAAGGAAAGGAAGATGTGGCATGAATTAAACTTTTCCCTAACACAGGCGAAATGGTACCATCAACAATACACACCTTTCTTGACTTGAGGTGGGGTTATACTCTGAAAATAAATTAAAGAAGCCAAAGGAAGCACCAGTATCAATAATCCATGGTACGGATGCATGAGATAGCAATGCACATGGGGATGAATCCAAGTTACCTGAATTGGCAAAGGAAGAAGAGGGTGCACCTGTAGTAGAAGGAGAGGGTCGACGGTCTAGTAAGTGGCGAAGAGCAATCTCAAAATCCGAGGTAGATAACCCTGAAACATCAGCAGCCGGTGAGACAATTAAAGATGAAGGTGGTGGCTTAACCGTGTTGAAAAGATGCGCTCGTGCATTGGCCCCTCGGCCTTTCGACTAACCAGAATGACCCCCGTGAGTACCAAGACGGTCTCCTCAGCCACCAGAAGGGGTGCCATACAGCTTCCAACAAGTTTCTCTGGTGTGGCGAGGTCTACGGCAGTAGTCACAGTAAAGCTGATCCTTCTCAGATAAGGGACGAGAACCACGAGGCACACCATCTCGAGGAGGGGCAGAAACCAAGGCAAAGTGATCACTAGTGACAGGAGGAAGCATAGTAGAATGACGACTTTCCTTATTTAACACAAAAGCAAAGGCTTCCTAGAGAGAGCGAAGCACATCCATGCCAAAGACTCGGCTCCAAACAGGATCATACTCTACATTCAGGCCTTCGAAGAACTTGAAGACCCACTCTTGCACTACAAATTTTCGATAACCAACAGAATCGGTGGGACATACAGGCTTGTAATCTTGAAGATGATCAAGGCACTTCCATCGATTGCTAAGGAAGGAAAAATACTAGAGGATAGTCATTTCACCTTGCACTGACCTCTCAATGGAGTGATGTAACTTGAAAGCCTATGAGAAGTTCCCTTTCCTAGAATAAGTAGTAGCTACGACCTCCCAAATATCTTGGGCTGTGTCCATAGACAAGTAGCCCTCTCTAATCTCCGAAACTATAGAATGGATCTACCAACTCATAATTAGAGAATTGGTGATCTCCCACTGGTCATAATGAGGGTCAGTAATACTGGGTGCTTAAACCCTCCCATCCACATATCCTATATTCCCTCCGCTCTTCAAAAAAATAGTTAGACTCTGTAACCATGCGAGGAAATTCTGACCATTAAATAGAGAGGTGGTGATTTTAAGGCCAGGGTAGAGGTTATCAGTCATAGGAGAATGGATAACCGAACTCACGCCCTGAGATGGCTGAGAGGTAATAGACTCACTAGTCAAATCTGCCATAGAGACTCTACTCACTAGTCCTCAATCACAAAGCCAATCACAAACCCAAAAGATGAGAGTGGAGGAACCAGGACAAAAAGAACTAGAAAAGCATAAATAATTTAAGAAGCCATTTTTTTTTACATCACCAGATTAGTTTTTTTTTTTAAATTTTTTTTTCCTCTGGTTGTGTTTTAAAAAAGAGTTAAAAGAGAAAGAAGTAAAGGATGCTAACTATCCAACCAAGACAGATAAAGACGAAGGCAGACGAAGACTTAGAGATGCCAACCAGAGTCACGCATACCAGAGATGCTGTCGACAAGGGCCACAAAGGCCAAGGGGATTGCCGACAGGCCCCTAGATAGTCAGAGAGCCTTTAGGAACTTAGAGAAGTTGACGACTATGCCTAATAGGCTATCAGAGAGCCCAGGTGAACTGCTGAAGGCCTAGGCAAGGCTGGCGGAGGTGTGGTTTGGGCTGTCGAAGGGTCGACGATGGCTATTTGAGGGTCGATAATGGCTATCGGGTCTCCTAGACTCAAGACCGAATTGTCGATAGAGGTAAAGATGGATGGGCTAGGGTTGAGGCTCTGATACTATGAAAATTTAGAGAAGACAAAAGGTTAGAGAATGAGTTAGACTTCATTCCCTTTTATATTAATAATACTGAGTATAATATAAGGAAACACAATCACGTATTTTCTATTCTAACTTAATTCATATTCTAACAACTTCAACAGCACACTCGTCTTCTAATTTTTGTTTTGTTTTGTTTTGTTTTGTTTTGTTTTTTTTTTTTTTGATAGACAAAAAATAATTTTATTGATAACACCAAAGAGTTAGACACTACATCAATAAAATTGAAGGACTTTAGGAAGAGGTGAAGTAGGACTAAACTAAGCATCCTAACTAGGTTGGCATACTAAAAAAGTTCAGATACAAACTAACCCAAAGAGAACACTAGGTGTGAAGATGGTAAGGCACTAACTAGAACACCAGAATAAAAAGAGAAGAAATAACACTCAAAAGGGTGAAGGAAATGGTCGAATCATCCGGGATTATGTCTGGGCAGCCTTTTTTTCTTTTTCTTTTTTTCATTTAATTAGTCTCACTTTATGTAAGTGAAAGATGAAATTGAGAAACTGACATAGCCAAATGAAGTCCTAGACCAAAGTGCCATTTGAATTTTGATGGCTTCTGTTGTTTGAACCCAGCTATGCATACATTCGTTGAAGATAGCATTGTTTCGACAAAGTCATATGTTCCAATAGGTGCAGGCAAAAAAAGCATCCCGAATGGTCTTTTTAAAGCTTTTATACTTTGAATTGAGTTTGAAAAATCTTAAAAACCCTGAAGATATTAATTTGTGATTATGTTTCAATTTTAAATAGTGAATATCAATCCCAATCAAACAATCAACGTTAAATCGGCACAACGATTTAACGTGAAAAAAAATCACAATTGGAGCACCTCCAATTGTAAAAAAATAAGAAAAAAATAGAAAAAACCCCACAAGCCAAAGCCACAAAACAATCCATTAAGAAGATAAAAAAGAATTACACATGAGTATCATTAATTACCTAATGAATCCACGCCCGAATTGAACCAAACTCTGCCTCTTCCACCACCGTCTTCACCTCAGAATGTTTTTCCCAACATTGAATCCATAATGTTGATATCGAATCCATGATGAAGAGCCACTCCGAAATCCACCAAAGCTTCAGGCCCAACTTTCCTGGAATTCACCGATGAACACCTCTCTCTTTTTATGAATAAATGAACAAAATCCACCCTTGATGTTTAAAAATATGTAGTTTGTCGATCAATTGATCACCTTCTGTATATCAAGGAAACTCATATAAACCACCATCCAATATAGAACACTTTGTAATTTACACCTCTCTGAAAATCTAGATAGGTTAAACCCTAAACTGAGCAAACGGCGCATTTTATACTAAATAGAGTTGTAAAGACTGCTCGAGCCACCACTTGACTGCTCAAACGATGTGAGTAAAGGCAGTGCAAATCAAATAGGCTAATCGGTCGAGCGCAACATCCACTGGTCGAGCAGTTAAACATCTTTCCCTGAAGTTCAGTTTGCAAGTAGAGGTACTAGATGATCCACTTCACCACTGATCCCTCTACATAGTCAGCAAAATGGCAAACAAGAAATGTGGAATGCTCAAGATACGAAATGTCAGCACAAACTCTTCTACACAGGCACAATTCGAGTTAGATTCATATCGAAACACTCACAGCCTGACTAAAATAAGAAAGCAAATAAAATTACAATTAAAAGAAATTTTGTCAAATGGGATTGTCAATTACGACAACCTAACAAAACCACCATTGAAAAAAGGAGAAAATAGAACAAACCCATTCAAAACCCCACCAATTGAGGATATGCAACCAAACAAACCATGATCCGTGGCAAAGGATGAGGATGTGATCTAGGCCCAATTTTGGGGGCAAGCCCACAAAGTAGCCTATTTGGACCCCCAAAAAAAGGTTGAAAATAGGGTCTCATAATTATTTAGTCTTATACTAGTCCATTAAGAAAAAGGCCCAAATCAATTCAAAGTACTAAATGAATAAAAGACCCAATCTAAAATAGAAATTCATAAAAATAAAAATAAAAAAACGACTTGAATTTTAGAAGTTCAAAATTTTGTTTAATACAAAGCCCAAATTGAATTCAAAAAGGCCCAAAAATTAAGGTCCTAATGTATATTATAAAAACTTGTAAAAATAAGTGTAAATAATCTAAGGCCCAACCCAATAATATACGTTTCATTGCCTTGCCTAGCAATCTTTTTAAAAACTTGTAAAACAAAATATTTTTCAATAAAGCTTTCATGATAGTATATTTAAAATAAATAAATAATTAATTAAATAAATAATAGAAGATGGTTAGTATAATCAAATGTTGAAAAATATTACTGAAAAAGATTTAGTTGATAAGTTGGAATATAAAAGCTTGTTTGGTAATTTTGCAGTTAAAAATTCAAGAAGGGTGACGTTCAAGTGATACTTAGTTATTTTTTGTTCACTTTTTTGGAACTCCAATTCAAATTTTAGTCATTTTTGTTATTGTAAACTTTGTTATATATTTAAGCAAAAATTAGTAGACTTTATGCGAGTATCATTTTTTTTTTTAAATATGTATGAAAGACCCCATATTTAATGTTTAGTTTGGACCCTAAAAAAATCAGAACCGGCCCTAATGTGATCCGATGATTCAATATTGCAGCCACATAAAGCACAAAAGCAATCAGCCCCCATAGGGATTGTTATGCAATGATCTGGTTTCAATCACACAATAAATAACAAGGAGAAGAACAATCACAAACACAAACACAAGATATGCGTGGTTCGGTGAGATGCCTACATCCACAACAGATAAACAATCAAAATCCACTATATGCAATAAGTATTACAAATCACTCTGCAGCTCTCTCTATTTTTCTCTAACCCTAAAACGTATTAATTGATACAATTTATAGGGTAAAAAACTAATGGGCCAAGACTAGCACTACAAGTACATAAATATCAATTTCAGTGCAATCCTAACCCACCAGGATTGCAACGCACTGTCAGGGCGTTGCAGGAGGCCCCATTTTTTACCGTCCTCAAGACTTGGACGTCATCGTTTGAACAATCGATGATCATCCATGCTCGTATTCGTTTTGAGTTTATGAAGGTCTCGGTTGCACGCCTTGCATTGGAGCCTCTCAACTTGTCTGTTTTGTACTTGGTTGTGGACCAAGAGCTTGTGGTTTTGTTTCCGAGGGAAAGGGGTGGCCTTTTGGCTAGCCCTCTAACCCTTCGGCCATGCCCTCTCTCTATCGGCCATCAGTGGTGGCCGGTCGGCACCTTTAATGGCTGGTCGGCCATACTTTTTGGCCGAGACCCTTTTCTTTCTTTTTTAGATATTTTGTTGCCAGCTGTGACAACTGGTGAGCATAGAACTCATCCTCCATATACGTGTATGGAGGGATTGTAACAAGCCTCAAGCTTGTTCAACAAGCTTGAGACTTGGATTTCTATAAGAGGGGAGGTCCCTCTCCCTTTCTAGAGGTTCTGAAATTTTGCATTAGAGACAAAATATCTCTATATATATATATTTCTCCCTCTCTCTCTATATTTGCACTTGTTTGTGCTCAAAAGTGATTTTTCTTCATACTTTTGCACTAAAGCACCTAGTGAAACACCTTCACTACTGAGCTGAGGTTCTTAGAGGTTGCATTTGAGTGGTTTAAGCTTAGTTTTTGCCTCTGAAGTTGTTGTTCTAAAGTTGTTCTTCAAGTGTGAGTCTCTAGCCTCTTTAAAGTTTTGTTGTAGTTGCTTACTTAGCCATATTTTTATGCTTCTTTTGGCTTAGCTTTCAACTGTAAAAAGTTCTCTTTTCAAGTGCTTAAAGTGTTTTTTTGAGGCCTCTTTGGTGTTGGGGGTGGTCTACCCCTTTTTGTGCCTTATTTGGCCTTGTTTTGAGCCATCTCTTTTAGGCTTTTGGATCACCTTTGTTTGGCCTCTTCACCACTGAATTCTAGAGGAATTTCAGTGGTGGAAAGTGTATTTTGAGGCCCCAAATAGGAAGGGGTTGTCCCCCCTCCTCTTCTCTTGTTTGCTTGTGTTGATGGCTCATCAAAATAACATGTCTTTCTAGCATGTTTTGGTTCAATCTTAGCATGTCCTAGGCCTTATTTTAACATGTTATAGCTTTGTTTTGGGTCGGATTGATTTCCTCTTTCATGCTTCATACCCTTGTAGTGCAATCCTCCATATAGCCTTAACATGCATCATGCTTTGGACCATCATTCTAGCATGTTTTTGGCTCCACTCCAACAAGCTTTTACTCATGTTTTTCCATGCTTAAGCTCTGTTTTAAGTTGTTTTGGTCATGCATGCCTTGCTTTGTGTAGCCATAGTGCAATCTTGCTCACTAGTTTTGAGTTTCCAAGTCACTAGCATGCATTGCTTGGGCCATTTGCATGATTTACCATCATTTGATATGTGATTTCAGAGCATGTACTGTGAGCATGTACTGTGGTCATACTCTCTCATGCTTCACTCTTTCAATGCTTTTGGAAGGTTGTGCTTTATGCCTTAAATATGAGCCAATATGTATGCCATCTTGTCTAAGCATTTGGGCTACCATATCAGTGTATTTTTGGTGTTCTTTTACCATGATACAACTCTGTTTTTGGCTAGTTTGGCCACTTGTGGTTTGCATCTTGTACTTGTAGAGAAAATCTCACTTCCTAGCCTTGCATGCTTGTTGTTTTAGCTTATTATCCTAGCATGTGTTGGCTCTACTACAATATGTTTTGGGCCTTGATTTGACATGCTCTAGGATTGTTTTGGGTTGTCTTGGCCATATGGTTCATGTATTGCATAGCTGTAGTGCAATGGGCTTGACTAGCCTTGTGTTTTGATGCCTCTTGCATGCTATACTTGTGTTGTTTGAATGATTTGGCATCATTTCATACATAATTTCAGTGCATATAGTGTAGCTACACTCTCACATTTGTCACTTCTTCATCATGTTTGAGAGTTGTGCTCTTATGCCTAGTTGATGAGCCATCACATGAGCATATGTTCTTGCCCCTTTTGTGCCTAAGATTTGGTGTGTTGGCCACTGTTTTGGAGCCTCTGAGGTCTGTCCATAGTTGGTTTAGCCATTTAAACTTGGTATTGCATGCCTCTTGTGAGATGCTCTTTCCTAGCTTTGATGCCTTAAGCATCTAAACTTGCCATGCATGCATTCTCCATATGTTAAAATCTTGTGCATACATTGCATTGTGTTTGGAATGTTGTTGCATTGCATTGTGTTTGGATCAGGCATTAATCCAAACACAGGAAATGAGGGACGTTTCATACTTGAAGTGATGAAACGTACCTCATTTCGCGATCCCCGACCCTCTTGATCAAGTATGATAGAGGTGTAGGCTCATTGTGTCATTTGTGCATTCATTGACATTGAATTGTGCAACTTCGCTTCTTTGGCCATCATGGATTGAGATGCGTAATTGATGGCTCGAGAGTCGATTACCACAGTCCCTTGAGCTTAAGAAATGATAGGGAGGGTAGTTGTGCACACATACCTTGCAAATACACTGCCATGCCTCTGTTTGTGCTCTGTTGCAGCAAAAGGAGAAATTGCAGGAAGCAGTGGCCGACCGGCCATCAAAGAAGACGACCAGCCACCAGAACTGCCGATTGGCTATCACAATTGGCCGATGGCCATAAACTCCGACCAATGGCCATTCCTCTTGGCCGACCATTCCTCAATATGTTCTTAAGGTGGATCAGAAGTATGTTGGAAGTTGGCACAATTTTCAGAAGTCCAAAAGAGTGCAAACGGAGGCAACATGAGGCACGGTAGTGGATTTACGAGCAAAGCCAACCGAGCATGCATCTCTTCCTTGCCCGCGAGGCCATTTTATTACTTATGATTAGTTCGTGTAAACTAGTCATTTGATTTGTTTTGTAATATTCTAATTAGCTTAGCATAGCTATTTGTTTCAATTTGGATTGTAATAATTAATTAGCTAAGTTAGTTAATTAGTTGGTTTGTAAATAAGTAACTTAGCTTATTATTCGGACCCTCCGTCGAGAGGGCACAATGTTGTAATAAGTGTGTGTGTGTGTGATGCATATCTTCCAACCCCAGTTCTTTCTCCATTTTACTTATTAGCTTTCGATGGTTAAACTAGGGCATATTTCGATTAGCATACCTTATGCTTGCATGCGTGCATCATTCATCCGTCCTGCATGCACCGGGCTCGGCGCATCATTCAAACAGCATTGTATTTCAATACACTTTCTTGAATACGTGTTTCAAAGCATGTTATCAAGTGTTGCATTCATATGCCATTCTAGACAACCGAGCCTATTTTAGCTGCATTTTCTCATGTGTTGCATTAGGCATCTTGTATAATTAGGATCATGCATTGATTACTAACTAGCTTCTTTTTTGGCTCGGAGTACACTGTGAGTGTTTATGTTTTAGCATCCTTGCATGTGTATAAGTGACTGCCATGATAGCATGCTTGCCACGAGGTTATTTGCTTAAGTGTTTAACTACATGAATGCCTGTGGATGAAGGCTTCATTGCTTGAGTTGGAACAATTCATTGAAATGTGAGTTTTAAGCCCACTGGAGAGCGGCAAAATCATGTTGTTTTCTAAGCCTACTTGAGGGTGGCAAATCCGCGTTTTAGCCTACTTGAGGGTAGCATCTTTCAAACCACTTTAAAAAACAAACATAAGTTGTTTTGTTCCAATCCGCGTGATTGAGTCTATACTTGTATGTTGTGCGCATCACATAGTAGGTTAGCTAATAAACCAGAAAAAGAACACGTGTGTTTTCAAAATAACATATCATGTTTAGTAGAGGCTGCTCCTTTGATCGGGCGAGCAAGGGTGCTCATTTCAGGACCTTCCCCTCTCGTACCCAAGTTCCTGAGTTGAGGTAACTTTGGTGATGACGGACACGTGGCCTTAGGCACGAGTCAGGGTTTCTTAAATTTCCCAAAACAAAATATTTAGGTGGCCACTCTGAAATCTGGCAAATCAGTCCATGTTTGGCACTTTTCGATTCAAAATTGATTTTTCAAAACCAATTGCTGGATTTGGACTCTTTGGTGATTTATTAGTCTCGCATTGCACTTTGTGAGAATAGATTCAGAATCGTGACAGGAGTCTGGACTGTAGTAGCTAGAACTACAATTCGCGCCCTCGCGCGCGGATCAAAGTTTCGGGCTGTCTACAGTTTCTGGCGACTTTGCTGGGGATTTAGAGAACTTGACTCAAACTCATTATATCTTGTTTTGTCTACACTTATGTGTTTCTTTGCATTGCAATTGCATTGGTGTGCCTAGGACATAGTGTTTGCCTTCTGCGATTCCTGAATAGTTTGTCGGAGGCTTGCTTTGAGAAGAGTGCCATAAGGCTAACCAGCTATGGGCTCTGCCACGATGGGAACACTAACCTCAGTTTTTACCGAGGCACCCTTTTTGACCATTTGACCTAGTGCATATCTGTAGTGACCCTCTTCTCCACCTTAGCCTTGTGCATGAGCATCTGCATGAACCTGTTTTGCTAAACCTGCACTAATGGATTTGACTTGTTTTATCTAGAGTAAGATCCTTGTCTTGCTTTGTATCTGTGATGAATTGCTTGTTAGTCTTGTTCCTTTTCTAAGTGTGTCTAGCCGAGGTCATCCTAAGTCTAGTCACCTTTGAACCCTTTAACACTTGGAACTATCTTGAAATCTCCTTGGTTTGATCTCCATCGTCACCCTGGCATCTTAGCCGAGATGTCTCTATCTGGCCGAGGTGTTCAGCACCAAGGCCGAGGAGTGTATCATCTTAGCCGAGATGCTTATCCTTGCAACTAGTGACCTTATCCCTGGACAGGTATGACCTAGACCGACGTGTGGCACGTCTAGGCCAAGGTGTGGCACAGCTTAGTCGAGGTTGTCCTTCCACGCCGATGTCCTTGTCACCCCACTTGCCGAAGCCTTGTCCCTTGCCGGAGTGCCTAGCCGTGTAGCTTGTTAGATACACTTTGTCATAGTCTTGTCTTGTCAATCAGTCACCTTTTTGAGGTAACCCAATCCGGTAGTGCCACGTTTCCGAGCTATGTGTTAAGTCAGTCGGCAGAGGGGGGAAATGTATCATTTTGTTGTAAGTCTTTGTTCTTGATGAGAGAGAAGCTCTAGAAGAAGGAGAAGGAGTTTAGAGTGAGAGAGTAAACTTCCAAGCTTGATTCCTAGAGATCGAACCGTTAGATTCGAGTTTTGAGGTTAGAATCTTAATCTACTTTTGTTGTTCTTATTGATCATCTAGCTGCATTGCATGATCGAACCTGATTTGCAAGCCATGCATCTATTTAAAGTTGGTTTTAGAAAGAGAAAGTAGTGTTCATGTGTTTTTGAAGAAAAGCCTTGTTTAATCCGAAAGTTTGTATCAAAAATCATGTTTTTGTGTTTGTTTCTGCATGATCTTCTTGTATGGGTACCCAGGCCCATGTTTTCAAAACTCATAACATGAAATCTTAGATTTTCGAAATAACAAGTTATGATCCTTTCATTCATCTTCTTCATGTTCATGTTCTTAATGTTCTTCATGTTCTTGAGCATAAGGGAACCCAGATTTTCCCGACTTCATTCCCTCGAATGTGGCCATCAGGACCCCACCTCGGCGAGGAGGTGTAGGACCTCGGCCATGACCTGGTTAGTGCCCCAGCATGTTTCCCGAGATGAGAAACAGTGTTTGTTTCGAATTGACTTAGTTTTGAAGAATGCCGAGACCATTTGTATGCATGTGAAGCTTGTTTAAAAGTGCATTCAATAAACTTGCCATGTGTTTGTCAAGACTTGGACTTGCCTCGACCTCGGCGTTTGAAGGACTATGTGAGTGGTATTTTTAATAAAGATATGTTATAAAGCTTTGATAAAACCTTGTTTTGCCTTGTTTGGAAAGTATTTGCAAGCATGAATGATTATTCCTAGTTGAAATAAAACCTATCTTGTTTTGACGACATCTTGAAAGTTCGTACGTGCTAGGGGACTAAAAGCATTCGTAGCACAGCTTGTCTTGAAAGTCTGTACGTGCTAGGGGACTATAAGCATTCGTAGCACAGCTTGTCTTGAAAGTCCTTAGTGCTAGAGGACTCTAAACTTTTGCAGCACCCTTGCTTGAGATATCTCGCTTGCCACCGAGGGCCTTGTGCGGGTGGGCTTGACTAATCGATTACGGATCGGTTATTCGCTTGTCTTGTCTTGTCTTGCCACTGACGGTTTTACCGCGTGGTTTTGCTTATCCGGAATGTCATCCCTTGTATTATGTTGATGCTAGTAAGCATCCCTTGAAGCTTGATAGATCCACTAGATGGACTTGGTTTTCACTGGTTATATTATGTATTGTTTTGCTAAAGATCTTGAATATCAGTCATGCAAACCCCTTTATTACTTGTACCATTCACTGAGTATCCAAGCTCACCCTCTCTATATATATATGTAGGTGATGAGCAGGACGGCGGTGACGCCTAGGTGCATTTTGAAAGCTTGTTTTGGATTCTTGTCATGTCGGCTTGACTTGTTAATTTACCTCGGCAATATTGTATTTTTATGTCGGCAATCTTGAAGATTATGCTTCTTGGCTTGTATTGATTGTATTTTGTACTTGTCGGCTTGAGAAGCCTTTTGGTCAAGATTAAAGATGTATTTTGTTATTAACGACCGGTTGTAAAACCATGTTATGCATGTCATTACATTTGATCTATGCACAGCTCTTACGGACCACTTGTATTTTAATTTATTGCTTCCGCATTTGTAAGCCCCCTATTTATACTCTGATTGTGTATGATCTTGGCAAGTTGGCCTTCGGTAATCTCGGATTACTGGCCATCACGGCACCATTCTACTAGGGGCGGTTTGGGGTCGTGACAGATTGGTATCAGAGCACAAGTTCCTATTAGTACGTTATTCACACACTTTGAGTCCTAAGGAGCTTAGGATTTCCCTTAGAATGATATTAGGATTGCATCACATTGCTTGCTATTTGACAAGGTGTGCATCATCTCGGCATGGCTATTTGTTACTTGCATGCATGTTTATTTGCGCATTTTGTTTTAAAGCCATATTTTGCATACCCATAGCAATATGAGGAGAGGAAGACCACCAGTTGGCCGAGATCAATCAGAAGATAGAATGGACAGACATGAAAGACTAGTTGAAGGTTTAGCCCGTGAGTTGAGGCAAATGAGACAACAGAATGCTAGTGCTACCTCCACCCAGGCCGAACAGACCAATGGGCGACAGGCAATTCCGCCTCCACCTTCTCCAGTACCACAGGCAGTACCATCGGTGCCTCCACCGCCAGCCTTGTATGGGGACGGAATGGTGACTTTGATTAAGGAATTCAAGAAGATGAACCCGCCAAGATTCCAAGGGGGTATAGAGCCGATGAAAGCCGAGGCGTGGGTTTTAGGAATGGAGAAGTTGTTTGAGATTTTTCCCAGCACCGATGCTCAGAAGGTGGCATTGGCAGCATTCACATTGGACGACGACGCTCGAAGGTGGTGGATGATGACCCGAGAAGGTAACCCTGACTTAACTTGGGCCAGATTTTTGGAATTGTTCTACAGTAAACACTTTCCCCTAAGTGTTCGAAACCGCAAGGCTACCGAATTTCAGACTTTGACGCAAGGCAGCAGGACAGTGGCAGAATATGACCGTGCTTTTACTAAATTGGCGAGATATGCGCCTCACATGGTCAACGATGAATATATAAAGGCTAGAAAGTTTGAGAGTGGGCTTCGAGGACCGATACAGGACCGAGATAATCTGCATAACATGCCAACTTACACCGGAGTGTTGGACAAAGCCATTCTTGCTGAAGCTAACTTGGATAGATACCAGAATTCAGGGGAGAATCAGAGAAAGAGGCAGAACCATGATAGTCGCCGAGTTCCATTCAATGCCAAGAAGAGGGCGAACGTCGGCAGCTCCAGCAATTCGAACCAGGAAGGTAATACTAAGCCGACGTGTGCCAGTTGTGGAAAGCTGCATTCCGGAGTTTGCCGTTGGGCGTCAGGAGCATGCTTCGAGTGCGGTGAAATGGGTCATCGCGTGAAAGACTGTCCGAAGTCAAGGATTGATGACGGTAAGAAGAATGGGAGCACCTCGGGCTTTGCACCCGGAAGCAACATCGGAAGGGCACAGACGAGACAGGGCAGAGTTTTCGCTGTAGTGCCAGGAGACACCCAGAATGCTGAGACAGTAGTGTCAGGTATACTCCCAATCTGCTCTCAAGATGCATACATATTGATTGATTCGGGTTCTACACATTCATTTGTATCTGCTAAGTTTGCCGAGAAGTTGAATAGAGAACAGGAACCTCTTGATTATGTGTTATATGTATCTACCCCATCTGGGAGGACTATGACTGTTGCGTCCATCTATAGGGCGTGTGTCGTTGCGATTGAGGGTGTAGAACTATTAGTTGATTTAATGCCGTTAAGCATGACCCACTTTGATGTCATATTAGGAATGGACTGGTTAGTAACGAATCATGCATCTATAAATTGTGTCTCGAAGAATGTCACATTGAAACCCCCAAATCAAGCTGAGGTTATTTTCCATGGTAAAGGAGTAGTACCCCCACCTTACCTGATTTCGTCCATGAAAGCCTTTAAATTGATCCAAAAAGGGTGTCAAGGTTATCTGTGTAGTATACTAAGTGATCTGAATGGAAATGTTAACCTAGCCGACATTCCAGTTGTCAATGAATTCCCCGACGTCTTTCCAAATGACTTGCCGGGCCACTTAGTCGATAGAGAAGTAGAATTCACTGTTGATATCATGCCGGGAACACAACCTATCTCCAGAACACCGTATAGAATGGCCCCAGCCGAACTCAAGGAACTGAAACTACAATTACAGGAATTGTTGGACAAGGGACTCGTTAGGCCAAGTACTTCACCATGGGGAGCACCAGTCCTGTTTGTTAAGAAAAAGGATGGCACACTTTGTCTTTGCATTGATTACAAATAACTCAACAAAGTGACCATTAAAAATAAGTACCCGTTGCCTAGGATTGATGATTTGCTTGACCAACCACAAGGGGCACGAGTCTTTTCAAAAATTGACCTTAGGTCGGGCTACCATCAGCTTAAGGTTAAAGCCGAGGATGTTGAGAAGACTGCTTTTCGGACAAGATATGGGCACTACGAATTTCTAGTGATGCCTTTTGGAGTGACTAATGCGCCTGCAGCATTCATGGATTTGATGAATAGAGTCTTTAAGCCATACCTTGACGAGTTCATGGTTGTTTTTATTTATTTATTTATTTATTTATTTTTTATTTTTTTTGATCGGCTCGTGGTTGTTTTTATTGACGACATATTGATCTACTCCAAGAGTACCAATGAGCACGAGAATCATTTGAGACTTGCCTTACAGACCTTGAGAGACAGGAAGCTGTATGCTAAGTTGAGTAAGTGTGAGTTTTGGCTTTCCAGCATTTCATTTTTGGGGCATGTGATTAATGAAGAGGGTATCTCAGTTGATCCTAGTAAGATTGAAGCTGTGGTGAATTGGCCGATGCCGACCAACGTATCTGAGGTTCGTAGTTTTCTGGGTTTGGCAGGTTATTACAGAAAGTTTGTGAAGGACTTCTCAAGAATTGCAGTACCGTTGACACAATTAACTCAGAAGGGAGTGACATACGAATGGACCGAAGTTAGAGACTCAGCCTTCCAGGAGTTGAAAGCGAGATTAGTTACGGCACCAGTTCTCGTACTACCATCAGGTAATGAAGAGTTTCAGATTTTCAGCGATGCTTCACATAAGGGCTTGGGTTGTGTATTAATGCAAGGGGGTAAGGTCATAGCTTATGCATCTCGTCAGTTGAAACCCCATGAGAAGAACTATCCTACCCATGATCTTGAGCTAGCGGCCATGGTATTTGCTTTGAAGATTTGGCGCCATTACCTGTATGGAGCTTCCTGTCAAGTTTTCATGGATCACAAGAGTTTGAAGTACTTGTTCACTCAGAAGGAATTGAATTCGAGGCAGAGAAGATGGCTGGAATTATTGAAGGACTACGACATGCAGATTCAATACCATCTAGGTAAAGCAAACTCAGTGGCCGACGCGTTGAGCAGGAGGTCAACGGGAAGTCTGGCATGCTTAACCATGATCACAATGGAGCCAACTATTATTGAGGAAGTGAAGACCAGGCAGATGGAGGATGAATTCCTCAAGAAAGTGATTGATGAGTTCGTCACCAAGCCAAGGCCAGGATACACCGTTGAAAATCAAGTGCTTAAGTTCGAAGGAAGATTGTGCGTGGCCGACGTCCCAAAGTTGAAAAGGAAGATTTTGCAAGAAGCCCACAACTCCAAATTTTCCGTTCATCCCGGAAGCACCAAGATGTATCAAGATGTGAAGCGGACTTACTAGTGGCCAAATATGAAAAGGGAAATAGCTGAGTTCGTATTCCAGTGTCTGTGTTGTCAGCAAGTGAAACCAGAACACCAGAGACCAGCAGGACTTCTTCAACCTTTGTCAATTCCTGAGTGGAAATGGGAACACATCTCCATGGATTTTGTGGTGGGTTTGCCGAGGACGCAAAGAGGTATGGATTCGATTTGGGTTATCATTGACAGATTAACTAAGTCAACACACTTCTTGCCAGTTAAAACTACATTCAATGCCGACCGACTTGCCGAACTGTATATGAATGAGATTATTAGACTTCATGGTGTGCCGATGTCCATTGTATCAGATCGAGATTCGAAGTTCGTTTCTAGGTTTTGGCAGAGCCTGCAAAGAGCCTTGGGGACTGAGTTGAGGTTTAGCACAGCTTTTCACCCCCAGACTGATGGGAAAACGGAAAGAATCATTTAGACACTTGAGGATATGCTCAGAATGTGTGTATTGGATTTCAAAGGGAGTTGGGAATCGCATCTGCCACTAGTAGAATTCGCATACAACAACAGTTATCAAGCCAGCATTGGCATGGCGTCGTACGAAGCTTTGTATGGAAAGGAGTGCAGATCGCCGATATGGTGGACCGAGGTGGGAGATACAGCTTTGATTGGTCCCGAGTTAGTTAAAGGAACGACCGAAAAGATTAAGCTCATTCAGTAGAGGATTAGAACCGCGCAGAGTCGACAGAAGAGTTATGCCGACCAAAGGAGAAGGGAGCTAGAATTCGAAGTTGGGGATCATGTATTTTTGAGGGTCTCGCCGATGACAGGAGTTTCAAGATTTGGAAAGAAGGGTAAATTAACACCCCGATATATTGGACCGTTTGAAATTCTTGAGAGAATTAACCCCGTTGCCTACAGACTTGCTTTGCCGCCAGATTTAAGCCAAGTCCACAATGTGTTTCATGTTTCGATGTTGAGGAAGTATATCCGAGATCCATTACATATAATCGATCATTCTGGGATTACGGTTAATGAGGATTTGGGGTACGAGGAGAAACCAATGAGGATTATTGACAGGCAAGTGAGACAGTTGAGAAACAAATCGATACCAATGGTCAAGGTCGAATGGAAGGAGCATTATGGCACGGAAGCCACATGGGAAAAGGAAGAGGAAGTGAGAATCTGTTATCCGGAGTTGTTTGTAAAGCAAGGTAACTTAAGTTTGGGGACCAAACTTCTTTAAGGGGGGTAGACTGTAGTGACCCTCTTCTCCACCTTAGCCTTGTGCATGAGCATATGCATGAACTTGTTTTGCTAAACCTGCACTAATGGATTTGACTTGTTTTATCTAGAGTAAGATCCTTGTCTTGCTTTGTATCTGTGATGAATTGCTTGTTAGTCTTGTTCCTTTTCTAAGTGTGTCTAGCCGAGGTCATCCTAAGTCTAGTCACCTTTGAACCCTTTAACACTTGGAACTATCTTGAAATCTCCTTGGTTTGATCTCCATCGTCACCCTGGCATCTTAGCCGAGATGTCTCTATCTGGCCGAGGTGTTCAGCACCAAGGCCGAGGAGTGTATCATCTTAGCCGAGATGCTTATCCTTGCAACTAGTGACCTTATCCCTGGAAAGGTATGACCTAGACTGAGGTGTGGCACATCTAGGCCAAGGTGTGGCACAGCTTAGTCGAGGTTGTCCTTCCACGCCGATGTCCTTGTCACCCCACTTGCCGAAGCCTTGTCCCTTGCCGGAGTGCCTAGCTGTGTAGCTTGTTAGATACACTTTGTCATAGTCTTGTCTTGTCAATCAGTCACCTTTTTGAGGTAACCCAATCTGGTAGTGCCACGTGTCCGAGCTATGTGTTAAGTCAGTCGGCAGAGGGGGGAAATGTATCATTTTGTTGTAAGTCTTTGTTCTTGATGAGAGAGAAGCTCTAGAAGAAGGAAAAGGAGTTTAGAGTGAGAGAGTAAACTTCCAGGCTTGATTCCTAGAGATCGAACCGTTAGATTCTAGTTTTGAGGTTAGAATCTTAATCTAATCTTGTTGTTCTTATTGATCATCTAGCTGCATTGCATGATCGAACCTGATTTGCAAGCCATGCATCTATTTAAAGTTGGTTTTAGAAAGAGAAAGTAGTGTTCATGTGTTTTTGAAGAAAAGCCTTGTTTAATCCGAAAGTTTGTATCAAAAATCATGTTTTTGTGTTTGTTTCTGCATGATCTTCTTGTACGGGAACCCAGGTCCATGTTTTCAAAACTCATAACATGAAATCTTAGATTTTCAAAATAACAAGTTATGATCCTTGCATTCATCTTCTTCATGTTCATGTTCTTAATGTTCTTCATGTTCTTGAGCATAAGGGAACCCAGATTTTCCCGACTTTATTCCCTCGAATGTGGCCATCAGGACCCCACCTCGGCGAGGAGGTGTAGGACCTCGGCCAAGACCTGGTTAGTGCCCCAGCATGTTTCCCGAGATGAGAAACAGTGTTTGTTTCGAATTTACTTAGTTTTGAAGAATGCCGAGACCATTTGTATGCATGTGAAGCTTGTTTAAAAGTGCATTCAATAAACTTGCCATGTGTTTGTCAAGACTTGGACTTGCCTCGACCCCGTCGTTTGAAGGACTATGTGAGTGGTATTTTTAATAAAGATATGTTATAAAGCTTTGATAAAACCTTGTTTTGCCTTGTTTGGAAAGTATTTGCAAGCATGAATGATTATTCCTAGTTGAAATCAAAACTATCTTGTTTTGACGACATCTTGAAAGTTCGTACGTGCTAGGGGACTAAAAGCATTCGTAGCACAGCTTGTCTTGAAAGTCCGTACGTGCTAGGGGTCTATAAGCATTCGTAGCACAGCTTGTCTTGAAAGTCCTTAGTGCTAGAGGACTCTAAACTTTTGCAGCACCCTTGCTTGAGATATCTCGCTTGCCACCGACGGCCTTATGCGGGTGGGCTTGACTAATCGATTACGGATCGGTTATTCGCTTGTCTTGTCTTGTCTTGCCACTGACGGTTTTACAGCGTGGTTTTGCTTATCCGGAATGTCATCCCTTGTATTATGTTGATGCTAGTAAGCATCCCTTGAAGCTTGATAGATCCACTAGATGGACTTGGTTTTCGCTGGTTATATTATGTATTGTTTTGCTAAAGATCTTGAATATCAGTCATGCAAACCCCTTTATTACTTGTACCATTCACTGAGTATCCAAGCTCACCCTCTCTATATATATATGTAGGTGATGAGCAGGACGGCGGTGACGCCTAGGTGCATTTTGAAAGCTTGTTTTGGATTCTTGTCATGTCGGCTTGACTTGTTAATTTACCTCAGCAATATTGTATTTTTATGTCGGCAATCTTGAAGATTATGCTTCTTGGCTTGTATTGATTGTATTTTGTACTTGTCGGCTTGAGAAGCCTTTTGGTCAAGATTAAAGATGTATTTTGTTATTAACGACCGATTGTAAAACCATGTTATGCATGTCATTACATTTGATCTATGCACAGCTCTTACGGACCACTTGTATTTTAATTTATTGCTTCCACATTTGTAAGCCCCCTATTTATACTCTGATTGTGTGTGATCTTGGCAAGTTGGCCTTCGGTAATCTCGGATTACTGGCCATCACGACACCATTCTACTAGGGGCGGTTTGGGGTCGTGACAATATCGGAATCCATAGTGACCATTCCAAACTAGAACAGGTTGTTTACCCGATTGTAGGTTGTTTGAAACCACTGTGTGCGTAGTGAAACCCCAACTCCAGACAAGATAGGACAGGGAAACCCTACCCCTCCATAAGGGTGTTTTGGCTCTCACTTGCTTGCTATGTGCTTTTAGAGTGTCTCTCTATAGGGAATGCATGTATCAGTTTGCAAGTCTGGGTATCAAGCCTGCGGGCATCAGTATTTGGGGGAATCAGTTTTACCTGAGGGTATCAGATTTGGGACAGTGATTTGGGAACAGTGATCAGTGTTTGAGAACAGTTCTTTCAGCTTGTGAATGTCAGCTGTGTGTTGTCTTAATTTAAGCTGAAGTGCTGTTCGTTTTTCTGCTTATTGTTTCCTTATTATACTTTATTTATCTTTTTGCAAGGTAGTTTAGCATCATTGCTTCCGACCAATCAGATATTCCCCAAGCACTTTGGATCAGAGGTAGAAGACTTCAGCGATCCAAGGATCTAATAGACGGACAACCAGTGTTCCTTTCATTACCCCCAGTTACTAGACGAAGGTCAGTTAGGCGCAGTTCATCATTACAGCGGTTGCCAGATCAGTGGTCCTTATCCACTTCACTAGTGAGTAGTTGGGCTGAGGTTTCCGTATCTACCGCAGAGAGATATACCTGTTGTTCAGTCAAATCAGCACCTTATGGCCAGTATGGAGGACATGATGCGTTAGCTCCAAGAGACTATGCAAGCCATGCAGCGGGATGCTGCCCGCCAGGCAGAGTTTGCCGCGTGCCAGGTAGAGGTTGTGGCTCAACAGATAGAGCTGATTACCAGACTTCAGCAACAGCAGCAACCGCAACAAACTAGAGCATCTTCTTCGTATCCACCCCCACCCCCACCTCCAATACTCGGGGAGACTGCAAATGTCTAGGAAAATATAGACGTCCCAACGGGGCCAGTTCCACCCCCAATCCTACCCCAGTTGTCCAAAGCATCGACTAATCTAGTGGACACACTGTTTGAGTTAGAGGTGGATCCAATAGCGCTGAAGGTGAGCAAGTTAGAAAAGTTGTTCAAAAAAGCTCAAGGCATTAATTCCATTCCGGACACAGAGGATAGACACACCGACTCAGCAGTGACTCTGCCGGACCAGTTCAAGATGTCGCATATAGACCGATTTGACGGTTGAGGGGATCCCATGGTACACCTGCGTTTGTTCTCAGATATCCTAAGGCCAATGGGCCTCTCCAGATTGCAAAAGCTTTCCCTCTTCGACCAGACCTTGTCGGGTGTTGCGGCTATTTGGTACGCAAAGCTGGAGGACTCTGTCAAGAGAAGTTGGGAGGAGATGGCTGAGGACTTTATAGCTCAATACTCCTACATCACAAAGATCGAGATCACAACTCGTGATCTCGAGACAACTAGACAGGAGTCGAAAGAGGGCTTCTCTGACTTTGTAACCCGTTGGAGAGCCAAAGCTTCTATGATGACCATCAGGTCGGTCGACAAGGATCAGATACAGATGGTTGTGCGCAACCTCCAACCCAAGTTGATGCAAAAGATGATCATCCTACCCCTCCCCACCTTTTCTGATTTACACGAGATTGGGGTACAAATTGTGTCATGCCCCAAACCCGCCCCTAAAAGTTTGGGCATGACCACCTCAGAAGTGGACATAAAACCTGATAAATATAACCTATGGGGCCTGAACAGAAGCATTTAATATCATATAATAGCATAAAATAATATCCATTGAGCTACCACTATTATGCCAGGATCACAGACAGAACATAATGCAGATAAATAAACAGTGATGTGCATCTGGAGATGGCTAAATACATATACATATACAGACCCAGCCCTTAAGATCGGGCGTATAACGAAAACATGGGAAGATATACGGATTACATACACATCAAGCTTCATAGACATTTAGGGTACAAATTGATAACCTAGTAAAACTCCATAACATGAGCGGTCACCTTCTAAGGGTTTAGACACTCAGGGATTGACAACTGGGTGACGGAAGCCACAGGCTAAGGCTGACCTCCAGGTTGCGTGCCTACAGCGACAGACATAAAATAAAGTGAGTCAAGCTCAGTGAATAATAGCACATAACAATTCAATGCTCAACATGACTTATAATACATATCTGTGCATTTATCGATAAAGAGCACATATGGTTAACTACATCCTGTAATTAAGTTTCAGACAGTCATGGGTCCAGTTTTCTTAACAGAATGACTTAAAGCCCAGTAGGTACAGGAGATGTAGAACGGCCTTAGGCCCAGAAATAACATAATTCCCAATCATAACAGAACGTGTGTATGGACTCAAGAGGTGGCTCGTATGGATTCTAGAGGTGGCTCCCACCAAGGTGTAGCACTTAGTTCCATACAGCACTTTGCTCCATACCAGACATCCATAAGTTTTAAAACCACTAATTCATATCATGCCAAATTGCAACAGAATAGATTAATAGGACAGAATACATAAACTGAATAAATAATCAGGATAGCATAATCCCGCATTCATGTGAATCTTGTTACACTACGGTGTGCGCAAATCATCACAGGGTTCCTTACGAACAGACATAATCGTCTCATACATGTATAAGAACATTAATAATACTTCTTGATAAGGACAGAATAATTTACCTCATACCGGCCGTTGTAGGTCCATATAGCTATCTTGTAAATAACAGAATGTGAGTATTCAACATCAATCATAAATAAGGCATACTACTCAATATTGCTCTTAGATTTCCCATGATTTACTATAATAGGAATAACAATTATTTACACGAAGAAGCATATGTATCATTCCAGTACTATTCTTGGAGACAGAACCATTCGCAATTTAATGTACATTACATAATGATGTTAGACTGTATTGTTCATCTTATAGGCTCTGAACAACCTTGTCGGTTCACAATTTCACAAGTTGGCCCTTGGCCTGAGGAGTCACACATTCACAAAGAGTTATTGGGTTCATAGTTTACAACTTATCACATTGGCTTTCGGTTCTTCTTGTTTTACAAGTTCACATAAGCTTCAATTCATATATCACACATCGGCCCTTGGCCTCATAATTTCATTGTTCACAAATGGCCCTCGGCCACATAGTTTCACAAACGGCTCTTGGCCATATTGGTTCACAAATGGCTCTTGGCCACATTGGTTGACAAATGGCTGTTGGCCACATTGGTTCACAAATTCACAATTCCATTGATGTGTTCCATAATTCACAAGGTTTCACACGTGGTGCACGTAACTTCACAACCCCTTTCAATGTTCCCAAAATTTCATATTGTATCTCATATAACACATATAACTTCATAGCAACATAAGTCTCACAACCGGATCATAGCATCAATACATAACTT
Source organism: Camellia granthamiana (assembly GCA_036172215.1). Lineage (NCBI taxonomy): Eukaryota > Viridiplantae > Streptophyta > Magnoliopsida > Ericales > Theaceae > Camellia > Camellia granthamiana. The sequence goes on along the minus strand of CM069907.1, from coordinate 134,681,108 downwards.
CATGTCAATATAACACTCATAACGAGCATCATAATGTCAACAATAATAATTATGATTAGAGGTACGTTGAAGTACTATTACTCACCGTGTGTTGGTGGAGCATTTATCCCTCCTGAAGCGTGTCCTACACACATATGAAATCACATATTAATTCTCTAAATCGTTTCCCTTAATTTCCTTTCTCATTTTCCCATAATTCACAATACTCCTAACAAGGTCCATTCGCGAATTTTTAACATTTTTTCGAAACATCTCAGAAATCCAATTAACCTTGTACATGTATAATTTAACCCACCAATTCCATGATTCTATTATCACTTTGGGCAAAATCATTAGTTATCGTCATAAATCAATCTAGGGTTTCTAGACAAAGTGAGAAATTTCAAGAAACTCTAAACTTCTTCACCCATTACTTTTTCTTTCAATTAACCCTTTGATTAACATCCTAGGATCATAATTTATAATCGAAACCCAATAAGAAAGTCCCAAACTCTCCAAACCCGAAATCCCTAAATGTCTACAAAATAACTCTATATGCTCAAAATGGAGGTTTTGCATTTATATACTCTTAAATATCCCAAATCTATTTATAATGGAAGCATTGAAGGAGAACTAAGACCCCTACCTCAAGAATCAAGCAAAAGAACGAAGATTGATGAGAATCCTTCGCAATTCCAAGTTCCAATCGGTTGAAAATGTTAATCTTCTCTTGTTCTCCATCCTTGATGCAAGAACCATGGTAGATTGTTGATAAAAGTGGGGGAAATCAAAGGTTTTGGGGCTAGGGTTTCGGACCTATGCAAGAGGGAAGAAGAGGGAAAAAGAAAAATGGAAGAAATGATCTCAAAAACCCGTTTTTAAGCTGCTGAACCTGCTATTTCCGCTCGAGCGTCCCTATTCCCGCTCGAGCGGACCTATTCCCAGCACAGATTACAAAACTTCGCACAGGTATAACTCTTCCATCCGGACTCCGTTTTAGGTCGTTCTTGTGTCCAAATTGAAGCCCCGGAAATAATCTTTCCAATGGTTCTAACCTCACATCCAAATTCAAAGTGTAGACAAAGAAAGGGGCAAAAGAGTGACGGCTGATCGTAGACAACTTATCCAAATTAAAGTTTTTGATCAAATCTCACTCTATCCTCATATATCATTACAATTAATACCCCAAAATAAAATAAAGAGGTTCCAAATACATTAATGAAAATGCCTCAGACGAACCCACGTGCCTCAAAATTTCAGGCTCAACCAGGCGATCCGCTCGAGCGCCCCACCTTGCGCTCAAGCGCTCAGACAAACAAATACGTCCGCTCGAGCGGCCACTTCTACGCTCGTGCGAGAATCTACAACCCTCAGAACCTCGACAGCCTGCAAAAATGCTGGGAGCCGCACAAGTCCGCTCGAGCGTTAACTCCTCCGCTCGAGCGGAAGGGGAAATTCTGGGTCGTTACAAATTGAGGACGCCATGAAACCGGGTCTGCTTGACCACGAGAGAGAGCAACCCAAGAGGGCGTTTACTCGCAGTTCGAATGCAGGCACGAGTAGTGCTGCAGTTGCCAGAACTTCCGATGTAGGCATGGTCACCACCATCACAACACAAACAGTAACCCTATTCACCAGTGCGTCCGGTGCCAGCTCACAAACAACCAAATGCCCACCTCAGGCCAGAGGGTGTTAACCCCATTGTACATGTCTCTGTCAATGGCCCTGAGGGTCCTGATCAAGAAGGGCATCTGAAACCCCTGGAGCCGTAGCCATTACCAAATAACCTCGCACCAACCCACAACCCAGCCAAATACTGTGCCTTTCACCAACAGCATGGTCACGACACCGACCAGTGCTACAGACTTCGTCATGAGATTCAAGATCTCATCGACAATAAGGTGATTGCACCTCTAGAAAAACCAAATGTCACAACCAACCTACTCCCACCACATAACCAAGATCCACCGCCCAAACACATCAACCTGATCCAAACTAGGGTTGTGCCATATGACCCAAACATATACATCACACCCTCCCACCTACCCAAGCCTGAGGTGTTCATCACAGATAGCATTAACTTGTGCATGTTGAGCACCTCCCAAACCCAACCTGAACTGGTGGTGGTGACTATTAGTGATAGAATTGGGTCGACTTTAGAGGTAGATGGGAATGTTGATTCAGAGCCCAAGGGGTCTAGGAGCTTTGCGTACAACTCGAGTGGTTATATCACATCAACATATCAGCTTAAGCCAAGGGTAGAGTTGCCAGTTGGGGGAGAGATCAGTGTGGTTCGGCAGGATAGGCCTAGTCAAGGGCTAGATGACCTAGCAGAGCTGGAGGAGGACATCACAAATCTACAGTTCTTTGAAGAGCATGACTCAGAAGATGTGAATATCAACTAGTTCGACTTAGATGGATCGGCAGAGAATACGAGGTGGCTCAGTGACCAGCCAGATGTTGTTGAGGAACCTCAGCCAGTACAGAGGCCGTTAGAAACGGGGACATCAACAGTGGCCAGAATGGCTGAGAATCAAGAGAAATCGCCGGAAAGCACCGGTGCAAAGAATTTTGCTCGGGATCCGGGCAGGTTGAGCACAGTAGGCATTGAACAAGAGGCTATATTGAAGCATCTTAAGCAAGAAAAGATCAAAGATCTTGAGAGGGCTAGGAAGGCCAAGGCCCCTGCGGGGACAAAATGTGCTGTGAACACATAAACAATTGCAACAGAACCAGACAACGGTCTGTCGGTTGCCAACGGGATGTGGTGGCAAGACGACGACTTACGTCTTGCCCACACCAATGAAGATTGGGGACAGAACCAACCGGATGACACCTGGTATGTTGAGGAGGTTGACCACATGACTAGAACTGGGTGGTACTTCAAGCCCCCACACTTAGACCAACCGGAGGTGTCTGGGAAGGACAAAGAAGTGGAAATGCAGAAGGAAAAACTGCTAGAGGAGGAGGTTGTACTGAAACAACTTAAGAAACTTTAAGCAGACATCTCAATCTGGGGACTGCTTATGGCCTTAAGAGTTCACAGACAACCTGTCCTTTCTGCAATGGACAGGGCTACACTTTCAATCGATACAACTCCGGAGCAGTTGGTAGGGCTGGTTTTCTCGGGAGGAGCTTCCCCAACATTGACCTTCACTGACAAGGAACTGTTGTCTGAGGGCTCAGATCATAATAAACCGCTCTATATCTCTGTCGAGTGTAGAGAAAAATGGATACCGGTGGTCCTTGTTGACACAGGATCTACTGTTAATGTGTGTCCGTCGAGAACAACATATGCTATCGGGTTGAAGCCCGTGGATTTTGTGCCTACGGCCCAGGTGATATTGGCCTACGATAATACCAGTCGAGAGGTTATGGGGACTGTACTGATTCGGACTCAGGTTGGTCCGGGGCAACAGGATATTGATTTTCAAGTCTTGGATGTTCCCGCCACCTCCAATCTACTCCTGGGGCGGCTGTGGCTGCATCAGGTGAAGGCTGTCTCTTCCACCCTGCACCAAATACTGAAGTACCCCCACGGGAAGGGGGTGGCAATCTTTTTTGGGAATTCTTCAATACATTCACCACCAGAGATTTCTACACCAGTTTTGGAGATTGAGCATGGCGCGGAGGATGTATTTTTGTCAAGATTCACCCTAGCTGAGTCCCGGGTTGTACAGAATCTTCTAGCTGTTAATGAGAGGCTATACATCAGTGCACAGTCTATCTACCTTATGAACAAGCATCAGCACATCCCCAAGATGGGATTAGGGCGAAGTGGCTGGAAGGGTGTTGCAGCATCAACCAAAGTGCCACACAACCCATATACCTTTGGCTTAGGTTTTCTGCCTACCAAGGAGGATTGGGGAAGAAAAGGAAAAGAGATGGCCGGAAGAGCCAGAGCCAAGTAGACCGGGAAGCATTATGAGTTGGTGCACCGACCTATCCAGGGGACCCTGAACGGACACTTTGTCTGGAAGGGGGAAGACTTCCCGTTCTGTGGCTTTCTAGAGCCCTGGCTAAACGCAGAGAGGCGGCACTTACCGGGGTTTGAGATTTTCTTTGACTTGTAATTGTCAGGGAATGAAGTTGCCGAAGAGCAGACAAACCCACCAGTTGAGGCTGAGCAGTGCAAGAAGGAGGATTCCGAGAGCACATAAATTGAGATGGGGGTAGAACTGGCTTGTCTACTCTCAGATCCTCAGATCGCACCAGAGTGCTTGGGGGACAACTTCTCATTTTCCATGATCAGGGATGAAGTGGCTGTGCGCCCATCTTCAGGCATTCTCAATGCATCCATCGCACCCTCCCTCATCTGGCAATACGAGGAGGGCTTTTTATTGAGCTGTTCCGGGTCAGGTAGTGAGCCGGAGTCTGATTCCACTGAGTCTGTGGAGTCAAAATCAGGTTCCAGCTCGTTTGAGTCTGAGTCCGGTATTCTTGGGGGTGATAACCCGGATGCCACTGTCCTGTCCTGGTCATCTTTTTCTTTTTCCTTTGAGTCTGTTGTAACAGAGGAATCAGGCAGACTGGATGTTATTAATGAGAATGGTATGACTGTGGCTTCCGAGTACTTTTCTGTGCCTTTAATTTATTGTATTAATCAAGACTTCCAAAATTTTGATGAAAATGACGAGGAAGAAATTCTTCCTGTTTTACAACGTTTGCTTGATCAAGAGCAGGAGAGGTTTGCAAAACCTTGGTTGATGAAATCACCACAATTAATGTTGGTACTGAGAAGGACCCGCAGCTGGTCCAGATTGGGTACGCGTTGTCTTCGGAGGAGTGTGAGCTCTTAGTCGCTTTATTAAAAGATTTCAAAGATGTTTTCTCGTGGTCTTACGAAGACATGCCTGGAATCGATCCTGAGATTGTACAGCACCGGATCCCTCTTGACCCAGAGGTCCGACCTGTTAAGCAGAAACTCCGAAGGATTCACCCGGACTGTGCTCTGAAGATCAAAGAAGAGGTCACCAAGCAGATTGATGTAGGGTTCCTGCTGGTATTTGAATACCCTACTTGGTTGGCCAATATAGTTCCAGTGCCGAAAAAGGACGACAGAATTTGGGTATGTGTGGACTTCAGGGATTTGAACAAAGCCAGTCCGAAGGACGACTTTCCTCTGCCGCATATCAACAAATTAGTGGACTTCACTACTGGGCATGCACTGCTCTTGTTCATGGATGGGTTTTCAGGCTACAATCAGATTTTGATGGCACCCGAAGACAGGAAGAAGATTGCTTTCACCACCCCATGGGAAACCTATTGTTATAGGGTGATGCCGTTTGGGCTGAAGAATGCTGGGGCTACATATCAATGGGTTGTGACCACAATTTTGCACGATATGATCCATAAAGAGGTTGAGGTGTACGTGGACGACATGATTGTCAAGTCCAAGGAAAGAGAGGGCTACTACACCACCTTGCAAAAATTCTTCCAACGGATCAAAGAGTGTCGGTTGTGCCTGAATCCTCAAAAATGTACATTTGGTGTTACAACGGGGAAAATGCTAGGGTTCTTGATCACACAAAGGGGTATCGAGGTCGACCCTTCCAAAATCAAGGCCATCTTAGAAATATCACCACCAAGGACTGAAAAGGAGGTGCGAGGCTTTCTGGGTAAAGTGCAATTCTTCAGGCGGTTTATTGCAAAATTCACCTTGACTTGTGAACCACTCTTTGGTCTCTTGAAGAAAGGAAAGAAATTCCAATGGGACGACCGATGCCAAGTTGCTTTCGAGCAGATCAAACAATATTTACAGAATCCACCTGTGTTGTCACCTCCTGAGTCGGGGAAACCGTTGATTCTGTACTTATCAGTGACTGAAATGACAATGGATTGCATGCTTCCACAGGAGTCTGAGGACAAAGTGGAGAAAACTATCTACTACCTGAGCAAGAAAATGCTGCATTACGAGACCTGCTACACTCCGCTGGAGAAGGCTTGTCTGGCATTGGTATGGGATACCAGGAAACTGAGGCACTACCTGTTAGCTCACTCTGTAATACTGGTTTCGAGATTAGATCCCATCAAATATCTCATCGAGAAGCCAGCACTTATGGGTAAGCTAGCCCATTGGTTGCTTCTGCTTTCTGAATTTGATCTGAATTACATGATGCGCAAGTCAGTGAAAGGGAGAGCGGTAGTGGAGTTCCTAGCCGATCACCCAGTTGAAGGGGATGAAGCAGTTGAGTATCTGTTCCCAGACGAGGCCATCCTGCATGTCGAAGAAGAGACTTGGACGATGTACTTTGATGGAGCGTCAAACCAATACGGGTATGGGATCGGGGTGTTGCTGATAGCACCCGACAATTCCTGTATAACTCTAGCATTCAAACTTCGGTTCAAAGTGTCGAACAATGAGGTAGAATACGAGGCATGTATTGCTGGACTAGAAGCCACCTTGGAACTAGGGGAAAAATGGTTGGATGTCATCAGGGACTCGAACCTTGTTGTATCACAAGCTAAAGGAGATTGGAAAGTTAAAGAAGAAAAGATGAGAATCTATCACCAGACCTTGGATGTTCTGATTCCTCTATTTGAAAAAACAAACTTTGCTTATCTGTTAAGAGAGAACAACAGGTTCGTGATCTATTAGCAACTCTATCTTCTATGATAGACATCCCTTTCAGAGTCTCGATGCGTCCGATCATCATTGAACAGAAATTTGTACCAGCCTACGAGCTGATTGCTGCCATAGATGAGGTACAAGACGAGAATCTTTGGTATTACGACATCTGGAACTTCTTGGAAAAAGAAGCATATCCACCAGGGGCAAACGCCAAAGATAAGAGGGCAATTCGAAGAATGGCTGCTCAGTTCATCGTCTGCGGGGGTAAACTATACAAGAAGGGTCATCTTGGGATGCACAAACTGTGTGTTGATGCTGAAGAATCCAAGCACCTGATGGAGGTCATCCATAGAGGAGAGTGCGGAGTGCACATGAGCGGGGTGATGCTAGCCCGGAAGATCCTCAGGCAGGGTTATTATTGGTCAACCATGGAGGAGGATTGTATTTTATTTGTCCAGCGATGCCACAAATGTCAGATCCATGCAAACTACATGAACATTCCGCCGTCAAAGCTGTACAACATGACTTCGCCATGGCCATTTTCAGTCTGGGGGATTGATGTGATTGGGGTTGTCACTCCAAAGGGGTCCAATGGGCATAAGTACATTCTGGTAGCGATAGACTACTTCACAAAGTGGGTTGAGGCCCAATCTTACGCAGTGTTGAAGGCATCGCACTTTTGCTAAGTTCATTAGGAACAACATCATCTGTCGCTATGGGGTCCCGAATGAGATTATTTCGGATAATGGTTCTCACTTCAAGAAGGAGGTGATCGACTTGTTGGAGAAGTAGAACGTGGCTTTTCATAAGTCATCTACATATCGGCCGCAAACCACCGGAGCTGTTGAGGCCGCCAACAAGAACATCAAGCATATTCTGCAGAAGATGGTGGAAACCTATAGGGACTGGCTAGATAAGCTGCCATTTGCTCTTTGGGGCTACCGAACTTCAATTCGAACTTCTACTGGGGCAACTTCATATTCCTTGGTTTGTGGGATGGAGGCTGTTCTGCCTATCGAAGTTGAGGTTCCATCATTACGGGTATTGGCTGAGTGTCAGATAGCTAAGGCAAATTGGCAGCAAAGCAGGTTCGAAGAACTCATGCTCTTTGATGAAAAAAGGCTGAAAGCACTGTGTCACGTCCAAGGTTATCAACAAAGAATTGCTAGGGCTTTCAACAAGAAGGTTAAGTCCAGGAATTTGAAAGAGGGGGATCTAGTTCTCAAAGATAACCGAGCTCCCATCCACGGCCCTAGGGGCAAGTTCAGACCCAATTGGACTGGCCCTTACATTATCAAATCTATCTGGTCGGGTGGAGCTGTCGTTCTGATGGACCTAGATGGCCTAGAGTTCTCCCAGCATATCAACATGGACAAGTTGAAGAAATACTATCCCTAAGTGGCTCGCTAGGCCGAAAACCCAAAAGGGCAACCTAGGCAAATGTTAGAGCACAGAAAATTTGAAATGATAAAAACTGAGCTCGCAAGGTTGAAAACCCAGAAAGGGCGGCCTTGGCAAAAGTTAGAGCGCAAAAGGAGAGTGTTAATACACAAGTGAACCTGAACCGAACTACGTAAGGCTTGATTCCTATATGTGGGATACGTAGGCAACTTCATTCTGAAGTCTAGCCATAAACACTTCCAGATCAACTTTGTCCATGTGATCATGTTGGTCATCTCTGTCGATTCTGCATTCAAGAGCTCGGTTGTGATCTCTAGTGCAATGCTATTCAGACTAGGGGCAACTTTCTAGTTAAGTGGATCCGGGGTTGTACATTTCAATGATAGATCTCGGGCGTGTCTAGTTTTGATCCATATCTAAAATGGTTTTGAAAAGTTTTAATAAAAGTTGATTTTGCTCAAATTAATCTTTTTTACGACTTAGACCATTTTTGGACCAAACGAAAAGTTTTCAGTACCCACAACCTTCAATTACATTGATTTTAGTATAGAGTTCTCCTACATACAAATTGAAGTTGCTTTTTATTACATTCATAAAGAAAACTTGAAAGTACTAATTAAAGCAATAAACTCGGGGCATAGTCAGGTGTTCCTGCGCCCCCTCCCAGAGCTTGTGGAAGCCTCTGATGCGAAAGTAGGCCCAACTTGCGCCTCTTCATCAAGCCAGGCTATGCACTCAACAGAGAGGGTGCAACTAAAAGTGGGAGCGGGGGCCAGAAGCTCTCTCGTCCTCCATGCTGTGGCATACCGAGCTAGCTGTGTGCCTCAGACTGGAAATGCGCTAGGGTTTTCTATCCCATCCTCTGGGCAAGTTTGATCATGCCCAAATTGTTGTCGAATTTGAAACGGGAAGTAAAAGACACAGTGTGTCAGGCCGATCAACTGAATCCTGGGCTGGCGAGACATGCTGTAGCTCATTGCCGGTAGATTAAGCCGAGGGTAGCGCCAAGCAATGTTGACAGCGGACAGACTGCACATCCATTCGCACCACCATCCCTCATCAGGGGCATCGACTAGACGTCACCGGAAGAAATAGCCATGAGTTGAATATGCTGGGCATGAGTCCACAACCTTCTACTTATCCATCAACCATATCTGGAGAGGGATAAAAAATGAGATATTAAAGAATAGAGAGGTGTACGTGGAGAGAAAAGTGAGAAAAGGGTTTTGAGAGAAAAACCGAGCCTGAGGGCCGAGTGATGTGAGAAATATATGTGTGATAGGATGGGAAACATTACCTCTAGCAATAGTGGACTCCTCACGAATCTAGTCGTCTCTCGGCGATAGAAAGCATCCAAACCCATCAATGTCTCAGCTAGTGTCATGGCAATGCAACTCTTGCCCTCTTTTAAGCCTTGGGCAACCTCAATCAAATGGACGCTAGATCCTCTAGAGCCTGGGGCAAGTAAGAAATGAGACAACATGCACAAGCAAAGCGCATGTCGCCAAAAACCCTGCCAGTGATGATCGCCGCAGTCACCGGCATCAGAAAACCGACGAATCAAGCTCGGGATGTCCAATTCCCCATCGCAAATCAAAGAACGAGCATCATGCAAGATGAGCCCGCACATCCGTCCTAAGGCTTGGATGTGGCCAAAACATAGCTGGGGCAAGATCTCCTCATCGCGCTCTGTAGACACCCCATTTTTGACCGTCCTCAAGACTTGGACGTCACTACTTGAACACCAGGTGATTATCCTTCTTTGTGTTCGTTTGGAGTTCTCGGAGGTCTCGGCTACGCGCCTTGCCTCAGGATCTCCGAACTCGACCATTTTGTATCTGGTTTTGCACCAAACACCTGTGTTTTGCCTTGGAGGGGCAGGGAATGCCTTGTGAGGCATCTCCACACATCACCGGCCGTGGCTAGAGGCCACCGTTCAAAGTTTTATGCCATCGGCAATATTTAATGCCGGTCGGCACTCTTTGTTGCCGGTCGGCCATCAATTTTGTCAAAATGACACTTTTGGCTGGCCGACTACTGTTCAGCTGCTTTTGAAAATATTTTAAAACAGCTGTATTGCATTGTGTTCCCCTCCATACACGTGTATGGAGGGATGGACCCCTTGTTAGCTTACCTTGTAAGCTTTACAAGATTGGCTCCTCTATAAGAGGAGCCCTCCTCCCTTGGCTTTAGGGTTGGCTTTTTGGTTAGAAAACATCTTGAGAGGAGCTCTGGTTTTAGCTTTAGGATTTGTATCTATCCTATATCTATATCTTCCTCTCTTTGTAGTCTTGTGTGTTTTTTGTCTCACTATTGCAAACAAACACATAGTAGTACACCTTGCCTTGGTTTCTTGAAGGACCAGAGGTGGTTCTTGAGGTTCTTAGGTGGTTTTGAGCTTGGAGAACCAGCTAGAGCTTCATCTTTGAAGAGGTCTACAAGGGTAACAACTTTACCCCTTTTTTTACCCCTTTCTTGCATCCTACTTTTGTCTATCTTAGAACTGTTTTTGTGCTTAGTGTTTAATACAAAAAAGTTCTATTTTTTGGCCCTCTTGATAGTTTATTAAGAGTGTTTTGTGCTTTGGGGAAGTTTAACCCCTCTTAGGCCTTGTAAGGCCCTTGTTTTGTGCTATTTTGTGTGAGATCCGGGACCCTTGTGTTTGGGCCTCCTCACCACTGAAATCTTGAGGGATTTCAGAGGTGAGGATGGTGCCTTGAGGCCCTAAGAAGGAGAGGGTCACCCCCTCTCCTTGTTGTCCTTGAAAGGACCATTTTTGGCCTCTTGAGGGAGCCTTGTGTTGGAATGTTTATTGGTCATGCCTTGGCTGCATTTTATGTTTATATTACCCTAATATAACATTGTTGTATGTTGGTTTTGGTACACCATGCATGCTTAGCATACCTACCATGTAATGCCTTGTTGTTGCCTTAACATGCCTTAGGTTGTAAACCCTTGTTTGAGCATGTTTTAGGCTTAGCTTTGTGAAGCTTTTGTGCTTATTTCACCATGTTTAAGGTCTGTCCATAATGGTTTGGGTCGACCTTGGCATGCTTGGTTTGGCTCCTTTGCATTTTTGGCTTGGTGGCCTTAAGTATGTAAGTGTATAGCATGCATTGCTTGCATTATTTCAGTGGTTTGGAACCACTTAGCATGAAATTTCAGTCCATTTAACATGTTTGCATACTTGCCTTAGAGGCTTCATTGTTGCTTTGAAAGCTTGTGTTCTATGCTCCATGTTTTGGTCATTATGTATGCCTTTGGATTTGAGCCACTTAGATGCCATCTAGGTGCACCCTTGGCTTTGTTTAAACCTTCTTTTGACCTGTTTTAAGCCCCCTTAGCTTTGTGAGGCTTGGTGGAATTGACCTTGGTTCAAGCCTCCATGACTTGCCTTAAGTACTTGGACCATGCTTGCATGCTTGGCTTGCCTTTGTTCACTTGGTTTGGCACCATTTTAGCATGATTTCAGAGCTTCTCATTGCATGCTAATTATCCGTGTTTATCCCTTTTAAATGTGTTTAAAAGTTGCTTCATTATGCTTAAGTCTTGGACCATGTATCTACGCATGTTTGCATGTCATTTGCCTCCATGTACTTAGCATTTTGGCCATTGTTTTGGGCCTATTTAGAGTTGCCTAATTCATGTCTAAGACCATCCTTTGCTTATTTGCATGCTCACCTTGCATGTTTGCTTGTATTGACATGTTGCATCCTTAGCTTGTATGCCTAGGTTGCATTGCATCTCGCATGCATTAGCTTGGCCTCTTGAAATGAGTAGGATAGAGGTTAGGCCTCCTTGAGTGTTTGTTTGGAGTGCATTCATTTGAAATTGAAGTTGCACAATTGATTCTTTGGGCCATCATGCATGGGAATGCGTGATTGGTGGTCCGAGGATTGAGGCACATCCTTCTTTGAGTCATTAACATGATAAGGAATGTGATTGGTGCATATATTGCTTGAAATGCATTGCCATGCTATGCCTTGCCCTCTGTTGCTGTAAGTTGCAGGTTCTGCAGGCATTTTTGGCCGACCGGCAACATATAGTGCCAACCGGCCGTTAATCAGTGGCCGATAGCTTCATCAGTAGCCGGTGACCACATCCTACTGCCGGTGGAAATTCTACTCAGCCGGTGGTGATCCCTAGTGTCCAGAGAAGCATCCCTGAAACTTTGGCAGTCTTCAGAGGGGCAGAGCAAGGAAAACAGGGGCAGTCTATGCATGGCAGTGCGCTTCCGAGCAAGACCGAGCATGCATTGCATTGGGCTCTCTTCCCGAGGCAGTTTACTGTTTTCCTAGCTTAGTTAGTTTGTTAACTAATTAGGTAATTTGTAATATTTAATTAGCTTGCGTAGTTAATTAATTTGTATTATTATTTCGGTCCCTCCAAGCGAGGGCAAGTCTATAATAAGTGTGGGTGTGTGCGTGTATGTCTCCCAACCCCCACTTCTTTCTTCCCTTTTATTTACCTGCTTATGATGGTAGATTAGGGCATGTTTAAATTAGCATACCTTATGCAATGCATGCGTGCATCCATACATAAGTATTGCATGCACGGGGCTCGGCGCATCATACAAACTGCACCACATTTCAAATCTAACTCGAATACGTGCTACTCGTGCATTTCACATGCCATTTTAGGATTAGCCGAGCCTAACCTAATTGCATTTTGTATGCGATGCATTAGTCACTTAAGATGAACTAGGGTCATGCATGTTTGCTAACTAGTTTACTGTTTTGGCACGGAGTACGATGTAAGTATTTTTATGCTTTAGCATACCGCATGCGTGTGAATGCTACCATGACAACATGCTTACCATGTGGCTAGATGCTTATATGATATAACTGCCTGAATGCCTGTGGGTGAAGGTTGGATTGTTTGAATTGGAATAACTCGTTGAAATTCGTATTTTAGCCTACTTGCGAGTAGCAAATTCCAATGTATTTTCAAAGCAAATGGATATGCAATGCTTATTTCCAAATTAGTCGATCTAGTCTATACTTTTGTGTTGTGCGCATCACATAGTAATTCTAGGTTAATAACCCGGATAAGAACACATAACGTTTTCAAAAACGGATATCATGGTTAGTAGAGGCCGGTCTTCGGACCGGGCGAGAGGGGGTGCTCATAGTTGACCTTCCCCAATCGTACCCAAGCTCCCGAGCTAAGGCAACTTTGTTGATGACGGACACGTGGCCTTCGGCACCGAGTCAGGGTTTCCTAAATTCCCCCATTAAAAAATATTTAGGTGGCGACTCTGTATCTGGCAAAGCAGCCCATGTTTGGCACTTCTTTTCAAAAATCTGTTTTTCTCAAAACGATTTGCCAGAGTTGGACTCTTTGGTTCAGATTACGAACCGCAACAAACAAAAAGGGAGTCCGAACTGTAACACGAGGTCCCACACAGGTGCGGTTACAGTTTCTGGCGACTCTGCTGGGGACTTAGAGAGCTTGACTCGAACTCGTGATATCCTGTTTTGACTACACTTATGTGTTTTTTTTTGCATTGCATGTGCATTGGTGCGCCTAGGACACCGTGTTGGCCAGTTGCTGTTCCTGAGCGGTTTGCCGGAGGCTTGACTTTGTCAAAGCATGCCATAAGGCAGACCGGTTGTGGGCTCTGCCAGTATGGGAACACAAACCCCGGTTTTACCAGGGCACCCTTTTTGACCATTCGACCTAGTGCATATTCGGAATCTATAGTGACCATTCCAAACTAGGACAGGTTACTTACCCGATGTTAGGTTGTTTGAAACCGCTGAGTGCATAGTGAAACCCTAGCTCCTGACAAAAATAGGACAGGGAAACCCTACCCCAACATAGGGGTGTTTTGGCTCTCACTTATCTGCTATGTGCTTTAGAGTGTATCTCTGCAGGGAACGTACATATCAGTTTGCGAATTTGAGTATCAGGCCCGAGGGCACTAGTGTCAGTGTTGTTGAGAAATCAGTTATATCTGCGGGTATCAGTTCAGTTCTGAGAACAGTAATTCTGGGGAACAGTGATCAGTAGTAGAGTGCAGTTGTTCGGCTACACCTGTGTTTGATCTGTTAGCGCTGAAACGCTGCTTGTTTTTCCTTTCAGTTTAGAGAATTTACAGAGTTGATACAGAATAGCCAGTGTTCACCCTAGCTGAGGCAGGGGTTATGATGGCACAGAATTCAGAAGAGATTGTGGTTATGACAACCGCAGTAGATCAAGGGATCACCTTACAGAGTGAGACCGGTGTTGATATGCCGCACCCACCCAGGTCGCCTGTTGCGCACCCGATCTGGACACCCCAGTTATATCAGGCTCGTGAGCCCACTACATTCGAGTTAATGGGGATAATAGGTGATCTCCAGAGGTGCGTGGCGGATCTCGCTTACGGAATGTCAGCTTCACCACCAGTTGCACCATATGCCGGGAGTTTTGTACCCCAAGAGCCCCTGCTACTGGGGCGGATTGTGATTGAACTCAGCCAACCAGAGATGGCCTCCAACTATGGCAATGACGTACCAGCATCAACCCAAACCCTCAATCAGGCTGAGGCCAGAGGTAAAGACAAAGCAAAGGCAGATGCCGATCCCATTGAACAACTACTGTGGGCAGTCGAGGCTTTGAAAGCCGGGGGGATGAACAAGCAACAGACATTCGCGATTGTGACCAAGGCTGTGGATGATGTTTTCCCCATTCCACCTGAGAGTAGTTCAAGTCAGTCAGAAAGCCGGGATAGGCCCCGTCATGCCAGAGCAGCTCCTTCCATTCCCAACCCTGTACCCGAGAAGGATCAGAAATCCAAGGCCGCGCCTGCCGACCCGTTTGCTAGTGCATCTAGCAAGAGCACTCAGGCTTCAAAGTACCTGCCTCGAGGGCGTAGGGTCTTCCATGCTCTTTATATGCCATTGTCAAAGGCACTTCAGATCCTTGCCGAGAGGGGACATCTTAAGCCCTTGGAGCCGCGACCTCTCCTGAAGACTCTTCCAGCAGGCCATGATGCTACTCCGTATTGCGTGTACCACCAGCAAACCGGCCACCCCACTGATAACTGCTTCCGCCTCCATCATGAGGTGCAGGATTTGATTGACAACGAGGTTATCCTCCCACCTACCTCAGCAAAGTCCGTCACCACCCAGTTATTGGATTTTGAGGACACCGATACCGCGAGTATGTGATCAAAGAGTGAACCGCCTGCGGGCAACACTTGGTACATTTTGGATGTAGCGTCTGACACGCATTTTTGAGCATCTACGAATGCTAATTTTGTAAATTCTGGCTCGGGTGTCGAGTCAGTCTTTTGTTTTGTTTTGAGTCTGTCTCTTTATCTTGAGTCAGTTCTTTTTGCTTACAGGTCTGTCTTGTTGTAACGAGTCGGTCCCCTTGTATAGAATACCAGGTGATTCTGGGGTTGTTGCCTCGAACACCGCTTTTGTAATTACCCTTTTGTTTTCCTTTTGAGTCTGTCTCTGCCGTGGAGCCAGTTGCATCCGGGAAACCTGAATGAAACAACTGCGGCTATCTTGTTTCCATGCTTATTGTTTGTTTCGGGCTAGTTGTGCCAGAGAATTCGAATGGGGCGACAGTACATTCCACCTGCCTTCTTGTGCCCTGAAAATTATTACATTGACGTAAGTTTTTCAAAACCTTTTTAAACACTACGGTGATAAAAACGAAGATGAAGGAATTCCTCGGGATTTGCAAAACTTTGATCAAATTGAGAGGAAGAGAGGCGTGCTAAGCCCTCAATGATTGAAGTCATGCTTGTCAGCGTGAGTACTGAGAAGGACCCTGGCTTGATCCAGACTGGTCCCACACTGTCTTCAGCGCGAGCAATTTGTCGCTTTCTTAAAAGTTGTCAAAAATAAAATGTTTTGCGCGGTCCTGCAAAGACCTGTGTGGAATCGCTCTTGGGTTTATGCAGCCTAGGATCGCTCTCAGCCTCAAGTTTCAACCCGTTCGTTTTGTACCTCGAGCTCACTCAGAACATTCAACGGTCAACTACCAGAGGAGGCCCGTGTGGCCAGATCTCATCGGAAGAAGCTTGTGGAGCAACCGTGATGGATTCTTTCGCAAATTATTGCAACAGCCGTTCTCCTAGATACAGAGAGGCTTCAACTTCAAAAACCATTTGGCATGGACTTGTTATACTTTTACCCTTTGAGAGGCTCGCTGGGCCGAAAACCCGGAAGGGCGACCCAGGCAAAAGTTAGGGCAAGAAAAAAATACAAAAAAAAAGAAGCAAAAAATGCAAAAGAAAAGAAAAGAGAGGAAAAAATACAAAAAAAGAAGAAAAGCAAAAAAAAAAAGCAACAACAAGAAAGAAGACCAAAAAAAAATAAAAAAATGAAATGAAAAGAAGCTCGCAAGGTCGAAAACCCGCATCGGGCGCCTTGGCAAAAGTTAGAGCCTAAATAGTGAAGGTTAAAATACTCGAGTGTACCTTAACTGGAACTACGTAAGGCTTGATTTCCATGTTTGGGATACGTAGGCAACTTCATCCTGAAGTCTAGCCCCCAACGCTTCTGTAGCGTCTCAGTCCATGTAATGGTTTTGATCACCTATGCCTCATCCGAATCCGACGACTGGAACTACGTGATCAACTTCATCCTGAAGCCCAGCCACCAACGCTTTCAAGGTGACTGTGTCCATATATTGGGTGTAACTGTCTCCGTCCTCTCCATGCCTAAGAGCCCGGTCGCGATCAATCATCGGTGAGCATGCTGCGGCATTATCCAAACAAGGGGCAACTTTCCGTTGCCGCGCGTCGCCGTAAGTTGCCATCCAAACCAGGGGCAACTTTTCATTGCCATGCAGCCCTTTCAAACAAGGGGCAATTTTCCATTGCCCCCCGATCCAAGGTTGCGTATCTCGAGGGTAAGTTCTGTGCTTGTTTAGCATTGGCTCTTTGCGAAAATAGTTTTTGAAAATTTTTACTGAGGTTGACTATTTTCTCGAAAACTATTTCATTTTCCAAAACTGGACCATTTTCTTGGACCCAAAAAAGGAAAATTTCCAGTGCTCATAGTCTAACTTGCATGATTTTCGAATCAAAGATTGAACAAGCATGTTAATCTGACAATCATTATGGTCAAAACTGTTTTAGAAAGAAAGCAAAAAATGGTCAAAATAATGAACTAGGGGCACAGTTGAGTCAGGTATTCTGTCTCTCCCTTGTTATCAACGCACTTGCCAGAAAGGCACTCTGTCTACCAGAAGAAGTAGCCGCGAGCTAACGGCATTGGGCGTGAACCCGCGACTTCCTATTCATCTATCAATCACCCTGGGGAGGGATGAAAAATGAGAGGATAAAGAATAGAGAGGTGTAAGTTGAGAGAAAAAGTGAGCAAAAGGGTTTTGAGAGAAAAAAAACCGAGCCTGAGAGCCGAGTGATGTGAGAATCACAAATCAGAAAGGATGGGAAACATGCCCGGAGGAACTGGCTCCTCGAGATTTGAGGTCTTTCGTTAAACGCGTCCGTGTGTCGTGTCTTTTGATTTGTCGGTCTTAACTTTTGTCTTGAGTCTTTGCCGAGTGTGTCTCGTTGTGCTTAGGTCGTGTGCCTTTTATTTTCTCCGTTGAGTCTTTCCCGCCGTGCTCAACTTTAGACTCGATACCCCGGTTGAAAACCCTTCTTTATTTCAAAAAATCGTTTTATGCTTAGAGTGCTGTGCCATTCTCTACATTTATGCGAAGCAGAAAGAAGAAAATTTGGGGCATCCGAGTGTGTTCCAGTTTCAGCCAGTTTCAACTTTTGTGGTCCGTCTTGTCAGATTGGGCTGCTTGGTCAGGATTTGCCACATGCAGAATGAAACGAGTGTTGTGTTATGGGCTGTATGCAGACTAATTCCCGACAGAGTATGGGCTGTGTGTCCAGGATGAGCAGTGGTTTGTGGTTTGTATGAGTTTGTTTGCTGTTAGTTGGTTGGTTATCCGATTATTACAATGCAAATGTTTGATTTTCAGACAACAAATCAATTTCATTTGCATTTGAGGTGTAATATGATGCAATGCAGTGCAAAGTATGAAATATGCAGATA
The DNA here is from genome assembly GCA_036172215.1 of Camellia granthamiana. NCBI lineage: Eukaryota > Viridiplantae > Streptophyta > Magnoliopsida > Ericales > Theaceae > Camellia > Camellia granthamiana. Next base: position 134,663,141 of record CM069907.1, on the reverse strand, counting down.
TAACACTCTTTTTTAGACAAAAAGTTTGTTTCATTTCATATAATCTTTTTCAAGTCCAAAGTTTTGAAGAAAGCAAAAACCTGCCTGCGGCAGTACAAGATAATCTACCTACCAGCAAAAAAAGAAAAAGTACAAAAAGAAGAAGGAAAAGCAGCAAAAATCTGAAGCGCCATCAGTGGTCTCATGCCTGGGGATCCGTCCTCGCCCTCTTCCTGGGCAGAAGTCCAGGAGCATCATCGTCTGAGCCCGAGCCCAAGCCGTCCCGGTCTCCTCCTCAGATGACTCCGCCTCCGCCTCTGACCCATCGTCTGGAACTGGAGCCCGCGAGCTACTCCCGACATAAGCGCGCCTCCCCCTGGAGCGGGGGTATGCTCTGCCGTCCCAGGTGGAAACAGAAGGTCCAGCTGGAGCGCCACCCACTGGAGGAATCTGGAAGGGAGGCTGAAAAACACAAAAGGTAAATACATCAGAATGCCGTAAGCAGTTTATCAGTATGGAATGCAGTGTATGAGTACAGTGTATGAATGCCATGAGCAGTTTATCAGTATGGAATGCAATGTATGAGTACAGTGTGTGGATGCCGTGAGCAATTTATCAGTACAAAATACAGTGTATGAGTACAGTGTATGAATGCCGTGAGCAGTAAATTAGTACAGAATACAGTGTATGAGTACAGTGTGTGAATGCCGTGAGCAGTTTATCAGGTGTTGCGTAGCGCATCAGATTACACGAGAAGCAGTTTATGTATGGTTTGAGACTGTGGTCAGAAGAACATACCGGAATACTGTAGAGGGCCAAGATGTCGAAGGTCCGCTGCAGCATCCCCATCATGGAGGCATTCAACTCCAAGGATTGCCGGGTGTACTCGGAGGAAGCCTGTAGAAATGTCAAATACATCAGTATTCTGCGAAATATCAAATGAACCGAAATGAAGTGCCAATGCAAGATGCAAAATGAAGTAATACATACCGGAGGCAAGTCGGGGACACCGACCAACTCGTGATCAGCTGGGGGAGGAGCGAAGGGGATCTGATAGGTCGCCCCACCCTGCCCTCTGTATGTCAGTAAAGTTGGCAGGGCAGGCCAACCGGTCCCCCGCCCTCTCCGAACTCCGCCCCTGCCACAGACTCGGGCTCTCCTCGACACTCCCACTCCTGCTCCTGCCTCTGCCCGAGCCACCAGCGCCGCAGGTCTCTCTCGCTTAGCCTGGCGACCACCACTCAGAGGCCGCATGATGAAGGTCCGGACGTACTCTGAGTAGTCGCCCTCGCCCCTATAGCCGCTCTCGTCCCAGCCAATGGTGTAGTCCGCCATCTGCTCGGTAGTGAATCTCTCGGTATCCCTCATATGCTCAGGAGGGTACACTGGGACTATCTGCTCAGGTAACCCTAGGGTCTGGCGTAGGAAACGCTCGCCCAGGTACCAAGCCCGACAGACCGGGCCCTCTAGCAAAATCCGAAAACGCGAGGTATCCTCAGCACCGGCAAACCGATCCCGAATCGTCGCTGGCAGTGGAGCCCACGGCTGCCAGGTGATCTGGAATTAAAATACAGTTTGTTATCCACTGTTATTGAAATATACAGTGGAAAAGCGAAGCTTAAATGAACTGCAAGTAAAACATACCTCGGCAGGGGTGATAGTGTCGAAGAAGCGGCGGAAGAAGCTGAATGTCTCTCGCGGCCTCCGCGTGCATCTCCCGTCGAAGCGGCGCGAGAAAAGGACGACCGGAGGAGTCTCCGTCTCCGGCACCGGCTCCAGTCTGGGAAAGTAGGCATAGACCCACAACTGCAGAGCAAATACCAGTATGCTTATCAGATAAAGCAGAATGAAGAATAAAGCAGAAATAACAGAGTTGAGTATTGTGCAGAGTGTACAGTGTGAGCAGTGTACAGTCAGTGTAAGGAAGAATATGTGTGTGACGTGTGTACAGTATACAGTCAGTGTGAAACAGACTACAGAGTACAGTACAGAGTATAGAAAATGTAAAGCAGAAATGTAAAGCGGAGAAGAAGACGTACCTCCCAAGCCCGCCAGTAGCCTCCGAGCAACTGCCCGCTGCCACGGGAGACCGAGCTCATGTACCCATAGAGAGTGGCCAGAGCGGCGCCACCCCAGTCATAATGCAAGATATGCCTAACATCCACCAGCGCGCTGAGCAGGCAAAGGGGCACAGTGTTCGCCCGGTCGGCGAACAGGGTAGTCCCCAGCAGAAACATCAAAAAGCCGTGCGCATACTGCTCCACGGCCTCCTCAGTCATCGGAGCCTCCTCTCCCAGCGCGGGCTGGACCCTGAACTGCACCTCAAACCAGGAATATCGGACGAAGCCTGGATGGACAAGAGGCGGCGCCGTGCCAAGCAGATAGACCTGAGCAACAGTCCACTCGTCTATGTCAATGTCAAAGCGGATCGGATCACCCCCTACCCCGATGCTTGTGAGCATCGAGAAATCATAGGGAGTCATCGTCATGTCTCCCGTGGCGGAAAGATGGAACGAGTCGGTGGTGTCCCACCACCTCTCCGCTAGAGCAGCAAGAAGAGGCCTGTATGTAGTGAGTCGGGATAGCCCCCTGCAAAATGCGCCAAAGCCGGCCTGGTCTACGACATGGTGAACCGCCTCGGGTAGCTCTGCGTACCAGTCTCGAGCGGCGATGTTCCCATACCCGCGGACGGTATGGGAATCCCCCTGTTTTCAAGAACACAGTTGCGAAGCAATGCTAAATACACTAGTTTTGTAGGGCATAAAGAATCAAGATAAATTTAGCATGCGTGCAAGTTTTCCGAGATCAAGCAGAAACCGGGTGCCAGTGTGTGTCAGTGAACTACAACGTGTGATGCGTCAGCGTGTGTGAGTGGTTCAGTGCAAATTCAGCATGTGTGCAAGTTTTCCGAGATCAAGCAGATACCGGGTGCCGGTGTGTTTCAGTGAACTACAACGTGTGATGCATCAGCATGTTTGAGTGGTTCAGTGCAAATTTAGCATGCGTGCAAGTTTTTCAAGATCAAGCAGATACCGGGTGCCGGTGTGTTTCAGTGGACTACAACGTGTGATGCGTCAGCGTGTTTGCGTGGTTCAGTGCAAATTTAGCATGCGTGCAAGTTTTTTAGTTTCAAGCAGGTGCCGGGTGCCAGTGCGTATGCAGTGAAACATAGTATGCGCCGTGTGTGCGGGTGATTCAGGGTCAGTGCAGTGTGTGTGCATGTGTCGGTCTTAAACAGGTATCAGTTGTGAGTTTGTTTGCAATAAACTACAGTATACAGTATATCAGAATTAAGCAGTTAAAGAACAGAAGCAACTATGGCAGTTAAAGGTTCTACACTGCAGAAAGTAAAACAGAGAAAAATGTTACCTCGGAAGCGCCGAAGGATAGGTGAGAGGTAGGCTCGCGCAAGAGGAGCTCCGGATCCAGTGCCCTGTCGAAACTCCGAAACTGGCGAAGTCCATCGGGGGGCAAGATGTGAATCGCCGGCCGGTAGGTCGCTAGGTCGAACGGGCGCTCGCTCAAAGGGAGGAGGTCGACCCCGGGATCCATCTCGTGGTCCGGGGGAGTCCCACCACGTGGAATATCGTCGGCCATGTCAAGAATGGTGAGAAAATAGTCGGAAGAAGGAAAACCGGGCTAGAATATGAAGGGTCAACCGAAAAGTCAACCCCGAGAGGGTGGAAAATGGCCAGAAAAGCCGGATTAGGAAAAGGGCACGAAACTCGAGAGAAACTTGAGGAGAACAAGCCCCAAGAGGCGGAAATAGTAAAGGATGTACCGAAATGAAATTTTAATCGGTTGAAAATGTCCGAAACACGAAGGGAATCGCGAATCTGACGACGAAACGGATGTAAAACGCAAAGAAAACGAGGAAACAAGGGAGGAAAATGCTCTAGAGAGAGAGTGTGTGGAATTTCGGCTAAGGAGAAGTGACAAAATAGGGTTTGGAACCCTATTTTAAAAGACCCAAGGTGAAATATCGAATCTGTCCCCGATTCAGGCACTTTTGGCCGGTCGGCAGTATATTTTGCCGGCCGGCATAATATTGTGCCGATGGAACTTTTTGGCAGCCGATGGGACAGCCGGTGGCTTCCTAGTCCGGCCAGTGATCTTCCTACAGCCTTGTTCAGGCCATATGTGTAGTTTTTGGTCTTCATAGCTCAAGAAAATGCAAGAAAAGTGCATCTCCGACACTCAATCGGCCTCTGTTTTGACCTCGGATCGTGACTTCTGTGCGTAGGCAGTCGAATTCGTGCAAGGTGTATCCTTCCGTATCCTTTTGGCTTTTACAAGATTCAAAAGTCGCCCCGCGTGCGTTGCATGCATTCATCATGCTGTCTGGTGCGTCGCATCGTACCATCATGCACATCCCTCACGCATTATCATGCGTTCTAATTATTCGCATTATCATGCATCTTTCATCAACATTTCGGTTCATGCATTGTTTTGCATCCTATGTGACTTGCGTTGTCTCGCTCGTCACTTGCATTGTTTTGTATCCATCGTGACTTGCGTTGTCTCGCTCGTCACTTGCATTGTTTTGCATCCATCGTGACTTGCACTGTCTCGCTCGTCACTTGCATTGTTTTGCATCCATCGTGACTTGCGTTGTCTCGCTCGTCACGTGCATTGTTTTGCATCCCTCGTGACTTGCGTTGTCTCGCTCGTCATTTGTTTCATTTAAAATCCTATGAGGTATGCGTCCCTCATTTGCATTTCATTTTACATCCTATGAGGTATGCGTGCCTCATTTGCATTTTATCTTACATCCTATGAGGTATGCGTGCCTCATTTGCATTTCATTTTACATCCTATGAGGTATGCATGCCTCATTTGCATTTCATTTTACATCCTATGAGGTATGCGTGCCTCATTTGCATTTCATTTAACATCCTATGAGGTATGCGTGCCTCATTTGCATTTCATTTTACATCCTATGAGGTATGCGTGCCTCATTTCCATTTCATTTTACATCATATGAGGTATGCGTGCCTCATTTGCATTTCATTCAACATCCTATGAGGTATGCGTGCCTCATTCGCATTTTATCTTACATCCTATAAGGTATGCGTGCCTCATTTGCATTTCATTTTACATCCTATGAGGTATGCGTGCCTCATTTGCATTTCATTTTACAACCTATGAGGTATGCGTGCCTCATTTGCATTTCATTTTACATCCTATGAGGTATGCGTGCCTCATTTGCATTTCATTTAACATCCTATGAGGTATGCGTGCCTCATTTTCATTTCATTCAACATCCTATGAGGTATGCATGCCTCATTTGCATTTCATCTTACATCCTATGAGGTATGCGTGCCTCATTTGCATTTTATCTTACATCCTATGAGGTATGCGTGCCTCATTTGCATTTCATTCAACATCCTATGAGGTATGCGTGCCTCATTTGCATTTCATCTTACATCCTATGAGGTATGCGTGCCTCATTTGCATTTTATCTTACATCCTATGAGGTATGCGTGCCTCATTTGCATTTCATTCAACATCCTATGAGGTATGCGTGCCTTATTTGCATTTTATCTTACATCCTATGAGGTATGCGTGCCTCATTTGCATTTCATTTTACATCCTATGAGGTATACGTGCTCATTTGCATTTCATTTTACATCCTATGAGGTATGCGTGCCTCATTTGCATTTCGTGTTACATCCTATGAGGTATGCGTGCCTCATTTGCATTTTATCTTATATCCTATGAGGTATGCGTGCCTCATTTGCATTTCATTTTACATCTTACGAGGTATGCGTGCCTCATTTGCATTTCATTTTACATCCAATGAGGTATGCATGCCTCATTTGCATTTCATTTTACATCCAATGAGGTATGCGTGCCTCATTTGCATCATTTTACATCCTTTGAGGCATGCGTGTCTCACTTACATCATTTTTCATTTTGGCATGTGTGTTTCATTTGCATTGTGGCATGCGTGTCTCATTTGCATTGTGGCATGCGTGTCTCATTTGCATTGGCATGCGTGTCATTTGCGTTGTCTTGCACCCCTTATGACTTGCGTTGTCTCGCTCGTCATGTGCATTGTTCTGCAACTTATCCAATTCGCATTGTTATGCTTATTTCTTAATTGCATTGTTTTGTAACTCATTTACTTAGCATTGTTATGCTTATTTCAATTGCATTATCATGCACACTTCACTTGCGTTGTCATGCAGCTTTCATATTGCATTGTCATGCATGTTGCTAACAATATTGTACCTGCTAAGTTTGTTTTCTTTTCAGGCACGATATTGTATGTACGGTTCATTTGAAGCTGGTGCAACCAGACGAACCGCACAGGTATTGTATCCTCCGAGTGAGACGTATCGAGAATTGCATAATTCTCTTACACCCTTTATGCATTGTAGTGTAGTTCGGAGTATACTAGCTTAAAACTATTGCATGTGTGCTTCGTTACAGCTTTTCTTTGCATGATCATAAGTTATGCTCGGCTTCGTGCATTGTCTTGCATCTTGCCCCTACCTACGGGCGCATATCTTATCTGCGGCTTGTACGCCTGTACTTGAACTACGCTGGTTTGATTCCTAAAGGGATACGTAGGCAGCCTGTGGGTTCAACCACTTGCGCTTTGTATGCTTGTCTAAGTCTTCGGCCTCGTCAAAAATAGGTCGTCTCTGGGCTTTGACATTCACTCCCGTCATTGTTATGACTTCCGAGTTCTGTCAAAGAGGGGCAACTGTAGACACCCCATTTTTGACCATCCTCAAGACTTGGACGTCACCGCTTGAACACCCGGTGATTATCCTTGTTTGTGTTCGTTTGGAGTTCCCGGAGGTCTCGACTACGCGCCTTGCCTCAGGATCTTCGAACTCGACCGTTTTGTGTCTGGTTTTGCACCAAACACCTGTGTTTTGCCTTGGAGGGGCAGGGAATGCCTTGTGAGGCATCCCCACACATCACCGGCCGTGGCTAGAGGCCACCGGCCGAAGTTTTATGCCATCGGCAATATTTACTGCCAGTCGGCACTCTTTGTTGCCGGTCGGCCATCAATTTTGCCAAAATGACACTTTTGGCTGGCCGACTACTGTTCATCTGCTTTTGAAGATATTTTAAAACAGCTGTATTGCATTTTGTTCCCCTCCATACACGTGTATGGAGGGGTGGACCTCTTGTTAGCTTACCTTGTAAGCTTTACAAGATTGGCTCCTCTATAAGAGGAGCCCTCCTCCCTTGGCTTTAGGGTTGGCTTTTTGGTTAGAAAAAATCTTGAGAGGAGCTCTGGTTTTAGCTTTAGGATTTGTATCTATCCTATATCTATATCTTCCTCTCTTTGTAGTCTTGTGTGTTTTTTGTCTCACTATTGCAAACAAACACATAGTAGTACACCTTGCCTTGGTTTCTTGAAGGACCAGAGGTGGTTCTTGAGGTTCTTAGGTGGTTTTGAGCTTGGAGAACCAGCTGGAGCTTCATCTTTGAAGAGGTCTACAAGGGTAACAACTTTACCCCTTTTTTTACCCCTTTCTTGCATCCTACTTTTGCCTATCTTAGAACTATTTTTGTGCTTAGTGTTTAATACAAAAAAGTTCTGTTTTTAGGCCCTCTTGATAGTTTATTAAGAGTGTTTTGTGCTTTGGGGAAGTTTGACCCCTCTTAGGCCTTGTAAGGCCCTTGTTTTGTGCTATTTTGTGTGAGATCTGGGACCCTTGTGTTTGGGCCTCCTCACCAATGAAATCTTAAGGGATTTCAGAGATGAGGATGGTGCCTTGAGGTCCTAAGAAGGAGAGGGCCACCCCCTCTCCTTGTTGTCCTTGAAAGGACCATTTTTGGCCTCTTGAGGGAGCCTTGTGTTGGAATGTTTATTGGTCATGCCTTGGCTGCATTTTATGTTTATATTACCCTAATATAACATTGTTGTATGTTGGTTTTGGTACACCATGCATGCTTAGCATACCTACCATGTAATGCCTTGTTGTTGCCTTAACATGCCTTAGGTTGTAAACCCTTGTTTGAGCATGTTTTAGGCTTAGCTTTGTGAAGCTTTTGTGCTTATTTCACCATGTTTAAGGTCTGTCCATAGTGGTTTGGGTCGACCTTGGCATGCTTGGTTTGGCTCCTTTGCATTTTTGGTTTGGTGGCCTTAAGTATGTAAGTGTATAGCATGCATTGCTTGCATTATTTCAGTGGTTTGGAACCACTTAGCATGAAATTTCAGTCCATTTAACATGTTTGCATACTTGCCTTAGAGGCTTCATTGTTGCTTTGAAAGCTTGTGTTCTATGCTCCATGTTTTGGTCATTATGTATGCCTTTGGATTTGAGCCACTTAGATGCCATCTAGGTGCACCCTTGGCTTTGTTTAAGCCTTCTTTTGACCTGCTTTAAGCCCCCTTAGCTTTGTGAGGCTTGGTGGAATTGACCTTGGTTCAAGCCTCCATGACTTGCCTTAAGTACTTGGACTATGCTTGCATGCTTGGCTTGCCTTTGTTCACTTGGTTTGGCACCATTTTAGCATGATTTCAGATCTTCTCATTGCATGCTAATTATCCGTGTTTATCCCTTTTAAATGTGTTTAAAAGTTGCTTCATTATGCTTAAGTCTTGGACCATGTATTTATGCATGTTTGCATGTCATTTGCCTCCATGTACTTAGCATTTTGGCCATTGTTTTGGGCCTATTTAGAGTTTCCTAATTCATGTCTAAGACCATCCTTTGCTTATTTGCATGCTCACCTTGCATGTTTGCTTGTATTGACATGTTGCATCCTTAGCTTGTATGCCTAGGTTGCATTGCATCTCGCATGCATTAGCTTGGCCTCTTGAAATGAGTAGGATAGAGGTTAGGCCTCCTTGAGTGTTTTTTTGGTGTGCATTCATTTGAAATTGAAGTTGCACACTTGATTCTTTGGGCCATCATGCATGGGAATGCGTGATTGGTGGTCCGAGGATCGAGGCACATCCTCCTTTGAGTCATTAACATGATAAGGAATGTGATTGGTGCATATATTGCTTGAAATGCATTGCCATGCTATGCCTTGCCCTCTGCTGCGGTAAGTTGCAGGTTCTGCAGGCATTTTTGGCCGACCAGCAACATATAGTGCCGACCGGCCGTTAATCAGTGGCCGATAGCTTCATCAGCAGCCGGTGACCACATCTTGCTGCCGGTGGAAATTCTACTCAGCCGGTGGTGATCCCTAGTGTCCAAAGAAGCATCCCTGAAACTTTGGCAGTCTTCAGAGGGGCAGAGCAGGGAAAACAGGGGCAGTCTATGCATGGTAGTGCGCTTCCAAGCAAGACCGAGCATGCATTGCATTGGGCTCTCTTCCCGAGGCAGTTTACTGTTTTCCTAGCTTAGTTAGTTTGTTAACTAATTAGGTAATTTGTAATATTTAATTAGCTTGCGTAGTTAATTAATTTGTATTATTATTTCGGTCCCTCTGAGCGAGGGCAAGTATGTAATAAGTGTGGGTGCTTGCGTGTATGTCTACCAACCCCCACTTCTTTCTTCCCTTTTATTTACCTGCTTATGATGGTAGATTAGGGCATGTTTAAATTAGCATACCTTATGCAATGCATGCGTGCATCCATACATAAGTATTGCATGCACCGGGCTCGGCGCATCATACTAACTGCACCACATTTCAAATCTAACTCGAATACGTGCTACTCGTGCATTTCACATGCCATTTTAGGATTAGCCGAGCCTAACCTAACCTAATTGCATTTTGTATGCGATGCATTAGTCACTTAACATGAACTAGGGTCATGCATGTTTGCTAACTAGTTTACTGTTTTGGCACGGAGTACGATGTAAGTATTTTTATGCTTTAGCATACCGCATGCGTGTGAATGCTACCATGGCAGCATGCTTACCATGTGGCTAGATGCTTATATGATATAACTGCCTGAATGCCTGTGGGTGAAGGTTGGATTGTTTGAATTGGAATAACTCGTTGAAATCCGTATTTTAGCCTGCTTGCGAGTAGCAAATTCCAACGTATTTTCAAAGCAAACGGATATGCAATGCTTATTTCCAAATTAGTTGATCTAGTCTATACTTTTGTGTTGTGCGTATCACATAGTAATTCTAGGTTAATAACCGGGATAAGAACACATAACATTTTCGAAAACGGATATCATGGTTAGTAGAGGCCGGTCTTTGGACCGAGCGAGAGGGGGTGCTCATAGCTGACCTTCCCCAATCGTACCCAAGCTCCCGAGCCAAGGCAACTTTGTTGATGACGGACACGTGGCCTTCGGCACCGAGTCAGGGTTTCCTAAATTCCCCCATTAAAAAATATTTAGGTGGCGACTCTGTATCTGGCAAAGCAGTCCATGTTTGGCACTTCTTTTCAAAAATCTGTTTTTCTCAAAACGATTTGCCAGATTTGGACTCTTTGGTTCAGATTACGAACCGCAACAAACAAAAATGGAGTTCGAACTGTAACGCGAGGTCCCACGCGGGCTGGTTACACGCTCGGACTCCATCAAAGCTTAGAAGTCTTCAAAAGTGGGGCATATCTCTTGTCCGCCAAAGCTAAAAACATGAGCTACTAGATTCCAACACCTTGTCGTGGCATGGAGGAACGGAAAACGCAGCGGGGGTACGACTCAGTGTGAATAGTGCATTTATTCTGAAGCCCTGAAAATTTAGCTTTTTCGAGCCATCCAAGTTAGCAATCCAATTTGTGAGATTTTGCATAAGAAATGCCTCCATTTTGTGCAAAAACTGAGTTGAAATGGAGAAGCTATGAAGCTGGGGCTTTTGTAGAAGATAAGGTGTTGAGTGGAAGACAGGTGGCAGCATTCTAGAGGTTCATAACATTAGTGGCCGACCGGCCATGCTAATAGCCAATCGACTAGTATTGGTGGCCGATGGCCTCTCATTTTGTTCTCTGAGTTGTCCATGTGTTGAAGGTGTTGAGAACTTGTGACTTGTTCCACTCTCAACTTGTTTGTTTTGTGCTTGGTTGTGGACCAAGAGCTTGTGGTTGTGGACCAAGAACTTGTTTCATCATTTTGACCATTTTTTGTTTTGGTTTTCTACTAAAACAATTTTGACCAATATGAGAGTTAGATTAACATACTTGTTCAATTTTCTGATTTAAAATCATGCAAGTCAGGCTATGAGCACTAAAAATTTTCCTTTTTTGGGTCCAGGAAATGGTCCAGTTTTGGGAAAGATGGAATAATTTCGAGAAAATAGTCAACCTCAGTAAAAATTTTCAAAAACTATTTTTGTAAACGGTCAATGCTCAACGAGCACGGAACTTACTATTGAGATGCGCAACCTCAGATCCATGACAATGGAAAATTGCCCCTTGCTTGAAAAGACCTGCATGGCAACGGAAAGTTGCCCCTTGTTTGAATGGCACCGCGGCACACTGAATGGCAACGGAAAGTTGCCCCTTGTTTGAATGGCACCGCAGTGCATTATAGTCAATCCTTAGAGTGATGAACACAACCAAATCCTTAGCTTCAGAGAAGGCAAAGGTGATCAAAACCATTACATGGACACAATCAATTTGGAAGTGTTTGTGGCTGGACTTCAGGATGAAGTTGCCTACATATCCCAAACATGGGAATCAAGCCTTACGTAGTTCCGGTCTAGGTTCACTCGTGTATGAACCCTCACCTTCTACGCTCTAACTTTTGCCAAGGCCGCCCTTCCGAGTTTTCAACCTTGCGAGCTTTGTTCTTCTTTTCTTTTCAATTCTTTTTCTTTTCTTTTCTTTTCTTTTCTTTTTTGCATTTTTCTTTCTTTTTTTTTTTTTTTGTATTCTTTTTTTCTTTTCTTTTTTTTTTTGTTTTTGTTTTTGTTCTTTTTCTTTGCTCTAACTTTTGCCTGGGTCGCCCTTCCAGGTTTTCGGCCCAACGAGCCTCTCAAGGGTAAAAGTGTAGCTTTATCCATACCAAATGGTTTTAGAATTTTGAAGCCATCTGAATGCAGGAGAATGACTACTGTTCACTGATGTTGTAGAAGTCCATCCAAATATTGTGGATAGGAACTCAGTTGTTCTTCAGCAGAAACAGTCTTCTTTCCTCCCTTTTGGGATTTGGCATTCTTGTCGATCTTCGTCGTGGACTCTTCGAGTACATTCCCTGACGTCTTTTGCCCCTTGTTCGAGGGGTGTTTCTGATCTGGCCATACAAGCCTCATATTGCGGTTGGCCGTTGAACATTCTGAATGCACGTTCAAGGTTTGAAAGTAAAGGGGGGTCGAGTCTCGAGGCTGAGAGCGATCCTAAGCTGCACAATCTCGAGAGCGATTCCACACAGGTCTTCGCAGGACGGCACAAACTATGTTTTGAAGATTTTTTAAGAAAGCGACTAATCGCTCGCATTGAAGACAGTGCGGAACCAATCTGGATCAAGCCAGGATCCTTCTCAGTACTCACGTTAACAAACATGATCTCAATCATTAAGGGCTTAGCATGCCTCTTTTTCTCTCAATTGATCAAAGTTTTGCAAATCCCGAGGAATTCCTTCCTCTTTGTTTTCATCACCACAGTGTTTGAAAAAGTTTTGAAAAAACTTAGGTCAATGCAATGAATTAAAGGTGCAGAAGAGCAAGTGAGATGCTCCGCCATTTCATTCAAATCCTCTAGCACAACTAGCTGAAAGTAGCAATAAGCACGGAAACATGATAGCCGCAACTGATTCATTCAGATTTCCTTGTTGCAACTGGCTCCACAACAGAGACAAACTCAAAAGAAAGGAAAAAGGCAAACAAAATGGTGATGCCTGAGGTAACATCCCCGGAATCACCCGACATTCTATACAATGGGACTGACTCGGTACAACAAGACATACCCTTAAGGAAAAAAAGCCTGACTCAAGACAATGAGACAGACTCAAAACAAAACCAAAGAACTGACTCAACACCCAAGCCAGAAATTACAAAAACCAGTATTCGCAAATGCTCAAAATAGTGCGTGCCAAATGCCACATCTGAAATAAACCGGGCGTCGCCTGCAGGTGGTCCAACCCCTGATCACATACTTACAGTATCCTCAAAGTCCAACAACTCAGCGGTGACAGACTTTGCTGAGGTAGGTGGGAGGATGACCTCATTGTCGATCAAATCTTGCACTTCGTGGCGAAGGCGAAAGCAATTGTCGGTGCTGTGACCGATTTGCTGGTGGTACGTGCAGTACAAGGTAGCACCATGTGTGAGAGGGAGATTCTTCGGGAGGGGTCGAGGCTCGAGAGGTTTAAGATGCCCCTTTTCAGCCAGGACTTGAAGTGCTTTAGACAAAGGCATGTAGAGAGCATGAAAGACCCTGCGGCCTCGAGGCAGGTACTTTGAAGTCTGAGGATTCTTGCTAGACGAACTAGCAAAAGGGTCAGCAGGCACTGCCTTGGCTTTCTGATTTTTCTAGGTGCAGAGTTAGGATTGGAGGGAACGGTTCTGGCATGACGGGGCCTATCCCGATTTTTCGCCTGGCTTGAACTGCCCTCGGTTGGAGTGGGGAAAGCATCATCCATAGTCTTAGCCATAACTGTGAATACTTGCTGTTTATTCAACCCCCCAACTTTCAAAGCCTCGACTGCCCACATCAGTTGTTCAATGGGATCGGCGTTTGTTCCCACTTTGTTCTTATCTCTAGCCTCAGCCTGATCGAGGGTTTGGGTTGCTACATCAGAGCGGAACCCGATTGTTGTTGACATGTCATTGCCATAGCTTAAGACAACTTCAGGTTGGCTGAGCTCGATCATAATTCGCCCTAGTAGCAAGGGCTCTTGCGGTATGAAATTCTCGGCATACGATGCAGTTGGTGGCGAAGCCGACATTCCATAGGCGAGATCAGCCACAAACCTCTGAAGGTCACCAATCATTCCCATCAACTCAAACATGGTGGGCTCACGGGCCTGAAACAACTGGGGTTCCCAGATTGGGCGCACGACAGGCGACCTGGGTGGAAGTGGTACTTCAACATTGGTCTCACTTTGCAGGGTGATTCCTTGGTCTAATGCGGCTGTCATAACCACAATCTCCTCTGAATTTTGTGTCATCATAAGTCCGCTGAACTTGAACGGAGATGATGCAACCGATTGATTGACGGATCAGATATCTATCTTGCCTCAGTGAGGGAGAACACTGGCTATTCTATACTTAAATCCCTGAACTGAAAGAGAAAACACGCAGCATTTCAGCCCAATCAGAACAGACACAAGCGTAGCTGAATAACTGTACTCTACTACTGATCACTGTTCCCCAAAAATCACTGCCCCAAAACTAAATCTGATACCCGCGGATATAATTGATTCTCAAAATACCGATACTGGTGCCCACAGGCCTGATACTCAAACTTGCAAACTGATATGTGCATTCTTGTGGAGATACACTCTAAAAGCACATAGCAAGTAAAGTAGAGCCAAAACACCCCTATGTTGGGATAGGGTTTCCCTGTCCTATTTTGTCAGGAGCTAGGGTTTCACTACGTACGCAGCGGTTTCAAACAACCTACAATCTGGTAAGCAACCTGTCCTAGTTTGGAATGGCCACTATGGATTCCGAATATGCACTAGGTCGAATGGTCAAAAGGGTGCCCCGGTGACAACCGGGGTTTGTGTTCCCACGTGGCGGAGCCTGTAACCGGTCAGCCTTATGGCACGCTTCTCAAAGCGAGCCTTCGGCAAACCGTTTAGGAATAGCAGACGGCAAACACTGTGTCCTAGGCACACCGATGCACATGCAATGCAAAGAAACACATAAGTGTAATCAAAACAAGATATCATGAGTTCGAGTCAAGCTCTCTAAACTCCCCAGCAGAGTCGCCAGAAACTATGGACGCGTCCTTGGGTCCTGTGCACTTCCATAGTTTGGACTCGTTTTGTTGTCGGTTCATAATCTGATCTTGCAAAGTGTAATGCAAGAGTGATAAATCACCAAAGAGTCCAAATCCAGCAAATCGTTTTGGAAAACTGATTTTTAGAAAGAAGTGCCAAACATGGACTGCTTTGCCAGATACAGAGTCACCACCTAAATATTTTTTATGGGGGAATTTAGGAAATCTTGACTCGTTTGCCTAAGGCCACGTGTCCGTCATCACCAAAGTTGCCTCGGCTCGGGAACTTGGGTACAATTGGGGAAGGTCAGCTATGAGCACCCCCGCTCGCCTGATCAAAGATCGACCTCTACTAACCATGATATCTAGTTTTTGAAAACATTTGCATTCTTATTCTGGTTAATTAGCTATAATTTACTATGTGATGCGCACAACACAAAAATATAGACTAGATCGCCTAATTTGGAACAAAGCATCGCATATCCGTTGTTTGGAAATGATTTGAGGTTTGCTACTCGCAATTAGGCTAAAATACAGATTTCAAAGAATTATTCCAATTCAAACAATCCAGCCTTCACCCACAGGCATTCAAGCAGTACATCAATTAAGCGATTAGCCTCATGGCAAGCATGCTTTCATGTTAACATTCACACTCATGCGAGATGCTAAAGCATAAACACTCACCTAGTACTCCAAGCCAAAACAAGGAATATGTTAGTAATCAAATGTATGATCCAAGTCCATGTTAAGATGGCTAATGCATCGCAGGCAAAATGCAGCTAGAATAGGCTCGGCTAATCTATGGATGGCATGTGAAATGCAACAGATAACATGCATTCAAGTTAGATTTGAAATACTATGCAATTAGTATGATGCGCCGAGCCCGGTGCATGCAATAAAAATGAATGGATGCAAACATGCTATCATAAGTATGCTAATCAAAACATGTCCTAATACTAACCATCAAAAGCAGGCAAGTAAAAGGGAGAAAGAAGTGGGGGTTGGAAGACATGCATCACACACACGCACGCTTATTACACAATTCGCCTTCTCTCGGAGGGACCAAAAGAATAAAACAAATTTAACTAACTAACAAGCTAATTAAATAGTTATAGGCCACTTAACTAGTTAAGAAAATTAACTAAGATAATAAAGCGGTAAAAAAACCTCGGGAAGAGGGTCCAATGCATGTGTGCTCGGCTCCGCTCGGAAATCCACCACCATGCACAAGCTGCCTCTGTTTTCACTGTTTTTCTCCTCTGAAGGCTACACAAGTCCTAAGGATGTTTCAGTATCACTCCCTGGTCACTGTAGAAGGTCACCGGCCAAGAGGAATGGTCACCGGCCATGGAAAAGTGGTCATCGACCGTCTATTAAGCTCTCGGCCATCCATTGTTGGTCGATCGGCACTGAGAATGGTCGGTCGACCATATCTTCCTGCAAAACCTTATTTTGATAGCAGTAGAGGACAGAAAAAGCCATGGCAATGCATTTTGAAGCAAATGTTTGCACAACCAACCTCCCTATCATATTATGAACTCAAGGGAGTGTGACCCTCGACCCTCGGGCCACTAATCATGCATTTCGATGCATGATGGCCCAAGAAGTCAAGTATGCAATTCAATGTCAAATGGAATGCAATGCACATAAATGCCACCAACCTCTATCATAATCAATTCAAGAGGCAAGAGATGCATGCGATGATGTGCAACCTAAGCATGCAAGCTAAGTATGCAACATGAACATGTGAACAAGCATGCAAACATGCAAGCATGTGACAATATTCAAACAAATGAGCATACAAGACATGATGCAACCAAAGCATGCCAACATGAAGCAATGTAACAACATTTGAGCAACATGCAAAAGGTGGACTTAAACTAATATGGACAAGCCTCAGCCATGTCTAAATCAGTAGCCAAAGTGCTATGGAAATGAAGGCAAATTTACATACAAACATGCATGCATACATGGTCCAACACTTAAGCATAAAGAGGCAACTTTTAAGCACACTTAAAAGAAGATAAACATGGACATTAAATCAACATGTTAGACTCTGAAAACATGTAAAAGATGATGCCAAATCAAGAAAGCAAAGCATGCAAGCAAGCCCAAAGCTTGAAGCTATCAAAGGAGCTTAAACTATGGCCACGCAAGGCAAGCCTCAAAGGGCCAAAGGGGCTCAAAATAGTCCCAAGGCTGACCAAAACAAGGCCAAAGACACACTTAGATGGCATCTAAATGGCCTAAGTCTAAAGGCATGCACAATGACCCAAACATGGAGCATAAAACACAAACCTTTTGAAGCATCAAAGGAGCCATAAATGCAAGTATACAAGCATGCTATATGGACTGAAATGACATGGTAAGTGATGCCAAACCACTGAAATAATGCAAGTAAAGCATGCTAGAGGATCCAATGCTCAAAGCCTACAAGCTAGGTTGCATGGTAGCTATACAAAGCAAGTCATGGATGACCCAAACAACCAAAATCAGACCTCAAGCACACTAAAACATGCATAAAAGCTTCACAAAGCTAAGCCAAAATCATTCTAGAAAGTCATGGTACATCATGATGCATGTTAAGGCAATTTCATGGAATTACAAGACAAGTATGCAAAGCATGCATGGTGTGTCTAAACCAACTTAAAACAGTGCTATATCATGGAAAAACAAAGCCTAATATGCATTGAAATGGAGCTAAAGCAAGCTAGGCATACAAGCTACAACACAAGCCATTTGTGCTAGCATCAAAGACAACATGGAGAGGGGATGACCCTCTCCCATTTAGGACACCAAAACTACTTTTCCACCACTGAAAATCCTTTGGATTTCATTGGTAGAGAGGTCTTGCAAAGACCAAAGCAAGGGCCAAAATAGATGGCCTTAAACAAGGCCTAACAAGGCCTTGGAGGGGGGAAACAACCCCAACCCTCAAAGAGACCTTAAACAAAGTTCTAAAGCACACAAAATCATAACTTTTATTAGTTTTACACTAAGCTTAAAAACAGATGCAAGATAAGTCAAAAGCTTGTGCAAAAATGGAGAATAAAGGGGTAAGGTTCTTGCCCTTGAAGACCTTCTTCTAGAAGACCACTCCAGCAGCCTTACCAAGCTTAGATCCACTCAAAAACTTCAAGAACAACCCTTTGGCACCTCAGCAACCAAGGTATAGTGTAACACTAGGTGTCTTATTACAAAACTAAGAACAAATCAAAAGGAGAGGGAGATATAGAGATAGATAGATATAGAACTTCTCTAACCCTAAAACCAGACCTCTGGAGATTTTTGGAACTCTTGAGGAGGGAGGAGAAGCCCTCCCTTTATAGGAATTCCAATCTTGCAAAGCTTACAAAACAAGCTAAGCAAGAGGGAAATCCCTTCATACACGTGTATGGAGGGGGTGCATTGTGGGTGCCAGCTATCACAGCTGGCACAAAATATCTGCCAAAAGCAGATGAACAATGGTCGACCAGCCAAAAATGACAAATTGACCAAAACAATGGTCGGTCGACCAGACAGAGTGCCGACCGGCCAACACCTTTGGCCGATAGTAAGGAAACAAGGCCGGTGGCCTCAAGCCATGGCCGATGAGGTGTGGGGATGGCCAACAAGCTATTCCTTGCCCTCAGAAGCAAAACACAGGTGTTTGGTGCAAAACCAAACACAAAACAGGCAAGTCGAGAGGTCTTGAGGCAAGGCGCATAGCCCAAACCTCTGAGAACTCAAGATGAACACCAACATGGATGATCACCGCGTGTTCAAACGGTGACGTCCAAGTCTTGTGGACGGTCAAAAATGGGGTGTCTACAGAGGCTTATCCTTTGATCGGGCAAGCGGGGGTGCTCATTTCAAGACCTTCCCCTCTCGTACCCAAGTTCCCGAGCTGAGGCAACTTTGGTGATGACGGACACGTGGCCTTAGGCACGAGTCAGGGTTTCCTAAATTTTCCAAAACAAAATATTTAGGTGGCCACTTGGAAATCTGGCAAAGCAGTCTTTGTTTGGCACTTTTCGATTCAAAATTGATTTTTCAAAACCAATTGTCGGATTTGAACTCTTTGGTGATTTATCAGTCTCACATTGCACTTCGTGAGATTAGATTCAGAACCATGATAGGAGTCCGAACTGTAGTAGCTAGAACTACAATTCACGCCCTCGTGCGTGGAGCGAATTTTCGGGCGGTCTACAGTATAGTAAATACAAGACACGTCACAACAGGGAGAATTGATCTCCTAATGAGAAGATCTCTTGATGCGATATAGCCTTTTATAGCAAGCCAGCAGAAAACTTTCACCTTTGGTGGAGCAAAACATTTCCACAAGCGTATACTGATAGAGCTTTCCCCATTTAAGATAGAGTGGTAGTGAGAAATTATAGATTTGACCGTAAAATGCCCCTGTTTATCGATTGACCACTAAAGAGAATCACTTTGGTTTGGTCTTAAAGAAGTAGTGGAGATGAGTTCCTACAGCTTTACAAGTTCCCATGGTCGCAAATGTCGCCGAAATTGAATTTTACAAGCTAAACCAACACTATTGAAAGAGGACAGTTCTGCAATTGACTTATTTTTCTGAGTGGAGAGGGAGAAAAGCCGAGGGAAAGTAGTTGATAGAGACTCAACTCCAATCGATAGATCAGTCCAAAAAAGAATATCACAACCTAATCCTAATTTTAGCACAAGATTGTTGGTCAATAATTCATTGAACACATCACCACTGCTGCCCACTTCAAGAATGCTTCTCCAACCTTTGGAAATTCATAATCCATGAAGATCAAACGGTAGCCAACTGCTAGGCCTTGTTTCGTATATTTCAACCACTACTTTTCGCCAAAGGGCATTCTTTTTGCCAAAGGGCATTTTTTCTGTACCATAACACCACCACCATTTGGCAAAGAGAGCAGAATTTTTTAGCTTAAGTGAATGAACGCCTAAGCCTCCAAACTCTTTCCTATTTGTAATTGATTTTTAGTTGGCAAGATGGCTGCGCTTTTTATCCTCACTGCCTTCCCAAAGGAATCTTCTTTGGAGTTTTTCCATCTCACTCTTCTTTGTTGAACTCTTCTTCTTCAAAGCATTGTACCCAATACTCAAAGGGTAACAATCTATCTTCATGTTTGGAGACAATACTATTAATCAACTTCCAAACATGATGGTGTTCTTGAATCTCCAATATATGTCCATACCTCTGAATGTATGGCCTTCTTCAGAGCTCCGATTGCTTTTTCATGTTTCTTCTCTCGAATTCTTTTAGGTAACCTGTTACTTAGCTTTTCTTCAACCACATCGAACAAGTCACATGCTTTGAAATATGAAAAAAGAACAATCTTCATTCTCTTGTAATTTGAGAACATCATTTTCTCACACCAAAATACATATTTAGTGATTCTTCCATGATCATATACTACAATGATCTATTAAGACTTCCAAGCTACTTCGTTGGTGGATGGGCTACAGCTCCATCTTCAAGAAAATGGATAAGAAAATGCGGAATGCTCTTCCATTTGCAGTGTTCTGGACTTTGTGGAAAGTAAGGAATGAATGTACATTCAATGAAATCCACCCCAAATGGGACAATATTAGTGAGCTGATTAAGGTTAATGTGACTTTTTTGATTAAATACAACTGTAAGGAGGTAAACTATTCTGTTAATGACTTGGTTTCGAGCTTGATGCAATCAGATGTAATGGTCATTAGCTTTATGGGTTGCTGTTGGACTGCTACTGTCCTTATGGTTTTGGGTTTACTTTGGCCTGCTGCTGTTGGCCCTTAGGATGTTTGTTCTAGTTGATGCCTCTTCAACCTCTGTTTGTAGGGATGGTGACGCAAATGATTTGGCTTGCCCCTTTTTGCCAACCTAGTTGGGGTGATTGGGTTTGCTTTGATGTTTATAGCACCTCCCTTGTGTTTATTTCCTTGTTTGTTGGTTTATTGACGTTTGATGTAAGGAACTTTCCTTGATTCTTATCAATAAAGTTTAATCTTTGCTGATCAAAAAAAAAAAAAAAAAAGACTTCCAGGATCATAGTAGCTCTAATGCCACTTTGTTAGAAATAAATTGGCCACACAACAATCACTCACAAATTTGGAAGCGAATCAGAGAAGGAAAAGATACAATCATGTTATTCTCATCGCATTCTCATTATATTCTCCTACTAATTTTTATCCTCATTACATAAATTGCATGACTATATACAAGATCCTAACATGTAACTCACACACTCACATTAAGGCCCGCTAACTCTATTATGCTTTGTAATCACTAACACATTAACATACTACTAATGCTCTTAACACACTATTATGCATCATTAGATGCATATCCTTATTCCTCCATAATTAGCAGAACTAAATATAGGAAATATAACTCCTAATGATAAAAACAAAGTTTATTACTTTCAACAAAAAGTTGTTTCGAAAAGTAAAAATAGAGCTTTTAGTGACAAATTTTTTAAAATGTTGCCAATAATTGAGTACAATGGAAAATAAAATTGTTGTTTCAGTAAGGAATAACCAATTTTCACCAAAGTAATTCCCTTGTGAAATTTTACTACTACATGTAGACATAAAACACAATAACAAATAATAATAATAATAATACATCATATCTTAGATCTATGAAGCAGGGAAGGAATTGTAAGAAACTGCATAGAAAATTTCTTGTACAAATATTCCTGAAAGTAAAAAAGAAAAAAGAAAAAAAAAGCTTTTTCATTGTTACATTGTTTGTTATTATTTTCTTTCCAATTTAAGATATTATATGCTTGTATTTAATTTCAGAAATCACCAAAACACTATTGGATTGGAACAAAGATTTGGCCAAGGAACCAGATATGTATGGTTGGACACCACTTCATTATGTGGCCCGATTTGGTCATGTAGAAAGGGCTAAACAGGTACTAGATGTGGATAAATCCATTGCATATGTGATTGTAGACAAAGATGGTAAGAAGACATCTCTTCATGTAGCAGCTAGTCAAGGACATGTTGGTGTAATGAAAGAGCTTCGATCACAATGCCCCGATTGTTGGGAGATGGTTAATGATAAAGGCCAAAATATTCTTCATGTTGCAATGCAGAATGAGAATAAAAAGGCGGTCAAATTCATCTTAGAAAATTCACGGCTCAGTAGCCTTATAAATCATAAAGATATTGATGGGAACACCCCTCTCCACCTTGTTGCTACTGCGTTGTATGTAAACAAACTCATATACGATAAAAGAGCAGATAGGATGGCCTTTAACAAGGAAAATCAAACTTCCCTTCATGTAACAACACACTATGAAAACGTAACATTAGTAACCCATGTAACCCTTCTCAGTCCGAGCGATGGTAGGAATCTTGTGCACAAGGCCGCCCTATTGCTTTATTAATTCATTAATGTTTTCCAAACTTATTGAAGAATGATTATTGCATGCAGGCTCTCAAGAGGTCAGAATAAAAAAAACGTGGTTATTCACTAGGTTGGCGAAATATAATTAGCGACGATAATGAGAATTTAACAAAGAAAATGAAAGCTAATGATGATATGTGTAAAAAGATTTCATCCACGAACATCAAGAAAACAATGGACACCCAATTGATAGTTGCTGCACTTATAGTAACTGACTTTTGCAGCTGGTTTCACCATGCCTGGTGGCTATGATGGAAACTAGGGCCCACATCAAGGCATGATAACTCCAACAAGAGAAGAAACTTTCAAAGCTTTTGTGGTAACAAATACCATAGCCATGATATTATCCACTTCTGCTATTTTAATATATTTTTGGGTGGTTCCAATTAATGATCATGATATGCTTTTGAAACACTATTATTTCGCTGCTAATTTCGTATTGATTGTGATTGTAACAATGGTGTTGGCATTCATTACAGGCACATATGATGTATTAGAACATTCACGAGCCCTAGCAATTGCAGTTTGCGTTACCAGTTGCCTGTTCTTCGGGATTTTTAACAACTTAATTAAAGAGAGTTTCAACATGGCAATAGAAGTGTCATCTCTATAAAAACTACATGTGTTACAGTCCTCTTATCTAGTGTTCAATGTTCATATCTGATGAATAACATCAAGGAATGCATTATTGATCAATAATGTATTTTGATATTAATTTCAAGTATGAGATTGTAGGTTTGAGTTTGAGGGAACCCAATCTGTGTCGATAATGATGTAAATCAAGCCTATGCAAGCATATGGTTCCATTACTATTGTAATAATGTCTGATTGTCAATATATATGCATTACAATATATCAAATTTTTAGAGTGAATTTGTATTGTTTCTCAAAATACTCTGCTAGAGATATATTAGGCTCTTGATTATATTTTTAATCAAGTTCTCATTCAAACTTCGAAATCATAGAGAATTTTTTGTATCGAAGCTCTCAATCACCATATGTACTTTTTGTTCCATCTCATTTCTCATTTATTATTTTGTACCCAAAAAGTTAATTTTACGAGTGGTTGAGTAATAAGTAATTGCTTATCAGATGATTATTGGTTCTCTTACAAAAGGGATCAGATTTAGTGGGTTGTCTTACAATTTCTTTGTAAGTTAATGGAATAGTAGTGCCTTGTATTGCGTTTTACTCCTAATTTCAATTGTTGTCTAAATAATATTTGCTGGTGTAGCTTATAAAGGGTGTTTGGTAGAGCTTAAATCCAACTTATTTCAGCTTTTAGCTTAAATTAAGTGATTTTTGTGTGTTTGGTGTAGCTCAAGTGATCAACTTTTAGCTTAAATTAAGTCAAAAAAGTGATTATTCTTTGAGTTGCTCTGGAGGTGCTTTTTTATTCAGCTTAAGTGCTGCTAGGGGTTTGAGGGGAAAATGACTTAAATGCCCCTCAACATTTCAAGTTATTACCAGTGTGCCATGTATATAAACCAAACACAACTCATTTCTGTCTCTCACGTGCCTCTAAGAGGCAATTTCCGGCGAGAGGGAGGTGATTTCCGACCAACCCTAGCTCTCTAAAACCCTAGCTCTCTCTCTCTCTCTCTCTCTCTCTCTCTCTCTGTTTGGATTCATATCTATAAGAGTAACAATCACTGCCCTAGAGAGGCTCGCGGTGGCGAAGGGAAACGAAAACCTAGTGTTTATGGGAGCCAAATCGACAGCCTCGATCAACGGTGGCAAATCCACCGCCGCCTCTGTTCTGCTTCCTCCTCTGCCACCTAGTGTTTTCGAGAGAGAGACACAGAGAGAGAGAGAGAGAGAGAGAGAGAGAGAGAGAGAGAGAGAGAGAGAGAAGAGGTGTTAGAGGCGGTGCTGGATCTACCATTTCCCAAATTTGGTCTCTCTGCCTTCGGCAATTGCGATGACAACAGATGGGGAGGCGGTGGTGGTGGTTGTGTTGTCGGAGAAGACAAGGAGATGAAGATCTTGTCCTAGAAGATGAAGATGAAGAGGCGGCTCAAACCCTAGCGCCGCTGTGACCGCCGAAGTTAGGGTTTCAATGTTTTGTTTTTGTTTTTGTTTTTTTTTGTTTTTGTTTTTTGTTTTTTTTTTTGGAAGTTTTTTAGTGTTTTTTTAATTAAAAATAATGCTAATTAAGCATTTTAGTCGCTGATTAATAATTTTATTATTAATTTATGGTAATTAATAATTTTAGTATTAATTGATGCTAAGTCATTAATTGGCACTAATTAATTTATAATTAAAAAAATAATTTTATATTAATTGATACTATTAATGAAATGATAATTTTAGTATTAATTGATGCTACTTAAGCAACTAATTGACACCTAATTCATTCATAATGAAAAAATGAAAAAAATTATACTGATTGATAATATTAATAATTTTAGTATTAATTGAAGGTAATTAAGCCATTAATTGACACCTAATTCATTTTATAATGAAAAAACGAAAAACATTATACTAATTTATACTATTAATAATTTTAGAATTAATTGATGCTAATTATATTAACTTTTGTAATACTAATAACATTAACTTTTATTAATGAAATAATTTTTTTTAAATTAAAACTGAAAAAATTACAAAATAATCATTTTTATATCATATAAGGGCAAAATGGACAATTACACAATTTTACTGCTTATTAACCAAACACTACTTTGCTGCTTAAATCCATAATCCCACAGCTACACTAAACAGGCTAACAGCATATAAGGTTAAGCTATAATCTATAATCACTTTTCCATAGCTCTACCAAACGGGGCCATAGTCAAAGTGATCATTGCTATGGCAATCAATTCAGATATCTAAGGCAACACTCCCTCTCATACTTTCCCTAATCATGAACCAATCATATTACTTATACATCATTGACTCTAGAAAATGGGTCTAAAAAGTGGGCTAAGTTTGGTGAAATTGTTGATAGAAGAAGATGGTGAGTTTAAATATGAAGCCAACAGTGCAGGTGAAACCTCACTTTACATCGCTGTAAAGAAAGGATGCCATGTAGTGGTGTCCGAAATCTTGAAACCTTTCAGAGCTCCGGCTTATGGTGGCCCTGGTGGTATAACTGCTTTGCACGCGGCACTAATTTCTAACAACCAGGGTATTAGTCATTAATTTTAAACAAATTTTCTTTGGATTCTATTTATTTTTTTCTAGACAAAAAAATAGTGGATTCATATTAACAGATAATAGTATAAAACATGTGATATGCATGGTCTTAGATATTAATTCAAAATTGTATTTTGAAAGTAAATGGTACATTTAAAAATATATATATATATATATTAACAAAAAATAATCAATATTAAGTATTTCAATTTAGCACACATGAACACGTATTGGTTAAGATATTTAGATTGACTGAAACTTTATAATTTGTCTAAAAATGCCCATTCTTGTGTTTGAATCATAAATTTGAGTAAAGAATTCACTATTCAGATACAGCCTAAAGAAAACTGGCTCTTTTTTTTTTTTTAGCCCAACAAAGGAAATAGCAGTCATTTCAGTCAACCATGTAATGGTATGGGAAGGGTGTAAGGAACTGGAGAGAAAAATTTTGGCAGAAATATTGCTAAAGAAAATGAATGATTTTGGTTTTGATTTTGAATTTAGTTTTTTAATTTCTATTTAATTTATTACATTATATGCTCTGTATTTCATTTCAGGAAGCACAAAAACATTATTAGATTGGAAGAAAGATTTGGATTATTCATCATGGTATCAGAGCTTCGAGCTTCAATGAGCATTCGCACCAATTTAATCTTTCTTTCTTTCATTCAAAGAACTTTGATCTTCATCAAGCAGTTTCAATGGAGTCTTCTTCTTCTTCTTCAACCATACCTCCCAATCTTGAAATGTTAGTCTCTAATCTAAGCTCACTTGTGACTGTCAAATTGGATAGTACAAACTTTCTCATCTGGAAACATCAGATGCAAAATATTCTTCGAGCTACTGATCTCCTGAAGGTTGTCAATGGATCATATCAATGTCCCCCAGTAATGATTCAAAATTCTTATGGATTAGATATTTCAAATCCGAAATTCATACAATGGCGTATGATCGATGCACATCTTACGAGTTGTGTAACTGCTACTCTTTCTCTAACAATCTTCACAACTGTGATTGATCTTCAAACGCGCTCTGAGGTATGGCTATCACTTGATAAGCGATTTACCTCATTGTCTAGGTCACACATTCATCAGCTCAATAACAAATTAAATTCAATATCAAAGAGTTCTGATTCAATGGAGGTTTATCTAAGTCACATCAAAAGTCTTGTGGATCAGTTGAGCATGGCTTCATCCTTTGTTGCTGATGAGGATGTGGTCCTCATTACACTGAATGGGTGCTCATGAAATTTAAAGGGGTAAAAGAAAAAACTCCAAGGCTTGACTCTTCTAATAAAATAAATCTTTGATTTTTAATTTGTTAATTTAAACCTTAATGTTTCAATTTGTTTTCAATCTTAAGTATTCTTGACGAAAAAAATAATATTTTAATTATTAAACTCAATGTGAATAAATGATGAATGCATGTGTATTGATTATATTTATTTAAATTAATATTTCAATGTGAATGAATTAGATGCAAAACAATGAATTTGTGGATTGTTATGATACAGGAATGTCACAAAAAATAGTTCTCGGTTATTTGCAACACCAAGACACTGCCACAAATAATTAATTATTTTTTTTCCAATTTGTTTGTACTTTTTGAGACAAGGAAATTCGGTGGCTCACTCTATTGCTAGAGTGTCTCGCACTCCTCAACAGCAACAAGTTTACTTGTAGTTTTTCTAGCTTTGTTCTGTTTGGCTGCTAGTACTCATGCTTTTGTTTCCTTGGCTTTGCAGTTCACTATCTAAAAAAAAAAAAAATCCCATCCCAAAAAAACTTTCAAATCTTAAACCCGCTCATTTTATCTAATAAATATAGGTTTTTTTTTTTTATTGAACAGATTAAATTATTTACATTCTTTTAATTATTATTTAACAAAAGTTTTAACATAATTATTGGATAATTATAATTAATATTTTATATCCCAAGTCCAATTCAAATGTTAAACGGGCACAAAATCTCAGCACCGCCTAATCCTATGAGCTAAATATAGGATTAATTACCAATTAGTCATACTAAGTAAACTTAAATACTAATAGATCCTATTGACTTTTGGAATGCACCCATAAGCCCTATTGACTTTTCCTCCGTTGTTTCTTCTCTCACTCTCTCTCTCTCTAAAAACCTCCTTCCCTGGCCTCTTTTTGGGCTGGCTGGCCGTCGCCTTTGGCTATGACGGTCGGCTAGCCTAGCTCTTTTTGGCCTCTTTTTGGCCTAGCTCTTTCCGCCTGTTGGTTCTTTCTTTCAATAAACGTGAGTCCCCCATTTTTCCCACCTAGGTGTGTTCGGCGTTGCTGAGGTAGAGTTTATTTGGTGGTGTGTCGGGGACCGTTACAGCTGATTCTTCAAGGGTCATCCAGGATTTTCATTCGAGCGCTCTCTTGCGAGTAGGAGCTTGAGGGGTGAACTCTGGTTCAGATTGGTGGAGAAGTATCGATGCTCTGTTTGGGCGGAAACATGGGTGTCGTTGGCGATCCAGTTCTGTCTGGTTTTCACTCGAGCGCTCCTCTTCGAGTGAGAGTTTGAGGGGTGAACTTCTTCCATTGTTTTGGAGGTGTCCCAGATGGTGGTCGGTGTTCGGTGGGTGTGTGGTTCCGCAGTGTGAGTAAGGTGAAGAACTGCTGGTTTCAAAGTTATCCTATCAGCCTCAACCGAGGCAACGCTTTTGGTCGGTGAGGAGTTCTGGAAATACCTTCACCACCACTGGAGAGGAGTTCTGCATTGTAGCTAATGTTGGAGCTGCG
Organism: Camellia granthamiana; assembly: GCA_036172215.1. Taxonomy (NCBI): domain Eukaryota; kingdom Viridiplantae; phylum Streptophyta; class Magnoliopsida; order Ericales; family Theaceae; genus Camellia; species Camellia granthamiana. Next base: position 134,635,116 of record CM069907.1, on the reverse strand, counting down.
CTGTCAAGATTAGCAGGGGAGTTGCAGCGGCATGGTTGGTGTTTTCCGGTGTTGGCTTTGGTGTTGTTCTTGGTCGGGATAGCAGCATAGGTGTGAGTATTGGGTGTGGCAGCAGCATAGGTGTGTGTGTGGGCAGAAGCATAGGCGTGGTTGGTGTGGGCTGAGGTGAGGTACAGCAGTTTAGCAGGGGAGTTGCAGCGGCATGGTTGGTGTTTTTCGGTGTTGGCTTTGGTGTTGCTCTTGGTCGGAATAGCAGCATAGGTGTGGGTATTGGGTGTGGCAGCAGCATAGGCGTGTGTGTGGGCAGAAGCATAGGCGTGGTTGGTGTGGGCTAAGGTGAGGTGTAGCAGCATAGGTGTGGGCTGCAGCAAAGGCGTGGTGTGTGCTGCAGCAGCATAGGTGTGGGCTTAGGGAGTTGAAGCAGCATAGGTGAGGGCCTGGGGAGTTGTTGTAAAGATTTTAGTTTGGTTATTGGGTTGATCAGAGGTGTTTGGTGGGTTGATTTTGTGGGGATTCACGTATTTTATTTTCTAGTTAAGTCCTTCTTAACTTTTCTGTTTAAAAAAAAAAAATCGTGAGGCCAAGGGGTTGGTTGTATGGGTGCGAGTAGCAGTAGTAGAGGTATTTTTATACTTTCCGAATCTCTCTCGATGCATGTCATCTTCCTGTACCTTTAATTTCATGTTGTTAATGAAATTTTTATTTGCCGATAAAAAAAAAGAAAAAGAAAAAAGTCCTACAATATCTATATTGCCATTAAATTTATTCCCTCATTAAATTTCTTTCTTTTATTATCTTCTCTCTTTTTCTTCCATTTTTCTAGAATTTTTTTTTTATCTTCTTGTTATATCTCTCTCTCTCTACTATTTTTCCAGAGAGCTTCACAACCACCGTCGCCACACTACCATCGTTTACCGCCATCGTTGCAACACTGCCACCTTCGCCATACCGTCCACTCACTACTACCACAGTCATTGTTTGGCCACCACTACCACCATCATCATTCACCAATCACCTCCATTATTGTCGATCTATACTCTACTTTCGCTCATCTACACTCCACCACCTTTATCCATCGCCGTCAACCCCGCACACTTCTTAGCATTGTCTTCTTCTTTTGTTGCCATCATCGATGACTTTCAGATCTAGCCATTTTCAACTTAGATCTTCACTGATGCCTTTAGATCAGGCCATTTTTTTATGTTGATTTAATCATGACATGGTTGTCGAAACTCCTACCAATGAGATCCGTTCTATCTCTCTCTCGATATATGTGTGTGTGTGTATTGATGGATCTCCATCAATCACTTTGGGCCAAAATGACACAATTTGTTTGAAAAAACAATTATCTGTTGAAATCAACTTATCTGTAAATTTCTTGAAATTCGCGAATTTGTCTATCAATTGAAACTCACTAAGCCTATTTTCTTATTTCTTAAAATTTATTAAACTACCTATCTGTTGAATATCACACATTTCTCTACCTTACCTCCACCACTTGTTACTGCTAGCCGCCAGTCACTAGCCACAATGACTTTTTCGATGATTTTTCTAGCCAATAATAAGATTTTACCTTAGATCTAATACCTTATACCCTCTTTAAATTGGACTTTTCACTTAATTTTTTCTCATTATTACTTTCAATGTTATTGTTTAATTATTGTTGGTAAAACTCACTAAATTAGAACATTTATAATTATTCATTACATCTTAACAAGTACTAACATTTGCCTAAAAGCAAGGACTTTGATATCGTTGAAGCAAGGAATCACCCAAATCAATGGGAAAAATCTTTGTACACACAAAAAGGATGTGAAATAGTTAGTAGACTGAGGAGGACAAAAGAGGAGGCAAATTTCAAAAATTAAGCAAGATATATTACTTTAGTGCATAAAGTGAATTGTAAAGGAATCTAACTAATCAACAAAAAGAGTGAAAGAAAATAGGACATTGACAGGGTTGATTACAATTAAGACTACAAATGAAACGAGCTGCTTGTGAACTGATTTGGCTCAGCTCGGCTTGACTCGTTTAATAAATAAGTCGAGTTCAAGCTCGAATAAATTCAACTCATCAAGGTAAACTTATCTTTATTTAAATTATATAATAAATATATTATTCATATATTAAATAATATACAAATATATAAATAATATTTTTATTTAAATAATATAAATAAGAAAAAAATTTATCAAGCCAAGCCAAACTCAAGCGTTATTAATAACGAACTGAACTCGAGTCTAATTAGTTATTAAGCTGAACTCAAACTTAATAAATGGGCTCAATAAGTAGACAAGTCAAGCTCGAACTCAGTAAAACTCGACTCAATACCACTTATTTACAACGTTAATTATAGTTTTGTTTGGGGTATCAATTTAGATTTAGGTAGTGATCTATAGAAAGAAAAGAAAAAAAGAATAAAATGTGAAGAGGAACTTCACGCACTACAAGAATTTCACACTACGAGGAACATATATGCCACTATGCTTCTCAATTTTTCGTGGGCCATCCTCTCAAACTTCAGAATTACTAATTCTAGATTATGACAGTGATTTTCAGTTTTTAATGGGCCATTTTCTGGATCTTCAAAATTACTAGTTCTAGTTTTAGTTCCGGTATTAATTTTAAGGATCAGGCTAGTTTCCATTTGAAATCGGATTGAAACATATTGTTGGACTCGTAGAATTTATAATGAGTTTAATTTCGATAATTTGAACCGTTCAATGTGTAAGGCATGTCGTGTACTTTATCCCTGCAAAAAATTACGTTAATCAGATATTGATAGCCACTTAATTAGATTATATTTTTGTCAATGATAAATGATTTTAAAAATAAATTGTTGATAAAAATATGTTCTAATCAAGTGGCTATCGATATCTAATCAACGTGATTTTTTACAGAGACGAAATACTCAACGAATGCTACACATTTAAATCATCGAAATTGGACCCGTGGTGAGCCTCACGGGTCCAATCTGGATCCTAATTTTAAATAATAATATTGAGATGCATGTTAATATTGGTGATACAATTAAATATTAATTCATATTGAATAATATCAATTAATATATTGATGAATAATTATGTTGAAGATTCAAAATACTAACATGTATCAATTAATATATGATGACGCTCGTGTGTCAATTTGGTTCTTATAGGCCTAATTTAAGGGGGGTGGGTCCGTTGCGGCCACGGAACTTTCAATCTGCCATCCGTCCGTCAGGTTGGTGAATTGAAGAAAATCAATCTGTATCTGTCCACCAATTCGGCGGATGTGGATTGAGCGGATTGCAGATTGATGCAAATCGGTTTGGCAGTTTAAAATTTTATAAATTTTCAACATAATTCAACTTGTGCACTTCCTAAAAAAATATATATATATATTATAGTCAATGACTTAAAAAAGTATTTCAATCACTGCATGCCTCATTCAGAGAAAGAAAGTTTGAAAATTTAGAATATTACAATTACAACATGTTTCATTCGCATATTACAATCACAGCATGTTGTATCCACATAAAATATTACAATCTATGATTCTTACAATATAAAAACAATTCAAACCACCAAAACCATGAACAGAGTAGTAGTAGTGATTGTATGCCTCTGTATTATTATATCTATATTTGTTTTTCAAAATAAACACCAACCAGCATGTATCATCTTTTTTATTTATTATTTTTAGTGTTAGATTTATAAACCAAAAATATAAATAAATACTACATTTATTTTTCAATTCAAAAAATATATTCAAGTTCAAACTCTTTTTCAATAGAATATATTTAACAAAATATTTAAACTTCTTTTTAATGAAAAACACAAACATAACATCTAAACAAATTGAAAATACAAAGTCTTACAAATTACTAGGGGTGCTCGCGGTTTGACAGTTCGGTTGCAGCCAAAGGAATCTCAAAACTAGGCAGATTGAAAAAAAATCAATCCACAACTCATCAACAGGCATCCGTCCAAAATGCGGCGGATCGGTTTGGGTGAATCGGTATATCCGTTGCTCACCCCTAACCTAATTGCTTCAATTTTATATTTGAATTTTTCACATTGCATCAATTCTAAGCATTTAGCTTGTTATCTTCAATTTCTCAATGGATAGTTTCAATTAAACTAAATTAAACCAATGTGAAAATTTATAGTGAAAAATTGATGCAGTTGAAATTATAAGAATCAAATTGACACAAAAAGTAAATTACAAGAAAAACGGATAGTTTGTCCAAAAATATTAAGAAATAAAATCTGTTATTCTACAAATACTCTAACTAGATTTATTAGGCTCTTGATACTATTCAATCAAGCTCTCAGTGTAACTTTGAAATAAATGAGAATTTTGAGCACTATAATGATCAACCTAAAATTTGTTGTCCTACAAATACTCCAACTACATGTATCAGGCTAGCTTATGAAATTTTAAAGGCGAAAATAAAAAAAAAAACTCTAAAGCTTGAATCTTATAATAAAATAATTTTTTTTATTTTTTAATTTAAATCTTAATGTTTTGCTTTATTTTTAATCTAAACTGTTTGTTTATTTTATTGAGTAAATTTGACCAAAAAAAAATAATAATAATATTTTAATCATTAATCTTAATGTGAATAAATAATGAATGCATGTGCATTGATTATATTTATTTTTATTAATATTTGGTTTGGATGCCAATGAATGGGTGAATGGGTATTGTTTAAATTTATTTAAATTAAATTTCAATGTGAATGAATTAGGTGCAAAACAATGAATTTGTGGATTGTTATGATACAAGAATGTCACAAAAAATAGTCCTTAGTTATTTGCAGCATCAAGACACTGTCACAAATAATTAATTATTTTTTTACAATTTGTTTATACTTTTTGAGACAAGGAAATTTGGTGGTTCACTCTCTTGCTAGACTGTCGCGCACTCTTCAACAGCAACAGGTTTGGATGGAGGGGGTGCCCCCATCACTGGATCGTTTGATTTGGATGCTGCTACTTACTAGTAGTAGTTTTTCTTGCTTTGTTCTTTTTGGCTGCTAGTCCTCATGCTTTTGTTTCCTTGGCTTTTGCAGTTTACTATCTGAAAAAAATAATCCGATCCTAAAAAAAATTTCAAATCTTAAACCCGTCCATGTTATCTAATAATTATAGACTATCCATTTTGTCTTGAAGAGATGAAATTATTTAGATTCTTTTAATTATTATTTAACAAAAGTTTTAATATAATTATTGGATAATTCTAATTAATATTTTATACCCTAAGTCCAATTCAACTATTAAATAGGCACAAAATCTCAGTATAGCCTAATCCTATGAGCTAAATATAGGATTAATTACCAAATAATCCTATTAACTACACTTAAATATTAATAAGTCCTATTGACTTTTGAAATGCACCAATAAGTTCTATAATATCTGTAGAAGGTCAAAAATTAAAGTCCAAATTAAGCATGGGCCAAAATGCTGAAGTCGCCCCCTTTAGGTGACCAATAATGTCTAAATGAGCATGGGCTGAAACCCAGGGGTACTGGGCCAACAAGTGGGCCAAAGTAGGTCTGACTCGCTACAAATCCAAATAGACTCCACGCCTAAGTCAAGTTGTGGAGGTACTACTTGCAGCGGTGGAAGTTGCTAAGGCACTTTGCCTCAGCGCCGCTGTTCCCAATATATTTGGTTCCGCCGCCATCTGAAGTTGCTGAAGGAAAGAGAAAACTGAAGCAACTAAGTTGCAGAGGCAATGCTTGCAACGATCAAGTTGTGAAGGCATTTTGTCGGCGCCGCCATCTCTAATATTGTCGGTTCTGCCATTTGGACTTGCAATAGGAAATGACAACCGTAGCAACTACATTTCCGCCGTAACTATGACAGTCGTTGCAACTAACTTGCGAAGGGAGGCACCCCACCAGGGTGACAGCAGCCTTTAGGGGAAGTTTTGCCTCCGAAACTAAAGGCTAATAACAGGCCTAAGACTGATAGTAGGTCCCACATCTCACTGGTTGGAGCTGATAGCAGGCCTAGAGGTAAACCAGTATATCGCGGCAACCCTGCGAAGATGGGAGCAAGGTAGCCCAAGTGTAAAGGACTCTCTTTCCATTACCCAAGTCATGGACCTGCCTTAGTCGCATAGGAAGGACTTAAAGAAGCCCCCTTGGGCTTAATACTAAGGCACATCGTGGCTGATAGAAGGCTTGGCTATGGCCTTCGCCCTCGGAAGCTGGGGAGTTTGTGGTTAGGTGGCTAAGGGTGGAGGTTTCACTGAGGTGAACACAAACATGACTGATATTAGGCTATGAAGTCCTAAGAATGAATGTATTAGCCAAAATAAGCTGAGAAGGTAAGTGCAGCAGTAAGGTTTTACCACCGCAAGTGCACATGCAGAGGTTCACGCTAAGAAGGCAAGTTGTAGCGGCAAACACTCCCGCCACAAGTGCACTCACTAAGACGTCTGTAAGGTTCATACTGTGAAAGCAAGTTGCAGCAGCAAACACTCCCATCGCAAGTGCACTCGCTAAGATAGTTGTACCAAACAGATAGTACACAGTACATGCAGAGGGATGTGTGCCACTTCCAGCCTAGTAGCACAAGGTAAAATATTCCATGTGATCCTTTGGGACACATGTCTTCTTTCTATTTGGCCACTTGGTGTCCTCTTGGTACCAAGGAAAAGCCTATAAATATGACCCATTTCCCAACCCAAGAGATGATGAATTTTCGGGGAGATGCTGCCCATTTGTGCGCTACCATACATTTCTTCTTGAGCTATTTGCTTCATCCTGACCTAACTACTCACTCTCCAACTTCCCAAACAGTTGTTGCTGCTCATCCTCCAATCATTCTACCATTGTTAGACCATTACCATAGTTTTGCCTCCTATCACCTTTCTAACATTGAACCCCCCCTACATTTCTGGCGACTCTGCTAGGGAGGCTACTTTGTTGATGGTTCATATCCACAATGGCTTACATATTTCACTGGAAAAAATGACAGAGGATGAAGTGTAGCAACCCCCAAGACAGCAAGGTTCCTCTAATGGTAGAGCAGCACATGGTGAGGACCATGGCCACAGTGTTATAGTTGAAGTAGTCAAGTCACTTCAGGACACGTAGAGGGAGATCCTGGCAGCTTTACAAACTCTCACAGAAGCTATCATGGCTATGGCGTTGAGGCCAGCCACAGCACTAGTGCCTCTGCTTGTAGTAGTTTCAAATCCAATGCCTAATCTGTTCCCTGAGAATCAGGCTCCACTCCAAGTGCCTCCAGCGGTATCTCAGGCAAATGGTACGGCCGTTGGTTCAGCTACCTAGGAGCAGACTGGCCCGTTCCAGGCCACTCACTTTGTTACTCTAGTCGACGTACAAGCTATGCTCGAGCAAGAGTGTAGCAAGAAGCAACTACCATATCTTCCAAATCCAGATGTGAAACCTCCATACTCCCCAGAGATATTGGCCATGCCATACCGAACTGGGTATACAGTACCCAAGTTTATAAAGTTTCATGGGGAACACGATAATGCTCGAGAACATGTGGTGAGATTCATTGAAACTCTTGGTATCCATGGTAGTGACCACTCTCTGCACCTTCGGGAGTTCTCCAAATCACTTACGAAAAGGGCTTATAGCTAGTATGTAAACTTGGCTCCCAACTCGATCAAAGTTGGGAGGAGATGGTGAACAAGTTTCACACTAAGTTCTTCTAAGTCCAAGAGAAAGTTACCACCCTCACACTTGGGCGAGATGTCCAAAAAGAAGGTGAAGATATACTGGACTATGTCAAAACGTTCCAAGATAAGGCCATTGACTATCATGAACCAGTGGATGAGGCCCACTTAGTCATCATATGTGTGGAGGGTGTCATACGCGACTACAAAATCTTCTTAGTGAACCATAATCTACCTACCTTTTCGGCCTTGGTTGAGGCGGCTAGGAACCTCAGCACCACGGGTCCTTTGCGCAGATCTCGCGACAATTGCCGCTACTCTCACAGTAGCAGAGTCGCTACAGTAACCTCCATAGGAGGGAGCCGCTCGCAAGGAGAGGCATTGTCCTCCCAGAAGAGGAAGAGTTATGAGGACAGAAACCCATATCCCTATAGCCTTGAGAATGTTAAAGCCTTGGTTAAGGAATGGGTAGCCGATAGTGAACTTACTTTACCTCCGGTTGATGTTCCCCAACCAAGAAGGACAAAAAAATCCCATATTATTGTGTCTATCATAGAGCCACAAGGCATCTTACTAGAGACTGTTGGACTTTGAAAGTGACTACAAATGAGCTGACGTTCAAAGATACCGGCAACCGTAATGTGAGAAAATTATCCCAACCATAAGGAGAAAGGGAAGAATGTACATATGATTGGGTATCTTGGGCCTGTGCGTGATCAAGTGCCCTACTATGATAAGTTAGAAGAAATTGCAATGGATCAAATCTCTGAAACAGTACCTACGGAGGCAAAACTCGCAGAGAATACTCATGTTTAGGCCCTACAAAACTCTGTCAAGTTTCGTACCTTCTTCAACCAGCTGGGGCACAGCAAAGCCACCAGGATGGAAGCAACAAAGGCCCTCATCAACATTTCTGAAGTGCATCATGTTGAAGTTGCTGAGGCTAAAGAGCATGTGCCTCGGCGTATCCAGGAAGACTATGGGGCCATTACTTTTTCAGAGGCAGACAGAGCATACCCATTCCCTTATAAACATCCTCTTTTTGTCACAACTTACATCAATGTTGTAGAGTTCATGCGTGCTTTCCTTGATAGCAAAGCGTCCATAAACATCATCACTATTGACACATTTGCAAAGGCTAGTATCCTAGAGCCCAGGATGGTTCACCAACCCATTACTGTGATGGGTTTTGGTGGTAAGAAAAAAAGTTACTAAGGGCCATGTTGTGCTGGACTTAGCAATTGGCAAGATTCGCTCCGCAACTAAGTTCCATGTGATTAAAGCAAACACAAATTACCACATGATACTTGGCAGAACTTGGATGTACCGATATGGGGCTATCCTGTCGAGTTATCACCAATGTGTGAAGGCAAAATTTGAGAAGTGAACAGTGACCATAAATGCGTCTGAGAAGCCATTTGGAGTAGAGGAATCACACTATTCTGATGCAGTTTTCTTTACTGAACTATCAACGGTTGAAACTCCAAGGATTAGTAAAGTTGTAGGGGTAAAGTTGCCAAAGTGGGAAAACATTCAAGATGTAGAGGGTACTCCAGAAAGCAGTGGGCAAAAGAGGAGCAACGAGTCCACAGGTCCTCCGCCAAAGATTGTTAAGGTGCGCGAGACAATTTACTACATATGACGGTCTTGGGGGCCAAACTTCATACCTTGGAAGGATGGCTCCAAGACAAATAAATGTGATGGAAATGAGTCCCAAGAGGGGTTGGTGGAGACTCTTGAACTCGCTCCTGAGTGCATGCAAGACAAGCCCAAACTGCAGCAGGAAGTACTTGCTAAGGTAAGCCTCAGCGACTTGCCAGCGCAGAGCAAACCTGTGTTTATCAGTGATACTATGGCTTCAGTAGCTAAGGCAGAATTGATAACACTACTGAAGTGGTACAGTGATGTCTTTTCTTGGACATATGACGAGATGCACGACCTTGACCCATCTCTTGTCACTCATCACCTTGACACTTTTCCCAACTCTAAGCTAAGAAAGCAGCATGCTCGAAAGTATCACCCTGATCTTGAGGTAAAGATTCAGGAAGAAGTAGAAAAGTTGCAGACAACCAAGTTCATTAAGCCTATATAGTACCTAACTTGGCTCGCAAATATTGTGCCTGTGAAGAAGAAGAACAGCCAGATCAGGGTCTGCGTAGACTTTCACGACCTGAACAAGGCCTACCCGAAAGATGAGTTTCCATTGCCCCATGTCGACACACTTGTTGATTCCACTATGGGCCATTAGATGTTCTTCACGAATGGATTCAGTGGTTATAACCAGATAAAAATGGCACCAGAAGATGCAGAAAAGATAGCTTTTAGAACGCCCTTGGAAAAAAAATTTCTATACAGTGATGCCTTTCGGTTTGAAAAATGTAGGAGCAACCTATCGATGTGCTATGATTGCAGTGTTCCATGACATATTACATCACGAAGTAGAAGTGTATGTGGATGCTCTAGTGGTAAAGTCTACAGAGGCAAACTGACACATCTGTGACTTGGAAAAAAAATTTCAACATTGCCAAAAATTCTACTTGAAGATGAACCCTCTCAAATGTGCCTTCGGGTTTACCTCAGGAAAGTTTCTCGGTTTCTTGGTACACCGGCATGGTATTGAAGTAAATGGGGATAAAATCAAGTCAATCATGGAGATGCCACCACCACATTCTCAAAAAGCCTTGAAGAAATTCCTAGGCAAAGTGTCATACCTTAGGAGGTTCATTCCAGCCCTTGCTGAGATAACCTTTTTCCTTTGGGACATTGCTGAAAGAGAATCACAAATTTGAATGGCTCCAAGAACACCAACAGGCATTTAATATGGTAAAGAAAGCACTTACCTCACCACTTACAATGATTGCCCCATAACCTACAAAGCCTCTATGCGACAACCACCACCTTAATTAAGTAAATTAATTATATATTGATTACGTGCTTAATTTTAATTATGCGATTATGTATTGTTAATTGTTATTGATTGTCATGTGATTTATTGAATTGTGTTATTGAGCACAGATGGGTTAGAATGAGAATAAACATGTCTGATTCGTAAATTTTAACAAGATAGAATTAAATTATTTTATAGGCAATTAGATCATAATTCACACTTATATAATTAAATTTAGTGTAATTGAGATCATAATTTAATGAGTAATTTAATTTTAGTGAATATAATTTAATTTAACTTAAAGAAAATTAGGAATTAATTAAAGCCTTAGACAAATTGATTAGTGAATAAAATAAAATAAAATAAAAAGTAGAAGTATCCAATTTATAATTCAAGATTTAATTAGGTGTGGTATGCATTGGGACATTTAATGATGTTAAGTGTAGGAGATTATTTTTTGGTGGGTGCGTTAAGAATCTAGGTGTGTAGTGTAGTGTAGTGAGAGAGAGAGAGAGAGAGAGAGAGAGAGAGAGAGAAGAGCTAGGGTGATTCATCTCCTAATCTGAAATTAAACTCTTGCTATGTATTTATCTTTGCATTTTGTATCATCTAATCCATGGAATTAAAGGGATTTTGGGAGTAATTGCATGAACTAACTTGATGATGATGAATATGGAAGTTTTGTGTATGTGTGTGTGTGTGTGTGTGTGTGTGTGTGTTGAATCACCATTTGTAAGCATGAATATGTAATCTATGTTGAATTTCAGAGTTTACTCTTACGTATGTATCCCTGATTTAAAGAGTTTTGAAGTCTAATCTCATGTTTTGAAAGCCATTGTTGTGAGTTTGAAACTAATCTTTGCATGCATGAACATTTGACACCCATTTATGAAAGAATCATGAGATTTGTGCAAGACACTTGAGAATAATTATGTATTTGAAACTCCTAAAGTGTTTACAAATTTATTAAAGTGTTTACAAATTTATGGAAGTGTTTTCATGGATTAATGCAAGGCAAACTCCATTTTTGAAGCTTGAACCTAGTTTAGAAAAAACCCAGAAATTAGGAAGAAATGAAATAATTTGAAATAGATTGTTGTAAATTGAGGGCCGTAAAGGCGACAGAAACCAAAATTAATTACTTTATTGTGATTATTGTAATTTTTAGAGTCTATTGTGAAATTTAATTAAAAAATGTATTTAGATCAAATTAAGTAGATTAAATTCAATTAAATTGAGTTATGATTATTTAACTTAAGCTTTGATTAATTAAATAAACTGATTGAGCCTATGTATATAATAGCTCATATTCTTGAATTTAAAAAATGAGGGAATTAGTGGGCTTTGTAGAGACAGAGATACAACTTGAGGAAGAGAGTTTTTTTTTTTTTTTTTTTTTTTTTTTTTTTTTTTTTTGAGAGCTTAAGGAAGACATTGAAGAATAAGTTTAAAGCTTCATAATTCAACAAGTTAAGGTAGGAATTTTTTAAATTCTTGAATTTAAGACATCTACATTCATGTCTTCTTGAAAGTAAGCTTAATTGAGAAAGAATCATGCATGATTAAGAATATATTGTGATGTAAATTGAAGTAGGACACCTACATAAGTTTGTATGGTTGGATTTGAAGAAAGTAGTTCATGAACATGACATGCATAGTATAAATTTATAGCAAATCCTGTTTAATTGAGAGTTTTTGGGTGTAAATTAATGTTAAGAATTCATATGAGCATAAAAGTGAAGAATTGAAATAATTGAGTTGGCATTTTGCACATTGTCTGCTTGAGCGGCCAAGCCTTTTTTTAGCATATTTTGACATGTTGTTCTGTGTTTACATCTTTGCTTATGTCTTCTTCTGAGTATTTCTAAGCATAAATTTTAACTCATTAAAGTACTGATATGTAAGGAAACAACATGTATGATTGAATTAGAATGAGAAGATAAAGTATGTGATTAGAACAATGTGTTCCAATGTGTTTGGGATATGTGATATGTAGGTTTGAACGTTGTGCTTGGACACCAACCTACTCGAGGTGAGTAATCTCTTTGTAACGGTATTTTTGTATGAATTACTTTGAAATTAGTTTTGCTAGATGAAGAGTTATGAAATATGACAAAGTTTACAAATAAGTCCTTTAAAACTAAAAGTTATGCTTTGAAATACAGAATTGTATACAATGTGATCTGTTTCCTAAAAAGGAAATTTGCTAAGGAGTGAGTGAATTCCCTTTGAACAACTAATAAGAAAATAAGTTTTGATCATTCAGTAGCCACTGTTTTGTTTATGATCTGTAAATGATGTTTTGTATAAGTTATTGGACCGTTGTAAACGTTTTGTTATAAATGACAAGTTTTCCAAGAAATTATGTTTGATACGAATGAATGAGATTCCCTATTGATCATCGAACGTGACACCATGAACATGTGCTTGATTTTCAAAAACTTCCGATATGTTTATGTCGATCCCTAGTGGTCATTATGTCTAAGTCGATCTATTGGGATCGTTATGTATATGTCAATCCATTGCGATCGTTATGTATATGTCAATCCGTTGAGATCGTTATGTATATTTTGACACGTTGCGATCGTTATGCCTATGTTCTCTTTCCATTGTGGACGTTTTACTAATTTGCTAACCAGTACTATTGGATCATATCACGAAATGAAAGTGACACTGAATGGTATGAAGAACTTTATAACCTCTGAATGTATATGTTTGATAAATACTTCGTTTCGTAATGAACGTTTTGTATAGTATTTTGCTAAAGGTCTAATAACGCTTTTGACAACGTACTGCGCTATGTGTTGATCTATGGAAAGTTTACTGAAAGTTTATGGAACTTTATTCATTAGTACAAGTATCTAGAAAATATTTTGAACATTGTTTTGCTTTATATAAGCTGTGAATCTTTACATTGGGATTATTCACTATGCTTTAGCTCACTGTTAATATATGTATATAGGTGATTGGGCACTAGATCAAAGTTAGTGGCATCGACCCGAACTCTCTTTTTGTCAAGCCAACTATTGCGCCTCACCGTGAGGTTCTAAGCCAACACGTGTCAAGGCTTTTTAGGTGGTTCAAATTCTCCCTTTTAAAATCAGTCTAGTGGCAAGAGTGGTCTATGACTTTTGTATGTACTGTTTGGATTATGGGATTTAATTCCCTAACTTGTGTTTCATTTTGTATATAAGTGTTTATGGACTTATGTATTTGTGCATACATAAATATTTGAAAGTGGGTTTGTACATTTAAATCCTCACATCTCGTTGGACGTTATTTACTACTATTGAATTGGCTTCCGCCAACCCCTTTTACTTTGTTATTGTCATTATTGTTAAGTAGGCCTTTGGTAATCATGGATTACTGGCTGATTATGACGCTAAACCTATAGAGACGAGTTTGGGTTGTGACACTCTGCTACTGTACCTTACCTTTATACCTCAGTCTATTGGAGCTCTACTTGTCCAAGATGTCGAAGGCGTTGAGAAGCCAGTCTATTACATCAGCCACAAAGTCAATGGTGCCAAATCACGATATACACCTATTGAGAGGCATTGTTTGGCTTTAATCTTCACAACGCAGAAGTTGCACCATTATTTTTGGCATACCCGATCCAGGTTGTGACTAGGAGTGATCCGGTTCACTACCTATTGAGCAAGCCCGCTCTAACTGGAAGAATGGCAAGATGGCTTTTGGCTCTAGCCGAATATGACATCACCTGCATTACACCTAAGGCTATTAAGAGCCAAGCACTTGCTGATTTGCTAGCACAATTCCCATCTAGTGAACATGAACCTGTAGAGGTATCTCTACCTAGTCAGGTCCATGTCTCAACAGCTGCAGTTGAGACTTATTAGGACTTAAAATTTGATGGCACCTCTAGGGCTAGAAAAGGTGGATCAGGCATAACACTAACTAGTCAAGAGGGAGAGAAGTTTCATGTATCATATAAGCTTGACTTTGAATGTTTAAACAACGAGGCTGAATATGAGGCACTGATACTAGGTCTGATTGCTGCTCAAAAGAAAAGCCTTCGCAAGTTAAAAATTTGGGCAACTCCAAATTAGTTATCAAGCAAACCTTGGGTGATTTTTCCTTGAAGGAACCTCTTTTGGCACCATACCGCACCATAGTGCAGAAGTTGCTCACTCAGTTTGATGATGTCCAAATCCAGCACACTCCTTGAACACACAATCGTTTCCCCAATGCCTTGGCTACACTGGGGGCAAAGGTGGATACACCAAATGATAGTATAGCCATCATCATTGAGAAAAGAACAACACTAGCGGTGTTAGCCGAAGGACATATAGAGGAAGGCACTAAGGGATAGAAAGCAGATATAATCCAGCAGCTGAAAACAGACCTAGGAACAACCAAACTAGCAAAACTTGCATCATTCCTACTCCTCTGAGGAGAGTTGTATTTTTGTGGTCCCAACAACCTGCTAGCAAGATGCGTTGATAGACAAAAAGCAACTTACAGACTTAAGCAGATCCATGCTAAGTCCTGTGTAGATGGAGATATCAGTCTATACCGATGGATACAGAGGCAAGGGTATTACTGGCCAGAGATGTAAAATGAAAGTACTGAGTTGCAGAGGAAATGTGCAAAATGTCAATCCCATCCTAAAGGAGAGGAAGCTCATTTCTTAAACAGTGAAGAATGGAGACAGCCATATATTGACTACCTTGGAGATGGCACACTGCCTGAAAACAAAGTTGATGCATTCAGAGTTAAGAGGCGGGCCCTCCGCTTCTTCGTTGACCAAGGAAAGCTGTACCAGAGAAGCTTTGAAGGGGCACCTTTGGCGTGTTTGTCAAAATAAGAGGCAAACGAGGTGCTGAGGGAGGCCCACAGGGTAGAGTATCAAGGAGGGTGGCGACTATACAAACACTTCATCCACCTTGGCTACTATTGGCCGACAATAAAAGAAGATGCTAAAAGCTTTATAAGAAGATGCTAGTCTTGTCAGAAGTTTGGGAACTTGATACCTGCGCCGGCAGTTGAGCTGCACAACATCAAAACTCTTTACCTGTTTCATACTTGGCCATTTGACTTGGTGGGTTCTATAGCATAACAATCCAAAGCTCACAGATGGATACTTGCAGCGACTGAAGTTAGCACCAAGTAGGTAGAGACTATACCGATGAGGAAAGCAGACAGAGCAGGAGTGGCCAACTTCATCAGAGAGAACATCATCTGTAGGTTTGGCATACCCAAGGTGATGTTATCTGACAATGGAACTCCCTTCATAAATTGTCATGTGGGAAGGTTGCTGGACACCTACCAAATCAAGCATCACAAGTCTACTCCATATTATTGTCAAGTGAATGGACAAGTTGAGGCTACCAACAAAACCCTCATCCGAATACTGAGCAAAATGATGGATAAACCAAGGGCACATGGTTTGAACAACTCTCCATAGCACTTTAGGCATACAGAACGTCAAAGAGGAAGCTGACCCAAGCAACCTCATTTTCCCTAGTGTATGGTTTTGAGGCTGTGTTACCAATTGAGTTGGCAGTACCCTCAGCAAGAATGGCTATGTCTACACACTTAGTTCCAGATACCAAGAGGAAAGACATAGAGGCAGTCAAAGAAAGAAGAGATCGAGCCTCACGGGCAATGGAAAAGTATCTTCAATCCATAGTCCACGCCTATAATCAGTCTATTCAACATGGGGAGTTCAAGGAGGGGGAATTGGTATGGAAGATGGTTGACGCAATTATGTGGGGGCAACCAATCCCCAAGTTTTCACCAAGATGGGAAGGCCCTTACAGAGTTGCTGACGCAAGCAGCAGTGGGTATTACAAGTTGATAAGAGTAGATGACGGGTTTAGAAATGGCCCTATCAATGCTAAGTATATAAAGGAATACTTCCCTTGATTCCTTTGTCCCGAAAAAGTTGTAAGTTTCTCTTGTTAATATTTCCAAAAACAAAGTGCAAAGAAAGTGTCATACACTGAGTAAACCTGTTACTCTTGTAAACACTTAGCATGGAGAAAATTTTCCATACTTGAGTGAAATTTTATCCATGTACAGACTTAGTCATGGCAAAAGTTTGAAAAAAAAGTCATGGCAAAATTTTATCCATGAAGTTTTGTTCATGGCAAAAGTTTTGTTTATCTTTAGAAGCTATGTAAAAGCATTGTAAGGAGAGCGACAAAATGAAACTCAAAGTGATACAAAACATCCATACTTTTCATTAAAGTCAAACTTCCAGAACATGATTACAATGTTTGAAAAAAAGTTATGACAAAGAAGAAGAAAAGAAAAGGCGTCGCAAGTGCAACGAAACAAAAAGAGAAGGAAGAAATCGTAGCAAAGTCACAAGTACATCAAATCAAACCCTTCATTAGGGAGTCCATCAAGGTCACATCTCGGGGTAGTTGGGCGATGGGAGAAGAGTCCTTCTCCTCGAACCGAGCCAGGTTCTGGCGATGCTGTTCTAAGGCACCATTGCAATTCTTAATGGGCTCCTCCAAGAGGCAATCATAGCCACATTATCTGCATGCTCCACAAAGCTATCAACTACTTAAAACCTAGCCTTCATCCATGATAAGTTTAATACATTTCTTTCAAAGCCGCCAAGGTTTGCCTCAGCGCTCTCTATGAACTTGCTAGAGGTTGTCAAAATCTGCTTTGTGGCACGGCCACAAATGAAGCTGGCAAAGGACTCTAACAGTGTTGTCTGCACCATTGGCCCTAGTACATTAAAGGCAGAAAAGGTGTTAGGGTACAACACCTGAATACAGACAAGGATGGGAACGGCTTCATCAGAGACCTAATTACTCAGGAAAGAAACCCTTACTGATGGCTGTGAAGGCTCCTATATGCCACCACTTGTTTGAACCACAGAAGGAAGCCTTGCAGAATGGCTAAAGTTTTGGAGACGGCAAACCTCTCCTGAAGATAACTACCCAGTAGCATTGGAGTGAGTGGATGTTGAGTGGTGTGTAACACTTGGGTGTTTTAATCTATTGGAAGGTGTGTTTAATATATTTATTTTCATTTTGGGAGTCTTTGGAGTTGTTGTATATTGGTTTTGAAGGAGTACAATCCGATTTAAACTCGTTGGGTTTGTTCATTCGCGTTTATTCTTGTCAAAAAGTTCCTTGGAAACTTAGAAATTCTGTTTTGGGGTCAACACTAGCCTTCCTAAGGGTCAACCCTTGCATGTTGTAATGTTTCTGGAGATGTTACTGGAATTTAGGGTCGACACCGGCCTTGGTGGTGTCGGCACCTTTCTTTTGTTGTTGGTTTCAAGGGTCGACACCAGTTTGGGAAGGGTCGACCCTTGTATATTGCAGAATTTGTGTGGTGGTAGCTGGAAATTAGTGTCGACCCTTCCTGTCTAAGGGTCGACCCCCTTGCTTGCTACCAAATTGTCTTTTCTACCTGAAGGGTCGACCCCCCTACCCGAAGGGTCGACCCCTACGTGTTTTTTTTTCTTCAGAATTTTGGGGTTAGAATAGGTCCTACTTATGGGGGGTTTTTGGACTTATCCTTTTTCATTGACCTTAGGGCTATTCTCTATTACTATAAATGGACCCAAACCACACATCTCTCATAATTTTCTTCTCTTTTTCCTCTCAAAATCGAGAGTCTCTCTTTCTCTCTCTTTCTCTCAAAAACTCATTTTTTCCACTTCAATCCTTAGATCTGCTCTCTTAGAGGTGTTTTCTCTCCTTGATCCTTTGAGATAACTTGTAGATCTTGTCAAAGGCTTTCTATTGGTCCAAGAAGTTCGTGGCTTCGTCAACCCCTAGTTTTTCGGGTTTTCTTCCTCACGACTTGAGGTAGGGATACTTTTACCTTAGTATTTCTTTGTTTTGAAGGGATTTCATGGTATGGTTGTGATTTATGAGTTAATTGGAGAGTATTGTTGGGCTAATCTTATGTTTTACATAAATAAACAATTTTACTTGACTCTTGCTTGAGATTCCTTTACTCCCTCTTTTCGAAACATGTATATAAATGTTGTTACAAACCATATCTATAATAGAGGAGAAAAACCCCCAAATTTGGTAAAACCCTAGATTCTCCATTTGAGTTGAAAACACCACATTGAAAGGGGAATTTCCTTGATTCAAGAAATATTGTGAATAATAAATAGATGAAGGATGTGGATGTTGATATAGTAAAAGAATTGTGGCTTGGATGTTATTTGTTTTCCTTAAATCTTGTGTTGTAGTCAATTCTTGGGTAATGTTGGATGGTTGTTGATGGAATAAAATGTGAATGAATTGCTAATTGTGCATGAGTCTGGGTAAGAGTCGATTTCCCAAATGTGGCGTTGCGCTGGTACCTGCGCGGGGAGTGTAAAAAGGCGCCCAAATGCCCTATCTAGGCTTATCGTTGGACGAATGTGGGAAAAATATTTTTGGGTGTCCACATAGTCTTGCCGTATGATAGCCGGCGAAAGTGGAAAAACGGATGGTTTTCTTTGGAGTGCCCACTCCTTGTCGTACAATAGCCAACAAATGTGAGGGTGGTTTTAAAACAAAAGTAAAGGGTGTTTTAAATTGGACTCTTACAGATGGACTCATGGCTTGCGTTATATGGTTGTGCATGTTTGATTATTGTGCTTGATGACATGAATAGTCATTGTTATTCTTTGGTTGTTATATATCTATATGTTTATTAAGGATTACATGTAAAGATAAATTTCATTGTAATGTTTTGTCGTAAAGATACCATAATCTTATTCAAAGGGTTAAATACTTGGTTAAATGTGTTCCTACTAGGCATATAGCTCAACCCTATCTTATTTTTCAGGAATTAATGAAGTACCACCTCCTTGAAGGATTGGTCAAGCAATAGCTCTTTTTGGAAAAGTTGATCCATGTGTATTCTGTTATTTTGAATGGGAATTTTTGTAACAAGACTATTAATCTATTTTGTTGTAATTGTATGCCCTAGAGGCTTATATTCTGTAAGGCTACCTAGTTCATTGAACTAGAATACGAATTCTGAACATTATGAGAATGTATATGGTGAATTGTAATCTCTTATCTCGTAGTTCAATGAGAAGGTTGACTTTTTGGGCATATTATTGTATTTGTTTAGGTATATTCTTGTGGGAAAATTTCAGAGCGTTACATGGTAGCTAGGTGAGCTGAGCTCATGAGATAAACCAAACTGCCTCCATTGCCTCGCCGCTCTGAGAACAGGTCATCCATTTGCTAATCTCCAACATTCAGATCTGGCACAATGGTGGCGTCTATCCGTCTTGTGACACCCCAAGGTTAGCTGGTATTTCTGGAAAGTGAATGGTGTACAGGTCAGCGAGTTGCTCAGAAGTTACTGAGGCAACTAGATCAGAAGTACCATCAGGAACAGTAGTACCAGGAGCGGTCACATTGGCGACTGCCTCTGCAAGTTGAGCCAAGCTTGGGAGGCCCACATTAGGAGCATTCATTACATCTTCACTTTCCTCAACAACTAGGACATTTGAAGTTATAGTGTGTTGAACTAGAGGGGACTAAGTAGAGTGAGAAGTGTTTCCTTACCCAACCTCTGTTTGGGGCAAATCAACTTCAAGTGGTTCCCTCGTTCCACGCTCCCCCCTTGGAGTTTTGGGGACGAAGTCTTCGCCATCAATAGATGAATGGTCGGAATGTACAGGATCAGTGATGCATGGGGCAACAACATCCTCAGCAAGTATGTTGCCCTCTGCAACTTCCATGCCAAGAGGGACTTGTTCACTTTCGATGGAAGGAATATTGCAGTCTTCTTCCATATCCTAACCCTTTGTAGGTGGCTCAATCTCTGTGTTTGGATCAATGTCAGCAACTTGTTCGACCTCAGCAAGTGGGTCAACCCCAACAATTGATTCTTCCTCAGCCTCTGAAAATACCAGTCTGCGGGTTCTAAGTCTGGTGACTCTTGAAGCAATGGGAAGATCATCATCATCATCATCTGAGTTAGAGAAAACCCCAATAATGGTCGAAGGGCCTCCAGGGCCCGATGGTGGGGCGGCTAAAGTAGTGCCACGCTCTAAAGTTAATGAGCCCTAAAAAGAAAAACCCAACATGACCATTAGGATGAGGACAAAAGTTCACACAAAGAAAGAATGCAAAAATAAATCAAGTGGTAGTACCGCTCGAGGTCTCTTCCTAGATGGTGAGGCGTGTGCCTCAACAGCTAAAACTACCTCCTCTTGGGTTGCATTCAGTCAAGCGCGTGTCATTCTTGCTATTGTACTGATGGAGGGTAGAGAAACTTGTAAGGGCAAGACGTGCAACGCCTCAGCCGGAGGGGATTCCTCTGTAAAAGATAAAGATAGTAGTTTGAAGCGGCAAAATAAACTAGTCTTTTTCCATGACTGGAGGGAAGACGGAGAGACAAGTCAAGTTATGGGATAGGTTCTACGGCGGGGTCCACTAGATCACTGTTGCAAAAATTGAGCAAGGAATTGAGGTTGCGATACCAATACAACCTATTGTTTTGAGTGTAAGCACCTTCTCTCCCAAGTGAAACAAGCTCTATAACTCCTAGGCCCTCTACAAAAAGGGGAGTATGATCATGGGTAAATCGTTGGAAGCTCAAATAGAAGTCTGTCTGAGGAGGAGGCATGTGTGGAATGCCCTAATCCATGCCAAATTGCTTGAGAACTCTGTCCGGTCGGTAGACGACACTAGGCATGTTTTTCTCATTCCACACTAGCAAATACCCAGGTCACATCATGGCGACTACCATAAGAGTTTCTAGGATATCCTCAACAAAAAGATCAATGTGTCAAGCCTCTAAAGAATAAAAGAGAATAGTCAAAACACCTGGGAAAGTCTGAGTATAAGGGCAGAACAGGCAATCCTCTAGGCGATCAATGTAGTCTATAAAAGGCTTGTTGGTACCAACGCCAAACCATCTAGAGATGCAGGGAAAAGAGTTGCAAGCATGTCTTGTGACAACCTATCCCTCTGCATCTAGGTCAGGATGACCCTTTGCATCTAAGACCTCCTGAATGTAAAAGGGCTCGTGCTCCTTGGGAGTGGGATCCATGGCAGGAAATTGTTCATAGAAGAAGGCAGTTAGAAACTGAGTGTGCACAAAACTCCACACATCATAATGGCCCATGGACCTCTCCATGTCCACATGAATTAGATCAAGACGGAAGTATAGATTTCCCAAGAAGAGGGGAGCCGAAGGGATCTAGTTGCCGCTGCAAAACTTGACAGCATGAGGGAAGATCAATGGATTGATACTTTCAGCAAGATTACTAGGGAGAACAAAGAAAGAGATCAAGTAGCTGACAAAAGCGGCGAGATACAAGTTGCTGCGGTAACCAGGGCCAACTATAGATTCATGATTGCCTTTGGTAATGTCAACCACTGGCAGCTGTATATCCTTGAAGAAGTGTTTTAGCCAAGAGGGATATGTTTTCTTGTCTCTCTTTGGCTTCCCTTGTAATAACTCCCCAGTCTTGGTGTCATACCAAGAGCCAAATTTCCGTGCCTCTCTGAAGGAACCCTAAAGGGCAGTAACTACAATTTGTTCTTCCACAGTAAGAGATGAAGGGTCAAAGATGGAGTCCCCGTGGGCACTGAAGCACAGCAATACAACAACATCATCCAAAGTCGGAGTCACCTCTCCCAAGTAAGGATGAAGGTATGGGTGTCCCATTCCAGCGAGAGACGGCGACATCGATGTTGGCCTGAACTTTCCGAATGGATAACTCCTTCAAAACCAAAACAGCATTGAAAAGGCAGACATCTTTCAAATGCCGCGAGAAGTCATCATTTTCCAAAATGTCATCAACCCAAAGGGGCCAGTCGACTAAAGGGCCCGAATTAGTGCGATAATAGACGTAAGAATGCAGACAGTCACCGTGCTCAACTCAAAATCGCAAAACCGAAGCAGGGTTGACCATGTTGGCATCATCCAAAGAAACTTCATTGAAAGGAAGTAAGGGTTCCTCCAAAGGAGAAGCATCTGGGGTAAAGGACTCAACCACCTTCCAAAATGGGTCGGCAAGCCCCCCAAAATAAGGGGCCCTCTTCCTTTCAGACATAGGTGGGACAACCCTGTCGGCTAAGAACCTGGTGGTGGCCATGGAAAATGAATAAAGAAGAGAGGAGAAGACTTTGGAAGATAGAGGCTAGAGAGAGGAGAATGAGACAAGAAGATAAAAGAGATGAAGGAGTTTGGTGGAAAGTGGAGGACCAGTGGACCCAAGGGATCTATTTATAAAGAAGGCAGCAAAAAGGTGCCAACGCGCCTCCCTCCCTCCAAGGGGTCCCATCAGTCAACACGTCTTTTTAAAATCATTATGACCCTGCAGAGAACTGACATAGCTTCTGACCCAATCGACGCAACCCTTGGGTTACTTGATAACATCATGCATACGCAGGAAACAAGGAGCATGTGCCCACTCGTACAGGGGGAAAATGTAGAGGGCTAGAAATTAAAGTCCAAATTAAATATAGGCCTAAGTGCTGAGGTCATCCCTTTTAGGTGACCAAGAATGTCTAAAGGACCATTGGCTAAAACCTAGGAGAAGTGGGCCAACAAGTGCGCCAAAGTAGGTCCGACTCGCTATGGATCCAAATAGACTCATGAAGAAAATGCCTAAGTCAAGTTGTAGAGGTGTTATTTGCAGTAGTCAAAGTTACTAAGGCACCTTGCTTCAGCGCTGCCATTTCCAATATTGTCGATTCCGCTGCCATCTGAAGTTGCTGAAGGAAAGAGAAAACTGAAACAACTAAGTTGCAGAGGTAATGCTTGCAACGATCAAGTTACGAAGGCATTTTTTCGGCATCGCCATCTCTAATATTGTCGGTTCTACCATTTGGACTTGCAATGGGAAATGACCACCATAGCAACTGCATTTCTGTCGCAACTAACTTGCGAAAGGGAGGCACCCCACCAAGGTGATAGCAGTCTTTAGGGAAAGTTTCACCTTTGCAAGTAAAGGCTGATAGCAGGTCCCATATCTCACTGGTTGGAGCTGATAGCAAGCCCAGAGGTAAACTAGTATACCGCGACAACCCCGCGAAGATGGGAGCAAGGTAGCCCAAGTGTAAAGGACTCCTTTTCCATTACCTAGGTTATAGACCTTCCTTAGTCGCATAAATAGGACTTAAAAAAGCCCCGTCGGGCTTGGTACTAAGGCATAACATGGCTGATAGCAAGCTTGGCTGTGGCCTTTACCTTGGGAAGTTTGGGACTTTGTGGTTAGGCGGTTAAGGGTGGAGGTTTCGCTGAGGTGAACACGAACATGGCTGATAGCAGGCTATAAAGTCCTAAGAATGTACGTATTAGCCAAACTAAGCACTGAAGGTAAGTGCAGTGGTAAGGTTTTACCACCGCAAGTGCACTTGCGGAGGTTCACACTAAAAAAGCGAGTTACAGTGGCAAACACTCCCACCGCAAGTGGACTCACTAAGGCAGTTATGCCAAACAGATAGTACACAACACATGCAGAGGGATGCGTGTCACTTCCAGCCTAGTAGCACAAGGCAGAATATTTCATGTTATCCTCTAGGACACATGTCTTCTTTCTATTTGGCCACTTGGTGTACTCTTGGTACCAAGGAAAAGCCTATCAATAGGACCCATTTCCCAGCCCAAGAGATGATGAATTTTGGGAGATTTGGGAGAGATGCTGCCCATTTTGCACTGCCATACATTTCTTCTTGAGCTACTTATTTCACCCTCACCTTGTTACTCACTCTTCAACCTCCCAGACAGTTGTTGTTGCTCATCCTCCAGTCATTTCACCATTGTTGGACCATTACCATAGTTTTGCCTCTCTAATCACCTTCCTAACCTTGAACCCCCTAAGAATATCAATATTGCTCTCATTCAATTTATTCCCTTATTTAAATTCTTTCTTTTATTATCTTCTTCTTTTCTCTCTCTACCATTTTTCTAGAGAGCTTCACGCTGGCACCACCATCTACCTCCACCGTCGCCACACTACTATCGTTTACCCCCATCATTGTTACATGTAGACACCCCATTTTTGACCAACCTTAAGACTCAGACGCCATCGATTGAGCGCTCGGTGATGGTGCATGTTGTGCTCGTTCTGAGGTTTCGGAGTTTTGGCTGAGAGCCTTGCCTCCAGGCCTCGGAACTCTTTGTGCTTTGGCTCGGTTTGTGGACCAAGTCCTATTTTTCCTTCCCAGAGGGAGGGAGAGGTCTTGATTTTGTACCCACTACCCAGGTGATTCGGGCATATGACAACACCAGCAGAGAAGTGATGAGGATTATGCAGGTTCAGACTAAGATCGGTCCAAGACAACACGATATTGACTTCCATGTCTTGGATGTTCCCGCAACCTTTAATCTACTCCTAGGGCGGTCGTGGCTGCACCAGGTGAAGGCAGTCTCTTCCACCCTCCATCAGATGTTAAAATACCCCCACGGGAAGGGGGTGGCCATTGTTTTTGGGAATTCATCAATCCATCCACTGCCAGAGGTGTCTACGCCAGTACTGGAGATCGAACATGGCGCGGAGGATGTGTTTCTGGTAGGGTTCACCCTAGCCGAGGCCCGGGTTGTACTGAACATTCTGGCTATTGATGAGGGGCTCTATGTCAGTGCACAGTCAGTGTACCTCATGAACAAGTTACAACACATCCCCGGGATAGGATTAGGATGCAGTGGCCGGAAAGGCGCTGCAACATTGGCCGAAGTGCCGCATAACCCACATACCTTTGGTCTAGGTTATATGCCTACCAAGGAGGACTAGGTGAGGAAAGGTAAAGAGATGGCCGGAAGAGCCAGAGCCAAGCAGGCGGGAAGGCATTTTGAGTTAATGCACCAACCAATCCGAGGTACCCTGAATGGACGTTTTGTCTAGGAGGGGGAGGACTTCCCATTCTATGGCTTCCCAGAGCCATGGTTGAATGCAGAGAGACGGTGCTTGCCGGGGTTTGAGATCTTCTTCGACTTACAATTATCTGGGGATGATGTTGTCGAGGAGCAAACAGACCCAATAGCTGAGGCTAAGCAGTGTAAAGAGGAGGTTTCCGAGGAAGCAGAGATCGAAATGGGGGTAGCACTGGCTTGTCTACTTCAGATCCTTCGATCGTACATGTGTGCTTGGGGAATGACCTCTCAGTGTTCATGATTGGGAATGAAATGGCTGTAAGCCCATCTTCAAACATCTTGGATGCATCCGTTGCACCTTCCCTCGCCTGGCAGTATGAGGAAGGATTCTTATCGAACAGCACCGGGTTAGGTAGTGAGCCGGAATCTGATTCCACCGAGTCCGTAGGATGGGAATCAGGTTCCAGCTCGTTTGAGTCTGAGTCCGGTATTCCTAGGGGTGATAACTCGGATGCCACAGTCCTGTCTAGGTCGTCTTTTTCTTTTTCCTTTGAGTCTGTTGTAACAGAGGAAGCAGGTGACTTGGAAATGATTAATGAGAATGATGCAGCGGTGGCCTTCGATTACTTTTCTGTACCCTTAATTTATTGCATGAATCAGGATTTTCAAAATTTTAATGAAAACGACGAGGAAGAAATTCCTCCGATTTTGCAATATTTGCTTGACCAAGAGCAGGAGAGGTTTGTTAAACCCTTGGTTGATGAAATCACCCAAATTAATGTTGGTATTGAGAAGAACCCGCGACTGGTCCAGATCGGGTCCACGTTGTCTTCCGAGGAGCACGAGCGCTTAGTCGATTTATTAAAAGATTTCAAAGATGTTTTCTCGTGGTCCTACGAAGACATGCCTGGAATCGATCCTGAGATTATATAGCACCGGATCCCTCTTGACCTAGAGGCCCGACCTGTCAAGCAGAAGCTCAGAAGGATTCGCCTAGACTAGGCTATCGAGATCAAAGAAGAGGTCACCAAGCAAATTGACCCAGGGTTCCTGCTGGTATCTAAATACCCAACTTGGTTGGCCAACATAGTTCCAGTGCCGAAGAAGGATGACAGAATTTGGGTATGTGTAGACTTCAGTGATTTGAACAAAGCCAATCCAAATGACAACTTTCCTCCACTGCATATCGATGAATTAGTGGACTTCCCTACAAGGCATGCGTTGCTCTCGTTCATGGATGGGTTTTCTGGCTACAATCAGATATTAATGGCACTCGAAAATCGGGAGAAAACTGCTTTTACCACCCCGTGAGGGACCTATTGTTATAGGGTAATGCCATTTAGGCTGAAGAATGTTGGAGCTACATATCAACGGGCTGCGACCACGATATTGCATGACATGATCCACAAGGAGGTTGAGGTGTACGTGGATGACATGATTGTCAAGTCCAAGGAAAGACAGGGCCACTACACTGCCTTGCAAAAATTCTTTCAATGGATCAAAGAATATAGGCTACGGTTGAATCCTCAGAAGTGTACATTTGGCGTTACAGCAAGGAAAATTCTAGGGTTCTTGATCACACAGAGGGGCATCGAGGTTGACCCTTCCAAAATCAAGGCCATCTTAGAAATGCCACCACCATGGACTGAAAAGGAGATGCGAGGCTTTCTAGGTAAAGTGCAATTCATAAGATGGTTTATTTCTAAATTAACCTTGACTTGTAAACCACTCTTTGGTCTCCTGGAGAAAGGAAAAAAGTTCCAATGGGACGGCCGATGCCAAGTAGCTTTTGAGCAGATCAAACAATGTCTGCAGAACCCACATATGTTGTCATCGCCTGAGCCGGGGAAACCGTTGATTCTGTGTCTTTCAGTGACTGAAACTACAATGGGCTGCATGCTTGCACAAGAGTCTGAGGACAAAGCGGAGAGAGCTATCTACTACTTGAGCAAGAAAATGTTGGAGTATGAGACCTGCTACACTCCATTGGAGAAGACTTGTTTGGCCTTGGTATGGGCTACCAGGAAGCTGCGGCACTACCTGTTAGCTCACTCTGTAATACTTGTTTCAAGATTAGATCCCATCAAATACCTCTTCGAGAAACCAGCACTTACGGGTAGCCTAGCCCATTGGTTGCTTCTACTTTCCAAATTAGATCTGAAGTATGTGATGCATAAGTCAATAAAAGGGAGAGCGGTAGCAGAATTCCTAGCCGATCACCCAGTCGAAGGGGATGAAGCAATTGAGTACCTATTCCCAGATGAGGCCATTCTGCATGTCGAAGACGAAACTTGGATGATGTACTTTGACGGAGTATCAAACCAATATGGGTATGGGATAGGGGTGTTGCTGATAGCACCCAACAATTCTCGTATACCTCAAGCATTCAAACTCTAGTTCAAAGTATCGAACAATGAAGCAGAGTATGAGGCATGTATTGCCGGTTTAGAAGCCGCCATAGAACTAGGGTCAAAATGGTTGGACGTCATCGGGGACTCGAACCTTGCTGTATTTCAAGCTAAAGGAGATTGGAAAGTCAAAGAAGAAAAGATGAAAATCTGTCACCAAGCCTTGGACGTGCTAATTCCTCGGTTTGAAAAGTTGAATTTCGCCCATCTGTTAAGAGAGAACAATAGGTTCGCAGATTCATTAGCAACTCTATCTTCTATGATAGTCATCCCTTTTGGAGTCCGTATACGTCCGATCATCATCGAACAGAAGTTTGTGCCGGCCTACGAGATGCTTGCTACCATAGATGAAGTACAAGATGAGAATCCTTGGTATTACGATGTCTGGAACTTCTTAAAAAAAGAGGCGTATCCACCAGGGGCAAATGCACAAAGATAAGAGGGCAATTCGAAGAATGGCTACTCAGTTCATCGTCTGCGGGGATAAACTGTACAAGAGAGGTCATCTCGGGACGTATAAGCTATGTGTTGATACTGAAGAGTCCAAGAGCCTAATGGAGGCCATCCATGGAGGAGAGTGAGGAGCGCACATGAACGGGGTGATGCTAGCCCGGAAGATCCTTAAACAAGGTTATTACTGGTCCACCATGGAGGAGGATTGTATTGGCTTTGTTTGGCGATGCCACAAATGTCAGATCCATGCAAACCGCATGAACATTCCGCCATCAAGGCTATATAACATGACTTCGCCATGGCCATTTTCAGTTTGGGGGATTGATGTGATTGGAGCTATCACTCCAAAAGGGTCCAATGGGCATGAGTACATTTTGGTAGCGATAGACTACTTCACGAAGTGGGTTGAGGCCCAGTCTTACACGGTGTTGAAGGCTTCGCACGTCGCCAAGTTCATCAGGAACAACATCATCTGCTGTTATGGGGTTCCGAACGAGATCATTTCAGATAATGGCTCTCACTTCAAGAAAGAGGTGATCGACTTGTTGGAAAAGTACAACGTGGCTTTCCATAAGTTATCTACATATCGGCCACAAACCAACGGAGAAGTTGGGCCGACAACAAGAACATCAAACACTTTTTTGCAAAAAATGGTGGAAACCTACCGGGACTGGCCAGATAAGTTGCCATATGCTCTGTGGGGCTACCGGACTTCAATTCGAACTTCTACTGAAGCAACTCTGTATTCCTTGGTTTATGGGATGGAGGCTGTTTTGCCTATTGAAGTTGAGGTTCCGTCATTACGGGTACTGGCTGAGTGTCAGATAGCTGAGGTAGATTGGCAACGGAGCAAGTTCGAAGAACTTATGCTGTTTGACGAGAGAAGGTTGAAAGCACTGTACCATGTTCAGGGTTATCAACAAAGAATTGCCAGGGCTTTCAACAAGAAGGTTAAGTCCAGAAATTTGAAAGAAGGAGATTTGGTGCTCAAAGACAACCGAGCTCCTATTCATGACCCTAGGGGCAAGTTCAAACCCAATTGGACTGGTCCTTACATCATCAAGTCTATTTGGTCGGGCGGAGCTGTCGTTCTAATGGACCTAGATGGCCAAGAGTTCTCCCAGCCGATCAACATGGATAAGTTGAAGAAATATTTTCCTTGAGTGGCTCGCTAGGCCGAAAACCCGAAACGGCGACCTAGGCAAAAGTTAGAGCATGAAAAATTTGAAATTATAAAAACTGAGCTCGCAAGGTTGAAAACCCGCAAAGGGCGGCCTTGGTAAAAGTTAGAGTGCAAAAGGAGAGAGTTAATACCCGAGTGAACCCAAGTCGAACTACGTAAGGCTTGATTCCCATGTTTGGGATACGTAGGCAACTTCATTCTGAAGTCCAGCCATAAACACTTCCCCGATCAACTTTGTCCATTTGATCATCTAGGTCATCTTTGTCTATTCTACATTCAAGAGCTCGTGTTATGATCTCCGGTCCAGTGCTTTTCAGACTAGGGGCAACTTTCTATTTGCCAGAATTTCGGGTTGTGCATCTCAATGACAGATCTCAGGCGTGTCCAGTTCTGATCCATATCAAAAATGGTTTTGAAAAGTTTTAATAAAATTTGATTTTGCTCAAATTAATCTTTTTACAACTTAGACCATTTTTGGACCAAATGAGAAATTTTCAGTACCCACAACCTTTAATTTCATTGATTTCAATACAGAGTTCTCCTACTCTTGAATACAAATTGAAGTTGTTTTTTTGTTACATTCATGAAGAAAATTTGAAAGTACTGATAAAGCAATAAATTTAGGGCATAGATGAGTCAAGTGTTCCTGTCCCCCCTCCCAGAGCTGGTCGAAGCCTCTGATGCCAAAGTGGGCCCAACATGTGCCTCTTCATTGAGCCAATCCATACACTCATCGGAGAGAGTGTAATTGAAAGTGGGAGTGGGGGCCAAAAGCTCTCTAGTCCTCCATGTTGTGGCATACCGAGCAAGCTGCGTGCCTCGAACAGAAAATGCAGTAGGGCACTCTATCCCCTCTTCCGGACAAGTCTGATCATGGCCAAACTGGCGTCGGAACTGGAGAGGAAAATAGAACACACAATGTGTCATGCCAATCAACTGGATCCCGGGCTGGCGAGTCATGCTGTAGCTCATCGCCGGCAAATTAAGCCAAGGGCACCGCCAAGCAATGTGGTCTGCGGACAAACTGCACATCCAGTAGAACCACCATCCCTCATCAAGGGTATCAACTAGACGTCGCCGAAAGAAATAGCCGTGAGCTGAGTATGCTGGGCATGAGTCCACAACCTGCAACTTGTCCATCAACCACACCTGGGGAGGGATGAAAAATGAGAGATTCAAGAATAGAGAGGTGTATGCTGAGAGAACAAGTAAGGAAAGGGTTTTGTGAGAAAAACCGAGCCTCAGGGCCGAGTGATGTGAAGAACATATGTGAGATGGGGTGGGAAACATTACTTGCAATAGTAGTGGACTCCCCGCAAATCTAGTTGTCTCTTGGCGACAGAAAGCGTCCAATCCCATGAATGTCTCAGCCAATGTCATGGCAATACAGCTCTTGCCCTCCTTTAAGCCTTAGGCAACTTCGATCAAACGAGTGCTAAACCCACCAAAGCTTGGGGCGAGTAAGAAATGAGATAACATGCACAAGCAAAGCGTGTGTCGCCGATAGCCCTTCCAGTCATGGTCGCCATGGTCACCGGCATCAGAAAATCGACGAATCAAGCTGGAGATATCCAGCACTCCATCGCGAGTCAATGACCGAGTGTCATGCAAAGTGAGCCCACACATCCATCATAAGGCTTGGACGTGGCCAAAATGGAATTGTGGCAAAATTTCTTCATGACGCTCGAATTCCATCAAAACTTGGAAGTCTTCGAAAGTTTGACATATTTCTTGATTGCCAAAGCTAAAGACATGTGTTACCGGATTCCAAAACCTTGCCGCGGCATAAAGGAACGGAAAACGCAGCGGGGTGCGACTTAGCATGAATAGTGCATTTATGCCGAAGCCCCGAAAATTCAACTTTTCCGAGCCATCCAAGGAAGCCATCCAATTTGTGAGATTTTGGACAAGAAACGCCTCCATTTTGGTGCAAAACTGAGTTAGAATGAGGGGACCATGAAGCTGGAACCTTTATGGAGGATAAGGCACTGTTTGGAGGACAAGTGTCACAAAACTGGAGTTTCCCAGGACAAGTGGTCGGCCGACCACTTTTTCTGGTCGGCCAGCTACTTTTTTGGGCTCCAGACAGAAAAACTGGTCGGCAGGCTCTAAAAGTGGTCGGTCATGTGCAAAAAGCTGGTTTCTAGTTGTTTCTTGTCTCCAAAAGGGAGTCTCTAGCTTTCCTGTGTTCTGAGAGTATTGAAGGTCCAAGTTTACCTCTATTTTGGATGCACTTTGTCGATTTGTTTGTTTCAAAATGCATTCGCTCTTCGAGTTGTTAAGTTTTGCTTATCGAGTTGTCAAGTTTTGCTTATCGAGTTGTTGTCCTTTTTTTATCGAGTTGTCGCTCTTTGTTTATTGAGTTGTTGCTTGTTGCTTATCAAGTTGTAAACTTGCTAAGGTTTTGTTTCTTAGTGAGTTAAGTTGTTTAGTTTGTTGCATCGGTTCACTACCTGACTTGGCAATACACTGGGTTTAATCTCCATTCAAATTCATTTTTGTGTAAAATGGTACGATGCCATGCGATGCTAAAAATACAAGTACAACACTTTTTGAACAAAAAGTCATTTTCATTCCATCATAACTTTTTTTTACAACATTTTACAAAAAGAGTCCAAGTTTTGAAGAAAATAAAACTGCTTAAGCTGTACAATGTGCTACAATTACATGTAAAAAGGAAAATAAAGTAGGAGCATCTACATCAGTGCTAAATAAGCTCAAGACCGAGAGGCCCTCTTCCTCCTCTTCGGCTGAGCAGCCTCCGTGCTACCGCCGCCAGCGTCCCCGTCTGAATCGAAGTCACCACCCTCGGAAACCTCCTCGGTGTCACCTCCATCCTCAGAACCCGAACCGGAGTCATCATCTCTACCTACAGACATCTCTGACTGCGGATGTGCTAACTCTTCCTCGTTAGACTCCTCCTCATATCTGACAGGTGCTTTACACCCATCTCGACAACGAGTCGATGCTCCTCTCCTAGCTTCTCGAGAAGGCCGGGATGACCCGGGCAGTACAGGTGCGACCTGAAAATACAAATTAGGTACATCAGCCAGAGTATGTATATCAGATATAAGAATGATGTATAGAATGAGTGCATGCAGATGTAGTATATGAATATGGTGTGGCAGATGTTCTTCACACATGGAGTGAACCAGTACGGTGAAATGTTCAGCTTTGTATATCATCAGAAGTATGATAAATGCAAGAAGACTGGAAAATACCAGAATATTGTAGGAGTGCAGCAGTGTCTCTCTCCGTAAGACCATGCCCTCGAGCGAGCCCACCACTCCGAGCAGGCCATCAGTGTACTCTTTGGGAGGCTGCAGACGCAAGTTCAAGTCATCAGTGAATGAATGAATGTCTAAATATCTGAATGATAAATAAAAATTGTGAAACATACCGGTGGTGAGTCAGGGTCACTAACATATCGGCGATCTGGCCGTGGAGGCCCTAACGGGATTTAGTATGCTGTCCCATACTCCCAGTCTGTCAGCTCGGTCGGAAGGTCTGGCCATCCAGCATACTGGCAAGTCGAGGGCATCCATCCGGTCCCGCCCCTCAATGAGCCAACCCCACTAGTCGAAGGGATGTATCCAGCTCGGGTGCGACTCGAGGAAGGCATGTCAGCAGCTCCCCTCCTGGAGGTATGGACATCTGACAGTGAAGGCATCAAGTACGTATGGCGATATGTCGCGTAATCCCCCTCTTCCAGGAAAAGGACCGCGTCAAGACCCAACATGAGGTCCTCCGTCTTCCGAGGCGTGAGATCTTCTATAGACCACATCTCCAGTGGAGACAGTGAAGGGACATCCTGATTGGAGTTTCCCATCGTCTGGTGCATGAAGCGCTCTCCGAGGAACCAGGCTCTGCCAACCGGTCCCTCAAGCAGAACCCTGTATCGCGAAGTGCCCCATACCCCAGCGAACAAAAATCGAGGATTCCCTGGCATGGCTATCCAAGGCTGCCAGTTGACTTGTGCATAGCAAATGTATACAATGATTAGATGTCATAAATATGCGCGATGAATCAAAATTGAAAGCATGAAGAACTGAGAGTTTTGTATTACCTCCATCGTCCGTACAGTATCGAAGAACTGCCGAAGGTAGGGCAGAGTCTGCCGGGGCCTCGACCGACACCGATCCTCAAATCTGCGCAAGTAAGGGATCTCAAGGGGTGCCTCAACCTCGAGCTCAGGGGCCAGCGTCAAGAAGTATGCATAAACCCATAGCTATGAAAGGCAAGCCAGTGGCTGTCAGAAAATACAGAATATTATGTGCAACGTGAATACAGGATGTACAGAGAATACAGAATGTTGTGTGCAACGTGAATACAGGATGTACAGAAAATACAGAATGCTGAGTGCAGAATGTAGAATACGGAATGTTGTGTGCAATGTGCAGTATACAGTGGCTGTCAGAGAATACAAAATACTGTGTGCAACGTTAATACAGTGGTTGTCAGAGAATATAGGATGTTATGTGCGACGTGAATACAGAAGATACAGAATGCTGAGTGCAGAATGTAGAATACAGAATGTAATGTGTGTCGTGTGCAGTGTATAGATAATCGAAAGCAGAATTGTAAATCAAGAGGGTAGAATGTACCTCCCAGGCTCGCCAGTAGCCTCCAACCATGGTCCCCCGCTCCCGGAAGGTCGCACTCATGTAGCAGTAAAGGG
The DNA here is from genome assembly GCA_036172215.1 of Camellia granthamiana. Classification (NCBI taxonomy): domain Eukaryota; kingdom Viridiplantae; phylum Streptophyta; class Magnoliopsida; order Ericales; family Theaceae; genus Camellia; species Camellia granthamiana. The sequence continues at coordinate 134,601,085 of CM069907.1, read as the reverse complement.
TAGCGAGGGCAGCGCCACCCCAATCAAAGCGCCGGACCTGTGATAGGTCTACTAGAACACTCAGCAGATAAAGCCCAACTGTGTTCCCCCTATCGGAGAACAGTGTGGTCCCGAAGAGGAACATCAAAAATCCCCGGGCATACTGATGTATGGCCTCAATGGTCTGGGGCATAGTCCTCCGGTACTGCTCTGAGAACCAGGTATACCTGACCCTACCTGATGATCGGTCGATTAGTGGACGGGCTCCGAGCAGATAAATCCAAGCGGCCTCCCACTCACCCATATCTGCGTCGTATGGGATCGGTCGACCTCCCACATTAAGGCCCGTCAGCATGGAGAAGTCAAATGGGGTCATCGTCATGTCCCCAGTAGCCGAGAAATGGAAGGAGTTGGTGGTGTCCCACCATCTCTCTACAGGTGCGCCTAAGAGGGTCCTGCTCGCTGGATGACGTGACAATCCTACACAGAATGGGCCAAACCCTACTTCGTCTACAATGTGTCAGACAGTATCTAAGAGCTTCGTGTACCACTCTCTCGCAAGGATAGATCCATAACCCTGTGTGAAATGGGAGGACACCTACATTCAGAATGAACAGATATATTCAGTTCAGATTCAAATGTATGAGCTGCGTGTTCAGATTGAAATGTATGAGCTGTGTGTTCAGAGATTCAAATGTATGAGCTGCGTGTTCAGATTCAAATGTATGAGTTGCGTGTTCAGATTCAAATGTATGAGTTGCGTGTTCTGATTCAAATGTATGAGCTGTGTGTTCAGAAATCGAAATGTATGAGCTGCGTGCAAATGAAAATGTATAACCTGTGTGTTTAGAAATCGAAATGTATGAGCTGCGTGTTCAGAATCAAATGTATGAGCTGCGTGCAAATGAAAATGTATGAGCTATGTGTTCAGAAATCGAAATGTATGAGCTGCGTGTTTGGAATCAAATGTATGAGTTGCATGTTCAAATTTCAAAAAGTGTGAGTTGCGTGTTCACAACAAAAAGTTGAGTTGCGTGTTCAAATTTCAAAAAGTGTGAGTTGCGTGTTCACAACAAAAAGTTAAGCTGCGTGTTCAAATTTCAAAAGTGTGAGATGTGTGTTCACAACAAAAAGTTGAAATGCGTGTTCAAATTTCAAAAAGTTGAGCTGCGTGTTCAAATTTCAAAAAGTGTGAGCTGCATGTTCACAACAAAAAGTTGAGCTCGTGTTCAAATTTCAAAAAGTGTGAGCTGCGTGTTCACAACAAAAGTTGAGCTACGTGTTCAAATTTCAAAAAGTGTGAGCTGCGTGTTCACAACAAAAAGTTGAGTTGCGTGTTCAAATTTCAAAAAGTGTGAGCTGCGTGTTCACAACAAAAAGTTGAGCTGCGAGTTCAAATTTCAAAAAGTGTGAGCTGTGTGTTCACAACAAAAAGTTTGAGCTGCGTGTTTAGATTTGAAAGATGTGGGTTGCATGTTCATAACAAAAGTTTGAGCTGCGTGTTCAGACTTCAAAAAAATGTGGGCTGCGTGTTCACAACAAAAGTTTGAGCTGCATGTTTAGATTTCAAAAAATGCAGGCCGCGTGTTCATAACAACGTTTGAGCTACGTGTTCAAATTTCAAAAAATATGTGAGTTACGTGTTCACAATGAAAAGTATGAGCTGTGTGTTCAGAAATTCAAAGTTTAAGCTGTGTGTTCAAAAATGAAAAGTGTACTGTGTTATGAGCTGTATGCCAACAAAAAAGAATGCTATGCTATGGAGTGAGTGTTTAGATTGAGCAGTGTTATGAACTATGTGCCAACAAAACAAAATGTTGTGCTATGGACTGAGTGTTCAGATTGAGCAGTGTTATAAGCTGTGTGCCAACCAAACAGAGTGCTGTGTTATGGATTGAGTGTTCAGATTGATCAGTGTTATAAGTTGTGTGCCAACCAAACAAAGTGTTGTGTTATGGACTGAGTGTTCAGATTGAGCAGTGTTATAAGCTGTGTGCCAACCAAACAGAGTGCTGTGTTATGGACTGAGTGTTCAGATTGAGCAGTGTTATGAGTTGTGTGCCAACTAAACAGAATACTGTATTATGGACCGAGTGTTCAGATTGAGCAGTGTTATGAGCTGTGTGCCCAAATGTGTTGTGTGCCCAAATATGTTGTGTGTCCAAATGAGCTATGTGCCAAATTAATAAAGCGTTGTGTGGTGAGCCGTGTGCCAAGTCAGCAGAATGCTATGTATGAACTGTGTGTTCAGAATGACTGAAGTGTTGTGTCTGAGAATATGTTCATGACAAGCAGGCATGATGCATAGCAAAAGTGGAACGTGCAAGAAATGCAGAAATGAAGTATGTACCTCATGCACGTGATGAGATAGATGAGACTCCGGCTCCCATAGCAGCAGGTCTGTGGGTGCTCGCCGCACGAAGTCTGTGAAATGGTAAAAGGTACTAGAAGGAAGGATGTGCTCCTCCGGCTCATACTCCTCTAGGTCGAATGGCCGTATCCTCGAAGGCAACAGTATAACGTCGGGCTCGTCCTCTGCATATGGAAAGCCTCCGCCATACGAAATATCGTCGGCCATCTGAAGAAATCTGCAAAAAGACGCAAAAACGAGCGAAATGGGCCAAAATTGCAAAAAGTCAACAAAAGTCAACTCTCGGAAGAGAAAAAGTCAACAAAAGTCACCGCTCGAGAAAATGTGCCAAACTTTGAGACAAACATACCTCAAGTGGTGAAAATGGAGAAAGAGGCTCCGAAAACAAATTCTAATCGGTTCAAATCAAAGAGAATCGAAAGTTTTCGCGAAACAACTTCGCGTGGGGCGTTGGAAAACGCGTATAAAGTGCAGATCTGAGAGAGAAAAGAGTCTAGGGAGCGAGGAGAATGTATTTCGGCCTTGGAGGAGTGATACAAACTGATTTGGAGTGGTGTACTTAAAGAGCCGAAGCTTAAAAGACCAAACTGCCCCAAAATTCTGAAAACTGGTCGTCCAGCCAGTTTTTCTGGTCGGCCGACCACTTTAGTGGGCAACAACTGGTCGGCCAACTTTATAACTGGTCGGCCAGCTTCTTGGATGATCTTAAGAGCTCCATTGTTCTCCCTGTGTGTTTTGGTGGTGATTGGAGTCCCCGGATCTCGAGAAAGTGCAAGAAAAGTACACTTTTTAGCTCGAAAATGTCCCCACGGAACTTCGATTCAAGTCTTTGATGCATGGCCCATCGTCACTTGTTCAAAGAGCGAGGTGTATCCTTTTTAAGTATGTTATAACCCTTCCGAGAGGTAAATCGGGGGTTATGATTGAGCTACGCTTGTTAAGGCTTACATTTCCTCTTTCGACATTTCCTTTCAAACGCACATTTGAAGTTGCGCATTTCTTTTGCATTATCTTGCACTTTTCGCACGCGTTGTCACGCATGTTTCACCTGCATTGTTATGCACACCACTTGTGGCTTTGTTATGTACTCACTACTTTTGTTGTCACACTCGTTGCATTGTTTTACATGCACATTTCATTTGCATTATTATGCATGTTTTGTCCGCATTGTTATGCGTCACACTTGGGTTGCATTGCCACGCACCCCTTTACTTGCATTATTACGCACTTTTCACTTGCATTGCTATGCATGTTTCTAACGATATTGTACCTGTTGAGTTTCTTTCTTTTGCAGGCACGATATTGTATGTATGGTTCATTTGAAGCTGGCGCGACCAGACGAACCAGATGGTATTGTATGTACTCTACGTGAGACGTAGCGAGAATTGTATAATTCTCTTACATCCTTTCTGCATGTAATGTAGTTTGTTTTGTATTCGCTTGCTTAAGACTGTTGCATTTATTTTGCATAATTGCTTCATTACAGCTTTCTTTGCATGATCATAAGTTATGTTCGGCTTTGTGCATTTCTTTTGCATTTTGCCCCTGCCTGCGAGCACATTTCTTTGCTATCTTTCCTGTTTGTCTAAGTCTTCAGCCTTGTCAAAAATGGGTCGTCTCTAGGCTTTGATACTCACTTCCGTCACTTATGACTTTCGAGTTCTGTCAAAGAGGAGCAACTGTAGACACCCCATTTTTGACCGACCTTAAGACTCAGACGTCATCGATTGAGCACTCGGTGATGGTGCATATTGTGCTCATTCTGAGGTTTCAGAGTTTTGGCTGAGAGCCTTGCCTCCGAGCCTCGGAACTCTTTGTGCTTTGGCTCAGTTTGTGGACCAAGTCTTGTTTTCCCTTCTCGGAGGGAGGGAGAGGTCTTGTAGACCATCTCTCTGTGGTCGTAGACTAATTTTTGTGGTCGTAGGCCACTTTTCCTGTTTGGAGACTAGTTTTCGATTTTTGGAGCCTTTGGTCGCGCGCCTTGTCTCGGGACCGCTTAACATTCTTGTTTGGCGTGGTTTTTGAACCACACCTTGTTGCCTCTGCCTAGAGGAACACTGTAGTCTGAGAGACCACTTTTGTGGTTACATACCACTTTTGTGGTTACATACCACTTTTGATGCTCGTCAGCTAGTTTTCGGGGCTTTCGGCCGCGTGCTTTGCCTCCTGATTTCTCGTCATGCATCCGCTTTGGTTTGTTTTTGGGACAAACCTTGTTTTCCTTGTTTGGAAGGTGGTACAAGGGTGGGAGACCAGTATTTCTCCTTGGAGACTGTAGACATCCCATTTTTGACCGTCCTCGAGACTTGGACGTCACCGCTTGAACACTCGGTGATCATCCATGTCTCAGCAGAGGTCTCAGCAGAGGTCTCAGCAGCGCGCCCTGTCTCAGGACCTCTCAACTCGACTGTTTTATGGTTGGTTTGGCACCAAACACTTGTGTTTTGCCTTTGAGGGGCAGGGAATGCCTTTTAATGCATCCCCACACACCACCGGCCATGGCTTGAGGCCATCGGCTGTCTTTTGTTGCCATCGACCAAATGTTTGGCCGACCGGCACTATTTTTGGCCAACCGGCCATAGATTTTGGCCAAAATCACTTTTGGCTGGCTGACCACTGTATATCTGCTTTTAGCAGATATTTTGTACCAGCTGTGATAGCTGGCACCCACTCTGTTCCCCTCCATACACGTGTATGGAGGGATTTCCCTCTTGGATGGCTTGTTTTAGAAGCCTTACAAGAGGGAGTTGCCTATAAGAGGAGGCTTCTTCTCTTGGTATTAGGGTTAGACATTATTTTCCAGAGCTTGAGCTTTAGGGTTAGGGTTTGTCTATATCCTAACTCTATATCTCTCTCCCTCTTGTGTTTAGTGTGTGTTTTAGGCTTACTATTGCACACAAACACATAGTGTTACACCTTTTCTTGGTTCTTGAAGGGCCAGAGGTCTGTTCTTGGAGTTGTGGGGCTGGTTTAAGCTCAAGGAAGCAGCTGGTCCACCATTTGTGAAGAGGGTCAACAATGGTAAGAAACTCACCCCTTTTTCCCTTTTTTTTGCATAGCTTTTTAGCTTACCTTACACTTGTTTTGAGCTTAGTATATAACATATAAAAGTTGTCTTTTTACTTGCTTTAAATAGTTGTTTAAGGTTGTTTTAAGATTTGAGGTGGTTTGAACCCTCTTAAGCCTTGTTAAGCTTCATTTTGTGCCATTTTGGTTGAGCTCCGGGACCATTGTGTTTGGGCCTCCTCACCACTGAAATCTTGAGGGATTTCAGTGGTGAGGATGGTGCCTTGAGGTCCCAAGAAGGAGAGGGCCACCCCCTCTCCTTGTTGTCCTTGAAAAGGACCATTTTTGCCTCTTGAGGGAGCATCTAGCTTAGGTTCATGTTGACCATGCCTTGCTGTTTTTTTATGCTTATTATGCCATAATATAGCATTGTTGTATGTTGGTTTAGGTACACCATGCTTGCTTAGCATACATGCCTTGTAATGCCATGTTTAGGCCTTAACATACCTTAGGTTGTAAGCCCTTGTTCTAGCATGTTTTAGGCCTAGCTTTGTGAAGCTATAGTGCATGTTTTTGTATGCTTTAGCTCTGTTTTAAATTTCTTTAGTCATACTTGCCATGTATTGCATAACCCCTTTGCATTATTAGCTTGTAGGCTTTAAATATGTGAAGTGTTGAGCATGCATTGCTTGATTTATTTCAGTGGTTTGGAACCACCTAACATGCAATTTCAGTCCTTATAACATGCTTACATGCTTGCCTTTCAATGCTTCTTTGATGCTTTAAAAGCTTGTGTTGTATGCTCCATGTTAAGCATTTGTGCATGCGTCCATACTTAGACCATTTAGATGCTTTCTAGGTGTGCATTTGTCCCTATTTTGGCATGATTTAGGACTGTTTTAATCCAACTTGGTCATTTGCTTCATGTGTCACATGATCTTGGTTTAAGCCCCTTGGCTTGTCTTGGGTTCTTGGCTTTGCTTGTCACATGCTATGCTTGTGTTGTTTGCTTGGTTTGGCACCTCTTATAATATGACTTCAGAGCTTTTTCATGCATGCTATACACCCATGTTTGCATTCTCTTAAGTGTGCTTGAGAGTCCCTCTTTGTGCTTAAGTGGTGGCCCATTAACATGTGCATGTGTGTGTGTTATTCCTTCATTTTGAGTACTTTGGCCACTGTTTTAGGCTTGCTTGAGAGTTGCCTAATTTAGTTTAAGTCCATCCATTTTGTTTGTTGCATGCACTCCTTGTATGTTGTAGCATATTGGTGAGTTGTCGCATGATTGAAATTGCATGATTGAATGAAGTCACATGTTGGCTTGCATGCTTGAATACCTACATTAGCCTTGCACACTTGTTGGTTGCATTGTTTTATGCCTTGCATGTCTTGCATGCTTATTTGCATTGCCATGTTGCATGCCTAGTTAACATGCTTAGGTTGCATTGCATTAGCATGTATGCTTGGCCTCTTGAATTGCTTATGATAGAGGTTAAGTCCCCCTTTGGTTTGATTATGTGCATTGCATTCCATATCAAATGTGCACACTTGGCTTCTTGGGCCATCATGCATGGAAATGCGCGATTGGTGGTCCGAGAAACAAGGTTCATGTCCCTTTGAATCATAAACATGATATGGGGTGTGATTGGTGCATACATTGCTTGAAATGCATTGCCATGCCAAGTATTGCCCTCTGCTGCTGTCAAACCAGTTTCTACAGGAATAATTGGCCGATCGGCAGTATATTGTGCCGATCGACCAAGTCTTTTGGCCGATGGATACTTATTGGGGCCGATGAGCACCTCCTTTGGCCGGTGACCAATTCCCTCAGCCGGTGGTGTTTCCCAGCATTCAGAGAAGCAACCTTGTGACTTTGGCATTCTTCAGAGGAGCAGAGAAGGGAAAACAGAGGCATCTTGCGCATGGCAGTGGCCTTCCGAGCAAAACCGAGCATGTATTGCATTAGGCTCTTTTCCCGACGCCGTTTATCGCTTAAGTTGCTTAATTAATTTAATGGCCTGTAATATTTAATTAGCTCGTAAGTTAGTTAAATTGTATTATTCTTTCAGTCTCTCCGAGCGAGGGAAATTTGTGTAATAAGTGTGGGTACGTGTGTGCATGTCTTCCAACCCCCACTTCTTTCTCCCTTTTACTTACCTGCTTTGATGGTTAGTATTAGGACATATTTATTTTAGCACACCTTATGCTATGCATGCATGCATCATTCATTAGTATTGCATGCACCGGGCTCGGCGCATCATACTAACTGCATAAGTATTCCAAATCTAACTTGAATACATGTTAACTGTCGCATCTTACATGCCATTCTTAGATTAGCCGAGCCTATTCTAGTGACATTTTGTATGCGATGCATTAGCCATTTAACATGAACTAGGGTCACGCATATTTGCTAACTAGTTTATTGTTTGGCACGGAGTACACTGCGAGTATTTTATGCTTTAGCATCTCGCATGAGTGTGAATGTTGCCATGACAGCATGCTTACCATGTGGCTAAATGCTTATGTGTTATAACTGCCTGGATGCCTGTGGGTGAAGGCTGGGTTGTTTGAGTTGGAATAACTCGTTGAAATCCGTGTTTTAGCCTACTTGCGAGTAGCAATTTCAAACTATTTTTTCAAACGAGCGGATATGCAATGCTTTGTTCCAAATTAGGCGACCTAGTCTATACTTGTTTGTTGTGCGCATCACATAGTAATCTAGGCTAATAACCAGAATAAGGACACATAATGTTTTCAAAATTAGATATCATGGTTAGTAGAGGCCGATCTTCGGATCGGGCGAGAGGGGGTGCTCATAGCTGACCTTCCCCAATCGTACCCAAGTTCCCAAGCCGAGGCAACTTTGGTGATGACGGACACGTGGCCTTTGGCACCGAGTTAGGGTTTCCTAAATTTCCCCATTCAAAAATATTTAGGTGGCGACTCTGTATCTGGCAAAGCAGTCCATGTTTGGCACTTCTTTCAAAAAACCTGTTTTCTCAAAACGATTTGCCGGATTTGGACTCTTTGGTTCAGATTAAGAACCGTGACATTTGAGTCCTGAACTATAGTGAGCCCAATATGAACAGAACGGGAGGGACTTGTTTCCTCCCAGGGCGTTCAGGGACGTCTACAGAGACCACTTTTCCTTTTTCCAGCCGGTTTTCTTGTCAGATAACTGGCTTTCTTGGTCTTTGGGCCACCTTTTCTGGTCGGCCACCACACCACTAGCTTGCTTTCATGCTCTGGACCTCTCCCACCTATGGCCAACCATTTTTTACTCTAGTTGACCACTTAAAGTGGTTGGCTGCTTTTTAGCACCTTTTTGGAGATATTTTGTGCCAGGTGGCACAGCTGGAGAGCATTTGAGCCATCCTCCATATGGAGGGATGGCATTGGTGCTTAGCTTCTCTTAGAAGCTTTGCATTTCCTCTTTTATAAGAGGAAGGCTCCTCCTCCCTCCTCCAGGTTCAGAAAATCTGAGAGAGAGGGATAGATATAGTCTTGTATCTATATTGCCTTGTATACTTCGTTTTTGTGCTCAAAAGTGTAGATTTGTCTTACTTTTGTGCACAAACACACACTCAAACACCTTGCTTGTGTTGCTGAGGCTCCTTGAGGTTGCTTTTGGTGTTCTTGGACTGGTTTACGTTCAAAAAGGCTGTTGGAGGTACAGTAGTAAAGAGGGCCTTCAAGGGTGAGTCTTTGACCTTTAAGTTCCCCTTTCTTGCTTAAGCTTTCAGCCTATCTTGCATGCTTTTTTAAGCTTAGCTCATAAATAATAAAAGTTCTATTTTTGCATGCTTAAATAGTTTGTTTAAGATCACTTTTGTGTTTGGGGTTGTTTACCCCCTCTTAGGCCTTGTTTGGCCGTGTTTTTTAACCTTTTTTGTGAGCTTCGGGACCACCTTGTTTTGGCCTTCTCACCACTGAAACCCAGTGGGATTTCAGTGGTGGGGATGGTGTTTTAAGGTCCTAAGAAAGAGAGGGTCATCCCCTCTCCTTGTGTCTTCTTTACATGCCTTAATATGCCTCATGTTTGAGCATCTTTACTAGGCTTGTGTTAGCTTGTTCTTAGCATGTATTTGTGGCTATTTTACTGTGTCATACCACTGTTTTTGCATGGTTTGGTCATTCCATGCATGGTTAATACACTTGTAGTGTATGGTTAATCCTAACTCTATATCTCTCTCCCTCTTGTCTCCCGTAGCGGAGAGGTGGAACGAGTCGGTGGTGTCCCACCATCTCTCTGCTAGAGCAGCGATGAGAGGCCTGCTCGTAGTAAGTCTGGACAGTCCTCTGCAGAATACGCCAAAGCCGGCCTGGTCCACGATGTAGCGGACCGCGTCGGGTAGCTCAGCGTACCAATCCTGAGCGGCAATGTTCCCATACCCCCGGACGGTATGGGAATCTCCCTGTTTTCAAGCAAACAATGGCGAAGAAATGATAAAGTATAGTTCTGTAAAGCATCTAGATTTGGTAGTAAATTGCAACATGTGATGTGTCAGTATGTTTGCATGGTTCAGTATAGATATAGCATGTGTGCACGTTTTCAAGATTCAAACAGATACCGGGTGCCGGTGTGCATACAGTGAACTACAACATGTGATGCGTCAGTATGTTTGCATGGTTCAGTACAGATATAGCGTGTGTGCACGTTTTCAAGTTCAAACAAATACCGGGTGCCGGTGCGCGTATAGTGAACTACAATGAATGATGTGTCAGTGTGTCTGGGTATTTAAGTACAGATACAGCATGTGTGCACGTTCATTTTTCAGATTCAAATAGATACCGGGTGCTGGTGCGCGTATAGTGAACTACAGTGACTGATGTGTCAGTGTGTTTGAGTGGTTCAGGGCAAGTGCAGTGTGTGCGCGCGTTCAGATTCAAATAGATATCAGTTGTAAGTGTGTTCACAGTTGATTATAGTGTATAGTGCCTCAGTGCATTTGGGCTAAGCAGTTAAAGAGCATAATCAGTTATGGCAGCTAAGTGTTCTACATTGCGGAAAGCAAAGCAGAGGGAAGAATATACCTCGGAAGCGCCGAAGGACAGATGGGACACTGGCTCGCGCAAGAGAAACTCTAGAGGCACGCCCCTTTCGAAGCTCCTGAACTGGCGCAGACCATCAGGAGGCAGGATATGAATCGCCAGCCGGTAGGTCGCCAGGTCGAATGGGCGGACGCTCAAAGGTAGGACCTTGGCCCCGGGATCCATCTCGTGATCTGGAGGAGTCCCGCCCTGTGGAATATCGTCGGCCATGTCAAATGTGACGAGGAAAATGGTCGGAAAAGGAAAACAAAGCTAGAATGCGAAGGGTCAACGAAAAGTCAACCCCCGGGAGGGTGGAAAATGGCCGGAAAAGCCGGAATGTGGAAAATGTGGGAAAACCAAGGAAAACTTGGGGGAAACAAACCCCAAGAAGTGGAAATCGAAAAGGAAGCGCTGAAATGAAGTTTCGATCGGGTGAAAATGTTCAAAACGCGATAAACTTCGCGAATCAAATGATGGAACGGGCGTAAAACGCGAGAAAACGGAGAAAAGAAGGAGGGAAAATCTTCTAGAGAGAGAGAGGAAGAGTTTTCGGCTAGGGGAAGTGAAGAAAATAGGGTGTGAAACCCTATTTTAAAAGACCCGAGGCGAAAAGTCGAATCTACCCCGAATCAGGCATTTTTAGCCGGTCGGCTACTTTTTTGGCCGGCTGGCCAAAGTTTTGGCCGGTGATATGTTTTTGTGGCCGGTGGATGGCCGGTGGCTTCCTCTTCCGGCCGGTGAGCCTCCTACAGCCTTGTTTTGGTTAGATCTATGGATTGGCACCTTCATTGCTCAAGATAGTACAAGAAAAGGCATTTCCGAAGCTCAATCGGCCTCCGTTTTGACCTCAGACCGTGTCTTCTGTGCGTGGCACTCGAATTCGTGCAAGGTTAATCCTTTCCGTATCCTTTTGTCTTTTACAAAACTCGAAAGTTGCCCCATGTGCATCGCATTTCAATCGTACTGTCATGTGCACTCGCGTTGTCTAACGCATCGCGCTGTTTTACGCATCTCATTGCATTTGGCATGCATTCTATCGTGCTATTTCGCGCATCTCATTGCATTTGGCATGCATTCTATCACGCTATTTCGCGCACCTCATTGTCTTGTGCACCACGGTCTGGCGGGACCGAAAACACGCCCGGTCTGACGAGACCTTAAAAGTGCACGGTCCGGCGGGACCGAAAACACACCCAGTCTAGCGAGACCTTAAACTCGCTCAGTTGCATTGTTGTGCATCTCAAAAGTCGCACGTTGTCGCGCATTTTGAAATAATCGCATTATGATGCATTACAAGATTCACGCATTCGCCACGGTCTGGCGAGACCTTAAACACGCTCAGTCTAGGAGACCTTAAATCCTTTGAAGGTGCAAAACCTTTGTTGTTGCGCATATTTGCGTGCGTTGTAGTACGCATCATCCCCTGCATCGTTTCGCATGTCTACACGCGTTGTAACACGCACAATTTGCATCGTCATGCATTTTTCCCCAGCGTCGGGTCTGGCGAGACCTTAAATACGCCCGGTCTGGCGAGACCTTAAACTCGCTCGGTTGCATTGTCATGCATATCAAAAGACGTGCGTTGTCACGCACTTGCATCAACACGCATTGTCATGCATTGTAAATACTGCATATGTCATGCATCATCGTAAGTACTGCATATGTCATGCATTGTAAATACCGCATATGTCATGCATCATTGAATATAGTGCATATGTCATGCATTTCATTGTAAATATCCACTCCATTGCATATTATATATATCGCATTGTAGTTTGCATGCATTCGCTGCATCACCTCCGCCTACGGCTTGCGCCTTTCCATGTTGAGCTTGGACTAGTATGTGTCCGTACTCTTTATGTTGAAGCATAGTCCTATGTGACCGTTCTATGTTAGACGTGGCTTGTATGTGTACATGCCTTTCCTAGGCAAAACGAGGTTTGGTCGCGAGCCTTATCCGCTATAAATACTACATCTGCATCTGTTGCATTTTCCCCAGCAGATCGCATCATACATAGCATTTCACTGTAAATATTACATTTACATTCCATTGCATATTGTAAATAGTGCATTGTAGTTTACATGCATTCATTGCATCACTTCCATCTATGGCTCGCACCTTTCCATGTTGAGCTTGGTCTGGTATGTGCCCATACTTTTCACATCGAAGCATAGTCCTGTGTGACCGTTCTATGTTAGACACGGCTCGTATGTGTACATGCCTTTCCCAGGCAAGATTTGGTTTGGCCCGCGTGCCATATCCATTGTATCCATTCCATTACATGCATCCATTGCATCACCTTCCATCTATGGCTTGCACCTTTCCTTGTTGAGCTTGGTCTGGTATGTGCCCATACTTTTCACGTTAAAGCACAGTTCTACATATATACGCGCCTATTCCACGCTGGTATGTTGGTTTGAGGGTTGCGGCACCTTTTTTGTGTTAGACATGGCTTGTACGTGTACATGCCTTTCCTAGGCAAGATATGTTTTGGCTGCATGCCATATCCATTGTATATATTACATTGTAGTGTAATTTTTGCATCCAGCATTAGGATCATTGTTCTTTCTCCAGCGAGTCGTTTCCCCACTCATGTCATTCCACCCAATACTTGTTCTTGTGTCTGTCTACATTACTCATAGTTCTGCATGTGTTCGCGCTTTGAGGGTTGCGGCACCTTTTCTATGGTAGACAAACTTGTTACTTCCATCCATCCATTTGACATTTGTGTGGTTTTGAACCGCTCATGATTGGATCATGATTCAAATGCTTTGCATATCATTTGCATTGTTTATACGTAGTTTTGTATATATTACATATCATTTAGCACTCATATTGCATTTGTCATGCATGTTGCTAACAATATTGTACCTGTTAAGTTTTCTTTCTTTTCAGGCACGATATTGTATGTACGGTTCATTTGAGGCTGGTGCAACCAGATGAATCGGACAGGTATTGTATCTTCCGAGTGAGACGTCTTGAGAATTGCATAATTCTCTTACATCCTTTCTGCATTGTAGTGTAGTTTGGTGTATGCTAGCTTAAAACTGTCGCATGTGTGCTTCGTTACAGCTTTTCTTTGCATGATCATAAGCTATGCTTGGCTTCTGGCATTTTCAGTTGCATTTTGCCCCTGCCTTCGGGCGCATATCTTTGTTGTCTTGCATGTTTGTCCAAGTCTTCGGCCATGTCAAAAATGGGTCGTCTCTGGGCTTTGACATTCACTCCCGTCATTGTTATAACTTTCGAGTTCTGTCAAAGAGGGGCAACTGTAGACACCCCATTTTTTACCGTCCTTGAGACTTGGACGTCACCGCTTGAACACTCGGTGATCATCCATGATTGTGTTCGTCTTGAGTTCCCAGAGGTCTCGGCAGTGCGCCCTGTCTCAGGGCCTCTCGACTCGACTGTTTTGTGGTTGGTTTGGCACCAAACACTTGTGTTTTGCCTTTGAGGGGCAGGGAATGCCTTTTGAGGCATCCCCACACACCACCAACCATGGCTTGAGGCCACCGGCTGTCTTTTGTTGCCATCGGCCAAATGTTTGGCCGACCAGCACTATTTTTGGCCGACCGGCCATAGATTTTGGACAAAATCACTTTTGGCTGGCCGACCACTGTATATCTGCTTTTAGCAGATATTTTGTGCCAACTGTGATAGCTAGCACCCACTCTGTTCCCCTCCATACACGTGTATGGAGGGATTTCCCTCTTGGATGGCTTGTTTTAGAAGCCTTACAAGAGGGAGTTGCCTATAAGAGGAGGCTTCTTCTCTTGGTATTAGGGTTAGACATTATTTTCCAGAGCTTGAGCTTTAGGGTTAGGGTTTGTCTATATCCTAACTCTATATCTCTCCCTCTTGTGTTTAGTGTGTGTTTTAGGCTTACTATTGCACACAAACACATAGTGTTACACCTTTTCTTGGTTCTTGAAGGGCCAGAGGTCTGTTCTTGGAGTTGTGGGGCTGGTTTAAGCTCAAGGAAGTAGCTGGTCCACCATTTGTGAAGAGGGTCAACAAGGGTAAGAAACTCACCCTTTTTTCCCTTTTTTTTGCTAAGCTTTTTAGCTTACCTTACACTTGTTTTTGAGCTTAGTATATAACATATAAAAGTTGTGTTTTTACTTGCTTTAAATAGTTGTTTAAGGTTGTTTCAAGCTTTGAGGTGGTTTGACCCCTCTTAAGCCTTGTTAAGCTTCATTTTGTGCTATTTTGGTTGAGCTCCGGGACCATTGTGTTTGCGCATCCTCACCACTAAAATCTTGAGGGATTTCAGTGGTGAGGATGGTGCCTTGAGGTCCCAAGAAGGAGAGGGCCACCCCCTCTCCTTGTTGTCCTTGAAAAGGACCATTTTTGCCTCTTGAGGGAGCATCTAGCTTAGGTTCATGTTGACCATGCCTTGGCTGTTTTTTTATGCTTATTATGCCATAATATAGCATTGTTGTATGTTGGTTTAGGTACACCATGCTTGCTTAGCATACATGCCTTGTAATGCCATGTTTAGGCCTTAACATGCCTTAGGTTATAAGCCCTTGTTCTAGCATGTTTTAGGCCTAGCTTTGTGAAGCTTTAGTGCATGCTTTTGTATGCTTTAGCTCTGTTTTAAATTTCTTTAGTCATACTTGCCATGTATTGCATAACCCCTTTGCATTATTAGCTTGTAGGCTTTAAATATGTGAAGTGCTGAGCATGCATTGCTTGATTTATTTCAGTGGTTTGGAACCACTTAGCATGCAATTTCAGTCCTTATAACATGCTTACATGCTTGCCTTTCAATGCTTCTTTGATGCTTTAAAAGTTTGTGTTGTATGCTCCATGTTAAGCATTTGTGCATGCCTCCATACTTAGACCATTTAGATGCTATCTAGGTGTGCATTTGTCCCTATTTTGGCATGATTTAGGACTGTTTTAATCCAACTTGGTCATTTGCTTCATGTGTCACATGATCTTGGTTTAAGCCCCTTGGCTTGTCTTGGGTTCTTGGCTTTGCTTGTCACATGCTATGCTTGTCTTGTTTGCTTGGTTTGGCACCTCTTATAACATGACTTCAGAGCTTTTTCATGCATGCTATACACCCATGTTTGCATTCTCTTAAGTGTGCTTGAGAGTCCCTCTTTGTGCTTAAGTGGTGGCCCATTAACATGTGCATGTGTGTGTGTGTGTTAGTCCTTCATTTTAAGTACTTTGGCCACTGTTTCAGGCTTGCTTGAGAGTTGCCTAATTTAGTTTCAGTCCATCCATTTTGTTTGTTGCATGCACTCCTTGTATGTTGTAGCATATTGGTGAGTTGTCGCATGATTGAAATTGCATGATTGAATGAAGTCACATGTTGGCTTGCATGCTTGAATACCTACATTAGCCTTGCACACTTGTTGGTTGCATTGTTTTATGCCTTGCATGTCTTGCATGCTTATTTGCATTGCCATGTTGCATGCCTAGTTAACATGCTTAGGTTGCATTGCATTAGCATGTATGCTTGGCCTCTTGAATTGCTTATGATAGAGGTTAAGTCCCCCTTTGGTTTGATTATGTGCATTGCATTCCATATCAAATGTGCACACTTGGCTTCTTGGGCCATCATGCATGGAAATGCGCGATTGGTGGTCCGAGAACCAAGGTTCATGTCCCTTTGAGTCATAAACATGATATGGGGTGAGATTGGTGCATACATTGCTTGAAATGCATTGCCATGCCAAGTATTGCCCTCTGCTGCTGTCAAACCGGTTTCTGCAGGAATAATTGGCAGATCGGCAGTATATTGTGCCGATCGACCAAGTCTTTTGGCCAATGGATACTTCTTGGGGCCGATGAGCATCTCCTTTGGCCGGTGACCAATTCCCTCAGCCGGTGGTGTTTCCCAGCATTCAGAGAAGCAACCTTGCGACTTTGGCATTCTTCAGAGGAGCAGAGAAGGGAAAACAGAGGCATCTTGCGCATGGCAGTGGCCTTCCGAGCAAAACCGAGCATGCATTGCATTAGGCTCTTTTCCCGAGGCCGTTTATCGCTTAATTTGCTTAATTAATTTAATGGCCTGTAATATTTAATTAGCTCGTAAGTTAGTTAAATTGTATTATTCTTTCAGTCCCTCCGAGCGAGGGCAAATTATGTAATAAGTGTGGGTGCGTGTGTGCATGTCTTCCAACCCCACTTCTTTCTCCCTTTTACTTACCTGCTTTGATGGTTAGTATTAGGACATATTTATTTTAGCACACCTTATGCTATGCATGCGTGCATCATTTATCAGTATTGCATGCACCGGGCTCGGCGCATCATACTAACTGCATAAGTATTCCAAATCTAACTTGAATACATGTTAACTGTCGCACCTCACATGCCATTCTTGGATTAGCCGAGCCTATTCTAGTGACATTTTGTATGCGATGCATTAGCCATTTAACATGAACTAGGGTCACGTATATTTGCTAACTAGTTTATTGTTTTGGCACGGAGTACACTGCGAGTATTTTATGCCTTAGCATCTCACATGAGTGTGAATGTTGCCATGACAGCATGCTTACCATGTGGCTAAATGCTTATGTGTTATAACTGCTTGGATGCCTGTGGGTGAAGGCTGGGTTGTTTGAGTTGGAATAACTCGTTGAAATCCGTGTTTTAGCCTACTTGCGAGTAGCAATTTCAAACTATTTTTTCAAACGAGCGGATATGCAATGCTTTGTTCCAAATTAGGCGACCTAGTCTATACTTGTTTGTTGTGCGCATCACATAGTAATCTAGGCTAATAACCGGAATAAGGACACATAACATTTTCAAAATTGGATATCTTGGTTAGTAGAGGCCGATCTTCGGATCGGGCGAGAGGGGGTGCTCATAGCTGACCTTCCCCAATCGTACCCAAGTTCCCGAGCCGAGGCAACTTTGGTGATGACGGACACGTGGCCTTTGGCACCGAGTTAGGGTTTCCTAAATTTCCCCATTCAAAAATATTTAGGTGGCGACTATGTATCTGGCAAAGCAATCCATGTTTAGCACTTCTTTCAAAAAATCTGTTTTCTCAAAACGATTTGCTGGATTTGGACTCTTTGGTTCAGATTAAGAACCGTGACATTTGAGTCCTGAACTATAGTGAGCCCAATATGAACAGAACGGGGGGGACTCGTTTCCTCCCGGGGCATTCAGGGACGTCTACAGAGACCACTTTTCCTTTTTCCAACCGGTTTTCTTGTCAGATAACTGGCTTTCTTGGTCTTTGGGCCACCTTTTCTGGTCGGCCACCACACCACTAGCTTGCTTTCATGCTCTGGACCTCTCCCACCTATGGCCAACCATTTTTTACTCTGGTTGACCACTTAAAGTGGTCGGCTGCTTTTTAGCACCTTTTTGGAGATATTTTGTGCCAGGTGGCACAGCTGGAGAGCATTTGAGCCATCCTCCATATGGAGGGATGGCATTGGTGCTTAGCTTCTCTTAGAAGCTTTGCATTTCCTCTTTTATAAGAGGAAGGCTCCTCCTCCCTCCTCCAGGTTCAGAAAATCTGAGAGAGAGGGATAGATATAGTCTTGTATCTATATTGCCTTGTTTACTTCGTTTTTGTGCTCAAAAGTGTAGATTTGTCTTACTTTTGTGCACAAACACACACTCAAACACCTTGCTTGTGTTGCTGAGGCTCCTTGAGGTTGCTTTTGGTGTTCTTGGACTGGTTTACGTTGAAAAAGGCTGTTGGAGTTACAGTAGTAAAGAGGGCCTTCAAGGGTGAGTCTTTGACCTTTAAGTTCCCCTTTCTTGCTTAAGCTTTCAGCCTATCTTGTATGATTTTTTAAGCTTATCTCATAAATAATAAAAGTTCTATTTTTGCATGCTTAAAAAGTTTGTTTAAGATCACTTTTGTGTTTGGGGTTGTTTACCCCCTCTTAGGCCTTGTTTGGCCTTATTTTTTAACCTTTTTTGTGAGCTTCGGGACCACCTTGTTTTGTCCTTCTCACCACTGAAACCCAGAGGGATTTCAGTGGTGGGGATGGTGTTTTAAGGTCCTAAGAAGGAGAGGGCCATCCCCTCTCCTTGTGTCTTCTTTACATGCCTTAATATGCCTCATGTTTGAGCATCTTTACTAGGCTTGTGTTAGCTTGTTCTTAGCATGTATTTGTGGCTATTTTACTGTGTCATACCACTGTTTTTGCATGGTTTGGTCATTCCATGCATGGTTAATACACTTGTATATGATTTGGCATCATCTAACATGACATTTCAGAGCATTTAGCAATGCCATGTTTCCACTTCATTCATGCTTTGAATGTCTTTAAGTGTTGTGCATTATTGCCTAGTTTATGGCTTAGCTTGTATGCTTGCATGCCTAGGCCTTTGGGCCCTTATCTCAGCATGTTTAGGTCCTTGTTTTGACCTATTTGAGCTCTGTCCATGCTTAGTTCATGTATTTGTGCCATGTATTGCATGCCTCCTTTGTGTTGCTTTTTGCTAGCTTTTATGCCTTAAGACTCTTGCATGTCATACTTATGTTGTTTGAATGATTTGGCATCATTTCTTGCTTCACTTCAGTGCACTTAGTGTTGTCACACTTGCACATTTGTCACTCTTTGAGCCTTCTTGAGGGTTGTGCTCTTGGGCCTCTTGTATGGCCAATGCATTGTGCATGTTTGCATTTGTTTCATGTACCTTCATTTATCACCAATGGCCACTGATTTGGGCATGACTGAGGTCTACCCCTGTTGGTTTAAGTCCATTGAGTGTGCCATGTATGTTGCATTGAGTATGCCATATGTCACCTTGCATTGAGAATGCCATCTTGCATTACATTGAGCATGCCATGTAGTTCATTGCATTGCGTATGCTATGTCATCCATTTGCGTTGTGTATGCTAGTTGCTCTTAGCATTGTGCATTGTGCATGCCATTAGCCTTGTTAGGTTGTTCATATTGTATCGCATGTTTGCATGCTGAAATCATATTGCACACTTGCATGCTGAGTCGCATTATGTATGCCATGCTTGCTTGCATTGTGTTTGGAGTAGGTGTTAGCCCAAACATGGGAAACGAGAGACGTTTTATACTCATAGTGATGAAACGTGCCTTAATTCCTGGTCGCCAACGCTTTTGATCATCTGTGATAGAGTTTTAGGCTTTATGTGTTTACTTGTGCATTCATTTCCATATTGAATTGTGCAACTTTGCCTCTCGGCCATCATGTATGAAAATGCGCGATTGGTGGCCCGAGGGTCGAGAACCTACACTTCCTTGAGTTCATGACATGATAGGGAGGGTGGTTGTGCACACATATCTTGCAAATACATTGCCATGCCCTTTCTTTCTCTCTGTTGCGGCAAATTGCAGTTCAGCAGCAACAACTGGTCGGCCAGCCAGAAAAAGTAGCTAGCCGACCACTTTTCTGGTTTTTCAACAACCAAAAGTGGTCGGCAGGTATCTGGGGAGACCAATAGTGGTCGGCCACCCCCCCCCCACTGGACTCCTAAGGTGGATTTTCAACTTTCTGGAGCTTGGTGCAAGTTTCTGAGAACAAATGAAAACAGAGGCAAATCAGGGCATCGCATTGGATTTCCGAACGAGGCGACCAAACATGCATGCATCCATTCCTCTCTCTCTAAGAGCTCCTTTTACTGCTTTCCTTAGCTGCCATGCTTAGATAGCTAGCTTTTGCTTTGGTTTGTACCTTTAATTAGTCGATGCGTTAGCTATTTCAATTTGTTTTGTAATAATTAGTTAACTAGGATTAGTTAATTAATTTGTTATGTAATAATTAGTTTAATTAGCTTAGATTAGCTAGTTAGCTTTTTTATTTGGTCTCTCCCTCGAGAGAGCCAATTGTTGTAATAAGCGTACATGTGTGTGATGCATGTCTTCCAATCCCCATTTCTTTCTCCCTTTTACTTAATCGTTTATGATGGTTAGTTTTAGGGCATATTTTTTGTTTAGCATACCTTATGCTTGCATGTTTGCATCCATTCATCTGTATTGCATGCACCGGGCTCGACGCATCATACTAACTGCATTGTATTTCAATTCCAATTTGAATACATGTATTAAGTTGCATCTCACATGACATTCTTAGAATAGCCGAGCCTATCTTAATTGCATTTTCGCATGTGTTGCATTAGCCATTTTAACATGAACTAGGATCATGCATGATTTCTAACTAGTTCTTTGTTTTGGCTCGGAGTACACTGTAAGTGTTTACGCTTTAGCATACTACATGTGTGTTATTGACTGCCATGATAGCATGCTTTCTATGAGGCTATCTGCTTGTTTGATATAACTGCCTGAATGTCTGTGGGTGAAGGTTAGATTACTTGAATTGGGACAATTCATTGAAATTCGCATTTTAGCCTACTTGCGGGTAGCAAACTTTAAACCATTTTCCAAACAAATGGATATGCAATGTTTCATTCCAAATTAGGTGATCTAGTCTATACTTGTTTTGCTGTGCGCATCACATAGTAAAATTAGCTAATTAATCGGAATAAGAACACATGTGTTTTCAAAAGCACGATATCATGCTTAGTACAGGCCGATCTTTGATCGGGCGAGCAGGGGTGCTCATTATATGACCTTTCCCAATCGTACCCAAGTTCCCGAGCTGAGGCAACTTTGGTGATGACGGACACGTGGCCTTAGGCACGAGTTAGGGTTTCCTAAATTCCCCCAAAATAAAATATTTAGGTGGCGACTCTGTATCTGGCAAAGCAGTCCATGTTTGGCACTTCTTTCTTAAAAATCATTTTTCCAAAATGATTTGCCGGATTTGGACTCTTTGGTGATTTATCGGTCTTCAATGCACTTTGCGAGATCAGATTCAGAACTGTGACATATGAGTCCAAACTGTAGTAGCAAAAGCCCAAGGGCGCGTCTACACTACACCACCACTATTGCCATACCATCCACTTACTCCTACCGTTGTCATTGTTTGGCCACCACCACCACCATCATCGTTCACCAACGTTTACCAATCACCTCTATTATTACCGATCTATATTCTACTATCACCGATCTACACTCTACTACCTTCATCCGTCGCCTCAACCCCGCACACTTCTTATCATTGTCTCATTTTTTTGTTCCCATTGCCGATAACTTTTAGATCTAGCCATTTTCAACTCAAATCTTCACTGATGCCATTAGATCTGGCCATTTTTTTATGTCGATTTAATCATGACATGGTGGTCGAAACTCCTACCAGTACGATCGGATCTCTCTATATGTATATGTGTATGTGTGTGTGTGTGTGTTGATGGATCTCCATCAATCTCTTTGGGCCAAAATGACACAATTTGTTCAAAAGGACAATTGTCTATTAAAATCAACTTATCTGCCTATTTATTAAAATCACCCAATTTGTCTATCTTTTGAAATTCACCAAGCCTATTTTCTTATTTATTGAAATTCATTAAACTAACTATCTGTGGAATATCACACATTTCTCTACCTCACCACCACCACTTGCTATTGCCAGCCGCCGGTCACTAGCCACCACGACTTTTTCGGTGATTTTTTTGGCCAATTTTTCTAGCAAAACTTTTGGCGTCAGTAATTTTTCCAACATGTTATTATCACTAAATAATATTTTACCCTAAATCTAATACCTTATCCTCTTTTTAAATTAGACTTTTTACTAATTTTTTCTTATTGTTACTTTCAATGTTATTGTTTAAATATTATTGGTAAAACTCACTAAATTATAACATTTATAATTATTTATTACATCTTGATAAGTACTAACATTTGCCTAAAAGGAAGGACTTTGATGTCGTTGAATCAAGGAATCACTGAATCAATGGGAAAAATCTGTGTACACAAAAAAAGGATGTGAAATAGTTGGTACGTTGAGGAGGACAAAAGAGGAGGTAAATTTCAAAAATTAAGCAAGATATATCACTTCATTGTGTTGCTTTATGCACTTCCCTTCTTTATTGATGTAAACTCATATGATATGTATGATGTAGTCATCAATAAAGTTTCCTTTTTTGCTGATAAAAAAAAATGTTGTGAAGAATCAATTATAAATACTTGATGTTTTGCTGTTGAAAAATCTACTTCTATTCCTCTTGCCAAAGTCTAGTCAAGTTCATATTGTTTTATTCCAATTTGAACGAAACAACTTCCGTCCACTGGTACTCAGAGACATATATCAATTAAACAAGTAGTCAAATGGTAGGATGCTTAGACATAGTAAGAAAATAATATACAGGCGGGATGCTAAAGTATAAACACTCATCTTTGGCGTCTCGCAGAAAGTTGCAAAACAAATTTAGCAAAATATGTATGATTTTATACACAAAATCCTAATGCAATACATACAAAAGAATGTGACCATAGAGTTGGCTACTAGTACATGACATGTGAATCATATTAAGAGATGGGGTAGTGCACAAAAAAATTTGCCAAAAATTATAAGCTTGGTCAACAGCTGTAACCATAGATATGTGTGGTTAAGTTATGTAAACTATAGTTAATCTCTATGGTTTGATATTTTTTACACTTCTTAAGACATCAAGTTGTGAAGAATCTCTTGGGTGGTTTGGATTAGGATTGCAGAGTGGCTCTAAACCTCTTGGTTTTTTTGTTTTTCTTTTCTTTTTCTCGTGTTGTTTCCTCTCTAACTTTGTGGTTGTCCTAGCTCATGGTTGAGTTGTCTGCTCGATATCAACCTAGTTGGGATTGGAATAATTCACTATGTTGCTTTAGGCACTTCCCTTCTTTATTGAAATAAACTCATATGATATGTATCTTCTAGTCATCAATAAAGTTTCCTTTTTTGCTGATAAAAAAGAAGTTGTGAATAATCAATGTATAAATACTTGATGTTTTGCTGCTGAAAAATCTACTTCTATTCTTCTTGCCAAAGTCTGGTCAAGTTCTTGTTGTTTTGCTCTAATTTGAATGACACAACTTCTATCCATTGGTACTCAAAGAGATATATCAACTAAGCAAGTAGTCGCTTGGTAGGATGCTTAGATATAGTAAGAAAATTATATACAGGTGGGATGCTAAAGCATAAATACTCATCTTTGTATCCCACAGAAAGCTAGAAAACAAATTTAGCAAAATATGCATGTTTTATGTGCAAAATCCTAATGCAATACATATATAAGAATGCGAATAGAGATTCGGCTACTAGTACATGACATGTGAATCATCTCAAGACATGGGTAGCACACAAAATCACATAGGAATTTATTAAACCCACATATGCAAATGAGCCGAATCTTCATACATGAAATATGAATGCAACACATAGATATGATGAAAAAGAAAATATGATGCTATTTATAGATAATAGAAAGCGCATAAATATAACAGATAAAAAGAAATTGGGGTTGGAAAACATACATAGAAAGTGGCAACACAAACTAAATCTAACAAATCATATGAATAAAATAAATAAATAAATAAATAAATAAAAGTTGCTATTCATTTACCGGTTACTATTCATCCACCAAAAATTATTCTACCCGTTGTTAGGTGATTGTTCTGTGTCGCCCGGGACAGCATATTTGGTTGGTGCACTATACATCCAGCGAACTATTCACCCGGCATATACTATTCATTTGTCGGTCACTATTAACGGTCGTCACTATTCCGGCAGAGTCATATCTCTTACAAATTAGGTGATTCAACCAGCCATATAAAGTAGTAAATTATAACAGTTTATGTAAGTGGTGAAATGCCTAAAATGGTAAATTATAACAGTTTATGTAGGTGGTGATACATGACCATTTAAAGCGATAAATTACAACAATTTATGTAAAGCACTAAATTACAACAGTTTATGTAGGCGGTTTGAAACCGACCATTCAAAGCGATAAAACAGTTTATCACGGTTTGTATCACATTTTATTAAGTAAAAGTTTGTAAAAATTCACTTTTTGAGAAAGGGATGAATTTTCTGATTTTGAAACTCTTTTCTAATCATCCTCAAAATTGTGAAATATGTTTTCAATTCTCAGTCTGAAATTTGAAATTTCAACTTCAATAATATTTTTTGGATGGTATATTAGTGAAAAGGTAATGGAGAAAATGGAAAGAAAGGTTTGATAAATATATATATATTTGAAACTTTTTTTCCCTCTTTTAAAACCGATTTTCTTTCTTTTCTTTTCTTTCTCTCCCTCTTTTTCCTAATTTTTTCTCCTATCCGAAAACAAAAAACAAAAATTCTATCTGATTCTCCTCCCCAGTTTCCTCTCCCCGTCTACCTTTTTATAGAAAAAAAAAAAGACAAAACATTTCGATGGAGAAGGAAACAATTTGAAAGGATAAAACTGTGCACCGCACAGTATAATTATTATGTATTTCATAATATAATAATATATAAAAGATAGGGGGATTTTTTTTTAGGTCCCTGGTATTACGATTTTATAACAAAAAGGACATTCAATATTTTTATAAAGTCTAAGGTCCCTCAATATGGATTCAGAGAAAATTCGATTCAGAGAATTTCTCTGGACTTCCCAGAGAAATTTTATGCCTTTCCCAGAGATATTCTCTAGAGAAATTCTTTGCCCAAAGAAATTCTAAACTAGAGAAATTGATACTATTATGACCAATTGAAGAAACCAAGTCCAATAACATTATTACTCAGTCAATAAGAAACTCTAATAACCAGAAACTCATCATCCAATAAACACTAACCTACACGAATCTAACAAGAAAAAACCAAACACTTGGGAGGGTTCAGACACAATTGACAACCAATCAAGAAATCAATCCAATCAATGCAACAAATAATCACAGAGAAATTCTAGTTCACAGAGAATTTCTCTGGTCGAATTTTCTCTGTACTTCACAGAGAAATTCTGGTTCAGATAAACTCTAATTCAATGAGAATTTCACTGGTTGAATTTTCTCTGAACTTCATAGAGAAATTCTGGTTCACAAAGAATTTCTCAGGATTTTGAATTTTCTCTGGACTTTACATAGAATTCTCTCCAAAATCAGAGAAATTTCCAGAGAAATTTGTCTCATTACGTATAGAGAATTACTCTGAAATCAAACCAGAGAAAATTGAAATTTCTCTGAACAAAATTGTTTACTTCTGTAGAATCCTTTCTCTGTAAAAACAGAGAAAATTCAAATCCTTTACCAGAGAAAATTGAAACCAGAGAAAATTCCAAATCATTTACCAGTCAAATCCTTTATCAGTTGAATAGAAGAGGAAGAATGTGAAGTGTAATATATATACTAATAGTACACAACCACAATAAAGTGCTCACCACTGATCCAACAAGGTTCTAGTTGATCAGTGAAAATGAATCATAATCAATATATGATGAAAATATGTGAATCTCAATCAATGAATCTCTCATCCATCGTCGACACCTCGCGTCCTTTCACCTCCGTCAAAGAAGTTATTGCCATCTTTGGCGAAAAGCTCCTTACTGGCAAACTCTACTCGTCTCTGAAGCCATTCTCAGCTCCCAAACAATGGAACTTTTCCCTTGCGAAAACCCAAGAGAGTGACGAAAAAGAGCAAAAAAACCTTAGCAGAAACCCTAAACAAACTTGAATCGGAGCTCAAATAGACGAAGACGGAGCTGAAGCTTTTGAAGGAAAAAGAGTCGGAGACCGAGGTGGCTCTCGCTTCGCTCAACGCGGAGCTTCACAAGAACATGTTGAAGATGGCAAAAGCCGATGCGGCTGTTGCGGAGAATGCGGCAGCCGAGGCAGTGGCGAGGACAGGGAGTGCGAGGAGAGAGGAGGAGGTGAGGAAGGGGGACATGATTGTGAGAATGGAGGAGGATAAGCCAACTTTGGCTCAAATTTTGAGTATTGGTGATGAGGAAGGCTTGTTTGGAGGAAGAGAAGATAGAGGAAAATGATGATGGTAAAGAATGAGAATTTCTCTAGGGTTTTGAACTGGTAGATGAGATCGACGAGATAAAGAGAAGAGCAGCAAGAGAGAGATAGAGAGCGTGAGATGTATCAAATTTCTCTGTGATAGATGGGTGTGGATTGAGGGACCTTAGACATTAACAAATAATATTGTGGATCTTTTCCATTACTAAAAATAGGTGAGAGACCTTAGACTAATTTTTCCTAAAAGATATTACTTGTGCAAACATGTACATGAATATTCAAAAAAAAATATAAAAATGCATAAAAATATATAAAATTATAAAATAAAAATAAATAGATTAATAAAATATATTTTAATAGGTCAAATATGTAAAATTTAATCGATTTAAAACGTTTTGATCAAAATAAGTAAAGGTTGGGATTAAAACTTAAACTCCATCTTTCTATTAAGAATTTTGTGAGATAGTATACAGAGCTGGCCTTAGGCATAGGCCCACAACACCATGGCCTAGGCCCCTCAAAATAGACTCAAAAAATGAGCCCCCTTCTATTATAATTTAGTATAATATATCAAATATGTTTTAAGTCAAAAAAAATTGAAAGGCCCATTCAAAAAAATTAACATTGTTATCTATTGAAAATAGACCCAAAAAAGGGGTCCCCTCCTATTATAATTTAGTATAATGTATTAGGTATGTTTTAAATTCAAAAAAAAATTAATGAAGGCCCAAACTAACTGAAAATAAATTGACCTATTAAAAAATTGAAAGGCCCATTTAAAATAATTAACATTGTTATTCATTGAAAATGATTTTGCAAAAAAAAAAAAAAAAACTAGATTATGCAAGTATGATTGATTTATTTGCTTCTAAAAATGCAAGAAGAACGAGGATCAAGCGACACTTATTAGTTATTGTAATGTAACGCTAAGTATTTTTTGTGATTTTGACACAAATCTTTTGTCTTTTACCTTCAATTTTTTTTTTCATTCAATGAAAAAAAAAATTGTGAAAGACCCCAAAATTTTATTAGTTGATTATCAGCTTTGAACCCCGGAAATCTCAAGGCTGGGCCTGATAGTATATTCTTATTTTTATCATCGGATGTTTGAAAGAAAGCATCTAAATCTTAAGACCGATCAAAATAAAGTGTCTACACACTACACCAAATTTAAATTTATGTCATTTTTCATTCTCAAGTGTTTTTCAAATTATTTTAAAAAATGTGTGTACATATACATATTACATCTGCCCTTCAATTTCAATTTGATTTTGACATTAATTAACTTTTTCTGCATGACAGCTATAACCAAGATATGTGTGGTTAGGTTTTGTAAACTATGGTTAATCTCTGTGGTTTGATATTTTGTATAAATACTTTAATGTTTTTCTGCTAAAAAATCTACTTCTATTATTCTTGCCAATGTCAATGTCTGGTAAAGTTTTTGTTACTTTGTTCAATTCTAATACTGAAACAACTTACATAGGCCTACACCTCCACAAAAGGCTGTCATCTGGTATCAGAGTTGTTGGTTTGTAAAAGCAATATCAAGTGCAAGGTGAAGAAAGAAAATCCTTTATGTTGTGTTTGGTTTGAGGATTTGAGGAGAGATTTGGAAAGGAAAATGAAAAATGTAGGTGAAATGTGAATAAAATATACCTACATTTCACCTAGTTTCACACACTCTTTCTCTTTCCCTTTCTAAATTTCTCCCCAAATCCCCCAACCAAACACAACATAAAACTCCATGGCGGCCACAATTCCAATTTTTTATGGTGAGAAGTACGAGTTTTGGAATGTGAAGATGAAAACTCTATTTCTATCTATGGATTTGTGGGATACGGTGGAGAATGGGTACGATGATAAGACTGACAAGGAGAACCAAAAGAAGAATGCTGCAGCGCTTTCTCTAATCCAGCAAGGCGTCTCAAACTGGATCTTTAAAATAATCATTAAAGCTAAAAAAGCGAAAGAAGCTTGGGATTTTCTTCAAGAGAAATTTCGAACAGAGGAGAGGGTAATTTGAGTAGTCAAACTTCAAACACTAGCATTTACCATGCCTGGTGGCTACATTAATGATAACAAAGACCCGAACCAAGGAATGGCAATTCTAACAAGAAAAGCAGCTTTCAAAGCTTTTGTTATGACGGATACCATTGCCCTGACATTATCTGGTTTTGCAGTGCTTACCCACTTCTATACTATGACTGACCACCCGATTTTACATATTTAGCGTAATTTCACACACTTTTTCCTTTTTATTTTCCAAATTCCTCCTCAAATCTTCTAACCAAACATAGCCTACAGGACATATGCTGTGTTATCATTTTCAAGCCTTTCTATTTTTGTTTGTGTAATCCCTTCCATTCTGTTGTTCATGTATTTGTTTTATAGGAAGATATTTTTCCCTCTACTGATGTCCCAAGACATCCAACGGCTCTCTCTCTCTCTCTCTCTCTCTCTCTCTCTCCCAGGTGAGCAAATTAGTTTATGATTTGGGATTTGCCGATTAGAGCTCTGATGAGTGCACCAAATCTGTATCAGTTTCAGTAATTACGTAAATAAAATCTATGTGTGCGTACCAGATTCCACACTAGATGAAAGTGGATTGGGGCCCCGCACTCGGTTGGACTATCTAGGGACTGGGATTCCTACCACAAGAAGCATCGTTAGAGCTGCTTGGCCGGGGTTGGCCAGATAACCCCTCCGATGTGGGAATTAGTGATCGGAGAAGAAATGAATATAGAGTTGAGTCTATCTCTAAATGTGATTTTGCTTGGAATAGTTCAGTTCCATCCTCTTTCAATGTGAAGTTCATGTTATATATATACCGTTCCTTGCTTGCTTCTCAAGGTGGGTTCATGGAGCTTGGATGCTGCCAGGTGTCCTTTTTGTATTGCTCATGGTAGGGGACCACCTGGTAGTTGTCATTGACTGCATATACTCATTGTAGTCATGCTGATAACAAACCACATTCCTTTGGTTCAACAACTTCCGTGATTCTAGGTGTAGCGGACTAGCTGAGGTGGCAACTTGCACATGCACTCATTCACAACTTCCACGTTTCCTTGCGAGGTTTCAGCTCGGTACCGATGTGCCTCAGCTAGGCATCACTATGCCTTGTCTCGGCCTATTACAGGATCATTCATGGAGATGGGCTGATCCATTCGGATATCTTTGTATGGGCTCAACCTATCTTTCTGTTTGGTCCAAAGGTTCAGTCTCACAGCTCGGCCCAGTCCAGCACCACGGCTGGACTAGCCTTTCCACTGCGGGTTGGGCCCAAGTGCTTGAGGACTTGAGTGAACAGTTGATCATGAAGTTGGGCTCAATTGGTTTGCCCATATACTCATTCAACCCACTTGGATTTGGACTTTAGTGGATTGGGCCGGCCCAAGGCTTGGACCCAACCCATTTCATATTTAGCCCCTTCACTATGCTTATTGTTCCATTGGCTTCCAAGTAAAATAAAGGTACCAAAAGTCCCTGACTAAAATTAAAGCTGGTTCCGAGTGCCTCGCGCAGGGTTTTCCTTGTTCGGTGATGCGTGGCACCTTTGCCGAACTTGGATTCTCCGGTTTGGTACTCTGGGTGGGAGCAAATTCTGCGACAAAATCTGCTAAGACCTGGGCCTTAATTGCTGTCCTGGGTTGATACCAAATGTCAAACTCACCAAGTTCTACCGCCCATTTCGCTATTCTGCCAGAGAAATTGGCTCAACTAAATACAGATCTGAGGGGAAATTCAGTGAGGACATTGATGGTATGCCCTTAGAAGTAATGTTATAACTTCCTTGAAGCGATAAGCAGCGCGTAAGCTAACTTTTCCAAGGGTAGATACCGTGTCTTGGCATCCAGTAAAGTCTTGCTAAAATAGTACACTGGTCTTCGTTCCTTGTTTACTTCCCAAAGTAGCACTATGCTCATGGCATGATCTGAGACTGCTAGATAGAGGTACAGATTCTCTCCTGGCTCTAGAGTGGACAGAAGGGGAGGTGTACTGAGGTATTTCTTAAGGCTTTACAGTGCTTCGGTACATTCGCTGCTCCATGCAAATGCTGCCCTTTTCCTCAAAAGCTGGAAGAAGGGCTTCATCCGATCTGAAGATTTGTTGATGAACCTATTCAATGTGGCCACCATCCCAGCCAATTTCTGCAGCTCCTTAGCCTTTGTTGGTACTTCAAGATCCTGTATTTTTTTTATTTGGTCTGGATTCACCTCAATTCTTCTGTGAGTGACCATATATCCCAAGAACTTCCCTGTTCCTACCCCGAAAGCGCATTTCGAGGCATTGAGGCGAAGCTGGTGGTTTTTTAAGATGCCAAAAACTTCTCTCAAGTCCGTAAGATGGTCTGTAGCGAACTTGCTCTTGACTACCATATCATCTATATAAGCTTCCATGGTTTTTCCCAGTTGGTCTTTGAACATCGGAGTGACCATATGCTGATAGGTTGCTCCGGCGTTCTTGAGGTCGAACGGCATTACTTTGTAGCAGTAAGTTCCTCTTGGAGTGATAAATGTTGTCTTCTCTTGATCTGGACCGAACAGTAGTATCTGATGATAACTGCTATAAGCGTCCAGAAAGGTCATGCGCTCATGCCCTGCTGTTGAGTCTACTAGTTGATCAATGCAAGGCAGTAGAAAGCTATCTTTAGGGTAGGCTTCGTTCAAGCAAGTGAAGTCAACGCAGACTCTCCATTTTCCATTCTTCTTCTTGACTACAACTGTGTTGGACAACCATTGTAGGTATTGAACCTCTCTGATGGCTCTTGAAGCCAGGAGTTTTTCGACTTCGGCAATTACTGCTTCGGTGTGCTCAACTGAGGATCTCTGACTTTTTTGCACAATGGGCCGAGCTGAAGGGTTGATGTTGAGCTTGTAGCAAGCAAATTCTGGGTCCAACCCTAGGGTATCATATGCTGACCATGCGAATACCTCCATATTTTCCCTCAGTAGTTCCAGCAGCTGAAGTTTCTCATCAGCGCCTAGCGAGGTATCGATAAGGAAGTACTTTTCTGGGTCATCCTCTTTTACCAAGACTTTTTCCAAATCCTCTACTATTTTTTTCCTCTGGAGCTCCCCCTACGTTTTCCAAGACTGGCTGCTCGGCCACTTCTGCCGTCTGTACCCGATTGCAGAGCTGCTTTTCCTTTAATGCTTCTATGAAGCAATGTTTGGACGCAACTTGATCCCCTGAGATCTGCTCTACTCCGTGTTCCGTTGGGAAACGAATGAGCTGGTGGTAGATTGAGGGGACTGCCTCCATTTGATGAATCCATGGACGGCCAAGTATGGCGTTGTAAGGAGATGGTGTATTAATAACCAGGAATTCTATTTGGAGGGTTTTTGTTCCTGCCACTACTGGCAACACTATTTTGCCAAGTGGCCATTCTGGCTGTGAATTGAAACCGACCAATAGGGCTGCCGCCGGAGTGAGGTGCTGCTCGGAGAGACCAAGCTTTCTGAACAAATCATAATACAATATATCTGTTGCACTACCTTGATCTACCAGGACTCGTTTTACATCAAATCGTTTCCCAATTCCCACAGTTATAATCAGTGCATCGGTATGTGGGTGATGTATGCCCTCTAAATCCTTTCTAGTAAATGAAACAGTGCACAAGGGGGATTTGGATAGCGCGCGTACCTTTTTCGATGCGGGCTCCACTGACATGACTTGTTGGATTTGCACAGCCTTCGTAATCTCCTCCCTCAGTGCCGCCTTAGGTTCCTGAGTCGCTGTCCCATGTATCACATTTATTATCAGCTGACGTGGATGCTCAATAGTTGGTTCTGGTAGTGGGTTCCCTGGTTCGGTCACTTCCTTATCCTGATCAATGTAATCCCGAAGGTGCCCAGCTGCTACTAGATCCTCCAAGTGTTGTTTCAGTGCTCTACAGTTCTGAGTCATATGTCCCCTGTCTTGATGGTAAGTGCATCTGAGCTTCTGATTGCCCCGAGCCGGATCTCCTAACATTTTCGGCGGCCAAACGAAGAAGGGTTCTCTCTTGATCTTTTCCAGGATTTGATAAATTGGCTCTTTGAACACAGTCACGACGGCTTCGTGGGATTTGGACTATCCACTTCATTTACTGCGATCCCTCTGTGTTCTCCTTGATCTGTTCTCTTCTTGTGCTGAGCTTTTTGTTCTGTTAACGCTACCTCAATGGGGATCTGATCGTCTTCGAGGTGAGTGTATTGCTCAATCCTGGCACACAAGTCTTTTAATGATGTGGTCGGGCGCTTGGTAAGTGATTGTCTCAACTTACTTTCTGGGCGTAGGCCATGCTTGAAGGACAAGACGGCCATCTGCTCACTACATACATTTTCCTCCAGATTGTTGTATTCTTCCCAGTACCTCCTAGCATAATTGCGCAGTGCTTCCTCCTGCTCCTTTCGAAGACCAAACAGTGTATCCAGCTCCTTCGGAATCTTAGTGTTGGAGACAAACCTGGCTAGGAACTCTTCGAAGAGTTGCTTCCAGCTATGAATCGATCCAGCGGGGAGTCGATCGAACCATCGAAGTCTTGTTTCTCCTAAGCTGGATGGGAAGACTTTGCACATCAGTGCCTCATCTCGCCTTCATAGGGACATCATTTGTCTATAATGGCTAATATGTGTCAGCGGGTCTAACTTCCCATCGTATGAAGTGGACTTTGGTGGGCTGAATTTCTTCGGAGGCCTCATGGCTTCAATTTTCGGGAAGAATGGTGAGGAGACGAGCCTATCTAACGCTCGATGTTTCCTCTAGTGAATAGTATGGTCCAGATGATCCCGGTGTTGCTCGTTCTGCCTATTATCAATCAACCAAGTACGAAGGTCTTGTGGGGGGTACTCAGTTTGCTGACTGACTGCCTTCTGCCTCTTAGTCCTTCTCCGGGATGACCCATGGGTGTGGCTACTTGCCGCTTCACTCTGCACCGAGATAGGCTGGCTTCGTTGCCCAGACTCATTTCTAGGAAATTTTTTCACTGGTGGCTCTCTGGATGAACTCTTTCGTTGCAAACAAGAGGGCTCTGCTTCCGTCCTCTTTTCCATCGGATCACCCATCACCCTTTTGAGTTGGGCTTTCAGCTCCTGTATCTCTATCCCCATGGAGTCTATGATTCGATCTCTATAATCTTTTTCCAGAAGAAAGTGATGAGAAGAACCTCCAGCGAAGGGTAATCGATGCTTGACGAATTCAGGGGTTCGATTATTATTTCCAGTTTGCTCCTCCAGGACTGTTGGGAGTGCCAAACCTTTATCCTTCGTCTTCTCCATCTATGGAGTATGTGTCGAAGGCAGAATTTCCTCAATCCCCATCGCCGAAATTGAGTGCAGAGCTTAGAGATGAAGTGATCCACGTTCACCGCACCAATTGTGCGTACCGGATTCTGCACTAGATGAAAGTGGATTGGGGCCCCACACTTGGTTGGACTATCCAAGGACTGGGATTCCTGCCACAAGAAGCGCTGTTAGAGCTGCCCGGCCGGGGTTGGCCGGATAACCCCTCCGGTGTAGGAATTAGTGATCAGAGAAAAAATGAATATAGAGTTGAGTCTATCTCTAAATGTGATTTTGCTTGGAATAGTTCAGTTCCATCCTCTTTCAATGTGAAGTTCATGTTGTATATATACCGTTCCTTGCTTGCTTCTCAAGATGGGTTCATGGAGCTTGGATACTACCAGGTGTCCTTTTTGTATTGCTCATGGTGGGAGACCACCTGGTAGTTGTCATTGAATGCATATACTCATTGTAGTCATGCTGATAACAAACCACATTCCTTTGGTTCAACAACTTCCGTGATCCTAGGTGTAGGGGACCAGCTGAGGTGGCAACTTGCACATGCACTCATTCACAACTTCCACATTTCCTTGTGAGGTTTCCTCAGCTCGGTGTCGATGTGCCTCAGCTCGGCATCACTATGCCTTGTCTCGGCCTATTACAGGATCATTCATGGAGATGGGCTGATCCATTCGGATATCTTTGTATGGGCTCGGCCTATCTTTCTATTCGGTCCAAAGGTTCAGTCTCGCAGCTCGGCCCAGCCCAGCACCACGGCTGGACTAGCCTTTCCACTGCGGGTTGGGCCCAAGTGCTTGAGAACTTGGGTGAACTGTTGATCATGAAGTTGGGCTCAATTGGTTTGCCCATATACTCATTCAACCCACTTGGATTTGGACTTCAGTGGATTGGGCCGGCCCAAGGCTTGGACCCGACCCATTTCATATTTAGCCCCTTCACTATGCTTATTGTTCCATTGGCTTCCAAGTAAAATAAAGGTACCAAAAGTCCCTGACTAAAATTAAAATTAAAAATAAAAATAATAATAATAATAATAATAATAATTGTAAGACTGTACTAGATATATTAGAGGCTCTTGATGCTATTTAATAAAGTTCTCACTGACACTTCGAGATCAAAGAGAATTTTGAACACAATGGCCTTCTTTAGAAAGTTGGCTATTTTAGCTTTTGACTAATATAGCTGTGTTTAGAAAGTTAGTTGGCTTGTTTTGTAGTTGATTTGATAATTGTGAGGAAAAAAAAAGTGAAATAATTATAAGTTGTATGTGATATTTTGTCTTATTAATTATTTTAATTTATTTTTTTTTAGTAAATTATTTTAACCCATCCCTCTTTCTAAAAATGTAATGATGAACCTAATCAGTTTTTGTAAATGCAACGTGTAATAAAAGATGTCAAAAATCAACAACTTTTATCATCATAAAGAAGATTCATAAAATCATCTACTGGTGGAAATAGTGTAGCAACAGCCTAACTTTAATTATAATAGCTCAAAACTTCCACCAATTTAATTAGGTCACAATTAAAACACAATTGATTTTGGTTATATATTGACATGCTAAATGGGGATGGTAATTCATGTCATTTTTTATGAGGTGACACATTATCAATCACATATTTGATGCATGCCATGCTACACTACAGGAAAAACGGGCTAGTGCAACGTTTCTTTTATGGCGTTTTGGGAAACGCCATTATAGATGGATGAAAGACAACGTTTTCAAAACGTTGTCTTAGAGCTTAGTTGAACGGCGTCGTATTGGGTGTATACATTGACACCGTCCATACTCCGTCTCTCACTTTCTCTCTGTATCTTCCATAGCTCGGTCTCTCTCCCTCTCTCTTTCTCTCTCTCTTCCAAAGCCCTCGACTGATATTCATCGAACCAGATCAAAGACACACACACTCTCTCTCTCTCTCGCTCGCTCGATTGCAGCTTTTGCATTGTATATTCGTCGAACTCTCGAACTCTGTTGCTCTTCATCGATCTGTCGCTGGAGAGCTTTGATCAGTCTCTTCATCGAACTTGAACTCAAACTCGATCTGTTCTTCATCAAATCGCAGATCCAAAATCGATATCGTTCTCGAACCAGATCGATCTCTGTTGCTCTTATCTCAGGTACAATTTTCATTCTCTTAATCGGTGTTCGAGTTTGAACCAGATCGATCTCTGTTGATCTCAGAATGACAATGTATGAGAGTATTTGGATGTTTGCAATTGATTATCTGTTTGGCAAGTGTGCTTGGTCTATATTTTTTGTGCTTATAATTTTCATTAGAATCTTCATTAGAACGTAAAACGTGAACTTCCAACACTAGTTTCAGCACATCCAAGTTTTCATCTCTAAGAGCTGCTTCATTCTTGTCCTGAATCTGGTTTGTAACTGTTCGTCTGTGAGAACATATTCCTCATCATATTTACATAAGAAGCATAAAATACTAGTTATGACATTGCAGTACAGGTAATTTTAAACATTTCAGATCTAGCCCTTGCAGGGGAATGAAATGATGCAACTGAGGAATATACTGAACTTTCCATTCCGTTTTTTATTTCTGAGGTGGTGGATTAAATTTTCTGTGAATTTTATGTAAGATTGTAAAGAGGTTCAGTAACATAGCCAAAAAAAAAAAAAGAAAAAGAAAAGAAAAGACAGAGAAGGTTTTATTGGCATATATATATAAGCATGGTAAGATGTTACACACACATATGTAAGTATATCTGTGCATATGTACATCAAGCTTCTAAATTTGATATTTTTTGGATCGTTTGGTGCTGGAATTTTTTTAATTTTTATTTATTGAAAGTTTTGTACCAAAAAAGTAGAAAAAGTGGTACTAATTTTGAGTCTGCTTCATATTTGTTTCATTTCAGTTATAGTTTTGACCAAAATTCAAAGAACAGAACTTTTGTAATTAACTATTCAGTTAGAATTTTTTGTCCCTGATTTTTTATTTTCCTTGATGATCTAAGTAACAATAATTGATATTATTATTGTTAGACTTTACTTTTTCACCTTCAAGCTCCTAAGTTTGAATTCTGCTTTCAAGTGGGTCTAACACTGTTGTTGTTAGTCTCCTCTTGTCTAGATCTCCACTCCTCACTGCTCCAATTGCAATGACTAGTGGTCAAGAATAATCAATGCACCCCGCTGAAACTATTGTTTATGATGCTTGGATCACAATATCAGATGATCACTCAGCAGGATGACATTCATCTAAAAAGCAACCACAAATACATCAATGCCATTCTAATCAACAAAATACAGAGTCAAGTTTACCTACTTTCATTTCATATACAGATAGGAATGGATGGATGTTGCATAACTTTTTGGGGGGTTTTCTCATAATTTTAGTTTTTGTTGCAGCGGACCTCTCCTCTTCAAAATCTGGTATTAGCAAGGTAGCAGTGATTGGCATTGCACTTGGGGCGATTGCAGGTGCAGTTACATTATCCGCAATTGTATCACTTCTTATATTGAGATTGAATGCGAGAAAACGCCACATGTCTTGAAGAAGACATCTATGTGAGTATATTACGGTTACCATTATCTGACGTGGAAGTAAAATTTATCATGATTCTCCATTGTTTAGTTCCTAATTTTAGTAGTTGACAACACAAATTTCAATTTGTTGGCAATGGTGATCTTGTATTCTAATTATTGACAACAAATATAGTATGATACTGGGATTTATTAAAGCATATCCTCGTATGCTTTATACTGGGGTGACTGTTATTTTTTTTCAGAGAACTGGGATCATTATTAAATTTATCATGATAGATTTTTCAGATGAAAAAGAAGCTGTTCTACAGACTATTAAATGTGTTGGAGATGCATGTTATCCTTCCTGAATTACTCAGTGCTATAATTATATAACCTTGTATATGGCCATCTTTGATTGTTTTTAATTTGGAAACTTAAAAAGCATGGTTTTTATAAATGGGCAAACTGTATGTTAGCACTTGTGTCTCACCATATTTTGGTTGCGTTTTATGATTTCTTATACTGCATGTTGAACCCTGACCATTAGGATTTTAAAATACCCAATATAAAATATTTGATTTACCATGGGCCTTATGGGCCTGTGGTATGCAGCTCACCTTCCAAAACACCAAGTGGGGGGCACAAATCCCATGAAGGTAGTTTCGTATATAATTTTTTTTAGCAGTGTGAAAATATAAATACACATAAACAAATATGTATATATTTATAACAAGTGCTTGTAGTTAGAATTACGTTGTAAATTAACTGGAAGTTGTCTGAACCATACTTGATAAAGATCCTCTATTGTAATTCATTTGTGAAGGAGAAGGATTGAATTTGAGGAAGCTACATGATGTTATATCTGCATTTAATGCTTGAAAGAAAAACTTGGTTGTGTTATATTTATTAGATGTATTAGCTATGTGTTGGCAATGAACTGAGGCAACTTGGGTATGA
This sequence comes from Camellia granthamiana, assembly GCA_036172215.1. NCBI lineage: Eukaryota > Viridiplantae > Streptophyta > Magnoliopsida > Ericales > Theaceae > Camellia > Camellia granthamiana. The sequence continues at coordinate 134,563,191 of CM069907.1, read as the reverse complement.
TTCTGATCAAATAATTGATGGAGAACAAACAGAATCTCTAACCCAAACTAGCTATATGCCTATAAGATGGTTCATGAATTTCAACCCAAAAAATGTGTTGGAATAACACTACGTCATAAACATCCCTGTTAAACTATATATTGACCCTTTTTTCCTGAATATTGGGATTGCTATGCATCCTCTTGTAATAGAATTATTGACTAACTACTGTATTACAGCATTGGCAATTTGTAAATTGTAAACTAAAGGTTATGTGTTTGAAGGCTGGACAAGTGTATTGTGTTACTCAGCTCACAACTCAGCACCTTTCCATTTGAAATGCTTTTAATGTGATATATGGGAATTGTAGTCCCTAACACTAAGTCTGAATGCATGAAATAAAAGTGAAGATATATTAGCTTCCAACAAATGGTTATCATCATATGTAACACTGACTTCACATTATATGTTTTGCAGCATCTAAGATCTCTTTCAACATTGATGGTGTAAAAGGTTTCACTTACGGAGAAATGGCACTTGCAACTAACAATTTTCATGCTTCCACTCAAGTAGGACAAGGAGGGTATGGGAATGTCTATAAAGGTATTCTAGCTGATGGCACAGTTGTGGCCATAAAACGTGCACAAGAAGGATCATTGCAGGGTGAAAAGGAATTTCTCACTGAAATAGAACTATTGTCAAGGTTACATCATCGGAACCTGGTCTCTTTGATTGGATACTGTGATGAAGAAGGTGAACAGGTACCTTTCTACTTACTTGAATACTTAAATTCATATACACTTACCTGTCTAGACTGCATTTTGGGAGTTTGAACACCATCCCATCAGCCAAAAATCCAACCCTGTCAAAGATACTACCACTATTTGTTTCAAAAATGAGGAATAGTGTATATGTTGTCAGAATATTATGTAAATATATTAGATTGTGTGAATATTAGATTGATTGTAGAATATAAATTTATTCTTATTTCCCTTTTTTGAGTAGGTCTATATAACTTGATTTTACTCTTTGTATTATTGATAATGGAATATATGAATTCTCTCAGAAAACTTACATATGTATATCCACCCTTCCATCTACCGCTTGGCCCGTAATTAATGTTCATTGTTGAACAATTGAGCAACAGAGTCAACCTACTGACAAAATAGATGAGTGCATGTGTAGGAAATTGGGAAGTAGCTACCTTGTTAGAACTGAGAAGTGTTGGTGCTTCTTAAGCGATCGTCTGGTTAAAATTGTTAATGTGTGGAACTTAATGGTAAAATGTAGTATCTGTTATGTGAAGACATTATCTAGTGTGAAACTTGAACATCATTTTGTTTGCAGGGGTACCTCGATCCAGAGTATTTTCTCACTCGTCAACTGACAGAAAAAAGTGATGTTTTCTCACCGACACGCTACCTCCTCGTTTAATTGCCATCGTTCGTCCGAGGAAGTGAGTAAATAGTTAATTATGAAATTTTCAATATGACATTTTATTCATGTTATTTGTTCTTATCAAATGCAGGTTCACATATCAAAGAAAGAGAAGAAGAAGAAGAAGTAGATATGACAAATTATACCTTGAAAAGGTATATTCTGTCTCCACCCTTTTTTTAAAAAATTTTTTATGGTGGCAATACATGTAGGCTTTTCTATTTCTTTTTCTTCATGATAATGTTTGCAAGCTTAATATGCTAGAATGCATAGAGAGAAAGGTCTGGAGTGATCCAGACACATTTAGGGTTCAAAGATATGTTTATTTGTAGAAAAAATTCTTATTATTATGCTACAAATCCTTAGAGTGTGAGCACCCAAAAATCAAAAAAAGGTCAAGCATAGTAGACGGCTCATTCTGTACAAATCGATCACCACTATTTTCGTTCTCAGCATATTTGCATCAAATTACTCTTACTCAAATAATTGCCATAATGTGTATAAAATGGATGAATGGCTTGGAATGTGAAGACTATGAAACTACTTAGCAGAAAGGGCAATATGCTTTAATGTGTGGGTTGATCCTTCCATCAGCTGATTGAATGCCAAATGCTTTAATGTGAACTCTGTGAGATCTAATCTCCTACTGTTCCTCGATTGCTCAGTGTAAACAGAGCACACACCGGAAAGATTATTGCTAATTTTCTTTGCCTCCCTATGTGATCCAATATTAGCTCTCCAATGCTTTCCTTGGGGAAGATGGTGACAGGTGCTGAGTTTATAGTTAAAATTTTCAACTTCACAGTAGCAGTAACTAAAGAGAGAGATAGACTTCCTCTTAAAATGAAGAACTGCTTAAGTTTGCCAGAAAGGATCTCACAACCAATTTTTTCTAATGGAAAATTATTCTAGTATAATGATCAAATGGCTAGTAATACAGTGATTCCAACATTTTAAAGACAGGCATGAGTTTTATTAGTGTATGCTGAATTATACTGACATTGATCATATCGTGAAATCATAATATTGAACATGTATCTTTCTAATGCCCATATTTCCTTCAACCTCAAATTTTGACACTGAAGGTTTAGAAAATTTTCAGTCAGGTTTTGTTTTGCTTCCTTAAATGTAATCACCACTTGACTACCCGATTTGTGGTCACTTGTTTTAAAATTCACCAGTTCAAAAAAGAAGGATTTTGAATAGCCACTTTGCCATAACTGAGATGCAGAAAGCTGCAAACTCGAAGAAATCGTTCAACATAAAAGAAAAAAGCAAAACTAGAATCTTAGGGCTGCATATCTTGCATGCAAATGGCTCAAGTTAAAATCGGAACAGAAACACAAGAGCTCAGTCATTCGATTCAATGTTGCACTTCAGGAAAAACTCCGTGACATGATATTTTCAACCTGGAAACTTATAATTGGCTACAGGAACTTGCATTAGGAATGTTATTGAACTAGTGATTCTCAGTGATTGAAGCATCCTAAAACATCTTTGCTTTTTCTAGGCTATCCATTGTAGGAGAAATCAGCTCCTACCATCCTACAAATGTTCATAGTTCCATATTTTATATGGATATGTAACCAGGCCCCAATAATATGCCAAATACAATACCGAAAGTACTTCACCTTAACAGGCCACGACCAGATTCTTACCAAGAGTACCTAGGAATAGTTTCAAGTTAGTTGTGTGTTTCATTCCTTTTTCTTTTTTTTTTCCTTTTGTAAAGTTAACCCCCATTCTTACTTAAGAATTCTTATATTCTAGGGCCACTTTGAATGACCAGCACAAGTTATACAACAAATTGTATCCACTCCAGCACACAATCATATACATTGACCTCTTGTATTTCATAACTTTTTTATTTATTTATTAATGCTGGTGGATTCAAGTTAGTTGTGTGTTTCACAACTTCCGATCCTTAGTCTGTCATTGGTCCCCATCATCATCATCATCATCATCATCATCATCATCATTCTCACCAAGTAGCATATCTAATCCATGTAAATGTGGTCTAGACTTTCCTTCAGTCTCGAGTTTCTCACTTTTGTAGAATTCACAAAGTTACCAATGAGGTGATTTCTTTACAAAACAACAGGTTTGCACGTGACATGGTTTGAGCATTAAAGTTGTTATGGTGTCATTTTGAGTCACAAATTATTGTTCTTAACATGTTTATATCGAGGTATATATGTATATCTAATATAAGAACATGGACACATTGGAGGCACAAACTAGACTTCTCAGTAGAACTGGCCTTTCATTGATGAAAATGGGCAGAGTTTCAGTTATGGAGGAGAGAAGGAAGGTGAGAGTGAAGGCAAAGAGGCCTAGTCTCTTCTCAATCCCTTTCTTGTCAAAACCGATATTGATGTATATAGTTCCTAAAACCAGACCCACCCCAAGAGCTTGCAATGTGTTTGTCAGAAGCAGCTGTTTTATTCTGTAGATGATCTTCCAAAACCTGTTGTAGAGAGTGACAATTTCATTAACCTGTTATATTTGATCTGTCTTTTGTCACTATCAGCAGGAGAAGTTGTAGAATCATTGGGTAGTGAAGGAAGTGATTGTGGTCCAATGGGTTTACTCTTACTGAGCTGGTTTAGTATTTCCATGGTATATTCCAAAGCATTAAGCTGTGGAGGGACTGTGAAGCCCTTGGACAGTAAAAAAGCTTCAAGTGAAGAAAGTGTACCATGGTGCACAACAGTTCTTTTTTACAGCAAGAGAATTCTGTCAATGGTGGAGAGGATCTTGAAGCTAGGTTGGTGTATAGACAGAACCACTGTGCGATGATGCGAGTCAGCCATTGATCAGAGGGTCTACATTACATTAAAGGCTGAAGAACTGTCCAGATTTGAATTTGAATTTGGTCATATTATGGTATTTGAAACTCAACAATTTTACGGGTATCAAATTTGGGTATAAAGTGATGTGTTATATTATCATATTATTAATCAAATTATGTGATTCTCCAAAAAAAAAAATTATATAGACTCATTCATCAGAATAAAGTGTATTAACAATTATTCTGATAGGTGATGTGTTTGATAGTGATAGCTCCAACTCTGCCATATCATATCATTTTGTATACTTCTCTTCTATGCAAATTTTTTTTTCAATGACACTGTTAATAATGTTATGGTCACATGATAATTTCAGTTGCATTTCATTTTCATATGTTATATTCCCACATCTTATAGAGCATAGCATCGTTTGATATCATACAGGGAGAAGAAACTGGAGAGCAAGAATGTTGCAAGGGAGAAGTGGTGGAGAAGCCTACTGAAACCATCCAAGAAGAGTTTTATTGGGCAATGCCATAAGAACCTGAAAGAAGGGAACATCAGGGGAGGAAAGAGGTGGCTAGAGGTGCGATTAGGGAGGCTGTGGCAGCTAGTTCTATAATCGTTTTTAGTTTCACAATTTTCATGGGATAAAAGCTTGTTTGATGATTGTTTTGAGTATTTTTGTTGTAATTGTTCTAGTAAACTTTGTTTTTAATGTTTTGGGATTCTGTTTTTGAAAACCTGGATTGTATTTTGTGTATGAAATGTGCAATTAGTTAAATTCTTTGACTTTGTTTCCAAAAAGTTGTAGTATGAACAGAGAATGCCAACTTTGGTATTTTTTTTCATATTCTTTTGTACCACCAGCAGCAGCAGCAGCATAGGTGGGGGTGTGGGTGTGGGTGGGGGGTGGAATTGATATTTCATTTCATAATAATAATAATAATAATAATAATAATAAAACAAAACAAAACAAAAGTGGCGTTTTTTGAAAAACGCCACTAACTTTGGTATTTTTTGTAGCAGCAACAGCAGCAGCATAGGTGGGGGGTGGAATTGATATTTCATTTCATAATAATAATAATAATTTTTAAAAAAATGGCGTTTTTTGAAAAACGTCACTAAATGACGTCATTGTGACGTCATCCGTTAGTTTGGAACGGAAGTTGAGACGGATGTCAAAGATTTTGTGGCGTTTTTTAAAATGCCGTCTAATAGTTTCAACGACGTTTTGTAAACGTTACAAAGCTATTGCGACGGCCGTATCAACGATGAAAAATTTAAACGTCGTTGTAACATTTTGCAACGTTTTTCAGGGCTTTTGCGGCGTTTTTAAAACGCCGCTAATACTCGTTTTTCCTGTAGTGCTATATACTCTATTTATAGGATGTGTCCCGTTAAAAGACCCATTATAAAATTATCCTTGTGAGTGCAACATATTTCTTTCCTTTTCCTCCTCCTTTAACCCAAAACAGAAAAATAATAAGGGTAAATTATATTGGTAGTATTTGTATTTTGACTCTTATGTTATTTTGATTCATATAATTTTAACTAATCCGATTTTGACTATTAATTTTAGATTTTGTATCAATTTAGTACAATTGATAACTTTGATTAGGGTTTTTGGAAAACATTATCACTGAATTAGTTGAGATTAACTCACTAAGTTAAACAAATTTACAATTTTTCTTATAAAAGCATAACATGTCACTTATGTGCACATTTTTCATCAAAATACTCATTGCAATTAATTAGACCAAATTGAGATAAAATCATAAATTAAGAACCAAAATTGAGTTAATTAAAATTAAAGGAATTAAAATGACACAAAGCCAAAAATATAGAGACTACCGGTATAATTTATCTAACAAAACAAATTTAATAGAAGACAAGGATTGTCATTTTCAAAATATACTCGCTACATATATTAGGCCCTTGATACTATTTATGTAATCAAATTCTCACTCAAACTTTGAAATCAAATACAATTTTAAGCACTACACATAATGATCTTTTCTAAAATCAATGTAGGAACATAAGGTGGCCAAAAATCAACAATTAACCACGCTATGTATCTTTGATTTGATGTTATGGCTAACAAGTTTAAAGATCAAGAAACCATTCTTAACTTTCCAGAAAACAATGGTTTTTCTCGAGGAGTGTCAAAATACAGAGGAGTTGCCAGAAAGCTAAACCTGACGAGAATGGAGGCTGGAGGTTGGAATCCAGTGCTGAGAAGAAGACAAGTGGGCAACCAAGGCTCTAGATTAGTGGAAAATGTATTGTTTGCGATCTTTATGGATGAGATTCCAAACTCAATGAATCCAAAGAGTCTGTTTACTTTGTTTAATAAGTTTGGAGTAGTTAAGGATGCTTTCATCCCAGCAAAAAGAAGAAAAGCAATGGGATCAAGGCTTGGTTTCATGAGATATGATTGCAAGGTTGCTGCTGAAATGGTAGTGCTGAAGGCTGATGGCCTGTGGTGTGACAAAAAGGCACTGAAAGTGAAGAAAGCAGAGTTCAAAAAAGAGAAGAAAAGAGAAGAAAAATTAAAAATTTAGTTAAGGAGAGGAAGATTGATGTCCTTCTGCTACAGGAGACTAAGAGAAGCAAAGTAGATGATATTTTTGCTAAGTCATTATGGCCATGGGAGGAGTTGGAATGCATGGAGGTGGGTGCAAAAGGAAGTACTGGTGGTATGTTACGCTCGTGGAATCCATAAATTTTTTAGCTAAAGGAGTGTTACAGTAACAGAAACTTCATACTATTATCTAGTATAGTACATTCTTTTAGTTGTGTTATCATAAATGTATATGCACCCAATGATGTGTAGAAAAGAAGACAATTATGGGAGTCTGTAGCTAAGTTTAAACCATCTTTTTCAAGTCCTTGCTTTATAGGTGGAGACTTTAATGAAATAAGATTCATGAGTGAAAGAAAAGGATGTTCTAGAAGGGAAAAGGGATGAAGCACTTTAATGAATTGATTGAAAAGCTGGAGCTGATAGATATGCCAATGTTAGGCAAAAATTTCGCTTGGTGTAATACGATCAATGGAGATATATGGAGTAGGATTGATAGATTCCTAATCGATCCTAAGTGGGTGGAAGGATTCAAGTTTAAACAGTGGGGGCTACCTAGAAGCATTTCTGATCACTGCCCAATACTCCTTATGGAAGATGGAAGGGATTGGGGCTCAAAACCATTTAGATTCATCAATGCATGGCATTTGCATCCTAAATTCAAAGTAGAAGTAAAGAAATGTTGGGAAGGATCACAAGTTTGTGGTTGGGCCAGTTATAGGTTATCGAAAAAGCTAGGAAATCTTAGAGCACATTTGAGAATATGGAACTATGAAGTGTTTGTTAACATTGATGAGCAGCTGAAAAAAGCAGAGGATGAACCTCATGAATGGGATTTAAAAGCTGAAGAAAGGATTCTTCAGGATTTTGAGATTAAAAGAAGGGAAGAAGTTAGAAATTTAGCTTAGGATCTGAGTAAGAAGAAGGAATGGTTGTGGCATCAAAAATCTAGAATGTATGGGCTGAAAATGGGAATAAAAACACCAGTTTTTTTTCATATAATGGCAAGTAAAAGACAGAGGAAAAACTTGTTGAACTTAGTTAATGAGAATGGAGTACTTCATGATCAGCCTAGGATGATTAAACAGGCAGTGGTAAATCATTTTAGTTAGTTGTTTACTAAAGGATGGAGGTGTAGACCAAAGTTGTTTGGTGTTTTTGCCTCAAGTAGTCAAACAGATTCAACTGAATTGTTGGAGGCAGTTTTTTTAAAGGATGAAATCTAGGAAGCAATTAAAGATTGCGAAAGTAACAAAACTCCGGGGCTGAATGGTTTTAATCTAAAATGTATTAAAAAATGCTGGGACATCATGAAAGGAGAGATTGTGCAGATGATGAATGAGTTCCACTCTTGTAAGTTGGCCAAAGAAGTGAATAGTTCATTTATTACCTTAATTCTCAAGAAGGAAAATCTTGTGGGGTTGAGTGACTATAGGCCAATCAGTTTGGTTAGCTCAATGTACAAAATAATAGCTAAAGTCGTAAGTTGAGGCAAGTTTTACCCAAGATCATTAGTGAAGTAAACAGCATTTCTAAGTGGAAAATATATTCTAGATGGGTTACTAATTGCCAATGAAGTGGTGGATTGGTGGAGAAGGTCAAAAGAGAAAGGAATCATCCTAAGCTGGACTTTGAAGAGGCATACGACTCAGTAAATTGAGAGTTCTTGTATTCAATGATGACCAATTTTGGTTTTAGTGAGAAATGGGTGGGGTGGATGAAGACTTGTATATCTATAACTAGAATATCAGTGATAGTAAATGGATCACCTACATCAGAGTTTTCCCCCCATGAAAGGCCTCAGGCAAGATGACCCACTTTCACATTTTCTCTTTAACTTTGTAGCAGAGGGCCTTAATATTCTAATGGAAAGAGCAAAAGAAAAGGGCCTGATTAGAGGAGTAACAATAGGGAGTTAAGACTATCACACTTGCAGTTTGCTGATGATATTATTATATTTTGTTAAACTGAGTGGGAGGAAATTGTTGATGTGAAAAGAATATTAAGATGTTTTGAGTTGATAACAGGATTCAAAATAAATTTTCATAAAGGTAAAGTGTGTGGGGTGGGTGTTCAGGATGATCTAGTGATGGTTTTTGCAAAAATAAAAACTTAATTGCCTCAGTCAAAAGTTGTCAATGAACTATCTAGGGCTCTCATTAGGAGCAAATCCAAGAAGGAAGAGTACATGGAAACTAGTGGTAGAGCAAGTTAGCTTCATAGGATAGAAGGTATTTGTTTTTTGCAAGAAGATTAACTCTGATAAAGTCTATTTTTAGAAGCTTGCTAGTATATTTCCTATCCATCTTCAAGCTGCCAGTGGGTATTGCAAAATCATTAGATAGAATTCAAGCTAATTTTCTTTGGGGAGCATCTGAAATCAGAAAAGAAGTGCACTTAGTTCTTGGAAAAAGGTTTGTCTAAGCAAAAATCAAGATGGGCTAGATGTGAGAAATCTAGGTTAGGTTAATGAGTGTGTATTAATTAAGTGGTGGTGGACGTATGGCAAAGAGGAGTCAGCTTTGTGGAAACAAGTGGTTTGTAGTAAGTATAAAGGTTTGGGTGGCAGATGGAGCCTATTATTAGTAGATTCAGTGTTGATGTCTAATCTGTAGCAGGGCATACTATCAGTGGCTTCAGCAAATCCTGCTTTGCGAGATTTCTTTTTGCAAAATTTCAAGTTAGTTGTTGGAAATGGTAGAAGATTGTAGTTTTAGATTGATAGGTCGTTTAACAATCAAAGTCTGAGTGTGGTATTCCCCAAATTATTCACTTTGTCAGTTGAAAAAAATGGCAATTTATTTGATTTTTTCCATAGAAGAGGAGTGTATAGAGATTGGAAACTTGCCATTAGAAGGCCTCTTTTTGCTTGGGAAGAGAAGGAAATGTTGAATCTTAATGACCTATTGCAGAATGCACCTAGGTTAAATGAAAGGGTTGAAGACTCTTGCTCTTGGCTAGCTCATTCTTCTGGAGCTTTACTATGGTATCAATCTGGAAGTGGGTGGAAGCATGTAAAGGGCCAGCTATTACAGTCACTAAAAGAATTTGGAATAATTTAGCCCCTTCCAAAGTACAATTTCTGAGCTGGTTAGCTTGGAGAGGTAAGAATAAGTCCTTTGAGTTTTTGCAAAGGATTGGAGTGCTGAATTCAAATGTCAGTGCACTCTGTGTGCTTTGTAAATCTGAGGTGGAGTCTTTGAATCATGTTCGACTTCACTGTTCTATGATCTGGAGAATATGGGCCAATATTATGAATTGATGGAATTTGAGTTGGGTTATTACTGGTTTAGTGGAGGCATTATTACATTGGTGGTCAGGTACAAAAATGAAGAAGAATGTGAAGGAGATTTGGAAGACGATTCCATTAGCAGTAATGTGGTCAGTGTGGAAAATCAGGAATGAGTGCTAATTTAATGAGGCACAACCAGATTTGACTAATTTGGATGGGCTGGTAAAGGTTAGAGTTACCATGTAGGCTTCCTTCTTTTTGAAAGAGTTTAATTTCTCCGTGCAAGATATGATCTATAACGTGAAGCAGGTTTGCCACTGTGTCTAGAAATTGTGACACAGGGGAGTTGAATTGTTGTTATAATTTTGCCTACTACATTGGTGTATTGTTGATGCTGCTGTATTGTTGCTCTGTTGCTGGTTTTGTTGTTCTGTTTTGTTTTTTCATTCTTTGGTTCCTCTTGATTGGTTTCTCACCAATCTGGGGTCCAGTGCTAGCAAATGATTGTGCTTATTTAGCGGTGTCAACCTGATTGGGATTGTTAAGACCAGCTATGATTCTCTTTGCACTTCCCTCTTTTGTTGATGTAAGTTTCGCATGTATATTGCTTTCTTCATCAATATAACTTCAATTTTGCTGATCAAGAAAAAAAAAGTTTAAAGATCATTTATCTATCTCAAATGAATAACAGTACCTATGCTATGATGAAGAACAATATCTATCTCCAAGCTTCATACAAATATATATTTCTCTCCAAACTTTATCAACGAGAAGATGTCAACCAAGATTTATGGAAAGAACGCTCTATTACCGGACTTCCCACATTTTTCGCCGAAAAGGTCAAGACTAGAATCCACACCAAACATAATGATCAAATCCCCTACAATCAATACACCTTCGGTGAATTAATATTTGAAATTTGCATTGAAGGATTATACTTATGTAATGATATCAAACTTAAAAATCAATTAAAGAAGGAATGCATAACCAGTCGAACTGAACTCGGCCAATTTTGATACCAATTTGGTTACAATTCTATTCTTTCTCCTGTATCAGGATTCTCCTCCCGAAGGGCACCTATCCACAAAACTTGCAAATATTCTACCAAAAAAAAAATATTACAACAAATTTTCAAAACTACAAAGAGAAACCTTATTATAAAAAGAGAAGGTTTACTAATTCTAAATCCTCCAACATCTCTAAATCCAAAACCAGTTCCTCTAAGAAAATCGCAAACTATTGGAAACGTGACCAATCAGGTCACTATGCAAATAAATGTCTAACCAAAAAGAAAATCCATGAACTTGATGTCTCAAATGAATTTAAAAACCAATTAGAATCAATTCTTTTCCTGGACAAAGAACCCGAATCTAATATAGAATATTCTTCAGACAATACTTCTAATACTAAATTTCAACTTAATGAAATTGGTAATAATCACTGCAAAAAAATAATTTTTAGAGATCAAAATTTAGAGACAAAAATTATTTTTTAGACCAAATATTTTTGTTAAGAAAAGTATCGTTATTCTATTTTTAGCTATGATAATTGGACATTAGTGATAAATTATTATCTTTTTTGGGGACCAAATTTTTTGTCTCAAAAAATAAATCATTTTAAGACCAAATTATTTTGTCACTAAAAGCCTTATTTTTGACTTTTCGAAACGACCTTTTAGCAACTATTCTTATGACTGTAGAAATTGGTGCCGAAATGTCTTTTGCAACAAAATTTTCACTTTTAAAGACCAAAAAATTTGGCCTCTAAAGCACTTATATGTTGTAGTGAATATTGTTACTTCCCCTAATGAAGAAGCTGATTATTTGTTTATTTATGATACAAAAATCCTCCTTATTGCGCCATCAGAATGGACCATATGTTTAAAGTTTTTGCATGTTTTGCTTTCTTCATGAATAAAGTTTCGTGTTGTTGATCAAAAAAAAAACATTAATGATACAGAGTGTAGCGACCCCGGTTTTTTCCCATTTGGTTGTTGTACCCGGACTTATGTTCCGGAGAGTTAGTTGTTGTTGTATTGCAGTTGTTGTCCCTTAATTCCTTATGTTTGAGTTATAGGATATGTTGGGCAGGTTTTGTTACAGGTTGGTTAGGTCCAGAAACCAAGTGTTGCTGTCCAGAATTTTGGACCTTCGCTCGAGAGAGGAGTTTTTCGCTCGAGCGAGCTGTTGTTTTTGTCCTTCGCTCGAGCCAGGGTTTGGTCGATCGAGCGAGAGTCTGTGTCTGGGCTTAGGACCTGAGAGCAGTGTTTCTTGGCTCGAGCGAGATCTTCTTCGCTCGAGCGAGCTGGTTTGTTCTTCGCTCGAGCGAGCTTTCCTTCGCTCGAGCGAGCTTCTGGGTTGTAGACCTGAAGCATCGTGTTTTTGGCTCGAGCGAGCTTTCCTTCGCTCGAGCGAGATTTTGAGTTGTTGGCTCGAGCGAAGCATTCTTGGCTCGAGCGTGGTTTTCTGTGTCTGGTCGCTCGAGCGACCAAGTCCTCGCTCGAGCGAGCCTATCAGGTTTAAATAGGCAGCAGTGGGTTTTCAGATCAGTTTTCAGCCCCTTTCAGATTCCAAACCCTAAGGTCTGACTTTTCTCTCTCCCTACTCACCTCTTCCCTTAGGTTTGATCTAGTTAGGGGGTGGTTCTACCCTAGTTACTTTATTAAAAAGATAGAGTGGGTCGAGGGCTTCAGTTTAATCTGAACAATCTTGGATTTGGAGCACTTTGGAGTTTGGGTTTTCATCTCAGTCTTCTCTATTCGAGTTCTTTGCTTCGAGGTAGGGATGTCCTACTCCATGTTATACGTTTTGTTCTAAGCTTTAGTATTTTGATATATTGGGGGTAGTTTGGTAATTTTTGTAGAAACCCTAGGGGTTGAAATAAATTAATTTATATAATTAATTTAGAGAAGATTGTGAAATTGGGCAAATTCATGAAATTGGGGAAATTAGTGATTTACTGAGGTAATTGGTTAGTTTAAATACTTGCCTATGAGAATGTTGAATTTACATTTGTTGATATATTTATTTCTTGTTTAGAAATAACTGTTTTGGGCTATCGGTGGAGGATAGTCGTGTTTGTTGTAGACATTGCATGTGGATTAGGGAAAATTGAAACTAATCACATTGGCTAAGTCAGATATTTTGACTATTGAATTAATACAGAAAATACATGTATTGATTGGGCATTGTATATGCATATTGTTTGGGAGGAGATAGGGGATGTACTCCACGGTTTAGGGGAAGATAAGGGATGGACCTCTAAACCGGATTTAATTGGGAGGAGATAGGGGATGGACTCTATTAGCATCACTATTATGTGTGCTTATTGATTATAGACGTGTTTCTATATGTTGTTGATACAGCACTAAAACGTGTATCAAAAGAGAAGTATGAAGTGTTTTGATATGAGCCTTAAGTCTCATTTGTTTTGTTGATATTGGAAGTGATGTGAATATGATATATATATATATCTCATGGTTCTAAGTTGGCCAAGTTCTGAGCCATATTGGTAATAATTGAAAGTGAAACGTGTCATAGACAATAGAGTCATGAGACTGTATAACGATATAATTAATTATCTTGGTTAACCATCTATTGAATGCTATGGCTTTATTCGATGCTTATATATGGTTTAGTATTTTTCTACTGGGCTGTGGCTCACCCTATATGGGAACATCATTTTCAGGTTCAGGTGATGGGCTACCTCCAAGGAATTAGCTTGGATGGATTTAGAATTGAAGACTCCTTTTAGATTAGTTGTTATTTGTTTTATTTAATATTACATGTAAGGACTCAAGCCAAGGGCTTAACTTGTAAATGACTTAGTACTCATATTTTTGCATCCAAGTGTTGGCTTGGAAAGATGTAAGCCCATAGGGAATTTACTTTCTTTATTTCATGTAATGTCTTTAATAAGTTTGCTCTGATGAATGGAATAATATTCTTCCTTTTCTTATAATGTTGCATGTTAACATTATATATTATGGGTTAATTTTTGAGGGCGTGACAACTTGGTATCAGAGCGTACCGGGTTCGAATACCTTGGGTACGTGGGAAGTGATTAGAATCACAATGGGTTCGTCTCGTTTGATAGAAACTGAGTGTAATGTTATGTGCTTATATGATAACATGTTTTTGTGATTATGTGCGTACGAAATGTAGTTTCTAGGATGTTGATTGGGCCCTTGAGTTTCTAAAAGTCTTGTTGGAAAGGCACTTGATCAATGTTGTTTCCAACCGGAACTTTAGTGACGCCTCGGGACTGTCATTATCCAGGAATGAAATTCGTAGGTGCTTATGTGATTATGTGCTTACGTGGAATGATTTATTGTTGTCCAATGTATTAGGACGCGAGTGTTTTAGTTTTGGCACACTTATTAATGTGCTAACGTCTTTGTTACCTTTATTAGGATGTCAGGACGAGGACGAGGACGTGGTAGGCGTGGTAGGCAGGGTAGGCAGGAGGTGCCTATACCGGAGGAGATTCCGGCAGTGCAGGAGGGAGTTGGCCAGGCCAATGTGGCCGAGCCAGTAGGCCAGCAGGCTATGGGCGCTTTAGCCCGAGAGATAGCAGCGGCATTCAGGGAGTCAGTAGGCATTCTCAGAGCTGAGAATCAAGCTCAGGTTGTTGTTGGGGATGCAGGGCCTTCTTTTTTGAAGAGGGAGTTCTTCCGGTCTAACCCGGACGAATTTTTAGGTGATCCCAAAGAGCCGCTTAAGGCAGATGAATGGCTCGAACAGACAACGAAGACGTTTGAGATGCTGGGCATCAAAGACGAGGTACTGAAGGTGACCTTAGCATCTTTCCAGCTGAAGGAGGATGCGGGTCAGTGGTGGAAGTTCACTAAGAGTCGTATAGGAGGGACTTGGAAGGCTTTTGTTGACGCTTTTCAGGAGAAGTTCCTGTCTCCAGCGGTCCAGGAGAAGTTGAGGGAGTAGTTTCGCCAGCTTAAGCAGAACAGTTCATCAGTGGCCGAGTTTGAGGTCTCATTTACTAGCTTGTCCAGGTTTGCACCTGAGTTGGTGGCGTCTGAGGAACGCCATTGTATTGAGTTTGAGAAGAAGCTGAGGCGCGGCCTCATGTTGAGAGTTGTGGGGTCTATGATTCGTGATTATGGGCGCCTGGTTGATGTTGTAGCCCATACCGAGATTATGATGCAGGAGGAGGAGGAGGAAGGGCAGAAAGGCTCCAAAAGGAGTCAGGATAGCCAGAGTGATGGCAGGAGACAGAGGGGTTTCACTCCTCAGCAGTCTCAGGGTAGCTTTTCTAGATCGACTTTTCCGGTACCGAGTGCTAGTTCTGGGAAAGGCAGCCAGGGAGACATTACTTGTTACAAGTGTGGTCAGCTGGGCCACAAGTCTCCAGTTTGTCCTCAGAGGGGAGGAGTGCAGAGAGCAGCGTCATCTTTGGCTCGATCTCAGAGCCAGAGTCAGGGTAGAGGCCAGCCGCTCTCGTGTTATCAGTGTGGTCAGCCAGGGCACATGAAAAGGTTTTGCCCACAGTTGAGTGGCACATCTGGTGCATCTGGTTTGAGGCAGACTCAAAGTCAACCAGCTCAGTCCGTTTAGGCCTCGAGGGTCAATCAGGGGGCTTCATCGTCCCAGTCTGTGCAGCAGTCTTATGCTCCTAGGGGTGAGCAGGTTGATCAGAGGTCGTCTGGGCGCGTGTATGCTGTTACCGCGCAGGATCTTGTACCGGCTCCATCTGTTGTGAGAGGTACCTTCTTGTTTTGCAATTCGGTTGCTAGTGTTTTGATTGATACGAGTGCATCTCATTCCTTTGTGTCTGCTGCATTTGCATCTGTTTTGGAGTTGGAGTTAGCACAGTTAGCATCTCCTATTTGTGTAGTGTCACCTCTTGGGGGTGAGTTGATTTTGAAACAAGGTGTTAGGGGTTGTGATATAGAGGTTGATAATCATAGAATTCCATTTTCTTTTGTGGTTATGCCCATGAAGGGCTTTGATGTTATTTTGGATATGGACTGGTTATCGTCATACCGGGCAGTTATTGATTGCTACCGCCAGAGGGTCACTTGTTGTACCGTGAGTGGGGAGTGTTTTCATTTTCTGGGGGACCGGGTTGGTAGTGTTTTACCACCGGGGTATGATCCGCGAGGGCGGAGTGAGCTTAGTGGTCTACTTGCTAGCTTTGAGAGTAGTGAGTGTGATGAGACCCAGATTGTGTTGCCAAGGGTGGTTTGTGAGCACTCGGACGTCTTTCCCGAGGATCTTGTTAGTTTGCCACCGCATCGAGAGGTTGAGTTCTCTATTGATCTAGTGCCCGGCACGGCGCCGATTTCTATGGCACCTTATCGTTTTGCCCCAGCTGAGTTAGTTGAGTTGAAGGTTCAACTCCAGGAGTTACTAGATAAGGGCTACATTCGTCCTAGTGTTTCGCCGTGGGGAGCACCGGCCCTCTTTGCTAAGAAGAAAGGTGGTGCTTTGAGACTGTGTATAGATTACCGGAAGTTGAATCGGGCTACGGTTAAGAATAAGTACCTTATGCCTCGTATAGATAATCTGTTCGATCAGTTGAAGGGTTCCCGTTGTTTCTCTAAGATAGACTTGAGATCGGGTTATCATCAGTTGAGAGTCAGGGAGGAGGATATCCCAAAGACGGCATTCCGCACGCGGTATGGCCACTATGAGTTTCTGGTGATGCCGTTTGGGCTCACCAATGCACCGGCAGTGTTTATGGATTTGATGAATCGGATCTTCCGGGAATTCTTAGATCGTTTTGTAGTCGTCTTCGTGGACGACATTCTGATTTATTCACCTTCAGAGGAGGAGCACGAGGAACATTTGAGAGTGGTGCTTGAGTTACTTAGAGCCCATAAGCTTTATGCTAAGTTTGGGAAGTGTGAGTTCTGGCTAAGGGAGGTGAAGTTCTTAGGCCATGTAGTTTCTGGGGCAGGGGTGTCGGTTGATACATCTAAGACGGAGGCAGTGCAAGATTGGGCACAACCTAAGAGTGTGTTTGAGATCCGCAGCTTTCTGGGATTAGCTGGGTATTATCGCCGGTTTGTGAAAGATTTCTCCAGGTTAGCTTCGCCTTTGACTAGATTGACTCGGAAGGGAGTCAAGTTTGTATGGAGTGAGACTTGTGAAAAGTCGTTTCAGGAGTTGAAAGTTAGACTGACCACCGCTCCAGTTTTGATTATTCCGGAGAGAGGGTTGGGTTATGCAGTCTATTGTGATGCCTCACGAGAGGGTTTGGGTTGTGTATTGATGCAAGAGGGGAAAGTAGTTGCCTATGGTTCACGTCAGTTGAAAATTCACGAGAAGAATTATCCTACGCACGATCTAGAGTTAGCAGCTGTGATATTTGCCTTGAAGATTTGGAGGCATTATCTTTATGGTGAGAAGTTCGAGGTATTCTCGGATCATAAGAGTCTGAAATATCTCTTTACACAGAAAGACTTGAATTTGAGGCAGTGGAGGTGTATGGAGTTCATTGAGGATTACGACTTTGAGTTGCATTATCATCCGGGGAAGGCCAATGTGGTGGCCGATGCCCTTAGCAGGAAGTCTGTTGGTGACGTAGCTAGTATAGCCATCCGAGAGTGGGAGATGTTGGGTGCACTTGGGGAGTTTGATTTACTTCTGGGCGAATCCGTTGAGGCTGCGGCCTTGTTTTCTGTTGTTGCGCAGCCTACACTTGTGACTCGAGTGTTAGAGGCTCAGAGGGGTGATCTTGAGGTAGAATCCCTCCGAGAGAAGATTTCCAGTGGGAAGGTTGAAAAGGGTTTGACGGTGTACCCCGACCTGAGTGTGAGATATCGAAACCGTCTGTTTGTGCCGGAGTCTTGCCGAGAAGAGGTACTCCGAGAGTTTCATCATTCGCGCCTTGCGGTGCATCCGGGAGGCACTAAGATGTATCAGGATTTGGGTCGCCAGTTTTGGTGGCGGGGTATGAAGAGGGAGGTGGCAGCTTTCGTGTCTAAGTGCCTTACTTGTCAGCAAGTCAAGGCCGAGCATCAGAGGCCAGCGGGTTTGTTACAACCCTTGCCTATTGCTGAGTGGAAGTGGGAGCATGTCACTATGGACTTTGTTGTGGGTCTTCCGAGGACTCAGCGGGGTAGTGATGCTATTTGGGTGGTTGTAGACCGGTTGACTAAGTCAGCGCACTTCATTCCTATGCGCGTGAGAGATTCGGTAGATCATCTTGCCGACTTGTATATTCGGGACATAGTGAGGTTGCACGGGGTCCCAGTGACGATCGTCTCAGATAGAGATCCTCGTTTTACTGTCAGGTTGTGGCAGAGTTTGCAGAGTGCCTTAGGCACTAAGTTGACCTTTAGCACGGCTTATCATCCTCAGACTGACGGGCAGTCCGAGCGTACTATTCAGATCCTTGAGGATATGCTTCGGGGTTGTGTTCTCGACTTTAGTGGGTCGTGGGAGAGGCACTTACCATTAGTGGAGTTTGCCTACAACAACAGTTTCCAGTCTAGTATTGGTATGGCACCGTTTGAGGCCTTGTATGGCCGACCGTGTAGATCTCCAGTTTGTTGGGCCGAGGTGGGTGATGCACCTTTGTTGGGTCCAGAGTTGGTCAGGGAAACGACGGAGAAGGTTGAGCTTATCCGTAGGAGGCTTGTTACAGCCCAGAGTCGTCAGAAATCTTATGCCGACCGTAGGAGGAGACCTTTGGTGTTTGAGGTAGGTGATCATGTCTTTCTGAAGATATCACCTAGGCGAGGTTTGATGAGGTTTGGGAAGAGCGGGAAGTTGTCCCCTCGATTTATTGGGCCTTTTGAGATCCTTGAGAGGATTGGCGAGGCTGCCTATCGTTTAGCGAGGCTGCCTATCGTTTAGCTTTGCCACCACAGTTATCCGGAGTTCATGACGTGTTTCATGTGAGTATGCTTCGGAAGTATGAACCGGATCCATCACATGTGTTGGATTGGACCGACTTAGTTGTTGACGAGGATGTTTCTTACGAGGAGAGACCGATTCGAGTCTTGGATAGGCGGGATCAAGTTTTGCGAGGCAAAACCATCCCTTTGGTAAAAGTTCTGTGGAAGCATCACGGAGTGGAGGAAGCCACTTGGGAACGTGAGTTGGAAGTCCGCGAGAAATATCCGGACATGTTTGTTGATATGTAATCTTGTATTTAGATTTCATAATATTGTTGGACTTAAGAGCTTTATATATGTCTTAAGTTGTAAAACATTGAGAATGTTTTGGTTAATGGGATTATTTTGAAACTTGCTTCATTATGGAAGTTTAGTGTAACATTGCATATGTTGATTCTATTGTAGAATTGGAGTTATATCATGAAATTGAATATGTTATGGAAATTGTTAACAGTGGAAGGAAAAATTGCATAATATTGATGCAGGTTGATATATATGTTGTTTTATATATATTGTGAGATGCCTCTTGATAAAAGATGAGTGACCGGTAGTGGGTCAAGTTGTTTATTACTGTTTTATAATATCATTGAGAATTGAGAAAAACTTGTTTTTACAAACTTATGCTTAATTTCGGGGACGAAATTCTTTTAAGGGGGGGAGGTTGTAGCGACCCCGGTCTTTTCCCATTTGGTTGTTGTACCCGGACTTATGTTCCGGAGAGTTAGTTGTTGTTGTATTGTAGTTGTTGTCCCTTAATTCCTTATGTTTGAGTTATAGGATATGTTGGGCAGGTTTTGTTACAGGTTGGTTAGGTCCAGAAACCAAGTGTTGCTGTCCAGAATTTTGGACCTTCGCTCGAGCGAGGAGTTTTTCGCTCGAGCGAGCTGTTGTTTTTGTCCTTCGCTCGAGCCAGGGTTTGGTCGATCGAGCGAGAGTCTGTGTCTGGGCTTAGGACCTGAGAGCAGTGTTTCTTGGCTCGAGCGAGATCCTCTTCGCTCGAGCGAGCTGGTTTGTTCTTCGCTCGAGCGAGCTTTCCTTCGCTCGAGCGAGCTTCTGGGTTGTAGACCTGAAGCATCGTGTTTTTGGCTCGAGCGAGCTTTCCTTCGCTCGAGCAAGATTTTGAGTTGTTGGCTCGAGCGAAGCATTCTTGGCTCGAGCGTGGTTTTCTGTGTCTGGTCGCTCGAGCGACCAAGTCCTCGCTCGAGCGAGCCTATCAGGTTTAAATAGGCAGCAGCGGGTTTTCAGATCAGTTTTCAGCCCCTTTCAGATTCCAAACCCTAAGGTCCGACTTTTCTCTCTCCCTACTCACCTCCTCTCTTAGGTTTGATCTAGTTAGGGGGTGGTTCTACCCTAGTTGCTTTATTAAAAAGATAGAGTGGGTCGAGGGCTTCAGTTTAATCTGAACAATCTTGGATTTGGAGCACTTTGGAGTTTGGGTTTTCATCTCAGTCTTCTCCATTCGAGTTCTTTGCTTCGAGGTAGGGATTTCCTACTCCATGTTATACGTTTTGTTCTAAGCTTTAGTATTTTGATATGTTGGGGGTAGTTTGGTAATTTTGGTAGAAACCCTAGGGGTTGAAATAAATTAATTTATATAATTAATTTAGGGAAGATTGTGAAATTGGGTAAATTCATGAAATTGGGGAAATTAGTGATTTACTGAGGTAATTGGTTAGTTTAAATACTTGCCTATGAGAATGTTGAATTTACATTTGTTGATATATTTATTTCTTGTTTAGAAATAACTATTTTGGGCTATCGGTGGAGGATAGTCGTGTTTGTTGTAGACATTGCATGTGGATTAGGGAAAATTGAAACTAATCACATTGGCTAAGTCAGATACTTTGACTATTGAATTAATACAGAAAATACATGTATTGATTGGGCATTGTATATGCATATTGTTTGGGAGGAGATAGGGGATGTACTCCACGGTTTAGGGGAAGATAGGGGATGGACCTCTAAACCGGATTTAATTGGGAGGAGATAGGGGATGGACTCCATTAGCATCACTATTATGTGTGCTTATTGATTATAGACGTGTTTCTATATGTTGTTGATACAGCACTAAAACGTGTATCAAAAGAGAAGTATGAAGTGTTTTGATATGAGCCTTAAGTCTCATTTGTTTTGTTGATATTGGAAGTGATGTGAATATGATATATATATATCTCACGGTTCTAAGTTGGCCAGGTTCTGAGCCATATTGGTAATAATTGAAAGTGAAACGTGTCATAGACAATAGTGTCATGAGACTGTATAACGATATAATTAATTATCTTGGTTAACCATCTATTGAATGCTATGGCTTTATTCGATGCTTATATATGGTTTAGTATTTTTCTACTGGGCTGTGGCTCACCCTATATGGGAACATCATTTTCAGGTTCAGGTGATGGGCTACCTCCAAGGAATTAGCTTGGATGGATTTAGAATTGAAGACTCCTTTTAGATTAGTTGTTATTTGTTTTATTTGATATTACATGTAAGGACTCAAGCCAAGGGCTTAACTTGTAAATGAGTTAGTACTCATATTTTTGCATCCAAGTGTTGGCTTGGAAAGATGTAAGCCCATAGGGCATTTACTTTCTTTATTTCATGTAATGTCTTTAATAAGTTTACTCTGATGAATGGAATAATATTCTTCATTTTCTTATAATGTTGCATGTTAACATTATATATTATGGGTTAATTTTTGAGGGCGTGACACAGAGGATTACATTAATATTCAAGTACCAACTAGAAGTGGAAATAAATATGAAATTTCAATTAATTGATCAAGTTAAATAGGTTTAGATCTATCTACGTTATTAAATCGATGGATCACTATAAGCCATATAGTTGTGTATAATAATTTTGTACAAACTTTTTATTTGTATAGCACTACTTCACCAAAATATTAAGGCCAAGATTTTCTTCTTTATTGTTGTAAACTTGTTAGGACAACACGATGTGGTAAGAGAAATTAAAATTTTGGGTAAAAGAGAAATAAATTGTTGGACCATTTTAATATATTTTATTTATTTATTTATTTATTTGTCTTATTTATGAATCTTATTTAGTCTTGTTCATAAATCTCATTTTGTTTGGTGAATAGAGATTTATTATTTTTTAGTTAGCTTTTGTCTTGTTCATGAATGGAGATTAATTGAAAGTTCATGGACTTAGTGGTGAGTTAATATTTGGAGAATCTCCATTTTCTTTAGTTTAATGGTCATTATTTTTTGGTATAATTTGTAATATCCTAGTGGCCTATAAATAGTTCCTCTCATCTACTCTTTTCTACACCAACTATTTTTCTATACTTGAGAGATTACTAGCCAAAGAATGGTGTTTTTTCTTGGTGGAGCTTTGGGTTCACCTTCTTGTGCATAGTTGGCCTGAACCATACGACAAATGGTCGAGTTGTTGTGTCCTGGAGGGGACAAGTCATAGTTTAGTGACTGCTGCATCAGTATTTGGGTTCTTCCTACCGCAGTGGGTTTCATCTCCTTAAAGAAAACGAGATATCTGTGCCTTAACCTGATCTATTTGTATCTCGTTTTCTTTGCATTTTTTATCAATAAAATATTATTTTTCTGGTATTTTCCCCAAACATAAATAAATATAAAATGGGACGTTGATCCAAAAACTGTGGGCATTCACACTACGTCAGTAGTTAGTTAGGGAAATTGTTCGCAAGCTTGGTTGGTTAAGGGCCTACTTTTTTAGGTAAATAAATGAGTATAAGTTAAATTATTAGGCTTGTTTAATAAACAAGTTGAGTTCGAACTCGAATAAATTCGACTTATTTATTTTCATTTAAAAATATAAATAAGAGTAAAAAAATTTATAGGCAAATTGCAAATAGATGGGGCACGCGTAAATTGATTCAGAATTCGGTTATCAAAAAAAGATATGGCAATCATTTTTAGTGCAAGAAAAGACTTGCACCAAGCATATACACACAGGAGACTTGCATTTCCATAAAAATGTAATTATTTTTTCATTATTCTATCTGTACGAGTACGAAATAATATTCTCGTACAATCCTGTTGATCAAGTCTGCGCTCCTCCAAATGTCGTCGCTTTATTCCCTGAAAACACAAACGTAAGCTAGCCGGCGGGTGTGTGCCGGATACCTCTCCGATGCCTAAGTCAGCAAACTAGACAAATAGACAAAAGCTCTGTGTATTTGGAAATCAAATTTTCTGTTACATTCCCATAGGTTCTGTTGTGAGCTTTTATAGTTTCCGCGTGGCACAATCCTAGTAGGACTCCTATTCCTCCATGTAGAGTCCTCCTAGGAATCACACTCCTGAAAGATAATGCCTATCCCTCAACACCCCCTCACTGCTTAAACCAAGTGAGATGGTTTTACCACGGTTGGATGACAGTATGACCGAGCTAACATTAGCCTTTAGTCATACTTAGTCCAGCACCTTCCCAATTGTACGGCATAGCTCGGTTCTCCTCTCACTTGCACCTCGGATTGGTCTGTTTAGACTGAGCTAACTGCAGCAAGTCTTGATCAAGCTAACAATAAGAAACTCCACCACCAGAAGCCCAAACTCAGCTTCAAATACTATGACTGAGCTAATAATCACCATTCCGACTGTGGTGACTGTAACCACTTGGACCGAGCCAACCACAGCCGAGCTAACCACTCTAATGCCACGGTCTACTTCACTAAGGCCTTTTTACCTCTGCCCACAAAACGACCCATCACTACACCTAGGCCTAGCTCGGCCCTAATGCACTTAAAAGCTCCCTCTCACTATCTTATACAATTTTTTCAAAATTTATTATCGAGTTTCAAGCTCAAGTCAAACTAGATTAGTTATTCGACGGAGCTGAAACTGAATTTTTGAACTTAATAAACACACAAATCAAGCTAGAATACTAAAAAACTCAACTCAACTTGATTCCTTTGCAATGCTTTCTCAGTCTCGTGGGTAGCCTAACAAGTTGACCAAGATACAATACTAAAAAAGAGAATCTTAGCATTTTATTATTTAGTGGAAGGAGAAAAATGTGTGTATTATATGCATCCTATCATAAATTGGTATAATTTTATCATAAAATTTCATAATATCAACTACAAAATACATAATCTCGTCATAAATTGACCTAACAAAAAAAGATATAACCGAACCACAAACTTTTGTCACACGAACCACAAAATTTTGAATATTTTATTATGCTAATTTATGGTAGGTTACACATTCCGTGATTGATATCACAAAATTGTATATAAAATTATGTCAATTATAATAAGATATATATGATACACACATAAAATGCGTATACCATAGGGTTTACCCTCCCTAGTGGAATATACAATCCTAGAATGACCTGGCCCAAATTTTACGATGCTCGTCCTCCTGAGAAATTTGGTATAAAATATTCTCTCTCCCTTATTTTTTACTTTTTTTTTTTTTTTTTTTTTTTTGAGATAGCCAAACGAATAAATAAATCAAAACAAAATTTAAAGCAAACAAAAATAACATCTAAAAATAAAACTTCGATTGTATAAAATATATATATATATATATAAAACTTGGATTGGTGAGCCAATAAATGGGTATTACCCCATTACCTCATGCTGCGAGTCATTTTTTAATTTTTCACAGTTGAAAATCACGCAATATGCATGTGCCATGTCAAAATAAAATATTTTTTTTTTATTTATACACAAAATTCATACAACTTTTTTCTATAAAAATAATATAATAATTCTATTATTGTAAATAAATTCATTTTTATAGATATTTTGTTTTAAAATAAAATGTGCATATTAAGTCACATTATTATGTATGAAAATTCTATATAAATTTTCTATTTATATATCATTATTTAAATAAAATAAAAAGCATCCAATGATTATGCCTTATTTATACTATTATATATTGTATAAAGTCTACAATTCATTTAGTGTTAATAATTTATCATACCTTTTTTTTATTCTTAAATTGTCCCTACCTAATTGTCAATTTTAAATTTAGTAGTAGTTGGACACGTGTGTTACATGTGACATATAATTTTTCATCAACTATTAATAATGTAATTATACATATTTCTTAAATTGATATGTGATATTCGTATAAAAATATGGAAACTTGCAGAGGTAAATTGATCTGTATTCAAAATACAACTAAATAATAAATGAATACATACTCGGCTAAAAATTTTAAATGATAAATGAGAAATTTTATAAATATAAACATTAATTTATAACTAGATTGTTCAAATCACAATCTTATCTTAAATAATAAACAATAAACAAGCCCTTCAAATATGTAGTGTTACACAAATATTTTTCTATCAACTTTTCACCTCAATTTTCTATATAATCCATACTTCTAATACAATTGAATGTATGAAATTAATTGTGCAATTACACAATTTTATTTAATAGTTCATCTCATAATACAAATTTATTGAACCCACTATTGCATATTATTGGTGTAAAAATGCATTAATATCAATATGTAATATATTTTTATATATCAAGAGTTGTTGACTCTCGTTTTATGTGTTACGAATATCTTACCTGATGAACAATATAACATTACTCATTAGTATATTTTCATTTACGTTGAAAATGTGGAATAGTTTTTTTAAGAAAATGGAATGATATTCCACTTTAATATTTCGATCGATATAGAAATTTCATAATTGTTTTCACAATGTTTATATATCTATGCTTAAGTGTTTGTGGGGTCACTTTTATGAAATTGTTAAGTTACATAATTTATTTTGTCACCGGTTAGTAATTAGCATATGACAAAAATTGCTAGAAATTTTTTATTTGATGTGCTTACTTTCTAAGTCATTGAGTTGCTGCGATAATATTTGGGCATCATTTGATTTTTTTTTTCTTTGTAATTTGACTAAAATGTGTGCATGAGGTACATTGTTTTTCTTAAACTTCATAACAAATAGCACAATTCCTAGTTGAGCTCCTCTAGCTTTGTTTGGAGAGCATGTTACAATAAATTTTCTATAATTTTTATTTCACCATCTTTTTATTTTTCTTCTTGCTCATCATTATAACTCATTGTAATAAAAATGTTTTGATGAGTAAGAGTTTGAGGCGATATCTTCTTATTATGAATTTCAAAATCCATTTTTTCTAATAATGTAATTTTTTCTGTGAGGAGAAAAAAAAAAGTACAATTATTGTTGTAATTGAGGTGTTGTAACGCCCTCAAAATTAACCCATAACATACACAATAATAAGATGCATTCTTAAGAAAATAAACTACAATTTATTCATCAGAGTATTACTAAATAAAGACATTACATGTAACATCAAAATAAATGCCCTAGGGCTTACATCTTGCCAAGCCAACACTTGGACACAAAAGTATGAGTTCTAACTCAAATACAAATAAAGCTCTAGGCTTGAATGTTTACATGTAATTCAAATAAAAACAAATAACTAAAGACAAGGCTTCAAAGTCCAATCCCTTCCAAGCTAAGTCCTTGGAGGTAACGAATCACCTGGACCTGAAAATGATGTTCTCTTATAGGGTGAGCCACAGCCCAGTAGAAATATACTAAACCAAATATAAGCATTGAATAAAGCAATAGCATTTAATAGATGGTTAAACAAGATAATCACTATATCATTATCTATGACATGTTTCACTTTTCATTATTACCAATATGGCTCAGAACCTGGCCAAACTTACAACAGTGAACTATATATCAAATTCACATTTACTTCCAATAACAACACAAATGAGACTCAGGCTCATATCAAAACACTTCATACTTCCATTTTGATACACATTTTAGTGCTGTATCAATATAACACTTCAATATAAATAAGCACACATAAAAGTGATGCTAATGGAGTCCATCCCCTATCTCCTCCCAAACAAAATCCGGTTTAGAGGTCCATCCCCTATCTTCCCCTAAGCCGTGGAGTACATCCCCTATCTCCTCCCACACAAGATAATGTATGTAAACACATAACATATACAACACACAATCAATACACATAATGTCTGTATTAATTCAACAGTCAAAATTAATGAGTTAACCAATGTGATTAGTTTCAGTTATCCCTAATCTACATGCAATGTCTACAACAATCATGACTATCCTCCACCGATAGCCCAAAACGGTTATTTCTAAACAAGAAATAAATGTATCAACAATAATAATCTCAACATTTAAATAGGCGAGTGATTAAATTAATCAACTACCCCATTTAATCAATAAGTTCCTCAATTTCATGAATTTAACTAATTTTCCCAATTTCCCTTAAATTAAACATACGATTCAATTTAATAAAACAACTAGGTTTTTCCCAAAATTACCAAAATACCCCCAACATATTAAAATACTAAAACTTAGAACAAAACTCATAAATTGGAGTAGGAAATCCCTACATCGAAGAAATAACCCAAAAGGAGAAGACGGAGATGCAGACCCAAACTCCAAAGTGCTCCAAATCCAAGATTGTTCAGATTAAACTGAAGCCCTCGACCCACTCTATCTTTTTAATAAAGCAACTAGGGTAGGAACGCACTCTAAATAGATCAAACCTAAGAGAGAAGGTGAGTTGGGAGAGAGAGAACTCGGAACTAGGGTTTAGAATCAAAAAGAGGATGAAAAACAGATTAAAATCCCGCTGCTGCCTATTTAAACTGGACAGGCTCGCTCGAGCGAAGACTTGGTCGCTCGAGCGACCAGACACAAGAAAACCTCGATCGAGCGAAGAAAAGCTCGCTCGAGCCAAAAACTCGATGCTACAGGTCTGCAACCCAGAAGCTCGCTCGAGCGACAAAATGCTCGCTCGAGCGAAGAACTCGAAAACATACACCTCGCTCGCTCGAGCGAAGGAAGCTCGCTCGAGCGAAGAAACACAACTCTCAGGTCCTAAGCCCAGACGCAGACTCTCGCTCAAGCGACCAAATCCTGGCTCGAGCGAAGGACAAAAACAACAGCTCGCTCAAGCGACCAACTCCTCGCTCGAGCGAATGTCCAAAATTCTGGACAGCAACACTCTGTTTCTAACCCAACCAACCTGTAACAAACCTGCCCATTGCATCACAAAACTCAGAAATAAGAAATTAAAGGACGATAACAACAATTATACAAAGACAGGATCTACGGAACTGAAGTTCGGATGCAATAATCAAAAGGGAAAAGACCGGGGTCGCTATAACCTCCCCCCTTAAAAGAATTTCGTCCCCGAAATTAAGCATAAATTTTTTAAAACAGATTTTTCTCAAATTCCACCAATATAACATTACATTAATGAACAACCCGACCCAATACCGGTCATTTCATCTCTTATCAAGAGGCATCTCACAATATGTATATAAAACAACATATATTACAACCTGCAACAATATTATGCATTTTTCCTTTCAATCTCAACAGTTTCAATATCATATTCAATTTCATGATAGAACTCGAATTCAACAATATATTCAACATAAACAATGTTATACTAAACTTCCATTATAAGGCAAGTTTCAAAATATTAACATTAAACCAAAACATTCTCACTGTTTTCCAACTTAAGACATATGTAAAGTTCTTAAGTTCAACAATATTACAAAATCTAAATACAAAATTACAAATCAATAAACAGGTTCGGATATTTCTCGCGGACTTCCAATTCACGATCCCAAGTGGCTTCTTCCATCCCGTGATGTTTCCACAGTACCTTTAACCAAAGGGATGGTTTTGCCTCGCAAAACTTGATCCCGTCTATCCAAGACTCGAATCGGTCTCTCCTCATACGAGACATCCTCGTCAACCACCAAATCAGTCCAATCCAACACATGTGATGGATCCGGCTCATACTTCCGAAGCATACTCACATGAAACACGTCATGAACTCCGGACAACTGCGGTGGCAAAGCTAAACGATAACCAGCCTCGCCAATCCTCTCAAGGATCTCAAAAGGACCAATGAACCGAGGGGACAACTTCCCGCTCTTCCCAAACCTCATCAATCCCCGTCTAGGTGATATCTTCAGAAAGACATGGTCACCCACCTCAAACACTAAAGGTCTCCTCCTACGGTCGGCATAAGATTTTTGACGACTCTGGGCTGTAACAAGCCTCTTACGGATAAGCTCAACTTTCTCCGTCGTTTACCTCACCAACTCCGAACCCAACAGAGGTGCATCACCCACCTCGGCCCAACAAACTGGAAACCTACACGGTCGGCCATACAAGGCCTCAAATGGTGCCATACCGATACTAGACTGGAAACTGTTGTTGTAGGCAAACTCCACTAATGGCAAGTGCCTCTCCCACGTCCCACTAAAGTCAAGGACACAACCCCGAAGCATATCCTCGAGGATCTGAATAGTACGCTCGGACTGCCCGTCAGTCTGAGGATGATAAGCCGTGCTAAAGGTCAACTTAGTGCCTAAAGCACTCTGCAAACTCTGCCACAGCCTGGCAGTGAAACGAGGATCTCTATCTGAGACGATCGTCACTGGGACCCCGTGCAACCTCACTATGTCCCGAATATATAAGTCGGCCAGATAATCTACTGAATCTCTAACGCGCATAGGAATGAAGTGCGCCGACTTAGTCAACCGGTCTACAACCACCCAAATAGCATCACTACCCCACTGAGTCCTCGGAAGACCTACAACGAAGTCCATAGTGACATGCTCCCACTTCCACTCGGCAATAGGCAAGGGTTGCAACAAACCCGCTGGCCTCTGATGCTCGGCCTTCACTTGTTGACAAGTAAGGCACTTAGACACGAAAGCTGCCACATCTCTCTTCATACCCCGCCACCAAAACTGGCAGCTCAAATCCCGATACATCTTTGTACCTCCCGGATGCACCGCAAGGCGTGAATGATGGAACTCTGGGAGTACTTCCTCGCGGTAAGACTCCGGCACAAACAGACGGTCTCGGTATCTCACACTCAGGTCGGGATACACCGTCAAACCCTTCTTAACCTTCCCACCGGAAATCCTCTCTCTGAGTGATTCTACCTCATGGTCACCTCTTTGAGCCTCTAATACTTGAGTCACAAGCGTAGGCTGCGCGACAACAGAAAACAAGGCTGCAGCCTCAACGGATTCGCCTAGAAGCAAATCAAACTCCCTAATTACACCCAACATCTCCCACTCTCGGATGGCTATACTAGCTATACCACCAACAGATTTCCTACTAAGGGCATCGGCCACAACATTGGCCTTCCCCGGATGATAATGCAACTCGAAGTCATAATCCTCAATAAACTCCATCCACCTCCTCTGCCTCAAATTCAAGTCTTTCTGTGTAAACAGATATTTCAGACTCCTATGATCCGAGAATACCTCGAACTTCTCACCATAAAGATAATGCCTCCAAATCTTCAAGGCAAATATCACAGCTGCTAACTCTAGATCGTGTGTAGGGTAATTCTTCTCATGAATTTTCAACTGACGTGAACCATAGGCAACCACTTTCCCCTCTTG
This sequence comes from Camellia granthamiana, assembly GCA_036172215.1. Classification (NCBI taxonomy): domain Eukaryota; kingdom Viridiplantae; phylum Streptophyta; class Magnoliopsida; order Ericales; family Theaceae; genus Camellia; species Camellia granthamiana. The sequence goes on along the minus strand of CM069907.1, from coordinate 134,532,878 downwards.
CATCAATACACAACCCAGACCCTCTCGTGAGGCGTCACAATAGACTGCATAACCCAACCCTCTCTCCGGAATAATCAAAACTGGAGCGGTGGTCAGTCTAACTTTCAACTCCTGGAACGACTTTTCACAAGTCTCACTCCATACAAACTTGACTCCCTTCCGAGTCAATCTAGTCAAAGGCGAAGCTAACCTGGAGAAATCTTTCACAAACCGGCGATAATACCCAGCTAATCCCAGAAAACTGCGGATCTCAAACACACTCTTAGGCTATGCCCAATCTTGCACTGCCTCCGTCTTGGATGTATCAACAGACACCCCTTCCCTAGAAACTACGTGGCCTAAGAACTTCACCTCTTCTAGCCAAAACTCACACTTCCCAAACTTAGCATAAAGCTTATGGGCTCTAAGTAACTCAAGCACCACTCTCAAGTGTTCCTTGTGCTCCTCCTCCGAAAGTGAATAAATCAGAATGTCGTCCACGAAGACGACTACAAAACGATCTAAGAATTCCCGAAAGATCCGGTTCATCAAATCCATAAATACTGCCGGTGCATTGGTGAGCCCAAATGGCATCACCAGAAACTCATAGTGGCCATACCGCGTACGGAATGCCGTCATCGGAATATCCTCCTCCCTGACTCTCAACTGATGATAACCCGATCTCAAGTCTATCTTAGAGAAACAACGGGAACCCATCAACTGATCAAACAGATCATCTATACGAGGCATAAGATACTTGTTCTTAACCGTAACCCGATTCAATTTCCGATAATCGATGCACAGTCTCAAAGCACCACCTTTCTTTTTAACAAAGAGGGCCGGTGCTCCCCACGGCGAAACACTAGGACGGATATAGCCCTTATCTAGCAACTCCTGGAGCTGAATCTTCAACTCAACTAATTCGGCTGGGGCAAAACGATAAGGTGCCATAGAAATCGGCGCCGTGCCGGGCACTAGGTCAATAGAGAATTCAATCTCTCGATGTGGTGGCAAACCAACAAGATCCTCGGGAAAAACGTCCGAGTACTCACAAACCACCCTTGGCAACACAATCTGAGTCTCATCATCCTCACTAATCGAAAGATTAGCAAGTAGACCACTAAGCTCACTCCGCCCTCGTGGAACATACCCCGATGGCAAAACACTACCAACCCGGTCCCCCAGAAAATGGAAACACTCCCCGCTCATGGTACAACAAGTGACCCTCTAGCGGTAGCAATCAATAACGGCACGGTATGACGATAACCAGTCCATACCCAAAATAACATCAAAGCCCTTCATAGGCATAACTACAAAAGAAAATGGGATTCTATGATCATCGACCTCTATATCACAACCCCTAACACCTTGTTTCAAGATCAATTCACCCCCAAGAGGTGACACTACACAAATAGGAGATGCTAACTGTGCTAACTCCAACTCCAAAACAGATGCAAATGCAGCAGACACAAAGGAATGAGATGCACCCGTATCAAGCAAAACACTAGCAACCGAATTGCAAAACAAGAAGGTAGCTCTCACAACTGATGGAGCCGGTACTAGATCCTGCGCGGTAACAGCATACACGCGCCCAGACGACCTCTGATCAACCTGCTCACCCCTAGGAGCATAAGACTGCTGCACAGACTGGGACGATGAAGCCCCCTGATTGGCCCTCGAGGCCTGACCCGACTGAGCTGGCTGCTGACCCTGAGTCTGCCTCAAACCAGATGCACCAGATGTGCCACCCAACTGCGGGCAATACCTCTTCATGTGCCCTGCCTGACCGCACTGAAAACAAGTGAGCGGCTGGCCTCTACCCTGACTCTGGCTCTGAGATCGAGCCGAAGAAGATGCTACTCTCTGCCCTCCTCCCCTCTGAGGACAAACTGGAGACTTGTGGCCCAGCTGGCCACACTTAAAACAGGTAATGTCTCCCTAACTGCCTTTCCCAGAACTTGCACTCTGCACCGGAAAAGTCGATCTAAAGAAGCTACTCTGAGACTGCTGAGGGTTAAAACCCTTCTGTCTCCTGCCATCACTCTGACCATCCTGACTCCTCTTGGAGCCTTTCTGCCCTTCCTCCTCTTCCTGCATCATGATCTCAGTATGGGCTGCTGCATCAACCAAACGCCCATAAATCCCGAATCATAGACCCTACAACTCTCAGCTTGAGGCCGCGCCTCAACTTCTTCTCGAACTCAATGCAACGGCGTTCCTCAGACGCCACCAACTCAGGTGCAAACCTGGACAAACTAGTGAGTGCAGCCTCAAACTCGGCCACTGAAGAACTCGACTACTTAAGCTGATTGAACTGGTCTCTCAACTTCTCCCTGACTGCTGGAGATAAGAACCTCTCCTGGAAAGCATTCACAAAGGCCTCCCAAGTACCTCCTATACGACCTTTGGTGAACTTCCACCACTGACCTGCATCCCCCTTCAGTTGGAAAGATGCCAAAGTCACCTTCAACCCCTCGTCTTCGATGCCAAGCATCTCAAACGTCTTCGTTGTCTGTTCGAGCCATTCATCTGCCTTAAGCGGCTCTTTAGGATCCCCCAAAAATTCATCCAGATTAGACCGGAAGAACTCCCTCTTCAAAAAAGAAGGTCCAGCATCCGCAACAACAACCTGGGCTGGATTCGCAGCCCTCAGAATGCCAACTGACTCCCTGAATGCCCCTGCTATCTCTCGGGCTAAAGCACTCATAGCCTGCTGGCCTACTGGCTCAGCCACATTGGCCTGGCCAACTCCCTCCTGTACTACCGGAATCTCCTGCACTACCGGAACCTCCTCCGGCACAGGCATTTCCTGCCTACCCAGCCTACCACGCCTACCGCGTCCTCGTCCTCGTCCTGACATCCTATTAAAGGAAACAAAAACGTTAGCACATTAATAAATGTGCCGAAGCTAAACACTCACGTCCTAATGCATTGGACAACAATAATTCACTCCACATAAGCACATAATCACATAAGCACCTACGAATTTCATTCCCGGGTAATGATAGTCCCAAAGCGTTACTATAGTTCCGGTTGGAAGCAGCAGTGATCAAGTGCCTTTCCAACAAGACTACTAGAAACTCAAGGGTCCAATCAACATCCCAGAAACTACGTTCCATACCTACATAATCATATAAACATGTTATCAAATAAGCATATAACGTTACACTAAGTCTCTATCAAACGAGACGAACCCAATGTGATAATAATCACTTCCCACGTACCCAAAGTATTCAAACCTGGTACGCTCTGATACCAAGTTGTAACGCCCTCAAAATTAAACCATAACATACACAATAATAAGATGCATTCTTAAGAAAATAAACCACAATTTATTCATCAGAGTATTACTAAATAAAGACATTACATGTAACATCAAAATAAATGCCCTAGGGGCTTACATCTTGCCAAGCCAACACTTGGACACAAAAGTATGAGTTCTAACTCAAATACAAATAAAGCCCTAGGCTTGAATGTTTACATGTAATTCAAATAAAAACAAATAACTAAAGACAAGGCTTCAAAGTCCAATCCCTTCCAAGCTAAGTCCTTGGAGGTAGCGAATCACCTGGACCTGAAAATGATGTTCCCTTATAAGGTGAGCCACATGCCAGTAGAAATATACTAAACCAAATATAAGCATTGAATAAAACAATAGCATTTAATAGATGGTTAAACAAGATAATCACTATATCATTATCTATGACATGTTTCACTTTTCATTATTACCAATATGGCTCAGAACCTGGCCAAACTTACAACAGTGAACTATATATCAAATTCACATTTACTTCCAATAACAACACAAATGAGACTCAGACTCATATCAAAACACTTCATACTTCCATTTTGATACACATTTTAGTGTTGTATCAATATAACACTTCAATATAAATAAGCACACATAAAAGTGATGCTAATGGAGTCCATCCCCTATCTCCTCCCAAACAAAATCCGGTTTAGAGGTCCATCCCCTATCTTTCCCTAAACCGTGGAGTACATCCCCTATCTCCTCCCACACAAGATAATGTATGTAAACACATAACATATACAACACACAATCAATACACATAATGTCTGTATTAATTCAACAGTCAAAATTAATGACTTAACCAATGTGATTAGTTTCAGTTATCCCTAATCCACATGCAATGTCTACAACAATCATGACTATCCTCCACCGATAGCCCAAAACAGTTATTTCTAAACAAGAAATAAATGTATCAACAATAATAATCTCAACATTTAAAGGCGAGTGATTAAATTAATCAACTACCCCATTTAATCAATAAGTTCCTCAATTTCATGAATTTAACTAATTTCCCCAATTTCCCTTAAATTAAACATACGATTCAATTTAATAAAACAACTAGGTTTTTCCCAAAATTACCAAAATACCCCCAACATATTAAAATACTAAAACTTAGAACAAAACTCATAAATTGGAGTAGGAAATCCCTACCTCGAAGAAATAACCCAAAAGGAGAAGACGGAGATGCAGACCCAAACTCCAAAGTGCTCCAAATCCAAGATTGTTCAGATTAAACTGAAGCCCTCGACCCACTCTATCTTTTTAATAAAGCAACTAGGGTAGGAACGCACTCTAAATAGATCAAACCTAAGAGAGAAGGTGAGTTGGGAGAGAGAGAACTCGGAACTAGGGTTTAGAATCAAAAAGAGGATGAAAAACAGATTAAAATCCCGCTGCTGCCTATTTAAACTGGACAGGCTCGCTCGAGCGAAGACTTGGTCGCTCGAGCGACCAGACACAAGAAAATCTCGCTCGAGCGAAGAAAAGCTCGCTCGAGCCAAAAACTTGATGCTACAGGTCTGCAACCCAGAAGCTCGCTCGAGCGACGAAATGCTCGCTCGAGCGAAGAACTCGAAAACATACACCTCGCTCGCTCGAGCGAAGGAAGCTTGCTCGAGCGAAGAAACACAACTCTCAGGTCCTAAGCCCAGACGTAGACTCTCGCTCGAGTGACCAAACCCTGGCTCGAGCGAAGGACAAAAACAACAGCTCGCTCAAGCGACCAACTCCTCGCTCGAGCGAAGGTCCAAAATTCTGGACAGCAACACTCTGTTTCTAACCCAACCAACCTGTAACAAACCTGCCCATTGCATCCCAAAACTCAGAAATAAGAAATTAAAGGACGATAACAACAATTATACAACGACAGGATCTACGGAATTGAAGTCCGGATGCAATAATCAAAAGGGAAAAGACCGGGGTCGCTATAGGTGTTTTGCATAGTCTTAGTTTATTATTGAAAGTGTTTGTTGTAGACACTTGTTTGTGTGACATGTATTTATATATGTATTGAACTTAAGTTAATAGGAGAATAATTCACAATTTCGCAGTTTTTTCCTAACAAATATAACTATATATTACTAAAGTGATACATGTTAGAAAATTAAAGTATCCGATACTAATATAGCTTTTAGGATTGACAATATATGAATACAGTGACGTATATAAATTTATATTTCTTTATATATATATATTTATATATTTATATATGCAGAAATTGATATATATAAGATATCATAAAAGTAGTATATGAACCTATTGTGACAATAAAATATAGATAATAATGAGAAATTAATTATTCATAATTAAATAATTAATCATAATGTAGATGTTTAGTGTTGTATTTTTGTATTTTTTGTGTATGTACTATTTTTAATTAGATTATTAAATTCACAAAAAAATTAAAAGGAATTTGTGAATAAATTGTGTAAAATTAGAGATTAATGAAGAAAGATTTAAAAAAAGAGAAGCTTACAATGTTTGGTTTGATTTATTTTTCCAAACTTTTGTTTTAAATTTTTTAGTTTTCATATTTTTTGTCCGTGACACTATTTTTTAAATAACCTTTTTATTTTCATTTTAGATTCACCTAATTTAAAAATAGTTTTTTATTTTTGTAATTTTACTTTTAGATTTAGGTTCTCTTAATCTAAACACATTTAGAAAATAATTTGTTATGTATTCTTTTAATATAATAATAATAATAATATATGTTCGAATTTATAATTTTTTGAACAAATTAGCAACACCCCCTCAAGATTTGACTACAATACAGATTTCTCCTTGAGATTTGAGAAATTACATTCCACCCCTTGAGGTTTACATTTGTATAACAAATTGGCCCCTGAGGTTTATCTTTTCATAACAAATTGCCCTTTGAGGTTTATATTTACATAACAAATTGCCCCCGCATTTGTTATGCAAATATAAGTCTTAGGGGCAATTTGTAATTTTCCAAACCTCAGGGAGAAATCCATATTTTAGTCAAACCTCGAAGGGGTGCAATAATTTGCCCTAATTTTTTTTTATCAATATTCTACTTTTAAATTATGTTTAGATTATTACACATTAAATATGAGAGGTTCACGCTTTGTGAAATAATTTGATGAGAAGTCTTAGAGAATATTTTATGTCCAATTTTACCTTTTGGCATCTTTTTATCTGTTTGACTTTTCATTGACTATCTATTCAAATTTATATCTATCTATTTAAATTTTTTTTCTATCTGTTCAAATTTTTTTGTCTATTTGTTCAAAATTATATCTATCTGTTCAAATACACACAGGAGACTTGCATTCCTATAAAAATGTAATTATTTTTTCATTGTTCTATCTTATACAATTTTTTCAAAATTTATTATCAAGTTTCGAGCTCAAGTCAAACTAGATTAGTTATTCAACGGAGCTGAAACTGAATTTTTGAACTTAATAAACGCACAAATCAAGCTTGAATACTAAAAAACTCAACTCAATGTGATTCGTTTGCAATGCCATCCCAGTCTCGTGGGTAGCCTAACAAGTTGACCAAGACACAATACCAAAAAAGAGAATCTTAGCATTTTATTATTTAGTGGAATGAGAAAAATGTGTGTATTATATGCATTTTATCATAAATTGGTATAATTTCATAATATCAATCATAAGATACATAATTTCCCCATAAATTGCCTTAATAAAAAAAAGCCGTAACCAAACCATTCACTTTTGTTACACAAAATTACAAAATTTAAAATATTTTATTATGTTAATTTGTGGTTAGGTTACTTATGTTATGATTGATATTACAAAATTTTATATAAAATTATGTCATTTATAATAAGGTGTATATAATACATACATAGAAGTGTGTATACCATAGGGTTTACCCTCCCCGGTGGAATATACAATCCTGGAATGACCTGGCCCAAATTTTGTACTGCTTCTCCTCATGGGAAATTTGGTAAAAATATTCTCTCTCCTTTTTTTGTTCTTTTTGTTCTTTTTTTTTTTTTTTTTTTTGAGATAGGCAAACGAATAAATAAATCAAACAACTGAAGCTCATATCAAACGACCCACTCTCCTGTTCTACAAAAAATGGAGCACTCTTTAATCGCTTAAAGTTGACCGGTCTAGAACAAAACAAAATTTAAAGCAAACAAAAATAACATCAAAAAATAAAACTTGGATTGGTGAGCCATTAAATGGGTATTACCCCATTACCTTATGCTGCGAATCATTTTTAATCTTTCACAGTTGACAATCACGCACAATTCACGTGCCTTGTCAAAATAAAATAATTTTTTTTATTTATACATAAAAATCATACAATTTTTTTTATAAGAATAATATAATAATTCTATTGTTATAAATAAATTCATCTTTATAGATGTTTTGTTTTAAAATAAAATGTGCATATTAAGTCACATTATTATGTATGAAAATTCTATATAAATTTTCTATTTGTATATCATTATATAAATAAAATAAAAAACATCTAATGATTATGCCTTATTTATACTATTATATATTGTATAAAGTCTCCAATTCATTTACTGTTAATAATTTATCATACCTTTTTTTATTCTTAAATTATCCCTACCTAATTGTCCATTTTAAATTTAGTAGTAGTTGGACACATGTGTTGCATGTGATCAGGGATGGATCCATGATTGAGATTTTGGGGGCTACTCTATATAATTTTGAAATTATTTAAAAAAAATTGGGGATGCGAACTCCTATAATTTTAAATTATTTTAAAATTTCTAGTATAATATATGATATTTTTCAAATTTTTGGGGGTGTGGCCGTCCCCCCTAGCCCCCCCTCCAGATCCATCATTGCACGTGACACGTAATTTTTCATCAACTGTTAATACTGTAATTATACAAGTCTCTTAAATTGATATGTGATATTTATATAAGGTATGGGAACTTGTAGAGATAAATTGATCTGTATTCAAAATACAACTAAACAAGGAATGAATACATACTTGGCCAAAAAATTTAATAAATGATAAATTTTATAAACATAAATATTAATTTATAACTAGATTGTTGAAATCACAATCTTATCTTAAATAATAAACAATAAAAATGTCCTTTACATATGTAGTGTTACACAAATATTTTTCTATCAACTTTTCACCTCAATTTCTATATAATCCATACCTTTAATACAATTGAATGTATGAAATTAATTGAGTAATTATACACTTTTATTTAATAGTTTATTTCATAATACAAATTTATTGAACCCACTATTGAATATTATTGGTGTAAAAATGCATTAATATCAATATATAATATATTTTTATATATCAAGAGTTGTTGACTCTCGTTTTATGTTCTACGAATATCTTGCATGATGAACAATATAACATTACTCATTAGTATATTTTCATTTACGTCGAAAATGTGGAATAATTTTTTTAAGAAAATGGTATGATATTCTACTTTAATATTTCGATCGATATAGAAATTTCATAATTGTTTTCACCATATTTATATATCTATGCTTAAGTGTTTGCGGGGTCACTTTCATGAAATTGTTAAGTTACATAATTTATTATGTTAACGGTTAGTAATTGGCATATGACAAAATTTGCCAGAAATTTTTTATTTGATGTACTTACTTTCTATATCGTTGAGTTATTGCGATAATGTTTGGGTATCATTTGATTTTTTTTTCTTTGTAATTTAACTAAAATACGTGCATGAGGTATATTGTTTTTCTTAAACTTCATAACAGGTAGCACAATTCCTGCTTCAGCTCCTCTAACTTTGTTTGGAGAGTATGTTACAATAAATTTTTTGTAATTTTTATTTCACCATCCTTTTATTTTTTTTCTTGCTCACCATTATAACTCATTATAATAAAAAAAAAAAAATTTGATGAGTAAGAGTTTGAGGCGATATCATATTATTATGAATTTTAAAATCCATTTTTCCTTAATAATGTAATTTTTTCTGTGAGGAGAAAAAAAATGTACAATTAATTTCGTAATTGAGATGTTTTGCAAAGTCATAGTTTATTGTTGAAAGTGTTCGATGTAGACATTTGTTTATATGACATGTATTTATACATGTATTGAACTTAAGTTGATAAGAGAATAATGCACAATTTCGCAATTTTTTCCTAACAAATGTAACTATATATTACTAACATGATACAAGTTAGAAAATTAAAGTATTTGATGCTAATATAGCATTTTGAATTGAAAATTTATGAATACTATAATGTATATAAATTTACATTTATATATATATTTATATATGCAGAAATTGACATATATAAGATATCATAAAAGTAATATATGAACCTTTTGTAACAATATAATACAGAAAACTATAAGAAATTAATTACTCATAATTAAATAGGTGATCATAATGTAGATGTTTAGTGTTATATTTTTTTTTTATTTTTTGTGTGTATGTACTATTTTTAATTAGATTATTAAATTCATATAAAATTGAAAGGAATCTGTGAATAAATTCTGTAAAATTAGAGATTAAATTAAGAAAGATTTTTAAAAAAAAAAAAAAAAACAAGAGAGAAGTTTACAGTGGTTGGTTTGATTTATTTTTTCAAACTTTTGTTTGAATTATTTAGTTTTCATATTTTTTGTCTGTGACACTGTTTTTTTAATAACATTTTTATTTTCATTTTAGATTCACTTAATTTAATTATAGTTTTTTATTTTTGTAATTTTACTCTTATATTTAGGTCTCTTAATCTAAATACATTTAGAAAATAATTTGTTATATATTTTTTTAATATAATAATAGTAATGGTAATAATAAGAACAATAACAACAACAACAAAATCAGTTATGTTCGAATTCATAATTTTTTATCATTATTTTACTTTTTAATTCTATTCAGATTATCAGACATTAAATATGAGTGGTCCACGTTTTGTAAAATAATTTGATGAGAAGTCCTAGAGAATATTTTATTTTCAATTTTACCTTTTGGCTTCGTTTTATCTGTTTGACTTTTCATTGACTATCTATTCAAATTTATATCTATCTGTCTAAATTTTTTTCCTACCTATTCAAATTTTTTGTCTATTTGTTCAAAATTATATCTATTTGTTCAAATACACACATGAGACTTGCATTCCCATAAAAATGTAATTATTTTTTCATTGTTCAATCTGATACAATTTTTTCAAAATTTGTTATTGAGTTTTGACCTCAAGTCAAACTAGATTAATTATTCGACGGAGCTGAAATTGAATTTTTGAACTTAACAAACACACAAATCAAGCTTGAATACTAAAGAACTCAACTTAACTTGATTCCTTTGCAATGCTTTCTCAGTCTCGTGGGTAGCCTAACAAGTTGACCAAGATACAATACTAAAAAATAGAATCTTAGCATTTTATTATTTAGTGGCATGAGAAAAATGTGTGTATTATATGTATCTTATTATAAAATGGTATAATTTTATAATATCAATCACAAAATACATAATCTCTGCATAAATTGACTTAACAAACAAAGATGTAACCAAACCACAAACTTTTGTTGCACGAACTACAAAATTTTAAATATTTTATTATATTAATTTGTGGTTAGGTTACATATTTTCTTATTGATATTACAAAATTTTATATAAAATTATGTCAATTATAATAATGTGTATATGGTACACACATAAACGTGTGTATAACATAGGGTTTACCCTCCCCAGTGGAATATAAAATCCTGGAATGACCTAGCCCAAATTTTGTACTGCTCGTCCTCGTGAGAAATTTGTTAAAAAATATTTTCTCTCCTTTACTTATTTATATATATATATTGGAGATAGCCAAACGAATAAATAAATCAAACAACTGAAGCTCGTATCAAGCGTTGTTCTTCAAAAAATGGAACACTCTTTATTCGCTTAAAGTTGACCGGTCTAGAACAAAACAAAATTTAAAGCAAACAAAAATAACATCTAAAAATAAAACTTGGATTGTCTAAAAATAAATAAATAAATATATATACATATAAACTTGGATTGGTGAGCCATTAAATGGGTATTACCCCATTACCTGCTGCAAGTCATTTTTTAATCTTTCACAGTTGACAATCACGCACAATGCACGTGCCTTATCAAAATAAAATAATTTTTTTTATTTATGCATAAAAATCATACAATTTTTTTATAAGAATAATATAATAATTCTTTTGTTGTAAAAATATTCATCTTTATAGATGTTTTGTTTTAAAATAAAATGCACATATTAAGTTACATTATTATGTATGAAAATTTAATAGAAATTTTTTATTTGTATATCATTATTTAAATAAAATAAAAAGCTTCTAATGATTATGCCTTATTTATGCTATTATATATTGTATAAAGTCTACAATTCATTTAGTGTTAATAATTTATCATACCTTTTTTTATTCTTAAATTGTCCCTACCTAATTGTCAATTTTAAATTTAGTAGTAGTTGGACACGTGTATTATACGTGACATATAATTTTTTATCAACTATTAATACTGTAATTATACAAGTCTTTTAAATTGATATGTGATATATATATAAAGTATGAAAACTTGTACAGGTAAATTGATCTATATTCAAAATTCAACTAAATAAGAAATGAATACATACTTGGCTAAAACTTTAATAAATCAGAAATTTTATAAACATAAATATTAATTTATAACTACATTGTTAAAATCACAATCTTATCTTAAATAATAAACAATAAAAAAGCCCTTTTAAATATGTAGTGTTACACAAATCTTTTTCTATCAACTTTTCATCTCAATTTTCTATATAATCCATACCTTTAATACAATTAAATGTATGAAATTAATTGTAGAATTGCACAATTTTATTTAATAGTTCATTTCATAATGCAAATTTATTGAACCCACTATTGCATATTATTGGTGTAAAAATACATTAATATCAATATGCAATATATTTTTATATATCAAGAGTTGTTGACTCTCGTTTTAGGTGCTCCAAATATCTTGCATGATGAACAATATAGCATTACTCATTAGTATATTTTTATTTACGTCGAAAATGTGGAATAATTTTTTTAGAAATTTCATAATTGTTTTCACGATATTTATATATCTATGCTTAAGTGTTTGCGGGGTCGCTTTTATGAAATTCTTTAGTGACATAATTTATTATGTCTCCGGTTAGTAATTAGCATATGACAAAAATTGCTAGAAATTTTTTATTTGGTGTGCTTACTTTCTATATCGTTGAGTTGTTGCGATAATATTTGAGCATAATTTGATTTTTTTTTCTTTGTAATTTGACTGAAATATGTGCATGAGGTACATTGTTTTTCTTGAACTTCGTAACAGGTAGCATAATTCCTGCTTCAGCTCCTCTAACTTTGTTTAGAGAGCATGTTACAATAAATTTTCTGTAATTTTTATTTCACCATCTTTTTATTTTTTTTCTTGCTCACCATTATAACTCATTGTAATAAAAATGTTTTGATGAGTAAAAGTTTGAGGCGATATCATATTGTTATGAATTTCATAATACATTTTTCCTTAATATTGTAATTTTTTCTGTGAGGAGAAAAAAAAAAGTACAATTATTTTCGTAATTGAGATGTTTTGACGAGTCTTAGTTTATTATTGAAAGTGCTCGATGTAGACACTTGTTTGTATGACATGTATTTATACAAGTATTGAACTTAAGTTGATAAAAAAACAATACACAATTTTGTAATTTTTTCCTAGAAAATATAACTATATATTACTAAAGCGATACATGTTAGAAAATTAAAGTATCCAATGCTAATATAGCATTCTGAATTGAAAATGTATGAATACAGTAACGTATATAAATTTATATTTATATTTTTTTTTATATATTTATATATGCAGAAATTGACATATATAAGATATCTAAAAAGTAATATATGAACCTTTTGTAACAATATAATACAAATAACTATGAGAAATTAATTATTCATAATTAAATAGTTGATCATAATGTAAATGGTTAGGGCATGTTTGGTAACGTTTACATTTTCAGTTTATATTTACAAAAATTTTATAAACTGGTTTTTGTTTATTTTTTGTTTAGTTTTAGAAAAACATAAACTACAAACGCGTTTAATTTAGACAAAATGTTTTAAAAAATTTTAAAATATAAAAAAGAGTGAGAAATGGCAAGTGGTGGCGGGTGGTGGGTGGTGACGAGTGGTGGCGGCGGAAGACAGTGATGGAAAATGATGGTGGGTGGTGGTGGCGGAAGACAGTGGTGGAAAATGGTGGCAAGTGCTGGGTGATGGTGGCAGAAGACGGTGGTGGAAAGTGGTAGTAAGTGGCGGGTGGGTAGGTGGGTGGATGGTGGTGGCGGAAGATGGTGGTGGAAAGTGGTGGCAAGTGGCGGGTGGTGGCAGCGGAAGACAGCGGTGGCAAGCGGTGACGGGTGGGTGGATGGTGGTGGCCGGTTGGGGGTGGATGGCGGGTGGTGGTGGGTGGGTGGTAGTAGTAGGTGGGTAGTGGTAGCGGGTGGTGGTGGTGGTGGTGGCGATGGCGGTGGCGAGTGGGTGGTAAATGGGTGGTGGATGGTGGTGGCGGTGGTGGTGGCGAGGGGTGGGTGGTGGTGGCGGTGGCGGTGGCTAGTGGGTGGCAGGTGGGTGGTGCCTGGTGGTGGCAGGTGGGTGGTGAGTGGTGATGGCAAGTGGGGGCTGGGTGGTGGTGGTGGTGGTGGTGGCGGAAGACGGTGGTAGAAAATGGTGGCGGGTGGTGGCTAGTGTTGGGTGGTAAAAAAAAAAAAAACTCAAAACGAAAACACATTTTTTGAGTTTACATTTTTTGGCCAAATTTATAAACTGAGACCACTGATTTATAAATAAAAAATTTACCAAATAAGTTTTTATTCGAGTTTTTTAAATTTTTGTAAATATAAATTGAAAACTGAAAACGTAAGTGTTACCAAACGGCACCTTAGTGTTATATTTTTGTATTTTTTTTTTTTGTGTATGTACTATTTTTAATTAGATTATTAAATTCACATCAAATTGAAAGGAATCTGTGAATAAATTGTGTAAAATTAAAGAATTATCAAGAAAGATTTAAAAAAGAGAAGTTTGCCATGTTTGGTTTGATTTATTTTTTCAAACTTTTTTGTTTTGAATTATTTAGTTTTTACATTTTTTTGTCTGTGACACTGTCTTTTTAATAACCTTTTATTTTCATTTTAGATTCACTTAATTTAATAATAGTTTTTTACTTTTGTAATTTTACTTTTATATTTAGGTTCTCTTAATCTAAATACATTTAGAAAATAATTTGTTATGTATTTTTTTAATATAATAATAATAATAATAATAAGAACAACAACAACCACAACAACAAAATCAGTTATGTTCGAATTTATAATTTTTTTATTCAATATTTTACTTTTTAATTCTATTCAAATTACCATACATTAAATATGAGAGGTCTACGTTTTGTGAAATAATTTAATAAGAAATCTTGGAGAATATTTTATTTTCAATTTTATCTTTTGGCTTCTTTTTATTTGTTTAACTTTTCATTGACTATCTATTGGAATTTATATCTATTTGTTTAAATTTTTTCCATATCTGTTCAATTTTTTTTGTCTATTTGCTCAAAATTATATCTATTTGTTCAAATACACACATGAGACTTGCATTCCCATGAAAATGTAATTATTTTTTCAATGTTCAATCTTATACAATTTTTTCAAAATTTGTTATCGAGTTTCGACCTCAAGTCAAACAAGATTAGTTTTTCGACGGAGCTGAAACGGAATTTTTTAACTTAATAAACACACAAATCAAGCTTCTATACTAAAAAACTCAACTCAACTTGATTCCTTTGCAATGCTTTTTCAGTCTCGTGGGTAGCCTAACAAGTTGACCAAGATACAATACTAAAATGAGAATCTTAGCATTTTATTATTTAGTGGAATGAGAAAAATGTGTGTTATATGCATCTTATTATAAATTGGTATAATTTCATAATATCAATCACAAAATACATAATCTCTCCATAAATTGACTTAACAAAAAAAGACGTAATCAATCCACAAACTTTTGTTACACAAATTACAAAATTTTGAATATTTTATTATTTTAATTTGTGGTTAAGTTACATTGTGTGGGTTATTTTTCTCGGCCACACTGCCTATCTTAGTGAGTCAGCAGTAGTAGCACAGGCAGAATAGATGGAACAAGCAATAACACAAAGACAAGAGGGATTTAACGTGGTTCGGCAATAATTGCCTACGTCCACGGGTGGTGCCGAGGTGTTTCACTATGAGTAATAACAAGAATTACAGTTTTGCTCTCAGTAACTCTCACTTTCTGAGTATATAATTGTAAATGTTACAATTGGCTCGTAGTTGTATATGCTCTGTTCAGAATGAATTCAGTCTCAATCTAGTTCAGACCTGTCTAGTCCGAATCTCCCTCTCTCCCTATATATACAACGGAATGGAGATGGAGAAGCTCACAGCTTTTGAGCTGCCTTGCCAGCCCACCAAAGCACTTTTGGCAGCTTTCCAGGTAAAAGCACATTCTTTCTGCACATGGCCGCCAATGGCCTCGTGGCTATTTCACATGGCCTCAAGGCAGCCTTGTTGATGAGATAATGGCCTCGTGGCTATCTCTGCTAGGCTGGAAATCCACCTAACAGAGATAATATTTAATAATATAAACCTCGGCTTACTCTTCTGCGGGTAGTTCGGCCTTTGTATGTTAAGCCGAGGTTCTAGGCCTTTAGCCCAGATTGAGATGTCTCCTGAGTTTTACCTCGGCAAATAGTAGAGTTCCTTGGCAAGAATCTTACTGTGACACATAGCACCCCGGGTGACACGTCGGCATCCCCTTGCCACGTGTTGAGTCCCAGAAATATATCCCCACAACTGCCCCCTAAGTTCTATTACCTCGGCAAACTGAGGTGATGGAACTTACATTGAACTTCTTTCTCGTACCTCGGCTTCAGAACTTCTAGCCGAGATCATTTACTTCAGGCCGACATGGCTTCGTTAAACTCCAATCGATTCCCATTCGCGCATGAGCTGTCATGCATCACTTCTCAACCGTTCCGATGACGCGTTTCATTCTCAGTGGCCCGTGTTGCTGACGCGCCCACGAGCCGTCTTTTCACTGCAGTGCCGTCTGACGCCTGCGTTGCCCTAGGCGTCATTATTGCAGTTTTGCCGCCCTTTCAATTTTTAACAAAACAATTCGTTTCTCTCTCCTTCTTTCACTTTTGCATTCGAACCCTTTGTTTTCTCTCTCTCTCTCTTCAGCCCTTTCTTCTCCAAAGCTCTTTCCTCCTCCGAATCTGCCATTTCTCTTGCTCGAAGCTCTGCAACTGCCTTCGTCTGCCATTTCCGTGAAACTATTGCTGCTGCTGTTTCCGTTACCTGACCTCGGCGAAGCTCATCCCGGCCTCACAATTTCTGGTAAGCCTCCGTTCCACTCTTTTCCAGTTTCTGCTTGTTTTCTGAAATTCCTTGCATCTACTGTTCTGTTTGCCATTTTTATGAATCGTTCACTTGATTTTGCACGTGAACACTCGTACTATTGCACCTCTTGTTCTTGGTCTTCCACCCTCTCCTGATTTTGAGACTTCGTTGTTTGCTTTTCTGTTTTTCAGATTTTCTGCCATTCATACTCATTTATTCGTAGATTTAGGTTTGGGATTTGCTGTAGAACCTTCTTTCCTTAGGAAAAATTGAAACAATCCGCACCTAGGTTTTAGCCGAGGTTCTTAAAACCTTTTAGCAATACTCTGTTTCTGTAGCCAAACACTTATTTCATCAGGACCATGGGTGTGTGGAGAGACAGAGTGAACACCCCAACCAAACTTCAAAACTTTAGGCAGGAATTTTCCATCCCTGACGATGTCCACCTCAGACTAGCCGAGGAGGAAAAGGACTCCATTATGCCTGATGGTGATAAGATGCCCTTCCCTGTTGTAGCCTTCGTCCAGTGTGGACTTAGGTTCCCCTTAGATCCCCTTTTCCGCGAAGTTCTTCATTTCTACACCCTCAACCCCATGCAACTTTCCATTAATGCCTTTAGAACCCTTATGGGCATAATAGCTTTAGCTCGGCGGGAGGGTGTTAGAATCACCCTTTCTGATATCCAGTACTGCTACACCATGTGTGGCCTTGACCTGGGGGAAAAGGGTTTTGTTTACTACCTTAAGCCGAGGTCCACAGCTTATAAGATAGTTGCCGACCTTCCAGACTCCAACAAAGGGGCTGGAGATGACTACCTCATTGTTTCTGGCAATTGGGAGTTCGGCCCAGATGAGGAAGTCCACCTTTTCCCCCTCCCACGAACAATAAAGGAGGGCAAGGGTAAGAGCCCATCATTACTGCTTAGTTGTTGTTTTCTTCAATTTTTTCATAAAATTTTGTCTGTTTCTAATGTTGTGTTTCCTTTTGCAGACGTTCGCCAGCTTCCAAAGAACTTCCGCCAATCTTACCTCGTCGGGCCCGGGCTAAAAAAGCTCTTGGACCTTCCTATTCTACAGCGCAAGGCTCCTTTGTTGCTGAACTTCATCCCCTCATACACCTCAAAATTGGCCGACGTTCCAAGGAAGAGGAAGAAGAGCGCCTCTCCATCAACTGCTCCCACAGAACAAGCTGCCTCCACTTCTGAGCCAGTCGACCATCCATCAACTTCGGCACCGAAGAAACGCCGACGAAGACTGGTTAAGGCCGCCGAGATGGAAAAACCACAGAAAAAGGTGCTGAATCTCCTGGCCGACCTGCCAGATGACATGGAAGAAGATCCTGCCCAAACAACTCCTCAGCCGAAGCCCAAGAGAGTCAAGAAGGCCCAACCCAAGGCCAAGGCTACTGAAACCGATGCCGACGTTGAAGATGCAGTGCCAATTTCTCAACTGGCAAAGAATACGACTTCGGCACCTTCAAAGAGACCTGCTGAAGCCCAACCACCAAGGTCTGCTGCGGCAAAGAAACAAAAATCATCAACTTCAACCTCGGGGTCCAGGGTTGCCAAAGTTCCCTGGGAACCCAAAGTTACTCTTGAAGACAGGCCAGTGTACACCAATGAAAGCGCAGCCGATCCGGAAATTGGCGTGGCACTTAGCACTGCTGTCCTTCTTGAGGGTGATATGGCGAAGAATGAGAAGAAGAGCGGCTATGAGAATTACACTCTCATGATGCAGCATTCGGTCCAAGTAAGTCTTTGAGTTTGACAATTTGCCTTTCATACTTGTAAAATTTTAAAATGTTTATAATAACCTTTGCCTTGTATTCTTCCAGGCCATCCAACACGCCCATACCTTCTCCATGCAGGCTTTTGAGATTTCGAAGAAGTTAGATGACATGGAGAAGGAGTTCGCTCTTCTCCATAAACAAAACAGGGCCAACGAACTAAAAATGAAAAAGCTGGAAGATCAGGCTGCAGAAGCTACAAAGGCCCAATCACTTGCTCTTCAAAAAGCTGAGGCTGCTGTAAACGTAAGAAAAGTTGCCGAGGCCGAGAAAAAGGAAGCCGAGGCTAAGAAGGCTGAAGCCGAGAAAGAGCTTAGAGATGCTCTGGCCACCAAGAAAGCCGAAGTCACTGCTGCCTACAACCAAGGCATGGCCGACGTTGCTGAAGATTATAAGCTTCAGGTCAAGCAAGCATGCAACAAAGGATTCGTCCTAGGTTGGAATGCTTTGGCCAAAAAGCTTGATCTTCCAGCCGACTCGCCATGGCGCAAGACCAAGGCTATGCGTCTTCCTTGTCCTCTTCCTCCACCTCCAAGCCAAGCTGAAGAAGATGATTCTGAAGCCGAGGCTGAAGACGAAGATGAAGAAGAAGATGAAGCCCTGGTGAGGAAGGCCAAGTCTCCTTCCAAGGGTGAAGAAGTCTTGGACTTGACTGGAGATGAGGACCTTGAAGCTGCTCCCAAAAAGGCAGACATCGGCACGCTATCCTCTGACCTTCTTTTGGCAGAGAGAAGTGTTGATGAAACCCTTGCTGAGATTGATGCTGAGGTTGCGGCAGACAAGGAGGCCGAGGTTGCAGCAGATAAACAAGCTGAGGTTGCGGCAGAAGAAAACGCAGAGGTTGTGGAACAACAAGTTACCAAAGAGGTTCTTCCAGAGTCCTCCGAGGTTCCAACCCAACCATCTGTTCAAGTTGAAGGACAGCCCCGATTTCTTTTGTACTTTGTTTTCTTCTTGTTGATGTTTTGTAAACACTGTAATCTTTATGGCCGATGTGCCTCTTTTTTGCTTTAAGAACAATTGACCCTTGCTTGGTAATAGTGCCTTCTTTATATATAACTGTTTGATCTGAATGCTTCAGTCTTTAATTTCTCTTTACTGCTTCTGTGTAGCTTTATACTTAGAATATTTTGCATAATTTTCATACTCTTCCTTCTCTGTGTAATCTTCTCGGGGTAACATACCTCGGGTATAACACCTGCAAAATTTTACTTCGGCAAGAAACTGTCCTGCAATCTTTTATAAATTTCAACAAGTATAAAACATATACTATTCAATGTTAGCTTTGCGAGCCTTTCTCTAGTCTCAACAAATGTTCAAACAGCAATCTCAGTTTGCCATACTTGTAAATTGCTACAAATTTCAACAACGGTTAACCAAGTTTTATCAAGTATTAAACAATAATCTCAACTGTTACCTCAACCTGTAAATTTCAACAGATGGTAATACGTCGGCCTAACTGTAACCTGTAAATTGCTGCAAATCTCAACACGCAAACTTTTCTCAAATTATAATCAAGTGTTTAAATAGTAATCTACTTGTAAATTGCTACAAATTTCAACAAGGTTTAAACAATAATCTCAACTTGTAAATTGTTGCAAATTTCGACAAATGATCATATACAGTTTCAAATTATAGGTGATAACATCGGCTTTCCTTCAACTTGTAAATCGCAACAGATTTCAACAAGCGAAGAGAAACAAATATCTCGGCTTGACTCCAACTTGTAAATTGCTACAAATTTCAACAAGTGAAGTCAAGGAAGCATCTCGGCTAAACTTCAACTTGTAAATTGCAACAAATTTCAACAAGCGAAGCTAAGCTTTGAAATTGGCCTGATCAACTTGTAAACATATGATCTCATGTCGGATTTCAACAATAATTAATACGACCAATAAACTTTACTCAAGTTATAAACAATGATATACTTGTAAGTCGACATAAATTTCAACAAGAATTAAACAATATACATGAACCTGTAAATTGATATCGGCTATACTTGGCGCGAACTTCCACAGATGACAATATATCGGCTTGACTCCAACTTGTAAATTACAACAAATTTCAACAAGTGAAGCCAAGGAATCATCTCGGCTTAACCCCAACTTGTAAATTGCTACAAATTTCAACAAGTGAAGTCAAGGAATCTTCTCGGCTTAACCCCAACTTGTAAATTGCTACAAATTTCAACAAGTGAGGTCAAGGAATCTTCTCGGCTTAACTTCAACTTGTAAATTGCTACAAATTTCAACAAGTGAAGCTAAGGAATTATCTCGGCTCAACTTCAACTTGTAAATTGCTACAAATTTCAACAAGCGAAGCTAAGGAATCATCTCGGCTCAACTTCAACTTGTAAATTGCTACAAATTTCAACAAGCGAAGCTAAGGAATCATCTCGGCTCAACTTCAACTTGTAAATTGCTACAAATTTCAACAAGCGAAGCAAAGCTTTGTACCGGCCAGACCAACTTGTAAATTGCTACAAATTTCAACAAGTGGTAGGCTAAAATTTGTACCGGCCAGACCAACTTGCAAATTGCTACAAATTTCAACAAGTGGTAGGCTAAATTTGTACCGGCCAGACCAACTTGTAAATTGCTACAAATTTCAACAAGTGGTAGGCTAAATTGTACCGGCCAGACCAACTTGTAAATTGCTACAAATTTCAACAAGTGGTAGGCTAAATTTGTACCGGCCAGACCAACTTGTAAATTGCTACAAATTTCAACAAGTGGTAGGCTAAATTGTACCGGCCAGACCAACTTGTAAATTGCTACAAATTTCAACAAGTGGTAGGCTAAATTGTACCGGCCAGACCAACTTGTAAATTGCTACAAATTTCAACAAGCGGTAGGCTAAAATTCTTCTCGGCTCCCTTGCATCTTCTCTGCCCCCAATGTGAACCTGAGTTCCACTTGGGTTCTCATTGTTCATGTCTTCCAGTATCTGTTTATCGATGACCTCGGCGAAGAGTAATAATCATCTCAATGGTAGAAAAACTTCAAATTGCAAGTATTCCAGGGTCTCGGCAATGCTTTGCCATCATTATCCTCAAGCCGATATGCTCCATTACCTAGCACCGAGGTAATCCTGTAAGGCCCTTCCCAGTTTGGGCCAAGCTTGCCCTCCCTGGGATCTTTCTTGTTGCCGACCACTTTCCTCAAGACCAGGTCGCCGACCTGAAAATCTCTTGGGTTGACCTTCTTGTTGTATGCTCTGGCAAGTTGTTGCTGGTACACTGCAAGCTGAATTGCAGCCTTCTCTCTTCGTTCTTCTAAAAGATCCAGATCTCGGGCTAAGAGTATGTCGTTAGTCCCATTTTCAACTCCCTGGGTTCGGATCCCTGGGATGCCGACCTCCAGTGGGATGACTGCTTCTGTGCCATAGGCCATGGCAAAAGGAGATTCCCCAGTTGATCTTCTCGACGTAGTCCGATATGCCCAAAGCACATTGGGTAATTCATCTACCCACTTCCCTTTTGCAACCTCTTCTTGATTCCATCCAAAATTACTTTGTTAGAAGCTTCTGCCTGCCCATTACTTTGAGGGAAACTCGGTGTTGAGAAGTAGTTCTTGATCTTGAATTTGGCACAGAAGTTTTTGATGAGCTTGCTGTCGAACTGTGTTCCGTTGTCGGCTACAATGGCTCTGGGGATGCCAAATCTCGTGATGATGTTCTTCCATATGAAATTCTTGACATCCACATCTCGGATTTTAGCAAGTGGTTCTGCTTCTATCCACTTTGTAAAGTAATCTGTCGCCACCAACAAGTATTTTCTCTGGCCTGTTGCTTGGGGAAGTTGGCCGACCAGATCCATGCCCCATTGGGCAAACGGCCAAGGGCTGGATACTGGATTCAGGTCGGCTGCAGGGTGATGAATCAAAGGTGCAAACCTCTGACATTGTTCACACTTCTTCACATATGCTTCGGCATCTTTTTGCATATATGGCCACCAATACCCTTGGGTAATAGCCCTATGAGCTAATGATCTGCCCCCAGTGTGGCTTCCACATATCCCTTCATGAATTTCATATAAAAAATCTTCAACTTGAAAAGGGTGTACGCACCTTAAAAGGGGTCCAGTGAAGGACCTTCTGTAGAGATGTCCGTCCGAGGTCAAGCTGAATCTTGCCGACTTCAGTCTGACTTTATGTGCCTCCTTGCGATCTTCTGGCAGTTTTCCTTCTTTAAGGAATGCAACAATTGCATCCATCCAGCTCGGCCCCATGTCCACGCACATTGCTTCCTGCTTTGCGCTCCGTGGTTCTATGCTCGGACCCGACATGTAATCTATCATAATTGTCCTCGTCTTCCCAGTCTGCATTGAACTCGCTAGGTTGGCCAACGCGTCGGCGTGGCTGTTATCATCTCGGCTAACTTGAAGAAGTCGGCAGTTCTGAAATAGCTCGGCTAGTCTGATCACCTCTGTTGCATACGCCGACATCCTCTCGTCCCTGGCTGCAAATTCTCCTGTAGACTGGTTAACAATTAACTGTGAATCACAAAAAACAATTACCTCGTCGGCTTCCGCTGCTGCTGCTAGTTTTAGTCCGGCAATCAATGCTTCGTATTCAGCTTCATTGTTTGAGGCCTTGAACCCCAAACGGATGGACTGCTCTATTATCTCTCCATCTGGGGATATCAGCAGTACTCCTGCCCCCGCTCCTCGTCGGTTTGAACTTCCGTCCACAAAGAGTCTGAATGAGTCGCCGATGTAGATGCTGCACGGTCTGAGCTTTTCCTTTCTTTGGTCTTCTGCTGTCTGCCGGGATGCTTCTTGCTTGTTGGGACCTGGTTCATCTCGGCTTAAGGGAGGCCGATGTTCAACGGACTCCGGCGTGAATTCTGCCACAAAGTCGGCCAGAACTTGTCCCTTGATTGCTGTCCTTGGCCTGAATTCCAGGTCATACTGGCCCAAGGCCACTGCCCATCTTGCAATTCTTCCTGTTAAGTCTCCTTGTTGCAACAAGGACTTCAATGGGTGTTCTGTTAGTATCACGATCTTGTGTGCTTGGAAGTAATGGTTCAACTTCTTTGAGGCCATGACTAAGGCCAGCATTAGCTTCTCTAGTGGTAAGTACCTTGTCTCGGCGCTGGCTAAGGTTTTACTTACATAGTAGACAGCTTTCTGTTCTCCCTGCTCTTCTCGGATTAGCACTCCACTCACCGCATGTTCTGACACGGCTAAGTACAGAAACAATTCTTCCCCGGGCTCTGGTGTCGAGAGGACTGGAGCCGTGATCATGTACTTTTTCAGATCGGCCAAAGCGGCCTCACATTCTTCGGTCCACAGGAAGTCTGCAGTCTTCTTTACCAGGTTGAAGAAGGGTTTACACTTGTCTGAACTTCGGCTAATGAACCTGTTTAGGGCTGCTGCTCTGCCAGTGAGCATTTGAACCTGTTTTGCCGAGGTTGGGCTCTGCAGATCTAGGATGGCTTTGATCTGATCTGGGCTGGCCTCGATTCCCCTCCTGGTTACCAAGTATCCCAGAAACTTGCCAGATCCAACCCCGAACGCGCACTTTGATGCGTTGAGTCGGAGCCGATATGTTTTCAGTATCTTGAATACCTCGGCCAGGTCAGCGAGATGATTTTCTGGCTCCTTGGTCTTCACGACCATGTCGTCGATGTAGACCTCCACTGTTCGGCCTATCTGTTGTTTGAACATTTTGGTCACCAGCCTTTGGTAAGTTGCTCCTGCATTCTTTAATCCAAAAGGCATCACCCTGTAACAGTACAGGCCTTTTGGTGTGATGAACGCCGTCTTCTCCTCATCTGGGGGGTACATGGCAATCTGGTGATAACCCCGGTAAGCGTCCAGGAAGCTCATCCTTCCATGCCCCGATGTAGCATCCACCAACTGGTCAATTTTTGGTAGAGGGAAGCTGTCTTTGGGACATGCTTTATTTAGGCTTGTAAAATCGACACAAACCCTCCATTTGCCGTTCTTCTTCTTCACCACCACGGTGTTTGATAACCACGTCGGGTAATTGACCTCCCTGATGGCCATAGCTTCGAGAAGTTTGTCAACTTCTTCCTCCACAGCTTCGACATGCACCAATGTCGGTCTTCTAGCTCGCTGGATCACAGGTTTAGCCGACCTGTGGACGTTTAGTCTGTGGCATGTGACCTCGGGGTCAATGCCAGGCATTTCATAAGGTGTCCAAGCGAACACTTCTATGTTTGCTCTCAAAAAGGCCTCCAGTTCTCTTTCTTCTTCCTCGGCTAAGCCTGAGCCGAGAAGAAAAAATCTTTCCTCATCGCCCTCCTGGACGAGAATTTTCTTTAGTGATTCCTCACTCTTCTCGGCCGGCTCCTTGCCGACATCATCCAGGACTTCCATGTCCTCATCTTCAATCTCGGCTCTGGCTGGTTCTCGAACATTGCAGGTGGCCTTCATTGCTGCCATGGAGCAATTCTTCGCCTGCAGTTGATCTCCTCTGATTTCCTCAATCCCATGCTCTGTTGGGAACCGCAGTAGTTGGTGCAATGTTGAAGGTACTGCCCCCATTGCATGCAACCACGGCCTGCCCATGATGACGTTGTATGGTGAGGGTGTATCAATCACAATGAACTCGGTCCTGATCTTCTTGGTGCCTGCTTGTACTTCTAAGCTTGTTGCACCCAGTGGCCACGTCGGTGTTCCATTGAAGCCGACCATCGGACCAGTTGACTGCTCCAGGTCGTCGGGGTGAAGGCCGAGCTCCTTGTAACATCTAACGTACATGATGTCACAAGAACTTCCTGGATCAATCAGGATGCGTTTTACTTGGCACTCCCCAACCTGGAGGGATACTACCAAGGCATCATTATGTGGGTGCTGGACCATCTCTAGGTCGGCCTCAGTGAAGGTTATCATCTGACCTTGGCAGTCTTCTGGCCGAGGTCTTTTCAGTCCGACCTGGTTCACGTGCTGCAAGTGCTTCACTCTTTGGGTTTCTCCCCGGATGTCGTTTTCATTCACCTTGGAGTGAATCACATTGACGACCCGAGGTCTGTCTGCTCGGGGTTGTGGTGGTGGCGGGGCTGCTTCCGCCTGTGGCAGTCTTGCCTGTTCTTCCCTTGTTCTGGTTTCATCAACAAGATCTCTCAAGTGGCCTTGTCTCACCAGATCTTCCAAGTGAGCTTTCAGGGCTCTGCAACCCTGTGTTGTATGTCCATTTTCATTGTGGTATGAGCAATGTCTGTCCGAGTTTCTCCCCATAAACTCCCCAGGTTGCCTTGCCGGTGTTCTGAAATAGGGCTGGCCCCTTATTCGTCCTAGGATCTTGTGAATTGGAATTCGGAACACGGTTGTTACTGCTTGTTTAGCCCTCAGCTCTATCTCCGTCTTGCTGAAGCCGTTGTTACCTCGGCTTCGCTTTGGCGAGTCACTCCGTTGCTCCTGTTTGACTTGCTTTGATGCCGATGTATCCTCCTCGGCTCTGGCATATTTTTCAATCCTTGCCATGAGTTCTTCCATGTTCTTTGGCAATGTCTTTGCCAAAGATTTCCGTAGTGAACAGTCTTCCTTCAGGCCGTTCTTGAAGGATACAACTGCTACCTCCTGGTTGCATTCGGGTATTCTGTTGAACACCTCGTAGTATCTCTTTGCATAGGCCCTTAGCCCTTCATCCTTGCTGATCTTTAATGCCATTAATGCGTCCACCCGTAATGGCTGTAGCTTGTTTGTCACGAACCTGGCCACAAACATCTCGGCCAGGCCTTCCCAAGTCTTCACACTTCCCTTTGGTAGTTTGTGGAACCAATCCGATGCAATTTCCTCAAAGGACGAAGGGAATACTTTGCAGAGCAAAGGCTCATTTCCACTATATAACGCCATTGAGTTCAGGAATAATCCAACATGGAAGTTAGGGTCTGACTTACCATCATAGATTTGGAACCTCGGCATGCTGAATCTTTTTGGAGCTACAAACTTGTCCAGTTCTACCGAGAATGGTGTCCTCGGCTTGACGAGTGAGGTTACCTCGGCTTCGGCGTTCTGTTCCCTTCTCTTGAGATAGTTTCTCAAGTCTTCTTTGCTTCTCCCTGGAGCTCGGCTATCTTTTGATTTGAGCCCCTTCGGCACGCTGCTCTCGGCGTCGTGGTGCGCCCGTTTTGATCTTTCTCCACGGGTTGTGTCAAAGCAAAGAGCCTGCTTTTGTACGTGCCGATGTTCTCTTGGTTCCTCATCCTTGGCATTATGTGTCCTCTGGGACTTGCCGACGTCCTCGGAGGGCGGGTGAGGGTGCCCCTTGCTCCTGGAGCGTTGTGATGCGTCGGGTGTCGTTGTCCTTCCTTCATTCCGAGCTTGAACTGCTGGGATTGGTGTATCTGGCAGTGGGTATGGTGGCTGCATGACCTTCGTTTGCATCATGAAGTTGACTACCGACTGCAGGTCGGCCAACTTGTTTGCGAGGTCCTTGACTTCTTCATCCCTTCGTATGCATCGATCCTTCCATATCTGGAGGTTATCCTCCTTGTAATAGCTATCCTGATCCGTCTTCTTCGAGGTGTCGTCTTCCTGGATGACGTTTTTGCCCCCGTGCCCCTGGCCACGGGTTTGGTCGTTGTGGTTGCCTCCTTCGGTATCCATGTCAATAGGTCTGTCATTTCCAGCTGGAATGTCACCCCCGATCCTCTCGTTCTGTGCGTTGCTAGCCATCTACTCGTCTATCTTTCCCACAGACGGCGCCAAATTGTGTGGGTTATTTTTCTCGGCCACACTGCCTATCTTAGTGAGTCAGCAGTAGTAGCACAGGCAGAATAGATGGAACAAGCAATAACACAAAGACAAGAGGGATTTAACGTGGTTCGGCAATAATTGCCTACGTCCACGGGTGGTGCCGAGGTGTTTCACTATGAGTAATAACAAGAATTACAGTTTTGCTCTCAGTAACTCTCACTTTCTGAGTATATAATTGTAAATGTTACAATTGGCTCGTAGTTGTATATGCTCTGTTCAGAATGAATTCAGTCTCAATCTAGTTCAGACCTGTCTAGTCCGAATCTCCCTCTCTCCCTATATATACAACGGAATGGAGATGGAGAAGCTCACAGCTTTTGAGCTGCCTTGCCAGCCCACCAAAGCACTTTTGGCAGCTTTCCAGGTAAAAGCACATTCTTTCTGCACATGGCCGCCAATGGCCTCGTGGCTATTTCACATGGCCTCAAGGCAGCCTTGTTGATGAGATAATGGCCTCGTGGCTATCTCTGCTAGGCTGGAAATCCACCTAACAGAGATAATATTTAATAATATAAACCTCGGCTTACTCTTCTGCGGGTAGTTCGGCCTTTGTATGTTAAGCCGAGGTTCTAGGCCTTTAGCCCAGATTGAGATGTCTCCTGAGTTTTACCTCGGCAAATAGTAGAGTTCCTTGGCAAGAATCTTACTGTGACACATAGCACCCCGGGTGACACGTCGGCATCCCCTTGCCACGTGTTGAGTCCCAGAAATTATATCTATTTGCTCAAAATTATATCTATTTGTTCAAATACACACATGAGACTTGCATTCCCATGAAAATGTAATTATTTTTTCAATGTTCAATCTTATACAATTTTTTCAAAATTTGTTATCGAGTTTCGACCTCAAGTCAAACAAGATTAGTTTTTCGACGGAGCTGAAACGGAATTTTTTAACTTAATAAACACACAAATCAAGCTTCTATACTAAAAAACTCAACTCAACTTGATTCCTTTGCAATGCTTTTTCAGTCTCGTGGGTAGCCTAACAAGTTGACCAAGATACAATACTAAAATGAGAATCTTAGCATTTTATTATTTAGTGGAATGAGAAAAATGTGTGTTATATGCATCTTATTATAAATTGGTATAATTTCATAATATCAATCACAAAATACATAATCTCTCCATAAATTGACTTAACAAAAAAAGACGTAATCAATCCACAAACTTTTGTTACACAAATTACAAAATTTTGAATATTTTATTATTTTAATTTGTGGTTAAGTTACATATTTTGTGATTGATATTAAAAAAATTTATGTAAAATTATGTCAATTATAATAATGTGTATATGGTACACACATAAACGTGTGTATACCATAGGGTTTACCCTCCCCAGTGGAATATACAATCCTGGAATGATCAGGCCCAAATTTTGTACTGCTCATTCTCGTGAGAAATTTGATAAAAAATATTTTTCTCTCCTTTATTTATATATATATATATTTTTGGAGATAACCAAACGAATAAATAAATCAAACAACTGAAGCTCCTATCAAGCGACCCACTCTCTCGTTCTTTAAAAAATGCAACACTCTTTACTCGCTAGTTGACCGGTCTAGAACAAAACAAAATTTAAAGCAAACAAAAATAACATCTAAAAATAAAACGTGGATTGTGTAAAATATATATATATATATAACTTGGATTGGTGAGCCATTAAATGGGTATTACCCCATTACCTGCTGCGAGTCATTTTTTAATCTTTCACAGTTGACAATCACGCACAATGCACGTGCCTTATCAAAATAAAATAATTTTTTTTTTTATTTATACATAAAAATCATACAATTTTTTTTATAAGAATAATATAATAATTCTTTTGTTGTAAAAAAATTCATCTTTATAGATGTTTTTTTTAAAAATAAAATGCACATATTAAGTTATATTATTATGTGTGAAAATTTAATAGAAATTTTTTATTTGTATATCATTATTTAAATAAAATAAAAAGCATCTAATGATTATGCCTTATTCATACTATTATATATTCTATAAAGTCTACAATTCATTTAGTGTTAAAAATTTATCATACCTTTTTTTATTCTTAAATTGTCCCTACCTAATTGTCAATTTTAAATTTAGTAATAGTTAGACACGTGTATTGCACATGGCACATAATTTTTTATCAATTGTTAATACTGTAATTATACATGTTTCTTAAATTGATATTTGATATTTATATAAAGTATGGAAACTTGTAGAGATAAATTGATCTGTATTCAAAATACAACTAAACAAAAAATGAATACATACTTCGTTAAAAAATTTAAATGATAAATGAGAAATTTTATAAACATAAACATTAATTTATAGCTAGATTGTTCAAATCACAATCTTATCTTAAATAATATAAATAAACAAGCCCTTTAAATATGTAGTATTACACAAATCTTTTTCTATCAACTTCTCACCTCAATTTTCTATATAATTCATATCTTTAATACAATTGAATGTATGAAATTAATTGCGCAATTACACAATTTTATTTAATAGTTCATCTCATAATGCAAATTTATTGAACCCACTATTGCATATTATTGGTGTAAAAATGCATTAATATCAATATGTAATATATTTTTATATATTAAGAGGTGTTGACTCTTGTTTTATGTGCTGCGAATATCTTGCATGATGAACAATATAACATTAGTCAGTAGTATATTTTCATTTACGTCGAAAATGTGGAATAGTTTTTTTAAGAAAATGGAATGATATTCTACTTTAATATTTCGATCGACATAGAAATTTCATAATTGTTTTAACGATATTTATATATCCATGCTTAAGTGTTTGTGGAGTCACTTTTATAAAATTATTAAATTACATAATTTATTATGTCACCTATTTGTAATTAGCATATGACAAAAATTGCTCAAAATTTTTTATTTGTACTTACTTTCTATATCGTTGAGTTGTTGCAATAATATTTGGACATCATTTGATTTTTTTTCTTTGTAATTTCACTAAATTGTGTGCATGAGATACATTGTTCTTCTTAAACTTTATAAAAAATAGCACAATTCCTACTTCAACTTATCTAACTTTGTTTGGAGAGCATGTTACAATAAGTTTTCTGTAATATTTATTTTCCCAACTTTTTATTTTTTTTTCTTGCTCACCATTATAACTAATTGTAATAAAAATGTTTTGATGAGTAAGAGTTTAAGGCGATATCATATTATTATGAATTTCAAAATCCATTTTTCCTTAATAATTTAATTTTTTCTGTGAGGAGATGTAACGCCCTCAAATAAACCCACAATATATATAACATTGACATGCATTAATAAAGAAAACAAATATTATTCCATTCATCAGAGTATTCTTATTGAAAGACATCACATGTAACATCAAAAATAAGTACCCTACGGGCTTACATCTTTCCAAGCTAACACTTGGACACAAAATGTGAGTACTAACTCAACTACAAATTCAGCCATTGGCTTGTGTTTACATGTAATATCAAATAACAACTAACTAAAACAAATCTTCAACTCTAAATCCTTCCAAGCTAAGTCCTTGGAGGTAGCATATCACCTGGACCTGAAAATGATGTTCCCGTATAGGGTGAGCCACAGCCTAGTAGAAATATACTAAACCAAATATAGAAATTGACTAAAGCAATAGCATTCAATAGATGGTTACCACTAAAAATCCATTATAACACAATTCAATTTCATGACAATAATGCCCATGACATGTTTCACTTTCCGTTATTATTCAACTTTTTATTTATACAGACATGGCTCAGAACCTGGCCAAACTACAAAATGAGACTACATCTCACATCAACATTACTTCCAATACCAACAATTCAAATGAGACTAAGGCTCATACTGAAACACTTCCATAAATCAATAAGTACACATATTAGTGGTACTAATGGAGTCCATCCCCTATCTCCTCCCAAACAATATCCGGTTTAGGAGTCAATCCCCTATCTCCTCCAAAACCATGGAGTACATCCCCTATCTCCTCCCAAACAATATGCATATACAATGTATTAAACACTTGTCATATACAATATTCAATTAACACACATATTTGCTGTATTAATTCCACTGTCTATTCAATGACTCATTCAATGTGATTAGTTTCAGTTTTCCCTAATCAACATGCAATGTCTACAACAATCAAGACTATCCTCAACCGATAGCCCAAAACAGTTATTTCTAAACAGGAAATAAATGTATCAACAAATGTAAACTCAACATTTTCATAGGTGAGTAATTAAACTATTCAACTACACCATTTATCCCATAATTCCCCAATTTCATGAATTAAGCTCAATTCCACATTCTTCCCAAAGTTAATTATGCAAATAAATTTTATTACAACAATTAGGCTTTTTAAATTATGAAACAAACCCTAACTTTTCCCAAAATTACCAAACAACCCCAACATATCAGAAATACCAAAACTTAGGACAAAACCTATAATATGGAGTAGGAAATCCCTACCTCGAAGTGAAGAACTCGAATGGAGAAGATGACTCAAATTCCAAAGTGCTCCAAACCGCCAAACGTTCAGATTAAAACGAAGCCCTCAACCCACTCTATCTTTTTAATAAAGGAACTAGGGTAGAAACACCCTAAAAAGAGATAAAACCTAAGAGAGAAGGTGAGTGGAGGGAGAGAGAACACGGACCTAGGGTTTTGAAATCAAAAAGTGGATGAAAAAGTATATTTTTCCCGATGTTGTGTACTTATACTGAACAAGCTCGCTCGAGCGAAGGATTGGTTGCTCGAGCGACCAAACACAAGAAAGCTCGCTCGAGCCAAAAACTCGAAGCTTCAGGTCTGCAACCCAGAAGCTTGCTCGAGCGACAGAATGCTCGCTCGAGCGAAGAACTCGAAAACATACACCTCGCTTGCTCGAGCGAAGGAAATCTCGCTCGAGCGAAGAAACACAGCTCTCAGGTCTAAACTAAACGCAGTACCTCGCTCGAGCGAAGAAACCCTGGCTCGAGCGATGGACCAAAAACAAAGAGCTCGCTCAAGCGACGAAAAGCTCGCTCGAGCGAAGGGTCAAAATTCTGGGCAGCAACCCTTTGCTCCCAAACACTACCAACCTATAACAAACCTGCCCAAAGCATCCCATAACTCAGAAATAAGAAATTAAAGGACGACAACAGCAATAATATAGCAACAGGATCCACGGAACCTAAGTCCGGATACAACAACCAAATGGAAAAGACCAGGGTCGCTATAGGAGAAAAAAAAGTATAATTATTGTCGTAATTGAAGTGTTTTGCATAGTCTTAGTTTTATTATTAAAAGTGTTCGTTTGTAGACACTTGTTTATATGACATGTATTTGTATATGTATTGAACTTAAGTTGATAGGAGAACAATACACAATTTCACAATTTTTTCCTAGCAAATATAATTATATATTGCTAAAGCAATATATGTTAGAAAATTAAAGTATCCGATGCTAATATAGCATTTTGGATTGACAATTTATGAATACAGTAACTTATATAAATTTACATATATATATTTTTTATATATATTTCTATATGAAGAAATTGACATATAAGATATCACAAAAGTAATATATGAACCTTTTGTAACAATATAATACAGATAACAATAAGAAATTAATTATTCATAATTAAATAGTTGATCATAATCTAAATGTTTAGTATTATATTTTTATATTTTTTTTGTGTGTATGTACTATTTTTAATTAGATTATTAAATTCACAAAAAATTTAAAGGAATCTATGAATAAATTGTGTAAAATTAGAGATTAATGAAAAAAGATTTTAAAAAGAGAAGTTTACAGT
Source organism: Camellia granthamiana (assembly GCA_036172215.1). Lineage (NCBI taxonomy): Eukaryota > Viridiplantae > Streptophyta > Magnoliopsida > Ericales > Theaceae > Camellia > Camellia granthamiana. Next base: position 134,499,881 of record CM069907.1, on the reverse strand, counting down.
GTTTGGTTTGATTTATTTTTTTCAAACTTTTGTTTTCAATTTTTTAGTTTTCATATTTTTTGTCGGTGACACTGTTTTTTTAAAAACCCCTTTTATTTTCATTTTAGATTCACTTAATTTAATAATAGTTTTTTATTTTTGTAATTTTACTTTTAGATTTAGGTTCTCTTAATCTAAATACATTTAGAAAATAATTTGATATGTATTCTTTAAATATAATAATAATGATAATAACAACAACAAAATCAATATATGTTCGAATTTATAATTTTTTTTATCAATATTTTACTTTTTAATTCTGTTCAGATTATTAGACATTAAATATGAGAGGTCCATGCTTTGTGAAATAATTTGGTGAGAAATCCTGGAAAATATTTTATTTCCAATTTTATCTTCTGGTTTCTTTTTATCTGTTTGACTTTTCATTGACTATCTATTCAAATTTATATCTATCTATTTAATTTTTTTTCCTATCTATTCAATTTTTTTATTTATTTGCTCAAAATTATATTTATCTATTTAAATTTTTTTCCTAACCGTTGCAGACCAACCGCTGAAATTATCTTCTCCTCTCCGATCTGAGACCCAAACTCTAACTTAGCCCCAACTTCACCATCCTAACCCTAGCCCCAATCTTTTTTCTTATATTTCAATTACTCTCATAAGTAGCCTATGACAAGTGGTTTGTGTGAAGAGGGCATCTCTTACCGGGGATGTGGCCCCCTCCTTGGCAGGTTAGTCATTTGCTAGGGGATACTATCCCGTTTCTGTATGATGGTTACTATAATTAAATAAATATAATTTTATCTTTGGTTTATATTTACCAATAAATTTCATTTCACAAATAAGTACTTCAATTAGCCTTAAATTTTTTCTATTGATTTTGTAAGTTCTATTAGTAGAGAGTTTCTTTTTGTGTAGTGCTATTTTTATTTTGATAGTGTTTTGGTCGACAGCTATACCCTTTTATTAATGTGACAGGTATGATATAATACTCCAATGTGACAGGTATTAAGGTGACACTCTAACAATGTGACACTCAAAAAAAATTAAAAACTTCTTAGTATACTTTTCCTAAATATGATAACGTGACGGGTATGATGTGACACTCCAAAATTTTTACTCAAAAAAAAAAAAAAATTTCATAGTGTACTTTTCTCAAATGTGACAACGTAGCAAGTATAATGTGACACTTCAAAAAAAATAAAAACTCCTTAGTGTGCTTTTCTTAAACATGACAACGTGACTTATATGATGTGACATTTCAAAAAAAAACTCCTTAGTGTGCTTTTCTCAAACGTGACAATGTAACGTGTATGATGTGACATTTTAAAAAGAATAAAAACTCGTTATTATACTTTTCTCAAACGTGATAACGTAAATTGTATGATGTGACACTTTAAAAAACTAAAACTCCTTAGTGCGCTTTTCTCAAATATGGCAATGTGATATGTATGATGTGACACTTCGAAAAAATAAAAATTTCTTAGTGTACTTTTCTCAAACGTGACAACGTAGCAGGTATGATGTGACATTTTGAAAAAATTAAAAACTCCTTACTGTACTTTTTCCAAACGTAACAACGTAGTAGGTATGATGTGACATTCTGAAAAATTAAAAACTCCTTAGTGTACTTTTCCCAAACGTGACATGTAGGGGTGGGCAATGGTTTATCCGATCCGCAAAACCTGCTCAAACCGACCTTACCCGCACACATAAATAGGGTGGGTGCGGGTCAATTTTTCTACCCAAATTCGGGTTCAGGTCAGACCTAACCCTACCCGCATAGATCCATATCCCCCCGCAAACCATGCTTAAAATTAAATAATAAAAAAAAAAATCCCCTCCCAGTCCTAGATATTTTTGTTTTGAGTAGAACTCAAAATCCTTTCTTTGGTCCTTATCTCTCTCTACCCAACTAGCTCTCTCTCTCTCTCTCATCTCGTCATTGTCTTGTTTTCTCTCTCCCTCTCACCTACCTCTCTCTTCTCTCCTCCTCGTCGCCGTGACCACCACCATCTCTCACCTCCTTACTCATGGTCTCTTTCCTCTCCTCCTCGTCGCCATCTCTCTTCTCTCGCCGTGATGCCGTCATCTCTCGCAGATCATCCCTTGCTCCATCGCGGCTCCATCATTAACCCAGCCATGCTGTTGTTTGCTCACCATCGTGCACTTCTTTTCTCCCTATAGCCGTCGCCAATCACAAACCAGATCTGGAGATTTCCAGATCTGGAAGATGTAGCAGCACCCAAAAAAAAAAAAGTGTTTCATTGCACAATGAGTCCCAGATCTGAAATCACAAAAAAAATTGTTTCATTTATTTATTGGTTGCTGATCTAATTATGGGTTTGTTGATTATGGGTTTGCTTTGTGCTTCATTATCATGCCGTTGTTGTTGTTGTTTTTTTTTGGCCCAAAAGCATATCTCAGAAAGGGGGAAGGCCCCCCAAAGCAAAGGCCAGAATAAAATTTTCAATTTTTTTTTAAAAATCTATTTTACAAACCGCCTATATCCGCTCGCACAGCCGTACGACCCACCCGTGCAACCCACAACCCGCTTTGCGGGCGGATGCAGTTCCATTTTTTCCCAACTGGCATCCAATCGGGCGGGTCCAAACCGCCACCCGAACCGTGCATAACCGATATGTGAACACCCCTAATGACATGTGACACTCCAACGTGACGGGTATTGTAACGATCCCGGTTTCGATCCTTCTTTCATGATTTGCCACTTCGATTGGGCCGGTCAGGGATCGAGCAAAAATGCAAAATGCATTCGAAGTTGCTTGTTCGCTCGATCTGCCGTTTATGCACTCGAGCAAAGAATGTTTGGTTTCGGAAGTTTGACATGTCTACAAAAGTACTGGGTTAGTGTATTTGACGCTCGAGCGGGGCTTTCCACGCTCGAGCGGACCATGTTATATCAGTTCGTGAATCTAATATTTCAGATCACTTTTTCAGTCCTCTCTCTCTATAAAACTCTCTAGAATTTTAGATCGGGAGCTTCTCTCTTTAGAAGTTATCTTCTCTCTTTGATTTCTCCAAATCCATTGGGATTTAGACCTAAGTTCTTCACCAAAGTTGGTTATCATCTCGAGGGCTTCGTTGTGTGCGGTGAAGATCGAGTTTCGACACCGTTGATTTTGGGGGTTTCATCTTATTTCTTCTTCAAAACTTGAGGTAGGAATTTTCTTAGAGTTATATATATGTTTTTGCAAGATCTATATGATTTTCGAAATCATCTTTTGATAGTTTTGAAACTTGATTGTTGATTCAAGAAGTTGAGCGATTTTGAAAGTGGGTTTGTCTCTTGTTCTTTTAAAATGATCTTATGGCTTTTGATCTTCGTTGATTGAAGAAAATATGATTTTGGAAAGTTTTCTTTCAAAAGATTGGAGTTGTATAGTTTTGGTGAGAAAACCAAAAATTTGGGATTTTTTTTTAAGAGACTAAAAATCCATGAATGATATTGTTATATTTATTTTGTGTGTCAAAATAAATGGATCTTTGAAAATTTTCTTATTTATATTTATATAAATGATGAATTTCAGGGAATATGAGAATTATTGTTCATTTTGAAAATTATTGTTCAAAACGTTGAAATAGTCTTGAAATGACTAATTATTGAAGATTCGTGAGAAGAGTGAATTGTGTTATTCCTTGGATAATGAATTGGAATAAAAGTATTTATATTCATCTTGTGTTATTGGCATATCAATTCAGTTGATTACATTAAACTTTGAAATTTGATTTGAAAACTTGCATTGAGAAAAGAATGTTGAGAAACAAGTTTTCATGGAATGGTTTTGGGGTAAATACGTTGATAAGTCTTGATAGGTGGTGTAGATGATATTGAATAAGTTGGCCTGAGAGTCCGGGGTGAAAAACTGAAAACTCGCGCAGATAAGTGTCGAGCCTTCCGGTTACTACCGGTAAAAATGACAAATTGGTAGCACTTGCATAGTCTACTTGCAGACAGCGACCTAGGGATTACCAGAGACGTATTTACCACCCTTAAAATAAATTGTTAAGTTTTGAACAATTGAAATTGCATGATATCATTGAGCATGATGGTTTTCAAAAGATGAAAATGTGATTTATCTTCAAAAAAGGCATAGCATGGCATGTGCATTTCATCTCTTGAGACTTGTATAAAATGTATATACTTTGTTAAGAATTTCCTACAAGGCTTTATGCTCACCGTATGGGATTTTTTTGTAGGAAAAGATGTGGTGATCCCACCCAACTAGGGGCATGGAAGTATGTGTGTTGGGAGTACAATGCTCTCATTTTTCTGTAACTCTGTGTGTAAGCCAAAGGCTGTGTTTGTGTGGGTTTGAATAACCGTTTTGTGTAACTAGGCTCTAGCCTTGGAAACTTGTAAACCCTTGGGGGTATTTATTTGTTTATTTACTTGTTGTTGGATTAACGCATTGTTGCATGAAGAACTATTATATCATGTAATGTAAGTTTGGAGATTTATATTCGGTTTTCCTTGAAAGAACCATGATTGTTGTATTATCATTTGGGCTAGAAATTTAGGGCGTTACAGGTATGACATGACACTTTAAAAAAATTAAAAATTCGTCAATATACTTTTCTCAAATGTGACACTCTAATGTGGCGGGTATGATGTGACACTAAAAAAAATTTTAATATAATTTTTTTAAATGTAATAATCTAATGTGGCGGGCAAATGAGTCATTATACATCCAAAAGGACTAAATGGATCACAAGAAAAAATATAAGAATATATAGATTACAAGTTCAAAATATGGAACTTATTGGCCAATATCCCCCTTTTTTTATGTGAATATTTTAACTGATTTCAATAATGGCATGGCTTCTGTCACGACCCAAACCCGCCCCTATGGTTTAGCACCGTAACCGGCCAGTAATTCGTGATTACCGAAGGCCTGCTTAACAGTAATAACAGTAATACAGAGTACAGGGGCATGACAAAAGCCAAAACAGTAATTAAACGATGTCCAATGAGCTGTGACAGTCTATATGCAAAAGACTTTTCATTCATATGCACATTCATAACAAAACAGTCTATACATATATGTACAATCATTCAAGACAGGGACCTAATCCCTATTATAACTGTACAATACAGTGCTATCAGTCTATACACAAAAACAAAAACAAAGACAGATGGGGGAAGCTAAAACACCCTCAAAGCCGTAGCTTGAACGGGCTCGGAACCTCGCAGTGAGGCACAGTGGTTGGCTTTGACAAAAAGGGAGTCTAACCCATGCTCCTAGCTCCGGTCTGGTGCCTGGACACCTACATATATATATAAACAGTGAGCTAAAGCCCAATAAATAACATATGCGTAAAGGGGTTAAGAATGAATGTCCTTACAGTAATGAAAACAGTTCATTGAATCAGTATATCAGTCATTCAGTCATAACAGTCATATGTGGTACATCCAATATTAGAACAGTACAGCAAATAGTAGGTCTTGAAAGACCGAACAGTCAATGATGGCCATCATAATAGTAAACAGAAGTTCCAAGATAGGAACTGACAGAGATCTTTGTAACAATAGCAGTAACAGTAACATAAGTTGCTATGGATGCCACGATACAGTTCAGAATAGTGGACATACATTCATTCAGTTAACAGTATCAATTCAGAAAACAGTTCAGTTAAATATTCAGAAAATATTCATTTTCGAATATATCTTTACAACATTGTTACTCACAGAGTTCTGGGCTATAAGCAGCTAGAGCGCGTCTCCAGATGCCAACCCTATAAGTTACAGAACGAATACACACTAAGTTACACATTCGGGAATCAAAGGCTTAGCCCCTACTTAGACTCAGTGTGGTTCTATATCAATATCCCCATTAAGATGCCTTAAACTAGGTCTAGGTATGCCTAGGATGGAATGAGGATGCAAATATGTGTTTTTAAACACTTGCCAAAATTTTCAGAAAATAGAGGTCTCGCTCGAGCGTGGTTTTCCCCGCTCGAGTGGACATGCAACAAAGAGGCTCTGCTTGAGAGTGAGTTTCCCCGCTCGAGCAAACTGCAAAACATGGCAAAAGTACTAGATGTGTGAAAATCACGCTTGATGGGCGCTTGATACCCGCTCGAGCGTAAGACACAAGTTCCCGCTCAAGCGTCCATTACCCCGCTCGAGCGGACTGTAAACAAGGCAAAAGTGTTGGGAGCACGTATTTCACACCCGAGCGCCAGTCTCCCCGCTCGAGCGTGAGTCCAAAATCTGGAATTTCCAAATTTGAACCTCAAGCTCAAAATCAAGTTTTAAAGCATCAAATTCGATCCTTTTGGGCTAATTTTCTGGAAGACACTTGTAAGCTCAAAGTATCTCATGTTTCAAAGATCAATTTGAGAAATCAAAGCCCAAAGGTAGTTCAATTAAACATGATTTCAAACAAAACTTTATGAACGAAATAAGAACTTTACATGCATGTGTTCAAATAGTTTCAAGGCTTCAATTACATGCTCAAATGAGCTCATTTCCTCAAAAACAAGATGAATTCATGGACTTTGACAATAATATGGACATGCATGTGAGGAATTATGAACTACAACCTCAAAACTTCAAAATATATACATGCATGCATGACTTAAGCTTTAATCCAACATGTTTGAACTAATTCTAGACTTAGATGAGTAATTTACCATGAGCTATGCAAGAACCAATTCAAATACACAATTTAAAGGAAGAACTCCCTACCTTATGTCTTGGATTCAAGTTTAGAAGCTCAAATATGCAATCTACTCTTCAAGTCTTCTAATTTTAAGCAAGAATTCTAGATGAATTCAATGTCTCCAACTCTCAAGCTCTCTCTCACGTTTTTGGCCTAGGAAGTAGCTGAAGAAATGTTATGTATCAAGAGTGTATGAAGTGGAGTGGAATTGCCTAGATTAAGCCACTAGATGGCAAATTGGTAAATAGGCCAAACTATTGTAATTTCCATTATTTAATCTAATTTAATCATACCAAATCACATTTTAATTAAATATGCCATTAAATCACATAAATTCCAATGATCACAAAACATTAATCAATTTCAGGCTCGGCCGCCGATAAGGCCTTCAGTTTGCAGTTTGAAACATAAAACATGAACATATAATTTAACAGTCAAACAGATAGACATGCAATTTAACTAATATACTAAACCAATCAGTTTCAAATTTCAGTCAGTCAGTCAATTAACATGCTTAGTCTCAGTTTAGCAGTAATCAGTGGTGAGAGTTGTCACAGTCTCCCCTCCTTACAAAGAGTTTGGTTCTCCAAACTCGAATTACCTTCATTTTGGAAGAAAATCGAATTCAGTGGGAATAGTTCAGGACATCTTTTCATCATGTCATCTTCCCTTTCCCAAGTGGCATACGTGCCACCATGGTTTTGCCAGTCGACTTTCACTAACGGAATCTCTTTATTCCTCAACTTCTTGATCCGTCTGTTTACAATTTGAATAGGCTGCTCTTCATAAGTGTAGTCATCACTCAGCACTACAGGGGTAGACTCAATCACATGGAAGGGATCCCGGAGGTAATCCCTCAACATTGAGATATGGAACACGTTATGCATATGCTCCATTTCAAGATGTAGTGCTACTTAATACGCCATCGGATTGATTTTCTCAATAATCTCATACGGTCCGACATATCTCAGCACTAACTTAACCTTGACTCCAAAACGAGTCTGGCCTTTCATCGGTGTCACTTTGAGAAACACGTGATCACCTACTTCACACTCTCTGTCTCGCCTTCTGACATCCGCATAACTTTTCTGTCGGCTCTTTGCAGTTTTCAGTCTCTGTTGTATCAGTTTCACTTTTTCAGTAGTTTCTTGCACAATCTCGGGCCCAAGCAAAGGCCCATCTCCAACTTCTACCCAGCAAATTGGAGATCGACATTTTCTGCCATACAATACCTTGAAAGGCGCACCAATACATGAATGAAAGCTGTTGTTGTAGGCGAATTCAGCTAACGGTAAATGGCTTTCCCAATTTCCCTGGAAATCAAGGACACACATTCTCAGTAAATCTTCCAGAGTCTGGATGGTCCTTTCGGATTGGCTATCTGTCTGAAGATGGTATGCACTACTCAGTCTCAGTTCCATACCCAATGTTGTCTGTAAGCTTTGCCAGAATCTCGATGTAAACTTTGAGTCCCTATCAGAAACAATGGGCACAGGCACTCCATGCAATCTAACAATTTCATTAATGTAGATTATGGCCAATTTGTCCGCATTATAAATTGTTTTGACATGTAAGAAATGAGCAGATTTAGTCAGTCTATCAACTATAACCCAAATTGAGTCCATACCTTTACTGGAGCGAAGTAAACCAACGATAAAATTCATGGTGATATGTTCACATTTCCACTCCGGTATCGGTAAGGGCTGTAATAAGCCTGTGGGTCGTTGATGTTCGGCTTTGACTTGTTGGCAATGAAGACATTTCGATACAAAATCAGCAATTTCTTTCTTCATTCCCGGCCACTAGAAATTCAGTTTCAAGTCTTGGTACATTTTCGTGTTTCCTGGATGGATAGACAGTTTTGAGTTGTGGCCCTCTTGCAGAATTCTCCTTTTCAATTCAGAATCACTTGGTACACACAGTCTTCCCTAAAATTTCAATACGTTATTCTCAAATTTGAAATCTGGCCTCGGTTTCAATTCCCGTTCTTCGATGATCTTCTTCAAGAAGTCATCCTGTTATTGTTTCTCTTTAATCTCTTCAATCAGTGTTGGTTGAGCAGAAACAACAGCTATTATTCCACCTTGTTCACGTAAAACAATCTCAATTTCAGATTTTTCAAGGTCACAAAGCAACTCTTTCTGTCCAGTGAGTAAACAGGCTAAATTCCCAATCGATTTCCGGCTCGGTGCATCGGCAACGGTGTTGGCTTTCCCCGGATGGTACAAAATCTGCAGGTCGTAGTCTTTAATCAGTTCTAACCATCTCCGCTGCCTCATATTCAGTTCTTTTTATGTGAAGAAGTACTTTAAACTCTTGTGATCTATATACACTTCACATGTTGCCCCATAAAGGTAGTGACGCCAGATTTTCAATGCAAACACCACTGCAGCAAGTTCCAGATCATGGGTTAGGTAGTTCTTTTCATGCGGTCTTAGTTGTCGGGAAGCATAGGCAATAACCCTCCCATTCTGCATTAAAACACACCCCAAACCCTTATAAGAAGCATCACTAAAAATGATAAAACCATCCATACCTGAAGGTAGGGTAAGAATCGGTGCAGTCACAAGTCGGGTTTTCAACTCTTGGAAAGCTGATTCCCTTTGGTCAGTCCAGTCAAATGATATCCTCTTCTGAGTTAACTGAGTCAGTGGAAGGGCAATTTTGGAGAAATCTGTGATGAACCTTCTGTAATACCCGGCTAATCCCAAAAAGCTTCAGACTTCTGTAACATTTGTTGGTCTAGGCCAGTTTACCACTGCTTCAATTTTCTGTGGATCAACTGAAATTCCATCCTTGCTAATAACATACCCCAAAAACATAACATGATCAAGCCAAAATTCACATTTAGTCAGTTTAGCATACAGTTTCTGTTCTCTTAGGGTTTGTAGGACAATTCTCAAATGATGTTCATGTTCTTCCGTACTTTTGGAATAAATCAGAATGTCATCTATGAACACAACAATAAATTCATCGAGGAATGGTTTAAAAATTATGTTCATGAGGTCCATAAATGCAGCAGGTGCATTGGCAACACCAAAAGGCATAACTAAAAATTCATAGTGTCCGTACCTCATTCGAAAAATAGTCTTGTCAATGTCCTTTGGTTTAACTTTCAACTGATGGTATCCGGATCTGAGATCAATCTTAGAGAACACTTGAGCACCCTGTAACTAATCAAATAAGTCATCAATACGAGGCAATGGATATTTATTTTTCACTGTTACCTTGTTCAGTTCACGGTAGTCGATACAGAGTCTCAGTGAGCCGTCTTTCTTTTTCACAAATAAGACTGGCTCGTCCCATGGTGAAGTACTGGGCTGGATAAACTTCTTATCTAACAACTCTTGCAGTTGAACTTTCAATTCTTTCAATTCAATTGGAGCCATTCTGTAAGGAGCTTTAGATACTGGCTAGGTACCCGGAATCACATCAACGGTGAACTCAATCTCCCTGTCAATCAAATCCCCTGGCAGATCATCTGGAAACATATCTGGGAATTCTCTGACTATAGGAATACTGTTCACATTAGTTTTAGCATCAGTAGGTACAGTCAATACTGAACACAGATATCCCTTACACCCCTTCTTAATCAATTTAAAGGCTTTCATGGATGAAATCAGATATGGGGGAGGTACTACGCCAACTCCATTAAACACATATTCAGGAAAACCAGGTGGACAGAAAACTACTTGTTTCGTTACACAGTCTATGGTAGTATGATATTTCGTTAACCAGTCCATTCCCAATATTACATCAAAATGGTCAATATTCAATGGCAGTAAATCAATATACAGATGAACATCCCCAACAATAATTTCACATGCAGGGTACATATAAGTACAAGTCATGGATCCCCAATAGGTGAAGATACAACTAACAAGTAATTCATGGGTTCCAATGGTCTATTCAATTTTCGCGAAAAAGCATGTGATAAATATGAATGTGTAGACCCCGAATCAATTAGTGTATAAGCATTTTGAGTACAGATTGAGATTATACCTGACACCATGGTCTCGGTATTCTGTACATCTCCCGGTACGAGTGCGAACACTCGGCCTTGCCTCATAGGCTCTTTCCCGGTAGCCTTGGGATTCGGTTTTGGTGCAACAGTTGATGCTGCGGTGCTGGCTGCAGCTTTGCTATTGCCCTAAGGAGCAGAAGGGCAGTCTTTGACCATGTGGCCCACCTTGCCACACCTATAACAAGCTCTGGATATTTTGTAACAAACCCATTTGTGCCTTTTGCCACATTCAGAACAGGGTGGTATGGAACCACTTCCCTGGCTGGAGCGAGTTGTTAACCCCGTATTCTGTTTCTTGTTCAACGGGTTATTCTTGCCTTTCTTGAACTTAAAACCCCGTCTCTTCCCACGCCACTCAGTTGCAGGCGTTTCAGTCTGTTTCAGAGCTTCAATATTTGCTTTAACCATGATGGCTCGGTCAAGAATATCTACATATTTCAGCAGTTTCAATACATTTATTCTGTCAAGGATTTCCACATTAAGGCCGCCTTCAAACTTCTGGGCCTTCTTGTAGTCGGTGTCCACCATGTGTGGTGCATATCTAGCAAGTTCGGTGAACTTCGACTCATATTCGGCGATGGACATGGTGCCTTGTCTTAGCTATTCAAACTCAGTCACTTTGCGGTCCCGAACACACCGAGGAAAGTACTTTTCAAAGAAGGACTCCTTAAACTGAGCCCAAGTTACAACAGTGTTGGTGTTACGGACCAGCATCCACCACCTTCTGGCCTCTTCTTGTAGGGTGAAGGTAGCTAGCAATACTTTATGTGCTTCAGAGCACGGAAACACTTCAAATAACTTTTCCGTTTCAAGAACCCAAGCTTCAGCTTTTAGTGGTTCAAAGGCCTCCCTGAAAGGATGACGGTTTCATCTTGCTAAATTTTTGTGTCAGAGCAATTATATCCCCATCATTAACATTTGGTTCTGGCTGTACCGGAGGAGGTGGGGGTGGTTGGTTCTATTGTTGTTGTTGCCTTAAGGCTTCAGTCAATAATTCAACTGTTCTTTCAAGCCTTGCCATTCTTGCCTCAGAGGATTCGGATTCATCAGCATTCCTTGAGTTATCCATTTCACTATAGGCAATTATAGCAATTATAAACATAAACAGTTGCATACTTAAACAGATTAACACATTAGCACTTATGTTTATGTCATAGCCACACACACTTTTCATGCTCATGTAATGCCCTAATTTCTTTTCTAGGACATCCTATAGCTCATTTGGACATGTGTGTGCGGTACAACTTGTGGTTTAGTATCGCTCTGATACCACTCTGTCACGACCCAAACCCGCCCCTATGGGTTTAGCACCGTAACCGGCCAGTAATTCGTGATTACCGAAGGCCTGCTTAACAGTAATAACAGTAATACAGAGTACAAGGGCATGGCAAAAGCCAAAACAGTAATTAAATGATGTCCAATGAGCTGTGACAGTCTGTATGCAAAAGACTTTTCATTCATATGCACATTCATAACAAAACAGTCTATACATATATGTACAATCATTCAGGACAGGGACCTAATCCCTATTATAATAGTACAATACAGTGCTATCAGTCTATACACAAAAACAGAAACAAAGACAGATGGGGGAAGCTAAAACACCCCCAAAGCCGTAGCTTGAACGGGCTTGGAACCTCGCAGTGAGGTACAGTGGTTGGCTTTGACAAAAAGGGAGTCTAACCCATGCTCCTAGCTCCGGTCTGGTGCCTGGACACCTACATATATATATAAATAGTGAGTTAAAACCCAACAAATAACATATGCGTAAAGGGGTTAAGAATGAATGTCCTTACAGTAATGAAAACAGTTCATTGAATCAGTATATCAGTCATTCAGTCATAACAGTCATATGTGGTACATCCAATAGCAGAACAGTACAGTAAACAATAGGTCTTGAAAGATCGAACAGTCAATGATGGCCATCATAACAGTAAACAGAAGTTCCAAGAGATCTCTGTAACAGTAGCAGTAACAGTAACAGTAGTTGCTATGGATGCCACAATACAGTTCAGAATAGTGGACATACATTCATTCAGTTAACAGTATCAATTCAGAAAACAGTTCAGTTAAATATTTAGAAAATATTTATTTTCGAACATATCTTTACAACATTGTTACTCACAGAGTTCTGGGCTATAAGCAGCTAGAGCGCGTCTCTGGATGCTAACCCTATACAGTTACAGAACGAACACACACTAAGTTACACATTCGGGAATCAAAGACTTAGCCTCTACTTAGACTCAGTGTAGTTCTATATCAATATTCCCATTAAGATGTCTTAAACTAGGCCTAGGTATGCCTAGGATGGAATGAGGATGCAAATATGTGTTTTTAAACACATGCCAAAATTTTCAGAAAACAGAGGTCCCGCTCGAGCGTGGCTTTCCCCTCTCGAGCGGACATGCAACAAAGAGGCTCCGCTCGAGCATGAGTTTCTCTGCTCGAGCGGACTGCAAAACATGGCAAAAGTACTGGATGTGTGAAAATCACGCTCGATGGGCCCTTGATACCCACTCGAGTGTAAGACACAAGTTCCCGCTCGAGCGTCCATTACCTCGCTCGAGCGGACCGTAAACAACACAAAAGTGCTGGGAGCACGTATTTCACGCTCGAGCGCCAGTCTCCCCGCTCAAGCGTAAGTCAAAAATCTGGAATTTCCATATTTGAACCTCAAGCTCAAAATCAAGTTTTAAAGCATCAAATTCGATCCTTTTGGGCTAATTTTCTGGAAAACACTTGCAAACTCAAAGTATCTCATGTTTCAAAGAACAATTTGAGAAATCAAAGGCCAAAGGTAGTTCAATTAAACATGATTTCAAACAAAACTTTATGAACGAAATAAGAACTTTACATGCATGTGTTCAAATAGTTTCAAGGCTTCAATTACATGCTCAAATGAGCTCATTTCCTCAAAAACAAGATGAATTCATGGACTTTGACAATAATATGGACATGCATGTGAGGAATTATGAACTACAACCTCAAAACTTCAAAATATATACATGCATGCATGACTTAAGCTTTAATCCAACATGTTTGAACTAATTCTAGACTTAGATGAGTAATTTACCATGAGCTATGCAAGAACCAATTCAAATACACAATTTAAAGGAAGAACTCCCTACCTTATGTCTTGGATTCAAGTTTAGAAGCTCAAATATGCAATCTACTCTTCAAGTCTTCTAATTTTAAGCAAGAATTCTAGATGAATTCAATGTCTCCAACTCTCAAGCTCTCTCTCACGTTTTTGGCCTAGGAAGTAGCTGAAGAAATGTTATGTATCAAGAGTGTATGAAGTGGAGTGGAATTGCCTAGATTAAGCCACTAGATGGCAAATTGGTAAATAGGCCAAACTATTGTAATTTCCATTATTTAATCTAATTTAATCATACCAAATCACATTTTAATTAAATATGCCATTAAATCACATAAATTCCAATGATCACAAAACATTAATCAATTTCAGGCTCGGCCGCCGATAAGGCCTTCAGTTTGCAGTTTGAAACATAAAACATGAACATATAATTTAACAGTCAAACAGATAGACATGCAATTTAACTAATATACTAAACCAATCAGTTTCAAATTTCAGTCAGTCAGTCAATTAACATGCTTAGTCTCAGTTTAGCAGTAATTAGTGGTGAGGGTTGTCACAGCTTCCAATAATCATGACATGAATGTTCACATTATAAATTTGATTATTTACGGTATGTGAACATTGACAATAGAAATATACTTTGAATTGGATAGTTGCGTTAATATTCACACAATTAAAAATGATTTTTTGATGTATGTTCACATTGTTAAATATGAATTATGAATATTCATAGTGAAAATTTTAACCGATTTCAATAATGGCGTGGCTTCTAATAGTCATGACATGAATGTTCACATTATGAATTTGAAAATATATGGTATGTGACCATTGACGACGATAGATATCATTTGAATTGGATAGTTACGTTATTTTTTGCACTATTAAAAATGATTTTTGGTGTATGTTCATGAACTATGAATATTCATAGTAAATATTGGTATAAACGTTCCTAATATGTAATTTGTAAATGTTTCTTCTGAATCTTTATGATGTGGGTATTGTAATTGGTTTGCAATAAGAAATTGACTTCAAATAATCATGGCATAAATGTTGACATTGTGAATTCGAAAATTTTGTGGTATGTGAAATTGATAATGACAATTGAGATCTTATTTATTAAATCTCGTGAAATAGGTTTCAGGAATATAAATTTCATCAAAAATAAATATGGACAACAAAAGTTATGAATTTTTAAAGTTCAATATACAAAAAGTCAAAAAATAGTCTAAATTAGAACACACCACAAGCACATATCAGGTTGCTGAGGGTTAGAAAATATCTATCAAGATAAAATTGTCAATAAAAAATCTCAAATACGGGAACTAGGATTTGGTAGATCAAATTTAAAAAAAAATAGAAATTATTAGAATACAAGAATATTTTATAGAGTAATTAAAATAAAAAATATATTTTATGAACTAATTGGAATATAAGCACATAAAACTGGATTTTTTACTAAATTTTTCATATTTTTTTGCTAATTTGTAATATTTATGAGTTTATATTTATTTTTATAAACAATTAAATGCGTTTGAGTTAAATATTTTAAAAACTTGATAGATTCAATTGATAATTTAGAACCTAAGTAAATTTTGATTTTTTATATTTAAAGAATTTATAAGATTCAATTGACAATTCAAGAATTAAATAGAAAATTTGATAATGGTTAAAAATAGGAAGTAAAATTAATCTAAAATTAAAAAGCTACTAATAGAAAGTTAGAAAGTCAAATTATGGAATTTTCCAATGATAGTACAATTCTTCATTTATAACTTTGACAAGATGTTCTCTAACTTGCCACTAAAGCAGAAGGAACAGCAAAAGCTATGTATGAGGATTCTTTTGTCAATGAAAGGCTTCTCTCCATATTATTAGGGTTGTTTTAAAAAGATGATTAAAAATTAATTTTTTTTAGTTTTTTTATTTTTTTAAAAAAAATATATGTAAAAAATGTGAGAGGTAGTTAAAAGTTAATTTTTGACTTTTTATTGTATTCCCAAATTGGCCTTATATGGATTAGAGCATAGTTTTAGGTCCGTGAAACTTATCATGGGTCACATTTCAATAATCTGAATCGTTCAATGTGTAGAGTTCGTCGATTAGTTTATACTTACAAAAAATTACATTGATCGGATATCGATAGCCCTTGATCAGAACACATTTTTGTCAATGGTAAATATGATTTAAAAAATAAATTGTTAACAAAAATGTGTTTTGATCAAAAGACTACCGATATCCGATCAACGTAACTTTTTGTAAGCATAAATTACTCGATGAGCTCTATGGTAGACTTTACCAACCCAATAGGATACTCTAATCCACTATGTAAACTGGAGAGAAGCTTCTTGTCAACATATATTCTTTCTTCACTGCTGTAATGTACCAATAAAAAATATTTATGAAGTGTTCAAATTTAAAATTAATAAATACAAAATTTAAAATTTAAATCATGCACTTAAATTGTAAAATATTTTCTAAATAAGTTTTTTTTCTTGATACATATTATATGTGCCTTTTTGTCGTATCCATCAGCCCTAGAAAAGTTAACCATTTCGGCCCAAATTCTAAACGATTGATGTTAAGAGTGTTGCGTGTATAAATTCTGCGTTAAAATTTCTTAGCAAAGGCAAAAGACTTATGTAATATTGTGCATTTTGAGTTTTTTTTTTTTTTTTTTTTTTTTTTATCTCACATTATATTCTTTATTATTATATATTAAATTTTTCTCTCTTTTGCAGTTTGGAGCTGGGGATGACTTATGTTAATTGTTTAGTTTGATGAATTATGCCTTGTTGCCGTTTGTCTTGATGTTCTATTTGTTCTATTTTTTTGGATTTTGCTTGGTTCTGATTGGTTCGCCAATTTGGGGTCAAGTGCTAGCAAATGATTGTGCTTTTTTTGCGGTGCCAACCTAATTGGGATTGTGGAGGTTTGCTATGATGGTTAGTACACTTTCCTGATTTGTTGATGTTATGTTGATTGTACTTTGATCTATAATCAATAAATTTTTTTTTGCTGGTAAAAAAAAAAAAAATTATCTCTCTTTTATAGATGTAGACAATTTATGAAAAACCACATAAATCTGTGTGTGCTTTCTTTAAAGTGCGTTCATCATAATTTGACAAATTTAGATTGACTTCCGTTTTAGTAATTCTTTGTGGCGTGTGCATGGATGTAGTTCTGTTTGCATCCATTTACATCTTCATTTTTTTTCCTATTCATACGACTAATGAATTATTTATAAAAATAAAATTAAGTATTATGAGAATTAAAATTTTTAGAAACTCAAGTGTTTGGGAAGTTGGTTTGGGCTAAAATAGCCACAAAAAACAAAATAGGCTATTTTAGCCCACAACAAACAAAACATCACATCCAACCCATAATCATTACACTCTTCTCTCACAAAAAAAGTCAAAAAAGCCAAAAAGCCAAAAAGCCCTTCCCAAATCAAGCTTTTTAGCCCAGGCTAAAATAGCCAAAAAAGCCAAAAAGCCAAAAAGTCAACCCACTTCCCAAACCAACCCTCAATTGCTTTGAATGGTTTTGAAATTTTCAAAAATAGTTTTTGAATTTTCAATCCGTATCTTTTGGTTTTTAGTGAATTTTTAAAAATATTTTAATTTTTTTTCACTTTTTAAATCTATTAAATGTACATACACTTAAAAAGTACAAAATTTGTAAAAAAATATTTAAAAAATTTACTAAATACACAAAAAAGAAATATGAAAATTCAATTTTTTTTTTTTTTTTTTGGGTATTTATGAAGTTCCTTCTAGATTTCTTCAAAAATATTTTATTTTTAAATACATTTAGATTAGGTTCATATAAAAAGAAAATTAACTAAAATATTATAAATAAAATAAAATAAAAAAGGGGTTCACTATCAACAACAAAACACAGAAAACAAAACTTGTAAGCTCATTATATTTTTTTTTCCAAAATTCAAGAAAGATTATTGTAATTTATGTCATTATTAAATCTCATATGTTTGTGAACATGTGCCTCTTTGTCTCTGCAATTGTATTCGGTCATTTTTCCCAAGGGAGTAAATCACAAGCAAATAAGATGATAAACAATGATAAAAACATAAGATATCGTACAAAATATGATAAATAAATGTGATTAATCTCAAAAGCAAACCAACATTTTACGTTTCGCATCAATTCGTTTCTTTTTGAATATCACAAACACAATTCTTTATTGGTTTCTCACCCATCTGTGGGTTTAGTGTTAGCAAATGATTGTGCTTCTTTCTTGGTACCAACTTAGTTGGAATTGTAGAGTGTTAGTTATGATGTTTTTGCACTACCCTCCTTATTGATGTATATTGATGCTTGTATTTGCTCATCTCATCAATAAAGTCCCCTTTTTCTTTGCTATTCAAAAAAAAAAAATATCTTTGACTCTATGAATAGTTTGACATTTGTTGACATCCATTGCTATATATTCTCATTCTCCAATCTATTGTGTGTAAGACCAATTAATGGCCCAGACCAGATTTACTCAATCAGCAGTAGGGATCTTCTGTCTCCAAATAACTCTATCGCCTTATCCCAAACCACTCATAAATATTAGATCATATGAGAATCCCAAGATTTAAAAATCTCAAGACATATCCAATGGTTATGAGTGATTTGAGATAAAGGGACAGAATTATTTAGGGACAGAGAATCCTTGCACCTCAATCAGTAAACTAGTTATCCAAGACGCTAACGAATACCGAAAATTTTGGATTTTGACTAGGGCTGGACGGAGCCATACATATTCTAAAATATGAAATTATGTTCAACCCATAAACCCTAGCTTTGCGGGCCAAGATTAAGTCAGGCCAGGCTTTGAGATCATTAAGCTAATTTTTCACATTTTTTCTATTTATATTTCCATTAGTTTTATTTAATTTTTGGAGAAATTGTAAAAATAAAAATAAAAAAATCCCAAGGTTTGACTTTTATAACAAAATAAATCTTATTTTTTAATTTTTGTTAATTTAAACTCTAAATTTTTTATTTGTTTTCAATCTAAGCCCCCCGTTTGGGAAGTGAGTTGGCTTTTTGGCTTTTGGCTTTTTTGGCTACTTTAGCCTGGGCTAAAAAGCTTAGTTTGGGAATGGCTTTTTGGCTTTTTTGACTTTTTTTGTGAGAGAAGAGTGTAATGATTATGGGTTGGATGTGATGTTTTGTTTTTTTGGGGCTAAAATAGTCTGTTTTGTCTTTTGTGGCTATTTTAGCCCCAACCTTCTTGCCAAACGACCCCAAAGTCTATGTTTATTAAGTAAAATTAATCGAAAAATGTGTATTTCAGTCATTAAACTCAATAAAAAAGTATTTTAGATATTTTATGTATATTTACATTGAGTTTAATAACTAAAATATTATTTTTCTATTTTACTTAACAAAAATAAGCCAATCGTTTAGATTGACAACAAATTAAAAGATTAGAATTTAAATTGATAAAATTAAAAATTCAAGATTTATTTTCTTAAAAGGCTCAAACCCTGAGATTTTTTATTTTTTATTTTGTAATTGTCCCTTTATTTTATTATTATTATTTTGGCATTCTCATGTATTTTTTTTTCAGCTTCGAGCTTTAAGACAATTAGCCTAATATTTTTTTTTCGCTTTTATTTTTAGTTAGTTTATGATTTTCTTAGTTTGAAAATTTCTTCACCTTTTGTATATTGACTAATTACAAAATATTAACAAGTAAAGATTGAGAACCAATAATTACCTAAGAGTGAACATTTTCGTTATTTATGATCAATTATCACAATGGTAAGGGAGATTGATGCAGATGTAGTCCATAAAATTAAGGCAGGGTGGCTTAAGTGAAGAAGTGCATCTAGGATACTATGCAATAAACAAGTACCTACTAGACTAAAAAGAAGTTCTATAGAACGGCTATTACACCAGCGATGTTGTATAGAACGGAGTGTTGGATAACCAAGAAACAACATATGGACAAGATAAGTGTTGCTGAGATGAAGATACTAAGGTGGATGTGTGGCAAGACTAGAAAAAAGAGAATTAGGAATGAGTATATTTGGGAATGGGTAGGAGTAACACCAATAGAAGATAAGTTGAAAGATAACAGATTAAGATAGTTTGGTCATATTCAACGGGGACCAACAAAAGTAGTAGTGAAGAGATGCGATGCAGTAACGATAAATGAAAGTGTTAGGGGACATGGTAGACCTAGATTGACGTTGGCTAGTGTAGTAAGTAGAAATATGAATCTACTTAATTTGACTAATGAAATGACATTTGATAGAGACGTGGAGAAAAATGATTCATGTAATTGACGCCATTTGATGTGACTTAAGGCTTAGTTTGGTTTGGTGTGGTTCCAAAATATTGAGAATGGGCTAAAAAAGCAAGTCACCAAACATGTGTTTTATTTATTTTTGTTTTTTCAAAACATTGTGTATTAAATAATTTTTATTTTTATTTTTTACCCCAAAAAAATGTGTTTCTTATTTTTTGTAAATAGAAAACCAGAACTACGAACATTATCAAATGACACCTTGTGCATGATCTATAAAAGCAACTTGTAAATGTAAAATTACATAACTCTAGAAAAGAAAAAAGGACTTTGATATCGTTGAAGCAAAGAATCAGTCAAATCAAAGGAAAAACCATTGTATACACACCAAAAACAAGTGAGATAGGGCATGGAATCGTTGGTTATAAAGTCCTATCTTAATACACTTTCAATCATCGGATCATAATTTGAAATTCTTGAACAATTCTATTGATACAGAAGAAAGAGAATTCAGAGATAAAAGCGAACTGTAAAAGTAAAATCATATAACTCTGGAAAAGAAAAAAGGACTTTGATGTGATTGATGCAAAAGAATCACTCAAATCAAAGGAAAAATCATTGTACACGCCAAAAAAAAAAAAAAAATTTGTGTGTGATAGGGCATGGAGCCCTTGGTTATGAAAACCTTCTATCTTAATACACTTTCAATTGTTGGATCAAATTTTGAAATTCTCACACAATTCTATTAATATAGAAGAAAGACAATTTAAAGATAGAAGAATCTCTAACTGTGAGACAGTAGTTTGAATGTTGAGAACAATAGAGGTGACATATGTTAACCATCAACAAAAGATAAAACATTGAGAAAGATATAATAGCTTAAAAGTGAATTATTAGAGAATCTAAGAAGGTAGAGAAAACAAAAACTGAATAATCACAGAGTTGAAGAAAAGAATTCCACTAGTTACAGATAGTGTGGTGTAATCAAGAATTTCAATGAGTAGGGCCATTTAGCAAGTCATCATTATTGTTATGTCATATTTTCAATTTTACACAAGCTATGAACATTAAAGTTCACATGATATCTTACAAATTTCACATATTTTCAGTCATATTGACAAAATAATTCAAATTAGTCAATTGCAAACAAAAACAAAATATTAGGACATTAATACTATATGGCTTCAATAAAATAGTCAATAAATCTCATAAATGTTTTTTTTTATCACCTTTCAGTTTTTTCAATTTTTATTAAGAAAATTTTGTAAAATTTATTAGTTTGTATTGTATTTTCCTTCTACAAATCTGAATAATTTCATAAATTTGATTATTACAAAATTTGTAAACTACAAAATCAATTTGTAAATTTGATTATTTCTACCAAATCAATTTGTAAAGGGAAATTACCAATACCCCCCTTGAGGTTTGACTAAAATACGGATTCCCTCCTGAGGTTTGAGAAATTACATCTTGCCCCTTGAGGTTTATATTTGCATAATGAATTGCCCCAGGGGACAATTTGTAAATTTCCAAACCTTAAGGGGGAATCCGTATTTTAGTCAAATCTCAAGGGGAATTTGCCCATTTGTAAACTACAAAATTTAGTTTTTTGTTTCCGAAGTTAATTGGGTTCAATTTGTTAAATTCCAAAACTTTGGAATAAAACTCCACATATACTCTAAACATTTTTGAAATTCCAGAATTAAAGAAATGTGTGGATGTTGATTTCCGACCATACAACAAAATAGGGAACTCAACTGGAGAGCACCAACAGAATAGATTGAGAAAACTACCTGCCAACAAGAAGATGAGAATACCATGGTGATTCGTCCCCCTATGGGCACTCCGACGATCAAGTCAGTAATCTTATCTATCACAGATATCAAAATAGTACTTAAACTCACCAGAAAGAACTTACAACAAACCCACGAAGGTGCCTCACCTTTATAACCCGCAATGACCTGATCACCTAGAAGCCTCACTTCATTGGATTTAGGCTCAATGCTCATCCTGGACTCTCAGCTGGATAGGGATAAACTATTGATGAGCCTTATCCTTATCCAGACTGAGAGCTTCTTCTGTTCTAGGACTCCTGTCCTTTATCCGAATACCTTGGGATTCTGGTATTACTGTAGAACATCTCGGTAATGCCGCGATCACCTCGGCAACATGACTCATCCACGTGGCACCTTAGTAGACATCTCGAGCTATCTTGGCCACGTGGCGTCATTCACAAAATACTTCCCCACAACTG
Source organism: Camellia granthamiana (assembly GCA_036172215.1). Taxonomy (NCBI): domain Eukaryota; kingdom Viridiplantae; phylum Streptophyta; class Magnoliopsida; order Ericales; family Theaceae; genus Camellia; species Camellia granthamiana. Next base: position 134,477,559 of record CM069907.1, on the reverse strand, counting down.
CCTATAAGGGTATAAGTATAGCGACCCCTGTCTTTTCCCATTTGGTTGTTGTATCCGGACTTAGGTTCCGTGGATCCTGTTGTTATATAATTGTTGTTGTCGTCCTTTAATTTCTTATTTTTGAGTTATGGGATGCAATGGGCAGGTTTGTTATAGGTTGGTAGTGTTTGGGAGCAAAGGGTTGCTGCCCAGATTTTGGACCCTTCGCTCGAGCGAGCTCTTTGTTTTTGGTCCGTCACTCGAGCCAGGGTTTCTTCGCTCGAGCGAGCGATTGCGTCTAGGTATAGACCTGAGAGCAGTGTTTCTTGGCTCGAGCGAGCTTTTCTTCGCTCGAGTGAGCTGGTTTGTTCTTCGCTCAAGCGAGCGTTCCTTCGCTCGAGCGTGCGTCTGGTTGCAGACCTGAGGGTTTGAGTTGTTGGCTCAAGCGAGCTTTTCTTCGCTCGAGCAAGCTTCTGGGTTCTTGGCTCAAGCGAGAGTTTTCTGTGTCTGGTCGCTCGAGCGACCAAGTCTTCGCTCGAGCGAGCCTGTTTTATTTAAATAGGCAGTAGCGGGTTTTAAAACAGTTTTTCATCATCTTTTTGATTCCAAAACCCTAGGTCCGACTTCTCTCTCCCTCCACACACCTTCTCTCTTAGGTTTGATCTACTTAGAGTGTGTTTCTACCCTAGATCCTTTATTAAAAAGATAGAGTGAGTCGAGGGCTTCTGTTTAATCTGAACAATCTTGGATTTGGAGCACATTGGGTTTTCACCATCTTCCCCATTTTGAGTTCTTCACTTTGAGGTTGGGATTTCCTACTCCTTATTATAGGTTTTGTTCTAAGTTTTGGTATTTTGATAAGTTGGGGGTTGTTTGGTAACTTTGGGAAATTAGGGTTTGTATTATAATTTGAAAAAGGGGTTTTTCATCTATTAAACAACATATGTTTATGTGTTAAATTGAGATAATTGAACCTTAGGGTTGGTTTTGAGAAAAGGGGGAAAAATCCTAATTGTTGTAATAAAATTAATTTGTATAATTAATTTTTGGAAAATTGTGGAATTAAGTCTAATTCACGAAATTGGGGAATTATGAACTTAAATGGTGTAGTTGGATAATTTAATCACCCACCTGTGAGAATGTGATTTTATATTCGTTGATACATTTATTTCCTGTTTAGAAAGAACTGTTTTGGGCTATCGGTGGAGGATAGTCGTGATTGTTGTAGACATCGCATGTGGATTAGGGAAAACTGAAACTAATCACATTGGTTAAGTCATTAATTTTGGCAGTTGAATTAATACAGAAAATACGTGCATGTATTGATTGAGTATTATATATTGCAAGTGTTTAATACATTGTATATGCATATTGTTTGGGAGGAGATAGGGGATGTACTCCACAGTTTGGGAGGAGATAGGGGATGGACTCTATTAGCACCACTAATATGTGTGCTTATTGATTTTTTGGAAGTGTTTTTACATGTTATTGATACGTCACTAAAACGTGTATCAATTGGGAAGTATGGAAGTGAATTTTGGTTGAGGTTGATACAACACCAACATGTGTATCCATTATGTTATAAGAAAGGTTTAACTTGATTTGTTATCCCAGTTAAATTGGAAATATTGTTAATAAGAGATGTAATCTCTGTTGAGTTATTTGGCCAGGTTCTGAGCCATATTTGTATAAATGGAAAGTTGAATAAATAATGGAAAGTGAAACGTGTCATAGACATTAGTGTCATAAAACTGAACGATGATGTAATTGATTATTTTGTGTACTCCATCTATTGAATGCTATTACTTTATTCAATGCTTATATTTGGTTTAGTATATTTCTACTAGGTTGTGGCTCACCCTATACGGGAACATCATTTTCATGTTCAGATGATGTGCTACCTCCAAGGACTTAGCTTGGATGGATTTGGAGTTGAAGACTCTGTTTAGATTAGTTGTTTATTTTGTTTTATTTTGATGTTACATGTAAACTCAAGCCTAGGGCTTAATGTGTAAATGAGTTAGTACTCATATTTTTGTGTCCAAGTATTGGCTTGGAAAGATGTAAGCCCATAGGGCATTTACTTTCGTTATTACATGTAATGTCTTTTAGTAAGACTACTCTGATGAATGAGATAAGGATTGGTTTTCTTTTATCAATGCATGTTAATGTTATATATATATATATATTATGGTTTTTCTTTAGGGCGTTACAACTTGGTATCAGAGCGTACCGGGTTCGAATACTTTGGGTACGTGGGAAGTGATTAGTATCACAATGGGTTCGTCTCGCTTGATAGAGACTTAGATGTACTGTTATATACTTATATGATAACATGTTTATGTGACTATGTGGGTATGGAATGTAGTTTCTAGGATGTTGATTGGACCCTTGAGTTTCTGAAAGTCTTGTTGGAAAGGCACTTGATCAATGTTGTTTCCAACCGGAACTTTAGTGACGCCTCGGGACTATCATTATCCAGGAATGAAATTCGTAGGTGCTTATGTGATTATGTGCTTATGTGGAGTGAATTATTGTTGTCCAATGCATTAGGACGCAAGTGTTATAGTTTTGGCACACTTATTAATGTGCTAACGTCTTTGTTACCTTTATTAGGATGTCAGGACGAGGACGAGGACGTGGTAGGCGTGGTGGGCAGGAGATGCCTACACCGGATGAGATTCCGGCAGTACAGGAGGGAGTTGGCCAGGCCAATGTGGCCGAGCCGGTAGGACAGCAGGCTATGGGCGCTTTGGCCTGAGAGATAGCAGGGGCATTCAGGGAGTCAATAGGCATTCTCAGAGCTGAGAATCAGGCCCCAGTTCATGTTGCAGATGTAGGGCCTTCTTTTCTAAAGAGGGAGTTCTTCCGGTCTAACCCGGACGTATTTTTAGGTGATCCTAAAAAGCCACTTAAGGCAGATGAATGGCTCGACCAGACAACGAAGACGTTTGAGATGCTAGGCATCAAAGACGAGGTACTGAAGGTGACCTTGGCATCTTTCCAGCTGAAGGGGGATGCAGGTCAGTGGTGGAAGTTCACTAAGAGTCATATAGGAGGGACTTGGAAGGCTTTTGTTGACGCTTTCCAGGAGAAGTTCCTGTCTCCAGCTGTTAAGGAGAGGTTGAGAGAACAGTTCTGCCAGCTTAAGCAGAACAGTTCGTCAGTGGCCGAGTTTGAGGCCGCATTTACTAGTTTGTCTAGGTTTGCACCTGAGCTGGTGGCGTCGGAGGAATGCCGTTGTATTGAGTTTGAGAAGAAGTTGAGGCGCGGCCTCAAGTTGAGAGTTGTAGGGACTATGATTCGAGATTATGGGCGTCTGGTTGATGCTGCAGCCCATACTGAGATCATGATGCAGGAAGAGGAGGAATGGCAGAAAGGCTCCAAGAGGAGTCAGGATGGACAGAGTGATGGTAGGAGACAGAAGGGTTTTAACCCTCAGCAGTCTCAGGGTAGCTTTTCTAGATCGACTTTTCCTGCGCCGAGTGCTAGATCTGGGAAAGGCAGCTAGGGAGACATTACCTGTTTCAAGTGTGGTCAGCTGGGCCACAAGTCTCCAGCTTGCCCGCAGAAGGGAGGAGCACAGAGAGCAGCGTCATCTTCGGCTCGATCTCAGAGCCAGAGTCAGGGTAGAGGCCAGCCGCTCTCTTGTTTTCAGTGTGGTCAGGCAGGGCACATAAAGAGGTTTTGCCCGCAGTTGGGTGGCACATCTGGTGCATCTGGTTTGAGGTAGACTCAGAGTCATCAGCCAGCTCAGTTAATTTAGGCCTCGAAGGCCAATCGGGGGGCTTCATCGTCCCAGTCTGTGCAGCAGTCTTATGCTCCTAGGGGTGAGCAGGTTGATCAGAGGTCGTCTGGGCGCGTGTATGCTGTTACCGCGCAGGATCTTGTACCGGTTCCATTAGTTGTGAGAGGTACCTTCTTGTTTTGCAATTCGGTTGCTAGTGTATTGATTGATACGGGTGCATCTCATTCCTTTGTGTCTGCTGCATTTGCATCTATTTTGGAGTTGGAGCTAGCACAGTTAGCATCTCCTATTTGTGTAGTGTCACCCCTTGGGGGTGAATTGATCTTGAAACAAGGTGTTAGGGGTTGTGATATAGAGGTCGCCGATCATAGGCTTCCATTTCCTTTTGTAGTTATGCCCATGAAGGGCTTTGATGTTATTTTGGGTATGGACTAGTTATCGTCATACCGGGTAGTTATTGATTGCTACCGCCAGAGGGTCACTTGTTGTACCGTGAGCGAGGAGTGTTTCCATTTCTTGGGGGACCGGGTTGGTAGTGTTTTGCCACCAGGGTATGATCCGCGAGGGCGGAGTGAGCTTAGTAGTCTACTTGCTAGCTTTGAGAGTGGTGAGTGTGATGAGACCCAGATTGTATTACTGAGGGTGGTTTGTGAGTACTCGGACGTCTTTCCCGAGGATCTTGTTAGTTTGCCACCTTACAGAGAGATTGAGTTCTCTATTGACTTAGTGCCCGGCACGGCGCCGATTTCTATGACACCTTATCGTTTTGCCCCAGCTGAGTTAGTTGAGTTGAAGATCCAACTCCAGGAGTTGTTAGATAAGGGCTATATACGTCCTAGTGTTTCGCCGTAGGGAGCACCGGCCCTCTTTGCTAAGAAGAAAGGTGGTGCTTTGAGACTGTGTATCGATTACCGGAAGTTGAACCGAGCTACGGTTAAGAATAAGTACCCTATGCCTCGTATAGATGATCTGTTCAATCAGTTGAAGGGTTCCTGTTGTTTCTCTAAGATAGACTTGAGATCGGGTTATCATCAGTTGAGAGTCAGGGAGGAGGATATTCCGAAGACGGCATTCCGTACGCGGTATGGCCACTATGAGTTTCTGGTGATGCCATTTGGGCTCACCAATGCACCTGCAGTCTTTATGGACTGGATGAACCGGATATTCTGGGAATTCTTGGATCGTTTTGTAGTAGTCTTTGTAGACGATATTCTTATTTATTCACCTTCAAAGGAGGAGCACGAGGAGCACTTGAGAGTGGTGCTCGAGTTACTTAGAGCCCATAAGCTTTATGTTAAGTTTGGGAAATGTGAGTTCTGGCTAGAGGAGGTGAAGTTCTTAGGCCATGTGGTTTCCGGGGAAGGGGTGTCTGTTGATACACCCAAGATAGAGGCAGTGCAAGATTGGGCACATGCTAAGAATGTGTTTGAGATCCGCAGTTTTCTGGGATTAGTTGGGTACTACCGACGGTTTGTAAAGGATTTCTCCAAGTTAGCTTCACCGTTGACTAGATTGACTTGGAAGGGAGTCAAATTTGTATGGAGTGAGACTTGTGAAAAGTCGTTTCAGGAGTTGAAAGTTAGATTGACCACCGCTCCAGTCTTGATTATTCCAGAGAGAGGGTTGGGTTATGCTGTTTATTGTGATGCTTCACGAGAGGGTTTGGGTTGTGTGTTGATGCAAGAAGGGAAAGTGGTAGCCTATGGCTCACGTCAGTTGAAAATACACGAGAAGAATTACCCTACCCATGACCTAGAGTTAGCAGCTGTGATCTTTTCCTTGAAGATTTGGAGGCATTACCTTTATGGTGAGAGATTCGAGGTGTTCTCGGATCATAAGAGTCTGAAATATCTATTTACATAGAAAGACTTAAACTTGAGGCAAAGGAAGTGGATGGAGTTCATTGAGGATTATGACTTCGAGTTGCATTATCATTCGGGGAAGGCCAATGTGGTGGCCGATGCCCTTAGCAGGAAATCTGTTGGTGACATAGCTAGTATAGCCATCCGGGAATGGGAGATGTTGGGTGCACTTGGGGAGTTTGATTTGCTTCTGGGCGAATCCGTTGAGGCTGCGGCCTTGTTTTCTGTTGTTGCACAGCCTACACTTGTGACTCGAGTGTTAGAGGCACAGAGAGGTGACCTTGAGATGGAATCTCTTCGAGAGAAGATCTCCAATGGGAAGGTTGAGAAGGGTTTGACGGTGTATCCCGACCTGAGTGTGAGATACCGAGACCGTCTATTTGTGTCGGAGTCTTGCCGAAAGGGGGTACTCCGAGAGTTTCATCATTCACGCCTTGCGGTGCATCCGAAAGGCACTAAGATATATCGGGATTTGAGTCGCCAGTTTTGGTGGCGGGGTATGAAGAGAGATGTGGCAGCTTTCGTGTCCAAGTGCCTTACTTGTCATCAAGTGAAGACCGAGCATCAGAGGCCAGCAGGTTTGTTACAACCCTTGCCTATTGCCGAGTGAAAGTGGGAGCATGTCACTATGGACTTCGTTGTAGGTCTTCCGAGAACTCAACGGGGTAGTGATGCTATTTGGGTGGTTGTAGATCGGTTGACCAAGTCCGCGCACTTCATTTCTATGTGCGTGAGAGATTCGGTAGATCATCTTGCCGACTTATACATTCGGGACATAGTGGGGTTGCACGGGGTCCTAGTGACGATTGTCTCAGATAGAGATCCTCGTTTTACTGCTAGGTTGTGGCAGAGTTTGCAGAGTGCCTTAGGCACTAAGTTGACCTTTAGCACGGCTTATCATCCTCAGACTGACGGGTAGTCCGAGCGTACCATTCAGATCCTTGAGGATATGCTTCGGGGTTGTGTTCTTGACTTTAATGGGTCGTGGGAGAGGCACTTGCCTTTGGTGGAGTTTGCCTACAACAACAGTTTCCAGTCTAGTATCGGTATGGCACCATTTGAGGCCTTGTATGGCCGACCGTGTAGGTCTCCAGTTTGTTGAGCCGAGGTGGGTGATGCACCTTTGTTGGGTCCGGAGTTGGTGAGGGAAACGACGGAGAAAGTTGAGCTTATCCGTAGGAGGCTTGTTACAGCCCAGAGTCGTCAGAAATCGTATGCCGACCGTAGGAGGAGACCTTTGGTGTTTGAGGTAGGTGACCATGTCTTTCTGAAAATATCACCTAGGCGGGGATTGATGAGGTTTGGGAAGAGCGGGAAGTTGTCCCCTCCGTTTATTGGTCCTTTTGAGATCCTTGAGAGGATTGGCGAGGCTGCCTATCGTCTAGCTTTGCTGCCACAGTTATCCAGAGTTCATGACGTGTTTCATGTGAGTATGCTTCGGAAGTATGAGCCGGATCCATCACATGTGTTGGATTGGACCGACTTAGTTGTTGACGAGGATGTCTCGTACAAGGAGAGACCGGTTCGGGTCTTGGATAGGCAGGATCAAGTTTTGCGAGGCAAGACCATCCCTTTGGTAAAGGTTTTGTGGAAACATCACGGGGTGGAGGAAGCCACTTGGGAACGTGAGTTGGAAGTTCGCAAGAAATATCCGGACTTGTTTGTTGATGTGTAATCATGTGTTGAAATTTTGTAATTTTAATGAACTTTAAGAACATTATATATATGTCTTAAGTTGTAAAACATTGTGAATGTTTTGGTTTAATGGAAGTTTATGATAACATTGCATATGTTGAATGCGTTGTAGAATTGAAGTTATATCATGGAATTGAATATGATATGAAAATGGGAATCATGTATATTGAAAACTGTTGAAATTGAAAGAAATGCATGTTGATAATGCAAGTTAATATATATATATTGTAAAATGCCTCTTGATAAGAGATGAAATGACCGGTATTGGGTCAAGTTGTTTATTATTGTAATGTAATATCATTGGAAATTGAGAAAAACCTGTTTTTGAAAACTTATGCTTAATTTCGGGGACGAAATTCTTTAAGGGGGGGAGGTTATAGCGACCCCGATCTTTTCCCATTTGGTTGTTGTATCCGGACTTAGGTTCCGTGGATCCTGTTGTTATATAATTGTTGTTGTCGTCCTTTAATTTCTTATTTCTGAGTTATGGGATGCAATGGGCAGGTTTGTTATAGGTTGGTAGTGTTTGGGAGCAAAGGGTTGCTGCCCAGATTTTGGACCCTTCGCTCGAGCGAGCAGTTCTTCGCTCGAGCGAGCTCTTTGTTTTTGGTCCGTCGCTCGAGCCAGGTTTCTTCGTTCGAGCGAGCGATTGCGTCTAGGTATAGACCTGAGAGCAGTGTTTCTTGGCTCGAGCGAGCTGGTTTGTTCTTCGCTCGAGCGAGCGTTCCTTCGGTCGAGCGTGCGTCTGGTTGCAGACCTGAGGGTTTGAGTTGTTGGCTCGAGCGAGCTTTTCTTCGCTCGAGCAAGCTTCGGGTTCTTGGCTCGAGTGAGAGTTTTCTGTGTCTGGTCACTCGAGCGACCAAGTCTTCGCTCGAGCGAGCCTGTTTTATTTAAATAGGCAGTAGCGGGTTTTAAAATAGTTTTTCATCATCTTTTTGATTCCAAAACCCTAGGTCCGACTTCTCTCTCCCTCTACACACCTTCTCTCTTAGGTTTGATCTACTTAGAGTGTGTTTCTACCCTAGATCCTTTATTAAAAAGATAGAGTGAGTCGAGGGCTTCTGTTTAATCTGAACAATCTTGGATTTGGAGCACATTGGGTTTTCACCATCTTCCCGATTTTGAGTTCTTCACTTCGAGGTAGGGATTTCCTACTCCTTATTATAGGTTTTGTTCTAAGTTTTGGTATTTTGATATGTTGGGGGTTGTTTGGTAACTTTGGGAAATTAGGGTTTGTATTATAATTTGAAAAAGGGGTTTTTCATCTATTAAACAACATATGTTTATGTGTTAAATTGAGATAATTGAACCTTAGGGTTGATTTTGAGAAAAGGGGGAAAAATCCTAATTGTTGTAATAAAATTAATTTGTATAATTAATTTTGAGAAAATTGTGGAATTAAGTCTAATTCACGAAATTGGGGAATTATGAACTTAAATGGTGTAGTTGGATAATTTAATCACCCACCTGTGAGAATGTGATTTTATATTCGTTGATACATTTATTTCCTGTTTAGAAATAAATGTTTTGGGCTATCGGTGGAGGATAGTCGTGATTGTTGTAGACATCGCATGTGGATTAGGGAAACCTGAACTAATCACATTGGTTAAGTCATTAATTTTGGCAGTTGAATTAATACAGAAAATACATGCATGTATTGATTGAGTATTATATATTGCAAGTGTTTAATACATTGTATATGCATATTGTTTGGGAGGAGATAGGGGATGTACTCCACAGTTTGGGAGGAGATAGGGGATGGACTCTTAAACCGGATATTGTTTGGGAGGAGATAGGGGATGGACTCCATTAGCACCACTAATATGTGTGCTTATTGATTTTTTGGAAGTGTTTTTACATGTTATTGATACGTCACGAAAATGTGTATCAATTGGGAAGTATGGAAGTGAATTTTGGTTGAGGTTGATACAACACCAACATGTGTATTCATTATGTTATAAGAAAGGTTTAACTTGATTTGTTATCCCAGTTAAATTGGAAATATTGTTAATAAGAGATGTAATCTCTGTTGAGTTATTTGGCCAGGTTCTGAGCCATATTTGTATAAATGGAAAGTTGAATAAATAATGGAAAGTGAAACGTGTCATAGACATTAGTGTCATGAAACTGAACGATGATGTAATTGATTATTTTGTGTACTCCATCTATTGAATGCTATAGCTTTATTCAATGCTTATATTTGGTTTAGTATATTTCTACTAGGCTGTGGCTCACCCTATATGGGAACATCATTTTCATGTTCAGGTGATGTGCTACCTCCAAGGACTTAGCTTGGATGGATTTGGAGTTGAAGACTCTGTTTAGATTAGTTGTTTATTTTGTTTATTTTGATGTTACATGTAAACTCAAGCCTAAGGCTTAATGTGTAAATGAGTTAGTACTCATATTTTGTGTCCAAGTGTTGGCTTCGAAAGATGTAAGCCTATAGGGCATTTACTTTCGTTATTACATGTAATGTCTTTTAGTAAGATTACTCTGATGAATGAGATAAGGATTGATTTTCTTTTATCAATGCATGTTAATGTTATATATATATTATGGTTTTTTTTTTAGGGTGTTACAATAAGAGTTTTAGGAGGATATGTACATGTAGTACTTAAAGATAAATATTTAATATAATATGTTGTAGGATATGAGATGGATTACAGTTATACTATGTTTGGTTAAGATAGGATATATGATGAGATAATAAGAGAATGATTATTTTTGACCTTTAAATGAAAGATGAGCTATATCTAACGGTGGGGGATATACAATGCCGTGGGAGTGGTATTGCATATCCCTCCCTTTTGCATCATATACTATCCGGACTCCCTATATCCAGAGCAACCAAACATGAGATATAGGGAGACAAAAAAAATATGTGGGACCCACTTCATATTATATCCGATCCTACACCCATATCTGGTAAACAAACAGGACCTTGGAAATAGATACAAATCAATAGCTGATAACCTATTTTGCAAGGGGAGGATTTTATTCAAATACTTTGAAAGTTGGTGAATAAAACATAAATTTTCATTGATCTAAAATAGGAAAATAGCTCTTGTCCATTTATACTTTTTCATACTCTATGTTTTGGGTCTCATCCCGAATGCACAAAGATGATTCGAATAATTCATCTAGTAGGCTCAGCAGTAAAGATGAGTTGTGCAAAGAATTAATTTCATTGGTTATCACTAGACAAATAAATAAATTACATTTTATTTTTTAAAATAGATGACAATTATGAATTTAAATTTGAATAATCTATTTTATAAAATAAAATGCAATTTCTTATTTATCGATATCCTATTAAATTGATTTTTTTTCAATAGACGGTCTTTATTATAAGATTTATGAGATAAATATTTCGGATTATTATTATAGGCCTCGAGTAGGGCCCACAAAATGAAGTACGAAAGAGTATAAAAGATAACGGTATGGATAGGAGCCATTCTCCCAAAATATTGAGGCTTACAACTTTGGGGGGGAGATAATATGGGTTCATCATGTAGGGTTTTTCAAATTATTTGTGTAAAAAATTAAATTGATCGAATAATTGTAACTACATGATCAAATTACATTTATTAGTAAGGAAAATGCCTTGGACCCCCAGTGGGGGTGCTGGGGGTCCTGCTTGAAGGCTTATGATTGGCCAAAAAAAAATTTGTTTTTTTTTTTTTTTTTTTTTTTTCGGCGAATGAGAGAGCTCCACGTCACTGGGGGTGCCACCCCCAGTGGGGGTCTGAAGCAGCACTCTATTAGTAAAAAATAAATGACAAATATAATTTTAAGAATAGACCATTTATTATTTTGAAGACAAATGTGATTTAGCGTTGTTGTCTAAACAATCTAATCTTTTACATCAAGTTAGAGAACTATAAAAAATGAATAATTTAAATGGTAAAAGTAGATAAGGTGGTGGGCCATCGAGCTCAACATGATAGTCTAGTCGGTTAGTCCAACGAGAGAATGCCATTTCAAAAATGAATAAAAATTTTTTCCAGTCCATTTATTTGGAGTCGTTTGTACAATTTGCTTCTTGTGTACTTGTCGCAATATTTAAATCTTTTTATCTCAACATGAAAATTATCTATGTAGAAAGTTTTATGGAAGTGACTGAAAACATCTAATAGGAATATGGGTTCACCAATAAGTCGTCTTAACTTTTTGGTACATTAAAAAGTCCCATTCACTTTTTATTGGTACTACAAAATTTTATTTGTTATTTTTTGAACTGCATTTCATAAAAAGTACCACTAATTGTTAGTTGTTAGTAACAGTTTAAAATATTCATCACAAAAAAACGTTACAAATTTTTATTTTTTAGCAACGGATTTAGAAAAGGGTCTGGACTGTCTCCAGTCCAAATCTGGGACAGTCCAGTCCAGTCTAGCCCATTGGGCCTATTTTTGGGCTCCTTTTCGATAATCCAAACCGTTCATATTTTAGGATTCGTTGAGTATATTATCCATGTAAAAAATCACGTCGATCAGATAACAGATACTATGTATTCGGATTACTTTTGTTTGGAAAAAATGGACGGTTAGATAATTAACGGCTCATAAAAAAGTGATCCGAATACATAGTATCTGTTATCCAATCGACGTGATTTTTTACAGGGATAATGTACTCAACGAACCCTAAAATATGAACGGTTTGGATTAGCGAAAAGGAGCCAAAAAATGGGCCTAATGGGCCGGACTGGACCCTCCAGTCCAGATCTGGACTGGAGGCAAGCCACTGCCTTTAGAAAATCGTCACTAATTTTTAGTTTTTAGCGACAGATTCATAAAATTATCACCAAAAATATTAAGTCTAACTATTAGAACTTTTTAATCCATATAAATATTTAAAAAAAAAAAATTAATCTATACAAAAACTTACAAGACTTAATGGCACACGTAATTAACCTTAATTTAAATTAATCAAATAAGAAGTGTAAGTACTACCTCTATTTTGACGTTTTCTGGCTAAAAGATCTCATCATTCTTTGGTCGGAGTTTTTTCAATAAGTGCTTGTGATTTTAAATCATATTTATTAAATTCATGTAGTTATGAACTAATTTTCCAAATTTTTGTAATATGTAAAATTATGATTTGAATACATAATTTTTTAGACAAATTATACCGGTAATCCATATATTTTACCCCTTATGTTATTTTGGTTCCTATATTTTCAATTGGCTTAATTTTGATCCTTAATTTTAGATTTTATTTCAATTTGATCAAATTGAGAATATGATTAGTGTTTTTTAAGAAAAATTATTACTAAATTAGTTGAGATTAACTAACTGAATTGAGTTTATAATTTTGCCCTTAAAGATATAACACATGACACTTATGTGCGTATTTTTCATATAAAAAAAAATAAGAATTACAATCAATTGGACCAAATTAAGACAAAATTATATATTCATGGTTAAAATCGAGCTAATTAAAATTATAAGGACTAAAATGACACAAAAACTAAAGTACGAAGACTACCGTCGTAATTTATCCTTTTTTTTAACAAAATTATTTGCACTCGTATTTTCTAAAACACGACTTTAAAAAAAATTACAGTAAATTATTAACAATTTTTTCTTTCGGACACAATTTCATCAAAATCATGTTTTAAAAAGGAAGGTTTATTAGGAAATCTTTTTTAAACTACTTGTATTTCAATTAGTCAATAGCATATTGTTGCATTTCAATAAATCTTATTATTTGGATAGTTGATCTACCAAATCTTAATTCTCATATTTAAGGTATATTACGAACAATTTTACCATTACAAACATTTTTTGAAAGCTTAGCAATTTGGTGATGTGGACATTCATATTTTATAGTGTGAATGTTCACATCACGGAAGATTCATACTGGTAATGTGAATATTATTATTATGGGCATTTTGGTAACTAAATCAGTTATAATTTGAAAAAAAAAAAATTGGATTAGGTGGAATATAAGTAGTTGAAGAGGGATTTATAAAAATTACCTATATAGAAAGTAAAATTTATAAACTTAAAGTTAGGTGAGTGTAATTCAAATCCACACTGCACTTATACTACAATATATAAAAGTTTTAGAGACTAAATGTTTTAGTCTCTAAAAGTAAAAATTTTGTTGTAAAAGACATTTAAGAATCAATTTTCATCATCATGAAAATAGTCGTTAAAAATAAGACTTTTAGCTACAAAATTTTAAAAATGTCACTAATAAATAGACTTTAAGGGACAAAATAATTTAGTCTCAAAATGGATTATTTTTTGAGACAAAAATTTGGTCTAAAAAGGATAATAATTCATCACAAATGTCCAATTTTTGTTGCTAAAAATATAATAATAACACTTTTCACAACAAAATTATTTGGTCCCTAAAAAATAATTTTATCCCTTAATTTTAGTTTCTAAAACCTTAATTTTTTGTAGTGCTAGTCTGTTCAATTCATTTCCTGAGTATTTTTCTTTTCTTAATATATAGTAATAGTATACCATCATATACAAAGACCAAAAAACACTGCCCTCATATCAAAAAATGAAAAAAAATAAATAAATAATGATAATAATAATAATACTTGAAATACAGTTCTTTCAGTAAATATACCGATAAATTTGAGAAAAACTACCTTCGAGCTTAATCAAAACAAGGTATGACATGTATGACTCGGTGGAAACAATGATAGAGCGTTATATATATATAATTTTTAATTCTCTTTTTTTTTTGTGATATGAGAATTTTAAATTAAAAGATTTTGAAGATTAAATAATAAATATAGAAGAGTTTGTTTTTATTTATGGCTGATCCCATTTGATAGGATTAAAGGTTTGATTTATTTTTTGGTTTGGTTTAGTTTGTTTTTATTTATATAAATTTTAATTTAAGTTAGTGATAGGATTAAAGGTTTGATTTATTTTTTGGTTTGGTTTAGTTTGTTTTTATTTATATAAATTTTAATTTAAGTTAGTGAATGCGTGACCAAAATTTCTAGAGCCGCCAATGATATCGTATCCGGATATGTTAAAAGCATGGTTAGGAGTAAAGTTCTGTAGAAACTTAGGCCTTGTTTGGTTTGGCTTTGGGAAAAAGATTTTGGAGAAAAATTTTGGAAATTTTGTTTAATTAGTTTGTAATTTTTCTCAGAAAATTTTCAAAACAACATTCTCTCTTACACATTAATTAATCATTTTTCTTCCTCCTCTCTCTTTTTCAATTACTTTTTCTCTCACATACATCTACTCAATTACAACAAAATATTAAATCAACTCAAACTCCCAAATTCCAAAACTATTTTCAAAATATACAACCAAACAAACTACAAAAATTTTTAAACTCTCTTCCCAAAATATTTTTTGAAAACTTATCTCCCAAAGTGAAACCAAACAAGGCGTTAAACTTCAGCTCATAGTCTAAGCTTTGTCAACAGATTCAACCATAGATATGCCTGGTTAAGTTATGTAAACTCTAGTTTAGTTTGATGTTTTGTAAAAATCTTGTATAAATGAGCACCTGAAGTAATGCTGGAATCCAATGAGAGAAAATTTCAAATCTGCATAGAGAGCTTATCATTCCACAGTTTTGCAGCTGATTTGGGATTGTTGGCTTGTGGAATTAAGTTCAGGCGCAAGGTGAAGAAAGAAAAATTGAGAAGTTTGACTCCATGGCCACAATTCCAATGTTTGATGGTGATAACTACGATTTTTGGTGTGTGAAGATGAAAACTCTATTTTTGTCTGTGGATCTGTGGGATATAGTAGAGAATGGGTACAGTGAGCCAAAAGTAAAACCTGCCATGACCGAATCTCAAAAGATCCAATTGAAGAAGAATCAACAAAAAGATGCTGCAGCTCTTTCAAAAATCCAACAAGGTGTCTCAGACTCAATCTTTCCAAAAATCATGAAAGCAACAAAAGCGAAGGAGGCTTGGGACATTCTTCAACAAGAATTTCAAGGAGATGTGCAGGTAATTAGAGTAGTCAAAAAACTTCAAGTTCGTAGAATTAGAAGAGTTAACAAATATCAAATTTCTGATATATTTGAGAATTTGCAATTTCTCCAACACCCTTTCTTAGTTAGTAATTTTTATTTTCTTGGATTGTTAAAATTGTTTTTTAATTAACTCTGTAGATGTTGGCAAAAAGTTTCATCATCTCCAACTTGAAGTATTTCGAATTTTCAATCCCCTGGAATGCGACAATCTTTTTTGGAATATCATGAATGTGTTCGTTTGTCAATTTTAAAAGATGCTTTTGAATTTCTTCTTCACAAGATCACGCCGTTTGCCTTCGCATTTTTATATTTTAGGCAAATGCTTACAAGTATTTTTTTTTTTAAAAAAAATAAATAAAAAACTTGATCAGGATCAAAATTTAAATGAAGCAAAAGAAGGCCAGCCAACACAGCAGTGTCATTGGGATCACATGGATTCTGAGTTGTATAACGCTGCAATGAAGGGCGACATCAACATCCTGAAGCAAAATAAAGAAACTCTTAACCTTCAATTGACCCCGAACAAGAACACCGTCCTCCACATTGCAGCACTATTTGGTCAAACAGAATGTGTAAAAGAGATCCTAAAGATGAATTCATCGCTGTTATGTCAGACGAATGTGAAAGCTGACACAGCTCTTCATCTTGCAGCAAGGGAGGGAAAGCAGGACTCAGTCGACGCACTCATCGAATGTGCAAAGACACTGGATGCGGAGGGCAGTGTAGAGCTGGAAACTGGCTCCACTATGACCAAAAAGATGTTGAGGGCCACAAATGAGGACGGTGACACAGCCTTGCACGATGCTGTGAGGTTAGTTCCAAAACCAAATTCAAATTCAATCAGATTGTTGACAGAAGATCCAGAGTACACATATAGGGCCAACAATGCGGGTGAAACTCCACTTTACATTGCTGCCGAGAGAGGACACCATCAAGTGGTGTCACAAATCTTGAAAACCTGCAGAGCACCGGCTTATGGTGGTCCTGACGGTAGAACAGCTTTGCACGCCGCAGTAATTTCCAACTATGAAGGTAAGCTAGTAGTACTCATTAATTTACAAATATATAAGGAAAATGAAAGTTAAATATATAAAATTTAAAAAAAAAAAAAAAAAATTTAAAGTTGATATTGAGATTTTGTCTAAGGTCCCGACCACCTTGGTGGCCATGACAATGGTGGTGGTGGTAGCTGGTCGAGGTGGTGGTGGTGGTGGTGGTGGCGGTGGTACTGGGCTAGTGTAGACTGTTGTGGTGGTGGTGGTGGTGATGTGATGGAGGTGGTCACTAGAGGGACCAAATTTTTGTCCCAAAAGTAAAAATTTTGTTACAAAAATATCAGTTTCTATCGTCGCAAGGATAGTATCTAAAAAATGTTAGAAATAAATTGGCCACACAACAATCACTCACACAAATTTGAAAGCAAATTAGAGAAGGAACAAATACAACTCTTGTATTTCACTCATGTTATTCTCATTGCATTATCATTACATTCTCCTACTCGTTCTTATCCTCCATAAATTGCATGACTATATAAGATCCTAACATGAAACTTACACACTCACATTAAGATCCACTAACTCTATTAGTCTTTGCAGCCACTAACACATTAACATACTACTAATGCTCTTAACACACCATTATGCATCATTACATGCATATCATTATTTCTCCATAATTAGCATAACTAAATGTAGGAAATATAACTCCTAATATAACAAAAACAAAGTTTATTATTTTCAACACCCCCTTAAACTTGTTTTTTTGCTAATGTCCATGTGTTGCAAATGCTTCATTATTAAGGGGCTTTGACGTAAGTTTTCTATCTTGAAATCCTCCTTCTTCAATAGCAACAATTTCCTTGGCCATCTCCATGGATGCATAAACTTTAATTTTGATCCTTTTGAATACACCTTCACTTTTCTTCCTCACAAGCTCGTACATATTCTTCAAATGAACATTTTCAAATTTTCCGTTCATATGGTCATTCCTCGTCCGTCCATTCTTGAACTGTTTTTGCCTCCTAAATTTAACATTCGGTTTTTTTTTTTTTTTTTTTTTTTTTTTTTTTTTTTTTTTTTCTTATAAGGATAAAAAAACTTCTCCATGTTTATCCAACTTGTATCACTTAAACGATTCTCTACACCCAATATTTAGAACCTCTATTTCATCATCTTCAACTTTTCCACAAGCTTCATTTTCGTCTTCCACCATATTTATTTTGTGAACTTCATCTTCAACGATTTCTTCAACTACATAACTCTATTCCCTTTTGTCTTCCTTTTCAAAATTTTCTTCAACAATTTTGGTCTCAAATTGGTCAACTTCAACTGGATGATCATCTTCTCTAACTTCGATGGATGTAACTTCAACATCACACTCTTCTTTTTCTTTCTTTTTTTTTTTTTTTTTGATAAGCAAAAAATAATTTTATTGATAACACCAAAGAGTTAGACATTACATCAATAAATTGAAGGACTTTAGGAAGAGGTAAGAGTAGGAATAAACTAACCATCCCAACTAGGTTGGCATACTAAAAAAGTTAAGATACAAACTAACCCAAAGAGAACACTAGGTGTGAAGTGTTAGTTGCTCCAGCCCACATGGATAAGTCATCAATGGGTGGCTCTCCAAGTCAAGAAGTAGGAGGGAAGTGGAAAGAGGGAAGAGGGCAGTTGGCAGCCCAATAACTTCCTTTTATTGACTTTGTTTCCTTCTTTTTCTGTATAAATTAAGGTGAAGAGGAAGGGAAATATAACACACAGATAGAGGCAACAAACACAAAATGTATAATCTGTGTAAAAGAGTGAGAGTGCTATAGAGAGAGAGTAAGGTGTGAGTGTTGTAAACTCCCTCTGAGATAATTCTATAGTAATATCTCTCCCGTGGACGTAGGCTATTGCCGAACCATGTAAATCTCTTGTGTGATTGTGCGTGATTGATTTTTGGGTGTGTCTAATCCTAACAAGTGGTAGGTCGATTTTTGAAAAAACAAGGTGTGTTTTTTAGAATTTCCTAGAAATCGAGTTGCTCAAAATTCTTTTTTGAGCACACCAGGAGGTGTGTCTCTTCGAGATGATTCCGATGGTATAAAATTCATCAAAATCAAAGCTAAAACGAGTGTCGTAGAGCTTGCCTAAGAATTTCGCCAGAAATTTCAGTTCGGCAAACCCGCGAAGAAGAAAGCTAATGTCAATGTGACATCATCATTGCATCAGCAGTGTTTCTAAAATTGCAATTTAGCCCCTGAAGTTATGGTAAATTACATTTTAGCCCCTATAGTTTCAAAAATTGTAATTTAGCCCCTAAGTTGTGGTAAATTGCATTTCAATCCCTAAAGTTTTTGAAATTGTAATTTAGCCCTTGAAGTTGTTAGAAATTACATTTTAGTCCCTGAAGTTTTGGGATATTGCAATTTGGCCCATTAAGTTGGGAGAAATTTCATTGAGGTCCTTGAAAAAGTGAAGGAAGTGCTTTCCTGGCTAATTTGACCATTTTGGACTCAACAGTGTGGTCCATTTGTCCAAATTAAGATTCTTTGTACAAGTAAGAAAACGATGGAGGAATCCACATCAACTTTAAGATCAATGATAAAGTTAAATGCTTCCAATTATGGAATCTGGAAGCCGCGGATGGAAGATGTCCTATACTGTAAAGACCTGTTTGACCCTATTGCTCTAAAAAGGGTTAAACCGGAAGTAGAGAAAGACGAAGATTGGATAAAGATGAACCGGAAGACTATCAGTCAGATCAAACAATAGATAGACCGCAATGTGTTCCACCATGTCGCTTAGGAGACAGATGCATATGTCCTCTGGACAATGTTAGAAGAAATGTATTAGTCAAAGACCACCCAAAACAAAGCCTTGGTGATAAGAAGGCTTGTAAATATGAAGTTGAAGAATGGTGTGTCTGTCGCTGAGCACACCAGTGAATTCAAGAATCTAGTGAATCAACTTGCAACCGTCAAGATGCCCTTGGACGATGAAATGCAAGTCGTACTATTGCTCAGTTGTTTACCGGATAGTTGAGAGACGTTGGTGGTTTCTCTAAGCAACTCTGCACCGGAGGGGAAGCTGACCATGAACATGGTCACAAACGCCATGTACAATGAAGAAACAAGGAGGAAAGACATGGAAGGTAATCAGTCCCATGCTTTTGTCACAGAAGATAGAGGCAGAGACAGAAGTAGAGGAAGAGGCAGAGGAAGAAGTAAGAGGAATGCTTTGCCCTTGATAAAAAGGAATTACACGTGAGTATCATCAATTGCCTACTGAATCCATGCCCGAATTGGACAAAACTCGATGTGCCTCTTCTACTACCGTCTTCACCTCGGAATGCTTTTCCGAACGTTGAATCCACAATGCCGATATCGAATCTACGATGATGAGCCACTCTGGAATCCACCAAAGCTTCAAGCCCAAGTTTTCCAGAATCCACCAATGAACACCTCTCTCGTTTTGTGAATAAACGAACAAAATTAACCCTTGATGTTTAACAATATGTAGTTCGTTGATCAATTAATCACCTTCTATACATCAAGGAAACTCATATAAACCACCATCCAATATAGAACACTTTGTAATTTACACCTCTCTAAAAATCTAGATGGGGTTAAACCCCAAAATGAGCAAACGGCGCACTTTATACTAAATAGAGTCGCAAAGACCGCTCGAGCCACCACTTGACTACTCAAAAGGTGTGAGTAAAGGCAGTGCAAATCATATAGGCCAACTGCTCAAGCGCAACATCCATCGCTTGAGCGGTTAAACATCTTTCCCAGAAGTTCAGTTTGCAAGCAAAGGTACTAGATGATCCACTTCACCACTGATCCCTATACATAGTCAACGAAATGGCAAACAAGGAATGTGGAATGCTCAAGATACGAAATGTTAGCACAAACTCCTCTACACGGGTACAATTCGGATTGGATTCACATCTAAATACTCATAGCCTGACTAAAACAATAAAGCGAATAAAATTACAATTGAAAGAAATTTTGCCAAACGGGATTGTCAATTACAAAAACCTAACAAAACCACCATTGAAAAAATGAGAAGATAGAACAAACCCACTCAAACCCAACCAATTGAGGATATGCAACCAAACAAGCCATGATTTGTGACAAAGAAGGAGGATGTGAACCAGGCCCAATTTTGGGAGGTAAGCCCACAAAGTAGTTGCTTTGGACCCCCAAAGAAAAGGTTGAAAATAGGGTCTCACAATTATTTAGTCGTATACTAGTTCATTAAGAAAAAGGCCCAAATCAATTCAAAGTACTAAATGAATAAAAGACCTAATCTAAAATAAAAAATCATAAAATAAAAATAAAAATAAAAAAACGACTTGAATTTAGAAGTTCAAAATTATGTTTAATACAAGGCCCAAATTGAATTTCAAAAGGCCCAAAAATTTAAGGTCCTAATCTATATTATAAAGAGGGAGTTACGGGCCAGTCCTTTGGATCGGACTTAATTCCTAGAAAGTCCTGACCCAAAATAATTTAGTCGTCTTTTATTTTTACCCTAAACCTAAACACATTTATCTCTCTCTCTCTCTCTCTCTCTCTCTCTCTCTCTCATATTTATGTCACTACACACCATTTCTTCTTCCTCCTCCATCACCAACCACCATCTCCTTCTCTTTCTCCTTCTCCTTCGTTGCCATCAACGTTGCTCCTTTCACATCATTTATTTGCTAGCTTCAACACCGTAATCCTCTATCATCGATCTACCATCTTCAACGTCGTCGTTGCCACCACCTTCCTCCATCACCGGTTTGGGATGCAAAATGCCCAATCAGTGCATTGAAAGATGTTGTTGATCTTCTACAAACGTGTAACTGATCTAATAAATTTGTTACTTAATTCAGTGATAAATTTGTTACTTAATTTATGAATGATAAATTTGTTACTTAATTCAGTGATAAATTTGTTGTGATGCCCTCTCTCTTCCTCAAATCAAGTCTGCTATGTGTAAATTTTTTAACAAATTCATTAGTGATAAATTTATCACTGGTTTAAACAATATAAAGCTCTGAACTCGTCAATGTCGATACACCCATCTCCATTCATGTCGATTTTCTTGATCTCTCTCAGATCTAACATCATCTCTCTCAAATCCAAGAGCTACAGAGACAGTTCTCATGTTCACCAACACCAACGAATTCATCAGTGGCTTTGGAACTCATTAATGTTGACATACCCCATCTCCATTCATGTCGATTTTCTGAATCCCTCTCAGATCTAACACCATCTCTCTCAAATCCAAGGGCCATAGAGGTAATTCTCATGTTCACCAACACCAACGAATTCATCAATGGCTCTGGCAGTTCTCATATTCACTAACACCACTAATTTATCAATGGCTATGGCAGTATAACAGCAGGGGCAAAATCAAGATAAAAAAAATATAACAAGACTTCCTGGTGCATGAGATAGAAATTTAAGACCTAATAGGTAATAGATTCAATTATTGGGATCGACTGGTGAAAAACCCTATTATAAAAACTTGTAAAAAGAAGTTTAAATAATTCGAGGCCTAACCCAATAATATACATTTCATTGCCTTTCCTGGCAATCTTTTTAAAAACTTGTAAAACAAAATCTTTTTCAATAGAGCTTTCATAACAGTATATTTAAAAAATAAAACAAATAAAAGATGGTTAGTATAATCAAATGTTGAAAAATATTACTGAAAAAGATTTAGTTGATAAGTGTGAATATAAAAGCTTGTTTGATAATTTTGCAGTTAAAAATGCAAGAAGGGTGATGTTCAAGTGATACTTTGTTATTTTTTGTTGACTTTTTTGGTACTCCAATTCATATTTTAGTCATTTTTGTTTTTGTAAACTTTGTTATATATTTAAGCAAAATTTAGTAGACATTATGCAAGTATCATTTTTTTTTTAAATATATGTGAAAGACCCCATATTTAATGTTTACTTTGGACCCTGAAAAAATCAAAACCTGCCTTGATGTGATCCGATGATTCAATCTGGCAGCCACATAAAGCACAAAAGCGATCATCTCCCATAGGGATTGTTATGCAATGATATGGTTTCAATCACGCAATAAATAACAAGGAAAAGAATAATCACACACACAAACACAAGATATACGTGATTCAATGAGATGCCTACGTCCACAGTAGAGAAATGATCAAAATCCACTATATGTAATAAGGATTACAAATCACTCCGCAGGTCTCTCTATTTTTCTCTAACCCTAAAAAATATAAATTAATACAATTTATAGGGTAAAAGACTAATGGGCCAAAAGTAACACTAAAGGTCCATAAATATCAATTTCGGCACAATCCTGACCCATCAGGATTGCAACTCACTCTCAGGGCATAGTAGGGGGCCCACTCCCCACCCCCGACTAGGGGTATAGCAAATACAAGACACCTCACAACAGGGAGAATTGATCTCCTAATGAGAAGATCTCTTGATGCGATACGGCCTTTTATAGCAAGCTAGTAGAAAACTTTCACCTTTGGTGGAGCAAAACATTTCCATAAGCGCATACTGATAGCGCTTTCCCCATTTGAGATAAAGTGGTAGTGAGAAATGATAGACTTGACCATAAAATGCCCCTGTTTATCGATTGACCACTGAAGAGAATCACTTTGGTTTGGTCTTAAAGAAGTAGTGGAGATGAGTTCCTACAGCTTTACAAGTTCCCATGGTCCCAGATGTTGCCGAAATTGAATTTTACAAGCTAAACTAACACTGTTGAAAGAGGACAGTTCTGCAATTGACTTATTTTTCTAAGTGGAGAGGGAGAAAAGCTGAGGGAAAGTAGTTGATAGAGGCTCAGCTCCAATCCATAGATCAATCCAGAAAAGAATATCACAACCTAATCCCAACTTTCGCACAAGATTGTTGGTCAACAATTCACTGAACACATCACCACTGCTGTCCACTTCAAGAATGCTTCTCCAACCTTTGGAAATTCGTAATCCATGAAGATCAAATGGAAACCAACTGCTAGGCCTTGTTTCGTATATTTCAACAACTACTTTTCACCAAAGGGCATTCTTTTTTGTACCATAACACCACCACCATTTGGCAATGAAAGCGGAATTTTTTAGTTTAAGTGAATGAATACCTAAACCTCCAAACTCTTTCCTATTTGTAACTGATTTTCAGTTGGCAAGATGGTTGCCGTTTTTATCCTCACTACCTTCCCAAAGGAATCTTCTTTGGAGTTTTTCCATCACACCCTTCTTTGTTGAACTCGTCTTCTTCAAAGCGCTGTGCCCAATACTCAATGGGTAGCAATTTACCTTCATGTTTGGAGACAATACTATCAATTAGCTTCCAAACATGATGGTGTTCTTGAATCTCCAATATATGTCCATACCTCTAAATGTATGGCCTCCTTCAGAACTCTGATTGCTTTTTCCTTTTTCTTCTCTCGAATTCTTTTAGGCAACCTGTTACTTAGCTTTTCTTCAACCACATCGAACAAGTCACATGCTTTGAAATATGAAGAGAGAACAATCTTCATTCTCTTGTAATTTGAGAACATCATTTTCTCACACCAAAAATACAAATTTGGTGATTCTTCCGTGTCAGGCTGCTCCATTGGTAAATGGGCTACAATTCCATCTTCAAGAAGATGGATAGGAAAATGTGGAATGCCCTTCCATTTGTAGTGTTATGGACTTTGTGGAAAGTAAGGAATGAATGTACGTTCAATGAAATCCACCCCAAATGGAACAATATTAGTGAGCTAATTGAGGTTAATGTGGCTCTTTTTATTAAATACAACTGCAAGGAGGTAAGCTATTCTGTTAATAACTTGGCTCCGAGCTTGATGCTATAAGATGTAATGGTCATTAGCTTTATGGGTTGCTGTTGGGCTGCTGCTGTCCTTATTGTTTTGGGTTTCCTTTGGCCTGCTGCTGTTGGCCCTTAGGATGTTTGTTCTGGTTGATGCCTTTTCAACCTCTGTTTGTGGGGATGGTGATGCAAATGATTTGGCTTGCCTCTTTTTGCCAACCATTGGGTTTGCTTTGATGCTTATAGCACCTCCTTTGTGTTTATTTCCTTGTTTGTTGCTTTATTGATGTTTGATGTAAGGAACTTTCCTTGATTCTTATCAATCAAGTTTTAACTTTGCTGATCAAAAAAAAAAAAAAAAAAAAGACTTTTAGGATCGTAGTAGCTCTAATACTACTTTGTTAGAAATAAATTGGCCACACAACAATCACTCACAAATTTGGAAGCGAATTAGAGAAGGAAAAGATGCAACTCTTATATTTCACTCATGTTATTCTTATTGCATTCTCATTATATTCTCCTACTAATTTTTATCCTCATTACATAAATTGCATGACTATATATAAGATCCTGACATGTAACTCACACACTCACATTAAGGCCCGCTAACTTTATTATGCTTTGTAACCACTAACACATTAACATACTACTAATGCTCTTAACACGCCATTATGCATCATTACATGCATATCATTACTCCTCCATAATTAGCCGAACTAGATATAGGAAATATAACTCCTAATAATAAAAGCAAAGTTTATTATTTTCAACAAAAGTTGTTTAGAAAAGTAAAAACAGAGCTTTTGGTGACAATTTTAAAAATGTTACCAATAATTGAGTACAATGGAAAAGAAAATTGTTGTTTCAGTAAGGAATAAACAATTTTCACCAAAGTAATTCCCTTGTGAAATTTTACTACTACATGTAGGCATAAAACACAATAACAAAAAATAATAATAATCCATCATATCTTAGATATATGAAACAAGGAAGGAAGGGTAAGAAACTACATAGAAAATTTCTTGTACAAATATTCCTAAAAGTAAAAAAAGAAAAAAGAAAAAAAAAAGTCATTTTCATTGTTACATTGTTTGTTATTATTTTCTTTCCAATTTAAGATATTATATGCTTGTATTTAATTTCAGAAAGCACCAAAACACTATTGGATTGGAACAAAGATTTGGCCAAGAAACCAGATATGTATGGTTGGACACCACTTCATTATGCAGCCCGATTTGGTCATGTAGGAAAGGCTAAACAGCTACTAGATGTGGATAAATCCATTGCATATGTGATTGCAGACAAAGATGATAAGCAGACAGCTTTTCATGTAGCAGCTAGTCAAGGACATGTCGACGTAATGAAAGAGCTTATATCACAATGTCCCGATTGGTGGGAGATGGTTAATGATAAAGGCCAAAATATTCTTCATGTTGCAGTGCAGAATGAGAACAAAAAGGTGGTCAAATTCATCTTAGAAAATTGCCAGCTCAGTAGCCATATAAATCATAAAGATATTGATGGGAACACCCCTCTCCACCTTACTGCTACTGCGTTGTGTGGAAATGAACTCATACACGATGAAAGAGCAGATAGGATGGCTTTTAACAAGCAAAATCAAACTCCCCTTGATGTAACAACACACCGTGAAAACGAAACATTAGTAGCCCAGGTAACCCTTTTTAGTCCAAGCGATGGCAAGAATCTTGTGCACAAGGCCACCCTATTACTTTATTAATTCATTAATGTTTTCCAAACTGATTAAAGAATGATTATTGCATGCAGGCTCTCAAAAGGACAGAATCAAAAAAACGTGGCAATTCGCTAGGTTGGCGAAATATAATTAGTGACGATAATGAGAATTTAACAAAGAAAATGAAAGCTAATGATGCTAAGCGTAAAAGGATTACAGCCACAGACATCCAAAAAGTAATGAAAACCCAATTGATAGTGGCTGCACTGATAGCAACTGTGACTTTTGCAGCTGGTTTCACCATGCCTGGTGGCTACGATGGAAACCAAGGCCCAAATCAAGGCATGGCAACTCTAACAAGAGAAGCAGCTTTCAAAGCTTTTGCGGTAACAAATACCATTGCCATGATATTATCCACTTCTGCTATTTTAATAGATTTTTGGGGGGTTCTAATTAGTGATCGTGATAAGCTTTTGAAACATTATAACTCCGCTGCTAATTTCATATCGATTGCAATTATAGCAATGGTGCTGGCATTCATTACGGGCACATACGCTGTATTAGAACATTCACGAGCCCTAGCAATTGCAGTTTGCGTTACTAGTTGCCTGTTCTTCCGGATTTTGTATAACTTGGTCAAAGAGAAATTGAACATGAAAATAAAACGGTCTTCTCTATAAAAACTACATGTGTTACAGTCCTCCTATCTAGTGTTCAATGTTCATATCTGATGAATAACATCAAGGAATGCATTCTTGATCAATAATGTATTTTGATATTAATTTCAAGTGTGAGATTGTAGGCTTGAGTTTGAGGGCACCCAATCTGTATCGATAGTGATGTAAATCAAGCCTATATGGTTCCATTGCTATTGTAATAATGTCTGATTGTCAACATATATGCATATCAAATTTTTAGAGTGAAACTGGATTGTTTCTCAAAATACTCTGCTAAAGATATGTTAGGCTCTTGATTATATTTTTAATCAAGTTCTCACTCAAACTTCAAAATCATAGAGAATTTTTGGTATCAAAGCTCTCAATCACCATATTTACTTTTTGTTCCACCTCATTTCTCATTTATTATTTTGTACCCAAAAAGTTAATTTTATGAGTAGTTGAGTAATAAGTAATTGCTTATCTGATGATTATTGGTTCACTTACAAAAGGGATTAGATTTAGTGGGTTGTCTTACAATTTCTTTGTAAGTTAATGGAATAGTAGTGCCCTATATTGTGTTTTACTCCTAATTTCAATTGTTGTCTACATAATATTTGCTGGTGTAGCTTATAGTCAAAGTGATCATTGCTATTCAAGCCCAAAAATTAGACTCACTTTTCAAGTCTAATGATGTGGCAATCAATTCGAATATCTAAGGCAACACTCCCTCTCATACTTTCCCTAATCATCAACCAATCATATCACTTATACATTATTGACTCTAGAAAATGGGTCTAAAAGGTGGGTTAAGTTTGGTGAAATTGTTGATAGAAGAAGATGGTGAGTTTAAATATGAAGCCAACAGTGCAGGTGAAGCTCCACTTTATGTAACGCCCTCAAAATAATAACATTAATCCCATCAATATAGACATACATTGAGATAAAAGATAAACAACCTTCTATTCATCAGAGTAGTTCCTTACAAAAAAGTATTACATGTTGACAACAAAAGTAAATGCCCCATGGGCTCACAACTTTCCAAGCCAACACTTGGTTACAAGAAATGAGTACTAACTCATATACACGTTAAGCCCTAGGATACATCAAAAGAAAGAAAACACCAAAAAGTCTGTCAGCCTCTAGCCTCCCAAGCTATGTCCTTGGAGGTGGCATGCTACCTGTGCCTGAAAATGATGTTCCCATATAGGGTGAGCCACAGCCCAGTAGAAATATACTAAACCAACTATGAACAATGACTAAAAGATTAGCAGTTGATAGATGGCCAACACTGATACATCCACTTATATCACATTACAATTTCATGACATACAAGTCCATGTTACATTCCATTTTCCATTTCTATTCAATTCTCAATTCATAACCATGGCTCAGAACCTGGCCAAACAACTTATATGAGACAGTAACTCGTATTAAACATTTCCCTATTTCACAATAGATAAGCATATGAGCTATATCACACTTCCAAAGATAATCATATAAGCTATATCACACTTCCAAAGATAAGCATATGAGCTATATCAACATATCAATAGACAAGCATATGAGTTGTATCTACGGAGTCCATCCCCTATCTCCTCCCAAACAACATCTGGTTTAGAGGTCCATCCCCTATCTTCCCTTAAACCGTGGAGTACATCCCCTATCTCCTCTAACACAACACAATGCATATAAACAATTATCATATACATCATCAATCAATACATAAAGTTAATGTATTCTTTCAACCGTCATACTCAATGACACATCCCATTGATTAGTTTTCGTTTTCCTAATCATCATGCATTGTCTACAACAATCAAGACTATCCTCCACCGATAGCCCAAAGCAGTTATTTTTAAATAGAAAATAAATGCACAAATGGATATATATATATCAACGTTTCAACTAGGTGAGCGATAAATGATCCAACTACACCCTTTAATCCCATACATTTCCAATTTCAACATTCTCAATTCCATTCCTCATTTCTTAAATTAATTATACAAATTAATTTATTAAACCAATTAGGCAATTTCCCATAATTCTCAACATCGACCCTAAGGTCCCATTCCCACCAATTTCATAACGAAATTTCCATTTTCAATGCTACAAATATACATGGTTTCAATTTAGTCAAAACCCCTCTTTTATGAAAATTACATAAAGACCCCAAACTTTCTCAAAATTACACAACAACTCACAACATATCAAAATGCTAAAATTTAAAGACAAAGCTCATAAAGAGGAGTAGGATATCCCTACCTCGAAGTTAGAGCCCAAACGGAGATGAAGACCAAAATCTAATGTGCTCCAAATCTCAACTTTTTCAGATTAAAACGAAGCTCTCGACCCACTCTATCTTTTTAACAAAGAACTTAGGGTAGATTCACACTAGAAGGAGATGATTCCCTAGAGAGAAGACAAGTTTAGAGAGAGAGAGTCTCGGATCTAGGGTTTCAAAAAGAAAGGAAATGAAAAAGTGATGTTTTAACCGCTGCTGCCTGCTGATATACAACAGGCTCGCTCGAGCGAAGACTTGGTCGCTCCAGCGACAAGACACAGAAAACCCTCGCCCGAGCCAAGAAAGTCTCACTCGAGCCAACAACCTAGAAGCACGCTCGAGTGATAGACTTCTCGCTCGAGCGAAGAACAAACCAGATCACTCGAGCGAAGAAAAGCTAGCTCGAGTGAAGAATTCCAGTGTTCAGGTCCAGAACCAGACACAATCGCTCGCTCGAGCGAAGCCACTCTGGCTCGATCCACCAGACACAAAAACTCAACTCTCGCTCGAGCGAAGAAACCCTGGCTCGAGCGAAGGACCAAAATAAAGAGCTCGCTCGAGCAAAGGACCAAAATAAAGAGCTCGCTCGAGCGACAAACTTCTCGCTCGAGCGAAGGTCCAAAATTCTGGGCAGCAACCCTTGGCTCCCAAATACAACAAACCTGTAACAAACCTGCCCAACACATCCTATAATTCAAAAACAAAGTATGAAAGGATGTAAACAAGCTAATAACAACTATTAATGTCCACGGAACCAAGTCCGGACCACTGTACAACAAGGGGTAAAATCCGGGATCGCTATACTTTACATCACTGCAGAGAAAGGATGCCATGTAGTGGTGTTCGGAATCTTGAAACCTTTCAGAGCTCTGGCTTATGGTGGCCCTGGTGGTAGAACTGCTTTGCACACCGCAGTAATTTCTAACAACCAAGGTACTAGTCATTAATTTTAAACAAATTTTCTTTGGATTTTATTTATTTTTTACTAGACAAAAAAATAGTGGATTCATATTAACAGATGCTAGTATAAAACCTATGATATGCACGGTCTTAGACATTAATTCAAAATTGTATTTTGAAAGTAAATGGTACATTGAAAAAAATATATATATTAACAAAAAATAATCAATATTAAGTATTTAAATTTAGCAAATCCAAAGTCATATTTAGCACACATGCTCATGTATTTGTTAAAATATTTAGATTGACTCAAACTTTATAATTTGTATAAAAATGCCCATTCTTGTGTTTGAATCATAAATTTGAGTAAAGAATTCACTATCCAAGTACAACCGAAAGAAAATTGACTTCTCTCCCCCCCCCCCCCCCACAACAAAGGAAATAGCAGTTATTTTAGTCAACCATGTAATGATTATGGGAAGGGTGTAAGAACTAGAGAGAAAACTTTTGGCAGAAATATTGCTAAAGAGAATGAATGATTTTGGTTTTGATTTTGAAGTTAGTTTTTTTAATTTCTATTTAATTTATCACATTATATGCTCTGTATTTCATTTTAGGAAGCACAAAAACATTATTGGATTGGAAGAAAGATTTGGCCAAGGAAGCAGACATGTACGGTTGGACGCCACTTCACTATGCGGCCCGATTTGGTTATGTACAAAGGGCTAAACAGCTACTACAATTGGATAAATACCCTGCATATGTGATTGTAGACAAAGATGATAAGAAGACAACTCTTCATGTAGCAGCTATTCATGGACATGTTGGTGTAATGGAAGAGCTTATTGCTAAGGATACTGTCTCTACTTAAGTAATCAAGAGTTAAGGCACATCAACAGGCATACTCTGCCACACTAGGATAGCTAGATATTGTTATAGAGTTAGATATATACGGTTAGAATATTAGATATACAGTTAGATAGTTAGAGCTTATACATTGGTGTATATATACATATGGATGTATTGTTCTAATAGTCAATGAAGATATTTTTCTGTTCTTGATTATTCATCATGGTATCAGAGCTTCGAGCTCCAATAAGCATTTGCTCACCATTTTAATCTTCATTTCATTCAAAAAGAACTTTGGTCTTCATCAAGCAGTTTCAATGGAGTCTTCTTCTTCTTCAACCATCCCTCCCTCCCAATCTTGCAATGTTAATCGCTAATCTAAACTCACTTGTGACTGTCAAATTGGATAGCACAAACTTTCTCATCTGGAAACATCAGATGCAAAATATTCTTCAAGCTATTGATCTCTTGAAGGTTGTCAATGGATCATATCAATGTCCCCCAGCAATGATTCAAAATTCTTCTGGATTAGATATTTCAAATCCGGAATTCATACAATGGCGTATGATCGATGCACATCTTATGAGTTGTATAACTTCTACTCTTTCTCCAGCAATCTTTACAACTATGATTCATCTTCAAATGAGCTCTGAGGTACGGCTATCACTTGATAAGCGATTTACCTCATTGTCTAGGTCACACATTCATCAGCTCAATAACAAATTAAATTCAATATCAAAGAGTTCTGATTCAATGGAGGTTTATCTAAGTCACATCAAAAGTCTTGTGGATCAGTTGAGCATGGCTTCATCCTTTGTTGATGATGAGGATGTGGTCCTCATTACACTAAATGGGTGCTCACGAAATTTTAAGGGGTAAAAGAAAAAACTCTTAAGGCTTGACTCTTCTAATAAAATAAATCTTTAATCTTTAATTTGTTAATTTAAACCTTAATGTTTTAATTTGTTTCCAATCTAAACTATTTGTTTATTTTTATTAAGTAATCTTGACAAAAAAAATAATATTTTAATCATTAAACTCAATGTAAATAAATGATGAATGCATGTGTATTGATTATATTTATTTTTATTAATATTTGGTCTGGATGTCAATGAATGGGTGAATGGGTATTGTTTAAATTTATTTAAATTAAATTTCATTGTAAATTTGTGGAATGTTATGATAAAGGAATGTCACAAAAAATAGTTCTTAGTTACTTGCAACACCAAGACACTGTCACAAATAATTAATTATTTTTTACAATTTGTTTGTACTTTTTGAGACAAGGAAATTCGGTGGCTCACTCTCTTGCTAGACTGTCTCGCACTCTTCAACAACAGGTTTGGATGGAGGAGGTGCCCCCATCACTGGATCATTTCATTGCTTTGGATGCTGCTAGTTGCTAGTTGTAGTTTTTCTAGCTTTGTTCTGTTTGGCTGCTAGTACTCATGCTTTTGTTTCCTTCGCTTTGCAGTTCACTATCTAAAAAATAAATAAATAAATCCCATCCCAAAAGAACTTTCAAATCTTAAACCTGCTCATTTTATCCAATAAATATAGGCTATTAATTTTTTAATTTTTCTTGAAGAGATTAAATTATTTAGATTCTTTTAATTATTATTTAACAAAAGTTTTAATGTAATTATTGGATAATTCTAATTAATATGTTATATCCCAAGTCCAATTCAAATGTTAAATGGGCACAAAATCTCAGCACAACCTAATCCTATAAGCTAAATATAGGATTAATTACCAATTAGTCATATTAAGTAAACTTAAATAGTAATAGGTCCTATTGACTTTTGGAATGCACACATTAGTCCTACAATATCTATTTGCCATTAAATTTATTCCCTTATTAAATTTCGTTCTTTTATTATCTTCTCTCTTTTTCTTCCATTTTTCTAGAATTTTTTTTATCTTCTTATTCTCTCTCTCTCTCTCTCTCTCTCTCTCTCTCTCTACCATTTTTCTAGAGTGCTTCACAACCGCCATCGCTACCCTACCATCGTTTACCACCATCATTGCAACACCACCACCATCACCATATAGTCCACTCATTACTACTGCAGTCATTGTTTGGCCACCACTATCACCATCATCGTTCACCAATCATCTCCATTATTGTCGATCTATACTCTACTGTCGCTAATCTACACTCTACCACCTTTATCCATCGTTGTCACCCCCGCACACTTCTTAGCATTGTCCTCTTCTTTTGTTGCCATCACCAATGACTTTCAGATCTAGCCATTTTCAACTCAGAGCTTCACTGATGCCTTTAGATCAGGCCATTTTTTTATGTTGATTTAATCATGACATGGTTGTCCAAACTCCTACCAACGAGATCGGGTCTCTCTCTCTCTATATATATATGTGTGTGTGTATTGATGGATCTCCATTAATCTTTTTGGCCCAAAAGGACACAATTTGTTTGAAAAAACAATTATTTGTTGAAATCAACTTTTCTGTCAATTTCTTGAAATTCACCAATTTGTCTATAAAATTCACCAAGCCTATTTTCTTATTTCTTAAAATTTATTAAACTACTCTTCTGTTGAATATCACACATTTCTCTACCTCACCGCCATCACTTGTTACTGCCAGCTGCCGGTCACTAGCCACAATGACTTTTTAGGCAATTTTCCTAGCCAATAATAAGATTTTGACTTAGATCTAATACCTTATACCCTCTTTAAATTGGACTTTTCCCTTAATTCTTTCTTATTATTACTTTCAATGTTATTTTAAATATTGTTGGTAAAACTTACTAAATTATAACATTTATAATTATTTATTACATCTTAACAAGTACTAACATTTGCCTAAAAGAAAGGACTTTGATGTCGTTGAAGCAAGGAATCACTCAAATCAATGGGAAAAATCTTTGTACACACAAAAAGGATGTGAAATAGTTAGTAGATTGAGGAGGACAAAAGAGGAGGCAAATTTCAAAAATTAAGCAAGATATATTACTTTAGTGCATAAAGTGAATTGTAAAAGAATCTAATTAATAAACAAAAATAGTGAAAGAAAATAGGACATTGACAAGGTTGATTACAGTTAAGACTGCAAACGAAACGAGCTACTTGTGAACTGACTCAGCTCGGCTCGGCTCAGCTCAACTCGGCTTCACTTGTTTAATAAATAAGCCGAGTTCAAACTCGAATAAGTTCGGCTCATCAATGTGAACTTATCTTTATTTAAATTCTATAATAAGTATATTATTTATATATTAAATAATATACAAATATATAGATAATATTAAATAATATACAAATATACAAATATATAAATAATATTATTATTTAAATATCTTTATTTAAATAATATAAATAAGAAAAAAAAAAATTATCAAGCCAAGTCAAACTCGAGTGTTATTAATAACGAATTAAACTCGAGTATAATTAGTTATTAAGCCGAACTCGAACTTAATAAATGAACTCAATAAATAAACGAGTCAGATTCGAACTCAGCAAAACTTGACTCGATACCACTTATTTACAACATTAATTACAGGTTTGTTTTGGCTATCAGTTTAGATTTAGGTAATGATCTATAGAAAGAAAAGAAAAAAGAACAAAATGTGAAGAGGAATTTCATGCACTACAAGAATTTCACACTGCGAGGAAGATACATGCCACTGTATTTTTCAATTTTTAGTGGGCCATCCTCTCAAACTTCAGAATTGCTAATTCTAGACTATGACAGTGATTTTCAATTTTTAATGGCCATTTTCTGGAAATTCAAAATTACTAGTTCTAGTTTTAGTTCCGGTATTAATTTTAAGGATCATGCTAGTTTCCACTTTGAAATTGGATTGAAACATATTGTTGGACTCGTAGAATTTATAATGAGTTTAATTTCGATAATTTGAATTGTTCAATGTGTAAGGCTCATCATGTACTTTATTCCTGCAAAAAATTACGTTGATCAGATATTGATAGCCACTTAATTAGATTATATTTTTGTCAATGGTAAATATGATTTTAAAAATAAATTGTTGATAAAAATATGTTCTGATCAAGTGACTATCAATATCTGATCAACATGATTTTTTACATTTAAATCATCGAAATTAGACCTGTGGTGGGCCCCATGAGTCCAATCTGGATCCTGATTTTAAATAATAATATTGAGATGCATGTTAATATTGGTGATACAATTAAAAATTAATTCATATCGAATAATATCAATTAATATATTCATGAATAATTATGTTGAAGATTCAAATACTAACTGTAGACACCCCATTTTTGACCGTCCTCAAGACTTGGACGTCACCGTTTGAACACTCGGTGATCATCCACGTTTGTGTTCGTCTTGAGTTCCCGGAGGTCTCAACTACGCGCCTTGCCTCAGGATCTCTCGACTCGACTGTTTTGTGTCTGGTTTTGCACCAAACACTTGTGTTTTGCCTTTGAGGGGCAGGGCAGGGCGTGTGGGCCATCCCCCCACTCCACCGGCCATGGCTTGAGGCCACCGGCTGTGTTTTGTTGTCACCAGCCAAATGTTTGGCCGGCCGGCACTATAGATGGCCGGTCGGCTATCTTTGTTTGGCCAATTGCATTTTTGGCCGGCCGACTACTGTGCATCTTCTTTTGCAGATATTTTGTGCTAGCTGGCATGCATTTTGCTCCCCTCCATACACGTGTATGGAGGGATTTTCCTCTTGGCTAGCTTGTCTTGTAAGCTTGGAAGATTGAAGCTCTATAAGAGGAGGTCTCATCTCCCTCTTTTAGGGTGAGACAACATTTTCAGAGGAGCTTGTAGTTCTAAGGTTAGAGTTGTATCTATCCTATATCTATATCTTCCTCTCCTTTGTGTTGTATGTGTGTTTAGTCTTAGTATTGCACACAAACACCCACCATTACACCTTCTCTTAGAGCTGAGGTCCTTGGAGGTTGTTTTTGAAGTTTTAGAGCTAGTTTGGACTTGAAGAAGCTGCTGGTCCACCATTTGTGAAGAGGGTCTACAAGGGTAAGGACTTTACCTTTAAATACCCCATTTTTGCATAGCTTTTTTTACCTATCTTGCATCTATTTTTGAGCTTAGCATATAACATATAAAAGTCTTTTTTTTTGCCTACTCTAAATAGTTGTTTAAGAGTGTTTTGAGCTTTGAGGTTTTCTGACCCCTCTTGAGGCTTGTTTGGCCTTTGTTTTGTGCCATTTTGGTTGAGCTCCGGGACCATTGTGTTTGGGCCTTCTCACCACTCAAATCTTGAGGGATTTCAGAGGTGAGGATGGTGCCTTGAGGTCCCAAGAAGGAGAGGGCCACCCCCTCTCCTTGTTGTCCTTGAAAAGGGCCATTTTAGCCTCTTGAGAGAGCATATTGTTTAGGTTCATACTGGCCATGCCTTAACTGATTTTTTGTGCTTATTATGTCATAATATAGCTCTGTTTTCAGTTGGTTTAGGTACACCACGCTTTCTTAGCATACATGCCTTGTAATGCCATGTTTAGGTCTTAACATGCTTTAGGTTTTGATCCTTGTTCTAGCATGATTTTGGCCAAGCTTTGCGAAGCTTTTATGTTTGTTTTAGCATGCTTAAGTTCCATTCTTGGTTGTTTTGGTCGACCATAACATGCTTAGTATAGTCACCTTGCATTTTGGCTTGTTAGCCTTAGGTGTGTGAGTGCCTAGCATGCCATCTTTGCATTATTTCAGTGGTTTGGAACCACTTACTATGTTATTTCAGTCCTTATAACATGCTTGCATACTTGCATTTGATACTCCTTTGTTGCTTTAAAAGGTTGTTGTCTTATGCCCCTTGTTTAGGCCTTTGAGTATGCTTGCATGTTTAAGCCACTTAGATGCATCTAGGTATTCCCTTAGCATTGTCTAGGTCTGCCTTGAACCTGTTTTAAGTCCTCTTGGCCTTGTGAGGCTTGATTGGCTTAGCCATGGTTTAAGTCTCCTTGGCTTGCCTCAAGTACTTGGACCAATTGCATGCTATGTTTGTCTTGTTTAAATTGGTTTGGCACCATTATTAACATGATTTTTAGAGTTTACATTGCATGCTAATTGTCCATGTTTAGGATCTTTTAAGTGTGCTTAAAGGTTGCTTGTTTGATGCTTAAACGTTGGCCCATTTGCATGCATGTTTGTGTGCACATTAGCCTTCATTTCCTTGGCATTTGGCCACTGTTCTAGGCTTGTTTGAGGGCTACCTAAATTAGTCTAAGTCCATTCTTTGCCATGTTGTAGCATGCTCATCTTGTATATTGGTTTGCATACTTGATTTGTCACATGTTGCTGCATGTTGAAATGGTGTTGCATTTGGCATGCACTCCCATCTTTGTCTCGGTTGTTTAACATGCCATATGTTTTGCATGCTTGCATGCTTGTTTGCCTTGCATGATTATTTGTTTAGGTTGCATGTCCATGTTGCATGCTTAGTTAACATACTTAGGTTGCATTCCATTTGCATGCATACTTCGCCTCTTGAGTTGAGCATGATAGAGGTTGAGCCCCCTTGTTTGATTATGTGCATTGCATTCCAAATAAAAAATGCATACTTGGTTACTTGGGCCATCACGCATTGAAATGCGCGATTGGTGGTCCGGGAACCAAGGAACATACCCTTTTGAGTCATAAACATGATAAGGAGTATAGTTGGTGCATACATTGCTTGAAATGCATTGTCATGCTTTGTTTTGCTCTCTATTGCTATCGACACAGATTCTGCAGGAAGATTTGGCCGGCCGGCCATCTTCAGTGCCGACTGGCCATCTATAAGTGGCCGATGGATCCATTTGTGGCCGGTGACCATTCCCCGTGGCTAGTGACCAATTCCCTCAGCTGGTGGTGTTCCTCAGTGTGCAGAGAGCATATCCTAGGACTTGTGCAGTCTTCAGAAGAGCAGAGCAGTCAAAGCAGAGGCAACTTGTGCATGGCAGTGACTTTTCGAGTGGAACCAAGCGCGCATGCATTGGACCCTCTTCCCGAGACTGCTGTTTACTGCTTAATTAGATTAGTTAATTTGCTTAGCTAGTTTAATTGGTTTGTAATATTTAATTAGCTTATAGGTTAATTAATTGTATTATTCTTTTGGTCCCTCCGAGCGAGGGCGAATTTGTAATAAGTGTGGGTTCGTGTGTGCATGTCTTCCAACCCCCACTTCTTTCTCCCTTTTACTTACTTGCTTTTGATGGTTAGTATTAGGACATGTTTACTTTAGCATACCTTATGCTATGCATGCGTGCATCATTCATCAGTATTGCATGCACTGGGCTTGGCGCATCATGTTAACTACATAAGTATTTCAAATCTAACTTGAATACATGCTACTTGTGCATTATCATATGTCATCCTAGGATTAGCTGAGCCTATTCTAGTGACATTTTGTATGCGATGCATTAGGCATTTAAACATGGACTTGGATCATGCATGATTGCTAACATGTTCTTGTTTTGGCTTTGAGTACATTGTAAGTATTTTATGCTTTAGCATCTCGCATGAATGTGAATGTTAACATGATAGCATGCTTACCATGTGGCTAGATGCTTACTTGATTAACTGCTTGAATGCCTGTGGCTGAAGGTTGGATTGTTTGAGTTGGAACAGCTCATTGAAATCCGTGTTTTAGCCTACTTGTGAGTAGCAAATCCCAAAGCATTTTCCAAACAAACGGATATGCAATGCTTCGTTCCAAATTAGGCGATGTAGTCTATACTTGTTTGCTGTGCGCATCACATAGTAATTCTAGCTAATTAACCGGAATAAGAGCACGTAACGTTTTCAAAATCGGATATCATGGTTAGTAGAGGCCGATCTTCGGATCGGGCCAGAGGGGGTGCTCATAGCTGACCTTCCCCAATCGTACCCAAGTTCCCGAGCCGAGGCAACTTTGGTGATGACGGACACGTGGCCTTTCGCACCAAGTCAGGGTTTCCTAAATTCCCCCATAAAAAATATTTAGGTGGCGACTCTGTATCTGGCAAAGCAGTCTATGTTTGGCACTTCTTTCAAAAATCTATTTTCTCAAAACGATTTATCGGATTTGGACTCTTTGGTTCAGATTTAGAACCGTGACAAAAATGAGTCCGAACTGTGGTAGCATAAGTCCCTCACGCAGGGCGCATCCACAATTTCTGGCGACTCTGCTGGGGAAATTTAGAGAACTTGACTCGAACTCGTGATATCTTGTTTTGACTACGCTTATGTGTTTCTTTGCATTGCATGTGCATTGGTGCGCCTAGGACACCGTGTTGGCCATTTGCTATTCCTGAGCGGTTTGCCGGAGGCTTGACTTTGTCAAAGCATGCCATAAGGCTGACCGGTTGCAGGCTCTGCTAGTATGGGAACACAAACCCAGGTTTTACTAGGGCACCCTTTTTGACCATTCGACCTAGTACATATTCGGAATCCGTAGTGACCATTCCAAGATAAGACAGGTTGCTTACCCGATATAGGTTGTTTGAAACCGCTGCGTGCATAGTGAAACCCTAGCTCCTGACAAAATAGGACAGGGAAACCCTACCCCAACATAGGGGTGTTTTGGCTCTCTTTTACTTGCTATGTGCTTTTAGAGTGTATCTCTACAGGAACGCGCATATCTGTTTGCAAGTTTGAGTGTCAGGCCTGAGGGCACCAGTATCAGTTTAAGAGAACCAGTTATATCTGTGGATATCCGATTCAGTGTTTTGGGGTAGTGATTCCGAGGAACAGTGATCAGTAGTAGAGTACTGTTGTTCGGCTACACTTGTGTTTGATCCATCTGGGCTGAAATGCTGCTTATTTTTCCTTTCAGTTCAGAGAGTTGATACAGAATAGCCAGTGTTCCCCCTTGCTGAGGCAAGACAGATATCTAATCAGTCACCGTTCAGTACAGCGGATCTATGATGACGCAGAATTCGGAAGAGATCGTGGTTATGACAGCCGCATTAGATCAAGGAATCACTCTGCAAAGTGAGACCAATGTTGATGTACCGCATCCACCCAGGTCGCCTGTTGCGCACCCGGTCTGGACTCCCCAATTGTATCAGGCTCGCGAGCCTACCACATTCGAGTTGATGGGGATGGTAGGTGACCTCCAAAGGTTTATGGCGGATCTCGCCTATGGAATGTCAGCTTCGCCATCAGTTGCACCATATGCTGGGAATTTTGTACCCCAGGAGCCCCCATTATTGGGATGGATTGTGATTGAACTTAGCCAACCCGAGGTTGCCTCCAGCTATGGCAATGACGTATCGACATCAACCCAAACCCTCAATCAGGCCGAGGCCAGAGGTAAGGACGAAATGAAGGCAGACGCCGATCCCATTGAACAACTGCTGTGGGCAGTCGAGGCTTTGAAAGCCGGGGGGATAAATAAGCAACAGGTGTTCGTAGTCGTGACCAAGACTGTAGATGATGTTTTCCTCGCTCCAACTGAAGGCAGTACGAGTCAGTCAGAAAACTGGGATAGGCCCCGTCATGCCAGAACAGTTCCTTCCACTCCCAACCATGCACCTGGGAAAGATCAGAAAACCAAGGCAGTGCCTGTTGACCCTTTCGCTAGTGCGTCTAGCAAGAATACTCAGACTTCAAAGTACCTGCCCCGAGGGCGTAGGGTCTTTCACGCTCTCTACATGCCGTTGTCTAAGGCACTCCAGATCCTGGCCAAAAGAGGGCATCTTAAACCCTTGGAGCCTCGGCCTCTCCCGAAGAATCTCCCTCTCACACATGATGCTGCTTTGTACTGCACGTACCACCAGCAAACCGGTCATGCTACCGATAATTGTTTCCGCCTCCGTCATGAGGTGCAAGATTTGATTGACAACGAGGTTATCCTCCCACCCACCTCAGCAAAGTCTATTACTACTGAGCTGTTGGATTTCGAGGATACTGATACTGCGAGTATGTAATCAGGGAGTGAACCACTTGTGGGTGGCGCTTGGCATATTTTGGATGTGGCGTCTGGCACGTATTTTGGAGCATCTGCGAATGCTAGTTTTGTAAACTCTGGCTTGGGCGTCAAGTCAGTCTTTTGTTTTGTTTTGAGTCTGTCTCATTGTCTTGAGTCAGTCCTTTTGGCTTAAGGGTCTGTCTTGTTGTAGCGAGTCGGCCCCCTTGTGTAGAATGTCAGGTGATTCTGGAGTTGTTGCCTCGAACACCGTTTTGTTTTATAATTATCCTTTTGTTTTCTCTTTGAGTCTGTCTCTGCTGTGGAGCCAGTTGCAACCAAGAAATTTGAATGAAACAGCTGGGGCTATCATGTTTTCGTGCTTATTGCTATTTTGAGCTAGTTGTGCCAGAGGATTTGAATGAAACGGCAGAGCATTCCACCAGCTTTTTTTGTGCCTTGAAGTCATTGCATCGACCTAAGTTTTTCAAAACTTTTTCTAACACTGTGGTGAAAACGAAGAGGAAGGAATTCCTCAGATTTTGCAAAACTTTGATCAATTTGAGAGAAGGAGAGGCGTGCTAAGCCTTTTAATGAATGAAATCATGCTTGTTAGCGTGAGTACTAAGAAGGACCCTAGCTTGATCCAGACTGGTTTCACACTGTCTTTAGCGCGAGCGATTTGTCGCTTTCTTAAAAACTTTCAAAAAATGTTTTGCGCGGTTCTGTGAAGACCTGTGTGGAATCACTCTTGAGATTGTGCAGCCTAGGATCACTCTCAGCCTCAAGATTCAATCCGTTTGTTTTCAGGCCTTGA
Organism: Camellia granthamiana; assembly: GCA_036172215.1. Lineage (NCBI taxonomy): Eukaryota > Viridiplantae > Streptophyta > Magnoliopsida > Ericales > Theaceae > Camellia > Camellia granthamiana. The sequence continues at coordinate 134,436,489 of CM069907.1, read as the reverse complement.
ACCCATTCAGAACATTCAACGGTCAACCACCATGAGAGGTTTGTGTGGCCAGGTTTGAAGCAGCCCTCGAACAAGAGGCACCAAAAGTTAGATCAAGAGGTCAGACATCGTCAACAGAAGTTTGCAAAGCACCTCTCGAACTAGGGGCGGACAAATGTCAAATGTCTCAAAGAGCCAAGGTGGATCCTTCTGCAAATCAATACAACAGCCACTCTCCTGGATACGGATGGCTTCAAAATCCTAAAACCATTTGGCGTGGACTTGTTACACTTTTACCCTTTGAGAGGCTCGCTGGGCCGAAAACCCGGAAGGGCGACCCAGGCAAAAGTTAGAGCAAGAAAGAAAAAGAAGAAAAATACAAAAAAGTGAAAAAAAATTTACAAAAAATATACACAAAAAAGAGAAAAGAAAAGAAAAAAGGAAGCTCTCAAGGTTGAAAACCCGCATCGGGCGCCTTGGCAAAAGTTAGAGCCTAAATAGTGAGGTTAATACCCGAGTATACCTTAACCGGAACTACGTAAGGCTTGATTCCCATGTTTGGGGTACATAGGGAACTTCGTCCTGAAGTCCAGCCCCCAACGCTTTCATAGCGCCTCAGTCCATGTAATGGTTTTGATCATCCTTGCCTTCTCTGAATCCGACAGTTTGATTGTGACACCTAAACTACACAGGCTTAATTCCCATGTTTGGGATATGTAGGCAACTTCATCCCAAAGTCCAGCCACCAACACTTCCGAAGTGACTGTGTCCATATATTGGTTCTGACCATCTTCATCTTCCGAGAGTTCGGTCGTGATCATCACTGATGAGGACTGTTTGCAAAATGCTGCGGCATCATCCAAACAAGGGGCAACTTCTGTTGCCGTAAGTTGCCATGAGTCGCCATTCAAACCAGGGGCAACTTTCCGTTGCCATGCAGCCCTTTCAAGCAAGGGGCAATTTTCCATTGCCTCCGATCCAAGGTTGTGCATCTCAAAGAGTAAGTTCTACGCTTGTTGAGCAGTGGCCGTTTGCAAAAATAGTTTTTGAAAACTTTTACTGAGGTTGACTATTTTCTTGAAAACTATTTCATTTTCCAAAACTGTACCATTTTCTTAGACCCAAAAAGGAAAATTTTCAGTGCTCATAGCCTGACTTGCATGATTTTAAATCAAAAATTGAACAAGTATGTTAATCTAACTCTCACCTTGGTCAAAACTGTTTTAGTAGAAAACCAAAACAAAAATGGTCAAAGTGATGAACTAGGGGCACATTCGAGTCAGGTGTTCTGTCTTTCCCCCGTCGTCAACATACTTGCCAGAAGGGCACTCTATTCACCGGAAGAAGGCACAACTGAAGCTGTCTGTAAAGGGCCGAAAGCTCTCTCACCCTCCAAGCAACGAGGTATCAAACCAAATGCGAAGCACAAATCAGAGTAAATCAAGATACTCCATACTCCATCCGGAATATCGACTGAACGTCACCGAAAAAAATAGCCGCGAGCCAATAGTGTTGGGCGTGAACCCACGATTTTCTATTCATCTATCAATCACCCTGGGGAGGGACAAAAAAAAAATGAGACAATAAAGAATAGAGAGGTGTAAGTCGAGAGAAAAGTGAGGAAAAGGGTTTTGAGAGAAAAACCGAGCCTGAGAGCCGAGTGATGTGAGAATCACAAATCAGAAAGGGTGAGAAACATACCTGGAGGAACTGGCTCCTCGTGTTTTGAGGTCTTTCGTTTTTTTTGTAAACATGTCCGTGTGTCGTGTCTTTTGTTTTGTTTACCTCAACTTTTGTTTTGAGTCTTTTCCGAGCGTGTCTCATTGTGATTAGGTCGTGTACCTTTTGTTTGAGTCTTTCTCGCTACGTTCAGTCGTAAGCTCAATACCCAGGTTTGAAAAGCCCTTTTTCAATTTGAAAAAATCGTTTGTGCTCAGAATGCTGTGCCAATCTCCACATTTATGCGAAGCAAAAGAAGAAAGGGGAAAATTCGGGGCATCTGAGTGTGTTTCAACTTCAGCCGGTTTCAGCCTTTGTAGTCCGTCTTGTCAGATTGGGCTGTTTGTTCAGGATTTGCCATGTGCAGAATGAACCGAGTGTTGTGTTATGGGCTGTATGCAGATTAATCCTCAGCAGAGTATGGGTTGTGTGTTCAGGTTAAGCAGTGGTTTGTATGGGTTGTTTTGCTGTTGGCTGGTTAGTTACTTGGTTATTACAATGCAAGTGGCCAGTGTTCAGACAACAGATCAATCTCCTTTACATTGAGGTGTAATGCGATGTAGTGCAATATATGAAATGTACTAAAATATAACACTTTTTTAGATAAAAGGTTTATTTCATTTCATCATCTTTTTCAAGTACGTAGTTTTGGAAACAAAAATCTGCCTGCAGCAGTATAAGATACTCTAGCTACCAGCAAAACTCTAGCTACCAGCAAAAAAGAAAAGTACAAAGAAGAAGAAAAATAGCAAAAATCTGGATTAGCATCAGTAGTCTCAGGCCTGAGGGTCTATCCTCGCCCTCTTCCTGGACGACAGTCCTGGAGCATCGTTATTAGCGCCGTCATCCGAGCCAGAGTCAATGCCATCTCCGGTCTCCTCCTCAGATGACTTCGCCTCCGCCTCCGCCTCGAACTCGTCGTCATCTGGAACTGGTGCTCGGGAGCTACTGCCAACATGAATGCGCCCCGTTTTGGTGCGGGGATATACTCTGCCATCTCCTCCTCCTTGGCTAGGAACGGAAGGCTCGGCTGGAGCACCTCCTACAGTAGGCATCAGGAATGGGGGCTGAAAAAGTACAAATGGCAAATGCATCAGTATGCTACGCAAAACAAAGCATCAGTATAGAATGCAATGTATGAGTACAGTGTATGAATGTTATGGACAATGTATCAGTACAGAATGCAGTGTATGAATACAAGGTGTGAATACCCTGAGCAATGTATTAGAACAGAATACAGTGATTGAGTGCAGTGTATGAATGCCGTGAGTAATGTTGTGAATAGTCTGTGGGCTACAGTGTATCAGATGCCGTGAGGGCAGTGTATTGAGTGTTGTGTTGTGCATCAGATTATGTGAAACAGTTTATGTATGGTTGGAGACCGTGGTTAGAAGAACATACCGGAATGCTGTACATGGCCAGAAGATCGAGACTCCGCTGGAGCATCCCTATCACCAAGGCGGTCAACTCCAGTGACTAGCATGTGTACTCGGAGAAAGCCTGCAAAAGTGTTAGAAGCATTAGTATTCTGCGGAATATCAAATGAAATGAAACTGAATGACAATACAAGATGCAAAGTGCAATAGTATATACCGGGGGTAAGTCGTAGAACCCGACTAGCTCATGATTAGCCAGAGGGAGAGCAATGGCGATCTGATAGGTCTCTCCACCCTGCCCTCGGCATGTCATCATTGTGGGAAGTGCAGGCCAGCTGGCCCCCCGTCCCCTCCGAGCTCCACTCTTGCCACGGACTCGAGCTGTCCTCGATGTCCCTGCCCCTGCTCCTACCCTAGCTGCCGGCGCCACGGGCCTCTCTCCCTCAACTTGACGGCCACCGCTCAGCAGCCACATAATGTACGTCTGAACGTACTCTGAGTAGTCGCCTATGCCTCTGAAGCGTGTCGCGTCCCAGCAAATCGTGTAGTCGACCATCTGCTCAGGGGTAAACCTCTCGGTATCCCTCATGTGCTCAGGAGGGTGAACTGGGACTATCTGCTCCGGTAAACCCAGGGTCTGGCGTAGGAAACGCTCACCCAAGTACCAGGCTCGACAGACCGGGCCCTCCAGCAAGATCCTGAACCGAGCGGTCTCCTCCGTACCAGCAAACCTCTCCCGCATCGTCACTGGCAATGGAGCCCAAGGCTGCCAGGTGATCTGAAAATAAAAATGTAGTTTGTTATCTATTGTCATTGAAAATACAGTGTAAAGCGAAGCTTAAATGAACTGTAAGTTGAACATACCTCTGCGGGGGTGATAGTGTCGAAGTAGCGGCGAAAAAAGATGAACGTCTCCCGAGGTCTCCGTACACACCTCACATCAAAACGACGCGAGATGGGACGCCGAGAGGGGTCTCTACGTCTGGCACGGGTGTAATTCTCGGAAAGTAGGCGTAGACCCACAACTACAGAGCAAATACCAGTATGCTTATCAGAGAAAGAAGAATATAGAATAAAGCAGAAATAACATAGCCGTGTATTGTGCAGGGTATTGTGCAGAGTGTACAGTGAGAGCAGTGTACAGTCAGTGTAAGAAAGAGTGTATGTGTGTGCCGTGTGTGCAGTATACAGTCAGCGTGAACCAAAGAGTACAATATGTGCAGTGTACAGAGTACAGATAATGTGAAGCAGAAATGAAAAACAGAAGAAGGAAACGTACCTCCCAAGCTCGCCAGTAGCCCCCGAGCAGCTGTCCGCTGCAACGGGAGGTTGAGCTCATGTATCCGTAGAGTGTGGCCAAGGCAGCGCCACCCCAGTCGTAGCGCAGGATCTGCGTGACATCAACCAAGGCGCTGAGCAGACAGAGGGGCACAGTGTTCGCCCGGTCGGCGAAAATGGTCGTCCCCAGCAGAAACATCAGGAAACCGCGGGCGTACCGCTCCACCACCTCCTGGGTCATCAGAGCCTCCTCAACCAAAGCTGGCTGAACTCTGAACTGGACCTCGAACCATGAATATCGGACGAAGCCGGGACACGCGAGAGGTGGCACCTCGCCAAGCAGGTAGATCTGAGCGGCCTCCCACTCATCTATGTCGGTATCGAAGGGGATCGGATCACCCCCTACTCCGAATTAATGGATGGAATTAGTGGAAAACACATTTTTCTCTAGTTTAATCAAAACATAGAGAAAATTGTCAGCAAATAAGAGAAAATTGAGCAAATTAGATAAATTTGTGAACATATTAGAGAAATTTCAAACCAAGAAATTCTTCTCTAAAATTCTATGGAAAGTTGAGAGAAATTCTTTAGATCAATTTTTCTCTAGAATGAATTTTCTCTAGAAAGTCCTGAGAAATTCTCTGGATCGAATTTTCTCTGGATCGATGTTTAAGGACCTTAGACATTATGAAAATATTGGGTGTCCTTTATGTTATAAAATCTTAATACCAGAGACCTTAAAAAAAAATCCCCATCTTGTTGTCTACTTAATAATTAAAATATTTAAATTTATTTATCCCTTTATGTAGAAAAATTTGCCATCGAGAACTGTTGAGTATACAAATAATAATATTATTTATTTCTCTGAAAACAACAATTATTAAGTGAGTTGGTAATGTATTGGTGATTAATAATTTCAACAGTGTTACATTTATACAATTTTTTCTCCTCACAATTTTTTAATGAGGTGGCAAAATAGAATACATGTAATGAGAGTTTTAAGAAAATATTAAAAATGTGAGTCAACTTTTAAAATTTTACTTGTCATATCATTTGGTGATGGAGGGAGAGGGGAAATTGTGTAAATGAATCATTTGTATAATAATTTTGGTCATTTTGTTTAAATCCTAGCTTGAGTGGAGCTACCATGAAAGGTCATTTTGGTCCCTAAATTTTTGTCTTTAAAATTTTAATTTGTTCTAATGTCCTTTCCAAAACGATGTAGTTTTGTTGATGCCGCATGATAGTTTTTACAAGGTTTGATATTAATATATTTATAATTATACTTAAATAAGATAATAAATAATATATATACGAAAACTTAAAAGTAACTTTGATAGTGTAGTGGTTTAATAGTGGGGTTTGTTCTCAAGAGGCTCCGTGATAAAAAAAAATTCTATACAAATTTTTTTTTTTTTTTTTTGGATGGCCTTACATCAACAAAACTGTGTTGTTTTATTGCAAAGTTGTTACTACTGTGTAGCTTGCACAGTAGTGTCCCTAATTCTGTTACAAGCATGATGATAATATAAGCCATTATTCATCATATTGATTCATATGTAACGTAAATTTAGACTTTTGATGTTGTTATTCACTCATATATGTGTCGTATTGTCTTATTTCAACTGATATATGACCATATCACTTGCTCCGTTTGTTTAGAAAGAAACAGATCATAGAAAATGAAAATGATAGAAAGTGAAATGAAAGAAAGGAAAAGGAAAAGGAAATGAAAATTTATTTTCTTGCATGTATTTGAATAGATGAAAAAATTTGTAATAATGGGAAAAAAAATATAATCACTGCATAACAAGAAAATGTGGAGGGAAACATGGTCAAAACGAAATAAACCTTGTCAAGATTTGTAAGAAAAAATAAATTTTCTTGTATATTTTGCGAGAAATTGTTAGCCTAACTTACAAGCTAATTTGAGTTGTACTAGGAACTTTAGTTTTCATTACTTTTTTTTTTTCTTTTTTGATCGGCAAAAAAGGGGTATATTGATACATCAATCGAATATAACAAGGTAAAGAGAGTAAAGAGAGATACACCAATAACAGACAAGAAAAGGGGGAGAATGCATCAATCCTTGCAACATACATCCCAAATAAGTTGGCACCTATAAGCAAGCAAAGCAAGCGCAACCCCTTTACAAACACAATGCAAATAGAAGGCGAAATGCCAAATTAAAACACTAAACCAACTAATGCAAAGTAGCCACAACACAAGGAAGATCATGAGGTCAAAGAATATGAGGTTGTAGGACTCTATTTAAACAAACATTAAAAACAAAAATAAAAAAATTATTATTTATTTTTTTTTTTCCATTTTCCTGTATTATCTATCTAATCAAATTAAGTCTTAGAAGTGGCGACACGTCAAAGGGAAGGTATTCAATTGAATACCCAGTCTCCCTTTTTATTTGTATAGAACACCCAAATTTACAGATTTTGAATATCCAATCCATAAATCTTGAATATCATCATCTCACTCACCCCACAACCCACTCACAATCTATTTTAATTCCGGATGTAATACTCTAATTAGAAAAATTACCTATATAGAAAGTAAAATGTATAAATTTAAAGTTAGATGGGTGTGAGTCAAATCCACACTGCACCTAGTCTGTTCCATTCATTTCCTGAGTATTTTTCTTAATATATAGTAATAGTATGCCATCATATACAAAGACCAAAAAAACTACCCCCATATCAAAAAGTGAAAATATATATATAATGTGTCGTTTGGTTCTAGTTTTTAGAAAACAGTTTTTAGAAAATTCTACTATTTTATTTTCCGTATTTTAATGTTTTCATAATTTTTTTTAATATTTTAAACTTTTTTTTTTAATTTTTAGATACACCTAACATAAATACACTTATAAAGTATAATATTTGTGAAAAAAATCTTTAAAAAATACACTAAATACCAAAAAATATTTTTTTAAAAATCCAAAATTTAGTACATTTTTCATATTTTTATGTATTTATTAATTTTTTAAAATATTTTTTCACAAATATTTTATTATTTAGACACATCTAAGTAAAGTGCATCTAAAAAAATGCTTAAAATTTAAAAAATATTCACTAAAAACAAAAAGATATGAAAAACAAAAAACTCAATTTTTAAAAAACCGAATTCAGAAAACTAAAACCAAAAATACTCAAAGACGGTTCTTTCAGTAAATATAGCTTATGTTGAATCAGACCAGAAAAAACTGCCTTCGAGCTTAATCAAAACTAGTTATGATATGTGTGACTCGTTGAAACAATGATAGAGCTCTATATATATTTCATTTATAATTCCCTTCTATTTGTGATATGAGAAATTTAAATTAAAAGATTTTGAAGATTAAATAATATATATAGAAGAGTTTGTTTTCATTTATGGCCAACTCCATTTGATAGGACTTAAGGTTTGATTTGGTCTTTGGTTTGGTTTAGTTTGTTTTTATTTATATAAATTATAATTTAAGTTACTTGAATACGTGACCAAAATTTCAAGAGCCGCCAGTGATATCGTATTCGGATATGTTATTTAAAAGCATGGTTAGGAGTAAAGTTCTGTAGAAACTCAAACTTCAGCTCATAGTCCAAGCTTTGTCAATAGATTCAACCATAGATATGTCTGGTTAAGTTATTGTACGGGGGAAAAATATCCTCTGCTTTCTATACTCCTTGGACGTCAAGCTTCTTGTGACGACGTCTATCTCTGCAACACAAAAACGGTGAGTTGCCCGGCGGTGGTGTGCCGGAAAGACCCTCCGACGATCAAGTCAGACCACTTGGAGAAGAAGAGGGAGTGATTGTGATAAAATGAATTCGCATACCTCTAACGTGCGTCTTCTCCCATATTTCTAGGCTGGCCATGCAGCCTCAAGATTGTGCGCACACTACCTCTGTTGTCCTTCCCTGGACAGGTGGCAGTGCTCGCCTCTCACCACCTTACGCGTGTAAAGGTTTTGTCCTCCCACCAGTACACACAGAACTGTCCAACGGTATTGAGGCGTGCGTGGAGCAGATGTCCTCTCCCTCACACCATTGGCCCAGGTGGCACACCTAACCGGGGTACCACGACCGGCCTAACACTTGTGGAAAATTGCCATCACATGCACATAACCGTGCTAGGTGTCACCGACCTGTAACTTGGAATCAGGCGAAAGCCTAACCACCTTGGCCGAACTACTCTTGACCGGTTCATCAGGACCAACCGGTTGCGAGGCATGCCGGCCTCTAACCGTTCTACCTTCAATCTCGGTCACACGAAGCCGCTTTATCTTGGCTGGACGGTTGGAGGCATATCGGCCTCGCCGTACCCTCAGTCTAGCCCGGGTAATCCTTCAGCTCGGTTAACATTCGCCACTGCGAGCTTCGCCCGACACGAGCAACCTACAGCTCGGCCACACCAATACGCGACCGGTCAACATCTTCGGCCGCGCAAGTCAGCCTGCTCGGCCGTTTCAACAGAGCAATCAGCTCGGCGCCGTGTAGTCCGTAATGTTTGATGTTATCTTTGCTCGGCCGTACTAACCGGCGCGAATCTCCCCTCTCAATTGCCCCTTAACCCCATCCGAGCTAATCGTGATTGGGGTTACCACTGTGTCCGAGCTACGGTTGAGTTGTGCTCTTGCTAGGCTGAGCTTGATTGGGGGAATGTCTGCTGCCGAGCCACGGTTGAGTTGCGCCATTACCAAGCCGAGCGTAATTGGGGACACATCTGTCGCCGAGCTGTCCCAATTGGTTGGCCATTACCTCGGCAGTCCCATCAAAGGTCGTGCAGCCGTACTGACAGCCGCGTTCTCAGTGCCACGTGGCTTCATGCCATTGGTCCGTACGCCCTTGCTGTCTTTCACGCGCTGAATTTCAAACGGCTGCGCCGTTTGGGTTTTTCGCCCCATCTTTAAACCCTATACGAAGGGTCTAAACCCTTCACCATTCATCTTCCTCTCCAAGCCAAGAACCCTTGCTCTCAAAACCCTCTGAGATTTTCCCTTTCTGCTGCTGCGTCTGCTCTTGTTCCATCCACCATTTTCGTTCCTTCAAAAGGCTGCAGTCAAGCTCACGAGGTTGCACTCACCCTCTCGTCCGCCTCTTGTAAGTTCTCTACCCCTTTACTTGTATTTTTAATTTCCATTCTCCAGTTCTTCAGGCATGTTCCTCGTTTTTGCTCCACTGTTCTTCGTGTTCTCTGCCTGTGGCCTTTAAGGCTCTTTCTTTTTAGTCCCAATAACTTCACACCTTAGAAAAACTAGAACTGGTGGAGTGGAGGGGGCCTTCGTGCCCCTCGATCCGTGAAGCCTCAAAGCAAACCCTCTGAATTTGATATGAACAGTTCGAATCTGGACTGAACCGAGCTAAATGCTCATTTAGATCCGTAGGTAGAGCTATAGCCGAGCAGAAAACTGTTTGTGGCTTCTCGTAGAGGCTGCGACCGGGCTGAATACCCCATTAGATCGGTGAGTAGAATGAACCAAACTAAAAAAATCTGAAACCTCCGCTTGGAACCTTGACTGAGCTGTAAGATCAACTAGATCCTTCAATAGATCTTAACCGAGCTAGAACCGAACTAGGAGGCTTAGGCACAATTGTAGTTGAACAGAGCTGAGACTTACCGGTCAAAACACCAAATCCTTCGCTGAGCTATTTCCAATAGGGGCCGCGCAATCTATGCCGTGCTAACCCTTGGCCTTATTTTTTAACATGCAGAACAAATAGGACCGACCAATCCAGTCCAGCATTATAATTGGTGGAGCTCAAGGTCCGAGCAGACACACCAACGTTTTTGACCGAGATACAAAACCAAATAAGATCGACGTAGATGGGGAAGTACCGATTTATGGTCAGCACGCCTGGTGCGATGGCCGAGTTTCGTAAGGAGTACAACGTCCCAGATGACATAGTCTTAGAGCTCGCCAAAAAGGGAGACACTCCTTGGGGGGACTTAGACCGGTGCCCTTTCACGGTCGTATCAATTGTTGAAAGAGGGCTGCGCTTCCCCGTGCAACCTTTGATCTGCGAATTTTTGAGGCAGACAAAGCTTTGCTCGACCCAAGTCTCGAATAATACTTACAAGATAATAAACGGGGTCGCCGAGCTAAACCGGAGGCTCGGTCTGAATCTCGGTCTGGCTGAGATTTTCCATCAATATAGTTTAAGTAGAAATAAGAGCGGGCTTTGCTGGTACCTCAAAGTCAAGAAGGGCCGAGCAAAACTCATTGAGGGCAACCCGGATAAAGAGACGAATGACGACGATTTCCTGTGGGTGTCCGGTAACTTTGAAGACACCAAGGCACCCATACCGGGATGGTATATTAGGAAAGATTTCGGCCGCGCTGGTAAGTAGCCCGGCTGACCGCACTATTTTCTTTCTGCATTTCATTGTTATTCTGCTTCACCGGTCTAACACTAGTCTTTTTTTTTTTTTTGCAGATAAGCACTTGGCAGCAGACTACTATCAGGCCAACCAAGAAGCCATCCGAGCTCTGCTGCGTCACCCAGCCGAGGAAAGAGAGGCATCAAAACTCCTCGGTTTCGAGCAGACCTACCACTACACCGCACCGCGCAAGAGCCGGGTTACCGACTTCCTGCGTGCGCCATCCCCAGAACCAGATCCAACTTTGCCACCGATCAGACTCGTTCCTCTCACCGCCGAGCAGGAAATGGCGAAGATCAGGGCTATCAAGTCCATGATCACTGGAGAGGAAGGGGAGTCCCAGCCTCCAGAGGCAACCGGGGGACCATCCTCCACCCCGGCCGGTCAAACGGAAGCTGTGCTGGCCCTCGCCAGCGAACAACAGGCTGGGCGGTCAAAGAAAAGACCGAGGAAAGAGCAGGCCGCGCAGCACCTTGTGGACGACGACTCCGCAGACAATACTTCCACCGAGCTCGGGGGCCAGATCGAGCAACCATTGGCCGCCAAATCCAAGGGCAAGGGCCCAGCCACCCCCCTGGTCTGGGTGCCCGAGTTCAAGTATCAAGGTCGAGCAGCCTCTGCTGAAGACTCGGTCTACGAGGACAAGGACTACTCACTTGGTTTCAACTTGACCAAGGGGTTGATCTTGCCCGCTGATATGAAAAGACATGACGAGCTCTCCGACCTCAAGGTCCTTTGCTCGGCGGCAAAATCCATAGTGCTGGTAAGTACCCCACTCTTTGCTTCAAAGTTTTTGCTCAGTTTTTGCTCGGTTGCTCGGATACTCACGATCTTTCACTTGTTTGTAGGCCGCGTAAAAGAACTACCTCGCCCACGATCGTATGATCGCCGTACGGCAGAGTTTGCGCGAGGCCATTGCCGAGAATAAGGCCCAAAAGGCCGAGATAGCCAAACTGAAGGCCGCGCAGGATGCTACCGCGGCGGAGCGAGATAAACTGCAGCAGAAAGTTGACCGAGCTGATGCCGACAAGCAACGCGCCGTGAAGTCAACCAAAGCTCGGTACCTCGTCGAGCTGAGAAAGCTGCGTGATGCCCATAAAGCGGCGATGGACAAGGCGGTTGAGGACGCCGAAGACCGGGGATACGCGCAAGGTGAAAAAACGTATGAGCGGCAGGTCCAAGCGACCAAGGACATCTTTTTCCAGTGTGGCTAGAAAGCCGCCGTGGAGAAAGTTGGCCTCGGTCAGGATTCAGACATGTTCATCAATCCGCCTTCTGCGTATATCCCGGTCTACATGCAGGCATATGCCAATGCCGCACAAAACCGACTTATTGCAGCGGCGAGGAAAGAGGCTGAGGAAGAAGCCGCCGCCGCACAACAGACCGAGCAGACTTCACCAGTGGCATCTCAAGATGCAAAAAATGAAGAAGTTATTGATCGGGAGGTTGTCGCGGTGGAGGAAGCTGACGATGGCGCCGAGGAAAACCCACCCGAGCAGACGATCGTCATCGCCGAGCAGACGGAGGAGACAGCCGAAGAAAACCTTGCACTGGATTGAAGATTGGCCTTTTTCATTTTCCTGCTTTTCTTTGTTTTTGTTTTCTTCTTTTTCTTTCTTTGTTTTGCAATGTAACCGGGCTATGTCCCCCCCGCTTGTACTTGGATTTTCTTTATCAATGAAAACTTTAACTTTTTGCTCGTACATTGTCTATGTCTGTTTGATCGACATGTGCTTGATTTAAACACTGATAAATCACAACTGCTAGGTCGGCTAAGCCGCACAACCCGTCGAGCTAAAATCACCTTAAAGGGTTTCCAATCAAACTTGCAGTTTGGCTCCTCGAACTCTCAAATGAACTGACATGTTAACTTGGCTGAGCAAAATCTGGTCGGTCTTGACTAATCTGCAGACTTTTATAAAATTCCAGTACTTCACATGTGGCCGAGCAAAATCCGCTCGCCTATTAAGCCGGGCAAAACGCCAGCAGTGCCTTTCTTCTGAGCAAAGTCAGCTCGGCCTCTTATCAATTGGGCAAAATGCCAACTTTGCAAATCCTGCCGAGCAAAACCAGCTCGTTTTCTATATTGGACAAGACACCAATACGGCAATCGGGCCGAGCAAAATCAGCTCGGCCCTTACATTGGGCAAAACACCAATGTTTCAGTTAAGTTGGTCATAACGCCAACATTTCGACCGGGCGAGCAAAACCAGCTCGGCCCTAATACGAATTGTTCCATACGCCAATTACATCGTTGGACAATGCACCAACTGTTTGTGCGGTCTGCTTTCATTCCGGCGAGGATACGTCAGCCCGGTTCCCATCCAGGTCGGTCTCCTTGCCCCTGGCATTCATGATTGTCTTGTGTCTTACTACGCCATTGGACGAAGGTGTAATACCAAACAACAAAAGGGCTATTTTTCATTACAAAAGCATTGCTATCTTTTACATCAAGTGCCAAAAGGCTATGAGTCTAGAAAAGCTAAACGACGTGAGCAAATTACATCTCAAAAATAAAAGACCTTAAGGTTGGCTGCATTCCACGGTCTAGGGACAGCCTTGCCATCTAAATCTTCCAGATGGTATGCCCCTTTGCCAGCAAGGCCAATCACCTTGTACGGTCCTTCCCAATTTGCACTGAGCTTTCCTTTGCCAGGGACCACCGTGTTGCCAAGCACCTTTCTTAAGACCCAGTCCCCAATCTTGAATAACCTGGGGTGCACTGCCTTGTTGTATTTTTTGGAGAGTTCTTGTTGATAAGCTGCGATGTGGATTAGCGCCCGCTCCCTCCTTTCCTCAGCAAGGTCTAATTCCAATGCCACGGCTTCATTGTTCAGATCGGGCTGGAAACTTTCAGAGCGGATGGTTGGCATGCCAATCTCCAACGGGATGACTGCCTCCATGCCGTAGGCCAAAGCGAATGGTGTTTCCCCAGTCGACCGTCTTGGCATAGTGCGGTATGCCCAGAGCACATTAGGGAGTTCTTCTGCCCACTTTCCCTTGGCCTTCTCAAGCCGCTTCTTCAGCCCGTCCAGGATGGTCTTGTTTGAGGCCTCTGCTTGACCGTTTGACTGAGGATAGGCCGGCGTTGAATTGTAGAACTCAATCTTCAACTCTTCGCAAAATCCGCGAAAGAGTTTCCCATCGAATTGAGCGCCATTATCTGAGATAAGGGCCTTGGGTATACCGAAGCATGTGATTACATTTTGCTAAACAAATTTCTTCACATCCTTCTCTTTAATGGTCGCCAGTGGCTCGGCCTCCACCCACTTGGTGAAATAGTCAGTGGCGGCAATGAAGAACTTGCGATTTCCCGGTGCAACTCCAACAATATCCAATCCCCAAAGCGCGGATGGCCAAGGACTCGTGAGAGGGAGCAAATCTCTAGCCGGCTGGTGGATCTGGTGCGCGAACTTTTGGCGCTTCTCGCATCTGTGAACATACTTCTGCGCGTCTGCCTGCATGCACGGCCACCAATAGCCTTGAGAAATTGCTCGGTATGCCAAAGACCTCCCTCCAGTATGGCTGCCGCAGATGCCTTCATGGATCTCGTAGAGAAAAGTTTCCACCTTGGTGGGGTGGACACACTTCAAATACGGCCCAGTAAAAGACTTCTTATACAACGCTCCGGACGGGGAGAGCCAAAATCGCTCTGATTTTGCCCGGATTTTGTGGGCCACCTTCTTCTCTTCCGGTAGAATTATATCTTTCAGGAAGACGATAATGGGGTCCATCCAGGAAGGACCCAAGTCGGTGCAGAGTACCTCGGTTGCTTTTGGTTCCTCAATGCTTGGCCGAGGTAAAAACTCTATCATCAAGGGGTTAGGAAAAGCTGTCTGAGTGGAGGCGAGCCCAACCAATTCATCAGCCGTGTTGTTTTCTTCGCGGTTGATCTATTCCATTCTAATTGCAGAGAACTTCTTGTTCTCTTCTCGCACCAACGCTTGATACTTGGCCATTCTTTCATCCCTTGCCTCATACTCCCCTGAGACCTGATTGACCACCAGCTTGGAATCACTGAACACCATAAGGGCTGTGGCCTTCATTCTCAATGCGCTTCTTAGTCCGGCGAGGAGGGCCTCATACTCTACCTCGTTGTTGGACGCTGGGAAGTCGAGCGTAATTGCTTGCTCAATAATCAGCCCATCCGGTGAAGTTAGCACAATTCCTAGCCCGGCCCCATGCCTGTTGGACGCCCCATCGACGAAGAGCTTCCACATCTTGCCAATGAACAGCTTCCAGCAATCAGACGGGTTTTCGGAGCTTCTCAATTCCAAGTTTCTGGTTGGCTCACTCTGGTCTTTTTCCACGTCTCCGTTGGGTTCATCTTCCAACAAGTCATCGCACTTTGTTAGTTCGGTCGAACTTTGCCCTTCTTCCACTTGGGAGCCAACACTTGTCTCTGCTGCCAGAACCATGGGTTGTGCCAAATCCGCGCCAACCAAATCCACCGGGCAGACTGGATGTGTCCCTGGGGTAAATTCCGCCACGAAGTCTACAAGTGCTTGAGCCTTGATTGCGGTGTGCAGGCGAAACTTGATGTCGTATTGGCCCAATTCTACGGCCCATTTCAGAATCCTCCCAGTGAAGTCGGCCTTTTCAAAGAGCACCTTGAGGGGGAATTCGGTCAGTACAACTATTGTATGGGCATGAAAATAGTGTGCCAACTTCCTTGACGCCATCATTAGGGCCAGCGCTAACTTTTCCAAAGGAAGATATCTCGTCTTAGCTGGAAGCAAAGTCTTGCTCACATAGAAAATGGGCAAGTGTTGAATGCCTTCAGTGCGAACCAGGACGGCGCTCACCGCATGTTGAGAGACCGCCAGGTAGAGATACAACTCTTCACCCGGCTGAGGTGTCACCAAAATAGGGGCTGAGGATAGGTACTCTTTTAGGTTCGCCAGCGCCTGGTCACACTCATCGTCCCAGAAAAACTTGGTCTTCACAGTTTTGAAAAAGGGCCTGCAACGATCCGAAGACTGGCTTATAAATCTATTCAGCGCGGCTGCCATTCCGGCAAGATGTTGCACGTCCTTTGTGGAGTTCGGGAGCTCTAATTCCTGTATCGCCCTGATTTGGGATGGATCGGCTTCGATTCCTCGGTTTGTGACCAGAAAACCCAGGAACTTTCCAGTGCCAACTCCAAAGGCGCACTTGGAGGCATTCAGACGAAGCTTGTGGTGCTTGAGTATGGCAAACATTTATGCTAGGTCGGTGAGATGTTGGGACTTCTCCTTACTCTTCACCACCATATCGTCGATATAGGCTTCCATAGTTCGGCCCAAGAGAGGAGCGAACATCTTTGTCACCATCCGCTGAAAGGTTGCCCCGGCGTTCTTTAGTCCGAACGGCATGACCTTGTAGCAGTATAAGCCTCTGGGGTGGTGAACGACGTGATCTCTCTGTCCGGTTTATACATGGCTATCTGGTGGTAGCTGCGATATGCGTCCAGGAAGCTAAACCTCTGATGGCCAGCGGTCAAGTCCACTAAGTGGTCAATTCGAGGGAGGGGAAAGCTATCCTTCGGGCAAGCCCGGTTGATGGTCTTGTAGTCAACGCAAACTCGCCACCTGCCGTTCTTCTTCGGAACAACCACCATATTGGATATCCACCGAGGGTACTGTACCTCCTCTATGGCCCCAGCTTCCAACAAATTCTTCACTTCTTCTGCCACCACTTCAGCATGGTGTAAGGCTGAGCGGCGCGTCCTTTGAATAACTGACCGCGCATTGGGGAAGACATTCAACTGATGGCAACTGAAGCTCGGATCGACGCCAGGCATGTCGTAAGGAGTCCAAGCAAAGGCCTCCAAATTGGAAACCAAAAATTTGACATATTCCATCCGTTCGGCGCCAGACAAGGACGATCCCAAAAGGAAGAATTTGGTTGGATCGTTCTCGTCAATGCGCACTTCCACCAAATCTTCGACCGATTTTTCCTCGGCCTTTCTTCCCACATCTTCAAGGACTTCCTTCCCCTCAGGTCCCTCAATCATCTGGACAAACCCTTTGGCTGCTCGGCTGCCATTTACCGCAACGAAGCATTGTTTTGCCATGACCTGGTCTTCCCAGACTTCCTCTATTTGTCCGTTCGGTGCTGGAAAGCGCATGACCTGGTGGAAGGTTGAAGCGACTGCTTGCATGGCGTGCAGCCAGCCTCTGCCCAAAATCAAGTTGTAAGTCGATGGGACTTTGAGCACCCAGAATTCCACTTGCTTTACGACCGAACCCACTTTGACCGGTAAAATAATCTTTCCGATCGGCCATTCTGGCTGCGAGTTGAAGCCGACCAAAGGCGATGTTGCGGGGGCCAAGTCCTTGTCTTCTAACTTCATTTGTTTGAACGCGTCATAATACGTGATTTCGACCGAACTTCCCTGGTCGATCAATATTCTCTTGATATCAAAGTCCTTGACGCGAAGTGTCACCACCAAGGCATCATTGTGCGGCATCTGCACCCTTTCCAAGTCTTTGGTCGAAAACGAAAGGATGTCTCTCTCTTTGGTCTTTCCCTTCTCTACGGCGGGCTGGACAGAGAGCACTTCCCTCATGTGCTCGGCCTTCTTAATCATCCCTCTAAGCTCGCAGACCCTTGCTGGTTCAATAATGTCGTGGATGACGTTGATTACACCTTGTGGGGGCGCTTCCAGGGCGGCCATTCCGTTAGGCTTGGTTTGTCCAGTTGGCACGGCCTTGACCCCCCCATCTATGTATTGGTCGAGATGCCCCGCCGCCACCAATTCTTCCAAGTGCTGTTTGAGCGGCAAGCAGTCTTCTGTTCGGTGACCCCGTTCTTCGTGGAAGGTGCAGCGGTATTTTGGATTGAAACCTCGCTGCGCACTCCCTAACTTGGCCGGCCAACAGACAAAAGGCTCACCTCGTATCTCGCTCAGAATGCGGTAGATGGAAATTTTGAAGACCGTGGTAATCCCTGTCCGCACCTTCAGTTTTCTCTTCGCATCTTCCGCTGCATCGCGGGGTGCGTCAGCTCGGTCGTTTCTGCGACCCTTGTTTCGGTCATCGCGGTTTGGTCCACATCGTTGATCTTTTGACCGGTCGCTTGGGTGGTTCTCCTCCTGCCCGACTGAGTGAACTTTTCCTGCCACCTTTCTATCCGCCATGACCGGATTACCCTTCTCGGTCGCGGAGGCGGTATCATCCTCCACGCGTATGTGCTCATTGATCCGTTGCATTAGAGACTCCATGGTTGTAGGTTGGTGCATCGTAAGTGAATCTCGCAACCTATGTCCGATTGGGAGACCCCGCTTGTACTGGGTGATTGCCAGATTGGTAGGGCAGTCGAGGATCTCGTTGTAGGTTTCCCAGTACTTTGTGTTGTATGCCTTCAATGAACATCCAGACTCCATCTTGACGCCCAGGAGATGGTCGACCTCTTTCGGTGTTCGAGTGTTGGTTTTGAATCTGGTGACGAAGGCTTCTGCCAGTTGTTGCCACCCCTCAATACTCCCCTCCGGGAGCCTTTCGAACCACTTCAAACCCAGCTCTCCCAAGCTTGCTGGGAATATGAGGCACATCAAGGCGTCGTTACGCCGGTGGCCAGCCATCACTTGCCGATAATGACTCACATGCATGTACGGATCTGTCTTGCCGTCGTACAAAGTGAACTTTGGCTGGTGGAATCCGGCAGGGAGTGGGGTGCTCTCAATCTCTGGGGACAACGGCGTGGCTGTAAGTCGAGCCAGCTCTTTGTCCTCCAGCGCAGGGGCTACCACTCTGGGAGCTGGCATCACCACTTCTTCACTACAACAAACTGGAGCGCTCAACCTCTGCAATGCGGGCACTTTCTGAGCGTCCCGACGGCGCGCCCTCTCCTCCAATATATCCCTCAAGTCCCTGGAACGGGTGGAGAAAGAGGATCGCGACGTCGGTGTCGGGGGCGAGGGATGGTAAGTGCTGTCGCGAGAGAGGGTCCTGCCTTTCTTTAGTTGGAATCTCCAACCCCATGGTTCCTGGTAATGGAGATTGAGCGAGTCATCCTCTGGCGGTGACTGCTAGAATGAGGGGAGGGGGTGTGCTCACTGAGGTTGCCTTTTCCAGCAACACCCTTCCCCTTAATCTGGCGCTTCAGCAGCTCCATCTCCGCCGCCATCTTGCGAATGAGGACGTCTTGGTCTTTGAGTTTGTGCTCCAGACGCTGTGTGCGGGACTCCTCCTGGCGTCAGCGGCCCTCTGGACTCTGCGAGCGATCAGAACTCCTTCCGCGCTTGTCTCGCGCTCCTCGCGAAGATGTTTCCAGGCCCGCCATGGCTGGAACATTGGGGGGGCCTTCTCTCCTTCGGACATACTCTGGAGTGACACCATCGACGACGGACAGCGGAACTTCGTCGTTGTTGGCCATGGAAATTGTTGTAGAAGCTCGAAGAACAAGGGTTGATTAACAAAGTGTTCCCACAGACGGCGCCAATTGTACGGGGCAAAATATCCTTTGCTTTCCGTACTCCTTGGACGTCAAGCTTCTTGTGACGGCGTCTATCTCTGCAACACAAAAACAGTGAGCTGCCCGGCGGTGGTGTGCCGGAAAGACCCTCCGACGATCAAGTCAGACCACTTGGAGAAGAAGAGGGAGTGTTTGTGATAAAATGAATTCGCATACCTCTAACGTGCGTCTTCTCCCATATTTCTAGGCTGGCCATGCAGCCTCAAGATTGTGCGCGCACTACCTCTGTTGTCCTTCCCTGGACAGGTGGTAGTGCTCGCCTCTCACCACCTTACGCGTGTAAAGGTTTTGTCGTCCCACCAGTACACACAGAACTGTCCAACGGTATTGAGGCGTGCGTGGAGCAGATGTCCTCTCCCTCACACCATTGGCCCAGGTGGCACACCTAGCCGGGGTACCATGACCGGCCTAACACTTGTGGAAAATTGCCATCACATGCACATAACCGTGCTAGGTGTCACCGACCTGTAACTTGGAATCAGTCGAAAGCCTAACCACCTCGGCCGAACTACTCTTGACCGGTTCATCAGGACCAACCGGTTGCGAGGCATGCCGGCCTCCAACCGTTCTACCTTCAATCTCGATCACACGAAGCCACTTTATCTTGGCTGGACGGTTGGAGGCATATCGGCCTCGCCGCACCCTCAGTCTAGCCCGGGTAATCCTTCAGCTCGGTTAACATTCGCCACTACGAGCTTCGCCCGACACGAGCAACCCACAGCTCGGCCACACCAATACGCGACCGGTCAACATCTTCGGCCGCGCAAGTCAGCCCGCTTGGCTGTTTCAACAGGGCAATCAGCGCAGCGCCGTGTAGTCCGTAACGTTTGATGTTATCTTTGCTCGGCCGTACTAACCGGCGTGAATCTCCCCTCTCAGTTATGTAAACTATAGTTTAGTTTCATGTTTTGTAAACTTGTAAGGCAAGCTGTGAAGAATCATGTATAAATTAGCACCTGAAGTAATGCTGGAATCCAATGAGAGAAAATTTCAAATCTGCATAGAGAGCCTATCATTCCCCTGTTTTGCAGCTGATTTGGGATTGTTGGCTTGTGGAATTAATATCAGGCGCAAGGTGAAGAAAGAAAAATTGAGAAGTTTGACTCCATGGCCACAATTCCAATGTTTAATGGTGACAACTACGATTTTTGGTGTGTGAAGATGAAAACTCTATTTTTGTTTATGGATCTGTGGGATATAGTAGAGAATGGGTATAGTGAGCCAAAAGTAAAACCTACCATGACTAAATCTCAAAAGATCCAATTGAAGAACAATCAACAAAAGGACGCTACAGCTCTTTCAAAAATCCAACAAGGTGTCTCAGAGTCAATCTTTCCAAAAATCATGAAAGCAACAAAAGCGAAGGAGGCTTGGGACATTCTTTGACAAGAATTTCAAGGAGATGCGTAGGTAATTAGAGTAGTCAAAAAAACTTCAAGTTCTTAGAATTAGAAGAGTTAACAAATATCAAAAGTCTAACATATTTGAGAATATGTGATTTCTCCAACACCCTCTCTTAGTAATTTTTATTTTCTTGGATTCTAAAATTTGTTTTTTAACTTTGTAGATGTTGGCGAAAAGCTTCATCATCTCAAACTTGAAGTCCTTCGAATTTCCAATCCTCTAGAGTGCAACAATCTTTTTTGGAATATCATGAATGTGTTTGTTTGCCATTCTTAAAAATACTTTTGAATTTCTTCTTCACAAGAGCATTTCGTTGATCTTCATATTCGTTTTTTAGGCAAGTGCTTGAACACTTGATTAGGATCAAAATTTAAATGAAGCAAAAGAAGACCAGCCAACACAGCAGTGTCATTCGGATCACGTAGATTCTAAGTTGTATAACGCTGCAATGGAGGGCAACATCAACATCCTGAAGCTAAATGAAGAACATGTTAACTTTCAATTAACCCCAAACAAGAACACTGTCCTCCACATTGCAGCACTATTTGGTCAAATAGAATGTGCATAAGAGATCCTAAAGATGAATTAATCGCTGTTATGTCAGACGAATGTGAAAGGTGACACGGCTCTTCATCTTGCAGCAAGGGAGGGACAACAGGACTCAGTCGACGCACTCATCAAATGTGCAAACAAAATGGATACGGAGGGCAGTGTAGAGCTGGAAAGTGGCTCCACTATGACCAAAAAGATGTTGAGGGCCAGAAATGAGGACGGTGACATAGCCTTGCACGATTATAGCAATCCCGGGTTTTACTCCTTATTGTATAGTGATCCGTACTTGGTCCTGTGGATGTTAGCAGTTGTTTATATCTTGTTTACATCCTTTCATACTTCGTATTTGAATTATAGGATGTGTTGGACAGGTTTGTTATAGGTTGGTTGTGTTTGGGAACAAAAGGTTGCTGCCCAGAATTTTGGTCCTTCGCTCGAGCGAGCAGTTTGTCGCTCGAGCGAGCTTCTTATTTTGGTCCTTCACTCGAGCCAGGGTTTCTTCGCTCGAGCGAGAGTTGAGTTTTTGTGTCTGGTGGATTGAGCTAGAGTGGCTTCGCTCGAGCGAGCGATTGCGTCTGGTTCTGGACCTGAGAGTTGCATTTCTTGGCTCAAGCAAGCTTTTCTTCGATCGAGCGAGCTGGTATGTTCTTCGCTCGAGCGAGCAGTCTGTCACTCGAGCGTGCGTCTGGTTACAGACCTGAGGATTTGAATTGTTGGCTCGAGCGAGAGGTCCTTCGCTCGAGCGAGTGAGGTTTCTTGTGTCTGGTCGCTCGAGCGACCAAGTCTTCACTCGAGCAAGCCTGTTATATATCAGCAGACAACAGCATGTTTAACTTCACTTTTTCTACCCCTTTCTTTTTGCAAACCCTAAATTCGAGACCCTCTGTCTCTATACTTACCTTCTCTCTAGGTTTTCATCTCCCTCTAGTGTGAATCTATCCTAAGTCCTTTGTTCAAAAGGTGAAGGGTGTTGAGAGCTTTGTTTTAATCTGAAAAAACTCGGGTTTTGGAGCACGTTGGGTTTTGGTCTTCATCTCCGTTTGAGCTCAAACTTCGAGGTAGAGATATCCTACTCCTTCTTATGAGCTTTGTCTTTAAATTTTAGTATTTTGAGATGTTGGGGGTTGTTGTGTAAATTTGAGAAAGTTTGGGGTCTTTATGTAATTTTTACAAAAGATGGGGTTTTTATATATATATATATAAACCTATATGCATGTTTGGCATAGAGAAATGAAATAAATGATGAACTATGAATGAAAATGGAATCTTAGGGTTGTTATGCTAATTTTGGGAAAAATGCCTCAATTACATTGATAAATTAATTTGTGAAATTAATTTGAGAAATGAGAAATTGAATTGAGAATGTTGGAATTGGGAATGTATGGGATTAAAGGGTGTAGTTGGATTATTTATCACTCACCTAATTGAAATGTCGATATTTTATCCATTTGGTGCATTTATTTTCTATTTAGAAATAACTGCTTTGGGCTATCGGTGGAGGATAGTCTTGATTGTTGTAGACAATGCATGATGATTAGGCAAACTAAAACTAATCGATTGAGTATGCTATCAAATATAGCGGTTGAAATGATACATTAACTTTATGTATTGATTAATTGTATATGATCTATGTTTATATACATATGTTGTGTGGGAGGAGATAGGAGATGTACTCTACGGTTTAGGGAAAGATAGGGGATGGACCTCTAAACCGGATTTTGTGTGACATTGATACAGCACTACAATGTGTATCAAGTGTTGATTATGGAAGTGTTCGAATTGATTTGATATAGCACTAAAATGTATATCGTTATCAATTGTGAATTATAGAAGTGTTTCTATGTTATGTTGATACAACACCAAAATGTGTATCTTCGGTAAAGTATGGAAGTGGTTTATGTGTTATTGATACAGCATTAAAATGTGTATCCATCATGAATTTTGAAAGTGTTTTAAAGATGAGTTAAAATCTCATTAAGTTATTTGGCCAAGTTCTGAGCCGTGTTTTCATACTCAAAGTTGAAAAAGAAATGGAAATGAAGTGTAACATGGACATGATTGTCATGGAACTGAAATGTGATATAAGATTGGATGTATTAAGTGTTGACCATCTATCAATTGCTAATCTTTTAGTCATTGTTTATAGTTGGTTTAGTGTATTTCTATTGGGTTGTCGCTCAACCTATATGGGACATCATTTTCAGGTACAGGTAGCATGCCACCTCCAAGGACATAGCTTGGGAGGCTAGAGGCAGACAGACTTTTGTTGTTCTGTTATCTTTTGATGTAATACATGTAAATTCAAGCCAAGGGCTTAATGTGTATTTGAGTTAGCACTCTTTTTTTTTGTAATCAAGTGTTAACTTGGAAAGCTGTAAGCCCGTAGGGCATTTGCTTTTGTTGTTAACATGTATTACTTTTTGTAATGAACTACTCTGATGAATAGAATGAGGTTTATCTTTTATATCAATGCATGTCAATATTGATGGGTCTAATGTTATTATTTTGAGGGCATTACAACGATGCTGTGAGGTTATACTCTCATTGGATCATATTACTCAGGTTCAAAATATTTGTTGTATTAGTACCAAAACCAAATTCAATCAGATATATATATATATATATTTTTTGAACGGAAAATTTAATCAGATTGTTGGCAGAAAATCCAGAGTACACATATACGACCAACAATGCAGGTGAAACTCCACTTTACATTGCTGTCGAGAGAAGACACCATCAAGTGGTGTCACGAATCTTGAAAACTTGTACAGCACCGGCTTATGATGGTCCTGGCTATAGAACAGCTTTGCACATTGCAGTAATTTCTAACGATGAAGGTAAGCTAGTACTCATTAATTTTACAAATATATAAGAAAAATGAAAGTTAAATATATAAAATAAAATAAAAAATTAAAAGTTGATAATTAGATTTTGTCTAAGGTCCCGGCCACCATGGTGGCCATGACAATGGTGGTGGTGGTAGATGGTCAAGGTGGTCGTGGCGGTGGTACTGGGCTAGTGTAGATTGTTATGGTGGTGGTGATGATGTGATGGAGGTGGTCACTACAACGCATAAGAGGGACTAAATTTTTGTCCCAAAAGTGAAAATTTTGTTACAAAAATATCAGTGTCTATCGTCACGAGGTATATCTAAAAAGTGTTAGAAATAAATTGGCCACACAACAATCACTCACACAAATTTGAAAGCAAATTAGAGAAGGAACAAATATAGCTCTTGTATTTCACTCATGTTATTCTCATTGAATTATCATTAATTATATTCTCCTACTCGTTCTTATCCTCCATAAATTGCATGACTATATAAGATCCTAACATGTAACTCACACACTCACATTAAGATTCACTAACTCTATTATTCTTTGTAGCCACTAACACATTAACATACTACTAATGCTCTTAACACACCATTATGCATCATTACATGCATATCATTATTTCTCCATAATTAGCATAACTAAATGTAGGAAATATAACTCTTAATATAACAAAACAAAGTTTATTATTTTCAACACCCCCCTTAAACTTGTTTTTCTGTTGATGTCCATGTGTTGCAAATGCTTCATTATTAAGGGGCTTTGACGTAAGATTTCTATCTTGAAATCCTCCTTCTTCAATAGCAACAATTTCCTTGGCCATCTCCATGGATGCATAAACTTTGATTTTGATCCTTTTGAAAACACCTTCACATTTCTTCCTCACGAGCTCATACATATTCTTCAAATGAACATTTTCAAATTTTCCTTTCATATGGTCATTCCTCTTCCATCCATTCTTGAACTGTTTTTGTCTCTTAAATTTAAAATTTGTTTTTTTTTTTCTTATAAGGATCAAAAAACTTCTCCATGTTTATCCAACTTGTATCACTTAAACAATTCTCTACACCCAATATTATAGGAAGATTCATGAATTTTTCAACAAAAATATTACCTAAAATTTTGAACTTATCAACATTCACATCATGAACTGCTTCTTTCACATTTTCACTTCAATTTGTCCAATATTCACAACCTCTATTTCCATAAGCTTCATTTTTGTCTGCCACCACATTTATTTTGTGAACTTCATCTTCAATGATTTCTTCAACTACATAACTCTCTTTCCTTTTGTCTTCCTTTTCAAAATTTCCTTCAACAATTTTGGTCTCAAATTGTTCAACTTCAACCGAATGATCATCTTCTCTAACTTCCATTGATGCAACTTCTGAAAGTTTAGAGAAGACAAAAGGTTAGGGAACGAGTTAGACTTAATTCCTTTTTATATTGATAATACTGACTATAATATAAGGAAACACAATCACACAATCACTTAATTCGTATTCTAATACTCCCCCTCAAGCTGGTGCAAAGATATCTCTCATACCCAGCTTGTTGAGAATGCCATGAAATGGTTTGCTCCCTAGTCCCTTGGTGAGAACATTATCTTGTTGGTCTCCAGTTTTCACAAATGGAATACATATGATACCACTAGTGAGTTTTTCCTTGATGAAGTGCCTTTCAATCTCCACATACTTAGTTCTATCATGTTGAATTGGATTATAAGCTATGTTAATTGCGGCCTTGTTGTCACAATATAGTTGTTGGAGTCAGTCAGATGGATTCCCAAGTTTCCCAACAATAGTTTAATCCATAGTAACTCACATACACCCTAAGCCATAGCCTTGAATTCTGTCTCAACACTAGATCTAGCAACCACATTCTGTTTCTTACTTCTCCATGTAACTAGGTTGCCACTAACAAATGTGCAATATCCGGAAGTTAATCGTCTGTCAGTGATAGATCCAGCCCAATATGCATCACTAAATGCCTCCACACTGAGATAGCCATGTTTTGAGAAATAGAGACCCTTTCTAGGAGAAGATTTCAGGTATCTCAGGATTCTCATAACAGCCTCTAAGTGGGAAGTTCTCGGAGCATACATAAACTAACTCACTACACTCACGGCAATGGCAATGTCAGGACATGAGTGGGATAAGTATATGAGCTTTCCCACTAGTCTCTAGTATCTCCCCCTATCCACAGGATCTCTCTCTTGATCCTCACTCAGTGTCTGGCCTGATTCTAGAGGTGTATCACATGGTCTACCTCCAAGCATTCCAGTTTCCTTTAACAAGTTAAGTACATACTTCCTATGGCATATGATGATGCCATCCTTAGACCGAGCTACTTCAATGCCGAAAAAATACTTCAAATAGCCCAAGTCTTTAATTTCAAACTCCTTGGCTAAGTATTCTTTTAAACGAGGAATGTCCTCAACATCATGTCCTGTCAGAACAATATCATTAACATAGACAATAAGAGTTGTGGTCTTACCATGTGAGGTGTGTTTCACAAATAAGGTGTGATTAGCTTGACTTTGATTGAACCCATATTTCAGCATAGATTGAGCAAACCTTTCGAACTAAGCCATGGGAGACTACTTTAGCCCGTAAAGTGACTTTCGGAGTCTGCATTCTTTACCGTTAGACTTAGCATCCACAAAATCATGAGGAATATTCACATAGACCTTTTCCATGAAGGAAGGCATTTTTCACATCAAATTAATGAAGTGGCCAATCCAATTTGCAACAAGAGAGAGTAATATTCTCACAGAATTCATTTTAGCAATCGGTGCGAACGTCTCATGGTAATCCACCCCATAAGTCTGAGTGAAGTCCTTAGCAACTAGTCTTGCTTTATACCATTCTATGGACTCATTTGCTTTGTGTTTTACCGTGTACACCCATTTACACCTAGCTGGATGTTTGCTTCTAGGTAACTCCACTAACTCCCAAGTGCCACTCTTGTTAAGAGCTCTCATCTCTTCTATCATGTCATGCTTCCATTCAGGAATAGAGAGAACATCTTGAAAATTGGTAGGTAGACTCACATAAGACACTTTAGATAGAAAAACTTTATATGACGAAGACAGATTAGAATAAGAGATATGATTAGTAATAGGATGCTGAGTACATGACCTAACTCCTTTCCTATTAGCAATGGGAACATCAAGATCTGAAAAATCAGGAATAAGAGGACTAAAATCAGAATTACCTGGACTTTCAGTAGAAGGGGTTGACTCTAGACACTCATCCGGAGAAGAAGTTGGCAGTAGAGGAAGGAAATGAGTCTCTTACATCTAGGGGACTTGCTGCCTGTCCTTGTCCCAGATATAAACTTTGCCTGCCTTCTTTTCCTCAACAACTGTTGGCTCATCAGGCGGAAGTGAAACATAAATCTCTTCACACCAAGGCTCCCCCCAAGGAATGATTGTGATACTGGAGAGGTTAGAAAGTAAGGTTGAGACTCAAAGAAAGTGACAACCATGGAGACAAACCATTTGCGAGTGAGAGGATGACAACGCTTATAACCCTTTTTTTGTGGCAGCATAATCTAGAAAAATACACTTAAGGGACCTAGGATCTAATTTACCATGAGTGGGTGAATAATTACAGACAAAGCAAACACAGCCAAAAGTCTTAGGAGAAATGGAGAACCCGAAAGAGGTAGACTTGAACAAAACTTGAAGAGGTGTTTGTTTTTGCAGGACTTGGGTAGGCAAACGATTAATCAAATAAACGGAAGTGAGAACCGCTTCCCCCAATAGGATCGAGGAACCCACATCTCAAAGAATAGACAATGGGTGACATCAAGGAGATGGCGATTTTACGTTCTGCAACACCATTTTGCTGAGGGGTATTAGTACAGGAAGTCTGGTGAATAATGCCATGAGTGGCAAAGTAAGTGGCAAGACTAGAGTCAATGGGCTCGTTTGGTTTGAATTTCCCAAAAATTTTTGGGAAAATTTCTCTACAAATGAGTTTTCAGAAAAACTCAAACCAAACAAATTTTTTCAAAAAAATTTCCCAAAACTTCTAAACCAAACAAGTTTTCCAAACAAATCTCTCTCTCACATATATCAAATCAATCACTTTTTCCAAAACTCTCTCTCAAAATCATTTTCCAAAACATCTTTTGAAAAAAACCAAACCAAACATGTTTTCGTACTTTTTATCTCTAAAACACATCTCCCAAACACAAACCAAACATACTCAATATATTCCCCTCCATTGTCGGAACGTAGAATTTGTACAACTGCCCAAAACTAAGTACAAATCATTTTATGGAAGTTTTGAAATAGAGAAAACACCTCACTTTTAACTTTCATCAAATAGACCTAAGTAGCCCTGGAACAATCATCTAGGAAGGTAACAAACCATTTGTGACAGATTGAAGGCACAAAACGGGAAGGGACCCCATACATCAGAATGAATGAAAGAAAAGGGAACAGAACTTTTATTAAATGAAGGAGCAAAAGAGGCCCTGTGTTGTTTTCCAAGTTGACAAGACTCATATTGAAAATCTGACACATTATTTTTCTCAAAAACAAAAGGAAATAAATGCTTAAGTAATAAAAATGAGAGGTGGCCCAAGCGACGGTGCCACAGCCAAATGTTTTCCTTGGCGGATGGTAACTGAATAGATGTATGAGCCAGCTTGTTTGTCTGATCCAAAATGTAGAGCCCATGTTTCTCTCTACCACTGCCAATCATCTTCCCTGTGATAAGGTCCTAAAAAAGATAATGATCAGGAAAAAACAAAACGCTACAATTTAAGTCACGGGTAATACGACTCAAAGATAAAAGATTAACACTAAAATTGGGAACATAGAGGACAGAAGACAAAGGAAAGGAAGATGTGGCATGAATTAGACCTTTCCCTAACACAGAGGAAAAGGTACCATCAGCAATACACACTTTTTCTTGACTTGAGGTGGGGTTATACTCTGAAAATAAATTAAAGGAGCCAAAGGAAGCACCAGAATCAATAATCAATAGTACAGATGCATGAGATTGCAATGCACATGGGGATGAAGCCAAGTTACCTGAATTGGAAAAGGAAGAAGATGGTGCACCTGTAGCAGAAGGAGAGGCTCGACGGTCTAGTAAGTGGCGAAGAGCAATCTCAAAATCCGAGGCAGATAACCCTGGAACATCAACAGCCAGTGAGACAACTAGAGATGAAGGTGGTGGCTTAACCGTGTTGAAAAGATGCGCCCGTACATTGGCCCATCAGCCTTTCGACTGACCAGACTGACCCCCGCGAGTACCAAGACGGTCTCCTCGGCCACCAGAAGGGTGCCATGTAGCTTCCAACAAGTTTCTCTGGTGTGGCGAGGTCTACGGCAGTAGTCACAGTAAAGCTGATCCTTCTTAGAGGAGGAACGAGAACCACGAGGCACACCATCTCAAAGAGGGGCAGAAACCAAAGCAGAGCGATCACTAGTGACAGGAGGAAGCATAGCAGAATGACGACTTTCCTTATTTTGCACAAAAGCAAAGGCTTCCTAGAGAGAGGAAAGCACATCCATGCTAAAGACTCGGCTCTGGATGGGATCATACTCTAGATTCAGGCCTTCTAAGAACTTGAAGACACACTCTTGCGCTACAAATGTCCGGTAACCAGCAGAATCGGTGGGACATACAGGCTTGTAATCCTGAAGATGATCAAGGCACTTCCACCCATTGCTAATGAAGGAAAAATACTAGAGGATAGTCATCTCACCTTGCATCGACCTGTCAATGGAGTGATGTAACTCGAAAGCCTATGAGAAGTTCCCTTTCTTGGAATAAGTAGTAGCTATGGCCTCTCAAATATCCCGGGCGGTGTCCATAGACAAGTAGCCCTCTCTAATCTCCGGAACTATAGAATGGATCAACCAACTCATAATTAGAGAGTTGGTGATCTCCCACTGGTCATAATGAGGGTCAGTAATACTGGGTGCCTGAACCCTCCCATCCACATATGCCATCTTCCCTCTGCTCTTTAGAAAAATAGTTAGACTCTGTGACCACGCGAGGAAATTCTAACCATTAAATAGAGAGGTGGTGATTTTAAGGCCAGGGTTGAGGTTATCAGTCATAGGAGAAGGGATAACCAAACTCACGCCCTGAGATGGCTGAGAGGTAATAGACTCACTAGTCAAATCTGCCATGGAGACTCTAGTCACTAGTCCTCAATCACAAAGCCAATCACAAACCCAAAAGATGAGAGTGGAGGAACCAAGACAAAAAGAACTAGAAAAGCATACAGAATTTAAGAAGCCTTTTTTTTTTTTTTACATCACCAGATTATTTTTTTTTTTTAAATTTTTTTTCCTCTGGTTGTGTTTTAAAAGAGAATTAAAAGAGAAAGAAGTAAAAGATGTTGACTATCCAACCAAGACAAACGAAGACGAAGGCATGCAGAGACTTAGAGATGCCAACTATAGTCACGCATACCAGAGACGCTGTCGACAAGGGCCACGAAGGCCAAAGGGATTGCCGACAGGCCCCTAGATAGTCAGAGAGATTGCTGATAGGTCCTTAGGAACTTAGAGAAGCTACCGACTAAGCCTAATAGGCTATCGGAGAGCCCAGGTGAACTGCCGAAGGCCTGGGCAAGGCTGGCAGAGGTGTGGTTTAGGTTGTCAAAGGGTCGATGGTGGCTATCTGAGGGTCGACAGTGGCTATCGGGTCTCCTAGACTCACGACCGAATTGTCGATAGAGGTAAGGAGGGATGGGCTAGGGTTGAGGCTCTGATACCATGAAAGTTTAAAGAAGACAAAAGGTTAGGGAATGAGTTAGACTTCATTCCCTTTTATATTGATAATACTGAGTATAATATAAGGAAACACAATCACACAATCACGTATTTTCTATTCTAACTTAATTCGTATTCTAACAACTTCAACATCACACTCTTCTTCTTATTTTTGTTTTTGTTTTTTTGATAGGCAAAAAATAATTTTATTGAGAACACCAAAGAATTAGACATTACATCAATAAAATTGAAGGACTTTAGGAAGAGGTGAAGTAGGACTAAACTAAGCATCCCAACTAGGTTGGTATACTAAAAAAGTTTAGATACAAACTAACCCAAAGAGAACACTAGGTGTGAAGATGGTAAGGCACTAACCAGAACACCAGAATAAAAAGAGAAGAAATAGCACTCAAAAGGGTGAAGGAAATGGTCGAATCATTTGGGATTATGTCTGGGCAGCCTTTTTTTCTTTTTCTTTTTTTCACTTGATTAGTCTCACTTTATGTAAGTGAAGGATGAAATTGAGAAGCCGACATAGCCAAATGAAGTCCTGGACCAAAGTGCCATTTGAATTTTGATGACTTCTGTTGTTTGAACCCAGCTATGCACACATTGGTTGAAGATGGCATTGTTCCGACAAAGCCATATGTTCCAATAGGTGCAAGCAAAAAAAGCATCCCAAATGGTCTTTTTAAAGCTTTTATACTTTGAATTGAGTTTGAAAAATCTTAAAAACCCTCGAGATATTAATTCGTAATTATGTTTCAATTTTAAATAGTGAATATCAATCTGTGGACGTCCCCGAATGCCCCGGGAGGATGACTCCCCCGGTTCTGTTCATTTTGGGCTCACTACAGTTCGGACTTAAATTGTCACGGTTCTTAATCTGAACCAAAGAGTCCAAACCCAGCAAATCATTTTGAGAAAACAGATTTTTAGAAAGAAGTGCCAAACATGGACTGCTTTGCCAGATACAGAGTCGCCAGCTAAATATTTTTTTATGAAAAAATTTAGGAAACCCTGACTCATATGCCTAAGGCCACGTGTCCATCATCACCAAAGTTGCCTCGGCTCGGGAACTTGAGTATGATTGGGGAAGGTCAGCTATGAGCACCCTCGCTCGCCCAATTCGAAGATCGACCTCTACTAACCATGATATCTAGTTTTGAAAACGTTATGTGTTCTTATTCTGGTTAATTAGCTAATCTTACTATGTGATGCGCACAACACAAAAGTATAGACCAAATTTTCTAATTTGGAACAAAGCATCGCATATCCGTTTGTTTTGGAAAATGTTTGAAATTTGTTACTCGCAAGTAGGCTAAAACATAGATTTCAATGAGTTGTTCCAACTCAAACAATCCAACCTTCACCCATAGGCATTCAGGCAGTTATATCAACCATGCATATGGCCACATGGTAAGCATGCTGTCATGTTAACATTCACACTCATGAGAGATGCTAAAGCATAAAAAGCTTACCGAGTACTCCAAGCCAAAACAAAGAACATGTTAGCAATCATGCATGATCCAAGTCCATGTTAGATGGCTAATGCATCGCATACAAAATACAACTAGAATAGGCTCGGCTAATCCTAGGATGGCATGTAGAATGCAACGAGTAACACGTATTCAAGTTAGATTTGAAATATTTATGCAGTTAGCATGATGCGCCGAGCCTGGTGCATGCAATACCGATGAATGAATGCACGCATGCATAGCATAAGGTATGCTAAATTAAATATGCCCTAATACTAACCATCAAAAGCAGGTAAGTAAAAGGGAGAAAGAAGTGGGGGTTGGAAGACATGCACATACGCACCCACACTTATTACACATTCGCCCTCGCTCGGAGGGTCCGAAAGAATAATACAGGCCGAATAAATAATACAAATTAATTAACCTACAAGCTAATTAAATATTACAGACCACTTAACTAGTTAAGCAAATTAACTAAGCTAAGAAAGTAATAAAACAGCCTCGGGAAGGGGGCCCAATGCATGCGTACTCGGGTTTGCTCAGAAATTCGTCGCCATGCACAAGCTGCCTCTATTTACCCTGCTCTGCTGCTCTGAGGCTTGCACAAATCCCAAGGTACACTCTATGAACACTGTGGAACACCACCGGCCAGGAAGAAACATCACCGGCCATGGTAGGATGGTCATCGACCATTAATTAAGCTCTCGGCCATCCATAATTGGTCGATCGGCACTCTATGCAGTCGACCGGCCAATTCTTCTTGCAGAAACCTATTTTGACAGCAGCAGAGGGCAAAACATGGCATGGCAATGCATTTTAAGCAATATTTGCACCAATCACACTCCTTATCATATTCATGACTCAAAGGAGTTTGGTACTTAACCCTCGAACCACCAATCGCGCATTTCAATGCGTGATGGCCCAAGAAGTCAAAGTGTGCATTTCAATGTCAAATGAAATGCAAATCAAACAAACACATAAGGACCCAACCTCTATCATATTCAGTTCAAGAGGCAAGGTATGCATGCTCAATGCAATGCAACCTAGGCATGTGTGCTAAGTGTGTAATATGAGCATGTAAGCAAACAATGTACACTAGACATACAACCTAAGCACACAAGTATGCATGACATGGAGCAATTATACTAATGGCCAACATGCAAGATGCAATCTAAACATGCAAGTATGCAAGGCATGTAACATGTTAAGCAACTTAATCAAGGAAGATTGCATGCCAAATGCAAAGTCTTTCAAGCATGCAACACATGCGAAGGGCCAAGTATGCAACAACACACAAGGCGAGCATGCAACAACATGCGAACAATGGTCTTATACCAATTTGGGCAGCTCTCAAATAAGCCCAAAACAGTGGCCAAATGCTAAAGGAATGAAGGCTAATGTGCATACAAACATGCATGCATACAAGGTCCAACACTTAGGCATCAAAGAGGGACTTTTAAGCACACTTAAAAGGAGATAAAAATGAGCATATGGCATGCATTGTAAGCTCTGAAAATTATGTTAGAGAAGGTGCCAAACCAATTAAACAAGACAAACGAAGCATGCAACCAAGCCAAAACTCAAGGCAAGCCAAGTGGCTTAAACCATGGCCGTGCCAACCAAGCCTCACAAGGATAAGAGGACTTAAAATAATCCCAAGGCAGACCTAAACAAAGCTAAGGACGCACCTAGATGGCATCTAAGTGGCCTACACATGGAAGCATACAAAAGGGTCCCAACATGGAGCATAAGACTACAACCTTCTAAAGCATTAAAGGGGCATCAAATGCAAGCATACAAGCATACCATGAGGACTGAAATGACATGATAAGTGGTTCCAAACCACTGAAACAAAGCAAGTAAAGCATGCTAGAGGAGTCAACACTCAAGGTTCACAAGGCAGATTACATGGTAGCTATACAAAGCAAAGCATGGATGACCCAAATGACCAAAAACAGACCTCAAGCATACCAAAACATGCATAAAAGCTTCACATAACTAAGCCAAAACAAGTAAGCATAGTGGTCTAGATACTAAGTACATGTTAAGGCAATTCATGGCATTACAAGACAAGTATGCAAGGCAAGCATGGTGTGTCTAAACCAATTAAAAACAGTGCTATATTATGAAAAAATAAGCACAAATAACACTTAAGACATGGCCAACATGCACTTAAAAATAGTGCTCACACATGAGGCTAAAATGACACTTTTTGAAGACAACAAGGAGAGGGGATGGTCCTCTCCTTCTTAGGACCTTAAAGCACCATCCTCACCACTGAAATCCCTCAAGATTTCAGTGGTGAGGAGGCCCAAACAAGGTGGTCCCGGAGATCACCAAAATAGCACAAAATGGGCGCCTAATAAGGCCTAAGAGGGGTCAAACAACCCCAAAGCTCAAAGCAACCTTAAACAACTATTTTAAGCAAGGAAAAAAAAGACTTTTATATGTTATATACTAAGCTCAAAAACAGATGCAAGGTAGGAAAAAAGACTATGCAAAAATGGGGAATAAAGGGCTAGTTTCTTACCCTTGAAGACCCCTTTCAAGAACAGCACTCCAACTGCTTCCTTAGGTCCAAACCAACTCCAAAACTTGATGAACAACCCTTTGGCCCCTTAGCAACCAAGGTAAGGTGTGATGGTAGGTGCCCTAGTGCAAAACTAAGAACAAACACACACAAAGAGCAAAAGAGAGGAAAAAATAGAGATAGAATAGATACAATATCCTAACCCTAATATCAGACCTTTGGACTCAATCTTCAAAAACCCTTGAGGAGGGAGGAGAAGCCCTCCTCTTATAGAGCTCCACTCTTGCAAAGCTTACAAAACAAGCTAAGCAAGAGTGAAATCCCTCCATACACGTGTATGGAGGGGGTGTAAGGTGTATGCCAGCTAGCACAGCTGGCATAAAAATATCTGCAAAAGTAGATGCACAGTGGTCGGCCAGCCAAAAATGCCAAATGGACCAAATAAATGCTCGACCGACCAAACAGAGTGCCGACCGGCCAAAGATTTTGCCGATGGCAACAAAACATAGCCGGTGGCCTCAAGCCATGGCCGGTGGGGTGTGGGGACGGCCAACAAGCCATTCCCTGCTCCTCAAAAGAAAAAAACAAGTGTTTGGTGCAAAACCAAACACAAAACAGGCAAGTCGAGAGGTCTTGAGGCAAGGCGCGTAGCCGAGACCTCCGAGAACTCAAGACGAACACAAACATGGATGATCACCGAGTGTTCAATTGGTGACGTCCAAGTCTTGAGGACGGTTAAAAATGGGGTATCTACAGTTGCCCCTCTTTTACAGAACTCGAAAGTCATAACAATGACGGGAGTGAGTGTCAAAGCCTAGAGACGACCCATTTTTGACAAGGCCGAAGACTTAGACAAACATGCAAGACAAT
The DNA here is from genome assembly GCA_036172215.1 of Camellia granthamiana. NCBI lineage: Eukaryota > Viridiplantae > Streptophyta > Magnoliopsida > Ericales > Theaceae > Camellia > Camellia granthamiana. Next base: position 134,400,895 of record CM069907.1, on the reverse strand, counting down.
AAAGATATGTGCCCGAAGGCGGGGGCAAAATGCAACTGACAATGCAAGAAGCCGAACATAACTTATGATCATGCGAAGAAAGCTGTAACGAAGTATAACAATGCAACAGTTTTAAGCTAGCACAAACCAAACTACACTACAATGCAGAGAGGGTGCAAGAGAATTATTCAATTCTTGATACGTCTCACGTGGAGAATACAATACCTGTGCGGCTCGTCTGGTTGCACTAGCTTCAAATGAACCGTACATACAATATCGTGCCTGAAAGAGAAAGAAAACTTAACAGGTATGATATCGTTAGCAACATGCATATCAATGCAATCGAAAATTGCGTGACAACACAATGCACTAACAAGTGCGAATGGATGCAAAATGATAATGCAATATATACAAAACTACGTATAAACAATGCAAATAATAAGCAATGCAATTGAATCATGATCAAATCATAAGCGATACAAAACCACACAAATATCATAAAGATGATGTAGATGCAAAGTCCGTCTACCATAGAAAAGGTGCCACAACCCTCAAACCGCAATACCAGCAGTGGAATAGGCGCGTACACATGCAGAACTATGAGTGATGTAGACGGAACACAAGAACAAGTAATTGGGTGGAATGACATAAGTGAGGCATGCTCTGCTCAGAAAAGCTCATGATCCTAAATGCTGGATGCAATCAAACAACACTACAATGTAGTATATACAGGGGATATGGCGCGCGACCAAAACATATCTTGCCTAGGAAAGGCATGGACATAAACACGCCATGTCTAACACAGAAACGGTGCCGTCACCCTCAACACTAGGTACGTACACATAATATCATAACTGTGCATCAAAGAAAAAGTATGGGCACATACCAGACCAAGCTCAACATGGAAAGGCGCAAGCCATAGATGGATGTGATGCAACAAATGCATGCAAACTACGATGCAATATATAATATGCATGTAAACTACGGTGCAATATATACAATATGCATGTAATGGATATTTACAAGGGATAAGGCACGCAGCCAAATCGTATCTTGCCTAGGAAAGGCATGAACACATACAAACCACGTTTAACACGGAAAACGGTGTCGTCACCCACAACATTAGGTGCGTACACAAAATTCTCAGAACCATGCTTCAATGCGAAAAGTACGGGCACATACCAAACCAAGCTCAACATGGAAAGGCGCAAGCCGTAGGTGGAGGCGATGCAGTGAATGCATGCAAACTACGATGCAATATATAATATGCATGTAAACTGTGGTGCGATATATACCCATGTAATGGATATTTACAATGGACTTAAGGTCTCCTAGACCGTGATTAAAATGCATAACAATGCAAGTAAGATAAGCATGACAATGCGTGATAGAGAAAATGCATGACAATGCATGATGAAATGCATGACAATGCACATGATCTTGAATGCGCGACAACACGTGTCGCTTGAAATGCATGACAATGCAAATGAACAGTGCATAACAATGCAAGTTGCGCGTGTTACAACTCGTGTAGGCATGCATAACAATGCAAGGGAGGTACGCATTATGATGTGACCTAAAGAAAGTGCATACTAATGCAAGTACGGCGTGCACATGACAATGCGAGATGTGTGCATAACGATGCGAATGAAATGACGTGTAACCAATGCATGTTTACGACAAAACATTGTAACGCAACGCATGTGGGGCAACTTTCGAATCTCACAAGAGACAAAAGGATACAAAAAGGATACACCGCGTACGTATTCCAGTGCTACACACAGAAGACATGGCACAGAGACCGGTTAAGCGTCGAAAATGCATTTTCTTGCACTGTGTCGAGCAATGGAGGCCCCAAACCACTTATCTGACCCAAACAAAGGTGTAGGAGGTTCACCGGCCACTGGAGAAGGTCACCAGCCATCCATCAGGCACCCAAAAAGGTCATCGGCCAACTATTTGGCCGACCAGCCAACAATGTGGCCAATCGGCCAAATATGCCTGAATCGGGGCAGTTTGGACATTTCGGCACGGTTCTTTTAAAAGGGCTTCTAGCCCTCATTTTTCACTTCGCACAAACTCGAAAACCCTTGCCCTCTCTCCTTAGGCTATTTTCCAACCTTCTATTCATCATTTCTCTCAGTTTTAGAGCCCATTTTGTTGTTTGATTCGCAAATACCTTCGCGTTTCGAACGTTTTGAACCGAACAAATCTTTGTTTCAATGTCACTTTCTCGATTTCCACCACTCGGGGTTTGTTTCCCCTGGGTTTTTCTTGAACTCTATGCCTTTTCTGCACCTCGACCTTTTCGGCCATTTTCCACCCTCTCGGGGTTGACTTTTCGGTTGACTTTTCACATTCTCACCCGATTTTCCTTCTTCCGGTCATTTTTACACTACCCTTGAGATGGCAGACAATATTCCAGGCGGTAGGGCTCTCCCGGATCAGGAGATGGACCCCGAGACCGAGCTCTTGCCCTTGAGCGTCCACCCGTTCGACCCGGCGACCTACAGGCCAACGATACACGAGCTACCTCCTGACGGTCTTCGCTAGTTCAGGAGTTTCGATAGGGGCGTGCCACGAGAGCTTCTTCTGCATGAGCCAGAGTCACATCTGTCTTTTGCCACTTTTGAGGTACAGTCTTCCCTCTTTATTTTCCGCAATGTAGAACATATAACTGCAATAGTTGATTCTATTCTTTAACTGCTTAGCCCGGATACACTGATGCATTACACACTGTAATTCACTGTGAGCACATTGATAGCCGATATCTGCTTGAATCTGAAAACGTGCACACATGCTGTATTTGCACTGGACCACTCAAACACACTTGTACATCAGATGTTGTAGTTCACTTCGAGCACAGCAGCACCCGATGTCTGTTTGAATCTGAAAACATGTGCACATGCTGTAGTTGTATCAATTTTGGCTGTTCTTCAAAGCTGTATACTTAAATATTGCTTCACAACTGTTTGTTTTTTAATACAGGGGGATTTCCATGCCTTCCGGGGGTATGGGAATGTCGTCGACCGCGATTGGTACATGGAGTTGCCGGACGCAGTCCGCCGTATTGTTGATCAGGCCAGCTTCGGCACTTTCTATAAGGGACTCTCGCGCCTCACTGCGAGTAGACCTCTCCTTGCTGCTCTGGTGGAGAGGTGGTGGGACACCATCGATTCCTTACACTTCTCTGCCACGGGAGATATGACGATGACTCCCTTCGACTTCTCGATGCTCACTGGCATCGGAGTAGGGGGTGATCTGATCCCCTTTGATACAGACATGGATGAGTGGGAGGCCGATCAGATGTTCCTGCTCGGTGTCCTACCGCCTTTCGCCCGGCCAGGGTTCATCTGATACTCGTGGTTCGAGGACCACTTCAGGATTCAGCCGGCCTTAGCTGAGGAGGCACCGATGGCTCAGGAGGAGGCAGAGCGGTATGCACGCGGCTTCCTCATGTTTCTGCTGGGGACTACTCTATTCGCCGACCAGGCGAACACCGTGCCTCTCTGTCTGCTGAGCGCAGTGGTGGACGTCACACGGATCCGCCGCTATGACTGGGGTGGCGCTGGCCCGGCTACTCTTTACGGCTATATGAGTTCATCTTCCCGCCTCAGTGGACAGCTGCTCGGAGGCTACTGGTGAGCTTGGGAGGTACACCTCTTTCTCTATTTTTTCATTTCTGCTTTACATTTTCTGTACTCTGTGCACTGCACACACTGTGGTCTGCTTCACGCTGACTGTATACTGCACACACGGCACACATATACTCTGCTTTACATACTGCACACATTGCACACTACTTCACATACTGCACAATCTGATGCCAACTGACTATACACCGCACATACTGCAAACATGCAATCTGCTTTACACTGACTGTATACTGCACACATTGTACACTCTGCACACTACACTGCACAATATACGGTTCTGCAATTTCTACTTTATTATGCATTCTGCTTTATCTGTAGTCTACTTTATCTGATAAGCATACTAATATCTGCTCTGTCACATTCTGTAGTTGTGGGTCTATGCCTACTTCCCGAGGCTTGCCCTAGTGCCCGACGAGGAGACTCCCCTCGGCATTCCATTCTCCTGCCGCTTCGATGTGAGATGCGTACGGAGATCCCGGGAGTCGTTCATCTTCTTCAGCCAATACTTCGACACCATCACCGCCGCAGAGGTATGTTCAACTTTAGAGTTTATTTCAAGCTTCGCTTTGCATTGTTCTTTCGATAACAGTAGATAACAAGCTGTGTATCATTTACAGATCACGTGTTAGCCTTGGGCTCCATTGCCAACCACAGTTTGGGAGCGGTACGCTGACGCTGAGGAGACTGCTCACTTCAGGATTCTATTAGAGGGCCCGGTCTGTCAGGCTTGGTACCTAGGCGAGCGCTTCCTGCGCCAGACCCTAGGTTTACCGGAGCAGATAGTTCCACTTCTCCCTCCCATCGACATGAAGCAGACAGAGAGATACCCCCCACATGAGATGGCCGATTACACGATCGGATGGGAGGTGGAGGGCTTTAGGCGCGAGGGCGACTATGCAAAGTATGTCCAGACCTACATCATGTGGCCTCTGAGCAGTGGTCGCTGAGCTGAGAGAGAGAGGCCTGCGGTGCCAGCAGCTAGAGCAGGAGCAAGACTAGGGGCAGGGGCAGGAGCGCCCAAGATGGTCAGGCCCGTAGCAGGAGTGGGCCTCGGAGAGGGCGAGGAACTGGGTGGCCAGCGTTGCCCATGGTGGTGACTTACAGAGGGCAGAGTGGGGAGACTTATAAAATCCCCATCGCTCCCCCTCCGACTGATCCCGAGCTAGTCAGTTTCTACGACTTGCCCCCGGTATGTACTACTGCATTTTGTATTTTGTACAGTCATTTCATTTCATTTCTCTTGATATTCCGCAGAATACTGATACTTCTAACACTTTTACAAGCTTCCTCCGAGTACACTCTCCAGTCCCTGGAGTTGAATGCCTCCATGATGGGGATGCTACAGCGGAGCTTAGACCTGCTGGCCCTTTACAGTATCCCAGTAGGCTTTTCTGACCACAGTCTCAAACTCTACATAAACTGCTTCACATAATCTGATGCATCGCACTATCAGCACAGCACTTGATACACGGCCCTCACGGCATTTGATACAGACTGTTCACAGCATTACTCACGGCATTCATACACTGCATTCTGCATTCATACACTGCTCACAGCATTCATACACTGTACTCATACACTACATTCTGTATTGATACACTGCTCACAGGATTCATCCTCTATACTCATACACTGCACTTGATATTCATACTCTGCTTTTGCATAGCATACTGATGCGTTTGCCATTTGTGCTTTTCAGCCTCCATTCCAAATTCCAGCTGTAGGAGGTGCTCCAGCCGGGCCTTCTGTTCCTGCTCGAGGAGGAGGGCAAGGTGGCACTATATTCCCCCGTACCAAAGCGGGGCACGCTCATGTTGGGAGTAGCTCGCGGGCACCAGTCCCTGATGACGACGAGTCCGAGGCCGAGGCTGAGGCAGAGTCATCCGAGGAGGAGACCGGAGATGGCTCAGACTCGGGCTCAGATGGTGGCGCCGACGATGATGCTCCTGGACCTTCCAGGAAGAGGATGAGGACAGACCCTCAGGCTTGAGACTAGTTGCTGATCCAGACTTTTACTACTTTTTCTTCTTTTTGCACTTTATTTTTATTTTTCTTTTTGCTTGAGTACCTTGTACTGCCGCAAGCAGGTTTTATTTTCTTCGAAACTTTGTACTTGAAAAGATGATGAAATAAAACAAACTTTTTGTCTAAAAAAGTGTTACATTTTTGTATTTCATACATCGCATCGCATTGCATTATATTACACCTCAATGTAAATGAGATTGATCTCCTGTCTGAAAATTAACAATTGTATTATAATAACCAGGTAGTGAACCAGCTAATGACAAAACAACTCATACAACCCACTGCTCATTCTGAACACACAGCCCATAACACAGCGCTTGGTTTTACTCGGCACATAGCCCATACAGCTTACAACTGATCCTGAACACTGCTTATTCTGAACTCTGCTCATTCTCAACTCATAGCCCACAACAGCATATTGCTCATTCTAAATACACAGTTCATTCTGAACTTGCAGAAGTTGAAACACACTCCAATCCTCCAAAATTTCTTGCTTTGCGATCCGGTTACCCAAAAGCTTCAGATTGGTTTAGGTTTTTCTATTCACACTTATCGGGGGTGGACCCTACAGTTGTTGAAAGAACCAATCTTGCCTTGCACAAATGTGGAGAGTGATACAGCACTCTGAGCACAAAACGTTTTGAGGAGAGGGTTTCCAACCGGGTATTGAGCCTACGACTGAACACAGCGAAAAGACTCAACAACAGAAGGAGACAACCTAAACACAACGAGACACGATACCTCTACAATAAAAAACACATTTGGCGACCCAAAAATTTGTCGCCAAAAGTACAAATTCCGTCACCAAAAGAATCGGCGACAAATATACTTGTCGCCAAAGGCCTGTCACTAAAAGTATTGGCGACGAAATCAGAAACTGTCACCGTAGGTAGACATTTAGCGACAAGCAAAATTGGGCGCCAAAAATCATATATTTTGTGGTTACAAAATTACAATTTGTTGCTAAAAGGTTAAAATTTGGATAGGCTATGTAGTTTCAACGACAAATAAATACGTCGCCAAAAGTATTATTTAACGACAAAATTAATTTGGTCGCTAAAAATCACATTTTTAGCGATGAGTAAGTTTTGGTTGCTAAAAGTTCTTGGAATAACCACTAACTTTTAGCGATAAAAACAATATGTTGTCGCCAAATATATTAACAGCGACCAAAATACCACCGGTCACTAAAAATTTAGTACACAAATTTTGATTTTAATAATTTTCCTGTTCAAAATAATCCAAAACACCTGTTTTCCTGTGCACAATATATACACAAATGTAATGTAAATAATAATACACCTGTGTAAGACATTCATACTAATTCAAAATTAATAGCTATGAAAAATCCCAATAAACATAATTACAATTCTCTGACAATCTAAAACATGCATACCAAAGTACTTACAAACTACTAACATCAAACCCATAAATACTTTACCAAATCCTATGTCAAAATATTTTCAAAATTACAACCAAATATTTTGATGTTAAACATCTAACCAACAAGTCATTTACTAAAATTCTATGTCAAAATATTTGCAAAAACACAAAACCAAATATTTTGATGCTAAACATTTAATCCATAAATCATTTACCAAAATCCTATGTCAAAATATTTCCAAAAACACAAAATCAAATCTTCTGATGCAGCCCAAACTATTTTCCACCATTGCCAATTTGTCAGATGAAAAAAGAAAAAATAATATCAGATTGACAAAAAAAAAAAAAAAAAAAAAAACCTCGATATGAACTTCACAATTTTGATTTTAATTTTGTAACGGGAAGTCCAATCGAGTGCTGTTTGCTCATACAACTCTATTTAGGCTTGAAGAAGCTACCTATGCCAAGTTTCGGTGGTTTCAGTGGTCATTTTGCAATTTTGGACCCCGAACGGGCCTTTTAAGTCTTGTGTTTTACATTTTTTCTTCTAATTTTCTAACCGAAAATCCAATCGAGGTCCCGTTTGTTCCTACAAGTCTATTTAGGTTTGAACAAGCTGTCCGTACCAAGTTTTGGTGGTTTCGGTTGTAATTTTGCAATTTCGGCTCCTGAACGAGCCTTTTAAGTCTTGTGTATTATAATTTTCCTTCTAATTTTCTAACCGGAGATCTAATAGAGGTTCCGTTTGTTCCTACAAGTCTATTTAGGCTTGAAAAGGCTGTCTGTGCCAAGTTTGGGTGGTTTCGGTAGTCATTTTGAAATTTCGGCCCCCGAACGGGCCTTTTAAGTCTTGTGTTTTACATTTTTTCTTCTAATTTTTTAACCGGAAATCCAATCGAGGTCCCGTTTGTTCCTACAAGTTTATTTAGGCTTGAACAAGCTGTCCGGGCCAAGTTTCGGTGGTTTCGGTGGTCATTTCGCAATTTCTGCCCCCGAACGGGCCTTTTAAGTCTTGTGTTTTACAATTTTCCTTCTAATTTTCTAACCGGAGATCCAATTGAGGTCTTGTTTGTTCCTACAAGTCTACTTAGGCTTGAACAAGCTGTCCGTGCCATGTTTCGGTGGTTTCGGTAGTCATTTCGAAATTTCGGCCCCCGAACAGGCCTTTTAAGTCTTGTGTTTTACATTTTTCCTTCTAATTTTTTAACCGAAAATCCAATCGAGGTCCTGTTTGTTCCTACAAGTCTATTTAGGCTTGAAAAATCCGTCAATGCCAAGTTTTAGCGGTTTCGGTGGTCATTTCGCAATTTCGGCCCCCGAACGGGCCTTTTAAGTCTTGTGTTTTACAATTTTCCTTCTAATTTTCTAACCGGAGATCCAATCGAGGTCCCGTTTGTTCCTACAAGTCTATTTAGGCTTGAACAAGCTGTTCGTGTCAAGTTTCGATGGTTTTAGTGGTCATTTCGCAATTTCGGCCCCGGAACGGGCCTTTTAAGTCTTGTATTTTACAATTTTCCTTCAAATTTTCTAACCGGAGATCCAATCGAGGTCCCGTTTGTTCCTACAAGTCTATTTAGGCTTGAACAAGCTGTCTATGCCATGTTTCGGTGGTTTCAGTGGTCATTTCACAATTTCGGCCCCCGAACGGGCCTTTTAAGTCTTCTGTTTTACAATTTTCCTTCTAATTTTCTAACCGGAGATCCAATAGAGGTCCCGTTTTTTTCTACAAGTCTATTTAGGCTTAAACAAGCTGTCCGTGCCAAGTTTCGGTGGTTTCGGTGGTCATTTCGCAATTTCGGCCCACTAACAGGCCTTTTAAGTCTTGTGTTTTACAATTTTCCTTCTAATTTTCTAACCGTTGATCCAATTGAGGTCCCGTTTGTTCAACACAACCGGACATATTAAATGAAATGCTTGTAGTGATTTGAAAAGTAAATTATGAAAAATATACTTACAAAAGTGTTTGTCAATAAGATTCCTCTGATGAATAATCATTTTCATCAACCTGCATGCCTGCTTGATCCTTGGTCATCCTCATAAACTTCTCAATCTCTTCAAATCTTTTGTTTTGCATTTCAATCATTTTAGCTTGCTCTTGTGGTACCAGGTTTTGGGCTGTAATTTGTTCTTGCTGGACCTTGGACAAATTCTTCAATGACTCTAGTTCTTTTTGTAGGCTCGAAACCACCTCAGTATGTGCTTGTGCAGTGACAGAAGATCTAGATGATGATGGTTTTGGACTAACTCCAAAGCCTTTTAAGTATCTCGATTTCTTTCCAAGAATCTCGATTGACAGCTGCTCCTGAGTTAAAGGTATTGCCCCAGGCTCTAAAGACTCTTCATGTTGCTTTTTCAAAGCTTTCTATCAATTTGTAAACAACTTCAACAAATACCATCATTTACATAAATATGTGACTCTATTAATTGGCATACTTACATGTAATTGACCACATATTGGGGCTACCCAATCCGACTTTCTCTTGCTCCAATGGGAATCTTTGTAGAAGTCTACAAAGTCAGTCTTCTCGGTACCCTAATTCCATTTAAAAGTAAGCATACATAATTAATTTCAATCATTATGTTAGATATAATAAATGCATCACCTGTTTATACATTGTAGCTTGAAATGACTTGGAGCCCATTGTATGATTATATGGTAACCTCGCTCGACTATCCCTTGCTTTTTGAGCCAAGTTCTGCAAAATTAATTGATTAGTAAAATTAAATTGAAATTACAACATGATTCTCTAAATTAGGAAATTTTACCTGATAATCGCCATCAAGCCATACATGATCGATCATGTATACCCAAGCCTCAGAATCGACCCCTTTGTATGGTTTACTATAAGGGTCAACACCAGCGTCTACCAACTTTGAGTAATGAGTCTTCATCTTGTTACGCCAACTTCTGTAAAGAGTTTTACACTTTTTATTGACTCCTTTCCGAACCTCTTCATCCTCATCATAATCAACAATCTCAAATTTATCCTACAAATATAATGAATGCTTTTATTAATATCAAAATGCAAGTAATGGTGATAATCTAATTATCTGAAAAGTAGCAAATACATGTACCCGAATTGCTTGAATGATTGGGGCTTTATGAATCTCATCAATCTTGTCCCACTTTTTTATACCAATGATTGGAGTAGCCATCCTTATCTGTAAGCCAAGTTCATGTGCAAATGGAGTGGCATAAGGCCCTACTGGCACCTTTGCATTTGCAGGGATCCAAACAGGAAGTTTATTACCACCATTGTTAGCTATGAGACGTGCTATGCTCTTCCCTCGAGTCTGACCCCTGACTTGTCTAGAACAAGTACGCAAACTAGTGGTAGATGGTACATCATGGGTAGTAGTTGCATTTGTAGATGGTACAACCTGAGTAGTAGCTATATTTGTAGATAGTGCAACCTGGGTTGTAGTTGCATTTGTAGATGGTGCAACCTGGGTGGTAGTTGCATTTGTCGGTGGTGCAGGCTGGATACTTAGAGCATTTGTAGATGGTACACTCTGAGTAGATGGGGTTAAAATAGGTGGTGCATGCTGAGTAGGGGCAGCAATTTTAGCTGCAGCTTGTTGGGAAGGTAGAGGAACTTTGGATGATGCTGCACGTCGAACTTTACTAGGGCCTGCCATCTAGCACAACAACTCAACAATTACATGTGTGAAGCATATGTAAAATAAGCAATTACATTAATATCAATGGCTATATAATAGAATCAATATCATAACATAAGTGAGAACTAAACAATAACATAACATAAGAAACAAAAAAAATAAAATAGACAAAGAGAGAGACAGATAGGGACACACACAAGCACACATATACAAAAAAAAAAAAAAAAAAAAAATCTTTTTGAATGGTCATTGTACTCAAACTCAAAGGCACTTAAACAACAGTGTCATAAAAACATAAAATGACACAACAATTAAAGTTCTATGTCAAAATCTATATTACAATCAAAATGATTATGTAGCTCATCTTCTCGGATAGTCAATGCTCATAGTAATCATCTTCATTATCACACCCCTCTTCCTCATCAGCACCATCGTTGTGTGCTCGACTAATTGATTGTAAAACCACCTCACTTGGGATAATTTGAGGATCAATGTCATTCCTATGAAGTGAGATTGTCACGGGGTCTTCAACGCTCACTGGGACAGCATCAGTTGTTTCATTTTGTTGCAATACATTATTAGGTTCAAAGCCATTTTGTTGTGGTACATCCCATATTCCTTGATGTTGTAGTCTTTTTACGACTTTCCAATGTCCGCCTAACTTTGTATCATCAACGTAGAAAACTTGTTTCACATGACTTGGTAAGACAAATGGATCATCTTTATACCATCGACTTCTAACATCAATACTTGTGCAATGTGTATCGGTATGTAATGTTCTATTACTACCGGTATTGAACCATTTGCATTGGAATAAAACAACTCGATGTCCAAGTATGTAATGCATCTCCCACACTCTATTCAAGTACCCATAAAAGTTAATTGTTTGTCTCTCATGCTCCCCTTCCACAACTAACCCACTATTTTGGCATTTATGACTACTATCACGATCCTTACTATGAAATCGAACACCATTGGAAATGCAAGCTGAATACAAATTAACATTCACACTAGGACCATTTGCTAATGACCACAAATCATCAGTTGCTTCTGGTAATCCTTGAGCTCGTAATTGGTTCATCTACATAACGACATCAATTTCAATCATTATGTTAGTATTCATATAAGTGTAGCTGAATAAAGTTTGGGATTATATCTTACATGTTCTTTGAACCACTTGGGGAATTCCTCTTTCTGTCTATTTGTGATGTCACATACACCTTCATTTTCTAAAAGATTCTTGTGTTGCCTACTTACAAACATATGATTCATAAGTAACATATTATATTGAAAACATAATTCTACAAAAAAACAATATTAAGAACGTACTCTAGATAATGGTCAAGCTCGAGGCTATTATTCAAGACAAACCAATGAGCCATTTCGCGTTCTTTTTGAGACACGTTAGAAACCCTTGTAATTAGCCCAAAAGGACGAACATTTTGCGCGAAGACCTCTAACCCTGACTCATACACACTAACATCAACATTTCGTTCCTCTCGATTAAATACAGTTTCAATTCCACCCAGATACATTGAGCAAAATGTGAGACACTCCTTGACAACATAAGCTTCTGTGATCAAACCTTCTGGACGAGCTCGATTTGCAACATATCCTTTTAAAGTTCCAAGTAGCCTATGAAACAAACAATAGAATAATCTTATTACACACACACTCAAATTTTTATAAATATATATACAGGTTGGGCTACAATTTAAGTATTCTAGTGTTTTAATAAGTTAGTAAGTACCTTTCAATGCGGTACATCCACCGATATTGCACAGGCCCACCAAGAATGGCTTCACGCGGCAAATGAATCGCCAAATGGACCATCACATCAAAAAACGCTGGTGGAAATTTTTTTTTCTAACTTGCATAGTATGAATATTATGCGATCTTCTAATATTTCAAATTCTTCATCT